>OX941086.1:93030000-94497500 GCA_954870635.1 Arctium minus | reverse complement strand
TAAAGGTATCCCAACTCTTACCAACAAATAATCTCATCAAAACCTTCATAATTATTAGTGACCAAAAACCCCAACACTTACCAAATATAGAAATGTGGGTCAAACTTATCAGATGATTAACATATGTAAGAAAACATGAAATAATGACAAGAAACATGTTAAGAGGTGTATCTCATTTAAAAATAGTTAGGAGAAAACTCACACTCTAGGTTTTATAGAAGACCCTAGAAACTTGCAAGAGCTCTTGAGATGTGGAGGAGATGAGTTAATGCTTGAATCTTGCTTGCCAACCACTCTTAATGACCTTCAATGATGCAATAATGACCCAACAACTAACCCAACAAACCCTAGGTTTGCATTAAATGTGGAGAGGCTTGGAAGAAGAAGAAATCTCCCCCTTTGCTCTCTACAAACGACATAAAATCCGATTTGGGAAGAAAATGGTATTGAAAATCGGCTAGAGGTCACATTTATACTCACAGACCCCACGGGCGACTATGCCCGACGACATTACCTAAGTGACATAGTCGTTGGTCAATGTCGCAACCTCCCACCCCCTACGGGACACCTCAAGCAATAGTGACCGACGACAATGCTCTATGTCACTATCATGGTGTCAATGTCGTGCGTGCCCCAAGGGCTTCTGTATGCCACCGACGACTGTGACAAGGGACTTTGCTCAAGGGCACTATCGCGAGTTACTGTCGCACCATACCCCCCCACGGCCCGAAATCCCCGAACAAGCTTGAAAACCGTCGCGTATAAATGACTTCCTACAAGGTTCAATATACTCAAGGTTAGATTACAATTATGGCCACACTAATGATACCAAAGCTACAAGATTCAAAGCAAGAATTAAATTATGATCAATGAACACTTACCTGGATTTTTTGGGTGTTACAATCCTTCTCACCTAAAAGAGGATTGCGTCCCCGAAATCACGACGAATCAAAACAAATGAGGGTATATCTTCCTCATGTCTTCTTCCTACTCCCACGTCACGTTTGCACCCCGGTGGTGATTCCATTGAACTTTAACCATTGTCACCTCTTTATGTCGCAATTGTTTCGTCTTCGACTCCAAGATAGCCTTCGGCTCCTCTACGCGTCGGTTTCCGTTGTCCACCCGAATTTCCGTCAAAGGAATAACGCTTTCCTCTTCGGCTAAGCACTTGCGAAGGTAACATACATGAAATGTAGGGTGAATCACGTTTATTTACGGTGGTAAGTCCAATCTATAGGCTTGAAGCTCGATCTTTTCCAATATCGCAAAGGGTCCAAGGAAACGGGGGGTTGAGCTTCCCGCGCTTCCTGAAACGGATGATCCCCTTCCATGGTGACACCTTCAACATAACCCGCTCTCCCACTTGGAACTCGATTGGTCTTTGTTTCTTGTCCGCATAGCTCTTCTGTCCATCTTGAGCTGTCTTCAAGCGCTCTCGGATACCTTTCACCTTGTCCGCCGTTTCTTGTACAATTTTCGGTCCCGTAAATTGCTTTTCTCCCGCCTCAAGCCAACACACCGGTGTTCTACATTTCCGTCCATACAACGTTTCGAACGGTGCCATCCCAATGCTCGAATGGTAACTATTATTATAGGCGAACTCCACTAAGGGTAGATGTGAATCCCAATTACCCCCAAAGTCTATAACGCACGACCAAAGCATGTCCTCGAGAGTTTGGATCATCCTCTCACGTTGACCGTCTGTTTGAGGATGATAGGTCGTGCTCAATTTGACTCTCGTGCCCAACTCTTTTTGTAGACCATCCCAAAACTTGGAAGTTAACCAACTATCCTGATCCGAAACGATAGATAGTGGAACACCGTGACTCCATACCACTTCATCAATATAGAGCTTGGCTAACTTGTCCATCAGTAACGTCTCTCGCATCGCCAGAAAGTGCACGCTCTTCGTGAGTCGATCCACCACCACCCAAATAGTGTCGTGACCTCTCAAGGTTCTCGGTAGTTTGGTGACGAAGTTCATCGTGATATGCTCCCACTTCCACTTCGGAATGGCTAAAGGTTGCAAACTCCCATAAGGTTTTTCATGTTCTGCCTTGAATTGAAGGCAAGTGACGCATCTCTCCACATAGTTTGCCACATCGAGCTTCATTATCGGTCACCAATAATGCAACTTCAAATCTTTATACATCTTGGTGCTACCGGGATGTATATAGTACTTGGATTTGTGAGCCTCCGCTAAGAGTAACTCACGGATCCCTCCAACCTTCGGTACCCAAATCCTTCCTTGAAATAACTTGAGGCCACAACTATCTTCCATTAGGAGCTCTAGCTGCTTCACCATGATTTCGGCTTTGAGATTCTCTTCACGAAGTGCTTCAACTTGACTTGCCTTGATATCCTCTACTAGGCTTGATATTACATCGATCCTAGAAAGGGTTACCTTGATTTCGTTCCCATAACTCTTTCGACTCAACGCATCCGCCACCACGTTGGCTTTACCCGGGTGGTAAAGCAACTCGCAATCATAGTCCTTTAGAAGTTCCAACCACCTTCTTTGCCTCATGTTAAGGTCTTTTTGATCAAATATATACTTCAAACTTTTGTGGTCGGTGAAGAGTGTACATTTCGTCCCGTAGAGATAGTGTCTCCATAGCTTCAATGCAAACACCACTGCCGCCAATTCTAAGTCGTGTGTAGGATAGTTCTTCTCATGGTCCTTTAGTTGTCGCGACGCATATGCTATCACTTTCCCCCTTTGCATTAGGACACACCCAAGACCCAATTTAGAGGTGTCACTATAAACCACAAAGTCATCCGACCCTTCGGCTAAGGATAGGATTGGCGCCTTGCA
Source organism: Arctium minus (assembly GCA_954870635.1). Taxonomy (NCBI): domain Eukaryota; kingdom Viridiplantae; phylum Streptophyta; class Magnoliopsida; order Asterales; family Asteraceae; genus Arctium; species Arctium minus. Next base: position 94,494,682 of record OX941086.1, on the reverse strand, counting down.
TAACTTCCTTTGAAGAGTCCTAAAGGCTTTCTCTTGAGTCTCGGTCCATAAAAACTTGATGTTCTTCCTTGTTAACGATGTGAGCAGAGAGGCAATCTTTAAAAAGTCTTGAATAAATCGTCGATAGTAGCCGGCTAAACCCAAGAAGCTTCTTATCTCTGTCGGACTCGTTGGTGGTTCCCAATTCATCATCGCTTCAATCTTCGCCGGATCCACCTTCACTCCATCCTTTGATACTACATGGCCCAAGAATTGAACTTCTTGCAACCAAAATTTGCACTTGGAGAACTTTGCGAATAATTTCTCCTTTCGGAGAATCTCTAACACCTCCCTCAAATGTTGGCTATGCTCGGCCTCGTCTCACGAGTAAATCAGAATGTCGTCAATGAAGACTATAACAGATTTGTCCAAGAAAGGTCGACACACTCGGTTCATCAAATCCATAAATACGGTCGGAGTGTTAGTTAGCCCGAAAGGTATCACTAGGAACTCATAGTGACCGTACCTTGTACGAAACATCGTCTTCAGAATGTCGCTCTCCTTCACTCGCACTTGATGGTAACCGGACCGTAAGTCTATCTTGGAAAAACATCCCGCTCCTTGCAATTGATCGAAGAGGTCGTCAATTCTAGAAAGTGGATACTTGTTCTTCACGGTGACCTTGTTGAGTTCACAGTAGTCGATACACATCCGCATGGACCCGTCCTTCTTCTTCACGAACAAAACTAGAGATCCCCAAGGCGACGAGCTCAGTCCTATCCCTTCTCGAGGAGTTCTTGTAGTTGCGTCATCATTTCTTGCATCTCCGTTGGGACCAGACGATAAGGAGCACGGGCGATCGGGGCGACACCCGAAGTGAGGTCGATATGGAACTCCACCTAGCGTTCCAGTGGTAGTCCAGGTAGGTCTTCCGGAAAGACATCCGGGTAGTCGCGTACTACATCCATATCCTTCACCTTCTTCTCTTCAAGTTTGGCGTCGATAAAGCAGGCCAAGTATGAAAGACACCCCTTGGCTAGACTTTTGCGTGCTTTGAGTGACCAGATGATTGTGTTGACCTTACGATTCTTATCCCCGTAGACTACCACTTCTCCACACTTCGACAAGGGTACTCTAATCATCTTCTTGGAGAAAAATATATCGACGTCGTGCTTAGCTAGCCAATCCATTCCTATGATTACATCAAATCCCCCAATATCCGTCGGTAGCAAATCCACCACAAAGGACTCTCCATCTAAATCTATGGTACACCCTTCAAAATGTTCCCGGACTAACATATGATCCGTTGGCTACCTCCACTACTAGTGCATCACTCAACAAACTAATAGGGGTAGTGAAACTCTTGCAGAAAATGGTAGACACAAACGAACGATTCACACTGGAATCAAACAAGACACGGGTAGGTAGAGAGTTTACTAGGAAACGTACCCAACACAACATCCGTCGTCGCTCTCGCTTCCTACGCCGTCATTTAGAAGGCTCGACTCGGCGCCTTCGGTGGAATCTTCTTCTTCGGCACAACCCTGCTTGAAGCCCCTTGGTACCCCCTTGTTAGCTTAGGACAATCTCTCTTAATGTGCCCCAGCTCCCGGCACTCGAAACAAACCGGCCCCCGGGAGGGGCAATCTCTACTCATGTGGTCCTTTTGTCCACATTTGAAGCACTCAGTAGTGTTGGATAAAGGTCTCGGATTACAAGGCCCGAAATGCTTACTCCTACACTTGAGGCACCACCTCGCCTCACGTCGTGGGTCCATGTTCCTCCCCCCGTTAAAGGGTTTGGATGATCGTGCGGGCTCGGTTGCCCTTCCCATTTTTGTTTCTCTCCTTGTTGACTCCTCTCTTCTCTTCCTTGGATGATGTCGTCCTCTACCAGTTGGGACTCGTCAATGACCTCTTGCAATGTAGTTACCCGGACATTCCTCACACCCATTTTCATCTCCCCAGGCAAACCCCTTAAATAAGCTTTTATCTTTGACTTCTCATCGACCGCCAAATGCTCAACCAGACTGAGCTTCTCCACGAATTGTTTTGAATAGTCGGCAATAGACAGACTTCCCTTCTTCAGATTCTGGAACTCCTCTTCTATCTTGTCAAGAGCTCTTTCATTGCAGTATTTGTCCATCACTTTCTTTTTGAAGGTTGGCCGAGTGAGCTTGGCCAAAACCCCCGGAGTGAGCGCAGTCCGGGTGATGTTCCACCAACTCAAGGCCTCCCCTCTAAATAGTTGGGACGCAAACTTGACTCTATGAGAATCATCATACTCGTTTGATTCAAAAGCCATTTCCACTTCTTGTATCCAGTTCATGCATGCCACTGGATTGGTTGTCTCTGCAAATTATGGGGGTTTGCTACATAGAAAGGTCTTGTAGGAGCAACCCCCTTCTTTTCGTCTTTCAGCCCTTACTACTTGCTCTTCAGTTCCAATCGCGTTACATGTACCCCCCCGATTCGATCACTGCATTTTCTGCCACTGTCTCGTGTCTTCGATTGCTTGCATCCCGGTCCTCTAACACCTTCATGAGCTTCTTATCTCATTTGTCCATCGCATAATTCATCATCTGCATGATATTGGCCAATAAGACTGATTGGGGGTCCACTTCTTAAATCATTGGGTCCACTTCTTAAATCACTGGGTTTTCGGTCACTAGGTTCACTTGAGGAACCTCATAGACAATTCCCTCCAACATAGTAGGGATCAGTGGAATAACTTGATTTACCGTTGGGTTTGCTCTTCTCGACGTTTCCGGGGCGGTTACACTCGCCTCGTTAGCATCTTCGGGAGCCCCAACTCGGCTCCTTGTTTTCACCATTGTGAACTGCCACACACAATAAGGATCATACCGGTTAATTCTTTAGAAGATAATCGGTTTGGTACGTACTACTACAATGATCAATCATCATAATAACAATTTCAAGCACACTCACGTATTTATAAATTCATAATAGTACTGGCCAAGTGAAATCGTGAACATACATTACATAAGAATTCTTGTTACCATCATCACAATTTCCTTAATCAATGTATTTCCGTAGTCCTAATACTCTCCCCACCTAGGAATGCTCTACCCCTATGGACAATGATACTATCGACACAAACAACTTAAGTCTAGGTATACTAGAGTCAACACCTAGTTCATTTAAACTAAAGCTCTGATATCAACTTGTAACACCCCAAAAATTGGGACAAACAAAAATTCCCGAAAAAGGAAATTTGCTATATGAAATAATGCCAAAGCACGCCTGTTATAATTACAAGTTTGTAATGATAAAGAAATGAGGGATAACAACCATTTAATCTAATTCCTATCTATAAAAGAGATTATGACAAGTTGTTATCTAAGTCCCAAAAATGATGCACATCTTCTATTGGCGTCCCAAAATGCTCCCCAAACTCTCGTCTAATGCTTGCTAAACCTTATTAACGGTCACGCCGCTAGAACCTGAGATACACATCAAACAAATCAAGTGTTAGGCCAAACGAGCCTAGTGAGTTGAACAATAGCATGGCATAATCATTTAATAATTTATAAACAACAACCATAAAGGAATCAATGGGGGAGACACATCACACCAACGAGTTTCACCTCAAGAGTCATTGTATCTTGATGTTCACTCACATGAGCAACATCCCGAAGGCCCGACACATTTGAAGACTACCTCCAAGGCATTACTCCAAATGGCGGGGATCTAGGCACATACCGTTAAGGTGGCACCCCAAGACTACATCTTCCTAGTGCCTACTCGTGGTTCATCCAATATATATACCATCCATCGTTATACATATTTCACATCAAGTAAAATACATGTATAAGATCCCAAATAGTTCCAATCCCAATTTAGGACAAAAGCCCCTAAATCATATAAGTTCACATACAATATCCCTCTATCACATATTATCCCATAAAGGTATTCCAACTCTTACCAACAAATAATCTCATCAAACGTTCATAATGATTATTGACCAAAAACCCCAACACTTAGTAAATATAGAAATGTGGGTCAAACTTATCAGATGATTAACATATGTAAGGAAGCATGAAATAATGACAAGAAACATGTTAAGAGGTGTATCTCATTTAAAAATAGTTAGGAGAAAACTCACACTCTAGGTTTTATAGAAGACCCTAGAAAACTTGCAAGAGCTCTAGAGATGTGGAAGAAATGAGTTAATGCTTGAATCTTGCTTGCCAAACACTCTTAATGACCTTCAATGATGCAATAATGACCCAACAACTAACCCAACAAACCCTAGGTTTGCATTAAATGTGGAGAGGCTTGGAAGAAGAAGAAATCTCCCCCTTTGCTCTCTACAAATGACCTAAAATCTGATTTTGGAAGAAAATGGTATTAAAAATCAGCTAGAGGTCACATTTATACTCACAGACCCCATGGGCGACTATGCTCGGTGACATTGCCCAAGTGGCATAGTCGCTGGTCAATGTCGCAACATCCTACCCCCCTACGGTACACCTCAAACGATAGTGACCGGTAACAATGCCCTATGTCACTATCGCGGTGTCAATGCCGCGTGTGCCCCAAGGGCTTCTGTATGCCACCACCAACTGTGAAAAGAGACTATACCCAAGGGCACTATCGCAAGTCACTGTCGCACCATACCCCCCACGGCCCGAAATCCCCGAACAAGCTCAAAAACGGTCGCATAAAAATGACTTCCCACAAGGGTCAATATACTCAAGGTTAGATTACGATTATGGCCACATTAATGATCCCAAAGCTACAATATTTAAAGCAAGAATTAAATTATGATCAATGAACACTTACCTGGATTTTTCGGGTGTTACACAATAGCACCAATGGTACTGAAAGTGTGGTAGTCCTGACTATAGTGCCATACAGTTGTGACATATGTCACAATAGCAACGGCAATTACCAGTGGTTGGTCGTCCCAATGAATGTGCCATGTAATTATGACAATGGCGTAACACCTGTAATTTTTCGGTAAGTACTATTTCAAGTTAGTGGAGAAATTGATCTTTTGAGAGAAATAGAGGAAATTGGATTTTGGGATTAAATGATAGATTTTATAGTCTTACTATATGAGGAATTCAATTACGAGACCAACGGTTCTTTCCCGAGCGAAAACGAATAAGTTATGGCCAAAACAACGTTCGGTACACTTTCGGCTATTGTGACAGCGATTGTGACACTGTCACTATAGCTGTCATAATCGCCAGAAGTCAAAAACCTCTTGGTACATCCTTGGCTATTGTGACATGCGATTGTGACAGTGTCACAATCACTGTCACAATAGCCTGCGGGTACTAGAGTGTTAAAAATGCGATTTTTCAGCCTTTGTTCCCATTTTTCACCTATTCCTCTTCACCTTTCTCTCCCAAATCGATCTCCCACTTTCTACCATGAACCCTAACTCATTTTTGGTGGTTTCCTCCTAAAACCAAGTGTTCATTCATCACCTATACTTGTGATTTCAACCTCTTGGCCTAGATTCAAGTGTTCACCTTCATCTCTTGAAGATTTATATGTTTGGGGGGTTTTGCTCAAAACCTAATGGTGAGTTACCTTCCCCCTTCTAAATCTTTATATAAGTGATAAATGCTCCATTGATGATTTCCTAGTGTTTTATTTCTCCAATTTCGGTTTGGATGATTTTGGAGGATTTAGGTCAAAATTAGGGTTTTGGTAAAAATGGAGATTTTGACATAAGGTGTTTGGGGGAACGATTCTAAATGGTTGAATATGAATATATATAGTTGAAAATTTATGTATTTAGGTTTTGGACGATTTTTGCTTGTGGATTCAAGTTTCTTCAAGGAAGCTCAAAGTGGGGTAAAATCTAGATTTAGCCTAAATCTAGCAAGGTAAGTTCAAGTTGCTTTATGAAAACTATGTACATGCCAAAATGTGTATTTTGAAGTAAAATGTGTTCACTTTATATTTATCAAATTTGTTGAGTATTTGACAAAGTTTTCGTAAGTGGTAAATTGGGTTGTAAAACCTTATAAAATGTATATCATTGGTTTTCGGGTATTTTGATGTGTAAACCTCAAGCATATATTCTTTTGGTAATTTATTTCCCAAATGAAAATTAATTGACGTTAACGTGATTTTGGTATTTTGATTTATAAATCGTTTGGAAATCACATGTCATCATGTCATGGGATACTTTGGAAATATAACGAGGATTTTAATTTGGAAAATGATTTGTCCCAACTATTCATGTTTTAAGTTAAAAGTGTGTTTGAGGAATGTATTGCATAAATGTCGTTTAAATGTGTTTTATTATTTGGAGACCGTTATTTGTTGGTCAGATGGATTTTGAGCACTTTAGCTCGGTTTTGACTTAAAAGAGTCTCGAAGACGTTTGTCCAGTTTTAATGGATCAAAGTAGAGCCCCATTTATGATTTACATCTTTATGCATCTTGTTACATATTAATGATAATTACAGGCTCGAGTGCATTGGTCATTCCTGTGTAGTCATGTAATTTTAGACTGTGTTGCATTGGATCCATAGGCACGTAAGTCAGTCTTTATTTGATGGTCAATTAGGTGTTGCAGGATTTGACTCCGGAACCCATGTTTTATGACCTTAACCTTTCAAGTAGACATTAGGAGGGTTGAGTCCGGGGTGGTGCTACCCTGTGTGGGTAAGCACTAGGACTCCGCCATTCGGGGTAATGCCATGGTTGTAGTCCTCGAATGTTGCCGGGCCTTTTGGTAAAAATCCATGAGGATAGAGACTAAGGTCAACTGACTCTTTGGGTGAAACTTGATGAGGAGTCGTAGGGACATTTGGACTTCATGTCGGGACATGTCATGCGATTAACGTTGTATGACTGACATACTTTTGTCTTCCTCCACTCTCAATGGATACGGGTCTCCCCCGTTGTCGGCCAACAATATTTTGGATATTTAATTGTCCATGCTTTAACATTTGGATTTCATTTCATTTTATGGTCGTGTGAGTATTGAATTTTAGTTCCATGTTAGGTGACATGTTATATTTATATGGATTGTTTTCCATGATTTATGAGGTAAGTATTATGCATCCCTCGTGTTTTGGGTGTTTCGGGATATAAAGTTTAATCCGTGTTTTTATAAATGGGGAGTCCGCTTTTCATTCACATTTTGAGTGAGTTTTGGATTGCATCACTTTATAAAGAATATTTTGTATTGGGACGTTCGTCCTTAAAAATGCATGTTATTGGAAAACGAGTCGTTTTCATATTTAAAGTAAACCATTTTGAAAGATCGTGTTTTAAGTTGCCTTCTTTCCTTTTCAACGAAATATTTATTCATGTTGAAAACTCTTGAACTCACTAGGCATTAAGCCTAACCCTTTTTATTTGTCGGCATATGCATCAGGTCCTAGTTGGGGAATGTCACTTACGACACGAGTGTTGAATGCTATTTAGATGCTCGAGAAGGATGTAACTATTGAGTGGCGTCTTCCGCACATTTGGAGATATCAATCGGTTATGGGTTTAGTAACACCCGACCTTTATTTAGTCTTTATATAATATATGAATGGTTATTTGTTGAGGTTAAATTGAGAATTATATTTGAGGTATTCCAAGTATTGATTTGTAGAAAAGGATTTTTATCCTTCATGTGAAGTATTGATGAAAATTTTTAATTAGTTGTTATTTCCAAATCTGAGGGTGTTACAATAGAGTTTCTACCCGTATTTTCGGTATTGGAATATTTAACCTTATTCTTGTTTGGACGAGTATTGTGTTTTGGTCTCATAATAAATGAGTGTTTTGATTAATGAATTTTTATCATGAAGTGGTAGGTTTTGGAAAGGATGTTGCTTTTATATTAAATACATTTCATTTGAGAAACTGTGTTTTAAATAACATCTTTTCAGTTTTACCGTTTTATATTAAAGATGAAAACTGCTCGAACTCACTAGGTGTTAAGCCTAACAATTTTATTTGTCGGCATATGCATCAGGTCCTTATTGGGAAATGGTACTAGTGATTCCCTGAAGAGTGGAGTGCTAGTTAGATGCATGAGAAGGATTTAGCCTTTCGAGGACGTCTTTTGTGACTTGGAGGTAGCGACCATTGTTGGATTTTAGTAACACTCGTCCCTATTATAAACCTTGTGTAAGGTTTGACCTGTAATCATTGACGTTAAATCTTAACTTGTCATTTTAGGTGATTCAATTATTGCCCATTAGAAAGGAATTTATCTTTCAATTGATGTATTTAGAAAAGTTTAAATTAGTCCTTTCTAGATTTGAGGGTGTTACATACAAACATATGTTTATACTGTAAAAACCAATCTGAATAAAGATGAATTTTTGAATAACGATTTTATTTGACATGTATTCAAAATGCAAATGCCTCGCTGATGCAAGAAGTCTTTAATGACATCCCCTATTGCAATGTGATCAGTTACAATGCAATGATTAAAGGTTACTCGAGGCATGAAAATCTTTATGGAGCGTTGGATCATTTCCGTGAAATGAGGCTCGGTTACATTGAGCCGAGCCTATTGACTTTTGGTAGTCTTCTTGGTGTTTCAACTTCATCACAGTTTGCAGAAACCTTGGGTGTAATCGACCCAAGTCGAGTCTAGTAGCAGGTTATTCGAGTTCGACTCGAAAAAATAATCCAGGCACAAGCTCGATGTTCGATTAACATATTTAAGTTATACATTATGCCTAAACTTTTAAGCTTTATAAGCTCGTTTCTAGATTTGGACTCAAGATCGATTAACTCGTTTATTAGTTCAAGCTCGATAATTTTTATATTTTGATTGTATAATTTGTGAATATATGAATATGTTTGGCTCAAAAAAGTAAATGGTCGAATGACTCACATCCGACTTGAAAAATCTAATCGAGCTTTCGAACGAGATGAGTCGAACATTGATGTTATGAAACTCGACGTGTTAAGTTGAACGAGTTTTATTTTGTGTACGAGATTGACTTGAACTCGAAAATTATTAAGCACGAAATAAAATTGCTCAAGTAACTCGTTAAAAACTCGAATAATTAACATTATGTAAATAAGTTATTAGGACGGTAAGTAAATGAAAACCATAAAAAATTACAAATAATCGATATAAAAAGATTTTTAATTTGGAGGGCTTTATTAGCAGTAGAGGTGCTAAAAAAACTGACCAACACGATCAACCCAACCCGAAAAACCCGAGAAAAAATCAACCCGAGGTAACCTGACATATAATCGATACAAAATTAGGACAACCCGAATCTATTGGGTTGATATTGGGTTAGGATCAAAGTAATCCGACCAACCCGATAAACGTTTTAGCAACTTCTCTATAATTATTTGTATTTCTCTTTATATGTATAAGTTACCAAAAACAACTCGACAATAACGAGCAATGAAACTCATAATAGGACATTATTGGAAAGTTAAATGTAATACTTAAATATTTGATGAATTCGTATATGCTTTTGAATGATGAATCGTATTTCAAAGAAAATTTTTCTTATTTTTATGTTTTCAATATTGATTTTACTTTGTTTACACACAATTCGACCAAACCGACCAATCCAAACGGGTTGGGTTGAAAATTCTCAAACCGCTAATATTGGATTGAATTATTGAAATACCTTCAACCCGATCAACCCAACTCATGATCAACGTAATTAATTATCAGGAATGGCAGCGTCAGGTCTACGGAACTTACCATAGATTAGTTCGTAGATGATTATTTTTACATTCTTGTCTTCCCCCTGAAAGTCGAGAGAACTTCAACCAAAACCCTCAAAATCTCAGTTCCGTCTCTCTCTGTATTGTTGAAGATGTCGACGTTCTTCAAGAAACTAGGCAAAGCTGCGCCGATCGCATTTTCTCACGCTTTCCGAGGCCAATCGCAATCAACTTCAACTCAGTTTCGATTTCCAGTCGGAGCTATCGCTGCCATCTCTGGTGGAATCTCCTATTTCTATTACTTTTCTGAGCCAAATTTGGTACTTTTCTTCATCTCTACTTTCGATGTGGTGTTTTTTGTCGTTGTGTGGACAATGTGAATATGTGCCTTCGTAAGCTGAATCGTTAGTATCTGAAAATGTGGTTTTCAGTAATTTGTTTGATTTGAGATGTTAGGATTCTGTTGATTAGGTTTGTCTGTTTGCTACTTAGGAACTGATTGTTTGAGTGTTTGCTTGGATCTTGTGAAGAATTGATCTAGAGAAACATGGTAACCAATCGTTAGAACCCCTCTTCTTCCATGACAAGAGAAAAGCTAAAGTGTGAATCTTGGATCTCAAGCGGATTGAGGTTCACCATTCAGCTTAATGCTATTAGTTTTAAAGTTAGAAGAATGTTGAACTAATAGAACTTAACAAGATATACAATCAATAGAATTGTGTTGGTAAATGCCAAATGTTCATGAAAGGCATGTATTGGTTAAGGCGTTGCTAGTCATCTGGAAAAGCAAGAGAAGAGAAAAGCTTCTTCAACTGTACATGATGTAATCGATGCTACTTGCTCTGGTCCTTGATAATTGACTAGTGCAGGTGGTGCATGTACTATTATACCTTAAAAGACAACACTATATTGTTATTGTTGTTGTTGTTTTTTTTTTTTGGGGGGGGGGGGGGGGGGGAGTTGTTCTAAACTACTAAATAGTTAACACGATCGGTTGGGGAAATTGCGCTCAGGGTCCTGACTTTCAATAGCGGTGAGATAACACTGCAATAGCGGTAAAAAAATAGGTTCATAAATTAAATATGAATATAACTATACTAGCAGTGTACCCGCGCAATGCAGCGGGACATACAATATTTACTTTTACATCTCAAATTTACCTAAGAAGCTAAGCGATAGGGATCAAAATGGCAGTTAAAAATAATAGTCAATTCAAACAATTTCATGCTCGATAAAATCAAATCGGGGATAAAAATAACACTTTTTGAATGTGCTAATTGATCATTTATGAGAAAAAATATTCCATTAAATGTGTATTATTTTTTAAATTTAAATGTACGTTATAATGTAGCTTTTGAAATAAATATATGTTCTATAATTCCAAGACACCACACTCCGTTGACGCATTTTATCAAACAAGTTTTGTGCACAATCTAGTTCTGCAAGTATAACGTAGCCATCAATCACGTTCCATAAAACAATTTCACCCATTGTTAAATTCATATTGTTTGAATCAAAAAGCATAAGGGCATAAGAACCAAATTACGACTTAACAATTTCACCCATTGTTAAATTCTCTAGCCGTTTTAGTACACGCTTAATCACAGACAAAAACTTAAACTTATTGTGTTCCACAGAAAGATTAAATTGAGGCACTTTTAAACCACAACAACAAAAATGATAATCATAATAGCATTTGTTCAATTGCAATGGTGCACTTGCAGGTTCTTACTAAAAGCATAATGTTCAAAATCTCAAGTTCATAATATCATATTTTTTCATAAATCCAAGTTCAAAATAATCATGGCAACTCCTCGGAATGAAAGAATGGATCCACCTTCCCGTCTCCACATGAACAGTCCCTGCACAAGCATACAAAGCAGCCATCAAAATCACTTGCTTCCTTACAAATCCCATTATGTGCACTCCCTTGAAATCAACCAAAAAACCAAAAAGTCTCTCGAAATCAACAAAAAACTTTAAAAAAGTACCTGGAACGATAGACAATGGGATCACCGTTTTGTCTACCAAAACAAAAAGGTGCATAAAGAACGATTCACCAAGTGCATATCATATGAGAACTTAAATCAGAAAAGCCAGAGACAGTAAAAATGGTAAATGTGGTGTTCAATTTACCCATTAAATCTCATAAAACCTAAAAGAAAGAAAGAAGAGCAAAAAAATCATACAAATTAAAAAAACTAAACAGTAATGAGAAACATCTAGAAAGGGCAAAAACAATGTTACCTAACTCTAGTAATTCTAGAAGTGGTTTTCTAAATCCTCAAACCATCTGTCCATGTAAATAAAATGTTGAATAAATGTTATACTAACAAATAACGTGAATTTAGACTTACCACTTAACAATGGTACTTAAAAACCAACAAATGTATATAAATATTTAGAAAATATAAGAAAACTTTGAGGTGATATCCATGGTTTTAAAAATCGTTTGAGGCGTACGCCTCGAGGTGAGGCGGTCCAAAACCGCTCATGAGGCTTAAGCCTCATGGTCCCTGGACGAGGCTTACGCCTCAATCAGTGAGGCGGTGCCTCGAGGCGTGAGGCGCTGGTAGCCTCAGATGCTTTTTGTTTTTTTGTGAGAATTTGGTGATAAACTCATGACTTTTTATTTAAAAAAAATAACTTGTACTTCTATTTACAAAGGTAGAAAGTCAAAAGCAAAAGTAAGTGTACTTTTAGTAATTTAAAAGTACAAAAACCCACTTTGGGGTGTCATTTCCTCTTCTCTAGAAGAAATTTTATGAACTTGTGAAATTTAAATTTGGTATGGAATTATGTTTTGCTTATTATTAGTATTTATGAATTTTATTTGGTATGGAATCATGTTTTCGACATATATATTCTTTATTATACACACACACACACATATATATATATATATATATATTACATACACTCCTCGAGGCTTACGCCTCGGACAGCCTCGAGGCTTACGCCTCGCCTCGCTAAGGGAAAACGCCTCGAGTCCCGATTGGGATTTTTAAAACTATGGTGATATCAATTACAACTATTAGTAAAAACTAATTTAGTATGTCAAAAAGTAATAGACAAAAGATTAAAAGTATGTATCTTTCTTTTGTAAATCCATAAACTCTGTAAAAAAAACTTTTATGGGGACGTTAGGTTTTCTAGTGTGAACTAATATTAGATGCATTAATTTGCAACAAAATACATAATAATGAAGAAATTATGATAAGAGGTCAAGGAATTCACTGAAAAGTCCGACCTTGCAAAGAGGTCTTGGAGGAAAACATAAATCTTCAACTGAGGCTCCTAATTAGTTGAATAATCTCTACGTATGGCATAATCCACTTTTTCAAAAGACTTTGAACCAAAGCCTACAAAATAAAGAAAATCACTCTTTAAGCAACAATAAATTTTACGAACATTTCTTGTGTTGAATAATGATAGGGATATGATACCATACCAATTTTTTTTATAAAACGGATCAACTCTGTGCTCCATTTATCAAATGAAAATCATGACTTGTGGAAATACGTTATGAAACACTTATATTGTGTGCCATTTCATCTTTCTAGAGTTGGTGCTGGACTCATCGAAACTAATTAAGGAACTTCCAACCAAAAGAACTACTAAACTAATAACAATCTGAAACCAACCGCAAAAAGCTAGCTACACAAGGTCCTGATGCTCCTGAACACAGAAAAGCCAAGGATTAAATATACCTCTAATCAAAGCCTCATTAGACACCAAAAATTAGTTGAGAAAGAAGAATAGAAGTTTGAATTTGTTTTACTCCAGACATACATCAACTTGTTTGTGTAAAAATCATTCCACACACATTAAAGAATAACTATCTCGTTATGATCAAGAATATGCAAATCTCAAATGTAGAGAAATGGATAGAATGACAGAGAATAAGCAAGCAGGTATCATGAAGTGTTTTTGGGGTCTCAAAGATAGCCAACTAAAAACAATCAAAATTGATTTTGACTGAAAATAAGAGTGTCAAAATCAAATACAAACTTGTAAAAGATGACTGAAAATAAGAGTGTTAAGAAGAAAATGACACGCGGAAAGCAACAATAAGAGTATATGACTGTATTAGTGAATATCAGGAGATGCAATCTTCACAATCCGCAACTATCAGCTGGTTGATTAATAAGAGAAGTAAACAGATGACATCCATCTAGCATCTATATCATACGATATTATATCTACATCATACAAATCCAGAACTCATATCAAATCAGATCGCAACCGAAGAAAGACGATGATTCATAGTGTGTTATATATGATAATTTATCGATATATTAATCAAACAGAGATGGATTGAAGAACGTGAAATAATTGAAACAAATCACAAATTCCAGTGATAGAATTGAGAGAGTACCATGTAATCGGCAGTAAATCAACTCTCACAACCAATCGGCCAATTCTTCCGAATCATGCACAAAACAAAACAAAAAAACATTTCAATTTTCAATCGAACATAGAGAACGAAGTAAACGTCGAACAAACACCAACGAAATTGGCAATGGATCACGACGGACGAACTAACCATTGATTCCTATCTTAACCTTGCCAATGATTACTGAACGGAGAAGTATAGAGAACTAAGAAAGAATGGTGGTGTAGTTAACGGTGGAGGGTGAAATGAATTGTCGTCTTGGGAGGGTGAAATGAATTGTCGTCTTGGGAGGGTGAAACCACAAGATGAGGGTGAAGACCGAAGCGTCAATTAAATACACGCATACGCATCCAAAGAAGATTATTACCCATATGAACAAATTATCGTTAGTTTTAGAAAGAAATTAACTGAAAACACGGAAGATGATATGAAAGCAAAATCGAGAGAAAGAAATCTATCAAACCTTAGATGAGATGGAGAATGGACACCTCTGTTAGGAAATGGAGCAATGATCATGACGACAAATAACAGGTAAGTGAAATGGAGATACAAAATAGAAGAACACATAAGAATAGAATACAAATAATAACCTCGAATCAGAAAGAGAAGATCACATAAGAATAAAATACAAATAATAACCTCAAATCAGGAAGAGAACCCTAATCGTATGAGAGGAATGATGGAGAATCGAATAAGGAGAAATAGAGATGGAAGCAAGAATTGTAGAGAACAGTGACGTATAATAATATGGTTTTGAATCATGAATCACATTGGAGCTTGAATCGTCCATTTCAGAGAGACGTGAAGTTGTAATCAAGACCATGAACCCTTGAATTAACCATACAATCCTGAGTTTCTTTTAATGATTTTGAGAGGGGGATCAGTGGAGTGGAGGGATGAGACTGAGGCGATAGAAAGAACGCCCTAGGGTTTAGATTTTGAAATTGGGAGGCAGAAAGTAGCAGGTAGAATACATTTATGATTCTGAGACGTGAGAGGTGAAGAAGAGATGTGAAGGAAGAAATCGTATGAAATCTTCCAACAGGGTATGGTGTCTGAGACGTCAAATGAGAGGAAGAAGGGGAGTTCAGGCTGGATTGTACTCTAATATTGGTCTATTTTAAAATTCTTGCATAAAAGACTTGTATACTATGCTTCAAAAGTTGTCTTTAAGAGATTTTTGAATTTCATGCTTAAATTGGTAGTATTTTGTGCTTTAAGATTTGTATTTAAAACATTTGATGTAAATGCATATTAAAGTAGTATAGATACTTCCTCCGTCCCAAAATATATTAAAAGTAGAAATCTAAATTCTCAAATTTACCCTTAATTAATGCTCAAATATTTAAGTGTTGTGAAGAGAGAGATATATTAAATAAGGGTAAAGATGTCTTTTGGTTAACAAAAAAGTGTAATTATTATACATGTCTAAAACTGTGTGCCATTTCAATTGTGGACACTTATTTCGGGACGGAGGGAGTATAACTTAATATATTGTATGCCTAATACATATCAAGTCAGACAATTCATTAATTCAAAAAAAGTGTCAAACCACACAACCAACATAGTAATAGAGTTTATAAAGCTCGTAGATGATTAAATGAGCTAATTGTAATCCACCGGCTCCGCATCTGAATCGACATCATTTAGTACATCGATTGTTTCATTTATGTCATCATCCATATCTTCCCTTTCTTCCTCTTCACCTCCAACTCCAAGTTGAGGAGTAGCAATCGAGTAGGAGTCAAGTGGTCTGGAGTCGAGTGTTCACGACAAGTTTGGAGTCGAGAGTTTAGAGTTGGTACTTGGTAGTCGATCGATGAATATGAGAAAGGTAGGGAGGTGGAGTTAATTTAAAAGGCCACAGAAAAAAAGTCCAAATGTTCTAAAAACTCAAAAGGCCTCTCACATACTTATTGCGGTTTAGCGGACTGCTATTGTAAACCCGAATTGCGGTGCAATAGCGGTGAATAGCACCGCTAATTGCGGCACCACAATTTTTCTCGAGACCACCATCCGCTATTGCACCGCAATTTCGCCGCAATTAACTGTATAGCTAAACTAACATCTCAAGGAGATGGTCCTTCGAGATGTAGATCTTGTAAGATCCAAAACTTAAGTTATAATGCAGTAAAAACTTAAGAATTAAGGAGGTAAGTTGGCTTTCGAACAAATTACAAATACACAAGATGATAAATTGATAAACCGCATTAAGAATATCTCACAGTTGAAATTTAAAGAACCCCTTACTCATGTCTTGATCCATTCAACATGAGCTCTGAAATCCACTTCAAAACCGAATAGATAGCAGGACAAGGGCTTGAATTAAAACTCGTAAGAGGTTGTTGAACTCGGCAAACATCAATGATGTCACGAAATGTGCCTATCCATTCAGCAAGATGCCAAGAACATAACAAAGAATTTATCCCAATATTCTACCAGTTGACAGATGACAAATGCACTAACAACCTGCTTTATCAGTTGGAAATCTTGCCACAAAGAATATTGAAGAAAACACCACTAGAATATGATGAGCCAAATTATATGCAGATAATTGAAAAATCAATACCTAAAAGCTTCCTTTAAGCTGATTTGATGGGTGAATGGTATGCCTTGGAAATCCATAAAATGAAGAGGGTTGATGAGGTGACTGCATACAGGGTCTGCGGTAGTTGAAACCAAACAATGGAAACAAGCTTTAAGAGGTTTGTGGATATGGTTGTTGAAACCAAACAATGGAAACAATTAGCCTGTCCTTGGTGGTGGTGTCTTAGAGACATATGGTAGATCTAGCTTCACTGAATTTATCCTGGAATGAGTTTGGAACTATGATAGCATTCTAATGAAACTTTTCAATTGCCATTTTAAGCGATCCCTATCAATATGCATTATAATCCCACAACCAGCCCGCATATAGATTGAAGACCACCTCATAATCATCTATCACTCTTGCTAAGTGGCTTTTTGTTTCTTCCTTCACTTATCCAGTTGCTTGTATGGTTTTTAACCTTCATCCTGCTGTTCTGTATGTAATGATGTATATATTGCAGGAAGGGCATGTCCGTAACATATATAGATTTGAAAGTTTGACACATGTTTTTTTCTTGAATTAATTATACTTTAAAATGTTTTATAATAAATATTGATAGTGAAGCCAAATAAACAATATTAAGGATCACTGACCAATTATTTGTTATATCTGCTGACAGGTTCATCTGGATCAAATCAACGAGGAGGCAGGTCCTAAAACTGGTCGGTTTTTTGTTTCAGATTCTCTCATCTCATCATGATATTTTTTTTAAAGTAATTGTGATATGTTAATCATGAATATAATTAGGAAATGTTTACTGTTGGCCAATACAGATAAGTTTTTTTTATGGTACTGCCAGCTTGGCAGTAACAATAATTCTAGATTGCACTTGTGGTTTCATCGTACCCCTTTATTTCCAAAACCATGCTTTCCTTTTCAGGATGTACCTATATAATTGATATTTGATATGCCTTTTCTCCTTGGAAGGAATCTAAGCAAATAAGGCTGTCCTAATCTGTAAACTTATCTCTTCTGATTGCACTTTGGCTCTGCCGATTTTACCTTGATACATTGTTGACCATTCTTACTAATAATGTGAAGGTAAAACAGTGCTTCGGTTGTGGCCATGGTCAAAAAATTCCTTATGAAATTTAGTACATGAATTTTGGTCTGTGGTTCAATACACATCTTAGAAAACATATAATTTGGTCTGTGGTTCAATACACATCTTAGAAAACATATAATTTGTGTTGTGGAAGATTATATAAGAGCTGATTATTGGTCATGTGAAAATCGGAGTCAAGTGAAAGGCAGCATGAACTTCAACTCTTCAAGCATTATTCTCAGCATCCCTCTAAAAATGATCATGCCGACAACTGTATATAGAATATGATATAGGCCATCTCATGTTTTGGAGAAGCTAGTTACATCACGCCTGAAATTTTAATCAAATGAGAATACCACCGGATTCTATGCAATACTGCTACTTCTGTCTCTGTCTCTGTCTCTCTCTATATATATATAACTTGTAAGTCATGGTAGTGTACATTCAAAATGTACTTGAGCTTTTTTAATTTAGTAATTGTTCGTATTTCTACATAGATGAGCAGACACCTTGCTCAATTTGATTCATCATTGGTGATCACCAGTAATTTAATCTCTAATGATGGTTTTGTGTATTTCAGCTCTCAATCCTGAGAAATGGATAGAGTTTAAGCTGCAAGAGAAGGCTAAAGTCAGTCACAATACCCAATTATACAGGTTATCTTCATATTCCTAGCTATTCGTTTTCTTGTGTAGGTAGATGTCGGAAGTTGCAAGTTGAAAATGATGAGACATCTTACTTTCCGTATGGTCTACACTGGATGTTTCCTATACTGAATCATGCTTGCACTAATGTTTCTTGTGCATCAATTATTATTGTCAGATTGATTTGATCCCACTATTTTTAATCAACTGCAGAATCAATAATACAACACAATGTCATTAAAACTTTATCATTCATTGCCACCAAGCTGCTTTTCTTTTTTGCTTCTCTTACGGGTGTTTGGTTAGAGCTATTAGGCAGTAATTATGGAATTCAAAATAAAAGAAACTGTTTGGTTTTATAACTTTTATATAATATAATGGGCTCATTCCCCCAGAAGCTCAAAATTTTTCATTCCAGGTTAAACTGGGGGGAGTGTAAATCCTGTCATTTTCATTCCCTTGCCTGAACCAAACAGCCCCTTAGATTTTTATTGGTCAGTGGGTGGTGAGGCAATGGATAAACCTTGGTAGTCAGCTGCCTACACTAGTATTTAGCAAGATACAGGGGTTATAATTTAGTTTCATGGTAATGCCTTTTCTGCCTCTATTCATTTTAAGGTTTGAATTTCACATGAATGAAGATTCAAGATTCTGGCATGTTTTGATGTTGGAATTTTTCCGTTCAGGATTACCTCATGTCCTCATCTCTAGTTTATGTTATGTTGTATCTTTTCCAATGTCAATTTCTTTTTGTGGCCAATTGTATCATGCAAGTGAACATGATTTACCTTTACTGCATGTTTCATTCTTTTGAGATCAAAGTGTGGTAATTATATGATGAAGGTTATCTTCATAATTACTATCTCTATCTTAGGTGTTTGTTAGACTGCTGGAGTCATGATCCCATCAAACATGGTCAGACATTTAGTAGTTTGGCTGGGATTTCTTTTAGTCCACCTTTGGATCTGTATTCTCAGAAGTTGATTTGCGGAGTAATTTTGTTCTCAATAATTGCAGGTTTTCTTTTGATCCAAATCTCAAATTGGGACTTGGTGTTGCATCATGCCTTGTTACAAGGCAAGTTTTTGAACACTTTTGTGGAATCAAATTTATAAAATGTTAGCTAGAAAGAAACTTCACAAGAGGTTTCCAGCGTAAATTGCATATGCTTCCCACCTCAATAATGTATTGTTTTCTGGTTTTGTAGGGCTCCATTGGGAGAAGATGCTGAAGGGAAAAGAAAATATGTTGTTCGCCCGTAAGTTTCCTTGTGAAAACGAGCATCCTGTGTGTCATATTTAGAGATGGTTTCTATGCATGCTTAATTGGTTTGGTCTCAAAGATGTTTATGGTTCCAGTTTTCTAAATTAGATCCATTGTAAATAGCTTCTTTGTAACATACCTTTCTTCAATTTCACAAAATCCTTTGTTCAATCTTATATGTCTTCATGTAATATTTTTATTCTTAAGGACTTGATATATACATACATACATATATATATATATATATAGGCGAAGGATCGTGTGAGAAGTTGAGGTTAACGTGAGAAGCGTGAGAAGTGGATCTGAACCGTTGATCACTTTTAATCAAATGCCCTCCCATGAATTGCGGCTTAGAAGGGAATTGATCCGGTGCATCGCGGTGCATCTTATCTCGGTGAATCTCATCCTAATGTCCTTCCATTTCTCATCCGACGGTTGATAACCACTTCTCACGAAAACTTCAACTTCTCACCGGAACCCAACCCTATATAATCTTTTTGATCCCAAATAAATCCAATTTTAGGCTTTTAATTTATTCTAGCCAAGACCCAGAACTGAAGTGGTATATTGTTGCAAGAAAAATAAATTGCAAGTGATCATTCCTAAGTCCTAACTTACATGCACATATCAAGATAGTTCTGTATGTTCATTATGTAACTGAAGGATAAACAAGCATTGAAGTTACAGAGCACAGATTGTTCTTTTTTTATGATTTACTTATCATGCCATTTTTATCTTCAGGTACACCCCGATTTCAGATCCAGATTCTGAAGGTTACTTTGATTTGATGATCAAGGTATGCAGACTAATGCTACTTTTGATTCTTGCCTGAATAAATTGTGATGCTTATATTACAATTTTTCTCCAGATTTATCCTGAAGGAAAAATGAGCCAACATTTTGCAAATCTAAAGCCGGGTGATGTGCTTGAAGTAAAAGGGTAAACCATTCAGTTAAGCTAGTATATATCCTCAGTAAATTGCATATTTTCTTACAACTAACAAAATAGATCTCGTGCAGACCCATTGAAAAGATCAAATACACTCCCAATATGAAAAAACACATTGGCATGGTGAGTGCAATTTTTTTATTTTTTATGCCACCAATAGTTAAGATAACTAAGAAAAAGAGCAGTTTTTTTTATTGAATTTTGGATTTTGTGGAGGAACTATTGCTAGAATAATTTCAAGAAACTATCTTTTATGTCTCTAGCTTGTGTCATGCTTTATGTCTACTTGAATTAAGGTTTGATTGGTTGTTTTTGAAATATCCATATTCTGTTGAAGATAAGAGTTACAGGTTGAGTCTGAGATGTAAAGTTGTTTGCAATTACTTTCTATGTGTTTCAAAAGCAGTAAGTGGAGCTAGGCAGTTGAATGATCTTAGCACTATATCATCTAAGTGTGGATTAAGTATCTAGCAATAACATGAGCAGTTCATGCAGAAGTATATGATATACTTGTATTAAAATCATGCAATATATGAATTAAATTTTTTATGTTGGATTATTTTGACATGCTATTTTTTAAATGACTGGTTTCATGTAAACATTATTCACAATGGATTGGAAACATTCTTTCCAAATTTAGAAAAGCTGATTGATGAACATGAGTTGGGTAAACTCAGTTAATCTGTACTTAATTCAACAATTGTTGCTAATTGAAGTGGTGGGGGCACTTAATCTTAGGTGGCTAACTAAGAGGTAGCTAATTGGGAGGGGGGGGGGATGAGTTTAGTTCCTGCAGGGTACTTTTGGTGTACTAACTGTAGACAGTTGTTAATAACTATATGGGACATGGCAGCCATGTATAGCCATCTATCTGTGTTATGTTGGGTTGGTCTCAACTAGGGTGACCATTTGTGGGCTTGGTCCGGTATTCTTTTGTCCAATGGGCTAAATATAGCAAACCCAAGTCCGTTTTCACAGGCTTGATAACTTGCCCCTACCCGCCCTATAAATGGGTCTGGGCTTTATCATGGGCTAACGTACCTAAAAACTCTTTTAACATTTAAAAAACAAAATTTATATTTAATCATAAGTTATGTAAAATCATTCAAAATACATAATTTTCTTTCTAACTTAAAATAAGACATAAAAACATAAAAGTGTACATAGCTTAAAGAAAAATAATAGTTTCACAAAAATATGGAGTATAGACATTTCCTCCAAGGATTTATCAACCTCTAGAGTCCGGATTCTTCAAAAACCAAATATTTCAACATTGAGATTTGAAATGCACCATATGACATATCTCATATAGTATATATTTGGAGACCGTGGTACTCAGTAGGGGGAGTCCAGTCCAAAGTCAGCCAAGTGGGTTTCTTAAATATTTTTAACCAAAACAAGTAATAAAGTATTGATTATATATAAATGCCTGTCCAGTTTTTTTTCATCACTCGGACCTGCCCATTAATTTTAACGGTCAGCATGGGCCTGATCACCTTTTTCGAGAATGGTTGTCCAAGTCTGCTTTTCCAATGGGCTGGGCAGGCAGGGTCTAGCGGTTCGTATTGTCTGTGAACAGCTCTAGTTTCAACCTTAAGGCACTCATTTAGCCGAGTCATTAGTTATGTTCCAAGAACTTCTAAGTTTTTCGGACGTTTATATGTTCCCTTTTATTACCTCTTGAATGAGCATGCATTTCCAATTTCTGACATTACAAATTAATAGATTTATGTACCAAGTCATTTGACACTAGTTCACACACCTTCATGATTTTATTTCTGCAAGTTCTCTGCAATAAACATGTTGATGCTTTGATAGAGATTGGCCCACTAGCCCAAGCCCAATACTGGATGACCAGCCAAGGCGTTGGAAAGTCTAGCAACACAGGAGGAAGGATCAAAGAACAGGTGTAGGGCTGATATGAGAAGAGTTGTTATGCATGCTCATGAGGGGAGGAATACTATAAATATGAATCCTATTAGCAATAAGAGGGTCATGTGAGAATTTAGCTTTTCTTTTAAGAGTGGTCGGCTAATATAGCTTGGGCAGGAGGGTAGGCCAACCTTTGGCTCCCTTTTGATTTTGTCATTGTAATCCTTTGAATTCTGGTAGTCCAATAGCTCAATTCCTCAATTCTGATTTGCAGCTTGAGTTTTCCGATTCAGGGTTTTATCATGCTCTATCTTTCATACGTTTACAATTACTTATGTCATGGATGAATAGACTCTTGTACATACACGTTTTGGTATTATATGCTTCTTAAGATGAATTTCTCTTCTTGGAAGATCGACAACACCATCCTTTTCGAAAATTATATACCTTGATCAACATGTATTTCAGAACATGAAAAATCTATTTATGTTCTTCTCTTGGCAATATTGTAGTGTGTAAAATACTTTTATCCGTCCAGATTGCAGGTGGCTCAGGAATCACTCCAATGCTTCAGGTTATTGAGGCCATTCTTAAGAATCCAGATGATAGCACCAAAGTAAGGACTTTTGTCTTCTTGTATTATCAACTTTGTGCCCCCAGTCATCATTTGCTTGCACCTGAAGATTACTTGAACCAGAAATAGTTTTACCAATGATACATCAAATAAAATAACTAAGATGGTTATTAACCTTAAGTAGAAATGATCGGTCTGATAAGTTCATATATAGGAAATGTTATGCTCTTTCTAGTTATTTATATATTTATAGGTGGAAGGGGTGGGATTTTAAGCCGGTTGCCCTGTCACATAATGTGTTACTATTCATGTCATTTCAGGTATCTTTGATTTATGCTAATGTATCTCCAGATGATATACTTCTAAAAAAGAAACTTGATATGCTTGCAGCTAGCCATCCTAATTTGAAGGTACCAGCTTTACTAAACTATGAAGAGAGTGTCTTTCTGTAGCTTATGATTTTATACTTATGAACTGGCATGTTTTTCTTTTTCAATTTCCAGGTATTTTATACTGTTGATAGTCCTTCAAAGTACTGGGTTGGAGGTACAGGTTACATATCAAAGGATATGGCCTCAAAAGGCTTACCCGCTCCAAGTGACGATACACTTATACTTGTAAGATCTTATCCTTTTCATCTTTCCTCATCATCACCAAATAATTTCCAATATATAAGAGGAATTAGCAATGTACCCATGCAATGCAGTGGGGTGTGAAATTTGATTGTAAATGGAGGATTAAAAATTAAATACAATACCTCATTAAAAGGAAAAACCAAATATTATGGAGTAAATCATACATTTGTGCAGTATTAGTAGGGATAAACACATATTAGTAAGGATAAGCACGCATTGAACATGATTATAACTCGTTATAAATGTGGAGTTTTAAGAAGTGGTATCAAAGTGTTCTAACATGTACCCTTGAATTTTAAGGGATGGGCATTAATCAACGGTACCCGATGGCCAATGCATAATAATATGTTTTTAAGACTTTAAATCATGCATAATGGCCAAGATTTGAGTTTGTCAACACTCTTAAAGGATTCAATACCTGTATTCCTATACTGTTAGACCCTTGGGTATCTTTAGATTAGAAATGAAAAGGAGGCAAATTGTATTGAAAATTGTACTTTCATTCAATTTCTATTTTGGTTAACATGCTTTCAAAAGACTAGTTTAAAAAGTGTCTATTTAAGGGACTATGGAACATTAAGTTGGCAGGTTCAGGTAGTTAATTATTTCACTTAAGAACACCCCAAATAATAAACATTTAAAGTTTGTTGATGTTATTAACTGATTGTATGAAATTTTTGGTGATGGGCATTGTGCTACAGACACTTTGTCGAAGGACACAATAGAGGGATGGATAGACGCCAACAGTATATAGGCCTCTATCAAATAGAGGGCAACTTGGTTTAAGTTGATATTTACAACCAAAATTCATATGATTTCATGACACATTAATATAGGTTGCATTGTGTTGTACTGTCTTTTCTTTCTGGTGTTCATTATACATGGGGTTGGGCCAAGTAGTACAACAAAAGCCGAATAACCCAAATCAAAACCATATTAGGCCATAAACAAAAAATTCACCGCGGACACCCTTCAAGGCTATGTTATGCAAACTAGCTGATAACTAGTCACATATGGTAAAAACTAGATGACTATGTAAAATGACTTAAAATGATGGAAAATTAATTGGAAAACTATTAGGGCATAATTGGAAAAAGTGGAAAAGAAACTCTAGAGCTTATTGAATCATTACTTCAAGTAACGATTCAAAAAGCTTGTTAATAATCGATGTTTTTTTCAATAAACTCATAAAATAATTGAAATGTTTGTTACTTGACTGTGTGTTAGGTGTGTGGTCCACCTGGAATGATGGAACATGTATCTGGTGGGAAGGCGAAAGATTGGTCGCAAGGCGAGGTTTGTACCTTGTGTTTGATTAATGATATTACCTATTTACAGGATGACATGTATATGCTAATCATTTGAGAACCAACAAAATTAGGAGAGCCTGCATCATGTGCTATTTCATATGATCTTTTTTCATCTAAGGCTTGAATTTAGGGTATTGATTAATATATATTTGTTTCACAATGTGAAACTTTATGGCGTGTTTGTGAAACAGAAAATACATAAAGAGGTTTCACATTGTAAACCGAATACATATGAAACAAACACATTGTGAAACAAGTCTATGTTAATCAATACATTGTACGCTAACCTTAGAAAAAAAATCATGTGAAATAATAAGTTAAAAAAAATCATGTGAAATAATAAGTTAATATTTCCCCGATATATATATGTCCCCGGTAGTCCACATTCATTATGGTTTAATGAAGGTGCACATCCGTGAACTATTCATGATGAATGATACACTATTCATGATGAATAACACGTGAATATATGGGACACGTGTTGTGCTCTTCTTTCCCCCCCCCCCCCCCCCCCCCAGTTCACAACCTAAAATCGGTTTGCAACCAAACTTTTCTATCTCTTATCTCTTTCTTTCTCTCTCTCTCTCTATATATATATATATTCTTTTTTGAAGTATATGATATTTATATATGGCAAAATGATGCAATCAATTGTTAATTTGCATCAAAATGGATGAGTTCTCAATGTATTACCGAAAGATTTCCCACACTTCGAGAAGTGGGCTCTCCTGACATTACAATGATTCCCTCTCAACTGATTCTAACAGAAACAATTATCCTCTCCACTCTTTTCAACAAAAGACTGTTCTTACCTTTATTAGTTTTCTTCCTGAAATACTTGATACCGAATCTACACTAATCACAAAACTTACACACTCTTCATGTTTGGATGAGACTTGAAACCTTGACCTGTAGAGAAATTGGGTTCTATAACTTTGGGTAGTATGGAGGTATATAATTGCATTGTTGCAGGTGAGTGGAGTACTGAAGGAACTTGGATACACAGAAGAAATGGTTTATAAATTTTAATTTAATGGAATGGATTTCATCTCCAATACCAAAAGCATTTGTAATAGTAATAAATTCAGAACCCTCCCCCATGTTGATGGATGGATGGATGGAGCAAAAGCCTTTTCAGAACTTCGAGTGTTTCATAAAGGTTTAATTCGGTGTTATTCCATTTTGTAACGATTGAGTAGTACTTGTTTTATTTCTTAAGAGCTAGAAATGAAAATATGATTGATTGTAGGAGACTGAAATAGGAAAATAAGATTACTTGATCAATTGCTTGATGGATCAAAAGCTAAAGTCAGCATCTTTTTTTTTCTTTTTTATTGCAATTTCTGGATGATGATTTTCAAACTCTTCATATATTTTACAACTCATATAATTCTTACAATCTATGTAACCCACATCTTAACCGTTGGATTCATTATAAAAGGCTATTTTGTTTTTATTTTTTTGATTTTTTTAATTGAAAATATTGGACCCATATGTATTGTAATCGTCGATCATTAATCCAACGGTTAAGATGTGGGTTGCAAGAGTTGTAAAATTTTCATGGGTTGTAAATTAAACTACCCCTATATATATATATATATATATATATATATATATATATATATATGTGTGTGTGTGTGTGTGTGTGTGTTGGGGGGGGAGCGATCAAATGGAAACCACTCTAATTTTGAAAACCGTGGAAACCCTCGATTTCATTGGTTAAGTTAATGAAATTGTTTGATGAAATTATTTAATTTGATGAAATTGTTTCATATAATTCTTTTATTGATGAAATTGTTGCATATATTTGTGTTTTTATGTAAAAATGAAAAAATTTCATCAGACTGTGAAAATACATGAAACAATTTCATCAGAATGAGAAAAATATATGAAACTACATAAAAAACACAAATATATGAACCAGTTTCATTAATAAAAGAATTATAAGAAACAACTTGATCATATTAAACAACTTTATGAACCAATTTCATTAATTTAATCAATGAAAATGACGGTTTCCGAAGTTTCCAATCTAATATGGTTTCCAATTGAAACCATATATATATATATATATATATATATATGATTAGGTTCATTTGAGAAATGCTAAAAATATGAGAAATAAATAAATGATCTTAGCCCTTTTTCTGGTCAACATTTGCGACTTTGATCGTGAAGCACCGGATAATTCCTTGTGTGGTCTGTAGAAGAAAGAGGGGTAGTTTCGTAAAATACGCGGTACAAGTTCATATATGAACCTATATGATTCACATATGAATTATATATTCATATATGAATCAGTGTAATTCACATATGAAATATTTTAACTGATTCATATATGAACCTTTGTAATTCATATATGAACTATGCGTTCATATATGAATAAGTTAATTAGTTCATATGTGAATTACAAATGTTTATATATGAATCTGTTAATTAGTTCAACTGATTCACATATGAACTTACAGTTAATTAGTTAATATGTGAATCAATTAATTGGTTCATATATGAATCACAAAGGTTCATATATGAATCAGTTAAAAGAGTTCATATGTAAATTACACTTGTTCACATATGAATATATTTCATATGTGAATCATACATGTTCATATATGAACTCGTCCCGTTGTTTGTAAAAATTACGAAATTGTCCTACTTTTAAAAAAACCACAACTTTTGACCAGTTAAAGACGCAATATTTGACCGGTCAAAGCCGATCTTGACCGAATGAAATACTATGATTACTTCTCTATTTCTCATATATTTAACATTTCTCAAATGAACCTCTCCCTATATACACACACACACACACACACACACACACACATATATATATATATATAATCTTTTTTGAGAAGCCATATAACTGTATGAAGTCTGAGAACCAGTGTATCATGTGCTATTTCAAATGATTTTTTTTTTATCTACAACTTGGATATTGATTAGCATATATTTGTTTCATAATGTGAAATTTTTGTTTCACAAACATGTAAAATGTTAATATTGTATGAAATAGATATATGCTAATCAATATCCAAGCTATAGATACACATGATGCACCGGTTCTCAGGGAGGTCATAATATATGGGGTTCTCATTTGATTAAGCCCATATATTGAGGGTGTTGCATGTAAGAACCTTACATTTTGTGATAACTATGAAGACCCATTTAAACCAGTAATCAATGGCTATTAATAAAGGCATTTTTGAAATTAAATAAAATACTAGGTACATACATGCGCGCGATGCGGCGTGAAGTGTTTAAAAATGAAAAAAACAATGGAAAAAATTATGTAGCCATACGCGAAGTAGCTTGAAATGAAAATGGCAACCATGTTTCATGATGGTAGAGTGAAATTGAGACTTATCGGAAAGCTTGAAGACTAAAATATGCACACATGTCATAAAGTTATACATGTACAAAAAAACAACGTAAAAGGAAAAAAAATCAACGACCAAGTCGGCTTCAGGTGTGAATTGCTCAAAACGTCAATATGCAGACATGTCCTGCAAGAAAAAGTAGTTATGATAAATATATACGTAGTGATTATATATATACATAATTTAACAAATGTTACATAATCGATAGTTGATTGTACATCGCATAAAACTTCTTGATACACCACGTTCGAGGTATAGACTCCATGACGATTAATTATGTTGGCAGGTTTCACTAATACCTTTGTAGTTTCCCGTGATATACCTCTGGATAATGCCACGTAAAGTTGGCCATGCGAGAATAATGATTCCTAGATAAACTCCTACTTTTGAATCGTCTGTCCTTGAGCTTTACTGATTGTCATAGCAAAGCTCAGGCGAACTGGAAACTATTTTCGCTTTAGTTTAAATGGGATCATCCCTTCTTCGGATGGAGATAAAGGAATTCTCGGCAAAAATACCCTCTTCCCAGCATGTTGACCAAAGGTTATTTCTGCATCGATGACGTTTTGCTGAAAACCTCTGCATACCAATCTCGTGTCGTTACATAATCCATTAGAAGGGTCAATATTTCGTAGTAAAATTATGGGGCATCCAATTTTGAGTCTAAGATAATGAGGCGACAAACCATTAACAGTTAGTGAGTTCAAGAATTCGATTAGATAGAAGTTGCTCCTATCGTCTTGTGCTTCGTCGAAACTATAGTAAATCTTTTCTTCTCCGCAGAATCTTTCGATCAACTCATCATTAATCTCATTGACATTCTGATTTTTAGTTGACAATATCGCCCTGGAAATGATATAATATGATGCACCTCTGTTGATTTGCAGAGATGGAAATATTACATCAATCAAAGCATCCTTTAAGTTACCTTTAACGTCGTATGGAATTGTCATGTCATCAGGTATGCGAATAAAAGTTTCATCCACCGTTTCCACATCTCTATCACCAACCCGTAAAAGGAATTCTGAAAACCATGGATCAACCAACGCTCTCATATTGATCGTTAATTGTATCTTTTTAATCGAAGACCAAAGAGGTGACATTCGTAAGCTGGAGTCTACAATTGGTGCTCGGGTACCACGACGCACGACCGATAACACTTGTATAATATCACCTCCCATCACCATTATCTTTCCACCAAATGGAAGTCTATTTCCTATGAGGTCTTGCATTATTCGATCGAGGGCCTCCACCACCTGTCTCTTTGCCATCGATGCTTCGTCCTAAATGATTAGTCTTGCATCACGAAGTAGTTGAGCAGTTCCACTCTGTTGTTTGATTTTGCAAAAGGAGTTATTATCCAAATTGAGGGGAATCTTGAATCGAGAATGAGCAGTTCTCTCTCCCAGCATGTTATTAGCTGCAATGCCCGATGAAGTAGTCGCAAGTGCAATTAGACCACGAGAACAGACCTCAGCAAGCAAAGTTTTGTACAAAAATGTCTTTCCAGTTCCACCGGGACCATCTACGAAGAACATACCTGGACAATCATCCGCAACATGCCTCATGATCTCATCAAATGCGGATTTCTGGTATGAATTGAGAGAGTGTCGTGCTTGCAAGTGTTCATCTTCGACAATAATGGAGTGCTCCTCTTGTCCCTCACGAAAGCCCCCATCTTGTAAGTTGTCATTTGTATTTATTGTTGGAAGATCAAAATCATTTAAATCCTTACCCATCGATTGTAGAAAGACCATGATGTCAGTGAGGACTATATGTTGGACTCGTTGAACACTGCCATATTGCCGCAAGTAATATTCACAAAGTGAATCATAGTGGTAATCCCACAATTTGCGAACATCTCCCGGTTCACAATAAATCAATATTGTCGCAAATATCCTTCTAAGAGCATTTGGAAACTGAAACACGGATGCCTCTGCAAGACATTGGGAAAGATTATCATCGTTCTCTATTAACCCTCTCTCTAGAGCCGATTTTTGAAATGTTGGGTGACGTAACCCATTAACTGTGTAAAGATCTTCAAATGATGTAGGCCCACTAATTTTAGACAAAAGTAGACGCAGGTAGAATCACTCTCCTTCAGCTGGATTAGCATAAACCAATCGTCCTCTCATTGTTCCTTTTTGCCGAGGATTCCACTGTCGTGATCTTGCATTCCATGTATAGTGTTTTGGAAAATTGTTATACAAGTAGTTTCTTGCACGCATATCTACTCTATTCCTGTGAAAGAAGGCGGTTAACATTGTTCTCTTATCTCTCTCTAGCAACAACGTTTGTCATTATATCATTATCTAAAAACCTAACAAACTGGTTATTCGGAAGATGGATTTGCAAGGCCATTACATGAGGTTGGATATGAGAGAGTCTAAAACTAAAAGTTCTCCACATTGCCTCAGGAGGCGTGTAACACCCGGATTTTCGGTAAGAGCCTTAATCTTCTGTTAATATTCTTATCCAACTTCTATCACCTAGAAAGGTCCTTACTCGACCCTCAAGGTGAACCGGGTGCCTCTTGTGCGAATTAGACAAGTTTCGGGGCCCGAGGGAGTGTTGGGCGACATTGACCAGCGACTGTGACACGGTCACTATCGCCGTGTCATAGTCGCACCAAACCAACAGAAGGTTGGGTGGCTGGTGCGACATTGACCAGCGACAATGACCATGTCATAGTCGCATGGTCATAATTGCAGGTGTCCAACGGGTATTTACTACTCAACTCCGATTTTTAGGTCATTTGGCTCCTATCTTGGTTATTTGAGAACTCGTTTTCTCTGCAGAATTTGGGTAAGGAAGCTCCAACCTTCTCTCTCTCTTCTTAAATCCTCTCAACAACCCCATCTAAGATCATTTATGGTGTTTGTCTAGGTGGTTGTAAGCTCTCATTGTGAAGCTTTCTTCTCCTCAAGAGCTAGTGTCATCTCCTCTTCATCTAAAGTTTTGCTAGGGTTTGATTAAACCCCCATTGTGAGTTCATACTTCCTTTTATTAAACTTTATACACATCAAAATGCATTTTTGACTTCTAAGTATCTCCTTGTTTACACATTTCTTTTTTGAAAGGGTATCCTGGGCCTATGGCCCAGACAAATCCCTGGCAAAGCAACCGACTGTGAAAGCATGCAGCCCTGAGATTAAACCCAGTGGCCACAAGGCGAATGCAGGGAATCGAACCCGGGTTGAGCGCTATTTGTTTACACATTTCTTGTTGGTGAGTTTTTGACCTAACTTGACATTTTGGAGATTTTTAGGGTTTCCTACCATTTTGTAAAATGATAGAACAATCTATGTTTTGACCCACCAATATAGATGTTTTCACATCTTGATGAGTAAATGTTCAACCTTCGACATTCTAGCCAAGTTTATGTTTTAAGCATATTATGGGTTTTTGGTTTGAAAGGGGTATTTTATGAAAAGGAAATAAATGGTTTAAAACTTGACGAAATCCATGTTTACATTAAAATGGTTTCTACTTTTGAAAGGTTTACTTGGTAAGGAAACATATTGGGAAATCAGAAGATGGCCTTATGTTTTATGTATGAGCTTTGTATTTCTTATCAGTAGTTAATTGTAAAAATGTGATTTGGGAACTATTTGGTGTTATGAACTATATGTTTGATTATAGTTGGTCACAAGTGATATTGTGACAAGTCTAGACTATTACTAGTGGATCCATAGGTATAGAGTCGACTTATTATTGGGGGCAACTCCTGTTTGTAGCTAGTTGAGACATTGGGCCCTAGGGTGGCAACTTGGTACGGTTATGTGGGACCGGATACTAGTCGTGGGTCGTAAATGTAAATCCTAGTGATGAGCATGACTAGGGATCACTGGGTGCCCTCCCCCACATCTTAGTACGAGCCAGCGTGTTCTTGGCCTTGATCCTAGTATGGTGAGCTCAATAACTCGGAAAATGGCTTACTTTGTGTTTCGCCACAATCCTTGGAAAATCGAGTCTTCCCGTCATCGCAAGATGTTTTATGGACCGCAAGGTCAAAATGTGTTTATCAAATTATTTATAAAGGCGTTTGGGGGAAAACAAATTTACTTACGTTGTATTTAACTTTCTTATCGAATTGTCATATAAACTGTATGTTCTCACTAGGCTTTAAGCCTAACACTTTTTCTCAAATAATGTGTATAATAGGTTCCCTTAGCGGCGGGTCGTCAAGGGGTTGAGTGAAGAGCGTGGTCTCTTGAGGGCATTTTTGGATGATAGATTATTTGGAGACTTGGCGTTTAAAACGATTTATTCATTTTTGGTATTGGGTTGACAACCTATGTAATCTAGATAGAATTGGTTTAGATTAGTCTGTTGTCGATTTCCCATGCATCTTATACAGGTTTTGTAAACGCGTGCACTTTGTAACCTTTTTGGGGCGGTTAGCTCCAAATACAAATGTCATATTACCGAATTTTCAATTTTTAAAATTACCCGAATTTTTAGGGTGTTACAAGGCGACACATATCCCGCATCTTGAAACTTATTTATCTCGTTAATAACAGTCCCATCTCCATCCGGATCGATACTGACTACCTGCTTGTCATGACCCTTGTAAACATACTTGAATATATATCTAACAGATATTATACTGGAACAAGCCTCAACATTGATGTGACAATTGAACATCATTAGGAGTTTTAGATTATACGGGACCACCTATTTATTATCAAGTGTGTTTCCTCGTAAGTCTACTTGCATTCCGTTATTTCTCCTACGATACAAGGGGTATGGGTCATCTTCATGTGTCGTGTTGTCGTTGAATTGCCTAGGGTATCTAGAACGACATTTTCATGGCTCACCCTCCATACAAGGATTGGACCATCGTAAATGACCACAAGGGCCATGCATCATGTGTTTGACGACCAAGCAATGTAGTTCGACATGCTTTGTCGGGTCGGGAATTTCTGCACAAATGATTATGTCGTAATGGTCTAGATTGGTCATCTTATGTCTATGTGTCATTATTAAGATAAATTGGGCATGTGGCAATCCACATTTTTGGAACTCCACAACATAAACATATGCCTCGACGGTGCCTAGAATGTGTTTCTTGAAAAGTTGTTCCTTTAGATCCTCTAATTTGGCACAGAACACTCTGGCAAGAAGATCCGACTGATCTTGCATTGTTTGGACGGGCAATAACTTAGTAAGGATTTTCAGGCCACTTTGGATTGCACGTCATCGTGAGGAACATATCAGGCTTCCCGTCATCTAGAACCAAAGTCATGGCATCCAAAAATCGTCGACGCATGTCACGTGGGCCTCCGATGAAAGTTGCAGGCAATACAACCCATTGACCAATTCTAGATAGTTGAACCTCACTCGCGTTAACGCAATCCACAACACCTTGGTATAAATATGATTTTATCCTTGTTTGGTTTCTTTCAAGAAAATACAATTGTGCAATCTTAATCTTGATATACATATCTACTACGAACTATTGGAACAATCTCCCACCCAATAGATGCGCATTCTCGTTAGGTCGAATCTGGAACTTGTAGCAATAGTATTCTCGCATAGTAACATTATTCCTACATGTTCGCTCGTTGGCCTCTGCATAATTTTAATATTTGAAAATTATTAACTAATGATATGTTCGCTTAATGCAATATTTTCTACCTTTATCATAATGATAAAAATTAAAGATACCTACCATACATGCCTTTTTCATCTTTCCCGATGTTTTCTTCTGTGTTAAAAACTTCACTAATAGACACTCCATGTCTTGGTATTTCGTGATGCCATTCAGGCTCACCATTGGGAAAGAACAATGGATAAGCCAAAGGATCGTAAGAAGCGAAGGAAGGTCGGATTGTTTGACTGTAGTCAGATCTCCCATACACAATAATATTTCTCTTGTATGCAGTGATGTTGTCATTATCTTCAAGCCAAATCCCAACAACCTGTAGAATGGTAGAATTAAGTATGGTCTATGATATGTGTGTATTACACATAGGATACATTTTGTTTTACTCATATCTCAGATGTGGTCTACCGGTTGTATACCCTCTACTCTAGTTCGACTGATGCGTTCAAAGTCACTCTATAATTGTCGAGGGGTCCTAACTCAACAAGGCTTCGAAATGTTATTGCATACGGGTTTGTAGCAAGAACATGTCAATATTTCAACAATGTTTCTATCAAGATTTGGCCATTGGATTCTATGGAGAAGTCTGATTGATCATCATAAAAATATAATTACAAGTGCCTATGTTGTCCATCCGTTGGAACCAATTGATCAATTTTATGATATATTGTTCTGTGTGCACAAAAAGTATATACTCCTGATGTCATATTGGTCATTGAACTATCCAATGTCACACCCATTGATGTGAATGAATAGTTCGTGTTGTATGCACGAATGTTATGCTTGAAGATTTTTCCCAATTTAGATTCGAATGTCAAGAGTTCGTATAAGTCTTTAGGAATGGGTGAGTACGCCAACTGTATCTTCCCATTCATGCAACAAAAGCCACGTGATTCTAATCTTAACCGTTTTGTTCCGCAGTAAACACAGGCATTCTGTTCTGATAACACTTGATGTTCTGTAGGGATGCCATCATAAACAAAATCGTAGTGTCATGGAGAAGGATGTCATCATGGATTGACAATAGGATATTGGGTTGAGTAGAAGGCCCGCCATCTACAAATTCAAATGCCAAAATTGTGAATAATAAACACGGTTTATAAATTATTTAAAAATAGTATTATAAGGTACTATTCTTACGGTTGAAGTTTTCAAGAGTCAGGGTCGAAGATGTTTGTGGCGTTCCTTTTCGACCATCGACATTTTGCATTTATGTGGTCTGAATGGTAGTTGTCAAGGGTTGGGAGCTTTCTTGTGTGGTACCACCTGTTGTTCTGCTGTTCATTTCCTTGTTTCGTTGCTAATAACTTCTATTAGCAATCATCCTTCGTTCAATAATGGTTACTGCAGTTACAGGGGTTCCCTCGGTATTCAATTCATTAAGAACTTCATGATGAGATGTTGCGATATCACGATTGTTTCTTGGTACATTATCACACATGTTTGTTATATTCTCTGCACATAAGGTCATTTAATTTTTTTTTACTATCCTTCAGGCATAATTTGATAAAGTAATTATTCTTTGATTTAGGAATTTACCTAATGGCACCCTTTCTGAAGGTTCAATATTCACCTGAGTCGTCTCTACTGCAGTGATATTTCTTATGAGTGGTGTAGATCGATTACTTCCTTCACCATTATCTATTCTTCTCATTTTTATCATCTCCTTGTTCTGTGCATAATACTTTCTATGATATACTCTTTGTTTTTCTACAACAATAATTGTTACGACATATACATTATGAATGATTAAATCATAAAAAATATTTAAAACTTTTATTCTTTATTATATAAATGGTTTACATACCTTTTTGTAACTCTACATCAACTTGTGGGACATCATTTTCGGCACAATTTGTCATTTTTGGTCGAGTATTAGGTCGTGTATTGTAAGTTGATTTTGTTCTGTAACAATAAAATATATTGATCATACCATACTATATAAGAAATAACATAGAATAGCAATGGATCATACTTCCTTCATGAGTATCCTTTTTGCACTTATGTACTGATGCATAATGGTTTACCCTGTTAGCTACTAAGGATGAAGTTATCGACAACAACTAATCAACAAACGTTATGACTAAGCAATTAAGTGTAACACCCGTAATTTCGATGTTATGTATAAAATAAATCTAGAGAAAACGGTCGGTGAACGGCCTGGAAAACGGTCGGTGAACGGCCGAGAAAACGATCAAGGAACGACCGGGGAAACGGTTGGTACAAGTATGGCTAAAGTGCCTAGCGAAAGTGACATATGTCACTTTAGCATGACACTATCGCGGAGAGTATAAAACTCTCGGTACGTTTGGCGCGAGAGTGCCTAGCGAAAGTGACATATGTCACTTTAGCCAGGGACTATCGCGGAGCGGGTCAGGAGGTTAAAAATCCGATTTTTGGGGGGTTTTCTTCATTTCCTCATATCTCCTTCACCATAACTCCGTTTGAGACGATTTTTTTGCTATGGTTTCGTATTTGAGAGCTTTTCAAGGATAGATTGTTAGTTTTGAGAAGATTCAATAGTATTTGGTGGTGGATTGGAAGTAAAGGTCAAGAGCTCATCATTATCACCTCCACCTTCTAGAAATTTGGGGTTTTCTAGGTTTTTACCAAAACCTAAGTGGTGAGTTCATCCTCCTAGTTTCTAAACTTTATTAAAAGTTATAAATGCTCCATTCATGATTTCCTAGTAATTATGTTTCTCAAATTTCAGATTTGATGATTTTGGAGAATTTAGGTCAAAATTAGGGTTTTGGCCAAAATGGGGATTTTGACATAAAATGTGTGGGGAACGATTCTAAATGGTTGAATATGAATATTTATGGTTGGAAACTTGTAGATCTAGGTTTTTGGAAGGATTTTCTTGTTGATTCAAGTTTCTTCAAATGAGCTCAAGTGGGGGGAAAATCTAGATTTAACCTAAATCTATCAAGGCGAGTTCAAGTTGATTTGTTAAAACGGTGTACATGCCAAAATGTCAATCTTTAATGTTTATATGTTTTACATGAAATTATTAACTGTTGAGTTATTTGATGAGTCTTAATTATTTGAAGTGTCTAACTTTATAAACTTGTAAAACACCCACATTTGGTGTCTTGGGCATTTTGATAAATAAATCATAAACATTGGTATTTTAATGATTTGCTTTATGAAAGTATATTTTTGAGCATCAATGTATTTTTCATTGTGTGTTTTGGAGAAATTCTCGATTTTTGTGTTATGGGACGTTTTTGAAAGAATAAATGGTATAAACTCACATGGAAAAGGATTTGTCCTAATCTAAACTATGTTAGAGTTATTTATATATTTTAGAGCATGGGTTTGCATAAATGTGGGTTGTTTACGTTTGATTTCATTTTATGATTTCTAATAATTGGTCCTTTGATTTTTTGAGCCTATGGCTCGGTTTGGATTTTATTGGGTATTGGAGACAATTGTCCAGTTTTAATAGCTCAATGTAGAGTATTTGGTTATGATTTGCATTATTGAATCTTACTTGAGAATTACATGTTTTGAATGTACTAGTTCATTCGTTTGGAGTCATGTAATGTTGTTGACTGTAATGCAATGGATCCATAGGCACTTGAGTCTTTACGTTTAATGTTGGGACGATTAGTTTTCCTCTTTGTAGCACGGATAGGCTTCGGGATTCATCGTAAGTAAGATGTGGATCCGTGGGGTCGGGCATTGTCCCATGAGCAGTAAGGTGTAATCCAAATATGCTTGTATGTTTGGTATGGATTTGGATACCTCGAAGTAAAGACCTAGAAGGGTTGAATTTGAGTCTCCACGGGCAAAAGATCTAGAGGGGTTGAGCTCGATATGTCTTATGAGTATAATCCATGTGTTTTGGTTTTACTACATAGTCATCTGAACTACTTTTGTGTTCCGTCACGTGCAATGTAATCGGGTCTCCCTCGTCACCGAAAGGAGTTGTTTTGGGTATGGAGTTTTATAATCCATGTTTTCGATGATGTTTTGAGTATGGGTTGTTACCCATGTTCTGTGGTTTTGAATATTGAACCTTATCCATGTTTTGGATATTTTGGATGATAGAATTTATCCACGTTTTCAGTATTTGATTATTAAAGTATCAGTTATGTTTTACGTGAGTTTTGGGTTTTGAATTTATTTTCGAATGAACGTTTTGTATTGTGGTTTTAATCATGAAGATGGTGAATGTTGATAAGAGGTTGCTTTCAGACTTAATGTATTTCATTTTAGAAATCACGACTTAAATAATATTCTCAAAGTTTATTGTTTTATATGTTTATAATGAAAATTCTTGAGCTCACTAGGCGTTAAGCCTAACTCTTTTATTTGCCGGCATGTGCATCAGGTTCTGGTTGGGAATAGTCCTAGTAACGCTATGAAGAGAGGAGTGTTAGTAGTGTGCTCGAGAAGCGAGTAACATTGGCGAAATCTTCTGCTTTGGTTTTGTGAAGAGCAACTTGTATTGGGGTTAAGTATCACCCGACTTCGGTTTAGTCCTTGTTTAATGCTGGAGTTTATAATTGTTGAGGTTAATTATAGAATTTTATATTTGAGGTATGATGAGTTTTGATTTGTAGGAGGAAGTATTGTCCTCCATTTGATATTATATCGAGATTTTTAATTAGTTGCTCTTACCAAATTTGAGGTGTTACATTAAGTGAATGAAACATGAAACACAACACTGTATGATAGAACATAAAAGCATACGATGACACCAAAAAAAAAATTATCGCCATTAATGATTAATGAGAATATTGGTAAGAATCTCAATTATAAAATGTTCGCTATTGCATCATGGTTAGTTCTTTGATACAATGATTGAATGATTTTATGGTGTTTATTGACTTTTACTCTTTCTCCCCTTATGTTTGTTCTATTTTTGAAACAACCTTGAGTTTCCAATGAAATCTGTAATCCAATGAAATCTGTAATCCACAAATTCATTCTGTTTCATCACAATATTAGATTGCGTGAGAAATTTTATAATAAAATAAAATTAAAAAAAAATCTTACATTTTAAAAGAAAAATATTTTTTTTGATGAAAAGACAAATGCTCCTCGTTTTCATAGTAAAACAAATCAAAATTTAGATTGCGTGGGAAATTTTATTTTGGTTTCAAGTAATCTAAATAAAATAAACTTTTCTTGCCATATTTGAGACACAAAATCAAAAGACATATTTACCCTTTTCATCTATTATTTTTATTTATTATTAATAAATTAACTAGAAGCGTACTCGCGCAATGCAGCGAGATAAATCACGATTTTAATGTTTATTTTTATTTTTTGTTTTTTTATTGATTTACAGTACGATTTTGGATGATTTTTATTGAGTGATAATGGTTTTTTTATATATAAATTTGTTTAATTTAGACTTAACAATATAATGTTTTTTATATAAAAAAAATTAAGTAGTTTGTTAAAATTCATTAATTATCTTATATATTTTAAATTTTTATATTTAAATTGAGATGTTTATCATGTTTTAATTATGTTTATCAGAATTCAAATTTCATAATTTTAGGATTTGAGGATTAGAAATAAGGATTTTGGGGGATAAGGATGAAATTTATTAATTAGGTTTAAAAGCATTTAAAAGTAGTACATATTGCTTCATTAATTGTTTTTAAGAGATTTTAAGTAGATTAGCATTAAATAATAGTACATAATTCTTAATACATCACGATTTTAATGTTTATTTTTATTTTTTGTTTTTTATTGATTTACAGTACGATTTTGGATGGTTTTTATTGAGTGATAATGGTTTTTTATATATAAATTTGTTTAATTTAGACTTAACAATATAATGTTTTTTATATAAAAAAAATTAAGTAGTTTGTTAAAATTCATTGATTATCTTATATATTTTAAATTTTTTATATTTAAATTGAGATGTTTATCCTGTTTTGATTATGTTTATCAGAATTCAAATTTCATAATTTTAGGATTTGGGGATTAGAAATAAGGATTTTGGGGGATAAGGATGAAATTTATTAATTAGGTTTAAAAGCATTTAAAAGTAGTACATATTGCTTCATTAATTGTTTTTAAGAGATTTTAAGTAGATTAACATTAAATAATAGTACATAATGCTTAATACATTACGATTTTAATGTTTATTTTTATTTTTTTGTTTTTTATTGATTTACAGTACGATTTTGGATGGTTTTTATTGAGTGATAATGGTTTTTTATATATAAATTTGTTTAATTTAGGCTTAACAATATAATATTTTTTATATAAAAAAAATTAAGTAGTTTGTTAAAATTCATTAATTATCTTATATATTTTAAATTTTTTATATTTAAATTGAGATGTTTATCCTGTTTTGATTATGTTTATCAGAATTCAAATTTCATAATTTTAGGGTTTGGAGATTAGAGATAAGGATTTTGGGGGATAAGGATGAAATATATTAATTAGGGTTAAAAGTTTTACAGGTAGTACATTAGGCTTTAGTAGTTATTTTTAAAATATTTTAAGTAAATAGCTTTAAATGATAGTACATAAATCTTAGTGAGTTGTAATTAAGATTTTTTTATGCCATCTTTATAATGTAGTATAGATTAATTTACTACCATATATAATTTAAATGAATCTTAACCATTGATTATAAAGATCAATGGCTGAAATTTGGTTTCCAAAGTTTCAACCAAATTTCAACCATTGATCTTTATAATCAATGGTTAAGATTCATTTGAATTATATATGATAGTAAATTAATTAATTTATTAATAATAAATAAAAGTAATAGATGAAAATGGTAAATATGTCTTTTGATTTTGTGTCTCAAATATGGCAAAAAAGATTTATTTTATTTAGATTTAATGTATATTGATTTCTTTTTGTAAAAAAGTTGTTTATTTAATTATGTAATGTATTTTTATATAAATCTTATCGGCTGGTATTATTTTGTTATAATTTAATTTATACTTTTTTCTATAAATTGTTGTTATTAATATTATTGTTAGATTTTATGTAAGAAAATAATTTTTTTAATTTCATTTTATTATAAAATTTTCCATGCAATCTAATATTGTGATGAAACAGAATGAATTTGTGGATTACAGATTTCATCAGGTTCATCGTGTTAGTATTATTGTTTCATAATGAAACATGATGAATTTGTGCCATTTTTGTTAACTTCCTATTTTTGTTTCATTACCTGTTCAGTTGCATATCCGTATATGAAAATAGATTCATCAGGTTCATAGTGTTACCATTATTGTTTCATAATGAAAATAGATTCATCAGGTTCATTGTGTTAGCATTATTGTTTCATTATTACCATATATAAGCTAAATTAAAATTAAATAATTTACCTAAATTAAATATCTTATTTTTAAATTAATCAATGATTATTATTACCATATATAAACTAAATTAAAATTAAATAATTATTAATATAATAATAATAACAGTTACCATATATATTATGAAATAATGTAAAAGACAAAAATAACCTTTTCAATTAAAAATAAAAATAAAAAAAAGAAATTCACTGATTGGTTGATTTCGGTTTCCAAAGTTTCCAATGTAATACTGGTTTCCAATTGATCGTTCCCCTATATATATATATATATATATATATATATATATTTCAGAACTATCTTTTTTTTTTCAAAATTATTGACTCGTTATTACTTAATATTAAGTGTATTAATTTTAAGTACTCTTTTATTTCTAAAACAAGAATAAGATCTCAAACTATAGCCAACATGGATTTTTGATTATAAGATTGATGGTTATTAAAATATTTGTTTCAACTCAAAAAGTTTAAAATGGTGATGAAAATCATTAACATCAGGTAACATGTGAAAACTCGGCTGATTTATGTTGATTTACTTAAAGTGTTACTCCGAATGGTCAACATAGTGACCTCAAATGATTTAATCTATATATTAAAGGTATACCATAAGATACCTTTGATGGTTGAACAGATTGACGGTATTATGTAAAAATGATATAATAAATAATATTAATTTAGAAATAATCATTGATTGATTTTGCGTTTGGAATACCAGGAAAAACGGTTTTAGATAAACTATTAGTATTTTTTGAATTCAATGCTATTTTTGATGATATAAACAATATATTGAAAATAATTTCGTAGTTATCGAGGACCCATTTTTACATCTCATCAAGGATATATAAAATGTCAGAAACGGGCCTGGATGAGATCATACTCCCAGATTATTTAAACTATAAAAAATGGTCCAATTTAATTTAGTTCGACCGATTTAACGGTCTAACGGTTTTTACCCCTATGCTATTGTAATGGATTTGCCTATGATAAAGATGGAAGGCCATGTGTTGTAGTAAATGCGAATGTGTTTGTTTCTTGACTATCCTCCTTTGACTTTGTGTTATCAAACATTAAAAACCGCCTTTCTGACTTAACTTTCAAACTTCGTTTATTTAGAGCATCTTTAAAATGAAAAGCCATCTTTTCTTTTTATGATCTCTTTAAAATCTAATTAAAATATTTAATTTAATGATTTTTTAATTTTTAATT
This sequence comes from Arctium minus, assembly GCA_954870635.1. NCBI lineage: Eukaryota > Viridiplantae > Streptophyta > Magnoliopsida > Asterales > Asteraceae > Arctium > Arctium minus. The sequence continues at coordinate 94,452,297 of OX941086.1, read as the reverse complement.
TTTTAATATTAATTATATTATTAAAATATTTAATAACATAAAAAAATTCGTTATTTCCTTCTTCTATTTAATTTTATTGGTAGGTTGAACAATTTAAAAAAAAAAAAAAGTCTGTCTCTTTCATTTTTCCATCTAATTTTGAAGGATTCTACAATTCTACTTCATTTTCGAGAGGATATTCCCAATGTTTTAAAAATCGGGTCGACCCGACCGGTTGAACCGGGAACCGGTGAAGAGACCGGGTTAATTGCGACCGGGTTGATGTCGTTTTATGACTTGGATTGAACCGGCCGGTTCTATTAAAAAACCGGTTGAACCGGTCATAACGAACCGGTATCGAACCGGTTAACCCGGTAACAAAAGTTAAAAACCAATAGTTTGATTTAGGCAATACGTATTTGGTTTGAACGTTATGTTTCGTTTTGATGTATTTGGATTGATGAAAAACTTATATTTATATGTGGTTTTTTAAAGTTTTTGGATTGATGTAAAACTTCTTATTATGTATTTTTTTAATGTTTTTGGATTGATGTAAAACTTGTTGTTATGTGTATTTTTAATGTTTTAACTTGTGGACATCAAATTCTTGGTTATATATATATATATATATATATATATATATATATATATATATATATATACTAGAAGCGTACTCGCGCAATGCAGCGAGATAAATCACGATTTTAATGTTTATTTTTATTTTTTGTTTTTTATTGATTTACAGTACGATTTTAGATGATTTTTATTGAGTGATAATGATTTTTTTATATATAAATTTGTTTAATTTAGGCTTAACAATATAATGTTTTTTATATAAAAAAAATTAAGTAGTTTGTTAAAATTCATTAATTATCTTATATATTTTAAATTTTTTATATTTAACTTGAGATGTTTATCCTGTTTTGATTATGTTTATCAAAATTCAAATTTCATAATTTTAGGGTTTGGGGATTAGAGATAAGAATTTTGGGGGATAAGGATGAAATATATTAATTAGGGTTAAAAGCTTTACAGGTAGTACATTAGGCTTTAGTAGTTATTTTTAAGAGATTTTAAGTAGATAGATTTAAATGATAGTACATAAAGCTTAGTGAGTTGTAATTAAGAGTTTTTTATGTCATCTTTATAATATAGTATAGATATATATGTGTGTGTGTGTATGCAGGAAAATGAAAAATAAATAGAATTTTTTGAAACAGGATTGACCCGGTGGTTGAACCGGTTAAACCGTGACCCAGTCACCACACCGAATCAACCAAAAAACCGATTTTTAAAACATTGGATATTCCTCAAAATGACCAAAATACATGATGAAAATGAGAACATGACCAAGTCGTTTTATGGTATTTTTTTTATATATTCAAATCCTAAACCAATGACAGAGCAACAACATATGTCATTTTGCCATTAGTGAAGTCTTTTGACAAATGGACTGGTCATTTGGTAAGTATGAAATTAAAAAAGAGTAAATTATGGATTTGATCCCTGAGGTTTGTCATTTGTTACGAAATTGATCTTTCATCTTCATTTATTACAAAATGACCCTCCACCTATGCAATTTGTATTGGATTCGGTCCTTCACACTAAGGGGTTGTTTGACAGTTGTTAAATGGTTTGGTGCAGAATGATTAAGTGATCAGAATGGTTAAGAGACTCTTATGATAGATTATAAAATGAAATACAATTGTTTGCTAATTGTTCGGAATAAAATCAGGGCTCTTAATGATTAAGAGAGGGTCAGGATACAAAATCATTCAGAGGGTTTTGGAACCATTAAGAGGCAGACAGTTTTTTTTGCCAAACAAGATTCATCTCTTAGCGATTCAGAGGTTGCCTTTTAATGGAACCATTAAGAGGTAAACAAACACCCCCTAATAGTCATCCACTTTCTTTGTTAAACTCAAGGACATTATGTTTTTTTTTACCTTTATATGTTCATTTTACCATTTTTTCAATTAATAATATTTTTTTCTCGATATTCGTCCTCTCAAACTCTAACTATCAAGAATACCAAAAACATTTAAAAATCAAAATCATACAAATTCAACCAAAAATTAAGGAGGTGTTTAGGATTGCTTATTTAAAACAACTTATGCTTTTTTTTAAGTGTTTATCAACTCATTTGGTGACAAAAAAGAGTTTTATAAAAAGTGTTTGGATTAGCTTATTGTGGTACCAGAATTTATCTGATATTTATTTTCAGTGTTTAAAAATTAGGAATATTTTTTGGAATAAATTGGTATCTATGTCACAATAAAGGTAAAATAACAAAAACCGGGTATTGAGTAAAAAAATTGGGTCTAAAGTTGGTCAAAATATATCTGATTATTGTCATTGTGTTGTCAAATCGATATATATCTTGGGAAGATAATTATTTTTTGGGAAGGTAATTATTTTTTGGGAAGGGAGGAAGAGTTTTTGGTCAAAATTTATCTGATATTTATTTTCAGTGTTTAAAAATTAGAAAGATTTTTTGGAATAAATTGATATCTATATCACAACGAATGTAAAATAATAAAAACCGGGTATTGAGTAAAAAAAATCGGGTCTAAAGTTGGTCAAAATATATCTGATTATTGTCTTTGTGTTGTCAAATCGCTATATATCTTGGAAAGGTAATTTTTTTTGGAAGGGAGGAAGATTTTTTGGTCAAAATTTATCTGATAAAAAAAACGGGTTTTATTTTACAAAAAAGAAAAAAAACGGGTTTTATTTAATACAAAACATAAAAAAATACACTTTAGTTTATTTAGAGTGAATTGTGGATTTGGTCCCTGTGGTTTAGTGACTTCTTTGACTATGGTCCTCATTCTATGTTTATTGTAGATTTGGTCCTTGTGGTATTCAATTTATTTTGGTCATGGTCCTTCTGACTAACACTTCCATTAACTTTGTTAAATCAAGGACCATTTTAGTCATTTTGCCTATTTTTTGTCCTTTTTTGATAAGAAAAATATAAACAATATTTTTATACACACAAACACACATGCATACACACATGTATATATATATATATAACGATATTAAAATAAATAAAATAAGACATTATTGTATGATTTAATTGTTTAATTTTTTTAAAATTAATTATATTAAATACGATTTAATTTTATTATTTTATTGTAATTGTGAAAAAAGATATAGTTTTATTGTTTTAATGTAATTAAAATTTCAATTTAAACAAATCAGATCATAAAACTATATCTTATTTATTTAGATCGAATAAAATAAAATATGGTTTTATGATTTGATTTATTGAATTAAATTTTTAATTAAGTTAGAAACGATTTAATTATATTGTTCTTTTACTAATATTGCAACAAACAAGCTTATTGTTGATATTTTAACACAAAAAATCATTGAAAACCGTTGAGAAATGAACTATAATTTTATCATCTTAAAATTAGAAGCTCCAATTTTCATATTGTTTTTCAGTCAAAAACTCAAAATCAATTTTCATATTGTTTTTAGTATGATAAAATTAAAGTTCATTTATCAACGGGTTTTAATGATTTTTTTGTGTTAAAATATCAACAATAAGCTTGTTTGTTGCAATGATAATAAAAGAACAATATAATTAAAGCGTCTTTAACTTAATTAAAATTTTAATTCAATAAATCAAATCATAAAACCATATTTTATTTTATTCGCTCTAAATAAAATAAGATATAGTTTTATAATTTGATTTGTTTAAATTGAAATTTTAATTACATTAAAACAATAAAACTATATATATTTTTCCACAATTACAATAAAATAATAAAATTAAATCGTATTTAATATAATTAATTTTAAAAAAATTAAACAATTAAATCATACAATAATGTCTTATTTTATTTATTTTAATATCGTTATATATATATATATATACACATGTGTGTATGCATGTGTGTATAAAAATATTGTTTATATTTTTCTTATCAAAAAAGAACAAAAAATAGGCAAAATGGCTAAAATGGTCATTGATTTAACAAAGTTAATGGAAGTGTTAGTCAGAAGGACCATGACCAAAATAAATTGAATACCACAAGGACCAAATCCACAATAAACATAGAATGAGGACCATGGTCAAAGAAATCACTAAACCACAGGGACCAAATCCACAATTCACTCATTTTTTTATAATTAATACAAAACATAAAAACAAAAAAAATACACTACAATTTTTTTTAAATAATACAAAACATAAAAAATAATACAAAACATAAAAAAAAATTAGGGCTGATGTCAGCAACATGATGTCACAACATTAATAATTATAAAAACTGAATGAGAATATTATGTCAACTCAAGGGGGGGTTACGCCGGGCTAGGGTGGGTGGGGGTTGTTTTACGCCGGGTGGAGGTGGGTTTTACGCCGGACCCACTAGAAAAAGTTGTCTGAAAAAGGGGAGACATGAATGACACGTGTCATTTATTCATTGGTTTGTCAGTTGTGGGGCCCATGAATAATTTACGCCGGAAGGAGGCGTAATGGATCCGGCGTAATAGGGTGCTATTTGGGCAATTTCTCTGAAAATGTGTTATCTTGTCAATTTTTTAAATAAAAAAATGCTATTTGTGCTATTGCCCCTTTGGACAATCTATGAGAAAGTTCTATATAAAGTATAATTTAAATAAATGTTTGGCTAAAATTTCTTTTTTTAGATATCGTTATTGTTTAAACCTCACTCTCTCTCTCTCTCTATATGTGTCATTTTCTTGCTTTTATTTATGTATTCTAGTCATTTTAGAGAATACCCTTTGGAATAAGCTCTTGATACAAAAAAGAAAAGTCTAACAAGTACAAAATATCCTGTTTTTCCATTTTAAATGCTAATTAAATTGTGAAATCCCAAGAATGTTAGCTAGGACCTTTTTGTAATTTCACACCTTCTTTCTAGATGCCATCTTCTGACCTTACCCTCTTTATGCTTCCTTTATCATTTTCCCATCCTAATACTTCTTCATATAGGTAAGGTGGACTTTCTTAAAAATCTCTCTCTTTCTCTCTCTAGATCAATTCAATTCAATTCAATTCATCAAATACCCATTTTAGAGAGAGAAAGACATGGCTGGATTACCAAGGTCAGATATGTCATTTAGAAGATCAGGTTCATCTGGGCTTGTTTGGGATGATAAGCTCTTGTCAGGTGAACTTAAACCAAGAGAAGAAAGAAAAGAAAAAGAAGAAGAAGAAAGAAGGCAGAAAGAACCAAAACCCTATAAAACCATGGAAGTTGGTGCACCCACAATTGACCCTCCTTCACCAAAGCTTTCTGGATGTGGAGCCATCTGTGGTGTCTTTGGTAAGCCTGTAAAAAACAACCAGAAGCACAGAAAAAACAAGAGGTAATTCTTTTGTAAGTCAAAATCTTGAAAAACAGAGTCTTTTAATGCATCTTGGTTGTTGAGATTTTCTTTTGTTTGGGTATGTATATAAATATATTTGTATGTTTATGTCAATTAGGGATTGATGAGAAGATCATAAAGATATATACATGTTTCTGTATCTATAATTCATATGTAGAATTTGAGCCATAAAGTCCTTTGGTGTTGTTGGGATTTGATCTTTTTTGTGTTTTTCTTGGTGTAATTGTTTCTCTGCCATTTTCCGGGTGTTAGTTTCGGGTGCGTTTGGTAAACTAGAACAAAATAGAATAAGGAGGATTGTTGTTTAACAGGTATTTTATATATGAAACATATATGAACAAGATGAAACAAACCGGAAGAGGCTTGTTCCACCCCACCATATGGAAAAAGGTAGATTAATAAAACTTATATTTTACCAATATAACCTCAAAATAAAACTTAATTATCTTCTAAACCATCAAATACACCTCTCTTTTTATATTTTATTTATTTGTTAAGTTTTATTTATTGTAATTTATGCTTGACGAAAAATTTCTAACAATATATTTTATTACAAAAAATACTTATTTTGTTATAATTTAATAAATTATATAAATTAATCAAAATATATAAATTATTTATTAAAGGTAAATTGATCATTTATTACCAAACGATGCAAAGAATCCCCCAATTTCATGGTGAACATCTTCAACCTCTTTTTCAACGACTCTCTAAAGGTCAAAATCTGTAATAATAATAGAAAAAAGAATTATGATTAGGCATGGAAATCGGGCCCGACCCGTCGGGGAACCCGGTCCACCCGCCCCAATCGGGGATGGGGATTCCCCGCTAAACCGGGGATGGGGATGGGGACGGGGATCCCCGTTTGTCTCAAAGCGGGGATGGGGACGGGGACGGGTATCGCACTCCCCGCCCCGCCCCGTCCCCGTTATAAATTTTAATTAATATTTAATATATATTATTTATTTAAACTAAATCGGTAATTCATAATTTCCTATTTCCTAATTAGGTTTATAATACAAAATTGTTATTTTTTGGATGTTAGTATGTATTTTGGATGTCAATCAAAATACAATTACTCGATATGGTTTTGAATATTACTCGATATCTTTTGGAACGTGTGAAGTTAAGTTTTTTTTTTCCGAATTCGGTTGAATTTCTTTTGGTTTTAAGTTATTAATTATTATATGATGTTGTGATTTTTTTATACTAAATTAAATTTCTTTCGATTTTAGGTTTATTAGAAATATGTGATGTTTAAACATGTGCGGTGTCTCATATATTTGATCTAAATAGCTTACATAAACGGAAAAGAAAATCCCCGTTTCCCCGATGGGGATCCCCGTTCCCCGTTGGGGATGGGGATGGGGATGTGATCATATTCCCCGGCGGGGATGGGGATGGGGACGGGGATGAAGATGAGGGATTGGGGACGGGGATGGGGATTGAGGTCCCCGCCCCATCCCCGCCCCATTTCCATGCCTAATTATGATTAAAACTTTCACCGTGTATCGAGGATTTGATATTAATCTAATTATTAAAATACTGTTAAAGGAAAAACATAATAGAACAACAATATACGGAGAGAATGAATCTGTAATTCTCATTAATCAAATGCCCTTTAAATAGGGATGAGTTACAAGTAGATAGTTATGAGATATTCCAGTTCTAATCTAATTCTGATATACTTATCTCTATCTCTATCTCTATCTTTGTCTCTATCATTATATCCTTTAGACGATGACACATTTATCCTACAACACTCCCCCTTGTGCCGAGTTAAAGGAGTGGTGATGCACAGTTGTTGCCTCGTTAAAACCTTACGCCAAAATAAAACCCAGTGGGAAAAAATAAAAATATGACGAAGAAAAGAGTACAACGCACCAGCTTCTTTGCAATACATAGACTTATCCTTCAGTCTAGTTTTCTCTTAGATTCATACTTTAATCTTGAGAGTTAGGAAAGCATGATGATATATAAACAGTTGTCTCACTAAAACCTTACACCAAGGAACAAAACTCAATGGGAAAAATAAAACCTTGGTTGAAGGAAATAGCACAACATACCAATATCAAATATATAGTAGACTCCCCCTTTTGTCTACTACTCCCCCTGATTCGTGCATTAATTAAGGGAGTTTGGAAAGCATTTCCATTTACTTTCTACACGTTTCCCAATATATGGTTTTAGGTAATGACTTGGTAAAATATGTCATATTCTTTTGATACCTTACTTGATTCACTTGAATCTAAAGGAGAGTCTTTTATTGCTGATTGTATAGAAACTTAAGCAGAATATGCTTTGTGTTATTACCCCTGATGTATCTTATGTTCATTTCTTTGATACATGATGCATTATTTCCATATATGCATGTAGGATACTGGTTGAACCCAAAATTACTAACTCCTCTAATATATGTAATGATAGTCCTTAATCATATACATTATTTTATTATCTCATGGAGAGTAATATTCTTGGATTACTTCAAGGAGGTAACTACAAATGATTGCTTAGTTTACTTCCAAGCAATCGACGTGTTCTTTGTGGTAATTCTTTATCCAGTTTGGGAACAACATTTGTATGGGTCAGACAGATACCTAATATCAGCAAACACATACCAAGACATTGTTTGGTGTTTTTCTATAAGAGCTAGTACTTTTGCTGCTTACATTCTAAGTAGGTGTTGAAGTTCCATTATCAATCCCATTTTTCTTTCTATAGGGAAAGTATATACCCATGTCAATGGTTCCAAAAGATTAATTTGATATCATTCCAATGACTTTGCGTTGGCGCTGAGCTAAATCTAGCTAACAAGTTCACTGAGAAATACAATATATGGTCAAGTGTATTATGTTAAGTACGATAATGCGCATATTGTACTTAGATAGGGAATTCTAACTCCCAACATTTTTCGTCATCATCCTTTAGACGAAATGGATCTTTCCTTATATCCAACACTTCGACCGATCATGGGAGTGCTAACCAGATTCGCTTTGTCCATATTAAATTGCCTGATTATTTTCTAGACATATGCGATCGGTGAATTAATATTTCACAAACTCAGTGTCCTAGCTCAAATATCTAGACAAAACCAAGTCTTCCCAAGATCTTTCCTTTCAAAATCAGATTTCAAGTAGCTTGTGGTTCCTCTCATTTCATCAAGAGTGCCTATTATGTTCATAACATTGACATATAGAGCTACTTTGAAAATCTGGAACTTGTTTTTCCATAATAAATACGCAAGAGAACAGTTCATCGTTCTTATATATATCCTTTCCCAATCAAGTATTCCATTAGGCGGGTATACCACATCCGCTTAGATTGCTTTAATCTATAAAGTGGGCGTTTCAATTTTATTGCAAACGCATTTCGTGGTTTAGAGTTACTTGATTTTGGTAATGTAATATCATCAAGTACTTTTATATATCTCTAAATCTAGATCCCCGTAGAGATATGTGGTAACCACATTCATGAGCTACATTTCCATTCCTTCGGAAACTATTAGGTTAATTAATTAGCAGAACGTTATAAAGTCCATCACGAGAGAGTAAGTCTTCTCATGGTCAATCCAGGGCGTTGTGAGAAACCTTGCACCAAAGGAGAGCCTAACATATTAGGACTTCATTATTCTCGTTACGCTTTCTGACAAAGACTTAGTTATGTCCTACGGGCTTTACACTATGTAGGTTAGCACTACCTGACCAAATACCCGATCCTTTGTCAAAGAATAGAATTCTTTCTGGATTGTTTCTTTACATTTAGGCCAATATGCTCTTTGTTGATATTATTCAACTGAGCCTGGTTCGATGTCGTCGTGCTCGATCATTTTATGAGCCATTGTATATGCGAATAAATCATCAATGATTATATATGATTTGTCCATCGACTCATATGTACTCTCATAGTTCATTTGAGATTAATATTCATCTCTAGAATCAATATTAACTTCAGAGCGTCCTCCAGTGATGATTCATGGACGTAATTATAATTAGAGACAATCTCATGAGAGTTTTGTGTATTGATGATAAATGAATGTGCCTCACTATTCTCTTCCTTTAGAATAGTATCTATCGAACCAAATAGCTTCCACCACTTCCATTTGGTAGCTACGACCTCAACCACACCTCCACTATGTGTGATTGCAACGCACTTTCCAACGGCGTTGTGCCCCTGTTGGGGACTTTTTAACCTTGCGAGTATTTTTGCAGCTCGTATATGTGATCTTGTCACTTTTGGAATAACATAAAACGTATCAGGTATCGAGTCTGATTCGTTTGACTTCAACATTACGTAGTGAAGTTTTGGGGATCAAAATGAGACAGAGTGGGAATATTCAATGACACTTCCTGTCGTTCTCATGGAAAATCATTTTTCCTATTTCCCCCTAACGATGGGAAGACTGTCTCATGAAAGTGACAACCCGCAAATCTAGTGGTAAAGAGATCACTAGTCAAATATTCTAATTAGCGGATAATTGTTGGGGATTCATATCCAACATATACCAAGTCGTCTTTAAGGACCCATTTCGATGCGCTGTGGGGGCGCAATTGGCACATATACTACAAAACCAAACATGCGTAAATGTAAACTATCAGGCTTATTTCCAGTTACCAACTGGTACGCGTGAGGTTGGTTAGCAAGCAGTGGGTCTAAAAACGAAAAAAAAACTGCATATAATAATTGCATAATCCCAAGTAGATGTGGGTAAATTGGTGCGCATTACTAATACCCTAGATGTCATCATATTCTTTTGATAACAATTTCTATGAGACCATTTTATATATACACATGGGGTATAGGAAACTCTACATTGATCCTAATACATATGCAATTAACATCAAATCCTTATGATGTAAATTCTCCAGCATTCAAAGTCATGTAGACTTGATGAAATAATCAGGGTGGTGAGACCTTAAACGTATAGCTAGTGCTAGGAGTGCAGTATTTCATGTGGACAATAATACGACATGCATTCATCGTGTCGAAACCAGAACCATAAATGACTTTAATGGCCCGCATTCTGGACGTTTATGTTCATAAAGATCACTATGTCATAACTACGGTGTCCCACATGGTCATGCTGTAACACCCGGAAATTCTTAAGGTAAGTACTTATTTCCTTTAAATGCGTTAAATGTGCCTATGAGAGTTTATGAGATTTTGAATGCGTTTTATGATAGTTGATATGTTGAAACGCCGTATAATCTGACTTACCTTCCTTAATTGTTCAAATCTCGCGTTAGTTATCGAATCAGATCAAATTTCGGGACGTTCGGGGTGTGGCGCGACAGTGACAGGCGACTATGACATGGTCAATGTCGTCGTGTCGATGTCGCACAAGGTGTACCGTAAGTGGGGTGGTTTCGGCGACAATGCCACCGCGACAATGCCTTGGGCAAAGTCGCAGGGCAAAGTCGCGAGGTGTGTACCGTAGCTCATGGAGAGACGGCGACTATGACACGCGACAATGCCCAGGGCATTGTCGCCGGGCAATGTCGCCCGCGGTGTCCAATCTTCTGTTTTTAATCCAAATCTGATACCTCATTTCTCACTTCTTCATTCAAAAACGGGAACTCTCTCATTTGGGCGATTTTTGAACCTCTCAAACACACACATACTTATTTCTAGGGTTTTGGGTTGTTGAGGGCATTAAGTGCTCATTCAAGCTTCTTTCAAGTGTCCCCATTGAAGTATCATTCAAGATTCTCATCTCCTTGCATTCAAGTCTCTTCATTTTCAAAAGCTAGGGTTTCATCTTTTCTAGGTTTTGGTCAAAAACCTAGATTGTGAGTTTACTAAACCTTTGTTAAAACTAGATACACATCATAATTTCCTACTTGTTACCTTATCTCTATATGTTCAAATGTTTGGGGTTTTCTTCATGAAAATAGTAGGAAGATGTATATTTATGGGTGATTTGCCATGATTATTGTTATATGTATCATTATTTGGGATATGACTCATAGATACATAATGTGTGTACCTTGATATGTCAAACGTATGCATATATGGGTATTATGATGATTATAGTTGGAACACCATTTTGGTGATATGTTTATATGCATGATGAGCATGATTTACTTTGGGTCTTTTGTTAGACATCACGAGGATAAGGTGGTAATATTATACCCGTAGTTGGTATTGAATTATGTGGATTGAAATATATCTAAAGGACCCCTTATAAATGTTATGTGGACGAACCAAGTCAGTACACTAGGAGGATATAGTCTTGGGCGCCACTGTGATGGTATGTGCCTAGACCTCCGCCACTCGGGGAATTTTCTGAGCGATAGTTTTCGGGTGGGCCGGGCCTTTGGGGTGTTCCTTGTTAAGGGCATCAAGGTATATCGACTCTTGGGTGGGACTTGATTGGTGCTATGGGTCTCCCCTATTGACTCCACATTGGTTGAACTCGGGTTAACTGGTGATAAAAATTGTAACTGATCATGCATGCTTATTATTGTTCAACTCACTAGGCTTTTTGGCCTAACACTTGTTTGGTGTCGATGTGTATCTCAGGTTCTAGCGGCGGCGGTCCTAAGCAGGTTTAGTTGTCTTGGGGTGAGAGCTTAGGGAGTTGCACCTGGACGCGTTATACTTTTGAACATAGACCGTTTGGGTTTATGGATGACAACCCTTTTTGTAATCTCTTTTCTAGTTGTAGAAATTAGATTAGTCGGTTGTTATTTTATTGTCCGTTAAAATTACAAATTGTGATTAAACAGGTTATATATATTCCCCATTTTTGGGAGGCTCTTGCTATGGCAATTTTAGTATACCTCATGTCCGTTTTTCGGATTTTTGTTATCCCTATTTTTAGGGTGTTACACATGCCGAAACATATAAGTGTTATTGCCCCCAAAAGTTCTTTATTAGTGAGAAAATATGATTCGAAGTCTTGCCCGAGTGAAACTCATACCTCTTTGTCGAGCTTCCATGACCCAATAATCTACTAGTTTGACACATTAGTTTCCATGATATATGTTTACTTTCATATTCATTAGAACTTATGTATATATATCCTCATTTCCATTTCCATTTGATACAAATATCTTTACAAGGTTCCTATTAATCTTGTACCAACAAGAGAGTGACAGTCCATCGTCTAAGTAATTTGGTTGGATGTATTATAAAACAAGTATTATTCTATCTTTTTTTCGATTGTGTGATAGGTCAAAAAAAAATCAATTCTCCTCGATACATTCCTACACGGAACGGAGAATATTGAAATTTTTTGTATTTGTTTTGATGTATTTCGTTACATCTATAATGGTTACATATTCGATTTTACTTTAGCAAAGAAATTAATTTTGGTACTTAAAATTAATTTCAAATAAACATATGCTTAATCAATATTAAATATTAAATTGATATGTTGTAGTTCATTTTCAACGTGTTTCCTTTTTTATAGAAGCACTTTTTAGTGCATTTCTTATTTGATTGTCCATTCCTTCCTGACTCTTACCAAGACCCTGACCCTTTCTAGGGTCTCGTCCACATGGTGCAGAAATGTCACATGTGTGAAATTGTTTTTAACTCACAATCCTTTTGAGTTGTTTCCACCTCTAACACTTTCATTATTGATATCGAGAATTTTCTTTATCCCGACATATGTGGTGTTATTCGAAAGAACCTTGTTATGTCTCTCTATCACTTGCAGTAGGTTGATGAGTTTGTCTAAAGGTTACATTCCAACTTATATTGGTTCATTAATATTTACTTGTAAATGAAAAGTGGAAATAATATTAGGAATCATGTCATCTTCTGTGAGTTCTTTGCCACAGAGATTGAGACGCGTTTTGGATATAACATTTCTTTGTTGAAATCAGTTACCTTTTTGTAATCGAGTAAGTGGGTTTTATTCCACTGTACGATTAGTTCGGGAAGTACATATTCATAAGTACTCCCGATTATCCCTTTCGGAACATCCCACATTTCTTTGGAGGGTTTCTAGTAAAGGTATCCTATGAAACTTAGGATTTATATGTCGTCTCAGAACATGAGGGTATTTGTTTGTACCTTTTCAAGAGGTTGGTTTTAGAGTCAATGAAGAGTTGATGGACTTTAGGCATTTTCTTGTACCTTTTCAAAAGGAGGTTTATGTACTCATTTATGATACTCGGATTCTTTTGAGTTTACGACATTGATTTTGGGATGGGTTGTTTCAACCATTTACATAAATAAAGGATAATATATGATTTTCTTTTTTATAAGGAAATAGATTTTGGTTATGAAATTTCATTATCATAATAATATTGGATTTTTGTATGCTTTAATTTTATTGATAATACTTCATCAATATTTCGATTTGTGAAAAAGAAATCACTCAATCTATTGGATTTCCAGGTAGTAGGGGAATCACATGGATTTTTTAAATCCCTACAAACCTTAGGGCTGTTTACACCCGTTTGACAAAATACAGTCGATATTTTGTGATTCATTTCATTTAAATATAACATTATTAATTATAAAGATTTGGCATGAGACCAAAATGACTATGAGTTTGGCATATGAAACCAATTTTAATATTTTAATACCTTAATAGTATTTTTAAAGCTTTTGGTAAAGACCAAAATATATGGGGTTAGAAGTGTAACTTCTAAAATTTAATTATATAGTCTAAAATTATGAGTAGGAACTCACAATCAAGATAAATGTTTGAATTTAACATTTTCATGCTATTTTTGGACCTTTTGACAAAATAACAAAAGTTATAGGGGTTGGAATTGTGAATTCTAAAGATAATTTATAAGATTGAGGTTAATGAGTAGGAACTAATAACCAAGATAAACATTTGAATTATAACAATTATTAATTAAGATAAACATTTGAATATTAACATAAACAAATAAATAAATAAATAATATTGTAAACTAATTGGATAACCATCTAAATATATCTATACTATATTATAAAAGAGACATAAAAAACTATTAATTACAATATCTTAAGCATAAAATACAATTAATTAAAGCTAATTACTTAATTTACAACTTCATAATGTTTTGGTACAACTTATCCAAACACAGTATCTCACAACAAATTTAGTTAGAGATAACGATTATTTATACTAGATATTTCTATAACTTTAATCACATATAATAATATATTATATAAGTTTATTTATTACGATAACGAAAAGTAAATAAGTTATTTTAAATTGTTAACTTTAGAAATAATATTTCCAAAATGTTGGGATGTTGATATATTATAAAATAATACTTAAATTATAACATATTCCATAAATATTTTAAAATAATATAATATGATCATACATATATCTATACTATATTACTAGAATCGTACTCGCGCAATGCAGCGAAATACATCACGATTTTAATGTTTCATTTTAATTATGCATTAAGTACCACTTATTAATGCATATTACTTAAAATTCAAAAGTACAAATTGATTAAACATAAGTACAACTTATAAAAGCTTAATGTTTGAATTCGTGTAACTAACTGCAGATAAACATTTATTTTTATTTTCTAAAATATCTAAAAATTTTAACTATTGATATAACTAACCGATAAATATAAGAAAATTCGAGATAAAACACCTATTTTTTATTTTTTATTGAAGCATGTTATCTTTTTAATTTTAAATATAAAATATCTTAAATATAGTTATCATTTAAATTAAACATTTTTTGACTCGTAACAAAAAAATTTATTATTATTTTTTATAAAAAACCATAATTAAACTAAACTAAAATATATTTTTGTTTTAAATCTAGGTTTCTCAAAATCGTAAAATAAAATAAAAAAAGACTAACAAAAATTATGAATAATGATCGAGGGTTCGAGTTCTAGATTTCAGAAACCCGCTGCATTGCGATGGTACATTTTTAGTGAATATTAAGATGAACATCTATATTAACTATCTATATATATATAAATATTGTAAACTAACTGGATAAACATTAATAAATAATAATATTTGTTTAAAACGATAAATACTATTATATCCGTAAAAACTATCATACCCACTTGAAATTAAAATGTGTTGAATCAAAATTAATGTAAGGTAATGATTTAAAATTATTTGGATAAATCAATTTATATTCACATACGTTAATAATTAACAAAAACTTAATCAACTCTATTTATTATGAAAAGATCATTTTTTTAATTGTTTTATATTTATAAAAATATTTGTATTGTTGTTCACGTCTTACCATCGAATAATTCGGTTATTTAAAGTAATATAATAGTATATAACATCTTTAATGACATATGAATTATAAAAAAAATAACAACAAAACAACAACAACAACAACAACAACAACAGAAAAACAAGTATATATTTATCATCATATTTGATTATTGTCATAAAAATATTAACAAATTATTTTTATAATCATATTCTATAAAGCAGAAAAACAACCCGTGAATTAAAATTTCATGAGATTTGACAAATCATATTTTACGTTTATAACATAAAACATAGCCGGATGATGTTTATAATTTAAACATATAATAAAAAAAACATGATTCTATGAACTCGTCATATTTGTTCATAACATAAAACATAATATGGTGATGTCGTATAGCTAAAATATATAAAAGTTACCTCAAATATCGAAGTGTAACTTGATTTCAGCATCACTTTGTTCTAAGGAGCGTACGTGTTGATAACGTGTTAAAGGAAAAGCATAATAGAGCAACAATATACGGAGAGAATGAATCTGTAATTCTCATTAATCAAATGCCCTTTAAATAGAGATGAGTTACAAGTAGATAGCTATGAGATATTACAGTTCTAATCTAATTCTGATATACTTATCTCTATCTTTGTCTCTATCATCATATCCTTTAGACGATGACACATTTATCCTACAACAAATACTTAATATTTTAATAAATTATAAAATAGATTTCTTATAAATAATAATTTCCAATAACCTTTTTTATTTAATGACACATTTTAATAGCCATGTATACAAAATAATATTTTCAACAAACTCATAAAAATGTTAATATAAAAAAAATATTCGATCAATACAAATGAGTGAATTACTCTAACTCTCCCCCTTCTAAAGATAGCAAAAGGGTCGGTGATATTGGAGATTACAATTCCTATCTCCATCCCCGTTTTTTCTCATCTCCGGCCTCATCCCCGGTTGACAAATTCAAAGATTCCCCATCCATGTCTCCGTACCCGGTCAATTCAGGGATTTCACGGTCAAATCAAGTCGGGTTTCCCGTTGCAGATAGTTTTTTTTACCATTCCTACTCCTCTGTCTACATTAACAACCTTACCAACCACCAAAAGGCTTATGATCCGGATAAAGAGTGAGGGGAATTCGCCCATCAGGATTTATTAATTTGCAAATTTTGTGTTGATAGCACAAAAGTTTTCTATAAAGACCTTTTGCTTCTACTTCCTTGCTTACTATTACTATCAAGTATCATCTCAACAGCGTTGACGTGCTCACATAGACTAAAGATCAATAATGGGTGGGAATGAGTTCACCTTTATTTGATTCGATGAATGAATAATATTAGTGTTTGAAATCATTTAGGGGGCGTTTGGTTCGCAGAATATTTTCTGAAGGAATGGAATCTGTCTAAGGAATTGGAATCTGGAAGGATTGGAATGGAATGTTATCAGGTTTGACCAAGTGTTTGGTTGGCAGGAATGAAATGTAATCAGTCAAATGAATTGGAATCTGTCTGTTTGGTTTGCAAATGAATTGGAATGGAATTATAAAAATGACAAAAATACCCTTTCTTTTATTTTTATTTTTTTAAATGCCGAGAGAGAGAGGAGAGAGAGGGGGAGAGGATAGAGAGATTGTGAGAGAGGGAGCGGGTAGAGAGAGGGGAGAGAGAGGAGAGAGAGATAAAGATAGGAGAGAGATAGAGAGGAGGGAGAGGAGAGAGAGGGGAGAGAGAGGAGAGAGAGAAGAGAGAGAGAGTGGAGAAAGGAGAGAGAGAGGAGAGATAGAGAGAGAGGAGAGAGAGGGAGAGGAGAGAGAGGAGAGAGAGAAGAGAGAGAGAGAAGAGAGAGAGAAGAGATAGGAGAAAATCTGATGGAATGGTAAAGAGGGTATTTGTGTCATTTTGAGAAAATCTGATGGAATGGAATTCAATTCCATCCATTTTAAGAAGGAATGATCAAATCCATGATTAAAGGAATTCATGGAATTCAATTCAATTCCATTGGTAACCAAACAGCAGGATGAAATTTGGTCAATGGAATTGACCATTCCAATTCCATCAGATTCTGGCGGAATCCAGCGAACCAAACGACCCCTTAGAGTTAGTCTTACACCATCTCTAACAGATTTCCTAAAATAGAGAAAACTGGAGATTTTGATTTCTATTTTACTCCGGGCCCCAACATATTGTCTAAATATTTCTCTAAAATAGATAAAATAAGAACATCTCCAACAGATTTTTCAAAATTTCTTCAAAGTGGAAAAAAAATAGTCAAAATTTTCAAAAAAAAATTACATCTATCTTCAAGAGATTCCCCATTTTGAATATAAATCATTGATTATATTATTAAAATATTTTATATACTAATAAAATTTACTTCTCTCAACTAAACATTTCATTTTATAGTTTCTCATTGTTGGGATATAATAAAAAATCATCTCTCTCTTGATAATCATTTTTTGGGATATCTCCAAATTTGGATAAAATTACAATCTCTCTCCTATTTTCTTCATTTTGGAGAAAGTTTTGGAGAATATGTTGAAGCAAAAAGTTACTCAAAACCTCTATTTTCTCCATTTTGGAGAAGTTGTTAAAGATGCTCTAAGTAAAAACTCCAAGTTCAGAAAATTATCTAAAACTTAATATTAATAAGAGAGAATTATTTTTTAATTCTTTTCTACCGATAAGATTGAACGTATTATTATTTTTAATAAAATGTTTTTAAATAGTAGGGTAAATTACGTTTTTCGTCCCCATGGCCATGGTTTGTTAAAAATTGTAGATTTCATCCCTATTGTTTTGAAATTTAGGTTTTCATCCCTATGGTTTGCTATTCATTTCTATTTTTTCGTCCCTGATGCTAAAACACTATTTTTAAGCATAAATGATTAAAATAGAAAGAGAGAATTACAATTTTCATCCCTAACGTTTGTTAATTTATTTGAAAGTGGGAGTTGTACTTTCATAATTCAAGTTTTCGTTCTCTAAGTATTGATTTTGCTTTGAAAGTGGGAGTTGGCCACTAACTCCGTTATAAAGCTTCGTTAGAGCAAAGGGTATTTTCGTCCAACCATGTATTGTCCCTTATTTTGTACCTTATTTTGTATTTTTGTTATTTTAGTAAAAACAATGAAACCTTAGGGACCAACTATGCAAATAACTCTAATATATATATATATATATATATATATATATGTGTGTGTGTGTGTGTGTGTGCGTGTGTGTAAAACACATGGACGATCTCCATGTAAAACACAGGGACGATATCCACGATCACACAGAACTAAGTCCGACACTCCGATGACACAAAACCAACTTCGACGGGAAGCTTATGTTGGGGAGTGTTGCAGAAATCGATGGGTAGAGGGAGAGAAGAGTGAGTGATCGGAACTTGGATAAGAATGTGAGATCGCGTGAAAGCTCGATTTTCTTAAGTGATATTTCGACCCTATTCTGCCTGGGTATCACGAAATTCACTCGAGGATAATCTCAAATTCACCGATATCGATTCTGGCAGAAATCGATCATATTTAAACACCAAGAGAATCGTAACCGACGTTATATTAAAACCGATAATAATTACCCATTTAATGGTATTAATAGTTGGACATTATGGTGGGAGTTACAAAGAGATTTTGGGGTTACAAAGAGATTTTTGGGGGTTACAAAACGAAATCTGCAACAGTGCTCGGCGCGGGTAAACGCGCGGGTTAACCCGCGCCATAACCCGTCCGGGCCACTGTTTCAACCCCACAAACAGTGCACGGAGCTGGTAGCCGCGCGGGTTAACTCGTGGCATAACCCACCCGGTGCACTGTTTTAACCCACAATCCAGTGCACGGTGCGGGTAGCCACGCGGGTTAACCGCGGCATAACCCGTCCGGTGCACTGTTTCAGTAACAAATTGATAAACCACCAAACGACCGTCCAACTATCCCGGGTCATAGTTAGCTTACACGAGTGTGCACTCCACACCTCCTAACTCGTGTTATAGCTTAGCTACCAACCCCATTATTATCTTCTGAACCCAATTACATAAAATGACCGATGATTTCACTAAAATCACCAACATTCATCCCCCATTTTAGTGTAATCATTGATTCCCAAACAAAATTAATATAGCAAACAAACTCATGCATAAATGAAAATATCTAAAAGATTGAATTCTCATCTTAGTACATTACACATTTCAAATACTCGAGAATCCGGGTGTCCTATGGATTGAACCCTTCAACCCATTTGAGTACCAGAAAATAACATACACATGAATTTAAAAATTCTCTAAATTAAACTTGACACTATACAGGTCATGTGTCCTTATCCATTCGTGAGTACATCAAAGCCAAGTCCAAGCTTCTTGAAGTGGCCACACTTCGCACTCATATAGGTAGTTCCTTTCATCATGCACCTACACATGCACTTTTACAAAAGAACAATTACCACCTTGCTTGCAGTACCGAGCACATACCTTGGGATGATTATCTTGTGCTCCAATCCCTTAGAGTGAGTTTTCCCATTGAATTCAACTTCTAACGTTGTATTAGAAGGGAATTGGGTATCTCACCGTTAGAGATTCAAATGGACTTTAATCCCATCCCGATCACCGACTTGTGAACCAAGTCCCTAGCTAACCCCTTCGTCAAGTGGTCCGCTAGATTTTGTTGCGACCGAACAAATTCATCCGAAATCATACCATTCGTGATTAGCTCACAAATCATGCTATGTCTAACACCTAAGTGTCTAGACTTGCCATTGTATAATTGACTATAGGCTTTAGCCAAAGTAGCCGCACTATCACAACGGATAGAAATGGGTGATATTGGTTTCGGCCATAACGGAATTTCATGGACTAAATTCCTTAGCCACTCCGCCTCTTTACCGGCAGCGGCTAATGCCACAAATTCCGACTCCAAAGTCGAACTCGTGATGTAAGTTTGCTTCTTGGAAGCCCATGAGAGGCACCTCCCCCAAGCAAGTATACCTAACCACTCGTGGAAGAGTGATCTTCTAAGTTGGTAATCCAACTTGCAACCGAATATCCCTCTAATACCGAAGGAAACCCGACATATGACAAACCATAATATATGGTTTTCTTCAAGTATTTAAACACTCGTCTTATCGCTTGCCAATGATGTATACTAGGATTATTGGTATACCTACTCAGCTTGCCTACGGCAAAAGCGATATCCGTCCTAGTGCTTGTCAGGGCATACATCAAGCATCCTATAGCCTTTGAGTACTCAAGTTGTGACACCTCTTCACCCGAATTGGGCATAAGCTTCACACTCGGATCAAATGGAGTACTCACCGGAGAACAATCAAAACAATTAAATTTCTTTAATACTTTATCAATGTAATGAGATTACGTAATTGCAATCCCTTTGTTCTCACGCTTGATCCTTATTCCAAGGATCACCTCCGCCTCTCCCATATCTTTCATGGAGAAACTTGATGACAAAAACTCTTTGGTTTTATCAACTTGATTTTGGTCGATGCCAAAGATCAACATGTCATCAACGTATAAGCAAATTATTACTCCGTTACCAGATGTGTCAAATTTGCTATAAACACACTTGTCCGCTTGGTTTAACATAAAGCCATTGGACAAGATAACCTCATCAAATTTTTGATGCCATTGTTTGGGTGCTTGTTTAAGCCCATAAAATGATTTTACAAGTTTACATACCTTATGCTTCATCCCGGGCATAACAAAACCTTACGGTTGTTTCATGTAAACTTCTTCCTCCAAGTCACCATTCAAGAATGTCGTTTTGACATCCATTTGGTGAATCACTAAATTGTGGATAGCTCCTAAGGCTATCAACAATCTAATCGTGGAGATCCTTGCAACCGGGGCATAGGTATCAAAATAATCGATACCCTCCCGTTGCCTAAAGCCTTGGATTACTAATCGAGCTTTGAACTTGTCGACTGATCCATCGGCTTTCATCTTCCTTTTGAAGATCCACTTGCATCCCAAAGGTTTACAACCCGGTGGCAAGTCCGATAATACCTAAGTATTATTTCCCATGATGGAGTCCATCTCATCATTTATTGCTTCTTTCCAGAAAGCAACATCTTGAGACTTCATAGCCTCATCAAATGATTTTGGATCCTCCTCAATATTATAACATTAAGAGAATGTGACCCAATCTCATCTCTTGATCCTTCTACCAAGTACACTTGGAAATCGGGACCAAAGGATTTTCCAATCCTTCCTCTTTTGCTCCTTCGAAGCATCGGAGATTAGGTTGGAACAATTGCTTGTTCTTCAACCTCACTAGTTACACTAGTATTTGGAACAAGATTCTTCGGCCTAGGTATTGAAGAGAATCTAGTCTCATCAAATAATGCATATCTCGATTCTATAACGGTGTGAATCGCTATAGAATCATTAGGTTCAATAACATAGAACCTATATGCCTTGGAATGCTCGGCATATCCAATAATGATGTAATCAATACCCTTTTCACCCAAGGTTTTCCTTTTGGGTTCGGGTAGTCAAACAACCGCTCGACAACCCCAAACTCGAATATAATTCAAGTTAGGCCTTTTCTTGAACCAAAGTTCATATGGGGTAATCTTGTTCCTTTTATTGGGAACTTGATTTAATAGATAACAAGTCGTTAACATGGCTTCACCCCAAAATCCATCACTCAATCCCGAGTAGGATAACATAGAGTTCACCATTTCTTTGAGAACTCTATTTTTCCGTTTCGCCACACCATTTTGTTGTGGTGTATAAGGCGCCGTAGTCTAATGGATAATTCCTACGGATTGGAAAAACATGGGGTCATAATATTCCCCACCACGATCGGTGCGTAAACATTTAATAAGACTGTTTATTTGCAATTCAACCTCCGTTTTATAAATCTTAAAATTTTCTAACGCTTCATCTTTTGAGTGCAATAAATAAATATAACAAAAAATGTGAAGCGTCGTCAATTAAAGTAACTACATACTTTTTATTACCAAAAGACGGAGTTGAATGCAAATCACAAAGATCACTATGAATTAATTCAAGCACCGACGAATCCCTTTTCACATTGGGAAACGGTTTCCTAGTGATCTTCGTCAACATGCAAGTTTTACATTTTTCGGTTTTAACGTCAAAAGCCGGAATAAGACCGTCTTTTGATATTTCAACCATTCTTTTTAAATTAACATGACCAAGCCTTGCATGCCATAAACTAGAATCAACAAGAACTTCATTTGCAACATAAATAGAATTCGAAACAAAATTCTTTTTATTTAAACTTAACATAAACATATTATTATTCAAATAACCAAATCCTACAAAAGAGCCACCTTTCGACAAGGTAAACTTTCCGGATTCAAAAACTTGCCTATATCCTAACTTATTCAAGGTACTACCGGAAACCAAATTCTTTCGAATTTGTGGTACAAACAAAATGTCAATAAGTTCAATTATTTTACTAGAACTAAATTCTAGCCTAACTAAGCCGCGACCAAGAATGGGAGCATTTGACTCATTCCCCATGTGTAGCACGGATCCGTCTTCAACTGGTTCCAAAGAGGTGAACCAACGTTGATCCTTGCACACATGACTCGAGGCACCCGTGTCAATCCACTAAACATCATCATCATCATGTACATAAAATGATTCGGATATTAGTGGTACATAATTCAAATTTGAATTAACACCAAAGTAAAGAAACTGACCTTGCCGTGGTTTTTGATCATTGGATCTTTGCCCACCACCACTTGAGCTTGTTCCATTCTTGTTCTTGACAACCCGACAATCCCGCTTGAGATGGCCAGTCATCCCACAAGTCCAACAGGTTAATTTAACCTTTTTGTTGGGACCTTTCTTGGCTTCATTGAACTTACATTTTCCCTTGAAATTGTTAGATCTTCCCTCTTCCACCATGTTCACCGAAGGTGCAGAAACCTCTTTCATCTTAGGTTTCTCAACCTCTTGCACCCGAAGAGATTCCTCTATGCGCTAATGACTACCAAGTTGTACAAGAGACAACTCTTCCTTCTTGTGTTTCAACATGCGTTTGAAATCTTTCCAAGAGGGAGGCAATTTATCAATTATGCTCGATACGGAGATGGATTCGTCCATCTTCATATCATGTTGAGCATATTGGCCTAGAATGCGTAGGAGCTCATTATATTGCTCCATCACAGGCCTTGAATCCACCATTTTGTAATTATTAAAATTACTCACGAGGAACTTCTTACTACAAGCATCCTCCGCCATGTATTTGGACTCAAGAGAGTCCCATAACTCTTTAGCGGATTCAACGTTTTGATAAATATCGAAGAGGGAGTCACACATATCGTTTAAGATGTGGTCGCGACATATGTAGTCGTCGTTTTCCCATTTGCCACAACGCCGGGTCATCTCCAACGTCTCGTCCTCCATCACTTCCGGCATCGGCGTGCTTAACACGTACACGACCTTCAACGTGGTCAACAAGAAGTGTATCTTCTTTTGCCATCGCCGAAAGTCGACGCCTTTGAACTTCTCTAGTTTCGTGAACTTGGTTGTCATTTCTCTCATGGATTAATCACTCGCCATCTCTCACGAATGAAGTATCACTTAAGATTGTTGGGGAGTGTTGCAGAAATCGATGGGTAGAGGGAGAGAAGAGTGAGTGATCGGAACTTGGATAAGAATGTGAGATCGTGTGAGAGCTCGCTTTCCTTAAGTGATATTTTGACCCTATTCTGCCTAGGTATCACGAAATTCACTCGAGGATAATCTCAAATACACCGGTATTGATTCTGGCATAAATCGATCCTATTTAAACACCAAGAGAATCGTAACTGACGCTATATTAAAACCGATAATAATTACCCATTTAATGGTATTAATAGCTGGACATTATGGTGGGAGTTACAAAGAGATTTTGGGGTTACAAAGAGATTTTGGAGGTTACAAAACGAAATATGCAACAGTGCTCGGCGCGGGTTAACCCGCGCCATAACCCGTATGGGCCACTGTTTCAACCCCACAAACAGTGCACAATGCGGGTAGCTGCGCGGGTTAACCCGCGGCATAACCCGCCCGGTGCAGTGTTTCAACCCACAATCCAGTGCACGGCGCGGGTAGCCACGCGGGTTAACCCGCGGCATAACCCGCCCGGTGCACTGTTTCAGTAACAAATTGATAAACCACCAAACGACCGTCCAACTATCCCGGGTCATAGTTAGCTTACACGAGTGTGCACTCCACACATCCTAACTCGTGTTATAGCTTAGCTACCATCCCCATTATTATCTTGTGAACCCAATTACATAAAATGACCGATGATTTCACTAAAATCACCAACAGCTTCAGTTATCTTCCCGCCCCAAACCAACTCCAATGATACAAAGAACCATCGTCCCCCTCCTCTGGACCCTGTGTTTAGTTCCTTTAAAATGCCCGATCACCATCATCGTCCCTATAGGTTTGATCGATGGTGAAATCCCAGTTGAGAGGTGGTGATGGCGACGTGGGAGGTTGGTGATAATGGTGGAAGGTGGGTTATGGAGGAGTTGGGACGATGAAGTCTAAGTCGATGGGAAGGTTTGGTCGGAGGTATGCCGAAGGTGGTTCGATTACAAGTTCCTGTGAATCCGTGATAATCGTCCCTAAGTTTTTTGGTCGGTGATATCGTCCTTTGTTGCTATTGTGATTTGGTCTTTGTGATTTGGCGACCCTCATGGAACCTAGAAGTCGGAGAGGGTTCTGCTTGATCCTCTGTTTCCTGTTTCTTGGACCAAGTTCCACTGAGAAAAATAGTTTCACCAAAAAAAATTGTTTCAAAGGTATCGTCCCTGTGATGTTCACCGAGAATCCGCGACGAGTTTTCTCCTTGTGGTTTAGTCCCATGATAACCTTCGAAGAACATGTCCGTGTGAAAACTTTAAATCGTCCTTGTTGAAGAACATGGTCCCTGTGGTCTCTCTCTCTCTCCATCTCTCTCTGTCTCTCTCTCTCTATATATATATATATATACTAGTGTTGTGCACGTGCATTGCACGGAAGGATAAATTTTTTGTTGGAATATTGAACCGAGTTAAAATGAAACGTAATTTCTCTGTTAACAGTTAATGAAATACAATGTGAAAAACGAATGTATTTTCATAAGTGGTTAACTTGCATATATTCTTAATCGTTTGTTGTTATGAGTTTGTGCAATAATATTGATAATAGTTTTGTATTATTTTATTTAAAACTCAAACGATATGTCTCACAACATATCACTATTATTGAAATAATTATAAATATGAACATACGTTTTTACAGATTTTGCAATTTTTCTGAAACCTCATCGACAACACTTGACAATCACTTTGAACGTATAAATCTGTAGATTAATTAACAACATTCAACCCACATCAAATATGACAAAGAAAATAAATGATTTCTATCTTTTGTAACCGGCAACTCAACTGGTATAGTTCAAATTCACTCAGTACCACTTGAAAATTTAGCTGACTATTGACTTCAAGACCTCATAGTATTAGTCGATTAAAATAAAGATATGTATATATATCTTATTCCCCTACTTCGAAAAATATGATTGTGGGTTTTGAAAAATATAAACAAATCCTCAGTAAATAAAATAAAATATAAAAAAGTAGTTTTTCAAAGAAACAAAAATATAATGGAATACCTTTTGTTCAGTTGCAGGTTCCGCCATTGACACCCGACCGTTCGTCTTCTTCTTGTACTCGGATGATACATAGAGAAGCTATATATATTTATAGTGAATGTAGAGAATATTTTAAAATCTTTTATTTTCATTTTCGATTTTCGATTTTACATTTAAATTTAAATATATTAAAAATATGGAAGAATATTTTTATATCTACATCGTTTCTATTTTATTTTCTTTACACTTGGTTAATTTGGAAAGAATAAATTTTTTATCCAACATTAAAAGATTTTAAATATACGTAATTTATAATTATATATATATATATATATATATAGATTTATATATTAATGAGATGTATTTTAGGTTGAATATTTTTATTTTAAAGAATACCATAATTTATCAGTGTATCTCGTTATTTTTTATTTTTAATCCATATCAACCTTCTTTCTTCTTATTTTAATGCTCGTGAAAAAAAAATACGTGTAGATTTTATATTATGCTAATATAAAATATGTGTAGATTTTATAAAATAAAATAGATTTTATATTGGCAAAAAAAATACGGAAGAAAAAAGAGTTTATATTACATCTCATTATGTAAAAAGATTTTATAAAATAAAATATGGAAAAAGATTTTATAAAATAAAATATGAAAAAATCATTATGAGATGTAATATAAAAAAATACGGAAGAAAAAAGATTTTATATTACATCTCATTAATATAGATTTAAATGTAAAATCTATATTTAAAATAGATTATGCTAATATAAAATATATTTTATAAAATCATCCACCAAAAAACAAATAGTTATATTAATAAATGAGTATCCATTCCACAAATAGATGATTATGTGAGATACTGTGTTTGGAAATGTTGTACCAAAGCATTAAGAAATTGTAAATTAAGTAATTGGCTTTAATTAGTTGTAACTTGTGCTAAAAATGTTGTAATTAAGAGTTTTTTATGCCGTTTTTATAATATAGTATAGATATATTACATAACATGTCCTGTAATTTTATGGTTTTAACAAAAATATAGAAAAACAAAAAAAAAGTTGGAAAAGAGGGGATAAAACATGATTGGACGAAAATACCTTTAGCTCTAATGGAGCTTTTTAACGGAGTTAGTGGTCAGGTCCCACTTTCAAAGCAAAATCAATACCTGGTGGACGAAAACTTGAATTATGAAAGTACAACTCCCACTTTCAAAGAAATTAACAAACATCAGGGACCACATATGTCGCGACATGCAAGACAACCAGTTCTACAACCTTCAAGTTCTCTAAGTGCCTGGCAACTTTCTCTCTACGAAGTTCAATTGTTTTCTATGTGTTTTTCAATTGTTCTTCATTCTGTTTGTGTAAGATTGTTTGAACAGAGTTCATCTGTTCTATTCCGCAACAATCAAAGTTTTCTATCTGTAATTCTTGATTTCAAATCAATAAGAATTAAATTAAGTGAAAAACTGTGTGTATTGTATTCAACCCCCCTTCTACAATACTTATCTTGTTTACTTACTGCTATTTGGGACCAACAAGTGGTATCAGAGCGGTTTAGTTTAACTCGATAAACTAGATCCGCAATGGCATCCTCTTCTACTTCTTCTTTGAACAATGTTTCTTCTCAAAACACCACTGCTGTATCATACGACAATGGCTCTATAGCCAAACCACCAAAGTTCAACCCCAATAACTTCTTTCTGTGGAAAAGTCGTATGATACTCTTTTTAGAAGGAGTTGACAACAAATATCCTACTATCTTACATGACGGTCCTTTTATTCCTAGAGTTTGGGACCGGTATAATACCAAAAAGACAGACAAGGCAAAAGTTGATGAGGACTCTTTTGAGGAAGAAAGAACTCCATCTACTAGGAGATACATTGTAAAGGATCCAAGTAAATATAATGATGAAGACAGACGTCTTATAGCTCTTGATACTAAAGTCAGAGCCATCATTGCCCTTTCTCTGTCTAATGAGGTCTATCACTCTCTTGTTAACTTTTCTGCTGCTAAAGAAATGTGGTCTACTCTGTGTGTTCTTTACGAATGTACGTCTGAGGTGAAAAAGAGCAGAAAGATTGCTCTAGTAAGAAAGTATGAACTCTTTTCGTATGAAAAGGGGGAATCTCTCTCAGACTACTATAACCGTTTTAACAATCTTCTCAATGATCTTAAACTTGTGGGTTGCATTTATGATAATGAGGAAGTCTTATGCAAGTTCATGGACTGTCTTCCCGAGTTTTGGGAAAACATTTGTACTTGCATCAAGTCTACCAAGGATCTTAACTCTATGCCACTCACTACTCTTTATGGCACTCTCTTCAACTATGAGCAAACTAAACTGCTAAGGAAGTCCATCACAAAAGACATTAAAAGCTCTTCTCTAGCTCTTGTCAGTGATTCTTCTAAAAATACTGTGTGTGTTCCTAGAATCACCTATCCCTCCGATTCTGACCGTGATAGTCAAGAGGACCCTAATGATCCTTCAGAAGCCTACCTTAGTGAAACTGATGATGAAGGTGAGGAAACTTCCAGTAACCCTCGATTCTCTTCTAGAAAATCCAAGTTTTCAAGAAAATCCTATTCTACTTTTTCTAAAACCACTCCATCTGACAAATCAAATGAGGAATGTTACAGGTGTGGGAGGAAAGGACACTTTGCTTCTGAGTGTAGAAGCAAGTCTTCTGATAAATCCAAACTACCCTCCTCTAACCGTACCTCCTCTAGGTCTGTCAGAACCAAGTCTGAATCCTACCAACCTTCTTTCCAAAAGCCAAATATGTCTGTCTCCTCAAACTCTGACTGGGCTGAGAAATACAAGGCAAAATATAAGAGAGAGAAGGGGAGAAATGAAACATTGCTCAAAAAGGGAAAAGGTCAAATGACTGAAACCCATGATTGGGCAGATGAACCCACTTCTGAAAGTGATAAAGAAATGGCCAACCTTTGTTTCATGGCTAAAATAGATGATGTTGATGACAGTGAAGCTCAATCCTTCTCTATGACCCTTGTGTCTGCTGAGTGCTCTACCTCATCTACCCAGGTGTTTGAGCATAAACAAATCTTATGAAGAAATCTTCTTAGGACATTCTCTCTCTTCAATGCCCTACTGGGTCTACCATCTTCGAAGAAAATGCATCTACTCATGTGAAGTTTGATGATCTTAAGTCATCATATCTTCATGTGATGATGAAGAATTAAATTGGTGGATTTCATCATATGTTGGTGAAGATTCTCAAAATCCTTCATCTAGCTCAAATCCATATGTTCCTTTCTTCTCAAGACACATCTCATCAAAACGGTGACCTACCTATCTTCTCATCTCCAATCCCTGATCTTCAGACAATCATCTCTGAAGATCAAGATTTCTCCTATGTTATTCTTTCCCATTTCTCATCATATCACTTCTCCTTCCTCCATCATTCCCATCTTCCTCTCAACCTCAAAATTCACCACAACTCATCCCACCTTCTCAACCAACCAGACATTCTTTCTTCACCTATTCCTGTCGATCTTCCATCTCTCTTTCCTGAAGAAGTCTATGTGAAAGTCTATGTGAAACAACCACATGGGTTTGAAGATCCTTCACATCCTGACTATGTGTATAAATTGGACAAAGCTCTATATGGCTTCAAACAGGCTCTTCAAGCCTGGTATGATACTTTTTCCAGTTTTCTGCTAGAAGACAACTACTCTCAAGGTAAAGTCGACAACATCTTGTTCCTCAAGAAGACAACAGGTAATATCATTCTTATTCAAATCTATGTGGATGACATCATCTTTGGTGTCATTGTTGAATCTCTTTGTCGGGAGTTTGTCTCTCTCATAAACTTAATATGAGATGAGCATAATGGGAGAGCTTACATTTTTTTTTAGTGTACAAGTAAAACAAATTTCTGAACGGATCTTTAAGTAAAATACTTTCGTGATCGCCTAAAGAAAAATTCATTTTTTGAAAATTGCTCTCCTATGAAAACTCCAATGACACCCCTTTCTTTAAAAAAAACTTTTAAAACAAAAAATCCTCTTTGCTGTTGATTTGTTTAAAAAAAATAAATTAATTTTTTTGGAGCCGTCGAAAGATTTTACAAAAAAAAAACTAATTTTTCTTTTCTTTTCTTAAAATTTTCGGTTTCTCTCTCTCTCCTCACACCTCTCTCTCTCTCTCTCTTTCGGTTTCTCTCTCTCTCTCCTCACACCTCTCACTCTATTCGGTTTCTCACTCTCTCTCTCTTCACAACCTCACTAAACCCCTCTCCTCATCCCACATCTATCCGACCAAACACCCCCTCTCTAAACCCCCCATCTCTCTCTCTTCGGCCCCCTCTCTCTACCCTCTCCCTTTCTTCGGCCCCTCTCTCTCTCTACCCTCTCCCTTTTCGAACCCTCTCTCTCTTCCAATCTTCGGCCCCTCACCACACAAGCCGAACATCCCAAACCTCCCTTATACCTCACAACCAAAACCTCTTCCGCCGAACATTACCGACCAACCGTGCCACTGAACCGCGGCGCCACCGAACCGCGGGCCGCTGATGGCACTAATTATTTAGTGCCATTAGGCTATTTTATCTTGCCTTTTAGAATAGTTTTTACTTTCTAATCCCAATATTTGAGTCCTTTTATTACTTATTTATCATTTATTTGTTTCTTGGAGCTAGAGTTAGTGGATAACCTGTTTTATTACTTTGAATGACTAATTTTGTGTGTTTTGGCAGATTTTGAATATAACAGACCCAATGCTGCAACATTTCTGTAGCATCTGCAGCTGTCAGTACTTTTTTGGGAGAACGTGTGGAAGCTGGAAAGTAGAAAACCATGGGCTGGTTTTGGGCTGACAAAAGAAGCCTCCACTGCAGTTTAAGAGGAGAATTGACATCATCTTTTTGATATTTTTGTAACCATTGGTTATTAACTCTTAGGTATTAAGCTTTTGTACTTAATAGTACTTTTGGTACTTTGTAGTTGCTAATTACTCTTTGTGCCACTCCCTTTTTGTATAAAAAGGGAGTTTGGGGTTGTAGTTTAGGAATCTAATTTCATCTCATCTTAGTGAAAATCAAAGGTTGGCACCAATAACCTTGTGATTTTAGTTTACTTTATAATTCCAAGTAATATTTTAAGTCATCATCTCTTGTTCTTTTATTTATGCTTTATTATTCCTAGTGTTCCTTACTTAGTTCTTTACATTACTTGCAATTTACATTCAAGTCATTTATATTTATTGTAATTTACATTTCCGTCATTTTATTTCTTGTAATTTATAATTCTGTCATTTAAATTCATGTATTTAATTTATGTACTTTATCGCTTTATGTATTTACATTTTAGTATGAGTAGCTAAATCCTCTTAGCTTGGGTGTGAGATGGATAGGTGAGATTTCAAACCAAAGAAAGGTGGGCGTTGTTTCGCAATAACAATGTTCCATCATTTCATTCAAAGTTTTATAAAGCCAATGACACTTCTTGACGAGTTGATCACTTTAAAAGTGTGAAAGTGCTATGGCCTAGAGATAAGCCATAATATGCACGTCAACTTGAATGATATGAGAAGTCGACTTGAGAGAGTGACTGATAAAGAGATTTATCGCCTCTATTTTTCATCTTGATTTATTCTTGACGGGTTGGTCGCTTGTTAAAAGTGTTAAAGTGTATAGGATTCAGAGATGAACCCCTTCGAACACTCCAACTTGAATGATATGGGAATTAACTCGAGAGAGTAGTTTTTATACAAAGAGATTTGTAAATCCATATATTTTGAGGACTCTACTCTTCATTATCAATAGATGGAAACTGCATAGAGATATGTTCAGTTGAATCTAAACAGTAGTGGGAGTATTGAAGTCCGAGAGGAATACCCTCAAAATAGATGGTGGATCTGGTTATGCTGAACTCATGCTGCAACATACCTGCAGCATAGTCTGCTGGAATTTGTGTTTGAGTCTCACCTAAAAGTCTTACACCCTTGCTACCTTTATTATTCTGTATCTTAATCAACTGTTAACCAACCAAACCAAATCAAAGTCTTCAAATTCGCCATCTGAAATCATCTCTTTTATTACACTTTTATTATTCTTTTACGACAATCTATGTGGGACGATATTCAGTATTTTACCACTTTATTACTTCAGAGACGATATTAGATCCCATTGTATACTTGCTTTGAGATTTAATTTATCATGTCTTAGAAGTGTGCAAACATTTCGCATCAAGTTTTTGGCGCCGTTGCCGGGGATTGGCACGCTAAAAGTGTATAAAAGTATTTTAAAAGATTCGATTTTTCTAACACCTTTTAGATCTCATTTTGGAAGTGGTGTATACCAGGAATACCACGTGGGAAATTATTTGAATTGACCCGGACATTAAAAGAACATTCCGAATTAGAAGAAGGTCACAAAGAATTTCATTAATTTTAGACCCTCCCATCATGGAACCACCACCACTAGGTTTTGAAAATAGGGGACCTAGACCACCACCACTTCTAGAGAACCATTTAAGACAACCAATCTTTCACGATGCACCACCGATTTTTGGAAATCCACCAGAGCAACAATTCCAACAAAATGGGCCAAATCATAATAACAATAATCACATAAATGTTGAAGATGATGTGGAATCTCAAGGTAACAATGAAAATAGGGATAGAGCTCCGAACATAATTAATCTTGCAAATTCTAAAAAGGGAAAAATTATGGACTATGCAATCCCCGATTTTGAGCAATTAAATTCAGGGATAGTTAGACCCCATATTGCAACCCTCCATTTTGAGCTAAAACCCATCATGTTTCAAATGTTGCAAACAAACGGACAATTTGCCGGAATGCCATCAGAGGATCCACATTCTCATTTAAAATCTTTTATGGAGATCACTGATGCATTCCTGATCCCTGGGGTATCTAACGATGCTCTGAGACTCACTTTATTTCCTTTTTCTCTAAGGGATCGGGCAAAATTTTGGTTTAATTCTTTGGCTCCTGGTTCTGTACCATCATGGAGCAGCATGGCTGAAAAATTTTTGCGAAAATATTTTCCACCTACCCGTAATGCTAAGTCCAGAAACGAAATTTGCATGTTTAGACAATTGGACGATGAAGCAATTCCCGATGCTTGGGAAAGGTTTAAAGAGTTGTTAAGGAAATTCCCTCACCATGGCATTCCCTACTGTATTCAACTCGAGACGTTTTACAATGGGTTAAACCCCATGGCTAAACAAATGCTCGATGCGACATCAGGAGGGGCCTTTACAGCTATTACCTATAATGACGGGTATGAAATTCTTGAAAAGATTTCAGCAAACCATGGACATTGGGTTGATCCACGTGCCCAAACGCAAAAGAGGACTACTGGAATTCATGATGTAGACGCATATACTGCTTTAACAGCTCAACTCACTTCTATGGCCACTATGCTTAAAAACATAACTTCAGGCCAAGGAGCACAATCAGCTGCCACTACACCTATTCCAGCAGTACTCTCGGTGCAATGTGTTTGTTGTGGTGGGGAACACTCTTATGAACATTGTCCTCATAATTCTGAATCTATAAACTATGTTCATAACAGATCTGGTCCTTACAACAACACTTACAATGCCAGTTGGAAACAACACCCGAACTTTTCTTGGAGCAGTCCATGTTTAAATCCACCCGCACAAAAACAACAAGGAATTTCAAATTTTCAATCACAACAGCAAGCAAGTAGCTCTCAGAATCATCACCAAGGTTTTCAAACTACTCAACCATCTTTTCAAAACAACCCGCCTTCACAAGCTGATTCATCATCTTCTTTGGAAGCAATGATGAAAGGGTTTATGACCCAAACACAAGCTTTCTTAACCCAACAACAATCCCAAAATCAAGCTCAACAGCAACAAAATCAATCTATGTTTAATCAACACAGTGCGATTCTCAGGAACATGGAAACCCAGATCAGTCAACTCGCACTCAACCAAACCAATAGGGCCATAGGCACTTTGCCCAGTAACACGGAAGTCCCAAGAGCCTTAGGAAAGGAGCATGTGAAAGTAGTGGCCCTTAGGAGTGGTAAGAAACTGACAGGGGTTGTGCAAAAAGAATTTGGACCAATGACTAAATCAGATTTTGAAAAAGACATGAGGTCAGAACCCAATGCTACAACATTTACCCCTGTTGATGAAATACCCCCAAGCCATTAAAAGACCAAGGGACTGATATCACCAATCATATCCCTCTTAGGAATGATTACCCTTTATTATTTCCAGAAGAAGACCCTAGAAGAAAGACATTAGAGAGTAGTGTTCCAACCATCCCACAAGAGAGTACACCTATAGGCATAAAGGACCCATCTTGCTCAACACAGTCAAGCAAAGTTATCATAAAACCAGTTCCTCCCTATGTACCTTTTCCCCAGAGGTTAAGGAATCAGAAGGAAGAATTGCACTTTAAGAAATTTTTGGATGTGTTTAAAGAATTGCATATCAACATACCCCTTGTTGAAGCAATTGAGCAGATGCCCAGTTATGCCAAATTCCTCAAAGACATTTTAAGTAAGAAGAAAAGGTTGAATGAATATGAAACTGTTTCTCTTACTGAAAGATGTAGTGCTCTCTTGACCAATAGAATACCCCCTAAGCTGAAAGATCCAGGGAGTTTTACCATTCCTTGTTCAATAGGTGGGAAGGATATTGGGAAGGCCTTGTGTGATTTGGGAGCTAGCATCAATCTCATGCCTTTATCCGTCTTCAACAACTTAGGAATAGGACAGGCTAGACCCACCACTGTTACACTCCAATTGGCCGACAAGACCATTGCTTACCCAAAAGGAAAAATTGAGGATGTCTTAGTTCAGGTTGATAAGTTCATCTTTTCGGCAGATTTCATCATTTTAGACTTTGAGGCTGATAATGATATTCCTATCATTTTAGGAAGACCATTCTTAGCCACCGGAAGAACTTTGATAGATGTTCAAAAAGGAGAGTTGATCATGAGACTCCAAGACCAAAAAGTCACATTTAATGTTTTCAATTCCTTAAAATACCCTGATGATGTTGAGGATTGTTCAAACTTAAGTGTGATTAAATCATTGTGTCATGAGGAGGGAGTTAAAAAAGCCTGTAAGTTGGAGGATGAGGATGATGAGGAATTAGCCTTAGGAGAAAAAGAAGAGGTTGAGGATTTTGCCTTAAGAACAGAGGAGACTGTCCCACTGCATGCTGCAACATTTGAGTTGTTGGAAAATACTGAGCAAAAACCTTTCACATCATCCATTGTTTCATTACATGACCTGGAGTTAAAACAACTCCCCTCTCATTTGAAATATGTTTTTCTAAAACAAGAAGGCAAATTTCCTGTCATCATATCATCTACACTAGATTTTCATCAAGAAAAGAAATTGGTGGACAAATTGATGTTGCACATAAAAGCCTTAGGACGGACCACCACTAACCAAGGTGTGATGACCATGATGCAAGATTTGTTTGCACAAAACAACAGGTACATGAATAGGTTGCTTGGTCAAAAAGGAGAGCTCAGGGACAAAGTAGAGATAATGAAGACTGAATTGGTGGACAAAGGGCAAAAGAAAGTCAAAACAAATGTGAAGAAAATCAAGGTTGTGTTGATGGAGAGGTATGAGTTCAAGATCAGGAAAGTGGGGAGGAAGCTGAAAGTTCTGAAGAAAAAGAACATCCAATTGGCAAAAGAAAAATGGGAGGCCAAAGAAGAATTGAAGGCTCTCAAAGAGCATATGACTACTTCTCCTGCTACACCACCACCACAGGATGCACAACCTACTCTTCAAGAGTAGGACAGGTTTATTCACTTACCCTTTAGCTCTATTTTCTTTGTTCATTTTCTTTATTTTTTTTATTTTTGAGTCTGGGATGTGTCTTTGCTGATTTTAGGATTTATTTTATTGCAATTGGGCATTGGTGATAAGTTTAAGCATGCATACATATCCGTAATAAATTCTTACAGTCATGGTCTATATCTCACTGTGTAGTTCTTGCTATAACTAGGATTGTTTTACTTGGGACGCAATTTGGTCCACATCTTACATGAGAAATGATTTAGGCCATCTTTTGATACTCAAAATTAGCCACTTGCACCCACTCCATATTAACCATACACTTTCACATCATTACAATGAGGACATTGTAAACCTCAAAGTTTGGGGTTGGGAAAGTCCACCATGGCAAAAGCATAAACATAAAAAAAAGGCGTAACTCTTCCAAATCTGCCATGATTGGACTTAGGCACTACAAAAGTCCCATAGGGGCTAAGTGCATTGCATTCACCAAGAAAAAGAGCACAAAAAGTGCCAAATCTGAAAATTTTGAAATGATGCAAATGGTGAATATAAGAGGCAAAGTGAGAAAGAAAAAGCCATAAAGAGTGATCTAGTTCTTTAAAAAGTCCTTTTGATCTTAATTTTGAGATGTGGGTACCATAACAAAAAGAAAATCTTGCTAGCATATGGTTCATACTCATGGTAGATAGAAATCATGGGCACTTTGGATTTATGAAGGGCTATGACATGTATTCTTGGATTGATCATCTACATGTGTGCACTTAATGCATCCATCTTGCAAATCTTACCAACTTGAGTCATTTTTTTTTTCTTTTCTTTTCTTTTTGTGTCTTAATTGCCTGGGGACAAGCAATATTTCAAGTTTGGGGTTGTGATGGTACTAATTATTTAGTGCCATTAGGCTATTTTATCTTGTTTTTTAGAATAGTTTTTACTTTCTAATCCCAACATTTGAGTCCTTTTATTACTTATTTATCATTTATTTGTTTCTTGGAGCTAGAGTTAGTGGATAACCTGTTTTATTACTTTGAATGGTTAATTTTGTGTGTTTTGGCAGATTTTGAATATAACAGACCCAATGTTGCAGCATTTCTGTAGCATCTGCAGCTGTCAGTACTTTTTTGGGAGAACATGTGGAAGCTGGAAAGTAGAAAACCATGGGCTGGTTTTGGGCTGACAAAAGAAGCCTCCACTGCAGTTTAAGAGGAGAATTGACATCATCTTTTTGATATTTTTGTAACCATTGGTTATTAACTCTTGGGTATTAAGCTTTTGTACTTAATAGTACTTTTGGTACTTTGTAGTTGCTAATTACTCTTTGTGCCACTCCCTTTTTGTATAAAAAGGGAGTTTGGGGTTGTAGTTTAGGAATCTAATTTCATCTCATCTTAGTGAAAATCAAAGGTTGGCACCAATAACCTTGTGATTTTAGTTTACTTTATAATTCCAAGTAATATTTTAAGTCATCATCTCTTGTTCTTTTATTTATGCTTTATTATTCCTAGTGTTCCTTACTTAGTTCTTTACATTACTTGCAATTTACATTCAAGTCATTTATATTTATTGTAATTTACATTTCCGTCATTTTATTTCTTGTAATTTGTAATTCCGTCATTTAAATTCATGTATTTAATTTATGTACTTTATCGCTTTATGTATTTACATTTTAGTATAAGTAGCTAAATCCTCTTAGCTTGGGTGTGAGATGGATAGATGAGATTTCAAACCAAAGAAAGGTGGGCGTTGTTTCGCAATAACAATGTTCCATCATTTCATTCAAAGTTTTATAAAGCCAATGACACTTCTTGACGAGTTGATCACTTTAAAAGTGTGAAAGTGCTATGGCCTAGAGATAAGCCATAATATGCACGTCAACTTGAATGATATGAGAAGTAGACTTGAGAGAGTGACTGATAAAGAGATTTATCGCCTCTATTTTTCATCTTGATTTATTCTTGACGGGTTGGTCGCTTGTTAAAAGTGTTAAAGTGTAGAGGATTCATAGATGAACCCCTTCGAACACTCCAACTTGAATGATATGGGAATTAACTCGAGAGAGTAGTTTTTATACAAAGAGATTTGTAAATCCATATATTTTGAGGACTCTACTCTTCATTATCAATAGTTGGAAACTGCATAGAGATATGTTCAGTTGAATCTAAACAGTAGTGGGAGTATTGAAGTCCGAGAGGAATACCCTCAAAATAGATGGTGGATCTGGTTATGCTGAACTCATGCTGCAACATACCTGCAGCATAGTCTGCTGGAATTTGTGTTTGAGTCTCACCTAAAAGTCTTACACCCTTGCTACCTTTATTATTCTGTATCTTAATCAACTGTTAACCAACCAAACCAAATCAAAGTCTTCAAATTCGCCATCTGAAATCATCTCTTTTATTACACTTTTATTATTCTTTTACGACAATCTCTGTGGGACGATATTCGGTATTTTACCACTTTATTACTTGAGAGACGATATTAGATCCCATTGTATACTTGCTTTGGGATTTAATTTATCATGTCTTAGAAGTGTGCAAACATTTCGCATCAGCCGCCGAACCTTCGGCCCGTCGAACCGCATGCAGCCGAACCGCATGTCGTCGAACCTCGTGTCGTCGAACTTTCGGGTCGTCGAACCATCGTGCCACCGAACCATCGAACCACCGTGACACCGAACCACCGAACCATCGAACCACCGTGCCACCGAACCACCGTGCCACATAACCATCGAACCACCAAACCAACTTGCCACCGAACCATCGAACCAACGAACCGTCGTGACACCAAACCAACGAACCATCGTACCACCAAACCATCACCTCACTCCTTCCCTTCCTATATCTACTCTGTCCCTCATTATTTTTTTTATCACACCTCCAAATCTTTAAACCCTCTCATCTCTCAAAAAACCCTCCACCCTCATTTTTTTCTCCTCACAAAGTTCTTCTTGTCTTGTAATTTTTCTAAGTGTCTGTACCAATTTTTTTTTCCAATGTGTTGGTGTCATCATCAAATAGGGGAGAAAAATTGTTAGGACCACTTTAAACATTGGATCTCTCTCCAACAATCGAGCTCTCAGCCCCAGGTATGATTTCTTTCATAAACTCTGCTAATCTGTAGTAGGGAGATATTGAGGAACCATCCTTCTCCAAATTGGTGTCTCCCTCCGTATCACTCACTTCAGTGACCCCTGATTCCCCTACCTGAGTGAAATCGGTGGCCAAAATGAAGAAAACCAAAGCCACTGATACCTCCGCACCCGCTTCTGAGACTATGCCACCGAAAAAGCCTTCGGTAGTTGTCCTCGTCTCCCACCTCTCTCAAAAGTAGAGGCACTCTTCTTCCCCTCCTAAGTTTCATCTAAAGAGGCTTAGGAAACATTTTGGGGCCAAACCATCTCAACCAGTCACCGATTCTCAAAAATTGGAGACTATTGAAATTTTCCCATCTGGGCTCGGGGACTCTGCTAAACCCAAAGCCACCTCTTTTGTATCCTCACAAAAGGATACAATTGTAAAATCGGGGACCCTTATTATTCCCTCATCAACCTTTTCCTTGGTTGATAAGGATGGCTTGGACACCTCCCCAATCCAAGGTGCTTCTTCACCACCTCACAGACTATCACCCGGGATTCTCAGTTCCGATGTTTCTGCACGATCCAAGGATGAATCTGCCTTTCCAGGAGCAGGTTCGGAGAATCCCGAAAACTTTCTGACTTCTTACTTTTCGACACCGTGAATTAGTTGAGAGGGAGTTTGAGTTGAGGGGGAGAAACTTAGCACTCAAGCTTAAACTCTGTTGAAACCAAGTTTGTGATGGACTATGTGATCAAAGCCACAGGACATTAGTTCAGGAGGAGTATGATTTGAGGGGGAGCAACCAGCCACTCAAGTTCAAACAATTTCGGTTACCGTCTTATGTATCTTTGTATATATAGTTATTTTCTTTCTCATTCTTTATTCATTCTTTTGTTTACTTAGTTTGTACAACTATACTTAATTCTTTTATTCATTTGTAAGTATCGAATATTCTTAATAAAAAAAACCAAAAGAACAAAAAGAATGGTCTGTGTGAAAAGAACACAAAAAGAGTAAATATGGGTCAAAATGAATTATTCGTTATACTTTTCGTTTTATTCTTAAGTATGGATGTTGTAACACCCCGATTTTCGAAAGGTATCATTTCAAGTTAATACAGAAACCGATATATTAAGGAAAAATAAGATATTTGATTTTGAGCTTGAATCCTTGATTTTATAGTCTTAATGGATAAAGGATTCAATTATGAGTCCAATGGTCCTTTCCGGAGCGAAAGCGGAGCTATAACGAAGAAGTTACGGCCGAAACAGTGTTAATGACTTTCGGTACATTTCGAGCGACAGTGCCCGCGACAGTGACAATGTCACTGTCGCATGTCAGGGTCGCGCCAAACCTGCAGTGCATAAAATCGGGTTTTTCTTCATTTGGTCATAACTTTCTCATTTCAACTCCGTTTTTGGCGATTCAACTTGCTATGGTTTCATATTTGAGAGCTTTTCAAGGTTAGATTGTTAGTTTTGGGAAATCCAAGAGTATTTGGTGGTGGAGTGGAAGCAATGATCAAGAGTTCATCATCATCACCTCCATCTTCAAGAATTTTTGGGTTTTCTAGGATTTCATCAAAACCTAAGTGGTAAGTGTATCCCTTCCATTTCTAAACCATGAAATAAGTTATAAATGCTCCACTGATGGTTTCCTAGTGTTTGATTTCTCTAAATTTCGGTTTGGATAATTTTGGGAGTTTTGGGTCAAAATTAGGGTTCTTGCCACATTTGGGGATTTTGGTATAAAATGTTTGGGGAATGATTCTAAGTGATTGATTATGATTATTTATGGTTGGAACCTTGTGAATCTAGGTTTTGGAAGATTTGGTTTGAAGAATCAAGCTTCTTTAAGGAAAGCTCTAAGTGGGTAAAATTTAGATTTAGCCTAAATCTAGCAAGGTGAGTTCAAGTTGATTTGTGAAAACGTTGTACATGCCAAAATATCTATTTTAAAGTGTTTATGTGTTTTACATGAAATTATCAAATGTTGGGTTATTTGCTAATCTTTTATTATTTGAAGTATTTAACTTTACAAACTTTGTATAGCACCCACATTTGGGATTTTTGGGTATTTTGATAAATGCGTCACAAATGAATGTGTTTTGAGGTCTTATTGCATAGATAGATCTTTGGTCAAAGAAATACACTTTTAAATGTTTGTCGGGTTTTATGCATCATTCATGAAATGGGATGTTTTATAAAGTATTACTTGCACATTTATGTGAGGTACTTGAAAGAATGTTTATAACCTCATTTTATGATATTCATTCTTATCAGCAGTTAAGTTTGGAAAATGCATGTCATTTGTGTTATGAGACATTTTGGAAAAATAAGGGTATAAGTCATTTGGAAAATTTGATTGCCTCGGCTAACGTGGAGTTTTGAATTAATTACACTTTTAGCCGTCGTGTTTGCACACCCATTGGCCGAGTGCGTTTTATCGCATTTTATTTCATTTATCAATGAGACAAAGGGTTGTTAAGCCTGCGACTTGATATTTTTCATTGTTTGGGTTTTGGACAATTGTCCAGTTTTGGTAGCTCGACTTCGAGCCTTGGTTGCGATATTGGATGAGGGACTCAACGTAAGGACCTTTCGCGGTTGAAGTTGACTTTCCGTGGGTGTAAGTTTAAAGCTAATGAGTCTGACATCCCTTGCGTACACTTTTTGCTATAGTATTACGATATTGGATGAGGATTTCAACGTAGTGACCTTTCGCGGTCGGACCTTTCGCGGTCGAACCTTTCGCGGTTGAAGTTGACTTTCCGTAGGTGTATGTTTAAAACCACAGAGCCTGACATCCCTTGCATGTACTTCTGTTTATATGACTAGTCATAACAACATAAAATGGGCTTACTTTGTGGACCGTCACATTTTATGGAATCGGGTCTCCCCCGTCACCGAAAGGTGTTGTTTCGGGTATTGAGTTTTATTATCCAAGTTTTCAGTGACGTTTTGTATAATTGGGTTTTACCCTTGATTTATGGGTTGAGTATTATGCCCCACTCGTGTTTTGGGTGTTTCGGGATATGAGGTTTAACCGTATCTTCATAAATTGAGGGTTCAATTTATATTTGTGCTTTGAGTGAGTTTTGGGTTAAAGCTAATTTATAAATGGGCAGCCTATATTGGTATCATCAATTTTGAAGTAGTTTTGGATTGGAAAACGTCTAAATTGGTGTTCTTTTCCTAAAATGCATAGTATTGGAAACGAGTCGCTTTCATATTCAAAGCATACATTTTGAAAGATTATGATTTAAACTGCATTACCTCTTTTCAAAGATATCTTTAATTCATATTGGAAACTCTTGAGCTCACTAGGCGTTAAGCCTAACCTTTTTATTTGTCGGCATGTGCATCAGGTATTCAAGGCTGGGAGTTGGTTCTAGCAGTCCTATGAAGAGTAGAGCCCTAGATAGATCTGAAAGTAAGTTTTCGGTGAAGTCTTCCGCTATATGGAGATAGTGACTATGCATGGGTATTAGTAGCACCCGTCCCTTATAGTCCGTATGTATAAGATGATATACGTGTATTGTAGTTGAATCTAAATTCGTGGTTGTAGATGATCCATTTATTGATGTATTTAGAAATTTTTAAATAAGTTGTTATTTCCATATTTGAGGGTGTTACAGATGTCATCCTCAAATAGGGGGAGATTGTTGGGTCATTTGAAGATTTGAAGATGACCTCCGATCTTCCATTTTGTATCATCATACTTAGAATATTTTGAGGTTCTTTTAGCTGCTTGGTTTCTATACAAATGTTTGGTGAAGTCGAAGATCAGTCGAAGAAAACAAAGAAGAAGTATATCTCTCAAAGCGGATTGAAAATAGACTTCTCAGCCTAAAGCCAAACATGCCTACTTGATCAACACCATTGGCCAGGATGGTGTCGATCTCAAATCTTTAGGAGCCGAAGATTTCTCAAATCTTCAGGAGCCGAAGATTTCTCAAATCTTCAGGAGCCGAAGATTTCTCAATCTTCAGGAGCCGAAGATTTCTCAATCTTCAGCAGCCGAATATTTCTCAATCTTTAGCAGCCGAAAATTTCTAAATCTTCAGGAGCTTGAAGATTTCTCACAAACGCATTGTACTTTTCTGACAAAGTATATTTGTGATATTTTGCCTTGACGTGGACCTCATCTGAAGATCAGATAAAGTAAGCTTTGTCTACTACACTCTTTTGAGGAAAAGTCTACACCATCCTCTGCAGGTTAACACTTCAAGACAAAATCACTTGAAGACAAAAGGTACATCCTGTACCATATTGAAGACCTGTTGTCCATCATTTACTCAACAGGTGTCCCATGCATTTAATGCATGAGGCACTATAAATATGGAGGATGGTTTAACATGCAAGACAACCAGTTCTACAACCTTCAAGTTCTCTAAGTGTCTGACAACTTTCTTTCTACGAAGTTCAATTGTTTTCTAAGTGTTTTTCAATTGTTCTTCATTCTCTTTGTGTAAGATTGTTTGAACAGAGTTCATCTGTTCTATTCCGCAACAATCAAAGTTTTCTATGTGTAATTCTTGATTAAATCAATAAGAATTAAATTAAGTGAAAAACTGTGTGTATTGTATTCAACCCCCCCCCCCTCTTTTCTACAATACTTATCTTGTTTACTTACTGCTATTTGGGACCAACATA
This sequence comes from Arctium minus, assembly GCA_954870635.1. Taxonomy (NCBI): domain Eukaryota; kingdom Viridiplantae; phylum Streptophyta; class Magnoliopsida; order Asterales; family Asteraceae; genus Arctium; species Arctium minus. The sequence continues at coordinate 94,408,651 of OX941086.1, read as the reverse complement.
AGTAAAAGATCATTTTCAACGTATTGTAATTTGAATAAATTTTTATTGTTGTCTATGTCTTAAATTTACAGTTTAACCTTGAATGAAGATGTCAAATTTGAATATCGTCAAATTGGTCGTTAGCTCCATGATGTTCATTATTAACCCTTGTTTTATGAGAATTTAATTACAGTTTATGATTTATGTCGTAAAAATCATTGTTTTTGGCATTACCTAACATTGTGTTATCGAATTTAAGAAGAAAAGAAAGTGAAGAAAAAGAGGGGAAAAAAGTTTATTTGTGTTTTTGGTAGAGAAGGTTGGGGGAATAAAGTTTCATGTTTTTGATCATGAAATAAAGGGAAAAATGTCAAATTTATAAATACATTGTTATTTATTTTATATTGGTTGTAATTGATGAATAAAGGTTTGATTTTATAAATATTTTTAATTGTTTTTATTTCTTTCATTTCATTTCATTCTCTTTCCTCCCATATTTGGGAGGAAATTTTTGGGAATAAAATCAATCTTCTTTTCTTTCATTTTTCGTCCGTTTCCCTCCCAAAAAAAACTAGAGAAAAAGCTATTTTTTCTTTCCCCTACCTTTCCTTCACCTCCTTTTCATTTCTAAAAAGGACTCGAGAACGTAGCATAAGAGTTGGCTTCCTACTTGCATCATCGTGACTGCCTGATGATCTTGATGTTGGTTCATTGATGCAAACTTTTTAATTGTGGTTTCGTTCTAGTTTTAACAAACAACATTTCGGTTTTCATTGATGCAAACAACTGTTTTCAATATGTTTACTGAATAAAAAAAGGATGTGAGAAATTGAGAATCGAAAGAAGTAGTTTTTTAGGACCAAACTCAATGTTGCATAAGGACTTGTATGAATATCAAGCTATGGAGACGAAAGCTAGATGGGATGAGTTGATTTTTAAATTTTTTATGATTTTTCGTTTTTGAAGACATAATCGTAAAATTAACAACTCACAAAAAATACACAACGTAATTGAAACGGAGATACGTAAAATAGTTAATGACTGATAAACTAGCTATTAGTTGATAATTTAGTTGATAAACTAGTCATCTATACTATATTTTAAAACATTTAAGTTAAACTCTTAAAAACTAATTTTTATGCATTAGGTACCACTTATTAATGCATATTACTTAAAATCTAAAAGCACAAATTGATTAAACATAAGTACAGCTTATAAAAGCTCAATATTTGAATTCGTATAAGTAACTGCAGATAAGCACTTATTTTTATTTTCTAAAATATCTAAATTTTTTAACTATTGATATAACTAACCGATAAATATAAGAAAATTCGAGATAAAACACCTTATTTTTATTTTTTATTGAAGTATGTTATCTTTTTAATTTTAAATATAAAATATCTTAAATATAGTTATCATTTAAATTAAACATTTTTTTACCCGTAACAAAATATTTTATTATTATTTTTTATAAAAAATCATAATTAAACTAAATTAAAATATATTTTTGTTTAAATTTAGGTTTCTCAAAATCGTAAAATAAAATAAAAAAAGACTAATAAAGAGTATGAATAATGATCGAGGGTTCGAGTTCTAGATTTCAGAAATCCGCTGCATTGCGAGGGTACATTTCTAGTATTTAGTAAAAACCGGATGATAAACTAGATGACAAAGTAAAATAATCTTAAAAAATATCTTGAAAAATTAATTAGAAAAATATAAGAGAGATAACTGGAAAAAAGTGAAAAAAGCACCCGGAGTTATTCAAACTCTACGTGAAGCATCCTTACAAAAAGCTAGCATAGGATGATAAGATTTTTTCAATAAACTTAAAAAATAAGTCATCTTATAAGGTAACTTATGTTTGTCAAATATGACATTAGAGTTTGATCAGCTAGAGTATGGGTGTAGCATTTTGGGTCAAAATAGTGACCAGTGGGTCTTGTTTCAATCGATTTCGATTTTATTTTATCTAGAATTCCCCCATAGTTTTATTAAGTTTCAGTTAGCCCTACCATTTAAATATTAATGATGGCACAAAAACTAAACACATGGTGACACCATTGAATATCGTAAACAGACTCTATTACAACAAAACGATTCTGTGGTGGCACGAGATCCTAGTCCCTTGTACATGAATCCCCTGTTGTTCATTGTCAAACACGCACTTAGGTTTGGTGACCATTAAATGGCCTTAATTACTAGTGATTCTTTTGTCAATCAGTTGACTATATTAATTAAACAAAGCACGAATATAGTCCCCTTTTTTCGAGCCCAAAATGCTTGGCATAAATGTCGGCCCTCTAACCTTTTTGGCACGAGTTTTCATCAACAATTACGAATAAACTTAAAGGGTAATTTTATTTTTGTTTATAAAAGACAAGAAATAATTATAGTAATCCCTTAAAGATAGCATATAATCCCATATACATATCACATGTACATGCTTAAATCGTTAATAGAGTTGTTCAAGTTAAAGTTAATTCAGTCTTTTTTAACTTCTTGGCTAGTATTGCCATTATCATGTCTATTTCGTTGTTTGTAGCCAAAAATATTGTTAGCAAACACAACAATAAGTAAATAAATGAACAAAACCGATGAACCACAAATGGAATGCATATAAAATTTTCTTATAGAGAATAAGAATGACATGTTTTGCAAAGCCATAACAACACATCCAATTGATCTTCTTATATGTTCTAAAACTTTGATATTTTTGTCCAGTGTAGTTCCACTAAAACCCTCTTAGATCAAGTCAATTTCTATTTGTTCAAGTTGACGATTGCCCAATAATATCACTTTTTGTCTGTAATCACTTTAATTAACCATTTTAACTAAAACTTTTGATTAATGTGAGTTGTTTGATCAAATAGAGATAGATGATTCAAATTTGTCCTCTACTTCACAATCTAAATGAGGTTTGCAATTTGACCTCCGTATATTGGATTAAGTTCAATTGCAAATCATATTAGATTGTAAAGTAGGGGATATATCTGGTGAGTTGATCAAAATTATGAAAAATAGTCATAAGTTAAAACACAAAACGATTAATTAAGAGATGATCAGGGAAATCTCCAACATATTATCCAAATTGGAGATTTTGGGCCAAATTTTTGCTCTAACAGATTAACTTTTCAAAAAATGAAGAAACATGAGAGTATGGTGTCGTTTGTTTTTTAAGAGATCTAAAGTCTGAAGTCTTATTTTAGTTATGATAATAAGAGGTGGTGTGTAAAAAGGTCTGAACGATTCAGACTTAAGAGTCATTAAAAGTTTTTTTTTAAAAACAAACAACCCCTATGTGTGAAAAATCTCTAAATTTAGATAACTTTCCAAAAATGATTATAATGACAGGAACAATTCTTTATTATATTTATACCAATAAAAAATTTTAATGTTAAATATTTATGAGAGAAATAATATTTTATTACAAGTATAAAATATTATAATAGTATAATTAATAATATAATTTATAAAATAGAGAATTTGTTAGGATAAAATGTGATTTTTTTAGATATTTTTAAGTTCTAATTATTTTAGAGAAATCTTAAAAAATCTATTAATTATGTGTAACTTTATTTCCAACTATCGAGTTAGAGCTTTTGCCTAATAATAGCAATTGAGTCTCTTTAAATACATTGTATTAGTTTTGTACTGTCAAAATATTAAACTCCATCTTTATTTAATTTTAAGAGTAAATTACGCTTTTCGTCCTAGTGATTTCTTAAACAGTAAGAGCGTGTTTGGTTTGTGGGATTTGGATTTTAAATCCATTCTAATTCTGTGTTTGGTTTGCAGGAATGAAATTTGTTGACCGGATTTGAAATCCTTTGATCTCTTTAAAATCATTTACTTGATGGATTTGGAATTCCTTTGCAATGGGCCGGGATTTCAAATCCCCCCAAATCCAAATCCTTTCAAATCCAAATCCTTACTCGAAATCCACTCTATTTCATTCCAATCCCGCAAAACAAACGCACCCTAAGAATTTCGTCCCTATGGTTTTGAATTTTTGATTTTCACTTTTATGGTTTGTAATTTATTTTTATTTTCGTCAAGGCCAAAATACTACTTTTAAGACTATCTTTAACAACAATCTCATACCTAAAAATAGGGGGTATGTGAGTGAGGTAGGAGAGGGTATGTAAATGAGATATGGGGATATGGGGGTATGTGAGTGAGGTAATGAGAGGGTATCTCATCCATCTACACAATCTTTAACTCTAATCCAATCTCACATTTCTTTTTGTTTACTAGTGATTCAATCCAATCTATCCTAAAATACTATTTTATAAAATATATGTATAAATATTATATATTATCTTTTATCATATATAATTATTTTTTTACTTTTAAGTATAAGAAAATAGATAAACAAAATATTGCATATTTTAAAAATAATTTTAATTATAAAAAAATTACCATACAAATTGAAAATAAATAAAATAAATCATAAAAAGAAGTACAAAATTATATATCTAAAATACATAAATAAAAGAAATATAAATTTGTAAGATAATGGAGTATTGAAACCAAAAGGGTGTTAGCCTAGTGGTAAGGCATGTGGACTAGCTAGTAGCGGTCTCATGTTCGAACCCTGGGGGACGCATCCTGGAGGTACGGGGGCTTCGACCCCGGGCTGCATGCTTTAGCAGTCGGGCTTCGGTCCATATTGTCAGGGATTAGTCTGGGCCCAATGTGGTCTGGGATACCCTCTAAAAAAAAATGGAGTATTGAAATGAAAAGAAATATTAGTGAGAAGAAAATATGTCAAGGACTCAAGGGCTCTATTTTTAGAAAATTGAAAACTATGAATTTTCGTATTTTTTAAGGGTTTTTCTAATCCTACCCCCTGCAAAAAATTTGGAAAAACATACCCCCCCTCACAACCGTACCTTTTACCTTTTTTTTAAATTTATAGTTACAGTTTTGGTCCCTAAACTCATTTGATTAATTTACTTTATAACTTTTGCTTTTACATTTTACATTTTTATTACATTAACACATATAAACGTATATTAACTAAAATACGTTAAAAAACTAATTTTTAATTTTAACAAGTTACACCATTATAATCGTCTCGTCAATACCTTCTAAATGAGCCCAATATTGAATATTTTTGGATTTAATTATATTATTATATGTCATATATTGTATCTTGGTTAATCGATTTTTTTAATTATTCATTTAAATTAACATAGTCATGAGTATTTTTTAAACGTATTTTAGTTAATATACGATGAATATGGTTAAATGTATTTTACTAATAACAATATTTTTCATTTGCCACTTTTGAAACGTATGAATATGTTTGAGGGAGAGAGTTTGAAATGAAATCCCGAAATGAATCGTTCATTTTGAAATGAAATGAATCGTTCGTTCGATATATATCTCGAATTGTTTTTACTTTATTTCAAATCAATAACTTTTATTTCAAGGGGTAGGTTGAACCCAGGGACGGATCTCAAGGGGTGCCCACGGTGGCACGTATTGTTTCTCCCTCGCAAGGTAAAAAAATTAAGGTTTGTGAAAGGTGCAACTGTATCGTTTTAGAAGGTGCAACCGTATTATTTTAGAAGTGCAACCGTACCTCGTAACCAACCAAAAAACCAAAAAAAAACTTTTAAATCAACCAAAAAACCCGAAAATGTCTCTTGAAATCAACTAAAAATACCGAAAAAATCTCTCGAAATCGATAAAAAAAACTTAAAATCCCTCGAAAAACTTTAAAAGTCCTTCCAAACGGCGGAATTAGGCTAATAACACATCGGACGATATTGAATGTTGGTAAAAAAATGAAGGCACGTCGAAAAAGTCCCTGCGTCCGTCCCTGGTTGAACCGAACCGAATTTTTGGTTATCGGATTTTTCGGTATCGGATTTTTCGGTTTCAGATTAAACGGTTCAACTCGTTTTTTCGGTTTTCCGGTTTTTTTAACACCCCTAACAAACACATGTTTTGCAAAATGACTTGGAACTCTGTCGAGTGAAAAATGAAATTGCAATGCAAATAACATTGAACCATGTCGAGTGAAAAATGCAATTGCAATATACTCCATACCAAAACGTATTTTTTGACATATTTTAATATATAATAAAATTAAAAAATATTCAATATTGGGCTCATTTCGAAGGTATCGAAGAGACGATTATAATGATGTAATTTGTTAAAATTAAAAGTATATTTTTTTAAACATATTTTAGTTAATTTACAATTATATGTGTTAATATAATGATGGTGTAAAATGAAAATTAGAAAAGTAAAAGGTATAAAGTAAATCAATTAAAAGAATTTAAGGACCAAAATTGTAACTATTAATTAAAAAAAAATCGGATGTGAGAGAGAGATATGACGTAAGGGGGTATGGGGTATGAGAGAGATGATGAGGTAAGGGGTAACCTTAACAACACCGTTTTTTTATTTTTAATTTGTTGTTAAAGTCATTTTTTAATTAGATACCTATTATAAAAAAAATATAAACTAAGCCAATCAAGTTGCAACATGTGGCAAAAAGTAAAATGAATGATCGAGATCGGTGATTGAGTTGTTCCTTTTTCTTTTTTCTTTTTCTTTTATTCTTCTTGTTTTATCTTTTTCCCAATCTCAACCAATCTGATTGTCCAAGATCACGGTTAAAGGTACATTAAGGGGTTGTTTGTTTGTCTGTTAATGGTTTCATTAAGAGACAACATCTGAATCGTTAAGAGGTAAATTTTATTTGGCAAAAAAAGGTTTGTCTCTTAATGGTTTTAAAACTCTCTGAATGATTTAGTGTCTTGACCCTGTCTTAACCATTCAGAACCCTGATTTCATCCTGAACAATTAGCAAACAACCATATTTCATTTTGTATTATATCATAAGAGTCTCTTAATCATTCTGACCACTTAATCATTTTGCACCTAACCATTCAGCAACTGCCAAACAACCCCTAAGTATGAAGAAATTAATTGTAAGTCCATAGGGATGGAAAAAAAACAATAAAATTTAAATCATAAGAACGCAAAAAATAATGAATTATAAATCATAGAGATGAAATCATTATTTCAAAACCATAAGGATGAAAATATAAATTTTCAAAAAACCACAAGGACTAAAAACGTAATTTATTAATTATATATTAAAAATCATAAATATTCAATCAACGTAAATGGTTAATTTAGAATAAAATCGTAAATACAAAAATGACGAACATGTTAAAGATGTTTGGCAAAAATAAACTAGCTTATAAGCTAGCTTATTTTAAAAAAAAGGTTTATTGGCGGGGACCCAAGGCCCCGTGGCCCACTTTTGTGGACCCTACAGGCCCTACCTCTATAAACCTGTACCGGAAAAGACATCTTGTCTTCCCCCGGATTCGAACCCTAGTACGGGAACCCCAGGTAGAAGCGTTTACGGAAGAGAGGTGGCCACTAAGCCAAAGACCTAGTGGTTGCTAGCTTATTTTTTGGATACATGTTTTAATGGTATAAGCTACCTTTTTTATAAGCTATTTGTGATTATTCCAATTATGCTCTCATTATATTCATTATTATATATTAACTATTAATTATAAATAAATATTAATATTAATTATTAAAATTTATTATTAATAATTAATAAATATGAATTAATATTATCTGAAAATTATAACATAAATTTTTTATTATTTAGAATTATTGATAATCATTGATAATTATATCAACTTTTTAATATTGAGCTATATATATTAGTTATCAGTTATTATTATTTGATTAGTTTTTTCCATATTATATGTAACGGTTATTTAAATTCATAAGTTAATTTATATATTTTTTTTTAAATTTGTTTAAAATTCAAAATTTATAAAATATATAATAATAAATTTCAAAATTTTTTAATGAACATATTATATTATTTACTATCTAATTTGTAGTAATTAATATATTATATTACGGTAAATTGTTTTAATTATATTATTAAATATTATAATTGATTATTTTTAAGATGTCCTTTTTGATAATTTTACATTTTTATAAACTAGCTTTTGTCACACGTGATTCTTTTGTCAATCAGTTGACTATATTAATTAAACAAAGCACAAATATGGTCCCCTTTTTTTGAGCCCAAAATGCTTGGCATAAATGTCGGCCCTCTAACCTTTTTGGCACGAGTTTTCATCAACAATTACGAATAAACTTAAAGGGTAATTTTATTTTTGTTTATAAAAGACAAGAAATAATTATAGTAATCCCTTAAAGATAGCATATAATCCCATATGCATATCACATGTACATGCTAAATCGTTAATAGAGTTGTTCAAGTTAAAGTTAATTCAGTCTTTTTTAACTTCTTGGCTAGTATTGCCATTATCATGTCTATTTTGTTGTTTGTAGCCAAAGATATTGCTAGCAAACGCAACAATAAGTAAATAAACGATGAACCACAAATGTAATGCATATAAATTTTCTTACAAAGAATAAGAATGACATATGTTTTGAAAAGCCATAACAACACATCCAATTGATCTTCATATATGTTCTAAAACTTTGATATTTTTGTCCACTGTAGTTCCACTAAAACCCTCTTAGATCAAGTCAATTTCTATTTGTTCAAGTTGACAATTGCCCAATAATATCACTTTTTGTCTGTAATCACTTTAATTAACCATTTTAATTAAAACTTTTATTTAATGTGAGTTGTTAGATCAAATAGAGATAGATGATTCAAATTTGTCCTCTACTTCACAATTTAAATGAGGTTTGCAATTGGACCTCTGTATATTGGGTTAAGTTCAATTACAAATCATATTAGATTGTAAAGTAGGGGATATATCTGATGCGTGGATCAAAATTAAGAAAAATAGTCAAAGTTAAAACATAAAACGATTAATTAAGAGATGATCAGGAAAATCTCCAACATATTATCCAAATTGGAGATTTTTGGGCCAAAATTTTGCTCTAACAGATTTTCCCTAAAACTTTTTCAAAAAATGAAGAAACATGAGAGTATGTGTGAAAATTTTCTAAATTTAGATAACTCTCCAAAAATGATTATAATGACAGGGACAATTCTTTATTATATTTATACCAATAAAAAATTTTAATGTTAAATATTTATGAGAGAAATAATATTTTATTACAAGTATAAAATATTATAATAATATAATTAATAATATAATTTATAAAATAGAGAATTTGTTAGGATAAAATGTGATTTTTTTAGATATTTTTAAGTTCTAATTATTTTAGAGAAATCTTAAAAAATCTATTAATTATGTGTAACTTTATTTTCAACTATCGAGTTAGAGTTTTTGCCTAATAATAGCAATTGAGTCTCTTTATTTAATTTTTAAGAGTAAATTACGCTTTTCGTCCTTGTGATTTCTTAAACAGTAAGGATTTCGTCCCTATGGTTTTGAATTTTTGATTTTCATCTTTATGGTTTGCAATTCATTTCTATTTTCGTCCCAAGACCAAAACACTACTTTTAAGACTATCTTTAACAACAATCTCATACCTAAAAATAGGGGTGTGTGAATGAGATATGGGGGTAAGGGGGGTTTTAAGACCATCTTTAACAACAATCTCATCCATCTAGACAATCTTTAAGGGCTGTTTGGGATTGCTTATTTAAACAATTTATGCTCATTTTGAAAAGTGTTTATTAACTTATGCGATGTCAAACCGGAGTTTTTAAAAAAGTGTTTGGATTAGCTTATTGTGGTACCAAAACGTAATAAGCTAATAAGTTGTTATTTAAAAGTGTTTGAGATTGCTTATACATACAAAATAATCAAAAAAGTAATAAGCACTTTTCAAATAAGTTGATAAGTTAGAACAAAATGACTTATCAAAAACAGCTTTTCAGCGGTTTGGCACCGCTATAAGCTCTTTCATTTTTCTCCATCCAAACACTTAAAAGTGCTCATCTCCGATGCCAAATCGCAATAAGCTAAAAAACACTTCAAATAAGCAATCCCAAACACCCCTAACTCTAATCCAATCTCACGTTTCTTATTGTTTACTAGTGATTCAATCCAATCTATCCTAAAATACTATTTTATAAAATATATGTATAAATATTATATATTATATATTATCTTTTATCATATATAATTATTTTTTTACTTTTAAGTATAAAAAAATAGATAAACACAATATTGCATATTTTAAAAATAATTGTAATTATAAAAAAATTACCATACAATTGAAAATAAATAAAATAAACCATAAAAAGAAGTACAAAATTATATATCTAAAATACATAAATAAAAGAAATATAATTTTGTAAGATAATAGAGTATTGAAATGAAAATAAATATTGGTGCGATGAAAATATGTCAATGACTCTATTTTTAGAGAATTGAAAACTATGAATTTTGGTATTTTTTAATTTTTTGTTAAAGTCATTTTTTAATTAGATACGTATTATAAATATATAGGGAAATTAATTAAAATGGGCGTATTTCAAATCCGTATTACCCAAATGCCCCAAATCTCGTTCAAATCGCCGAAATACCCCTTTTGTCTGGGAATAGTGGCCGGGAATCCCGGGTTTGGACGCGTTCGGCCGAAATGTGACTCAATGGGGGTTAGGGCCGGGATTCCCGGGGTTAGGGTCGGGTTTCCCGGGGTTAGGCCGGGATTGTTTTAAGGTTTGAGAAAAAATTAGGGTTTGAGAAAATTAGGGTTTTGGGAACTATCATTTTATGTGTTTTCATTGTTTTTCACGTGTTTGTTGCCTGATTTCAATTGTTTTTTCCACTTTTCATACCATAAACATATACTTGTCATCGAATGTACGATTAACTTTCATCTTTGGCTATAAATTTTGCCTATAAGAGTCAGTATAATTCAAGGTAAATACGTTCATCATCACATCCATTCCATTTTTCTTTCTTCCTTCATTGTTCACACTATTGAAAAAATGAGTTCACCTGTTGTAAAAGCTAAGCTCTATTTATGTTTCGATGGTCAGTGGGTTCAAAACAACAATGAGTGGGATTATATTGGGTACACAAAGCGTGGTATACAGATTCCAGTAATCTATACATATAAGAGGTTTCTTCGTTACGCCATGGAAAAATGTGGAATCGAAGATTCTGCTACTTGCAAGTTGGTGTTCAAATGTACAGATCGCTCACTAGTGGAGCTAAACAACGACGAACTGATACTTAGTTTTATGCAAATTGCAGTCGATTCAGAAAGACCTCTAAAAGTCTTTGTGTATGACGCAACATTGATGTGCGACGAAGGTGATGACGAAGATGATGTCGGAGGTGATGACGAAATCCACGTCGGTGGTAGTCAAAATGAGCCTGATTATCAATTCCAGGCATCATACGACACCACATTTTATGCTGATCATTCATATCGTCCTAACGACTCTTATCCCGATGTTGTTCCGGAGACGCAACTAGAAGAAGAACAACAAGCAGAAGAAGCTGAAGAAGAAGAAGAAGACGAAGAAAGACGGTTTTCTGGAGTTGCTCATGACGAAACCCATGTTTTCACAACGGGTATATCTGATCTGGACAGATCAAATACCGATACTGATGAGGACGAAGAAGAAGAGACATATACCCCTAGCAATAAATCACTTGTTGAGTTAAACGATTATCTTGATATGCCTCCTTCCCTTCCAAACCCGGAGACCAATTTACCACCCTACCAACCCGTACCTTACAATCGCGGTACAAGTATACATGAAGGACAACTATTTGATACGAATGAGCAAATGTCCATACAGCTCGGAATTAAGTTCTTGGAAGAGGGTTTCGTGTTTAGGACGGAGAAATCCGACAAAAGCAGATATGTGGCTGTCTGTGAGCAAACAAATTGTAAGTGGCGTATGTCGGCGAAGTCCGTGGGCCCTAAAGGAGGGATGTTTGTCGTTAGGAAGTTGAACGATGTACACACTTGTTCGAGGACGCAACTGAATTCTAGACACCGGCAGGCCAACAAAAGGACTTTGGGCCACATATTGAAAGGTAAGTTTATTAACGCTAGCAGGTCATTTCGGCCGAATGACATCGTCGACGATATCAACCAGCAGTACGGACTCAACATTGGTTACCACCAAGGATGGCGCGCGCGATGCAAGGCCCTACTAATGGTGAGAGGCACACCTGAGGAGTCGTACGAACGACTCCTGTAGATCCCAGTACAGTGCAATCAACAACAAATAATATCAAAGATGAATAAGATTTGAGTCACAACTACTAGTCATATGATTAATATGCAATCAAAGGGTTACAGGTTTACAGAAAGAATTTTTTATCAGAGAGAGTAAACCTATTGACTAGCAATCTGAATTATGAGACTTAAACTTTCTAAACTGAATAATAAAAACGTCTAACCCTAATTATGAGATAAATATGCCTTTATATACTTAAGCTTACAAGCAATTGGGCTTTATGGGCTTGGGCCCATCTAATTAAATAACTTTTAACTAATAACAATTCGAACCCTTATAAATACTTTATTCCACTTTCAACACATAGGACTTTCAGTCCAAATAATCTCCCCCTAAAGTTGAATAAAGCATTTAACAACTTGAAAAACTTCAGGCCTTGATCTTCTTTCCCTCTTGAATCTTTGAAGATTTTTGGTGTTGCTTGTCTTCAAGTCTTTCCACGCTCCCCATTGAATAAAGCTCTTGGTCTTCATAGTATCAACTTTGTAACCAGATTCAATGTACAGTAGCCTCGACTGAATGCACTATCACGCAACTTTTAACTGTAGAAACTCAATCACATCGGATCAGCACACAAGAAAGATAATGTGAGAGTTACGTGATATTCCACGGTGCATCTTCAGTTTAAAACAAAGAATCTGTCTTTGAACCGCGAGTTGAATAGATTTGTTTTCTTCTCAAGAACTTGTTTCAATCAGCGCATAGGAGGAATGATAAACAAACTTGTAGCAAACACCACATGATACAGGAAAGAATAAATAATACAACTTTGAAAAATGAAACATCATCTTCATCTCTTTGATCTCTAGACTATCTTCAGAAATAACTTTCTTTCTTTAAAACTTTGAAATTGAACTTTGTAAGATTTCTCCCCCTTTTTGATGATTGTGAGCATCATGAGCATCAAAACTTCTTCAATTTCAGCACTTTCTTTGATCTCCCCTTTATGATAATTTGATATTCTCCACCCTTTGATTTGAGTATCTGTTGGTCCCAAATAGCAGTAAGTAAATAAAAGAAGTATTGTAGAAGGGGGGGTTGAATACAATACACACAGTTTTTCACTTAATTTCATTCTTATTGATTTGAAATCAAGAATTACACATAAAAAACTTTTGATTGTTGCAGAAGAGAATAGATGAAATCTATTCAAAAATCTTACACAAAGAGAAATGAAGAACAATTGTAAAACACTTAGAAAACAAAAAGAACTTCTTAGAGAGAGAATGCCAGTGCACTTAGAGAGCTTGAATGCTTGAGAGCTGGTAATCTTGCATGTTGAACCATCCTCCATATTTATAGTGCCTCATGCATTAAATGCATGGGACACCTGTTGAGCAAAGGATGGACACAGGTCTTCAGCAAGGTACAGGATGTACCTTTTGTCTTGAGGTGTTTTGGCTTGAAGTGTTGACCTGCAGAAGGATGGTAGAGACCTTTCCTTAAAATGGTGTAGTAGACAAAACTTACTTTATCTGATCTCCAGATGAGGTCCACGTCAATGCAAGATATCACAATATACTTTGTCAGAAAGTACAATGTGTTTGAAAGAAATCCTTAAGCATAGACTGCCGAAGACTTGAAAGATCTTCGGCTCCTGAAGATGAGAACACCTTCATACTCTAAGGAGAGATCATTGGCTACCGAAGACTTGAGAAATCTTCGGCTGCTCCTTGAAGATGTGAGAACACCTTCATACTCTAAGAAGAGATGAGATCATCGGCTGCCGAAGACCTGAGAGATTTCCGGCTCCTGAAGATGTGAGGACACCTTCATACTCCTGAGAGATATGTGATTGACACCATCCTGGCTGATGATGTTGATCACTTGGGCATGCTTGGCTTTAGGCTGAGGAGACTATCTTCAATCCGCTTTGAGAGATGTACTCCTTCTTTGTCTTCTTCGGCTGATCTTCGACTTCACCGAACATTTGAACAGAAACCAAGCTGCTAAAAGAACCTCAAACATATTCTAAGTAGGATGGTATAAGATGGAAGATCAGGAGGTCATCTTCAAATCTTCAGATGACCCAACAATCTCCCCCTATTTGAGGATGACATCCATACTAAAGAATAGAACAAAGAGTGTACTGAATAAATTCATTTTGACCCATCTTTACTCTTTTTGGGTTCTTTTCACATAGTTTTTTTTTTATAAGGATTTATAAAGTATATCCGACATTTACAAAAGAATAAAAGAATGAAGTATATATATACAAACTAAGTAAGAGAAAATGCACTTGTATTTAACATGATGTCTTAACAAAATACTATTACAAGTACATAAGAAAGATAGAGAGATTTAGAGAGGGACCTCATTCATCTTTCGGTCTTTTGTGAAGCTCAACAATAATATCACTACGAATGAGAGAGGCTTCATAACTTACGGGGATGAGAGATAGGATAGCAACCAGAAATTTGGTGTCAGCAATGGAGATCTCCTCATGTCTGAAGAACCTGAGAGTTTCCTTTTCATCGAAGAAATAGACTCCTCTGGTTGGCCTAGATACTACAGTACAAATATTTGAGGAACGGGTCGGACACGGACCGCCTGGAGTCTTCAGATTTAGATTCTTCATATCAGGGATTAATCCCTTGGCAGCCAGATCTTTGAATAGATTTTGATTGACAGAAGAGGAGAGTTGTGGAGAGGAGGGGATGCACATCTTTTTGAGATACTGAACTTGAGCTTCTTCTTGAGGGGAATGCTTGTAATCTCTTGCTAAGTCTTTCATTTTTTCAAGTAGACCATTGATGGTCTTTTTAGCCAAAGCCCTGTGACGACTAAATGATTTAGATAAGAGTTCAGATATTTCGTACCATTCAGAGAGACCGTAATCTTCAAGGTCGCTGAATTTGATATACTGACGAGTTTTGTCTTCCCTGATGATAACTATCCGAACCTCTGTATCTGAACCTTTGGTGGTGCCAAGTTTTATCTCATCAATTTTAGACTTCAACTTTCTTCCCATTAAAGTCTTTCGGTACCAAAGGATGTCATGAGAATCAAACTTGGCTTTAGAAAAGCCAAAGCCAGAAGTGACCTTGTTTGGAGGTTGAATCTTGAGCCTATCAGCTTCAGAAACAAAAGCCTTTAGAGCGGCAGACTTTTGTTGATGGGATAAGAAGGCCTCTTCGTCAAGAGATAGCTTTGTCTTTCCTTTGTCTCCTCCTTGTCTTGAAAGCTCCCCCTCAGTTGGAGCATCGGTGGAAATGGGGGTGGGACCCTGACGGCCGCTGTCAGAAGAGATTGGAACCGCCTGTTTCTCCCCCTCAGCGGCTGGCCGGGGAGCAACCTTCATAGAATCAACTTTCTGATGAAGAGACTTCAAGGACTCAAGAATTTGAGTAGTGAGGGCCTGATGAGACTCGGAAGCCGCTTGCAGACGACGAACCTCCTCATCACGAGCACTGGAGGCGGCCTGAAGAGCAGTGACTAAGGTAGTGAGGTGATGATTGGAGGACTCAAGAGACATTAGCTTGTCACAAGAGACCTTGACAAAAGAACCCAGAAGTGTCTGATGATCACGAAACTGAGCCCCCAAGAGGCAGTGCTGTCTGTTTGTTTCTTGTATAGCCTCCAGAATTGCAGGGGGGATGATGGGAGCAGGAGGAGGAGTGTCCCGTACATCATAGGTAGAAGGAATGGAGGAGGTAGACACCTGCTTGTGACCCTGTTGCAAATAAGCCAAATATTGTGAAATACCCTCCACACTGGCCTTGGGTAAGACCCGTGTTGCACCGGGCGGTGCATAAACATCGACCAAGAATTGGTCGGGTGAAAGGCCGTGCAGTGAGAAAGCAGAACCTTGGTCCGGGGAGAAGACCAAGTCATCCTCCTCCACTAAGGATAGAGTGGAGGGGGGAAGTTGAGGGTCCCCAAATATTATAGTTGCATCCTGTTGTGAGGATACAAAAGTGGTGGCAGTGGCTATGTCGGAATCCCCGGGCCCGAATGGGACAATGTCAACATCCGTCGATTGTGAAGAATCGGAGGATGGAGTAGGTGGGATGGCCCTAGAAACCTTCCTCGTTCTTTTTGGAGAAGAGGGAGGGGAAGAGGTAGAGTGCCGCCGCTTTGAGGTGGTGGGTGAGGCCTGGGTAACCACCGAAGGTCCTTTCAGTGGTATGGCCGATTGGGCAGGTGCGGCGGTGTCGGTAGCTGATGAGGAGATAGTGCTAGCCGACATCACAAGAGGTGAGGGGGAAGGGTCCACTACAGAGGAGGGACCGTTGGACACCGGAGTGTCATTGGCATCTCCCCACTGTAGATTGGGAGAAGTAAGGAAAGAGACCATACCTGGAAGCAGAGGGCTGTCAGTTACCAAAGGCCCCTTATGAAGAAGGGGTTTGGTCATAATCGGCGCCTTGTAGTCAAAAGTGATGCTATGAGAGGCATCAATGGCAGTAGCAAATTTATGATAAATGATGAGCCACATAAACCGAGGAAAAGCGACATGGGGCCGCCTGTGAGGGGTGATGACACTGACTAATTCACGGAAGAAATACCGTACAAAATCAATCTTTCTTTGAAAGATAAGAGCATGTGCCAGTTGAGTGATGGAAGAGGGAGATTGATCATGTCCAGTAGTTTTCTTGCTAAGACATAAAATAACATGAGAGAAGAAGAAATGCCAGATACCTCCCATGTTTTTGCGAAGCAGTGTGCCCGGACTCCTGTCATGTTCTCCACGGATGTAGTTCAGAGCCGCAACAACTTCCTCATGCTCATTGCCAAGGGGGAATTTCTCTTAGGGTGAGTAGATAGGAAGATGAAGTGTCGAACGAACATCTTCAACCCCAAAAGTGAGATCCGGCGAAGTGGGGTCGGAGAGAACGGAAGTCGACACCTTCTCGGAAGTAGCGTCATAGACACAAGTAAGCCAAAAATTGCCAATGAGCAATTTGCTTATTTTTGGTGGATTGTATGTCAAGGCATAGTGGAGGGGAGACTTCATGAGGAAGGAAGCAATCGGGTCAAACTCACTATGCTTGGGATCACGTTCCAACCGTGCAACATGATTGCATGGGTTGAAAATGAGATCGGAATGAGAGGTGGGGGAGGTGAACACATTTTTCTTGACAAGGTTGGGGGAAGAGGAGGAAGCCATGAAGGAGAGAAAATTAATGAAGGTGGAAGAGAAGAATGAATGAAGGAAGGGATGGTGGAAAATGGAAGTAGAGGGGTGTTATTTATAGTGAAAATAGGAGGGAAAAATAAAAGGAAGGGATTTGAAATGGGTAGGCTAAAGTGGGAGGAGATAATAGGGAGGGTTGTGTAAGTATGGTAAGGAGGGGAAAGGTGATATAAAGTAGGAGGATATGTATGGGGAAAGGAGAGGATTGTAAGAAAAAGGAAGATATGGAAGGAAATAGGAGAAAGTAGGTGGTGTAAGAAGGAAAGGATGGGAAAGGTATGTGAGTCTAGGGAAATAAAAGAAAAATAATAAGGGAGTAGGTTAGGGGGTTAGGAAAAAAAAGTCAAAGCAAAAGGGAGGTGGGTTAGGGATGGAGATCGGCCGAAAAAAAAAGGGGGGGAAAGAGTTTGGTTCGGCCGAGAGGGGGGAGGGGGAGGGAGTGATTGCCGAAAATAAGGGGGGTTGAGGGTGTGTGGTTCGGTTACCGAAAAAAAGGGGATAAGGGGGTGAGAGATGGTGTCTTCGGCTAAGGGGGTGTTCGGATAGAGAGAGTTCGGTTGAAGGCTTGAGGGAGTTCGGCTAAGGGACAGCCGAAGAGAGGAGAGGGAGCCGAAGGGAAAGGGAGCCGAAGGGAGAGGGAGGGCCGAAGAGGGGAGGAGGGAAGGGGGTTGGTAGCCGAAGTTGGAAGGAGAGGGGAGGGGTTGTTCGGCTAAGGGGTGGGTAGAGAGAGAGAGAGCCGAAGGTAGAGAGTGAGAGTGGGGGGAGGGGGGTTCGGCTAGGGAGAGCGAGAGAGAGAGAGAGAGAGAGAGAGAGAGAGAGAGAGAGCCGAAAGAGAGGGGGGGAGTTCGGCTAGAGGCCGAAGGGGGGGGGGGAGGGGGGGTTCGGCTAGGGAGAGGAATAAGGTGAAAGAGAGAGAGAGAGATGTGTGGGAGATATAGAGAAAGGAAGAAAAAAATACTGATGTGTAAAAAAATACTGATTTTTTTTTTTTGATTTGTTTTCTTTTCTATCTCTCATATTTTTTTTTTTGATTTCTTTTCTATCTCTCATTTTTTTTTTGTAATTAAAGATCGGCATTTAACATACCGAGTTCTCCGATGAGGAACTTGAACCGAGCTTCGTCAAGAGGCTTGGTGAAGAGATCCGCCAGTTGGAGGTCGGTAGGGATGAAATGTAACTCGATATCACCCTTAGAGATGTGATCCCGAATGAAGTGATATCGGATGTCGATGTGCTTGGAACGAGAGTGTAGCACCGGATTGTTTGCGATGGCTATCGCACTAGAGTTGTCACACAGAATCGGGATGTGAGAGTACAGTTGATTGTAGTCTCTAAGTTGGTTCTTCATCCAGAAGATTTGAGCACAACAACTTCCAGCAGCTACATACTCAGCCTCAGCAGTAGAGGTGGAGACTGAGTTCTGCTTCTTGCTAGACCAACTAACAAGCCTGCCACCAAGGAGTTGACAACTGCCAGTGGTGCTCTTCCTATCAATCTTAGAGCCTGCAAAATCAGAATCTGAATACCCCATTAGATCAAAACCTGAGTCTTTGGGATACCAAAGACCCAGATACATGGTACCTTTAAGATACCGAAAAATGCGTTTAACCGCAGCCAAGTGAGATTCCTTCGAATTGGATTGGTAACGCGCACATAGGCAAGTAGCAAACATAATATCTGGTCTACTCGCAGTGAGATAAAGAAGAGAGCCGATCATGCCTCGGTAGCTGGTGATATCCACAGATACACCATCCGGATCAGCATGGAGTTTCAAAGGTGGTGCCATGGGAGTTTTCATGGGGGAGGAGTTTTCAAAATTGAACTTCTTCAGAAGGTCACGAATGTATTTACTTTGATTTATAAAGATTCCTTCTGAAGATGTTTAACTTGAAGTCCTAAGAAAAAGGTAAGCTCCCCCATCATACTCATCTCATATTGGCTTTTCATGAGAGAGGCAAACTCATCACACAGTGACTCATCAGTGGCACCAAAAATGATATCATCCACATAAATTTGAACAAGGATAAGATTACTTGAGGTTTGCTTGATGAACAAAGTGTTGTCAATTTTACCTCTTGTATACTTGTTCTTCAGGAGAAAGTCAGCAAGAGTGTCATACCAAGCACGGGGAGCCTGCTTTAGACCATAGAGAGCTTTGTCCAATCTATACACATAGTCAGGATGGACTGGATCTTCAAAGCCAGGGGGTTGTTTCACATAGACTTCTTCAGCTAGCTCCCCATTCAGAAAGGCACTCTTGACATCCATCTGGAAGACTCTGAAGTTCTTGTAGGCAACATGAGCAAGGAAGATTCTGATGGCTTCAAGTCTGGCAACTGGAGCAAATGTTTCATCATAGTCAATTCCTTCCTCTTGCCTATAGCCTTGTGCAACCAGTCGAGCCTTGTTTCTGATCACCGTGCCTTCTTCATCCATTTTGTTCCGAAAGACCCACTTGGTTCCTATGATGGTTTTTCTGGAAGGACGAGGAACCAATCTCCAGACTTTGTTCCTTTCGAACTGAGAAAGTTCTTCTTGCATGGCAGTGATCCAACATGGATCAGCTAGAGCTTCGTCAACTTTCTTTGGTTCAATGAGAGAAAGGAAGTTCACATAGAGACAGATGTTACCAACACCTCTTTGAGTCTGTACACCAGCTTGTTGATCACCAATGATTTGATCAATGGGGTGATCTTTTGTCCACTTTAGAGCAGGAGGTAAAGGAGGAGGGTAAGAGATTTGTAGAGGAGAGTTGGAGGGGAAATTTTGAGGAGAGATGGATGGAAGATCGGCTTGTATAGGTGAGGAGTGGATGTCAGATGGAGAGACTGGGATGATTTGGAGTGTATGTTGAGGTTGGGTAGGCTGAGGATCATCCTCTTGATGACAGGAGGGGTTGTGAGATGTAGAGGGTTCATTGTTTTGGTAGAGAGAAGTGGGAACTGTGTAGGGAATGTCTGATGATGTTGGAAGAGGACCATCACCAACACAGGATAATATCCATCTGTTCAATTCTTCATCATCACAAGAGAGTGATGATATCTTGAGGTCATCAAACTTGACATGGATGGATTCATCAATACACTTCCTTCGGAGGTTGTAGACTCTGAAAGCTTTGGAAGTGAGAGAATATCCCACGAAGATTCCTTCATCAGCTTTGGGGTCAAATTTTCCCAAATTTTCTCTATCATTGAGAATGTAGCAGACACACCCAAAGACATGAAGAAAACCAATGTTGGGTTTTCTACCGTAAAAGACTTCATAAGGAGTCTTATTGTGTCTTTTCACAATGATGGACCTATTTTGGGTAAAGCATGCAGTGTTGATTGCTTCGGCCCAAAAGTAGATAGGGAGGTGAGATTCACTCAGCATGGATCGGGCAGCTTCACATAGCGTTCTGTTCTTTCTCTCCACTACACCATTCTGTTGTGGAGTTCTGACGGCAGAGAAGTTCTGAGAGATGCCTTTTTCATTGAAAAAGTCATCCAACATACTGTTCTTGAATTATGTTCCGTTGTCACTTCTTACAGATCTTACCAGCTGTCCATTCAACACTTCAGACTTTTTGATGAACTTTATGATTTCTTCAGTAGTGTCACTTTTATACCTGAGAAAAAATACTCAAGTGTAACGAGTGAATTCATCAATAATAACCAGAATGTACCTTCTACCACCAAGGCTTGGTGTACTGACTGGTCCACACAGATCCATGTGGAACATCTGAAGAGGTTGAGTGATGGAGAAGCATTGCTTGGATTTGAAGGAAGATTTTGTGAGTTTCCCTTTCTCACATGCAGCACACAGCTTTTCTTTCACAAAGTATAACTTTGGCGTGCCCGTGACAAGCTCTTGGTTTGAAAGGACATTCAAAGTCTTGAAGTTGAGGTGAGAGAGACGCTTGTGCCAGAGCCAGCATCTTTTGGCAGTGTTTTCAGAGACAAAGCAAATGTTTGTTCCGAAGGATGAGCTATGTCCCATGTCTATGACATAGACATTCTCTTTGCGGTAGCCAGAGAGTACGGTTTCCATCTTTTCGTTGAAAATGATGCATGAAGATAATTCAAACATCACCTTGTACCCCAGATCACACAGTTGGCTTATGCTTAGAAGATTGTGCATCAAGCCCTCAACATAGGCTACCTTGTTAAAGGTGATGGAACCATTTGAGAGTGTTCCATAACCTTTAGTACTTCCTCTGGAATTATCACCAAAGGTGACAGAAGGACCTTTGGAAGGCACGAAGTCTACAAGAAGAGATTTGTTGCCGGTCATATGTCTTGAGCACCCGCTGTCGAGATACCAGATTTGTTGGTGCCGTAGACCCTGTAATCACAAGAAAATCAGTTCTTTGGTACCCATTTGGAGATGGGTCCTTTTGAGTTAGAAGGAGAAGAAGTATCCTTGGAAGCATTTTTATCAATTCTCTCCAGAGGACAATTCTTAGCAAGGTGAGAGGTATTACCACAGTTATAACATTTTCTATATGTAAAAACCTTTTTGGAGCTTTGACCAGATTCCTTGTGATGACTGGTCACATTGACTTTCATGGCCTTAGAGGTTAGAGGATAGTCAAGAGGCTTAGGACCCAAGATACCTTTGCCAGAGTCAGTTGAAGGAATAGAAGAGGGTGTCTTGGAATTTAGCTTATTTAACATCACCGCTCTGGGGATTGGAAGAGAAAATGGTTTCTTTGAGTTTTTCTTGGGAAGTTTCTTTTGGGGAGGAAGATTGGCAACAGATTTTCCCTTTTTGGAGAAAGAGAATTTATTTGAAGAAGGCTTAGGAACTTTGGAAGGTTTGGGTTCAGAAGAGGAAGGCTCGTTTATTTTTAAGGAACACATAGACTCAATAATTGGTTTAGAAGGGTCATTTGAGTCTTGTGCTTCCTCACTCTCATTAGGTGAGTCAATGCTCTTATCTTTGATAAACTTTCCAAACTTGAGATCTTTAGGGAAATCAGAGGAGTCCAGAGGTTCAGAGTCATCATAGTTCTCTTCAGAGGATTCATAGAATGAGGGAAGAGAGAAAGGAGCATGAGTGTCAGAAGGAGGTTCAAGGTCATATTTCCCGAAGCCTAGTCCAGACTTGTCATCACAAGATATTTGATCTTGAAAAATCCTTTCTAAATTTTTGGACGAGCTTGTCCACTTTTTCACAGTTTCTTGCTCCTTTTTAAACTTTTTAAGAAGTTTATTTTTCTCTTTAGCAAGAGTAAAATTTATAGTTTTCAAATCTTCAAGCTCAGCCTTGATTTTGTCAAAGTGTTTTAGTTGAGAAAGACAGATTTGCAGTTGAGAAGAAAGAGATTTTATCTGAGCATTTGCCTTCTTCTTTGCATCATTGGCTTCATAGAAGTCAATGGTCAAAGAGTCAAAGGCTTCAATTTTCTCAGCATCAGAGAGAGAGAAAAATGGATGTACCTGAGTGGATGAGGTAGAGCACTCAGCAAACACAAGAGCCATGGAGGTGGAAGAGGTTTCACCATCATCAGCATCATCTATTTTAGCCATAAAGCAAAGGTTGGCCATTTCCTTGTCACTTTCGGAAGTTGGTTCATCTGCCCAATCATGAGATTCGGCAAGAAGACCTTTTCCTTTGTTGGCTAGAAGAGCATTCCTTTCCTTCTCTCTCTTGTATTTGGCCTAGTACTTTTCAGCACAGTCAGACTTTGAAGGAACAGACGAGTTTGACTTTTGAAAAGAAGGTTGGTAGGAGTCAGACTTGGTTCTGACAGACCTAGAGGATGTACGGTTAGAGGAGGGCAGTCTAGACTTATCAGAGGACCTGCTTCTGCATTCAGAAGCAAAGTGTCCCTTCCTCCCACACCTGTAACATTCCTCATTTGATTTGTCAGAGGAGGCATTTTTTGAAATAGTAGATGAGGATTTTCTAGAAAACCTGGATTTTCCAGAAGAGAAGCGAGGTTTGCCTTTAGAAAAGCCAGCCAGCATGGCAACACCATCTGACAGCTGAGCCACAGAGGTATCCTCTCCTTCATCATCAGCCTCACTGAGATAGGCTTCTGAAGGTTCATTGGGGTCCTCTTGACTATCGTTGTCAGAGTCAGAAGGATAGGTGATCCTTGGGACACACACAGTACTTTTGGAATCACCGACAAGGGCTAGAGAAGAGCCTTTGATGTCTTTTGTGAATGACTTCCTAAGCAGTTTAGTCTGCTCATAGTTGAAGAGGGTGCCATACAAGGCAGTGAGGGGCATAGAGTCAAGATCCTTGGTAGACTTGATACAAGTACAGATGTTTTCCCAAAACTCAGGAAGACAGTCCATGAACTTGCACAAGACTTCCTCATTATCATATATGCGACCCACAAGTTTAAGATCATTGAGAAGACTGTTAAAGCGATTGTAGTAGTCTGAGAGAGACTCACCCTTCTCATGAGAGAAGAGTTCATACTTTCTTACAAGAGCAATCTTTTTGCTCTTTTTCACCTCAGACGTACCTTCATAAAGAACACACAGAGTGGACCACATTTCTTTTGCAGTAGAAAGGTTAACGAGAGAATGATAGACCTCATCAGGCAGAGAGAGGGCAATGATGGCTCTGACTTTAGTATCAAGAGCTATAAGACGTCTGTCTTCATCATTGTATTTACTGGGGTCCTTTAGAATGTATCTCCCAGTAGCTGGAGTTCTTTCTTCTTCAGAGGAGTCCTCATCAGCTTTTCCCTTGTCTGCATTATATCGGTCCCAAACTCTAGGAATAAAAGGACCTTCATGTAAAATGGTTGGATATCTGCTGTCAACTCCTTCTAAAAAGAGTATCATACGACTTTTCCACAAGAAGAAGTTATTAGGGTTAAACCTTGGTGGTTTGGCTATAGAGCCATTGTCGTATGAAACAGCAGTGAAGTTTTGAGAAGAATCATTTTTCAAAGAAGAAGAAGAGGCTGCCATCACGGATCTAGTTTATTGAGTTAAACTAAACCGCTCTGATACCACTTGTTGGTCCCAAATAGCAGTAAGTAAATAAAAGAAGTATTGTAGAAGGGGGGTTGAATACAATACACACAGTTTTTCACTTAATTTAATTCTTATTGATTTGAAATCAAGAATTACACATAGAAAACTTTTGATTGTTGCGGAAGAGAATAGATGAAATCTATTCAAACAATCTTACACAAAGAGAAATGAAGAACAATTGTAAAACACTTAGAAAACAAAAAGAACTTCTTAGAGAGAGAATGCCAGTGCACTTAGAGAACTTGAATGCTTGAGAGCTGGTAATCTTGCATGTTGAACCATCCTCCATATTTATAGTGCCTCATGCATTAAATGCATGGGACACCTGTTGAGCAAAGGATGGACACAGGTCTTCAGCAAGGTACAGGATGTACCTTTTGTCTTGAGGTGTTTTGGCTTGAAGTGTTGACCTGCAGAAGGATGGTAGAGACCTTTCCTTAAAATGGTGTAGTAGACAAAACTTACTTTATCTGATCTCCAGATGAGGTCCACGTCAATGCAAGATATCACAATATACTTTGTCAGAAAGTACAATGTGTTTGAAAGAAATCCTTAAGCATAGACTGCCGAAGACTTGAAAGATCTTCGGCTCCTGAAGATGAGAACACCTTCATACTCTAAGGAGAGATCATTGGCTACCGAAGACTTGAGAGATCTTCGGCTGCTCCTTGAAGATGTGAGAACACCTTCATACTCTAAGGAGAGATGAGATCATCGGCTGCCGAAGACCTGAGAGATCTTCGGCTCCTGAAGATGTGAGGACACCTTCATACTCCTGAGAGATATGTGATTGACACCATCCTGGCTGATGATGTTGATCACTTGGGCATGCTTGGCTTTAGGCTGAGGAGACTATCTTCAATCCGCTTTGAGAGATGTACTCCTTCTTTGTCTTCTTCGGCTGATCTTCGACTTCACCGAACATTTGAATAGAAACCAAGCTGCTAAAAGAACCTCAAACATATTCTAAGTAGGATGATATAAGATGGAAGATCAGGAGGTCATCTTCAAATCTTCAGATGACCCAACAGTATCCGTCAATTCATGAAATGTATATATCCGAATCTTTTCAAATTCAGATATAATAGGAATTGAAAACCTGAATCAACAAATGACACAGTTAGTATGCCTGTAAGTAGCACGGAGCCACTTTGTACAACATATGTACATTGGAAAGGAGCTTTTGTGATGTTCACTCCCCCAGGGCTTCCATCCAATCATCGAAAAACCACAAGGAATTTTCTATGAATGTTATGACAAGAAAACTCATTCCTTGTGTGCTCGTGCAAGTGTATGAATGATTGAAGCTACTTAGCTTGATCAGGCTCAAATTGTGTAAACTGTTGAGACAACAACAGATATTACACGAACTCAATGTGCATGAAAGAGGTGCGAAGGTGGGGCAACTTTCCTTCTTTTTCAATATCTAAATCTTCCGATTGAAGACCAGATAGCAGATATGTTGCGTCCCCAAAGAAAATAAAACATTTCTTTGTTAAGAAAGAAACGAGTGGCTGGTGGGGTTATAGCAAGAGTTGGCATGGGCTCACTGCCTGTTTCAATGATGGTCACCAAAGAATGTGAACCAATCAGAAAATGTGGCTGTCCGGCTCAGAAAGTGGTTGGTGCAGAGTTTTCATATTCTTTTAACTTTGTTCTCACACCCTTTTTCTTTTTATCATTAAAGCTCACTTCTAACCAAACTCTCTTTTCAATTTTTTCGCTCCACACAATCAGAAAAACTCAATCCGATGAGTTATCTCCCCCACTCTTTGATTTATGACCCCTCATCCCTCAAACACTCAAGGATAACTTCCGGGGTAGGAAACACTGGTTTACGTGAATCCATGGAAGTTCTGTTTAAGTTCTCACACAAATCCTATGTAAGTCCTAAAAAAATAGTTGCTCAACAGCTTAACTTGAACAGTTAAGCACAAAATGTATGATAACACTGTCCAAATGTATGCTCATAAGATTTGAGCAATTGTACTTTGAAGATTTCTCAAAACAAAGATATTGAAGGAATGAAATGAAGTCAAGAGAATTGTTTTGAGAATCTGACAATGTATCAATCAGATCAAATAAAAAATGGTTAGGGTATCAAAGAACTGGATATTTTGTTTATATGAACAAATATAAACAATTTAGCAATGAAAGCACAACATTAGAAATTATGATTGATGCTCAACAACATTGAATTTCAAACGGGGGTATTACCATCGAAAAAGTGTTTCGTTATGAGACATGGTAATAACAAATTCAAACGAAATACTGAACCGATGTGTGAGAATACTTGACAGTATATGGACAAGATAATACACGAGTATTGATCTTTGGAAACACACGGTCAGTTAAACATTAAAGCTCAAGAATTGAAAAACATTTAAAAACACACTTCTAAATTCATAAAATCTTTTGAGAACCAGAAGTGGTTTGAACATTTCAGAAAACGTTTTTCATGTTCGAAAGTTGTTCTTCTTTCAAACAATCAGAGATCTAGATCAGAAGATATTTACCTTTAAGCTCCCCCTCAAATCATGATAGAATGATTTATGTATTTTTAAGCTCCCCCTGGATATTTGCAAAATATCCAAGTCTGAACGTTGAAGAACGGGTCCTGATCTGTCATGTGATCAGAAGCCAAACTTCGTTGAAGTACGGGTTCTAAGTTGATTTACTTAGAAGCCATCTTCTTCTACTCCCCCTTGACAGTAGGTGCCTGCAACACAGAATCAGTTTTAGGCTTTGGTACCCACTGGTATTTGGGTCCATGAACGTTAGTTGTAGTTCTTGTGGGGGAAATAGAATAGGAACCATACCAGAAATGATCACTGGTTTTGTGAATGTGATCATGTGTACGACAATAAGAACAGTGGTATTTCTTACCTGACAACCTGAGTAATTTATCTCTCGAGTAGATGTGATCAGGTTTTCCTTTACTCGCATTGTTCTTCTTGGCATTAAACGCATGTACACACGATTCTCTTTCTTTCAGCTCATCTTCAACTGGTTTCTTCTTCCAGACCAGTTCCTCTTCTTTGTATCTCCGTCTTCGTTGATGTGTACCTGAACCATCTATATTGCTATCATAGAAAAGGTTAGTTTTACGAATCCGATCAAAAGATTTAACTGACCTTTATGAAGAGACAAATTTCTGATTTGAACTTGATACAGTCTTTTCAAGCACTTTAATCGTCGAAGCAAAGTTGT
Organism: Arctium minus; assembly: GCA_954870635.1. NCBI lineage: Eukaryota > Viridiplantae > Streptophyta > Magnoliopsida > Asterales > Asteraceae > Arctium > Arctium minus. The sequence continues at coordinate 94,381,191 of OX941086.1, read as the reverse complement.
CTCTTTCTTTAACAAGCAGGTCAATCTTCTTCGTGAACTCAGACTTCGTTTTCTGCTCTTTTAGTGCATTTGCAGATAGTTCAGATAGTTTCTCAGTCAGCTTTTTAATCTCAGTCTCAAAGATGCTTCTCTCTTCTTCAAATCCCTTCTCAGCATCCTTTCTTTGGCCGGATATTTCCCTGAAGAATCCCACATTCTTTTGTTCAATGGCCTTCTTTTCTTTGGCAAACTTCTCTCTTTCAAGAATAATTACTTTCTTGAAAGCAGAAACTTGCTGAGAAAGTTTTATGCATTTCAGCTCCACTTCCTTTCATCAGCACATTTTCTCGAAAATTCTGAGAACTTCTTTGCGAAAGATTTTTCAAATTCGGATTTATCTTTAGCATGCTTTTGCTCCAAATCAGATATTCGCTTTTGAAGATCGGCATTTGCATCTTTCAGTTCAGAGATCTTTTCCTCATATCTTTCAACAGAGACTGTTTACTGAGTTTTAGCTTCCAAAATAGAAATCTTTTCTTTTAGCTCAGAGTTCTCAGTTTCCAATTTTCTACCTTTCAACAGTTCTCTTGGCCCTATCATCAACCATTCAATGCAATCCCACAACTCTTTTCCTGTCAATTTGTTATAATATATTTGACTAGAGAGTTCACTCAAAATGTCACGAAAAAATTCATTAGAGATACTACTAGTCATATAATTTCGAGCTACATTGTTAGCCCTCTCTCTTTCCTCCTTTTCCACAGGAGAAGCTTCTGTAGGAATATGGGATTGCATCTCCCCTTCAGTCAAAGATAATCTGATGTAGGGACCCACCTCATGTTCATCTACAACACACAAAAAATCAGCTTTCCACCGTTCATAATCTCTTTTGGACCGTAGACTTGGTGGCCACACCATTTTGATCGTTTCGAATAGAATGTATTCGCTCCGGATTTGAAGAGAGATGAAACTTGAACGGGATTAAATTTAATTCTTAACTGCACTGTAGCGATCGTGAGACAAAACAAGATGATCCAAAAAACAACCAATAAATAAATAGGACAGGACAAGGACCGGTCGAGCAAGGACCCAGTCGAACAAGGACCCGGTCGAACCCAGTCGAACCCGGTCGAACCAAGGACCCGGTCGAACAAGGATACCAGTCGAGCCAAGGTACCTGTCAACTGAGTACCGGTCGAGTCAAGGTACCGGTCAACTGGGTACCGGTCGAGTAAAAGTACCGGTCAACTGGGTACCGGTCGAGTACGGTAGAGTACCGGTCGGGAACCAAATCCGGTCTACTGGGTACCGGTCGAGTATCGGTCGAGTACCGGTCGAGAACCAAATCTGGTCAACTGGGTACCGGTCGAGTAAAAGTACCGGTCAACTGGGTACCGGTCGAGGGTAATGAGTCGGTCAAGCAAAGGACCGATAATGTCAAATTACCGGTCGAATAAACGACCGATAATTACAAGGCACCGGTCGAACCAAAGGACCGGTAGAGACTATATATCGATCGAACAAAATACCGGTAACAATAACGTCCCGATCGAAGGTTATTGGGCCAATATATATCGGTCGACTAAACTATCGGTCAAGTAAACTATCGGTAAAACACTATCGGTCAATAACAGATAACCAGATAAGGACCGATAAAATCAGATAAGGACCGGTAATCACGAAGAACAGATCGAAGAACTCGAAGAATTTCTGGAATTCGATCGAGACCAAACCCAGAAATTAAAATCGATAAACAAATAATCAGATTCAAACAACTATGCAAAAATCGACCGATGAAAAAAAAATCAACAGTAGTAAGCTTAGACCGGAAAAATCAATTGATTTTCGATGAACACACTTAGACCGATAAACAACCCAGATCGATAATAACTCAGAAATCAAACAGATCGATAGATAACTTAGACCGATAATAGCAAATAAACTGTAATCGATAAACAACAAATATCAATCGACCCAGATCAACCAAATACTTAGCAAATTAAGTAGATAAACGAATAGGGTTTTTAGACAAACCTTTTTCTGGATCAAACCTTTAGTCTCTTTGCTTTGATACCAATTGTAGATCCCAGTACAGTGCAATCAACAACAAATAATATCAAAGATGAATAAGATTTGAGTCACAACTACTAGTCATATGATTAATATGCAATCAAAGGGTTACAGGTTTACAAAAATAATTTTTGATCAGAGAGAGTAAACCTATTGACTAGCAATCTGAATTATGAGACTTAAATTTTCTAAACTGAATAATAAAAACGTCTAACCCTAATTATGAGATAAATATGCCTTTATATACTTAGGCTTACAAGCAATTGGGCTTTATGGGCTTGGGCCCATCTAATTAAATAACTTTTAACTAATAACAATTCGAACCCTTATAAATACTTTATTCCACTTTCAACACATAGGACTTTCAGTCCTAACAACTCCCTATGTACTTATATAATTTGGAGCTGAAGAATCCGGGTACATGCACCAGAATAAAGACAGATTCGCACGGACGTTTTGAGTTGTGTTTCGCTGCTCTTGGATGTGCGGTATGTATATCAACATGCCATATATTTACATATTATAAATTATAATATTTACAAAGTTGCTCCACCTACGTTATTTACAGATCCGCACGTTTTGGCAAACCTGCATCCTGTCATCGTAATAGACGCGACCCATTTAAAGGGACCTTACCTAGGTATGATGTTCTTGGCGGTTGCCATGGACGGAAATAACAACATCGTGCCCTTGGCTTTCGGAGTAAGCAAGTCCGAGACTAGGGAGGAGTGGGGTTGGTTTCTGTCCAGGTTGAGAGAATGTATCGGAGTCCCGAAAGGGTTGGTGTTTATGTCAGACAGGTCTCCTTCAATAAGTGCCGCAATTTCTGCGGTGTACCCATCGACCCCTCATGCCCTATGTTGTCGACATTTGGAGATGAACGTGAGAAGTGCGGACAGGCGTATTACTACAAACCGCCCAACCTACTGGAAGGCATGCAAAGCATATACGGTTACGGAGTTTGACCAGTACATTGATGCACTACGATATGAAGTAGATCGTGGAGCACAAGTTATGGACGCTGCTGGTAAGGAGAGGTGGTCAAAGGCCCATTTTCCTGCACATCGGTATAATATAATGACCTCTAATAGTGCCGAGTCGGTGAATGCACTGTCCCGTTTTGCTCGTAGGTTACCGATTGTCGGGCTTATGGAGTACTTCCGAAATTTTCAACAAGAGTGGTACCTACTTCGACGACAAAAGGGAGGTTGATAAACTATGAAATCTTGAACTTATATGTTATTTGCTCTTCTTTTGTTATTTATAAATCGTAGCATAGTTAACACACACATGTTTGTAGGTGAAATGCGTAATCATCTTACACCAATGGCGGAGGCAAAGATTCTCAAAAGGGCAGGAAAGTTTGCGCAATGGAGGGTTAGAGGGATTGGATATGATAGGTTCGATGTTCGGGATACCCATGGACACGCCATTGTCGATATGCTTAACCGTGTTTGTGAATGTAAGCAATGGCAATATTATGGGTTACCATGCGGTCATGCCATCGCAGCTGCAAGGTCTATGAATCGTAGAGATTGCAGCGATCTAGCTCTAGGTTACTTCACGTCCCATACTTACCAGTCAACATATCAGGAAGTAATCAATCCGGTTGGACCCCCTCAGTCATGGGTTTTGCCACACGTCCCCCTTCCTCCATGCTATCCACCGTTAATAACCAAGAGACGTGTAGGGAGGCCAAGCAAGAACGATCGGTGTCCATCTCGTGGTGAGGATCCGATACAGAGAACGTGTACTAGGTGTGGAGCAGTAGGACACACTCGTGGTGAATGTCCAACTCCTGCCCCTTCAACCGTGCCCAGGAGCAGAGCTACAAGTAGCCAAAGATTTCACTCTCAAGGGCCATTGAGCCTAGAACCACATGGAACCCTAAGACATGATAGCATTGACCTTAACATTGACTTCCCTTGATTGTAATGACCTCATCTTGTAGCTTATTTCTCTCTTTATTTTTGTGCAAGTAGTTAAGAAGTAATTTATTTTAGTGCGAAGTGATATGATATTTATGTTCATTGTTGATTTTATCTACCTTTTCGTGATTGTGGAATTATATTGTGTAAAAACAAGTTAAACATTAAAGCATCCTTTTATTAAAGCATCGATAAAGTAAACATTAATAAAGAAAACATTAATAAAGAAACGAAAACATTAGACCAAGACGTGCTTTGAAAGACAGATCGACGTAATGAAAATCCTCCTACATAGTAACGAATAAAAGACAACGACTTATGGTTATAGTTAATATTTATGGTTTTTTGCAAAGTTAAGGAGGTCTAAGTTTTGTTGATTTCGTCTAGTGAGAGAGTTTAGAAAAGAAGTCACTCAATCTATTGGACTTCCACGTAGTAGGGGAATCACGTGGATTGCTTAAATCCGTACAAACCTTAGGGCTATTTACACCCGTTTGACAAAATCCAAATCGATATGTTGTGAATTTACCAAGGTTAAGGGGACTAAATTGTAAAAAACCAAAGTCTAGGGGTCTAAGTTGTAAATTTACCAAAGTTAAGGGGCCTAAGTTGTAATAAACCAAAGTCTAGGGGCTTAAGTTGTAAGTTTATCAAAGTTAAGGGGCCTAAGTGGTAAATTATTCAAAGTTAAGGGGCCTAAGTTGTAATAAACCAAAGCCTAGGGGCCTAAGTTGTAAGTTTATCAAAGTTAAGGGCCTAAGTTGTAAATTATCCAAAGTTAAGGGCCTAAGTTGTAAATTATCCAAAGTTAAGGGGCCTAATTTGTAATAAACCAAAGCCTAGGGGCCTAAATTGTAAGTTTATCAAAGTTAAGGGCATAAGTTGTAAATTATCCAAAGTTAAGGGGCTTAAGTTGTAATAAACCAAAGTCTAGGGAGCTAAGTTGTAATAAACCAAAGCCTAGGGGCCAAATATTTATAAAAAAAACACCACACTCTAAAAAAAACGTAACACTCTAACATGTTATTAATGCAATCTCTAAAATTAACCCAGTTTCCAAAAAACATGTCATCTCTAAAATATTTATAAAATATAACACAACACTCTCAAAAAACGTAACACTCTAACATGTTATTAACGCTATCTCTAAAATTAACCCAATCTCCAAAAAACATGTCATCTCTAAAATATTTATAAAAAAAACACAACACTCTAAAAAAACGTAACACTCTAACATGTTATTAACGCAATCTCTAAAATTAACTCAGTCTCCAAAAAACATGTCATCTCTAAAATATTTATAAAAAAAACATATTATCCGACGTAAACAAAACACATAATCTCATATATAAAAGCATAATCGAACATATAGTCTAACAAACATACAATAAATATTTTAGAAAATATAAAACTACAATGGGGTTAAGAAAACTTACAGAAGTAAGTAGACGAGACATATCCGAGCATGATATACACGATTGCAATGAGAGAGTTAGAAATGAGGGAGAGAGTTAGAATGTTGTGTGGGGTGTCAAATGGTCCCCCTCTCCCTTTTATAACCGAACCCAACACTCTATAACCCTAATTCCTTTTAATCCACACCGTTCAAGACCATCGATCACCTCATACCCACTTTTCCCGGCCCCCAAGCCCGGGATACCCGGCCATAAACCCGGGATTCCTGGCCACACGTCGACACCCGGGATTCCGGCCACTATTCCCGGACAAAAGGGGTATTTCGGCGATTTGAACGAGATTTGGGGTATTTGGGTAATACGGATTTGAAATACGCCCATTTTAATTAATTTCTCAAATATATATATATATATATATATATATATATATATATACTAGAAGTGTACTCGCGCAATGCAGCTAGATACATCACGATTTTAATGTTTCATTTTATTTTCTGTTTTTTGTCGATTACATTACGATTTTGGATGGTTGTAAGAGAGTGATAATGATTTTTTTATATAAATTTGTTTAATTTAGACTTAATAATATAATGTAATTTATTTTGGTTTCATAATATAATTTTTTTTATAAAATATTATGTTAGATTTTTTTAATTATATTTTATATTTTTTATATTTAAAATTTGATTTTTATTCTATATTTAATTATGCTGAGAGTTATTTTAGGGAAGTTAAAGTGGAAATGATTTTAAGAGAGTTAAAATGGTTAGAGATAATGATTGAAAATTAATAAATAGCATTAAATGTAGTACATATAGCTTTAATGGTTGTTTTTTAAGTACTTAGCATTAAATGGTGGTACATTAAGCTTTAAGACTTGTTTTTAAGAGTTTTTTATGTTTTCTTTATAATATAGTATATATATATATATATATATATATATATATATATATATATATATATATATATATATATATAAACTAAACCAATCAAGTTGCAACATGTGGCAAAAAGTAAAATGAAAAATTGGTCGAACCAAGTTCACCTCATGATCGAGATCGGTGATTGGGTTGTTCCTTTTTCTTTTTTCTTTTTTCTTTTATTCTTCTTGTTTTGTCTTTTTCCCAATCTCAACCAATCTGATTGTCCAAGATCACAGTAAAAGGTAGTCTAAGGAATTGTTTGTTTTTTTGAAAAAAAAAACTTTTAATAACTATTAAGTCTGAATCATTCATATATCTTTTTACACACCACCTTTTATTAATCATAATTAAAATAAAACTTCAAACTTTAGATCTTTTAAAAAACAAACGACACCTAAGTATGAAGAAATTAATTGTAAGCCCATAGAGATGAAAAAAAACAATAAAATTTAAATCATAAGAACGAAAAAAATAATGAATTATAAATCATAGAGATGAACTATGTTCGGCAAAAAAAACTACTTTATAAGCTAGCTTTTTTCCTGGTATACGTTCGGATGACCATAAGCTAGCTTATTGAAACGCTACTCAAAATAACGTTTTGAAAAGCTAGCTTATAAGCTATTTGCCGAACATAGCAGAAATCATTATTTCAAAACCATAAGGATGAAAATATAAATTTTCAACAAACCACAGGGACTAAAAACGTAATTTACTAATTATATATTAAAAATCATAAATATTCAATTTACGTAAATGGTTAATTTAGAATAAAGTCATAAATAAAAAAATGACGAACATGTTAAGTATCGTTTGGCAAAAATAAACTAGCCTATAAGCTAGCTTATTTTTTTTTAGTATATGTTTCAATGGTATAAACTAACTTTTTGATAAGCTATTTGGAGTAACTTATGAGGATCTTTTTATGATTATTCCAATTATGTCTTTATTATATTAATTAGAGTAAATTACGGATTTGGTCCCTCAGGTTTGGCGTTTGTTACATAATGGGTCCTTTAACTTCAAAAATTACACGATGATACCCTCGTGGTTAACAGAGCAGTTAGACGACTGTTGGCTCGAGGGACCAAATTCATAACAAAATGCATAGTTGGAGGGTCATCATGTAATTTTTGAAGTTAAAGGACCCATTCCGTAACAAACGCCAAACCTGAGGGACCAAATCCGTAATTTACTCTATTAGTTATTATATAGGGAAATTAATTAAACTAGCCATTTCAGAAAATCGACTTTATCTACTAACCAATCTCTCCCTCAATTTATTAAAATAGCCCATAAGTTCGTGAAAGGTGTTCGTATATACGAACACATCCCTAAGTCTGATAAATTTGACATATGTTCGTAATATAGGTTCGTATTTCACGAACATAATTTAAAAACTCAACAATTTTTATTAACTTCGTGAAATGGTTTGTGAGAAATTAAATCAGTTTAAAACAATTACATTTATGGCCCATGTTCGTATTTCACGAACCAAACTTACCTTTTTGGCCCCTGATCGTAAATTAGATGAGTTAAAAGAAATATTACAAATTTACAATTTTGGCCCCTGTTCGTATATATCATGTGAGTGATACGAAGATACCGAATTACAAGTTTGGCCCCTGGTTCGTATATATTATGTGATACGAAGTAAATGGTTTAAATAAAAAAGCAAGTTACAATTATGGTCCCTCATCTTTGAAACATTAATCAAATTATTTTCAATTTTGGCCCTAGTTCGTATCATATGTTCGTTTATCACGAACATAGACTTTCACAATTAAAGGATATTTACAATTATGACCCCTCAACTTTGACCCAATAATCAAAGTATTAGGGCCAAAATTGTAAATCACGGAACATATTCTTTCACATAAAAGCCAAGTTACAGTTCCACCCCCTCAACTTTGGCTCCTTTATCAAAATATTTACAGTTTTGGCCCTAGTACTTTGATTATTGGGTCAAAGTTGGGGGGTCATAATTGTAAATATCCTTTAATTGTGAAAGTCTATGTTCGTGATACACGAACATATGATACGAACTAGGGCCAAAATTGAAAATAATTTGATTAATGTTTCAAAGATGAGGGACCATAATTGTAACTTGCTTTTTTATTTAAACCATTTACTTCGTATCACATAATATATACGAACCAGGGGCCAAACTTGTAATTCGGTATCTTCGTATCACTCACATGATATATACGAACAGGGGCCAAAATTGTAAATTTGTAATATTTCTTTTAACTCATCTAATTTACGATCAGGGGCCAAAAAGGTAAGTTTGGTTCGTGAAATACGAACATGGGCCATAAATGTAATTGTTTTAAACTGATTTAATTTCTCACAAACCATTTCACGAAGTTAATAAAAATTGTTGAGTTTTTAAATTATGTTCGTGAAATACGAACCTATATTACGAACATATGTCAAATTTATCAGACTTAGGGATGTGTTCGTATATACGAACACCTTTCACGAACTTATGGGCTATTTTAATAAATTGAGGGAGAGATTGGTTAGGAGATAAAGTCGATTTTCTGAAATGGCTAGTTTAATTAATTTCCCTATTATATATTAACTATTAATTATAAATAAATATTAATATTAATTATTAAAATTTATTATTACTAATTAATAAATATGAATTAATATTATCTGAAAATTATAACATAAATTTTAATCATCCATTTGTATAAATTTTTAATTATTTAGAATTATTGATAATTATATCTAATTTTTAATATTGATCTATATATATTAGTTATCAGTTATTATTATTTGATTATTTTTTTTCCATATTATATGTAACGATTATTTAAATTTATAAGTTAATATATATATTTTTTAAAAATTTGTTTAAAATATTAAATTTATAAAATATATAATAATAAATTTCAATTTTTTTTAATTAACATATTATATTAATTACCATCTAATTTGTATTAATTAATATACTATATTACTATAAATTGTTTTAAGAGTTAAATACAAATTTGGTCCCTGTGGTTTACAAATATTAACGACTAAGGTCCCTCAAAGAAATATTTAACGAATAGCGTCTCTCTACTTTTCATTTTATAACACGTAGGGTCCCTCTTAGTAATACTATTAAATAAATGTGTATTTAAGTAGGGGTAAATTTGTCCATTCCTCTATTCTAGGTTTGGTAACATATTTGGTCCCTCCTAAAATTTAGGGATTAAAAAACCCTTTTATAGTTTGTAACATATTTGGTCCTTCAATGAATTTAAATAAGAAGTTAAATGCAAAATTGATCCATATGGTTTACAAAAACTAACAAGTAACATCCCTTAAAAATTAAATTTTATTAATCTCCAAACCTGCACTAGCATTTTTTGGACACAAGTCACAACTACTGTTTGGTTAACTTAAAAAAATGATTAATAAAGACAAACTAAATAAAACCATGCACATATACAAGGCCATAACTCAGGCACATGCAAAGGACGGTAACCTTAATTTGTGAAGTTTGATTTTCTTTTGTTCAAAACTTGGTGTAATTATCCCTTCTTAACTTTTTTGTAGCTAATTGCTGTTATTTTGGCATTATTTTTTTGTAGCAGCTTTCATGTTGGTTTTGTAGTTGCTGATTTGGGGTCATTTTTGTAGTAATTTTTAATTTAGAGAACATATAAAATCACCACTTGGTTGTCGCCATCCAACGTCTTATTTTATGTTGACTAAATATTTATATTTTATGGTGTGATACTTTTTATTTAGCTTGTTTTTATTAATCGTCTTCTTTTAATTTAACCAAGTAGTGGTTGTGACTTGTGAGTTTAAGACTTGTCTTCATGCTTATATCCAAAAAATGCTAGTGCTACTGCTAGGTTTGGAGATTAATGAAATTTAATTTTTAAGGGATGCTACTTGTTATTTTTTGCAAACCATAGGGATCAATTTTGCATTTAACTTCTTATTTAAATTCATAGAGGGACCAAATATGTTACAAACTATAAAAGAGTTTTTTAATCCCTAAATTTTAGGAGGGACCAAATATGTTACCAAACCTAGAATAGAGGAATGGACAAATTTACCCCTACTTAAATACACATTATTTAATAGTATTACTAAGAGGGACCCTACGTGTTATAAAATGAAAAGTAGAGGGACGTTATTCGTTAAATATTTCTTTGAGGGACCTTAGTCGTTAATATTTGTAAACCACAGGGACAAAATTTGTATTTAACTCTTGTTTTAATTATATTATTAAATATTGTAATTGATTATTTTTTTAGATGTTCTTTTTGATAATTTTACAATTTTATAAGTTAGTTTTTGTCACACGTGACTTCAGTTAGCTTAGAGCATCCACAATTAGTGATGGCCATCTCGGCCCGGCCCGGCCCGCTTGAAAGCCCGGCCCGGTGGAAAACCGGTTTGGAGCCCGAAAACATGAACCGGTTCATGTTTTTGGAGGATTTGGCGGCCCGGCCCGGCTCGGCCCGAGCCCGCTTCACGGCCCGGTTTTTGGCCCGGTTCGGCCCGGTTCGTATTTTTTTAAAAAAAAGAGCCGTTATGTTACCATTTATGTACGTTTTTTGACCTTTTTTGTATTTTTTACCTCCCCAAACCCCTATAAATACTTGTATTGTAAGTCTGTAACTTAAAATTATATATAAAACATATTTTTAAAGTGTATTTTAGTGATTTATTATAAATAAAACGCATTTTTAAAGTGTATTTTAGTGATCTAATCCAATTTTTATTTTTTAAAGCTTAGTAATTAATTATTATATAAAGAAATTATTATTTTTTTAAAATACGGAAAAATGCTCGGCCCGATCACGACCCGGTTTGGGCCCGGCCCGACCTGGTTTTCCTATAACCGGTTTTTTCTAACATTAAACGGGCCACACATATTCGAGTGAAGCCCGGCCCGGCCCGAAGCCCGATTGGCCCGGTTTTTGGGCTTACTATTTGGGCCCGAAGCCCGTTTTGGCCCGGCCCAGGCCCGATCTTTGGCCATCACTATCCACAATGCATTAGTCTTTAAAAGACTTTTTGCTTTTGCCACATCATCTTTCCACTTACTTTTTTTAACAAAATCTATTTATACAAATCTTCTCCAATGCAAAAACTTCTTTCAAAAGCTTTTTCATCAATTACATTTAATAATCTACCCTCGTCTATTGAAAATGTTTTATAAAGGTCCCTTATTTAATTTGTCGTTTTAAGACCCACGTGATATTTTTTTGAAAACCATAAATCAAATATTTAAAAGCATTACATTGAACGATATTTAAAAACATTACATAAAATGATACTTAAAAAAGTAGTTTTGAACCTAAATATTTAAAAACATTACATTAAATGATATTTAAAAAGTTGCTCGATGATAAGTTCATTCACTTGTATCAAAGGTTCTAAATGGCGTGAGGCGTGGCGTGGCGGCGAGGCCAAGCCTCAAGCCTTAGGAGCCACGGCGAAGACATGGCGTTTTCAAGGCGTGACTTATGGCGTCAAATTTCTAATTCATATATAATATTATATATATAAAAACGTATGTTTTGTAGTGTTACTCAATGAGTCAATAGTAATAAGCAAGTTAAATTAGGTTATATATTAAAAACTTGCAAATAAGACATTAAAAACGTAAAGAAAAATCAAATATATCATTACGATAACTGCGCATTAGGCCATGGCGTGCCATGGGCTTAACGTGGCGTGACACACAAGCCTTGGTGCCATGGCGCGCCATGGCGGCTGTGCGGCGAGTTTTTTAGAACATTGCTTGTATCAAAAGTTGCTCGATGACGTCGTTAGACATAGTTGGAAGTATAAATTGCAAGTTGTATGTTTATAAAAATGAAATAAAAGTTATATGTTTATATGAGAAATATGGGGTTATATATAGAGGATATATGTTTTTAAAAAATATTTTACTTCTATTTAATAAATTAGATTAATTAATAAATATTAAAAAAGGGTTAAATTGAAAATAACATTGATTGAAGGGAGCAATGATATATAGTTGGAAAAATAGAATTGAAAATGGTATAAAGTGAAAACTTAAGGGGGTAAAATGTATATTTGAAAACTTTCAGGTTATTAGAGAATAAGCTTTTCATTAAAAGCTATTTAATAAGTTTTCTTCTCCAATGATAAAAACCTTTGTTTAAAGACTTTTTACTAGGGGTGTTCGCGGTCCGGTTTGGACGGTTTAACCCCTCAAACCACAAACCAAACCGTTAGTGGCGGTTTGTTGATTTTTCAAACCGAGCGGTTTGACATCAAGTGCCCAGACCGGTCAAGTCGGACCGCGGTTTAGGCGGTTTGGTCGACTGGTTTAGGCGGTTAGGGCCTTTTAGTGGGCTTTAAAGTTTAAACATAAAAAACATTTAAAAATTTAAACTTTAAAGGTTCATTAGCTTGAATTCATTTAAAATAAATAAAAGTCTACAACAATGTTAACAAAATCCACAAAAGTTAACAAAATATCACAAGACAAAACACAAAAAAAAAGTAATATGCAATGTACAAATAAAATCCACGACGATTTAAAATTATCTTTGGGCCTTTTTGTATATATTTAAGTTTAAAGATTAATTGGATATTTGGGCAAAACAATAGATGATATAAAAATGTATATAAAAAAATAAAAAATATTTATAGATATATTTGGCGGTCGGTTTGGTCCAAACCACCCAAAAAAACCTCCAAACCGCAGACCAGACCGGACCGCCCGGTTTAGCCATTTTTCAGACCAGACCAGACCGCCAGACCGCCTAAACCGCCAAAAACGGTCCGGTTTGACTTGGTTCGACCAGTTTGAGCGGTCTAACGGTTTTTTTGAACACCCCTACTTTTTACTATTCAATAAAGTCATTAATGACTTTTGCATTGGAGATGCTCTTATCAGCTATTAGAGCATCCACAGTGTACGTGTTTTTCACCGAGCTTTTTCATAGTTTTTTTCTTACACATTATTGCCACATTAACAACTTACAAACCTCCACTATGTGAAAAACCTCACCCAAGTTTTTTCATTACTTTTTTAAACTATTCAGGGTCCCACTATTTTAACTTTATATCATTTTTATTCTTATTTATAAAAATAAATACATTAAAATTCATACAAATACATATTTATTTAAATCAAGAAAATATTATTAATTTAATTATGTATTTATTTTACATAATTTTTTTAAATATATAAAAGTTGTATAAAAAGTATGTAAAATAAAAATTAAAAAATGTTAAATTTAAAAGTATGTATAACCGAAAATGAAAATTGGGTCATTAAGAAATCTGTTAGAATTGTATAAATATGTCAAATTTGAGATATTATTTTAAAAATATAAAATATAATTACTTTCATTATGTATTTATTTATATTATTTATTTAATAATTATATTTAAATAAGATTACTTTAAATATATTAATAAATAAAATTGATTAAATACGAAACTTTTATAAAATTTTATAAAGTTAAAACTGATTAAATACGAAAAAGCAGGTCGTGCAGTTACGAGTTATGACGAAAAACCTCAATTGAAAAACCTCTCCACTATGTGAAAAACCTCAAAAGGAGGTTTTTGCTTTTTGAAAAACCTCCCAAAAACCTCCATACGAGTACATTGTGGATGCTCTTAGCTAGTTTATCAGTCATCATTCACCAACTACTTTATTAGCTAGTTTGCCAAACATAGCCTTAACCATCATCACCTTTATCAATTGTATATTAAAAAATGAATTTATACAAACGATGTTACAATTATTATGACTATAAAAAATATAAAGTAAATTACGTTTTTATTCCCTGTGATTTGTTGAAATTTCTAACTTTGTGCTTATGGTTTTAAAATTATGGTTTTCATTCTTATGATTTATAATTCATTATCTTTTTCGTTTTTTCGTTCTTATAATTTAAATTTTATTGCTTTTTCATCCCTACGGTATACAATTAATTTCTATTTTAGTTCTTCATATTTAGAGTAACGTTTTAGCCTCAGAAACGAAAATGGAAATGAATTGCAAACAATAAGAAAAAAATCGAAATTTTAAAACCACATAGACGAAATCCGCAATTGTTAACAAACCACAGGGACGAAAAACTTAATTTACTCCAAAATATATAATAAATTTTCAAAAATAATAGCAATTTTGATCTATTTTGTTTAAAGAGTAAACTATGATTTTCGTCTTTATGCTTTGAAAAATATTAAGATTTTTGTTTATGTAGTTTTAAAATTATAATTATAATTTTTGTTTTTATGATTTATAAATTATTGTTATTTTTGTTTCTGAAACTTAATCAGTTAAAAACTCTTCATTAATTTAGGGATATTTACGTTTTTTTTTTCTTTTTGGTTTTTATTAAATATCTTTTTTTGTCATTTTCAAAAGGACAGGGACTAAAAATTGCAATCTTTCACAAATCTTATGCTCAACTTGTAGCGTATGAAACAAGTTAACTATTTAATCGTATTTAACTTTTTTTTTTTTTTTTTTTTTTGTGACGGTGTGACTGAGAGGATGTTTGACGCGCGAGTTTGTGTAACGCCAGCTGGCATCGCGGCGCACTGTGCTACAACCTCTTCTGGAATTTAGCCAAGTGCGGCTACCAAACACCCTGTCTGCTCTTGTTTTAGAAATACGCGTCAACCTTTTTTCTTTGGGAATTTAATTAAAATTGGCGTATTTCAAATCCGTATTACCCAAATACCCCAAATCTCGTTCAAATCGCCGAAATACCCTTTATGTACGGGAATAGTGGTCGGGAATCCCGGGTTGGTCGTGTTCGAGGTTAAGGCCGGGATTCCCGGGGTTAGGGGCCGGGATTCCCGGGGTTGTCATGGCCGGGATTTTTAGGGTTTGAGAAAAAAATTAGGGTTTCAGGGTGGGAACTATCATTTTATGTGTTTTCATTGTTTTTCAGGTGTTTGTTGCCTGATTTCAATTGTTTTTCAACGTTTTTTTCCATTATTCGTACAATAAATATATACTTGTCATCGAATGTACGATTCAATTTCATCGTTGGCTATAAATTTTTCCTATAAGAGTCAGTATAATTCAAGGTAAATACGTTCATCATCACATCCATTCCATTTTTCTTTAATTTATTCCTTCATTGTTCATACTATTGAAAAAATGAGTTCACCTGTTGTAAAAACTAAGCTCTATTTATGTTTCGATGGTCAGTGGGTTCAAAACAACAATGAGTGGGATTATATTGGGTACACAAAGCGTGGTGTACAGATTCCAGTAATCTATACATATAAGAGGTTTCTTCGTTACGCCATGGAAAAATGTAGAATCGAAGATTCTGGTACTTGCAAGTTGGTGTTCAAACGTGCAGATCGCTCACTAGTGGAGCTAAACAACGACGAAGTGATACTTGGTTTTATGCAAATTGCAGTCGATTCTGAAAGACCTCTAAAAGTCTTTGTGTATGACGCAACATTGATGTGCGACGAAGGTGATGACGAAGATGATGCCGGAGGTGATGACGAAATCCACGTCGGTGGTAGTCAAAATGAGTCTGATTATCAATTCCAGGCATCATACGACACCACACTTTATGCTGATCATTCATATCATCCTAACGACTCTTATCCCGATGTTGTTCCGGATACGCAACTAGAAGAAGAACAACAAGTAGAAGAAGCTGAAGAAGAAGAAGACGAAGAAAGACGGTTTTCTGGAGTTGCTCATGATGAAACCCATGTTTTCACAACGGGTATATCTGATCTGGACAGATCAGATACCGATACTGATGAGGACGAAGAAGAAGAGACATATACCCCTAGCAATAAATCACTTGGTGAGTTAAACGATTATTTTGATATGCCTCCTTCCCTTCCAAACCGGGAGACCAATATACCACCCTACCAACCCGTACCTTACAATCGCGGTACAAGTATACATGAAGGACAGCTATTTGATACGAAGGAGCAAATGTCCATACAGCTCGGAATTAAGTTCTTGGAAGAGGGTTTCGTGTTTAGAACGGAGAAATCCGACAAAAGCAGATATGTGGCTGTCTGTGAGCAAACAAATTGTAAGTGGCGTATGTCGGCGAAGTCCGTGGGCCCTAAAGGAGGGATGTTTGTCGTTAGGAAGTTGAACGATGTACACACTTGTTCGAGGACGCAACTGAATTCCAGACACCGGCAGGCCAACAAAAGGACTTTGGGCCACATATTGAAAGGTAAGTTTATTGACGCTAGCAGGTCATTTCGGCCGAATGGCTGGAAATGCATCATCTTCAAACCCACCATCTTCACAAATAATGCCCTCGAGACTGAAAAAAGCGATAGAGAAAAGTGAAGCGGAGATTGAGCAATTTACTCAAGAGTGGAGGGAAATGATGGCGAAGAAGGACGGACACTTGAGAAGGATCGACGTGGACAAGGAGGAGGTAAAAAGGTTGAAAAGGGAGATCAAGGAGAAAGAAGACCGTATTCGCTACGACAATGAACAAGTCAACAAGATTATGCAAGACTTCGCAACACTGCAAGCGCAGGTAACAGAGAAACAAACTTGGATTGATAAATGTAAAACACTATATCCTTAGATGGTGTTTGTGTTTTTAGTTTCGTGTTTGTAGTTTCCTCTGTTGGTAGTTCGTACCAGGAGTTTATGTGTTGTCGTTTTGTACTTGTACTTTCAATGCTTTTGTTTCATTAAGAAAGTCTACCATCAAGGGTACTTCACTGAACCACCTAGAAGACAATACTTCCGTGGTCTAGAAGTCTATGTTGACATGTTAGATGTCGGCGATCTATGCATGCGAATGTTTCACCAAATCATGAAAGAGCTAGGCTATGATGACACTAGATATTATAAGTTGTATTTTAAACGTCCAAATGCAGACTTATTGAGCGGAATGGAACCTATGGCTACCGACGAAGATGTCGCCAATATACGTCAGTATGTTGACGGCCATACCGTCATTGAAGTGTACAGCGAGAAAGTGGAGCTTAACACTTCCAGAATCGTATCACCAGAGCATATAAGAAGTCGTTGGGGATTCCCCAAAAACCAAGCGTCGTGTAGCCATAGTTTGACATTTAAATGACCAATAATGTGACCTCACTTCGTTTCATGTCGTTGTTTCAAAGTCTTGTTAGATGTGATATGTGACTAGACGTCTTATTTATGGAGTTATTATGAAAATGATCTCTGCGTTTTCGAAACCTATCAGTTTCTAAGTTCGTTTAGTTCACCAAACACGAAAAATCCAAGAAAAATAATATTAATATATATAAAAATGTTATTACATACATAAAAAAACAGTAAAAACAATCTACTCGTCTAAGTAGGAAGAGACAACGCATATAAGGTCTTCGCCATGTAACGCCGCCATTCATTGGCCACAGATTCAGTTGCATCTGGTGCAACTGCTGGGTGCATTCCTTCAACAAACTTGGATAAATTACGACACACCCAGACACCGCAATCCCCAAACGCCCCTGACTGTTGTGGTGCATCATTTTCATATTGATGCTTTAATTTCTTGCTGGCATTTATACGACCTGCCGTGTCGTATATCTTCTTTAACAACTTTGGCAATTGTTTTTTGAAGATCTTAAGGCGGTCTTCCAAAGGCATGGTGTACCTGGAAGCTCGTAAGCTGTCATATATGACCATCGTCATTTCCTTAAGGCACAGAACTCCAAGCACCCAATGTTTGTTCATAATGCAGATTGGGATGAATACCTGAGATTTTACAGTAACACACAAATAGTTAGTAACCAAAAAGTTAAACAAAAATTATGTAAATCGATTTCCATACCCGCTCGATGTCCCTCCAATGTGGATGGTTTGGCGTCATTCCATTGCAAGTTTTGTATATGGACTTGTATCCTTGCTCCGGCAGGGTGAGCCACTCAAAAAAGTTGTTGTCCATCACCGCCCATGACGCATGTGGAGAGCGGGACTCTAGGATCATCTTGACCCAAGCGCCGATGTGCTATACACAAAATAGAGATTGTTAGAGTTGTAACTAAAAATGTAATTGTTTATATGACTATATTTAAATACTAACCAAATCCTCCAAATCACCGTTACAGCCTACAGCAAACAGTTTCCTAAAAAAACCGGTATCCATTTCAAGGTCGCCATAAAATGGACAACGCAGGTTGGGGAGCTGATCGTGGATACATTGGTGAACGATCTGTTTTACCGAAACGTGCGTCGACTGTCCCGTTGGAGTCATCGTAGTGGACCCCCCAGCCTTGCCCTTACCCTTTTCCTTCATCCTTGGCTTGGTCTTTCTCGGAGGGGCCGGTGTGGTTGAAGGTTGTCGGGTATATGGGGAACGTAAGTTTGGGCCTGCTACAACGTTCCGTCTCCCCCTCCCAAGTGCTACGACCTCCGCCTGGTCAAGCATTGGAGCATCATCCTCGAAGTGATGCTCAATGATGTCACTACCAATAGGAGAGCTTTGTCGCACCTGGGTGGTGTCAACCGCCGACCCCATCGAACCCATCGAACCAGGGATGGAAGGTCCGAAAAAATCATCCATCATATCGCTAAGGGGGGACCTACCCTGATCGAAGTGTGCTGGCGGTGTCACGTACGACGGCCCCGGTACATTGTAGCTCGACATCATTTGAGGTCTGTAACAATCCGCCTCCGGCATCCGAAACTGGGTGCATAGATTATAAGAAATTTTTATATTAATAACGAAAACAGAACAATAATGTAAACTCGAATGACTTACATCTTGCGGCAATGATGTGGTTGCCTGCGTCTGTCCGTAACCAGCCGACGTGTGTCCCCACCAACCCGAAGTCTGTCCGTAACCAGCCGACGTGTGTCTCCACGCACCCGAAGTCTGTCCATAACCAGCCGACGTGTGTCCGTACCCAGGGGACGTGTGTCGGTACCTAGGGGACGTGTAGGTCGGCGCTGAGTTCGTTGCCAACTAATACAAGTATTAAACGTCATATCAATATACAAACCAATATACAAGTATGGAACGTAATATCCTCAAATTAAGTTAAACACTAACCTAAGTGTGGCGAAGGTGTGCGGTGAGGGCCTCGAGATCTCTTAGGCGTGTCTCGACGGACCCGTGGACGTAATCGTGCAGCGCATCGTAGCGTACCCACCTGTGTTGGTACGGGTCGGGAGGCGGCGCTCCATGATGGGAGGAGCTAGGGGGAGCCTGATATCCCGTGCCATCATCGTCATCCTCATAATCATCGTCATCTTCATCATCATCGTCATCATCGTCCTCATCGTGATCAAGATCTCTTCGTCGGGACCTCTTCGTCGGTCGCCTGGCCTCCTCTCTTTCCAAATAGGCGACGCTGGATAGATACCAACGACTCTGTTGTTCGGCATCCGTAGGAGTGAGGCGCTCGAGAGCCGGATACCTCACCTAAATATATTGTAAAACATATAAGATTTAATATGCAGGACTAAATTAAACAATTAATTGTTCACTTTCTAAAATTAGAAACATAGTCAGAGAGCGTACGTCTAAAACTGAGTTGAAGATTGCAACGCATGATTTCTTATTTAGTACAATGTCTCGGTCCCATCGAGTTCCCCTAGTGGCCCTGTCGGTGCGCTTGGTGAAATGGTGACGGCAAACAGGAAACATCTCCAAGATCCATACCTGGAATTACACAACATAGATTAGTATGTTAAAAAAAAAAGACGACTTAATATTTAAGTTATAATACTTATCTAACCTTCAGAGCGTGTGCGAACCCACTCAACGTACTCTTGCTGATGTGCTTGTTCTTTTGTGTATGGCGTCTGGCGGTGGCTAAGTGTAAAGAGTTGTATGTGTGGGTCCAGATATGGCTACCCCACGGGTAGCTGTCAAATGTCATAAGGTCA
The DNA here is from genome assembly GCA_954870635.1 of Arctium minus. Classification (NCBI taxonomy): domain Eukaryota; kingdom Viridiplantae; phylum Streptophyta; class Magnoliopsida; order Asterales; family Asteraceae; genus Arctium; species Arctium minus. Next base: position 94,361,045 of record OX941086.1, on the reverse strand, counting down.
TCGACGGCCCTAAGGACAGTGTCAGAAACCAACTGGTTTAGCTCACTACCCATAAACATGACTTCCACCATCACTACCAAGCAAACACGCACAACATCCTCATCGGATAGGTACTGCATGCCGCCTCTCATCGTCTGGACGACGATTTTCACCTTCAAATGATCGGGGGCGTGATCAGGCCAAAGTCTCCTAACGAAGGACCCTTCCGATATGGCAGGTAGGAAGGGTGTTGGGCCGAAAAGGAGTCCTGTTATAAGACAAAACTCAAGACGACCAAAGCGCATGTGTTTCCCAAGGACTTTGAAATACATTTCCTCCGAAGCCACATTGAGGACGTCGACCTCAAACTGTAGAAACATGTACACTAAGAGGGGGTCCTGTGCAGTATTTGTAAGCTCCAGCCATGGACCAAAAGGCGTCCGTCCAAATATTTGGTGTAAATTTTGTGCCCGTTCAGGTGGACACGCTGCAAAAATATCTCTAATTTCCTTGGCGAAGCCAAGGCGTGATTTGAAAGACAGATCGACGTAATGAAAATCCTCCTACATAGTAACGAATAAAAGACAACGACTTATGGTTATAGTTAATATTTATGGTTTTTTGCAAAGTTAAGGAGGCCTAAGTTTTGTTGATTTCGTCTAGTGAGAGAGTTGTAGCCACTCAATCTATTGGACTTCCAGGTAGTAGGGGAATCACGTGGATTGCTTAAATCCCTACAAACCTTAGGGCTATTTACACCCGTCTGACAAAATCCAAATCGATATGTTGTGATTAAAAGACTTATGATTATAGTTATTATCTGGGTTTTTATGGTAAAAAACCAAAGTTAAGGGGCCTAAGTTGTAATAAAACAAAGTTAAGGGGTCTAAGTTGTAAATTTACCAAGGTTAAGGGGACTAAGTTGTAATAAAACAAAGTCTAGGGGCCTAAGTTGTAAATTTACCAAAGTTAAGGGTATAAGTTGTAAATTATCCAAAGTTAAGGGGCCTAAGTTGTAAAAAACCAAAGTCTAGGGGCCTAAGTTGTAAGTTTATCAAAGTTAAGGGCCTAAGTTGTAAATTATCCAAAGTAAAGGGGCCTAAGTTGTAATAAACAAGTCTAGGGGCCAAATATTTATAAAAAAACACAACACTCTCAAAAAACGTAATAATGTAACATGTTATTAACGCAAACTCTAAAATTAACGCAATCTCCAAAAAACATGTCATCTCTAAAATATTTATAAAAAAAAACACAACACTCTAAAAAAAACGTAACACTCTAACATGTTATTAACGCAATCTCTAAAATTAACGCAATCTCCAAAAAAACATGTCATCTCTAAAATATTTATAAAAAAAAACAACACTCTAAAAAAAACGTAACACTCTAACATGTTATTAACGCAATCTCTAAAATTAACGCAATCTCCAAAAAAACATGTTATCTCTAAAATATTTATAAAAAAAACATATTATTACCGCAATCTTGGAAATTAACGCAATTTCAAAAATACACGAAATATTCTAACATATTATCCGACGTAAACATAACACATAATCTCATATATAAAAGCAAAATCGAACATATAGTCTAATAAACATACAATAAATATATAATGAAAATAAAACTACAATGGGGTTAAGAAAACTTACAGTAGTAAGTAGACGAGACATATCTGAGATTGCTAAAAATTAACGAATGGAGTCGAAATCGGAGCGTGATATACACGATTGCAATGAGAGAGTTATAAATGAGGGAGAGAGTTACAATGTTGTGTGGGGGTGTCAAATGGTCCCCTCTCCCTTTTATAATCGAACCACACCTATATAAAACCTAATTCATTTTAATCCCCACCGTTCATTCCCATCGATCGCATCCAATACACTTTTCCCGGCCCCAACCCCGGGATTCCCGGCCATAAACCCGGGTTTCCCGGCCACGCGACCCAACCCGGGATTCCCGGCCTCGTTTCCCGTAGATAAGGGGTATATCGGCGATTTGAAGGAGATTTAGGGCATTTTGGTAATACGGGTTTCAAATACGGTCATTTTAATTAATTTCCCTTTTTCTTTTTCTTTTAATTATAATATATTTACTCTTTTTTAAAAGGGAATTTAATTAAAATGCCCTTTATTGAAAAATCAGTACCCAATATGCCCCAAATCTTGTTATTTTTGCCAAAACACTTCCTAGGTCCGCGTTTTTCACTGTTACACGCGGACTTGGTCCGCGCTTTGTCCGCGTTCACTGTTACACGCGGACTTGGACCGCGTTTGGCTTCAATGCACGGGGACGAATGCTTGGTCCGCGTTTTTCACTGTTACACGCGGACTTGGTCCGCGTTTCACCCTATAAACGAGTAGTTGGTCCGCGTTTGGCTTCCGTTAACCGAGAAATGGCGTGACACGAGGGAGGGGCGACATTCACTGTTCAACGCGGACCTGGGCCGCGTTTTTCACTGTTCAACGCGTACTTGGGGGCCGGTCCATAACATGGTTTAGGGTTTAGTCATTGATCAACGGTGTGGATTGATTATTTTTTTAGGGTTTTATATGACACCCTCCTATAAATAAGTGAGGTCCCCCCATAACCCCACCACCATCACTCTCAAAGGGATCCCATCTCTTTCACTCTCTCAAATATATCGTGTATTACACACGCTCGGATCTCGGCTCGATTGGTTAGCATTTATAAAAGTCGGATATGGGTCGACCACTTTCTTCGGTAAGTTTCCTTTAACCGCGTTTTAATTTTATATTTATTTTAGTGATTATGTGTTAATTTTAGAGTGTTGCGTTTATGTTGATAATATGTTAGAGGTTGCGTTAATTTTAGTTTTACATATTACGTTGATTTTAGAGATTGCATTTTTTTTTATAAAATTATTGTAGAGATTGCGTTAATTTTAGTTTTACATATTACCTCAATTTTAGAGATTGCATTTTTTTTATAAAATTATTGTAGAGATTGCGTTAATTTTAGGATTGCGTTAATTTTATAAAATTATTGTAGAGATTGCGTTAATTTTATACAAATATTGTAGAGATTGTGTTAATCTTAGAGATTGCGTTAATTTTATAAAAATATTGTAGAGATTGTGTTAATTTTAGAGATTGCTTTATTTTTTATAAAAAATATTGTAGATTATGCGTCAATCTTAGAGATTGCGTTTTTTTTATAAAAATATTGTAGATTATGCATTAATCTTATAGATTGCGTTAATTTTATAAAAATATTGTAGAGATTGTGTTAATTTTAGAGATTGCGTTTTTTTAATAAAAAATTTGTAGATTATGCGTCAATCTTAGAGATTGCGTTTTTTTATAAAAATATTGTAGAGATTGCGTTAATTTTAGAGATTGTGTTTTTTTTTTGTATAAAAAAATTGTAGAGATTGCGTTAATTTTAGGATTGCGTTAATTTTATAAAAATATTGTAGAGATTGCGTTAATCTTAGAGATTGCGTTTTTTTTATAAAAATATTGTAGAGATTGCGTTAATTTTAGAGATTGCGTTAATATTAGAGATTGCGTTTTTTTTATAAAACTATTGTAGAGATTGCGTTAATTTTAGAGATTGCGTTTTTTTTAGAGATTGCGTTCATTTTATAACATTATTGTAGAGATTGCGTTAATTTTAGTTGCCTAAAACCGAAATAATAAAAACCGTAACATATCGATTTGGATTTTGTCAAACGGGTGTAAATAGCCCTAAGGTTTGTAGGGATTTAAGAAATCCACGTGATTCCCCTACTACCTAGAAATCCAATAGATTGAGTGGTTTATTTTTTATAAAAATAACCAATAGACGAAATCAACAAAATGTACATCGTTAGTTATAAGTTAGGTGCGTTGACAACATCTTTGCATTACTATGTAGGATGATTTTGATAACGTCGATCTTTCGTTCAAATGCCGCATCGCCATGGTAAAGGAAATTAGAGATGCTTTTGAAGCGTGTCCACTTGAACGGGCACAACGTTTACACGAAATGTTTAGCCGCACATCTTTCGGGCCATGGCTCGAGCTTACCAATATTGGACAGGACCCCCTTCTAGTACACATGTTTTTACAGATGGAGGTCGAGGTTGCGAGACCACAGCCGGAGGAATTTTATTTCCATGTGTGTGGGACTTGCATGCACTTTGGTCGTCGTGAGTTCTGTATTGTAACTGGACTCCCTTTCGGACAAATACCCGACCTTCCTACCTTGACAGATGAGTCCTTCGTTAGTAAGGTTTGGCCCGGCCTTGCACCAGGTATCTTGACGCAGAAAACCGTCCTCCAGACGATGAGAACTGGTCTGGGTGCGATATCCGATGAGGATGCTGTGCGTGTTTGCTTGGTGGTGATGGCGGAGTTGATGTTCATGGGTCGTGATCCAAGGATGTCGGTTTCCTCTACTGTACTTATCGCTGTCGATGACTTAGAGAGGTTTAACCGCTATCCGTGGGGTAGCTACATCTGGAGTCACTCATACAAAGGACTCCACGGTGCCATCGCCAGACGCAAGCAGAAGAACCAGCAAAACAACAAGATGACGTTGAATGGGTTTGCATACGCCCTAAAGGTTAGATAAGTACAATAACATAAATATCAATTCATTAACTAATTTTGCTAATTTTGGATTTCTTTTAACGTACTTGTTCAATTTATGTAATTCCAGGTATGGATCTTGGAGATGTTTCCTGCCTGCCAGCAAAATTTCACCAAGCGCTCCGACAGGTTGATTAGGGGAACCAAATGGGATCGAGATGCTGTCCTTACTAAGTCTGCAGGCATTGGGATCTTCAACTCAGCTTTGAGCGTACGCCCTCTTACTATATTTTTAATTGTAGTAATTAAAAAACTATTTGTGATTTATATGTCTTATAATTTTTTTAGGCTGGAAATGCGCCATATGCGGAACTGAGGCCTACTCAGACTGAGCAGCAGTCGAGTTGGTTTAAACGGAGCGTCGCCTTTCTTGAAAGTTCGGCGGGCAGGCGACCGACAAAGAGGTCCCGACGTAGAGATCCTGATCACGATGACAATGATGACGATGATGATGATGATGATGAAGATGACGATGATGGCGCGCGACGTCAGGCTCCCCCTAGCTCTAGCTATCAAGCTCCCCCTAGCTCTAGCTATCAGGCTCCCCCTAGCCCCACCTATCAAGCTCCCCCTAGCCCCACCCATCATAGGATGCCTGATATAGACCCATACCAAGATAAGTGGGAGTACATGACCTCCATGGACAGACGCGTAAGAGACCTCGAGGCCCTCTCCATGGACAGACGCATAAGAGATCTCGAGGCCCTCACCGCACATCTTCGCCACACTCACGTTAGTGTTTAACTTAATTTGGGGATATTACGCCCAATACTTTTATATTGGTTTGTGTATTGATATTACGTTCCATGATTGTATTAGGTGTCGACGAACATGGCGCCCAGTTACACGTCGCCTGGGCAAATGCATGGCTACCCGTCGCCGGGGTACACACAGGCGGCAGCCGGAGGAAACTACCCTTTTTCGACCCCATCATCCCAACAAAATGTAAGTTACGACGAGTGCTCATTGTTGTTCTTTTTTTGTTATTACGTTTGAAGATTCTTATTAAGAGTGCTCATTATAATCCATGTCACCAGTTTGGGATGACAAGTATGACGCCAGGCTACACGTCGTCGGGGTACACACAGGCGGCAACCGGAGGAAACTACCCTTTCTCGACCCCATCATTCCAGCAAAATGTAAGTTACGACGAATGCTCATTGTTGTTCTTTTTTTGTTATTACGTTTGAAGATTCTTATAATGACCTACGTCACCAGTTTGGGATGCCGACGGGGGACTATTACAGACCCCAGATGATGGATCCGGGGCCGTCCATCATTAGCGGGTTGGTGGAATATTTTTTGGGAACTTCCATCCCTTATTCGATGGGGTCGAAGTCGGGGGTTGACACCACCCAGGCGCGGGTGAGTACTCTGATGGCTGATGATATCATCGATGACCACTTCGAGGATGATGACATGCCCATACATGATCCAGATCAGGCAGCACATGAGAGAGCGAGACGGGTCGCTGTTGTGGGGCCAGCCCTTTGTTCCCCATATATCCAACAACCTTCGACCACAGCAGTACCTAAGAAAAAAACCAAGGCAAGGTTGAAGGCAAAGGGCAAGGGAAAGGTTGGGGGAGACACTACAATGACTGACGCGGGGCAATCGGTGTTTGTTTCGGCGGCACAGATCAGGGAATTATGTATCAGTGATCAGCTCCCCCACCTGATGTGTCCATTTTACGACGGCCTTCAAATGAATGCCGGTTTTTTCATGCTACTGTTGGGTGTAGGTGGTAGTGGGGATTTCGAGGATCTGGTTAGTATTTAAATATAGTCATATAAACAACTACATTTCTAATGACAGGTCTAACAATCTATGTTTTGTGTATAGCAAATCGACGCTTGGGTTAGAATGATCCAAGAATCCCGCTCTCCACATGCCAGATGGACGGTCATGGACTCCAACTTCTTTGAGTGGCTTACACGGTCGGGCCAAGGATACAGGTCTGTGTTCGAAACATGCAATGGACTGGGCCATAGAACTCATCCAGCTTGGATGGACGTCGACGAGGTATGGAAATCGATTTACATAATTTTTGTTCAACTTGTTTGTTACTAACTATTATTGTGTTATTGTAAAATCTCAGGTATACATCCCCATATGCGTCGTGGACAAACATTGGGTGCTCGGTGTTCTGTACCTCCGTGAAATGAGGCTGATCTTATTTGACAGTTTACGAGCAAGAAGGTACACCTTGCCCTTGCAAGAACGCCTTGGGATCTTCAAAAAACAATTGCCGAAGTTGTTAAAAAAGATACACGACACGCCGGACCGTATCAAGGCCAACAAGAAATTAGAGGTTATCTATGATTCTGATGCACCTCAACAGACAGGGGGCCTTGGGGATTGCGGTGTGTGGGTGTGTCGTAACATATCCAAGTTTATTGAAGGTCTGCACCCAACAGTTTTTAGCTTGCTTTAAAATGAATATCTATTTTTTTAAAAATAAATAATTATTTTTTATTCTATTTTTAATTATGAGAAAGAAAAAATAATTACTTTATCTATTACTAGGGATAAAAATGTCAATTACTTCGTTAAAAGTGTAACTTTTTTAAAAGTATATGTATTTTTTTATATTGTATAAATTACATTTTATCTATACTATAATATAAAACACGAATAAAAAACTCTTAAATACAAATTATTAGACACAAGATACCATCATTTTATGCAAGATTTTAAAAATCTCTTAATTTACAAGTATCAAAGCACAAGATACATATTACTACTGCAGACTTCTAACACCCACCAATTTGGTATATACATGGTCTTCCTTTTTTGCAGACCTTTCCATGTATCACTATTAATTAATATATTATATTACTATAATTTTGTTTTAATTATATTATGAAATATGTAATTAGTTATTTTTTCTAGATGTCATTAAAATATATAAGATAATAATTGAATTCTAACAAAATACTTAATTAACATTATATTATTAAGCCTAAATTAAACAAATTTATAAAAAAACATTATCACTTTCTCAAAACCATCCTACTATAAATCGACAAAAAAATAAAATGAAACATTAAAATCGTGATGTATCTCGCTGCATTGCGCGAGTACGTTTCAAGTATTAATATAAAAAACTGTACGTTTTTAATGTATGTTTATTGGATAATTTTTTTTTATTGAATAAATTATTTATTTCTTTTATTAATAATGAATTTTAGAACAAATGAAAATATAAACTATTTCATTTTTGGTCCTTGGGGTTTGTTATTTGTAAAAGGACTAATATGCCCTCATGTGCATGTCACATGAGGGGTTTTGACGGATGAAAATCTAACGGAGTTAGTCAGAGAGACCCAAATCAAGCACTTTTGCATACCACGAATGTTTTCTTACAATACAAGTTTTGTAGGGACCAAAAGTGTAAAAAACAACAAACCACAAGGACCAAATTTGCAATTTACTCACCTAATTATATATGATATAAAAGTTAAAAAAAAGTATATAAAAAACTAATAAAATATCATTTCACACAAAGTTCAAGATAAGACTAATATTCTTGTACAAGAACTCCAATTGTGGTTCTTAGAGCATCTTCAACAACTTTGTTAAAATAGAAAAAAATGTGTTTTTGTTCTCTAAAGCTCTCCAACAGCTTTGCTATCTTAGAGCATCTCCAACAACTTCCACAAAATTTCTCCAAAATGGAGAAACAAAAGTCAAAATCTCCAAAAAAAAATTACAACCATCTCCAACAGTTTTATCATTTTAGAGATAAACCATTGATTATATTATTAAAATATTCTATATATTTAATAAAATATTATTTCTGGCACCTAAACAATTCATTTCAATGTTTATCATTGGTGAAATGTAATAAAAAATAATTTCTTTCTCTTGATAATCATTTTTTGGGATATCTCCAAATTTGGAGAAATATGTATTATCTCTCCTACTTTCTCCATTTTGGAGAAAGTTTTGGGGAAGCTGTTGGAGTTCATTTTACACCTAAAATCTCTATTTTTCTTCATTTTCTCCAAAATGGAGAAGCTATTGAAGATGCTCTTATTTGCTATAATAGAAAAAAGTTGAAAATTTTCCAAGTTTAGAGAATTCTCTAAACTTGATGGTAGAAGAGAAAAATGATTATTCTATTCAATCCCACCAATGAGATTCCATTTTATTATTTTATATTAAAAAAAGTTTTAAAAGTGTATTGAGATGATAAATTAGAGAATATTATAATATAAATTGTTTTAAAATCTCTAAAATAGTAAATCTGTTGGAGTTGAATGTAACACTTTTTAGAGATTTTTACTTTTGATTCTCTATTTTAGAGAAATTATAGAAATGTTGTTGGAGATGCTCTTATAAGAATATCTCCAACGGATTCTCCAAAATTGAGAAGTAAAAAATGAAAATCTCAATAAAATATCACTTTCATCTCCAACATATTCTTTATTTTGGAGATTACACAATTAATTTTCTATACTATATTATAAAGTACGGATAAAAAACTCTTAAATACAAATTATTAAGCACAAGGTACCATCATTTTATGCAAGATTTTAAAAATCTCTTAATTTACAAGTATCAAAGCACAAGATACATATTACTACTGCAGACTTCTAACACCCACCAATTTGGTATGTACATGACCTTCCTTTAATGTAACCTTTCCAGTATCACTATTAATTAATATATTATATTACTATAATTTTGTTTTAATTATATTATTAAATATGTAATTGGTTATTTTTTCTAGATGTCATTAAAATATATAAGATAATCATTGAATTCTAACAAAATATTTAATTTTTTATATAAAAACATAATATTATTAAGCCTAAATTAAACAAATTTATAAAACAAATATTATCACTTTCTCAAACCCATCCAAAATCATACTGTAAATCGACAAAAAAATAAAATGAAACATTAAAATCGTGATTTATCTCGCTGCATTGCGCGAGTACGCTTCTAGTATTATTAAAATATTCAATACATCTCTTAAAAGATTGTTTCTCTCTTAAAAGATTGTTTCTTTCTCCTAAACATTTAATTTAAAGCAATTTCATTGATAGAATGAATCAAAAAAATCATTTGTCTCTTATATGTAATTATTTTTGGAGATATCTTCAAATTTGGAGATTTTCATTATCTCTCTCATACTTTCTCCATTCTGGAGAAGATTTTGAGAATATGTTGAAATAACAAATCCCCAAATTTCAATTTTGGAGAAGCTATTGGAGATGCTCTAACTAGGGGTGTACAAGAAATCGTCAACCCGTGAAACCCGCCCAACCCAATCAAACCCAACCCGCTCACCCGCTAAGCCGCCAACCTGTCAAACCGCCAACCCGCTAATTAGGAGGGTTGAAATTGGGTTAGCATAACTCAACCCAACCCAATCCGCCAACCCGCCGCTAATATATATTATTTCGATATATATATATATATAATATTTACAATCATTATAATTTTCAACCCAAAAAATATATACATATATTAGTCTAATTAACAACCCAAAATATATATACAAATATTAGTTCAATTTACAACCTAAAGCCCAAAACTAATCCAACTACGTCAAGGCTCGAATTAATTCAATTAGGTCGATCGATATGTCTCAATAAGCACGAATGCACGAGTACTGAAACAACTAGATCTACGTTTTTGTTTTCATTGCATAAGTAAACATATGAAGTATGTTTTCAAACAATAGATTTTATATTAGAAGTATAAACATAAATGAGATAAGGAGTATGTTTTCAAATAGAAGTTGAAACCATGAATTTTTGTTTTCATTGCATTGATGTTGTTAAATTTTATTTTTATTGCGTAGAGAAATATCATATGTTTTTTTTGTAGGTTGTAACTTTGTATTTTTATATCATATTTACTATGTATACGAGCAATGAAAAATACTCCTAAGTCTCCCAAAATCGAAGACAATGATAAATCAACACGTTTAAGAAAAGGGATGTAGAACCTTGAACATTTGTAATCACTAATAACTTTGTTGGCTACATTTTTAGTATTATTTATCGTATTTCAATCGTTAACTTTGTGTATACTTATAACCCGCCAACCCAACCCAACCCGCAAGGGTTGGGTTGGGTTATTATACTTTTGAATGAGTTGGGTTGGTTATTATACTTTTGAATGAGTTGGGTTGGGTTGAGAATTTTCAAACCGCCGTAATTGGGCTGGGTTGTAAAAATGTCAAAAACCGCCCAACCCAACCCGTGTACACCCCTAGCTCTAACGCTGTGTTCTTGAGTTATGGAAGGGAAAAAAAGAAAAGAAAAAGAAAAGAAAATAAGGGAAGGAAAAGAAAGAAATATTTGTATTTGTGTTATTAAGATTGAGGGAAAAGAAAATAAATTTTCATGTTCTTGAGTATGAGAGAAAGAAAAAAATGTCATTTTTACCAATATACCCTTATTTATTTCATAGTGGAATGCAACTAATGGATATATGTGTAACTTTATAAATATTTTAATTATTTTTAAATTCCATTCTTTCATTTCCTTCGGTTTTCTCTCACATTTGGGAGGAAAATCAGTAATATTTTTCTTCCATTTCCTTTCCTTCACTCCTTAAAAAAAATTGAGAACACAACATTTTTTTTCTTTCCCTCCTACTTTCCTTCCATTTCCCTTCCTTTCCTTCATTAAAAAAAACCCTCGAGAACACAAAGTAAGAAACGACATTTCTTTCTTATAAGAACCTCCCAATTAAAGATGTTCAAAAGAATTATGGTTTACGATTTTCGTCCCTGTGGTTTATTGTTTATAACGATTTTCGTCCTTGATATTTAAAACCTGCTTTTTTCGTCCTCATGGTTTCCATTTTGCTTCCATTTTCATCCCTCCATCCAACTCTGTTAAATATAGTGTTAAAAATCTACTTAATGAGAAATTATATATTTAGTCCTTGTGATATATGTATTTATCTTTAAACTACATTTACTACTTTTCTTTCTTTATTACATTTTAACACTACAAATATATACATATATAGAGGGGTGTTCAAATTCAACCCCTTTACATGGTGTAACCCCATGCAACCCCTTTACATGGTGCAATCCTATGCAACCCCTCTATTCACCACTCATTTTATTTTCACTTTTTTAATTAAAAAAATGTGAAAATATAATGAGTGGTGGATAAAGAAGTTGCATGGGTTACACCATGTAAAAGGTTGCATAATATATATATATAATATAATAATATATATGTATATGTTTTTAATTTAAATATTAATTTTTTTATTAGTTAGTAAAAAATTAAAGTTTAAATGAAATTATGGAATAGTGGAAATAAAATGCATTAAAAAAATGGTTGGTGTAAAATAAAACAAATTTTTTCTTGAATCCTTTTAAACTTCTTCAGTTCGAAATTTAAAAAATATAAAAAACTATTAATCTTAAGGGATTACAATCTATAAACTTTGAAAAAATTACATCGTTTACTTATCGATAATTTTAATGAAATTATTCGACGTCTTATCAGTATAGTTAAAATAATTTAAAAAACCTACAGTATATAATTAATAAAAATAAACTTATTATTAATTGATATTTTTTTTATTTCATCGAATTTTCTTTTATTTTATTTCAAAAACCGACTGCCTTTTTTTTAAGGTGGTTGGTTTAAAGTGGAATATTTATAAGTAATAAAAAATCAAATAAATTCTTTAAAATTATTGTTAAGTAATGATATCTTATTTTTTTCTTTTCCAAAGTTTTAGGTTAACAACTCCTAAAATTAATAGTTTTATTATTGATTTAGTTAATCTTTTTATCCATTTTAAATTACCAACTGAATACGTTTAATAGGATTCCAGAAAAAAATAGTTTTATCTTATACCAACCTGTTTTTTTTTAATTTTATTAAATGCATTTTACTCCCATTGTTCAATATATATATATATATGGAGAGAAAGAGAGAGAGAGAGAGAGAGAGAGAGAAAAGTTCTAATGAAAACTCAATTTTTATTGTGTACGTGAGGACAAATCTCAACTACTCCATCTCTATTGATCCAACAACTCTTATTAAATAGAGTTTTTAATTTTAAGATGATAAGGAGTAAAAATGGAAGATAATTTAAATTCACGCCTACCATATTTGACTTTTTATTTTCTTTTTTAATTAAAAATTTTTACCCAATTAAAGTTTAAAATAAATTATCTTAAAAATTACTAATATTTTAATCAAACAAATTACATCAAAAAACGAGAATTTCGTTCTCTTCGATATGACATACATCTCGATATAGTTTTTTTCGTTGTTTTAACCTTTTTTTACGTGAAATGTTATATATGTGTTATATTAATTATGAATATTTATGTACGTTCAAATCTGTACAACACCTCGACACTATAAGTATGTAACTCGACATCACCTTCTTCAACACTCTTTTCAACGTCGTAAGGCATCACGTTTCTTCAGCACCGTAACCCAACACCCATCAAGACGAATCGAGAACCTACGAATAATTCTGTTGTGAACCGGGGAACAAAAAAGAGCGCGTCAAGTCTCCACATCTTCACAGGTCGTTCATGTATTATTCATCACGAATAATTTATCATTCAGGATAAATAATACAACATTCAGGGTGAATAATTCACGATTCATGAATTCGTGTATTATTCATCATGAATAATGTGTAATTCATCCTGAATACTATATTATTCATCACGAATAATGAATGGACATTCACATTTATTATTCATACTGAATGTGGTACATCCGAGGATGTGCATACATATTCGTAATGAATTAAACCAAATTTCGGTTGTGAATTAGGAAACAAAAGAGAGTGTGCCATTTGTCTACACCTTCACGGGTTATTCATATATTATTCATCATGAATAATGTATCATTCAGGATGAATAATACAACATTCAGGGTGAATAATACACTATTCATGATAAATAAAACATGAATCATGAATTCGTGTATTATTCATCCTGAATGTTGTATTATTCATCCTGAATACTGTATTATTCATCATGAATAGTGAATGAACGTTCACATTTGTTATTCATACTGAATGTGGACACCCGAGGACGTGCATGCATATTCATAATGAATATAACACATATATAGATTTTTACGTAAAACGGTTAAAACGAAGAAAAAAACTATATCGAGATGGATGTCATATCGAAGAACACGAAATTCTCGGTTTATTTGATGTAATTTGTTTGATTTAAATATTATTAATTTTTAAGATAATTTATTTTAAAGTTCAAGGGGGTAAAAAAATTTAATTAAAAAATAAAATAGAAAGTCAAACAAGGTAGGCGTTGATTCAAATTTTCAATTTTGTCCTTAATCATTTCTCAATTAACCTTATTATGTATTAACCATTGATTAGTTTTCTAAGTTTTGATCAATGGTTAAGATTTGTCCTCATGTGCATAATGAAAGATGGGTTTTCTTTCCTTTGTCTTTGGTCGGTCCTGGTAGCTCCCCTCAGATGGACCGCTGGTTTCTTTCAATTTCTCCCCCTCAAATATAGCATCAGTGACAAAAATTAGGGTCTGACGTCCACTAGCTAAAGAGTCTGGACCCAGCTGTTTCTCCCCCTCAGCGGCAGTCGGGGGAGCAAGCAAAATAGAATCCACCTTCTGATGAAGAGACTAAGAGATTGAAGAAGTTGAGAGTTGATCTCTTGTTGTGATTGAGATGATGCCTAAAGACGTCTGACTTCATCATCACGGGCATCAGAGGCTGCTTTAAGGGCAACAACTGAGATAGTGAGGTGATGATTGGAGTCCTGAAGAGATTCCAACTTTTCGAGAGTAGCCTTGACAAAAGAGGCCATAAAAACTTTGAGGGCTCCAAACTGGGAAACAACTATACGATGCTGACGGTTGGCATCCCGAATATCTTCTAGGAGGTCGGCGGGAAAAGCTGGAGCAGTAGTAGAGGAAGATGACTCCCGAGTAAGAGTGGTGGATGCCTGTACACGAGTCGGCGTTGGTGGGTGATGAGGAAGTACCCGAGTGGGAGTGTCTGATGGTACAACAAGCCGACTGAGAGGATCACCTCCAGGACTCGCAGGCGGGCTTACAGGCGGACTAGGAGAAGAGCCTTCAGGGGTGATCATGTTCATGTTTAGAGGAGCCACTGGGTGACTCTTCTGAGCCGCTAGCCGATGGAGAAGAGGAGCTCCTTGCCGAATGTGGAGGGGAACATCTGGGAGAGTCTGTGCTAAAAGCTCCATAAACTGTGAAAATCCCTCAGGACCGGGTATGGCCGTTCCTTCACTGGAATGTGCAAAGTCATCGACCATGAAATAGTTGGGTGTCAGGCCGTGTTGTGAGAAGGCAACATCTTGGACCGGGGAGAATTCTAAGTCATCCTCATCCATCATAGAGAAGGTGGATAAGGGAATATGTGGGGTCCCCAATTTTTCAATTGTATCCTTTTGTGAAGATATAAAGGAGGTAGCCATGGGTTGAGCAGATTCCCCGGGCCCGGAAGGGAGAATTTCAACACCCGCCGATTGTGAAATATCGGTGGGTGGAGTAAGTGTCTTGGCCCTATAAACCTTCCTCATCCTATTGGGAGAAGAGGGAGGGGAAGAGGTGGAGTGTCGCCGTGTAACATCCACCCTCCTAAATATGCTTAACTAGTGATTCTAAATATGTATTATATGTTAAAACATGTTTTATGTGTTAATTATGTAAAAAGGAGAATTTGCTAAAATGTTAAGTGTTATAGTGAGATATAAGTAGAGCCCATAGTTGGATTGATATGTAGGAGGTAAGATTGGTGCTAACACATCACAAATGACATAATTAGATGATGAGAGAGTTCAAAATACAAAGTGCATTGTTTAAATGGAAATCGGGTAGGTCACTAGAGTGCCTAAATGGGAAAATTCTACCCAAAACTTGAACGGATGATCCAAATTGAGTGAAACAAGTTGGAACACCCTAGATCAATATATTAAGAAGTGTTAGAAGTGACGGAACTTAAATAAAGCCAACCGTTTGGGAGTTATAGAAGTACGATGTTATAAGTGATAAATATCAACGTAAGATTGGAAAATGGACTTCTAGGTCGAATTAGAGGCTGAAATTTTATACTTAAGCTTATTATACATTAATTAAGGGATCTGGAAAGTTTCGTGCCAATCGGAGTTGAAACGACCCAGATACGCATGAGGGACTAAATCTGCCAACAGTGGAAAAATATGTTGACTTTTTGACCAAAATAGTTCAAAAACGGGATTTTCACTCTTATTTGATAAATTCCAGCCCCAAATCAGTCACACACACTCAAGGTGCGATTCTCACATAGTGTACTCATCCAAGCTCAAAATCAAGAAGATTCAACAAGATTTTGATGAAATTGAAAGATTAAACAAAGGTATAAACACTATCTTGAACCCATTTCATGATTTTTGGTGTTTTGATGATGATGTGAGGAATCTAGGGTTTCATGTGGTTAGTATTTTTGGTATTTTCATGTTAAAAATGGTTGTATAACATGATATTGATGCTAGATATGATTAGTTTATGTTTTATGCTATTATCATCAAATTGGGGTTTATGATGGGTATGAAGTTTAGTGATTAAGTGTATTTCTTGTTAGAATATGGTAGTGTATCATGATTATGATGGTAATGATGAATACATTTAAGTAATTTTTTTGCAAGCTTATGAACAAAATGTACAAGTCTCGAAGCATTTGGTACAACTCATGGGTATAGGTTATGGAATGAGAAATTATGCAAGATTTTATGAAGTTTTGCTAGCAATAGTTAAAATATGATTGTTCATGATGAAAATATGAAATTAGGGGCATTTGGGGTTGAATTGGCTATTGGAACATGTAAAAATGAAGATTTTCGAGTGGAAGGACAATGTAAATACGCATACTTTAAAAAATTGTATAAAATCATAGAAAAATCGTATAAGGATGATTCCAGTGGCGTTAGAAAGGTATAAATGTCTAGTTTATTTTATATGAAGACATAATAACCTAATTATAGCTGTAAGATGTGCTAAAAGTGCAATTTGTACAGGGTTGTCAAGCTGAATTTTGACAGCTTGTAGCTGCTGTGTTGTAAAATCTGTATAAAATCAAAGAAAAATCATATTGATATGAGATCAGTTGCATCAGAACCATACGAGAGTCTAAATTATTTTATCTTTATAAGTCATTAAGTGATTTTGAGTCTAAGTAGGGCAAAACAGGGGATAAACAGAGGGATGTAATGGAAAATGCAAGAAAGAAAGTTAACTAGTTAAGGTATCATCTTGAGTATTTGTTGCCCAAAGCTCATAATACTTGTTGAACTCACTCCAGGGATCATTTGAAACCTGTTGGTTATATTTGGAGGATACCTCAACGTGGGATAACGAAGTTGGGACGTAGCTTCAGAATTGACTTCCGGTTGACAACCGGTAGCACTGTGAGTTAAATGACTGATTTATATATATATAACGTATTTATAAGTATATATGCATTTCCTTCATGTGTATTTGTTCATGTGTTTTCTTATTTTGATGGATGGTCTTTGATTCCGGTTGAGTCATTTTTATTACGTGATTCTTTCTACGATGATGGTCGGTTTTGGATCCGGATTCCGTTGGTTTTATTTCTTTGGTTTCTTTGTTATGCCGGGAGTACGGGTACTACTTTGTGTAGTATGCCGGAAGCAACGGTGGATGTCAACAGCCCGGATGAAGGGGGAGGCCGGTGAGACATTCGGATAGCCGTACTCATTGCCCAATGGTTAGGAGGGGCATGAGTATAGGACTTTGGCACACCCGGAAGGGGAAGGGCGGGTTGGTGCAAAGTCTAATAATTCTTGATAGTTATGTCGTATGGTCATGTGTGATAAATTGTGATATGTCTTGTTTAATTTAGTTGGCATGACTTCTTGAATAACTCGTATTATGGATTTGTTGTTGCCGAAAATGATCGATTCACAACATTTGACCTCTTGAGTATGGTAATCGTATACTCCATCCGATATGAGTTGGTATAATATTCCGGTCAGTCTGTTCCGTGTGTTGTGTAACGTCTTGATTATATATCCGTACCATATACATATATTTATAATGCCTATATATATTGATTAGTTCATTTATCTCACTAAGCTTTATAGCTTACCCGTTATTGATTAATTTTGTTTCAGGAAAGAGGATTATAGACAAAGGGAAAGATAAGGAAGCTTAGTTCGGGTGTTGTTTCAAGTGCTGATTTAGAATTTTTGGGTATATTAGTACTTGCTTTTGGTGTGTTATATATATAAATATGTAAGTATTCTATCGGGTAGATATGTCCCCGGTTGTTTGTAAGTAAACTTTAGGATTGTAAATCTTAACTTTTGGGTTGGTTTATGTTTTGGATAAATGGATAAAACGTAAGAATTTAAAACGGACATTTCGAAGTTTCGATTAAAATTAATATCCCGTATTTTGGTGGTTTTAAAATGATTAATTTTGGAGATTAAAATAGAGATTGGACGTTTTGAAAACCGTGATGTTACACGCCGCTTTGAGGAGTGGTGAGTGACTTGGGCAACCACCGAAGGTTCTTTCGGTGGTAGAGTCATTTTGGCAAGTGCGGCGGGGCCGGTAGCTTTTGAAGATTTTTTCTTGCTTACCGGCTTCACTAGAGAGGGGATAGAAGGGACCACTACAGAGGAGGGACCTTTGGACACCGGAGTGTCCTTAGTATCACCCCATTGTAGATTGGGAGAGTTGATGAATGAGATCATACCTGGGAGTAGTGGGCAGTCGGTCTCCAATGGTCCCCGTTTGAGAAGGGGTTTGGTCACAACCGGGGCAGTGTAGTTGTATAGGATTCGAGGAGAGGCCTCGATCTCGGTGGCTAGTATGTTTTTAATGATGATCCAGATGAAGCGTGGGTAAGCAACATGCGGGCGCTTAGGAGGAGTGATCATACTCACCAACTCATGGAAGAAATACCCAGCAAAATCTATCTTTCATTGGAAGATAAGAGCATGTGCCAGTTGGGTAATATAGGAAGAACACTGATCATGTCCATCCGTCTTCCTGCTAAGGCATAAAATAACATGAGAGAAGATGAAGTTCCATATACCTCCCATGTTTTTGCGCATAAGGGTGCCTGGACTCTGGTCATTTTCTCCATGGATGTAGTTCAAAGCCTCAACAACCTCATCATGCTCGGTGCCAAGTGGGAACTTGTCATAGGAGGTGTAATCAGGAAGATGAAGAGCCCGTCGAACATCGTCGACCCCGAAGGTGAGATCCGGTGAGGTAGTGTCCGATAGTATAGAAGCGGAGACTTGCTTGGTGTCATCATCATAAACACATGTAAGCCAAAAGTTTCCAATGAGCATTTTGCTCATTTTTGGGTTCTTTGTTAAAGCATATTGAAGAGGGGATTTTTGGAGAAAGAAGGATCTGGGAGTGAATTCTTTATGGTTTGGATCAATCTCTAAACATGCAACATGGTTGCAGGGGTTGAAGATGAGGTCTTCATGATATGTGGGAGGAGTATTCACATTTTTCTTGACAACTTTGGAAGGAGAGGAGGAAGCCATGGATGGGTAGAGAGAAAAGAAACTTACAGGGTGGTAGGTGATTATTAGAGAAAGAAGAGATGGGGAAGAAGATGAAGTGGGGGGTATATTTATGGTGGGGAAGGGGGGAAGTTGAAAAAGAATGGATTTGAAAAGGTAGGTAATTATGGGAAGAGATAATAGGGTATAGGGAAGTAAAAGATTTGATGGGATGGATTGGGGAAATCTTGAAAAGTGGGAAGGAGAAGATTTTTTAAAAAAATTGTGAGGGAGATAAAGGGGGGGGGGGGAATCGACTGGAAATATTAGTGGTGGGGGGGGGGTCGGCTCGGACAAAGAAGATGGAGGGGGTGTTTGTTTGACTTAGGAAAAAAAATGAGGGGAGAGGGAGGGGGTAATCGGCTGGTAGCTGCCGATGGGAAAAGGGAGGGAGGTGGGGGTTTGGATTATAGGAAGTCGGATAGGTGGGTTGGTTTTATGGATAGTGCAAGTAGGTGAGGTTATCGGTTGGGTTGGGGAGTTCGGATAAGAGTGGCTTTGGTAGGAGAGGAATCGGGAGATGGGAAGGGGTTTGTCGGCTGATGGTAGCCGATGGGGTGGTTGGTGGGTAGGGGATCGGCGGACCGAAGGGTAGGCGAGGGATAGAGAAGATCGGTGGGGTTGGGCCGAAGGGTCAGCTGCGGTGGATTGGGGATCGGCTGTCGGCTGGCCGATGTCGAGAGAGAAGAGAGGGGGGTCGGCGGTGTATAGCCGATTGGAGATCAGCCGGGGGGTTTGGCTTTCTCGCCGAAGTTAGAAGGGGGGGGGGAGTAGGGTGGTCGGCTAGCCGACGGGTAGTGAGAGATTGAAGGAAGGTGGATGATGGATCGACTAGGTGAGGGATGAGAGAGTTTGGAGTTGGAGGTGTGAAAAAAAAATAAGGGGAAGAGGTAAATATAGGGAAAATAGATAGAAAAAATGGGAGGGAGGTCTTGATGATGTCGGTGGGATGACATCATCAAGATTATGTCATCAAGAGTAAAATTCAAATAATTTCCTTATTTTTTTTTGGAATTACCTCTCTTTTCTTTCTTTCTTTCTCTCTCTCTCTCTCTCTCTCTCTCTCTCTCTCTCTCTCTTTTTGTTTGATTTTTCTTTTCTCTCTTTTTTTGTTTGATTTTTTTTTCATTTGTCTTTTCCCTTTTTTTTGCATTAAAAATCAACATTTAACATACCGAGTTCTCCGATGAGAAATTTGAAACGAGCTTCGTTAAGCGGCTTGGTGAAGAGATCCGCTAGTTAAAGATCGGTAGGGATGAAGTGTAATTCGATATCACCTTTGGAGGTGTGATCCCGAATAAAGTGATACCGAATGTTTATGTGCTTGGAACGAGAGTGCAACACTGGATTGCTTGCGATGGCAATCGAACTTGAGTTGTCACACAGAATCGGATTGTTGGAGTACAACTTATTGTAGTCTCTAAGTTGATTCTTCATCCAAAGAATCTGAGCACAACAACTTCCAGCAGCTACATACTCAGCTTCAGCAGTAGAGGTAGAGACTGAGTTTTGTTTCTTGCTGAACCAGCTAACAAGTTTGCCACCAAGGAGTTGGCAGTTGCCAGTAGTGCTTTCCCTATCAACTTTGGATCCTGCAAAATCAGAATTTGAATAACCATTAGATCAAAACCTGAGTCTTTGGGATACAAAAGACCCAGATTCTTGGTACCTTTCAGATACCAAAAAATGCGTTTAACCGCAACCAAGTTAGATTCTTTCGGGTTGGCTTGGTAATGCGCACACAGACAAGTATCAAACATGATGTCTGGTCTATTAGGAGTAAGATAAAGAAGAGAGCCAATCATTCCTCGGTAGCTGGTGATATCCACAAATACACCATCCAGATCAACATAGAGTTTCAAAGGTGGTGCCATGGGAGTTTTCATGGGAGAGGAGTTTTCAAAATTGAACTTTTTCAGAAGGTCACGTATATATTTACTTTGATTTATGAAAATTCCTTCTGATGTTTGTTTAACTTGAAGTCCTAAGAAAAAAGTTAGTTCCCCCATCATACTAATCTCATATTGGCTTTTCTTGAGAGAGGCAAACTCATTACACAGTGACTCATCAGTGGCACCAAAAATGATATCATTCACATAGATTTGAACAAGAATAAGATTACCTGAGGTTTGCTTGATGAAAAGAGTGTTGTCAATTTTACCTCTTGAATACTTGTTCTTCAGAAGAAAATCAGCAAGAGTGTCATACCAGACATGAGGAGCCTGCTTTAGACCATAGAGAGCTTTGTCCAGCCTGTACACATAGTCAGGATGGACTGGATCTTCAAAGCCGGGATGTTGTTTCACATAGACTTCTTTAGCTAGCTCCCCATTGAGAAAAACACTTTTAACATCCACCTGGAAGACTCTTAAATTTTGTAGGCAGCATGAGCAAGGAAGATTCTGATAGCTTCAAGTCTTGCAACTGGAGCAAATGTTTCATCATAGTCAATGCATTCCTCTTGCCTATAGCCTTGTGCAACCAATCTGGCTTTGTTTCTGATCACTGTGCCTTCCTCATCCATTTTGTTCCGAAACATCCACTTAGTTCCTATTATGGTCTTTCTGGAAGGACGAGGAACCAATATCCATACTTTATTCCTTTCGAACTGAGAAAGTTCTTCTTGCATGGCAGTGATCCAACATGGATCAGTTAGAGCTTCGTCAACTTTCTTTGGTTCAATAAGGGAAAGGAAGTTCACATAGAGACATATGTTTCCAATACCTCTTCTGGTCTGAACACCCGCTTTGTTGATCTCCAATGATTTGATCAATGGGGTGATATTTTGTCCACTTTATGGCAGGAGGCAAAGGAGGAGGGAAGGAAATTTGTAGAGGAGAGTTATAAGGGTAATTTCCAGGAGATAAAGATGGAAGATCGGTGGGAATAGGTGAAGAAGGAATTTCAGGTTAAGAGACTGGGATAATTTGAAGTGTATTTTGAAGTTGGGTACGCCGAGGATCATCCTTTTGATAAGAGGAGGGGTTGTTAGATGTAGAGTGATCATTATTTTGTTAGAGAGAAGTGGGAACTGTATAAGGAATATCTGGTGATGTGGAATGAGGACCATCACCAACACATGATGATATCCACCGGTTCAGTTCATCATCATCACAAGAGAGTGAAGATGTCTTGAGGTCATCAAACTTGACATGGATGGATTCATCAATGCACTTCCTTCTAAGGTTGTAGACTCTGAAAGCTTTGAAGGTGAGAGAATATCCCACAAAGATACCTTTATCAGCTTTGGGATCAAATTTTCCCAGATGTTATCTGTCATTGAGAATGTAACAGACACACCCAAAGACATGAAGAAAGCCAATGTTGGGTTTTCTACCATAAAAGACTTCATAAGGAGTCTTGTTATGTTTTTTTTACAATGATGGACCTATTTTGGGTAAAGCATGCAGTGTTGTTGATTGCTTCGACCCAAAAATAGGTAGGAAGGTGAGATTTACTTAACATGGATCGGGAAACTTCACATAGTGTTTTGTTCTTTCTCTCCACTACAACATTTTGTTGTGGAGTTCTGACGACAGAGAAGTTCTGAGAGATGCATTTTTCATTGAAAAAATCATCCAACATACTATTCTTGAATTTTGTTCCATTGTCACTTCTTACAGATCTTACCAGATGCTCATTCAGCACTTCAGACTTATTGATGAACTTTATAATTTCTTCAGTGGTGTCACTTTTATACCTGAGAAAAAAATACCCAAGTGTAACGAGTGAATTCATCAATAATGACAAGAATGTAACTTCTACCACCAAGGCTTGGGGTACTGACTGGTCCACACAGATCCATGTGGAGCATCTAGAGAGGTTGAGAGATGGAGAAACATTGCTTAGACTTGAAGGAAGATTTTGTGAGTTTGCCTTTCTCACATGCAACACGCAACTTTTCTTTCACAAAGGATATTTTTGGCATACCCGTGACAAGCTCTTGGTTTGAAAGGACATTCAAGGTCTTGAAGTTGAGGTGAGAGAGAGGCTTGTGCCAGAGCCAACATCTTTTTGTAGAGTTTTTAGAGACAAAACAGATGTTTTTTCCGAAGGATGAGCTATGCCCCATGTCTATGACATAGACAATTTCTTTCCGGTAGCCAGAAAGTACAGTTTCCATGTTTTTATTGAAAATGATGCATGAAGATAATTCAAACATCACTTTGTACCCCAGATCACACAACTGACTTATGCTTAGGAAATTGTGCATCAAGCCTTCAACATAAGCTACTTTGTTAAAGGT
The DNA here is from genome assembly GCA_954870635.1 of Arctium minus. Lineage (NCBI taxonomy): Eukaryota > Viridiplantae > Streptophyta > Magnoliopsida > Asterales > Asteraceae > Arctium > Arctium minus. The sequence goes on along the minus strand of OX941086.1, from coordinate 94,337,672 downwards.
GATGGAACCATTTGAGAGTGTTCCATAACCTTTAGTACTTCGTCTAGAGTTATCACCAAAGGTGACAAAAGGACTTTTGGTAGGCTCGAAGTCTACAAGAAGAGAGTTGTTGCCTGTTATGTGTCGTGAGCACCCGCTGTCAAGATACCAGATTTGTTGGTGCCTTAGACCCAACAATCACAAGAAAATCAGTTCTTTGGTACCCATTTGGAAATGGGTACTTTTGAGTTAGAAGAAGAAGGAGAATCCTTGGAAGCATTTCTATCAATTCTTTCCACAGGACAGTCCTTTGCAAGATGTAAGGTATCACTACAGTTGTAGCACTTTCTATAGATAAAAACCTTGTTGGAGCTTTGATCAGCTTCCTTGTGATGACTCATCACATTGACTTTTATGGCTTTTGAAGAAAGAGAATAATCAAGAGGCTTGGGACCCAAGATGCCTTTGTCAGTGTTAGTTGAAAGAATAGAAGAGGGTATCTTGGAATTTAGCTTTTTCAACATCACAGATCGGGGAATGGGAAGAGAGGATGATTTCTTAGGATCTTTCTTGGGAAATTTTTTTTAGAAGGAGGATCGACAACTGATTTTCCTTTTTCAGAAGAAGAGAATTTCTTTGAAGATGGTTGAGATTCTCTGGTTTGAATCTTAGAGGGTTTGGGTTTAGAAGAAGAACCCCATTGATTTTCAAGGATGTCATAGACTCAAGAATGGGTTTAGGAGGGTCATTTAAGCCTTGGGTTTCCTCACATTCATGAGGTGAACCAATGCTCTTGGCTTTCATGAACATTCCAAACTTGAGTTTTTCAGAGAGATCAGAAGATTCTAAGGGTTCAGAGTTGTCAAAGTTCTCTTCAGAGGATTCATAAAATGAAGGAAGAGAGAAAGGAGCATGGGTATCAGAAGGAGGTTCAAGGTTAGATTTCCCAAAGCCTAGTCCAAACTTGTCATCACAAGACTTTTGATCTTGAAAAATCCTTTCAAAATTTTTGGAGGAACTTTTCCACCTTTTCACAATTTCTTGCTCCTTTAAAAACCTTTTGAGAAGTTTATTTTTCTCTTTTGCAAGAGTGAAATTTATGGTTTTTCAGATCTTCAAGCTTAACCTTAATTTTGTCAAAACGTTTTAGCTGAGAAAGACAAATTTTCAATTAAGAGGAAAGAGATTATATCTGAGCATTCACCTTTTTCTTTGCATCTTTGGCTTCATAGAAGTCAATGGTCAAAGAATCAAAGGTTTCAATCTTCTCAGCATCCGAGAGAGAGAAAAAGAGATGTACCTGAGTAGATGAGGTGGAGCACTCAGCAGTCACAAGAGCTATAGAGGTGGAATAGGTTTCACAGTCATCAACATCATCTAATTGAGCCATGAAACAGAGGTTGCCCATTTCTTTGTCACTTTCGGAAGTGGGTTCATCTGCCCAATCATGAGATTCAACAAGAATACCTTTTCCTTTGTTGGCTAGAAGAGCATTCCTTTACTTCTCTCTATTTCTCTCTCTTATATTTTGCCTTGTATTTCTCAGCACAGTCAGAGTTTGAAGGGACATACATGTTTGACTTTTGAAAAGAGGGTTGGAAGGAATCAGACTTGGTTCTGATAGACCTAGAGGAGGTACGGTCAGAGAAGGGTAGTCTGGATTTATCAGAAGACCTGCTTCTGCACTCAGAAGCAAAGTGTCCCTGCCTCCCACACCTGTAACATTCCTCATTTGATTTGTCAGAGGGAGTTGTTTTAGAAAAAATAGAAGAGGATTTTCTGGAAAACTTGGATTTTCCAGAAGAAAAGCGAGGTTTGCCTTTAGAAAAGCCTGCCAGCATGGCAACACCATATGACAGCTGAGCTACAAAGGTCTCCTCTCCTTCATCATCAGCCTCACTAAGATAGGCTTCTGAAGGATCATTGGGATCCTCTTGACTATTATTATCAGAATCAGAGGGATAGGTAATTCTAGGAACACATACAATATTTTTGGAAGAATCACTGACAAGAGCTAGAGAAGAGCTTTTAATGTCTTTTGTGATAGACTTCCTAAACAGTTTAGTCTGCTAATAGTTAAAGAGAGTGCCATACAAAGCAGTGAAAGGCATAGAGTCAAGATCCTTGGTAGACTTGATACAAGTACAAATATTTTCCCAAAACTCAGGAAGACAGTCCATGAACTTGCACAAGACTTCCTCATTGTCATAGATGCGACCCACAAGTTTTAGATCGTTAAGAAGAATTTTAAAACGGTTGTAGTAGTCTGAAAGAGATTCACCCTTTTCATGCAAAAAGAGTTCATACTTTCTTACAAGAGCAATCTTTCTGCTCTTTTTCACTTCAGACATACGTTCGTAAAGAACACACAGAGTAGACCACATTTCTTTTGCAGTAGAACAGTTGACAAGATAATGGTAGACCTCATCAAGCAGAGAAAGGACAATGATGGCTCTGACTTTAGTATCAAGAGCTAAAAGACGTCTGTTTTCATCATTGTATTTAATGGGATCCTTTACAATGTATCTCCCATTTGCTAGAGTTCTTTCTTCCTCAGAAGAGTCCTCATCAGCATTTCCCTTATCTGCCTTTTTGGCATTGTATCGGTCCCAAAATCTAGGAATAAAAGGACCTTTATGTAAGATAGTAGGATATTTGTTGTTAACTCCTTCTAGGAAGAGTATCATACGACTTTTCCACAGGAAGAAGTTATTGCGGTTAAACTTTGGTGGTTTGTCTATAGAGCCATTGTCGTATGATAAAAAGTGGTGTTTTGAGAATAGACATTGTTCAAAGCACTAGTACAAAAATGCTTTTTTGCCACGGTTTTGAAAATTGAAGTTAGTCACGGTTGGGTTTAGAACCGTGGCTAAAAGTCATAAGTAAAATTCTAGTAATGGATTAGCCACGTTTTAACTCAATAACCGTGACCATTAAAAAAATGTTTAAACATAATGTCATGGTTTAAATAAAACCGTGACTAAATGGTTCTTTACGACCACCATTTTTTATCTGTCGCAAGTAACGACTAAAAACCGTGACCATAGATAGACATATAGCCATGGTTTTTGTCTAAACCATGGTTTTATATTGTGACGGTCATTATCCGTGGCCATAGACCGACATATGGCCACATGAAGCTAATTTTCTGTCACCAAAATAAATGTATATATAGCCACAAAAATATGTAAAACGCGGCCAAAAGTCACAGGTGTTTATAGCCACGATTTTTATTATTTTATGTCACCAAAAGGTAACTAGTAGTCACGGTTATAAATATTAAGCGTAACTATATGTGATGATTTCGCCTCAGTTAATATGAAATGTGTGTAGCTATTAGTACAACTAAAACCACGATTAAAATAATTTATAGTCACTTAAATTTGACCAAAATAATTTGTTATGAAAATTATTTGTTATGAAAATCAGATTTTGTGCATATTTTATGTTAAATATTTATAGTCACTAAAACCAGATTTTGAAATAAGCAGTAGCAGCAAAAACTTTCAAAACTCAGCTATTAGTTTATGTTAAATATTTATAGTCACTAAAACCAGATTTTGTGCATATTTTAAAATAATTTGTTATGAAAATCTAGTATAAGCATGAGTTTTGAAAGTTTTTGCTGCTACTGCTATTGATTCATTGTTGAAAGAAATTCAAAATGAATCTGACCTATCCGTCGAAAAAATGCAGCAAAAGACCATTTAATGTGCAGAATTATGAAACAGATTTCGAAAAATGCAGAAAATTCAATCTTATGCTGTCAAAGGCTATCCATAATTTAATTAGAAGTTGCGTTTAAGTGATCATATTTTTTGGCAGCATATGTAGAATTTCAACAATTTCAGATCTTGTGCATATCAAAATAGCAGCAGCAGATTCGAACTGATTTCAGATTATTGTTTCATATGGCATGAAACAAAGACAAAGTTTCATACCTGTCAAATGGTAAAGAATACCCAACATCCAAATGATTTGGGATCCCTTTCGTGAGTAAGTAGTGTCCTTGGAAATAGACTTCAAATCTGAGTTCAGATTGAAGTATTGTAAAGATGTGATTGCATGTCTGATGCCACCTCCACTGATTTTAGCTTTAAAGATATGTGGGGAAGAGACTTAGAGCCAGAAGCAACCAAAGTTAATTTGGAATCCTTTTCGTTGGTCATGGAATCTGGTGCTTCAGAGCTTCTTGTTGGAACATGATTCTGAAAAGAGTTATGCAGTTGCACTTTCTGTGTGGTCACACCTCTGGAATCACAGAACCTGCAACACTACTTTTTATTGTGACTTAACTTCCATTTGACAGTCGATTGGCAGATGTAACAACACTCTTGATGTATTTCAGACTCTACATAATCTAATCCTTTTGGTTGCCTAGTTGCTGCACTTTTCGAACATAGCTGACAAGAACAAAATACCTGCAACTTTGTGCTTTGATTCTCAAGTTCTGCACATGCTTCTAGTACTAGATTTCTGAATCAATGTTGCTCCTGCCAGAGTCTGTATGATCAAGTCGATCAACTCTCCATGAAATCAAATTTGCATATTTCTGTAACATGCCTTAAGCTGAAGAACAAGTTGCTCTCAAGATTGCATTTGTAGACCCACTTGCTTTCCCAACCAACAATCCAAATACCAGGTAATAATAAGACGCTGAAATGTGTTGATCATCTGTCAAATCAAGCATGCTGCTGGATAAATAAATGGCATTCGCCTAAATAGCAAGCTAAGGAGCATCAACAGTTTGTATTGTTGATGCCATGTAAGTATCAATTCTGGAAGTCAGATGTTGAACGAGTTGCCTCGCCTGATCTCTAAGGAAGTCTTGGTAGTCACTCTTGTGATCAGAAATAAAACGATGTGACAATTGCTGGAGTGCAAAAACAAGTGATTTAACTGCATATATATGCATCAGTCCAGAGCTTTCAAACAACTGAGAATTCAATGATGAGAGAATACCGAATCACTGTACTGGGCAGATGGTTCTCGAGTAAGCTTTGAGACAGTTGCAGATACCTCCTGTTTGGCCTAGAACAACAGCTTCAAGTTCTTCTTGCTCGCAAGTTGAACCAGAGAACACTTCATCATATGGATTCTTGGTGACAAGGAGAGATTCACCCGTGAGCGCAGATTGGTCAATTTTAAAGGATCGCCTTCAAGAAGTCGGGCATCAGCTGGTATGATGTCGCCAAGTTTGATGCTTATAATATCTCCAGGAATCAATATGGAAGCTTCTTGATCTAGCTCTGGACCTGCTAAATTTGCTACAACAGCTTCTGTGATTTGGACAACAATAAAACATAGTGCACAACAGCACCAAAATCGGTTTGCATGGCTTATGGTTCAAACAATCTTTCTGTAATCTATAAATCTGCACAGATTTTCTGGTGTTGGACATTGAACACATCAACAAATTATGCTTTTAACAACTCTAAAAGCTCTGAAATACCATGATCAGATATTTGGCAGAAAACTCTGGATCATCATCAAAGTTCTGAAGCAACAAATCTTATCTTTGATCATCTCTTCAAACATTAGCAACAAAAATGAATAACTTGACCTGATCAGACTTTGATAGGCTTTCAATCTGGATGTCAAAAAGGTTCTGTACAACTCTTAGTTTGAACGCATCAATAGAAGCTTTCTGGATGAACAACACCCTATATTGAACAAATTTTACATGGTGCTTCTTTAAGAAAAGAGTGTTTGTAGTAAATCTCATTGGTGCCATCGGGTTTAACCAAAGAATCTGCCACAAAGCCTGTCTCACAATAACAATTAGTAACCTGATGTCATTTAGTGACAACAGATTTTCATGCTCATAGAACTCCTCATTGTCAACAATCATAAGCATGTGCTTGTACACAGGAGAAAACTGTCAAAGGCAATAGCCAACCAAATGCATCTCTTGGCAGGTACGGTGCAACAACGTATAAACATCTGGTCATCTTCGAACTCATTGATCACAATAGTAGGCACTCTTCAAAATATGAACATTCTGCCCTGCATCATTCAAAAATCTGTATTGCCATAAACACAAACAACAAGAACATGACAGTCATAACAATATCCTATTCCTATTATTCTTGTGTTCGCAATCCAACAACTGCAACTTTCTGTTTTGATCAACTCAACAGCTTTGATCAAAAATCTGCACATTTAGAATAGAATAACAACAATATGTTTGTGTTTGTCATTCTGTACAGATTTTGAAACACGAACAAAAACTTCTTTTCTTTACTTCAAATCTTTGAAGAACTTGAATATCAACTTAAGAACAACTTTCTGTTTTGAACGGATCAACAACAAACTTTCTGTTTGTTTTTAACCGTGCATCAACATGAACTAGAATTCTGAATTACATGAACAGATTCAACATATCTGCTTGTAATTATCATATTATCATAAGCATAAGAGTAGTAGCTTAAACACAGAAACATAATGCCCCTATCATTAATCATAAACTAAAAAAGCAAATCAAAGCAAACTGGAAGCCCATACAGTAGATCCATATTGCTGTAGAAACCCATACCAAAGATGATCCATGATGCTATAAGAAAAAAAGAAGCAAGAGACATAGAAATGAAAAAGACACGAAGTAAAGCCAAACCAAACAAAATTCACACACCACCAATTGTGCAAAAGAATATGAAGCTCACACAAACATAACTTCTGATCAAATATAATAGACAAAGTGAAACCAAACCTGATCAAAATTTGCTCAAAATCTTTTTGTCTAGTATCCATAACAATAAACCACAGAACGTGACAAAACTGATTGTAAACCAAGATGATATTGAAATATATTGCAAATGAGAAATTCTGAATCCAAATTCTTAAACCAAGTATGAATCTAACTTGAGAAAATCTGAAACCAAAGTAAGTAACATGGTGCAATTTGGGACCACACTTGAACCAATGGAACTCCAATGGAAAAATGAAAGACAATACCATAAGCTGATGTTGAAGCTAATCCAAGTCAGAAACCAAAATTGAACTAAAATCTGATAGCAAATGGGAAAAATCAGAAGCCATATATAATGCAAAAACTAAACCCATGACTAAAAAACAAAGTTGAACTTGGAACTTAACCAATCAGATTGAAAAACCCACTCCCTCAACCTTAATTCCACCTCCTATCCTATGATTACCAGCTTCAACAAACCAGAGGAGATCAATTTTATCAGAAACCAAAATCGACAACCTCAAGCTATCTTGATCATCATCAACAGAGGACAAGAAAAAGAAGAATGTGGTTTTTAAACAATCAATTCTGAGCAGACAGAACCAAAGTGAATTCTGCATATCCATATGTATGTATTTGTTCATAAGAGTATTGAACATATATTCCCAAGCTCATATTCTTGGTAGTTTTGGAAAAAGAGAGTATAATTCTTGGATGTTATGTAGTAGGACCAGAGAAATAAAGAGTTTGCCTTAATGTTTGGTGTAACGACTGAGTGTTAGTCCAATTGAGATCATGATTGGTTTGATTTAGATGAAGAACAAGAGATTGTAGGGTAGAAATCATTATATTATTGAAAGAAAGTAAAAACTAAACTACTAGAGAGAAAAACACTATGCGACTACATTGTGAAAGGTTTCTTGATTGCAAAATGAAAGTTAACCTAAAACAATTACACATGATTTCTATTTATACCCCATAACCCTTGTAAACACTATAAGCCAAAACCCAATACAAGGCCCATTACAATATATTGATTACTTTATAAAACTTCTAAAATAGAACATAAAATATGTTCTAACATTCTCCCCCTAAGTTTTGTAAAGTAATCATTCTCTGATCAGCTCCAGCTTCAGCTCCTCTCCCCCTTGATTTCTTTATAAAACTTAGTGTTACATAAACTTCAAAGCATCCTTAAGCTCCCCCTAGAATGTAGCTCTTATCCTCGAAGCATCAACTGAAATATCAGATCTTATATAGACAATAACCTCGACTGAGTGCACATAAAGACAACTTTTTCCTCTAGTAAATCCAACACATTCCTTAACGCCCACAAGAATGATATGTGTGGATTATGGAGTGACACCCAAGTGCATCTTCAGTATATGACATATGATCTGTCTGTGAACCATGAGTTGAAATAGGAATTCAGCTTAAGAGCTTCATCTGATAAGCTTACGGGCGGTAGCATCCGGTAGCAACACTACAATGCAAGGGTAGAAGGCAAGCAATGTTCAACAACTGATTAAAGGTACTCATTTTCTGACTGGTTTCCAGAATACTGAGTCATCAAATCCGGAACTCCTTTCTTCACAAATCAGCTGGATGATTATCGACTCTCAGGATTCTGAATCACAAAAAAAGTGTAGAACAGTGATTGCAGTCGCTCACACTACTGAGTGATCAAGTCAGAAGAATGATAAAGTGCTCTCAACGGTCTAACAACTGAAGAAGCTTTCCAGACTGATGATTGCAGATGCTCAGGTAGCTAACTCAATCCAAGCAGAGACCAAATCATCAAATCCAGAATCTAAAAAACTTTACAGATCATGAGCACTCGTGAAATATAGATCAGTTGCTAAGGATATGTGACCAACCAGCTGTCACATACGCATTCTGTGTAAAAGCTCAGGAACAGGGCAAACTTGTATGAAATAGGGTTCAGAACAGACAGGACCCTCAAAAACATCATCAACTTTCGCAACCAATTGAAATTCGCAGATCCATATTCACCATAAAGCTCGATTCGCAAGATAGCATAAGCTTAAAGCACAATTCGCAGAGGCTTGCCTTGCGGAACCTCAACTTTCGCAAGCCTCATGTTCACGAATACTCACCTTTCGCAGTCCTTATCTTCACGAAACCTTCAAATTCGCTAACCACATACTTGCGAATTCTTTCCTTAGAACATTTTCAAAATTAGGAAGCCACTTTTCGCAAACACAACCTGCGAAACTTAGACATTAAGTACATAGTGACCTGCGAATTCCTTTAGAATTCGCACACAACATGTGCACAGTGGCTTACGAATCCTTCAACTTTCGCAATGAGCCACTTGCGAATTTTACACTTCAAATTTTTTTTATGTCCAATGTTCTACGAAACCTCCATTAAAACTTCTTCTTTCTGCGAAAGCTTCACTCTTTGCGAGTTCTTCACTGATCTTGCGAAAATCGTGGATCTAGAACTTGTTTTCTGAAGAACTTAAATTAATCCTTCAAAACTTCGATTCTTGAGTTGATACTTTATCCACAGGTTCGAAATATGCTAATAAGCACATTTGTAGTTGATCTTCAAGTCTAATTTCGACTCTAAGCCCAAAAACGATTCAACCACAATAAAATACAATATTCGAACTATAAGAACTCAAAATCGATCGATTAGACATTCTGGATCGAAATTGTTACAAGCAATTGATTCCATAAAGATGAACTATTACTACTGAATCAATTAAACAATAAAAATCAAACAATTTCACAGAAAAATCCAGAAATCGATTAATACACAGGACTGTTCTATTCAAACGCAATCAGATCTCAGATCGTGCAGAAAGATGTTTTCTGTTAAGCTCTGATATCAATTGTTAGTCCAATTGAGATCATGATTGGTTTGATTTAGATGAAGAACAAGACATTGTAGGGTAGAAATCAGTATATTATTGAAAGCAAGTAAAAACTAAACTACTAGAGATAAAAACACTATGCGGCTACATTGTGAAAGGTTTCTTGATTGCAAAATGAAAGTTAACCTAAAACAATTACACAAGATTTCTATTTATACCCCATAACCCTTGTAAACACTATAAGCTCAAACCCAATACAAGGCCCATTACAATATATTGATTATTTTATAAAACTTCTAAAATAGAACATAAAATATGTTCTAACATTGAGGATGTGGATGCCATTTCTCATGTACCTCAAACTTAGATTAATTCATTTTATTGGTTCTGTCTCAAGTCTGGGTGGTTTTCACATTTAATAGAAATTGGTGGTTAGGAGAATGGATAAAATTGGTCTTAAGATCTATCTCAGACCTAGATTAATTCTTTTTGTTTTTTTGGAATCTACTTGAGACCAGACTATGCTTTTGTTCGAATGATCATAACTATAATTTGCAGGACTGCCGAGTCAACTTTGAATTTCTTTCAACAACATGACAGCAACACAAACTAACAGTTCCAATTGAATTAATCGTGTTTCTGCCCATTTCAAGTCTTTCGAATCAGCTGTCATAACTCTAAAATCTAGAAGAACTTCGAATTCTATCAGATTTAGATGTTGCACTTTTTGAACAAGTGACCAACATGAAAAAGATTATGTAGGTTTTGTCTAATAACTCTGAATAATCTTTATCAAGACTCTGGATCAACAACTTTGTACACAACATGAAACAAATTTAAATCTGTATACACACAAATATAACTCTCGAAGCACAACTCTATATGAGCTCATCATTAATACACAGGACTTTTGTCAACAACAACAATTGCTTTCTGTTTTGTTCAAATTAACAATGTACAACTTTCTTTCTGAACCAAATAGCAAGAAATTCTGCTCAACATTCTGCTTTTAGTCCGAATGTACATTGAGTCACATAAGCTTGTTAATATATCTGCACTTTTTCTAATATCATCAATATGCCATTTCGTAGCCACATGATTGCCTTTAATCAATCTTTGGACCAAATTCTTTAATCAAAGATTGCACCACCGATCACATCTTGAAAATTTCTTTCAACAATGAATCACCAATAACACAAATTAACAGTTCCATTGGATTGTTAACTGCACATATCATATTTCACTCTTTTATTGTCTCAAAATCAAACTGACCAAAACATTATTGAAAATTTTCCATGACACAATTACACTAATAACAGTCTGCAAACACAGCTTTAAAATGTACAATTTACAAAACTTGACTTGAATCAACTTGATCCAAAATTGAAATATACCATCCTTATCCCTCCATCTCTAATGACACAAGACAGATCATAAACAGTAGCATCCTAAAAGTAGCCAAACCAAAGGTTTTGACATAGAACAATTGACCAAGTAGCTGTTGTAGTCTGTCCAAATTCCAAGGATTTTCCAAAAAAAAATGAGCCAAACTACATTGAGCACACAAGATACCAAAAATGATCTCCAAATGCATAACCAAACTCGATGAGACTCCTTATAACGGCAGGACCATTCAAAATAGTAGAACCATATTGAAAGACCAAAAGATGAGGAATAAACAAAAGTTGACATACCATAACAATAGCCAACAGGAATAAAAAAAAGACAATATGATCATGACTATAACAGGTCAGAAACATGAAACGAGGAACTGAAGCAATGTAATCCAGAATAAAAATGATTTTCCTTATAAAAAATTGAACAAAGACAATAGCCTGAAGGAAAGCACAAGACTGAAGAAACAGAAACACGAGAAAGCACAAACCTTTATGCAAACAAAATGCCAAATCTGATTACCAAGAACACAACCAATTCTTATGGACACCCAGGGCTGCAATAAATGGAAAACATACCAGAACTAGTAGCCACACCAAATTATACAAAACAATTAAACTGCATATTAAGACCAAACTGAAACCCAAAACAACAACTGATCTAGGAAAAAAAATAAACCAGAGTAATTAGGATCAAATGATCACTAATCATCCAAAACATAAGCAATAATTTGTCATGGGAAATCAAGTGGGAATCAAATATTGAACATTGAAACCAGACATGATGTATATGGGGTTTATGACCAAAGTCAGCACCAAAATAGAATCTAATCAGCTTCTGATCAGCATAATAACTAATCTGATTCAACCAGCGAGCAATATTAATGTTTGTAAGCCATAGAAACAAAAAATTCAGCAGTACCCACATATGGGAAGAGGCATCAGGCATAAAACGACAACAATTAAACATCAACAACCATAATTGGGAAGCATAAATAACATCAAAATTCAACTGCTGATGAGCAATAAGTGAAACCAAAATTGAATTATAATCAGAATATCACAATATGGCCAAAATATTAGAGTAAAAATTGAATTGAATTTCATCAATTGGCAAATGTACCAAGTAAACTCTTTGTATGCAAAAACTTGATAGATAAACAAAAAGTTTTATATACCAATGTCAACTATAAATCATTATGAGAGTTGGAGCATGTCAATTAAGTTGCTTTGTGTACAATTATACCCCGACAGTCGGTCCGAAAGTAATCATCCCAGGATTCCTTACCCAAATCAAGCGGATCTACACGCGACATGATGTTATCATTCTGAGGAAGTATTACTTTACTAAATTCCTCGTCGACATCATCATAGGCATCTCTGTAGTTTTTGGAAGGTGTCATAAAGAAGATAGACTTCTTCTTATCAAGTTGATCTTTCACATAGAAAACATGTTTAGCTTGTGATGCTAAAATGAATGGATCATGCTTATGTCCTAACCTATTAAGATTAACCAAGTTGTAGCCAAGACTATCTCTTTTGACTCCGTGTTTATTGTCAACCCAATCACACATGAAAATAGGAAGTTTTCTTGTATGATAGTCTAGTACCCATATCTCTTGTAATACACCATAATAAAACACTTGATCATAGGTTACACAATCACTTGAAATGTGCATGTCAGTTGCCTCTACACCAACCCTACTATTCTGGTAGATTCTACCTTCACGAGATTTTGTACGAAACAGGTATCCATTTATGTGATATGCAGCGTAGTTCATTACCTCAAGGTGTGGGCCGTGCGATATCCACCTTAAGTTCTCTCCAATACTTTCAAACAAGACTGCCACCTCTCTTTCAACCTAAAAATAAACATAAGCATGAGCATTCACATTAATAGGAAATTAACATAGCAAAAATAACTTTTACCTCATCTCGTAACCATTGGCCAAACATTTTACTATGCTTTTTTTCCAGCCATGCTTGTCGTTGTGCAGGATGTTGGTTCTTCAAATAGTCCATGTGTCGACTAGAAAATACAATGAAATATTTCATACTTATTTTTAGAAGTTGTACAATGAAAAAATAAATAAGTATCTAATACTTACTCGATATAAGGCTCAACTTCAAGTGTATTCTGTAATACAGAGAAATGTGCTTTCAACAACATTTCGGGACAAACTTTCATCAGTTTACCGGATGACACCGGTATTCCCTCACTAATATACTAAGAATCCTCATCATATTCATTTGAGTTATGCTTGAGAGGGGGAATACCTACCGTCTTCATGCTTCTTTGGTAATCACTGAAAAACTCAATGGTCTCTTCTGCAACATTCTCTTCAGTGATGCATCCTTCTGGTTTATTTTTGTTTCGCACATGACCTTTGATAACCTTCATACACCTTTCGAACAGATACATCAATCGAAAGCATATTGGACCACATAATTTCACTTCCCTAGTAAGATGCACAGTTAAATGAATCATGATATCAAAAAAGGATCGAGGAAAGTATTTCTCAAGCAAACATAATGTCACACAAAGTTCTTGTTGCAGTTTATCCAACTCTTCCACGTTGATTTCTTTCCTATATATCGATCTGAAAAAGAAACAGAACCTGATAATAGCATATCTCTTCGGTTTTGGCATAATTGATCGTATCGCAATGGGCAAAAATTGTTGCATTAACATGTGATAGTCATGCGATTTAAGTCCAATCAACTTACAATCTTTTCGACTCACGAGGCTCGCAAAGTTTGAACAATACCCTTATGGAACCCTTAAATCGTATAATGTTGCACAAAACATGACATTTTCCTCCTTGGTTAATGTATAACATGTTGCGGGAAGTATTGTTTTGTTGCCATATGTCTGAGGTTCCAATTAAGGTCTCAACCCAAAATGCACCAAATCCATTCGAGAAGCTAATCCATCCTTCGTCTTCCCATTCATGTGTAGCAATGTTCCGATAAGACTCTCACCCATATTCTTTTCAACGTACATGAAGTCTATACAATATTGGACGGAATTATACCACCAATATGGTAGGCGTCGTTGCCATATGTTGCATTTCTTCCAATACCTGGTTTCCTTTGTTGTTTTCTTGTTTTTCTTCATATTTCCACCTCTTCCTGTTGAATTTTTCAAGAACTCTGGATCAATATCTTTCAATCCCTTACCCCATGAATTCTCTATAGATTTTACCTCCTCGTATATTTCTTCCCCACTCATAGGTATCGGAGCATTGTCCAATTCTTATTTTCCATTGAATGCCTTTTTCTGCCTTCTAAATGGATGATCATACGGTAGGTATCTTCTATGACCACCATAACTTTGTTTGCCTGAGTAAGGAAGCCTTACACATTGAGTTTTTTTTCTGACATACCATACAACCTTTATATCTGTTGTAAGGGTAACCACACAATGTACCAAGAGCAGGGTAATCATTATTGTCCATAAAACAACTGCACGTAAAGTAAATTTCTCTTGTGTATATGCATCATATGTTTCAACTCCCACCTCGAATAATAGTTGAAGATCATCAACCAAAGGCTCCAAAAAAACATCGATGTCATTAGAAGGGGTACCTGATATTAGTAATGACAACATGATGAACTTTCTTTTCATACACAACCATGGTGGAAGGTTGTAAATCACAGTTAAAATTGGTCATACACTGTGATGTTTGTTTCCTCTGCTTACATCAACCCCATCAGCCGAAATGCCAAGCCGAAGATTTCTTGGATCATTTGCAATTTCGGGAAGTCTATGATCTATCGTTCGCCATGCTTCCGAGTCTGCAGGATGACGTAAAACACCATCTTTTTTTCTAGTCGTCTTGTGCCATATTAAATCTTTAGCTGTGATCTTTGATTGATACATTCGTTTAAGCCTTGGGATGATAGTAAAGTACCACAACACTTTTGCCAGAATATTCTCATACTTTTTTCCTGTCTTGTCATCCACTTTCCATCTTGATTTACCACAAGTTGGACAAACTTGTAAATCCTTGTACTCGTGCCTGTAAAGAATGCAATCATTGATACAAGCATGTATCTTTTTATACCCTGAACCCATTGCTTTCATTGTTTTCTTTGCTTCATATGTATTATTCATCATCTCATTACCTTCAGGGAACATATTTTTTAACAAAACTAGTAGTTCAGTAAAAAACTTGTCTGATGCTCCATACTTACTATTCAAGTTGAACAACGGAACCATTGCAGACAACTTTGTAAAGTTAGGACACCCTTTGTATAAAGGTTTTTCAGCATCTTAAAGTAGCTCTTGGAACTTCTCATGGTCGTCTACGAAATTTTCTTCTGTAGCTTGAACCATTTCAATAGTTTCTGGGGCATCTGTTGGAATGCCCATTGTAGAATCAGCAAAGTCTTCTATGTGTAGACCATCATCGACATTAACAGGTGTACTTCTTGATGGCTCGTCCTTTTCCCCATGCTTAGTCCAATTGGTATAGTTTGGATCGATTACCTTGCTGAATAGATGATGATCTACCTCGTCAACATCAAGAGTGTAATGATTTAAGCAGAACACACATGGACATGGAATCTGGATTTTTTCGGCTGTGTTTTCTGGGTCCATGTTCCTCAAAATATTCAATTGGCGGACAACATACTTGAGAAATGTAGCTACTCCATCTATATACGGCTTTTTCATTCTATTCGTACGCATCCAAGATTTATCCATTTTTCTATCTGTGGAATAAATGATTATGTAAAAAAAGCAAAATATGTCCAAAATTATGATGTCTATAACTTGAACGGTCGATTCTCAATTTCGTTTAGGTTGTTTTATGTGTTAGATCAACCTCTCTTTAAGTTAATTTACAAAAGATAAAAAATTTAATGGCTTATCGGTTCATATTTTGTAATATTCAAACGTAGAGCTTTAAGGTGTAATCATCTATTTGTCAGTCTAATCATATATATCTAATATTCTGTATTATACAGCCCCCGTTCTGCTGTCAAAACAACCCAATCGAGCTTTTGTTGCTGTCAAAACAACCCCAATCGAGCTTTAAGAAGTTCTTATATTTGCAATTGTAATTATACAATTATATACTTCTTTTTTCTGACCATGTTTTTTTGACAAGTGGAATCAAGAAGTTTTGTTCAAATAGAGTACGAATATAATGGTAACCAAAATAATAGTACAAAAGTATTTCAAGTTTAACAAACTAAAATTTGGGCTGCAATTTGCCAAAACTAAGAAACCACGAACGATGGAGTTCAAACTAACAACTGATTGGCAATGTTAGACCAATAGAGACAGAAGAAAACTGGGAATACGTAACACGTCTGAATATAGCATCAGGGTTTAAGATTAAGAGGGTTATGCATGTCTATCAAATTTTATGTAATGATGATGATTAAGTTGTGTGTGAACCTGAACTAATTGTACATAAAATTCTAAACGCTATAATTCTTGTAGACATTTAAACAAACACCTTCTATGCAATCTCCATATAACCAAGGATAGTAAATTTTTTAACATCTCATCAAACTCATTAACAAAATCTACTTCATAAAATACATGCATCATGAAATTCATAATACATAAAAGATTACACCAACCCAAACAACAACCAATAGAAAACCATGTGAGATTATTTTTCAATTCTACATTCTAAAGAATTATGTAATATTATGGCAAAGGGAAGAAACGTGAAATAGATCAAGCAAGACTGGAAGAAGTCGACTTCTACATTCTAGAAAATTGAGAGATTACCTATGGAATATGGAGTATGGGACACTAGATTTGTCGAGCAATAAGGCACAAATAAATCGACCAAGGCAGGAAGAGGCCGAACAGGGAGGGGGAGGGGGGAGGGGTATGGGCCGAGATAGGTAATAGTATGTTAATGATTTTAAATTTTTTATTTTAATATTTTTACTGTAAAAACAAATTTTATAATAGAGTATACTCCAATTTTGGTCCCCTAAGTTTTGTTGATTTCTTTGAAAGAGGGACCTGTAATTTCATACTTCAAGTTTTGGTCCTCATTATTTGGATTTTGCTTTGAAAGAGGGACCTGGATACTAACACCGTTAAAAAGCTCCGTTAGAGTCAGGGGCAAAATCGTCTATCCATGTCTTTGTCCTTTTTTGCACTTTTTTTTGTTTCTTCTTATTGTTGTGTAAAATCAAAAAAAGTAGGGACCAAATATGTTAATAACTATAATTATATATATATATATATGTGTGTGTGTGTGTGTGTGTGTGATGTATGTGTGTGTGTGTGATATGTATGTATGTATAATAGAAAACAGGACCATCGTCTCCATCGTCCCCAACGTCACCGGAAAATCCACCAACACCCCCACTTCTTTTTTTTCCGGCACCACCCTCGTTTTTGATAACAACCCACACCCTGCGATTTGCTCCCTGTGTTGGGGTTGAACTCATGATGGGCTACGAGCCTTCATGGTGGTGATGCATGGTCCTGTGTAATCGATAACAACCCACCGGTCATGACGGCGAGTACCGCCGGTGAACTACCAACAGCCTCAAGCAACTCACCTCCGACCTCCGTCGATTCCTACGACGTTGTTCAAGATGGCACACAAGTCCATTGCGAGAGAAAACCCAAAATCGACTTTTTTTCATTGATCCTCAATATTGCTCGATGAAATAACCATTATCGTCCCTATGGTGAACCACCATCTTCACCGTGAAATACCACTGTGACCCACCATATTCACCATAACCCTTCACTATTGTGACCCACCATCATCCCGGTTGTTTCGTCCTTCGTGGTTTGGCCCATATGGTATCGTCCCCGGGTGTTACAAAGTGCATGTTTGTTAGTAGCTTAATGAGGTTAATAGCGAGACTTACAACTTATATGATCAACTATATAAGACTATTTGGTAGTGGCTTAATGATATAGAAATCAAAATGACCTATTTAGTAAGCTCTAGTGTTCTACGTAATATTCATAAATAGATGAAGATCCGGAATCAGAATCAGAATCAGATGAAAATGCATCCTAGACATATATGACGATGCAAATCCAATATATTAATGTCATATTTAGAAGCAAATGCAGACAATGGGATAAGTAAATGGATGGGGGTGTAACAACTGAATTGGGGGGGGGGGGGGAGGGAGAGTCACGACTCAGAAACAGATGCCGACAATAGAATCTCCACTGTCAGCAAGTGAAGCCTTCATGGTTAAACAAGGCCCGACTCGAGACCGGTATGATTTTTTATTTAAAACTATTTTTAAATATATTTTTATATAAATACGTGTTTGCTAGTCTATTTAATTTACCCTATTATAATAAAGTGTTTGTTTTAAAACCTAAATATTTGTTTGATGTATTCGATTGACCCAATTATAATAAAACGTATTTTTTAAAATGTAAGTATTTTTTTAATGTATACGATTGACCCAATTATAATAAAACCGTATTTGCTAGTGTATTTGATTCATCAAATTCTTCAAAAAAAATTATAATGTAAAAATCTATTTAAAAAAAATAAAAAAATTAAGTGAGATCGGTTGGGGCCCTATTCTAATATTCAGGTCTTCATATTTGGGTTGGAACTGAGACCGGTTACGTTAGGACCATTTAAAAGATTACTATTTGGGATCGGGACCGGTTTGGGCCGACCCGACCCGAAACCGATTTTTGACCATCTTGTATCCAATTTTATTGTAGCTTTTGATTTGGATTACATATATGAAATTTTGGATTATTAAAAAAACGTATGTAACAAATCGTACAAAAGAAGAAGAAAGAACTACATATTAGTTTTAAGAAACAATATCAGGATTAAATATTTTAGGTGTGAATTCTAAATTTAATATAAGTAGAAAAAATTATGCATCAAAACTACTTAAAAAAATAACTCACCATTTATTTTGGAATAACAAAAATAAAATCAAAATTTATTTTCAATTAAAAAAATAAGATTTGCCCTGATATGTAAAACATAACATAATTATATATGTTATATTAATATTTAATTTAATATATATAAACATGGTATATTATGTTGCTTGGAAAAGATTTTTATTTCCTTCCATCTTGATTAACATCAATCGTTTCTATCTTCAGATATTGTAGGAGATGGGTTCTAATAAATCTATTAAATTGGTTTCACATTCTCTCACGAATCATTCAACCCAATACTATACTCAGTTGTTGTTCATTGTTTGTTCATCAGTAAACCCTAGTCGTTTATTCAATGGATGAATTGGAGAATTCAAGTGGGTCTGAATACGATTATGAAGATTCTGACGGAGAAGACAACAATGGACAAGGAGACAATGATACTAGTTCTGATGAAGAATTTGGTAACTTTCACTATTTTTCTTCTTCTTTGTTGTTACTTTCTTCAATTGGTTTATTGATTTGTGAAGCCTGCTTGTTTTCTGTACTTTGAAGTAATATTGAGACCACCATTTAGTTTTTTTTAATGAACACCAATTGTTTGATAAAAATCATCAATGAGACCTAAATGTGAGTACCTTAGTAGTATGCTTGGGATTTGTTTAATTCTATCATGATGGTTGTTGTCTGGGATCTGGCTTGTAACCATGTTTGCTTATTGATTTTTCTCTTTTAGAGGCCGCTATTTGCTCTTTCCCTTGACCAAAATAGTTTTAGGCTACTAGCTTGGTTTGATCAATTTCAAAATAGGCCTATGTTGCTGCACACGAGTACTGTTTATATCTTGGTGGTTGTTGTTTGGACTTTTGGTTTCAATTTGCCTAATCTATTTGGGATATGCTAAAGCTCATGTTGTATCTAGTTTTATTAATAGAGTTGTTTGGATGTTGGGGATCAACTCCGAGTGTCTAATGTTAAATTACTGGAGCCAGGTGTTACATCCACAACTATTGGAAGTGGATGTACATTGAAAGGCAACCAATTCACACTTGTTGATTAAAGGAAAATATGAACCCCAAGAAGCAAAGAGTTATTCCTATTGTACCTTATGCTTCTGATAAAATAGGAACAAGACAACAATCAAACAACAATATGTGCCTCCATGCCAATCAACATTGACATACTAAATGTCATCCCTTCAAAAGTTATATCAGTTCCAAGTTCCAACAACATTAGAGAATCCTTCTGATTTTATCTCATCTAAGATCCCATCCGAGAAAGTTACTCCTAAAGAAGCCTCAATCATACTAGTCCTTAGCTCAAATCACTTCATGTGCACCAGTCACAGTAAACATATCATCTAACCCAACAAACACCTCCACTACTTCTGGAATAGTGGAGTGTGAGGGTCCAATAATCATAGATGTTGAAGTCTTAGAAATAGTCTTTCCATTTAAAGAATCTTTTGTCAAGGAATCAAAACCAATAACCTATGATGTAATTATCTCTGAAAATCCAACTTTTGAGCAACCTTCTGTACCAATTTACCACATGAAGAAAATGCCTTTTGGAACCCTTGGATGATCCTATATGACTCCTCAGGTGCCCAAGTTCACTGGGACACCTACTAAACGGCAAGGATCGAAACCAACGATGAAAATAGAGACTATTGATGAACAAAGAGAAGTACTAAGACAAGAATGATATCTCTGATCTGCAATTGCTTGAATGGACAACATCTTCTGAAAATATGTGCAGCCTCTGTATAGTTAACATATATGGGATGAGAGCCTACCTACCTACCTACTGGATTTTCGAAACTGATTCTATTTCACTTCTTTTGAACACATAGTTAACATGGATAGTAGTAATATGATTCCTCTGATATGCACTTACTTGAATGGATAAGATGTTCTGAAAATATGTCCAGCCTCTACACAACTTCTGGACCGTCTCTACACGTGTACATAGGCTCTACACTGCAACCTCTGCGTATAACAGCGTCTGCCTTTTTATGACTCAACTTCCCACCAGGAGAATGAAACTACAACACCATCCTTGCTCTGTTCTTTCACTCTTTGCACAGTAACAGAATCACCTGGAACCCTAAACCTGATGCAACTACTATTTATAATTGTCCACGATGTTCCATGATGAGTTTTTTTTTACGAGTCACTCGTACTTAGAACCATATGCATTGAACACTGACTTCTGAAACAATTAGCAACTCAACAAGATTTATGGAACAACTTTGAATCAAAATCTGGAGAACATTAACAATATCATTCATTATTCTATGCAAATCTGATCCATAATTCTTGTCAAGATCGAAAAATTCTAATGAAGAATTTAATTAACACACTCAGAAACAATGTTAAAGAAGTCGCGGAATAACACTTTAACAATTAATCAAAAAACAGAATATGAACTCAAATCATAAGTTTATATTGCATAAAACTTAATGGTTACAAACACAACCTCAATCTGTTGAACAGACTCAACAGACGTTCTATACTTCTCTATAGAAAGGATCAATACTAGTCTTGAGGTTAATTCTCTAAACAAAAACAACTCTATCAATGTATATCTTTCTATCAAGAACTTCTAGACTATATATACAAAAACTGATTACAAGATAATTATTAAAATAAGATTGATCTTCAGTATCAATACCATAATTATCTTCATCTCCTATTCTTCCGCATCAATCCATCTTTATCTTCAGAAGCAACATTAACATCCTCAGCAGTATTAATCATGCTTGCAATATTAACTCTTCACTTGCAGTAGTAATCTTCAAGCAGTACTAACTACTAGCAGTACTAACTCTCCAAGCAGTACTAACTATTCAAGTAGCAGCACTAACTCTTCAAGCAGTATTAATTCTACTAGCAGTAGTAATCTTTCAATTAGCAGTAGTATCCATCCTTAGCACATTCAGACCCAACAATTCTGCCCACATGATTCTGAATTGAGATATAAAAACTTGGTTTTATTCATTTAATGTGATAATACATGAGGATGTTTGATAGGTAAAACTTGTTTTTTTCCTTTAATTTGCATAAGTTCATGTTATTGCAGTACATGGGTAAGTATTGCATCATTAAAATCAATGTCAAATGTGAATGCTCTCTATTCTCAGTGTCTGATTAAGATGTACCTCAAGTGCTTTTTGAAGATCCTATACTCGATGCACTTATCATTTCCTTTCACTTCATTTTCACTTTCTAATGGAAAACTAAACGGAACAAAGACGAAAACTTGAAAGCTTCACCAGGTTAATATCGCGATATATCGTCGATATATCGGATATTGCTCCTAGCCAAAATATCGGTGACCAAAAATCACTAGTTATATCGGGAACAAGAATATCGCCGATATTGATCGATATATCGCCGATATTTTGACCAAAAAATCGGTCCGCTATACCGATTTTTTTGTAATGCTTTTTTCTAAATTGAGTCGACTTCTTCTACTGTTCCACATCGACGACTTCTTCAATTCTTCTACTGTTTCTTGCTGCTTCTTGGTGGACGGTGGTTGCTTGGTTGGTCGACATAACTCAGACCTCAGTAAGTAACTCAGACCTGGTTGGTCGACATAACTCAAACCTCAATAAGTAACTAAGTTTGTTTCTTCTCCATTCGTGTTCCAACACAGAACCTTACTGCCTTCTTACTGCCTTCTTACTGCCTTCTGTTTTTGCTAGCTTATGATCGCCAAACATGGCCTAAGTATTCTTTTCATACCCTACGTCCCTACCTCATCAACACAGGCGTATGTTTTTCATTAAATGATTAGAGGCTGATTTTTAGGCTGGTACATAAAGGTTGGATCCTGATTTCATTAAATGATTAAAGGTCCACTATACCAATTTTTTTGTAATGATTTTTTTGTAATGTTTTTTTCTAAATTGAGTTGACTTCTTCTACTGTTCTACATCGACGACTTCTAATGTTCTTCTACATCGACGACTTCTTAAATTCTTCTACTATTTCTTGCTGCTTCTTGGTGGACGGTGGTTGCTTGGTTGGTCGACATAATTCAGACCTCAGTAAGTAACTCATACCTGGTTGGTCGACATAACTCAGACCTCAGTAAGTAACTCAGTCTGTTTCTTCTCCATTCGTGTTCCAACACAGAACCTTACTGCCTTTTGTTTTTGCTAGCTTATGATCGCCAAACATGGCCTTAGTATTCTTTTCATACCCTACGTTCCTACCTCATCAACGCAGGCTTATGTTTTTCATTAAATGATTAGAGGCTGATTTTTAGGCTGGTACATAAAGGTTGGATCCCGATTTCTGAATATGTGGTTTAAACAATAGTAGTAGTGAAAGCATCCACTTTGTTGTCACATGCTTTTGTGCTCATTAGAAATACATATCATATGCCTTAACTTGCTTATAAACACCATATGTGAATTCTTCTTTATTTCCTCGATAATTTTCCATAAGCCACCTGATCAAGAAAATGGCTGTTGGATCTGATTATGCTAAGTATGGTTTATGCTGCTGATTAATGTTGCTAAGTAATTACTACTGCCAGACTATCAAGATTACTACTGCTAGTAGAATTAATATTGCTTGAAGAGTTAGTGCTGCTACTTGAATAGTTAGTACTGCTTGGAGAGTTAGTACTGCTGAAAATTAATGCTGCTGAAGATGGTTAATACTTCTGAAGATAATTAGTGCTGCTTCTAAAGATAAAGATGATTTGGAGATAAAGACAAGCTGGAGATAAGACTGAAGATAATTATGGTATTGATGCTGAAGATCAATTGTATTTTGATAATTATCTTGTATTCAGTTTTGTATATATAGTATAGAAGTATTTGATAGTAGAATATAATTCATTCATACGTTTTGTTTTAGAGAGAATTAACCTCAAGACTAGTTTAGATCCTTTCTATAGAGAAGTATAGAACGTCTGTTGAGTCTGTTCAACAGATTGAGGTTTTGTGTATAATCATCAAGTTGAATCAATATAAACTTGTGATTTGAGTTTGATATACTGTTTCATTGATTGTTAGTGTTAAAGTGTTTTTCCGCAACTTCTTTAGCATTGATTCTGAGTGTGTGTGAATTAAATTCTTGTTTGAATTTCGATCCTGACAAGTGGTATCAGAGCATTGTTAAACTCAGAAAAACAACAATCATCATGGACAGTTCATGTGATAGTGTTCTGGTCTCAAAGGTTCCAATGCTCAGATCTAATGAGTTTGACATGTGGAAGATTAGGATCAGGCTATACATCCTTCTCACAGATTATTCTATGTGGGACATCATTGAGAATGGCCCATCTAATGAAGGAAAGATTGGAGCAGATGGAAAAAGAATCCCACCAAAGACAGATGGAGAGAGGAATATAAGGCATACAGAGATGAAAGCCTTGAGCACACTGCTCTTGGATATTCCTAATGAGTATCAACACCAATTCTGCAACTGCACTGATGCCCAGATGCTTTGGAATGATCTAGAGAAGAGATTCTCTGGTACCAAAAGTACCAAGAGAAATCAGAAGGCAATACTGAAGCAACTGTATGAAAACTTCATGTCAACTAAGAATGAGTCCATGACTCAAACTTTTGACAGGTTTAACAAGTTGATTGGTGAACTAGCTACTGTTGGAGTGCAGATTGATCAAGATGATGTAAACAGAAAGTTCTTAAGGTCCCTTGGAGATGAATGGACCATGTATACTGTCTCCTTCAGACAGGATGACAAGCTGGAGGATAAATAACTAAACGATCTTTATAATGACTTAAGGGTGTTTGAGGCTGAAGTTGAAGCCAAGAAAAGACCATCTGGATACACTCATAATGCTGCCCTTTTATCATCATCTTCTTCTACTGTTTCTGTTGCTAATACAGAATCAGTTAGTACTGCTTATGTATCTAAGCAGGATGTATCTAATGACTCTGTATTAGAAGCTTTTCTTGCTAGTCATGCTAATTCTGGTTTAATTAATGATGATCTTGAACAAATTAATGCAGAGGACCTGGAGGAGATGGATATAAAGTGGCAGATGGCCATGCTAACTATGAGGGTAAAGAGATTCATAAAAAGAACTGGAAGGAACAACTTTTCTCAGAGGAGAGAAGATGGTGCTGGGTTTGACAAGTCAAAGGTGGAGTGCTACAAGTGTCACAAGATGGGACACGTTGAAAAAGAATGCAGAGGAGGAACTCCTCAACAATATGGCAGCAACCACCAGCAAGCACATTCCTCAAGCTTCCAAAACAACAGAAACTCCACTCAAGCTCTTGTTTCTCAAGAAGGAATGGGATTTGATTGGAGTGATCAAGCAGAAGAAGTTGTTCAGAATCAAGCCCTGATGGCAGAAGTCTCAGAATCTTCAAGCACAAATATTCCAACAGAGGTAAAAACTAAACTGTGCACTAAAGAGTGTCTTCAGACTGTTCAAAAGTACAGGGATCATAACCAAAGCATGTGTGATGACCTTAAAAGGTTAGAAAGAGATATAAGAGAGTATAAAGTGATTGTTGAGAAGTTTGAAGATCAAATCAAGGCTTACAAGGCCAATGAACTTCAACATTACTATGACACAAATTACTGGAAGTGGGAGAAAGATCAATTAGAGATTCAAATAGAAAAATCTAAAGAGGAGTGTGAGAAGATAAAGAGTGAGTATGAGAAAGTTAAGCTTGACATTGAGAAGTTTTCTTATGCTTCCAAAGCAATGGACTCTTTGCTTAAAGCTCAAGTTCATGATAAGATCAAGAGTGGTATAGGATACAATGCAACACCTCCACCTTATAACAATAATTATATCCCTCCCTCTTCAGATCTCTTAGAAAACCAAAATAAGAAGGACTTACCTATAGGAGCAACAGAAGTAGATCCTATAGATAGTGTGGTGGTTGAAGAAGAGAATGAGGAAGAGAATTTTGAGAATAAGAATGCAGAAGAGATTCTTGTAGAACATCATATCCTTACCAATGAAGGGGGAGGTAAACCATTCATCAAGAGTGAAAAGGTGGATAGCTCAAAGAGAGAAAAGGGAAAGGTACAGGGAGTCCACTATATGCAGACCACAGTTGTGAATCCCTGTACATGTAAACAGCATCAACCCCAAAAACATGATAAAACAAGGGGTAATCAAAGAAACTGGAATAATCAGTGGGCACAAAAACAAGGGGTTGATCTGAGTAAAATCAATAGACCAAAACCTTGCTTTATTTGTGGAAAGCTTAACCATATTGCCAAATAATGTTATTTCAATCCTATGAACCAGAGGATAAACTTTCAAAGACATATACAAAATCCTGTTGGTTATAGGAATCAAAGAAGGAATCATATGGCTGAAAATGAAAAAAGAGCACCTTTAAAAGCTCATGCTCAAAACAAGTTTGCAAAATCAAAGAAAAATACTCCAAATAAGTCAAGGAGTAACTTAAAGAAAAATAAAGCAAACAACTTTGTTCAGGTTTGGGTTCCAATAGTAAAGAAATCTGTTAGTACTGCTACTTCAAATAGTACTGTTGACAGAAATAATGTTGCTGCTAGCAATACTACTGCTAACAATGTTAGTACTGCTAATCCAATTAGTACTGCTAATGAAGTTAGTACTGCTAACAAAATTAGTACTGCTAATCCAATTAGTACTGCTAATGATGTTAGTACTGCTAACAAAGTTAGTAATGCCAATCAAGTTAGTACTGCTTCCAGTAACAAACCCATTATTGTGACAAAGTATTCAAGCCATAAGATTCCCCATCCTGAAAAGCTCATCAAAACTGATTGTGAATATGTTGATGAGAATGGGAAACCCAAGACCACTTTGGCTTGGGTTCCTACTAAAAACTAACTGTTCCACTTTATGTGCAGGGCAACCAAGAGCAAAAAGGGAAGAGCATTTGGCATATTGATAGTGGTTGCTCTAGGCACATGACAGGCAACAAGTCCTGCCTACAAAACTTCAAAAGAATTGATGGAGGACATGTTGCATTTGGTGATAATCCATCTGGAGGAAAGATTAGTGGAAAAGGTAATGTGTCAAAGAGTAAGATGACCTTTGAGGATGTATACTATGTTGAGCAATTGAGATACAACCTGTTAAGTGTATCACAGGTTTGTGACAAGAAACATAGTATATTGTTTACTGATACTTAATGTATTATCCTTGCTAAAGGGTTCAAGGTAGTTGATGAAAGTATGATACTACTGAGAATACCAAGAAAGGACAATGTTTATTGCTTGGATTTAGAGAATGTATCTAATGATTCATCATTTAATTGTCTATTTTCAAAAGCTTCTGTTGATGAATCATCTCTATGGCACAGAAGGATGTGTCACATGAACTTTAAAACAATGAATAATCTTGTGAAAAACAACCTTGTAAGAGGTTTACCACAAAAGGTATTTTCATGTGATGATCATTGTGTTGCGTGTCTTAAAGGCAAACAGCACAAAACTTCTCATAAGTCCAAAGAGATAAATACAATCTCTTCACCTCTTATTTTATTGCATATGGATCTGTTTGGTCCTACAAATGTGATGAGTATTGGCAAGAAATCTTACTGCTTAGTTATTGTTGATGATTTCTCTAGATTCACTTGGGTCTATTTTCTGAGGACAAAGGATGAGACAAATGGACTGATCAAATCCTTCATTCTCAGAGTTGAAAACCAAACAAATCAAAGAGTTAAAATCATCAGATCTGATAATGGAACTGAATTTAAAAACCATGATCTAAACAGCTTCTGTGAGGAAAAAGGTATTGAGAGACAATACAGTGCTCCTAGGACCCCTCAACAGAATGGAGTTGCTGAGAGGAGAAATAGGACACTGATTGAAGCTGCAAGATCCCTGTTGGCAGATTCAAAACTGCCAGTTACATTTTGGGCAGAAGCAGTTAATACTGCTTGTTATGTTCAAAACAGGGTTCTAATAGTTAAATCTCAAGGCAAGACACCATATGAACTTTTTAACAAGAAGAAACCTTTTATTGGATTTTTCAAACCATTTGGGTGTCCTTGCACAATTCTTAATACGAAAACTCACTTAGGCAAGTTTGATAGCAAAGCAGATGATGGATTTCTGGTTGGTTACTCATCCCAAAGTAAGGCTTACAGAGTATTTAATACCTCTTCTAGAATAATTGAGGAAAGTGACAATGTCAAATGCAATGAGAGCACACCAAATAAACTTGGTACAGGCCCTGATTGGCTTTTTGACATTGATTCACTAACTAATTCTTTGGGTTTCAATTATAAGAATAATACAGGAACAGGGACAAAATTAGTACAAAACAAAAGACAAGAGTTTGTGCTATTCCCAATCCCTACAGCAGATTCTACTGAACTCTGTGTTCAAGAGAAGAAAGATACTTCAGATTCAAAGGATACTGAAACTGCTCAGAATGAAGAGGAGAGAGGTGAAAAGGAGGATCAACTTTTGACTTCAGAACAGCTAGAACCTGAGATGCCTGCATTGGCAGAAGATGATACTGATGATGAGAACTCCTCAGTGTTTAGTGGCAGCCCTCCTGAAAAGAATGACTCTAATCTGGATGCAGACATTAATGAAGAGGCTATTCATCAAACAAAAGTGCATAAAGATCATCCTCCTTAGTTGGTGATTGGTGACATCAATTCTCCAATCATCACAAGGAATCAGAGTAAGTTGGGAGGATTAAAAGACATACAATCAGGCTTACTATCTTGCTTTCTATCTCAGGATGAGCCCAAAAAGGCACATGATGCAATGAAAGATCCAAGCTGGATAGAAGCAATGCAAGAGGAGCTGCTGCAGTTTGTACTGCAAAATGTATGGGATTTGGTAGAACTGCCTAAAGGACACAAAGCTATAGGGACAAAATGGATTTTCAGAAACAAGAAGGATGAGAGAGGGATAGTGATCAAGAACAAGGCTAGATTGGTAGCACAGGGGTACACTCAAGAAGAAGGAATTGATTATGAAGAGGTTTTTGCACCAGTGGCTAGGATTGAGGCAATTAGGCTGTTTTTAGCCTATGCTTCTTTCATGAAGTTCAAAGTCTACCAAATGGATGTGAAAAGTGCTTTTCTATATGGCAAAATTGAAGAACAAGTATATGTCTGTCAGCCTCCAGGGTTTGAAAATCCCAAGTACCCTGACAGAGTATACAAATTGAAGAAAGCACTGTATGGACTACATCAAGCACCAAGAACTTGGTATGACACATTGTCTACCTATCTCTTGGAAAATGGTTTTGAGAGAGGAATCATTGACAAGACTCTGTTCATTCAAAGGAAGAAGAAGGACATCCTGTTAGTGCAAATCTATGTGGATGACATCATCTTTGGATCCACAAAAGATCAATTGTGCAGAGATTTTGAAGAATTAATGCATAAGAGATTCAAGATGAGTTCTATGGGTGAACTTACTTTCTTCCTTGGGCTACATGTTAAGCAGAAACAAGATGGAATCTTCATAAGCCAAACCAAGTATGTGCAGGACATTTTAACCAAGTTTGGGTTCTCAGATTCCAAGCCTGCAAGCACACCCATGGAGACACACAAACAGATTACTGCAGATCTTGAGGGGGAGGATGTGGATGTTCATTATTATAGATTCATGATTGGCTCTCTCATGTATCTCACAGCTTCTAGACCAGATATCATGTTCCCTGTTTGTGTGTGTGCAAGATTTTAAGTTAGGCCAAAGCAATCACATTTTCAAGCAGTCAAGAGGATATTCGGATATCTCAAAGGTCAACCCAGATTAGGACTTTGGTATCCTCATGACTCACCATTTGACCTACTTGCCTATTCAGATAGTGATTTGGGTGGATCTAACTTCGACAGAAAGTCTACAACTGGAGGATGTCAGTTTTTGGGTGCAAGACTAGTATCATGGCAGTGTAAGAAGCAAACCACAGTGTCCACTTCAACAACTAAAGTAGAATACATAGCTACTGCAAGCTGCTGCTCACAAGTGCTATGGATTCAGAATCAAATGATGGACTATGGTATGACATTTCTTCACACTCCTATTTTCATAGACAACGGCAGTGCTATTAGCATTGTTAATAATCCTGTCAAGCATTAAAAAACAAAGCATATGGAAATAAGGTACCATTTTTTAAGAGACTGTAATGAGAAGAAGCTAATTCAGGTCCAGAAAGTACACACAAGTAACCAGTTTGTTGATATATTCACAAAAGCTTTTGATGTGGGTAGATTCACATTCCTGGTCACAAGTGTGGGCATGATGAACAATGAATAAGTATATTCTCATTCTCTTTATGTACCTATATAGATTCCTCCTTAGTTACTTTCATTAAATTGGTGCTATTAACCCCTGTGTGTTTAAGTGTTTCAAATTGTGTGGATTGGATACTTGGTACTTCTCAGTTCAGTTAATACTGCTCACTGCATTA
The DNA here is from genome assembly GCA_954870635.1 of Arctium minus. NCBI lineage: Eukaryota > Viridiplantae > Streptophyta > Magnoliopsida > Asterales > Asteraceae > Arctium > Arctium minus. The sequence continues at coordinate 94,307,523 of OX941086.1, read as the reverse complement.
CTCATAATAATAGTTCAAAAATGGTTAAGTATGGTTACTACTTAGGGGTGAGCATCGGCACCGAAAATACCGAACCGTATCGGAACCGGTACCGATTATATTTTTCGGTTCGGTACTCGGTACTTGTAATGTCGTTGATTCGGGATTCGGTACTCGGTACTAATACCGAACCGTCCCGGTAAGACCAAAGGTCATTTTAATTACTTTCGGTACCATGCTCACCCCTATGTAAAATCATCAAGCTATGCATGCTACTATAAAGGGTTAGCTAATTTAGGCTCAAACAACACAAAGAGTCAAGTGACTCAAGTCAGACTCACCATAAAGTTTAGGCTCATCGTGAACCTTGTTCGTGAGCTCCAAGAGGCTTGATTTATATTTAAATGCATTCTCAAATGTGTGGATAATTTAGTTAAACGGCCATATTTGAGATTTTAATATGACTTTCTGAAAAAAAAAGTAACAAGCTTTTAATGTATATGATGTTAAACATTTCATCTATGATGTAAAAGAATATAGTCATGTAAAATTTTAAAAATACACTAATAGGACGTTTGGTTTGATAGAATGATTTTGAGATATTCGAGAAATTCGGGACGAATACCGAATACCCGGTACCGATACCGGTACCATATATGATTACTCGGTTCGGTATTCGGTACCGCCTTTAGACCACATTCGGGATTCGGGAAAATCTGTACTAGTACCGGTCGGTACCGGTCCGGTACCATGCTCACCCCTATTACTATTGCTAGGTGGTTTATACTGCCAGTGCAAAGTTACTACTGCTTGCCTTATTTATACTGCTAATCATTGTTAATACTGCTAGTCTGTGTTAATACTGCTAGTCTGTGTTAGTACTGCTAGTCCGTGTTAATACTGCTAGTCTGTGTTAATACTGCTAGTCTGTGTTAGTACTGCAAGTATGTGTTACTACTGCTGTTATGAGTTAATACTGCGTGTTCGTTAATACTGCTAAGGTAATTAGTACTGCTTCTAACGTACTCCCTCCACCTATAAATACCCTGTGTGACCGCCAAAATTACAAACGGCTCTTTGAATTTCCTACTAGTGTACTCTCTCTCTCTCTCTCTCTCTCTCTCTCTTGTTCTCTTGAATTCTCTTTTACCAGTGCGTAACCCTAGCTTCGACCAATCGCTCAAGAAGATGGTTGAACTGATGTTTGTCGATGAACACAATGAATTGGCAATGCTACTCAAACCAAAGCAAGCAGAGGGATTTCATCAGATTGTGGATTTCCTAAGATCCTCACACATAGCCCACGCATTAACTGTCAATCCCACAATCTGTGTGGAACACCAAAGGCAGTTTTGGGCCAATGATGCTATTCATACCGAAGATGGCAATCAGGTCATCAAAACAAGGGTGTGTGATAAACCCATGACAATCACAGAAGGAGCTATTCGATTCATCTACAACTAGATGATGCCTCAGGTATAACCTCTTTACCCAAGGAAGATCTCTTCCAAGCTCTTAGTAATATGGGGTATGAAGGTCCCACTGATGTCTTCAAATTTTTCAAGAACAGATTCTCACCACAGTGGAGATTCTTTGTTCATACCCTTCAGCACTGTATTTCAAGGAAAACAACTGGCTGGAGTGAGTTCAGCAGTACCATTGCTTATGCTATGGTCTGCTTAGCAACCTCCAGGAAGTTCAATTTTTCACAAATGATCTTGAATGACTTATTGTCAAACCTGGATACCAAAACAAAATCTTTTTATATGTATCCCAGGTTTGTGCAAGCTTTACTGAATAAAGAATTGACGGATTTACCTCATTTTAATGAGGTATATGTACCAAAGGTCCCGAAAGGGAAGGTGTTTTCTAATATGAGGAGGCCTAGTAAGGACTTCTCAGGTATTGACACACCATTGTTCTCTACAATGATGGGTGTGTCTCCTTCCCATGGTGAGGCATCAGTGTCAAAGCCCTCATCTGACAACCAAACTGATGACCTACCCACACCACTCATTTCTATTAACATCCCTCAGTCCCTTCTTAAAAAGCCAACATCACCCATCACTCACACTTATATAAGGAAAAAGGTAAAGAAGGTTCCTTCCCTTCTTGTACCTTCACCCCCACAGCCTTCAAGCCCTCTAATGGAGCATTCTCCATTAGAGAATATCCAAAGGGAAACCACAGGGGTGTCTCCCAACCCTACGAAGGTGCTCAATAAGGAGAAGGAAGAGCATATGGGCTGTAAGGCTCACACTACTGACTTTGCACAAAGTGCAGTGTGAACATATCTAAGACCTTCCCCATGGCAACTTTGGGTGAGCAATCATCCAGAGGTCCCAGGTGCCAAGAAACCAAGGGGGTAGAGGGTGCTTCTGCTAGGCAGAAGACCTCTACTACTAAAACATCCAAGGATCCTTCAAGGGTGGTAAACACACCCAAAGGAGGTGAGGATGGATATAACTACCAAGAATTGATTGATACTATGGGAAACATTAATCTTGATGTCATCAAGCAAGGCTCAAATATAGAGGAGATGAAATTGGTAATTCTGTCTCAACAAGTGCATATTACCAAATTGAAGAAGATGGTGATGAAGTTGGTACAGAAAAAGAAAAGAAAGCAGTATGTCTTGAAGAAGAGGGGAGATGCTTTCAACAAGGGGGAGAAACAAGATGAAGGGGAAAAACACAGTCTTATTGGTATGGAAGCTCAGTTTGAGGGGGAGCTGAATAAGGAAACAGAAAATAGCAAAGAAGTAGAAACAGAAAAAGCAGCAGTAACTGAGAAAGAAGTAGAAACAGAGAAAACTACAGCAGAAACATCATTGTCCAGAGAGGAAATGGATATTGCAGAAACCTTGGTCAAAGCTAAGAATGACACTCCCAAAGCCACTCAAAAGGCTAAGGGAGTAATAATCAAAGAAGGAGGTTTAGAAAAGAAAGAAAAAGAGGTCAGTATGGAGGATGCAAAGAAGAAGGGAAAGGAGAAGATGGTTGAATCTGAGCAACCTTTAAAGAAAAAGAATCAGATAGAGTTAGATGAAGAAGTGGCCAAACAGCTTCAAGCAGAGTTGGCAAAAGAAGAAGAAATTTAATCTGCCAAAGACAGAGAGCTTGCACTGGATATGGCTAAAAATCTCAATGAAGAATATCAAAAGAGTTTGAAGGATGCAGCTGCTGCCAAGATAGTTACAAAGAAGGCTTCAAGGCAAAGGTTGGCATTAAAGCAAAGACAGAGACAACCCTCAAAGACCTTCCTGGCTAATCAAGAAAGTAGGAAAATGATAAACTTCCTCAAAGGAGCTCTTGGAGTTCCTAAAAGAATGTTTACTAACATGGCCTATGGTAGGATAGAGGAGTTGTATACAAAGGAGATGTCAAATCTGAAAGGGGACTCCACTCAAAGGGAAAAAGCTGAAAGGAGGATGAAAGAGAGGCATGATCTCAACATACAACAACCCTTACCTGAAAGTGAAGAAGGCACTCCTATCAAGGAAAAGAAAGAAGAAAAGAAAGAAGAGACTTTGGCTCAGCAAATTGGAGTCATCAAAAGAAAGAAATCCATTGCCACCAAGCCAAAGGCAAAAAGGGCAAGAATTGAAGAAGAAAGAGCAGAAACAGAAGCAGAACCTAATGTTACACCTTCAGCAGAACCAGAGCAGACTCCAGAGCAGTCCAATCAGCAACCAAATGAGCAGTTTGACTTGTATATGACTGTGACAGATGAAGATCCTGTACAAGCAGACCCAATTTCTGTCCAAGCCCCTGAGATTATCTTTTGGGACATCCTGGAAGATCAAAGGAAGAAATATTTCAGGATTAAAAGGATGGGAGATCAGTATGAGGTTTACTCTATTTGGGGAAAAATCATCAGAAGTTGTTCCAGATCAGATTTAGAAGAAATGTTCAAAGTTGGAATGAGCCTGTATGAAATGGTTTTGACAGGAGAAGAAAGAAGTTTAATCAGATTAGCCTTGGAGTACTTATGCATGATGTTTGATCCCAGCAAAGTTCAACATGTGATCAGAGATTTGCATCTGAAGAATAAATTCCAAAGAATAGAAAATTGGATGTTATTTGAAAGGTGTGGAGTCTATGTCATCACTGTAGACAGAGCCTATCATGAGTACTACCTGGTGGATAAGATCTATGATCACATCAAGGCTAAACTTCAAGCAATGTTGAATGCTAAGTTGACATGTTCAAAGGATTCAGAAATGGCCAGGATAGTAGTCAGAAGAATCATCAATCAAAGTCTGGGACTGGATCCAAATTTGGGCAACTGAGCTGAAGTGTTGAAAGCAACATGAAGACCATATCATGAAGAACTTAACTTATCTTTCTAAAAGTTAAGTTAGGGGGAGATTGTTGGGTCTGATTATGCTAAGTATGGTTTATGCTGCTGATTAATGTTGCTAAGTAATTACTACTGCCAGACTATCAAGATTACTACTGCTAGTAGAATTAATATTGCTTGAAGAGTTAGTGCTGCTACTTGAATAGTTAGTACTGCTTGGAGAGTTAGTACTGCTAGTAGTTAGTACTGCTGAAAATTAATGCTGCTGAAGATGGTTAATACTTCTAAAGATAATTAGTGCTGCTTCTAAAGATAAAGATGATTTGGAGATAAAGACAAGTTGGAGATAAGACTGAAGATAATTATGGTATTGATGCTGAAGATCAATTGTATTTTGATAATTATCTTGTATTCAGTTTTGTATATATAGTATAGAAGTATTTGATAGTAGAATATAATTCATTCATACGTTTTGTTTTAGAGAGAATTAACCTCAAGACTAGTTTAGATCCTTTCTATAGAGAAGTATAGAACGTCTGTTGAGTCTGTTCAACAGATTGAGGTTTTGTGTATAATCATCAAGTTGAATCAATATAAACTTGTGATTTGAGTTTGATATACTGTTTCATTGATTGTTAGTGTTAAAGTGTTTTTCCGCAACTTCTTTAGCATTGATTCTGAGTGTGTGTGAATTAAATTCTTATTTAAATTTCGATCCTGACAATGGCTATCCTATTGATCTTGCTTATGTAACATCAAATTGATTTTCTGACACCTTGGATCTTCAAAAATCACAAATTATAAGCAAAATGATCAATGATTATTTCTATCATAATCAAAGATGTGCCACAATCTCCTTTTGTGATGTATGTTGCCTTCCTCTCCTCTTGCTATTCTCCATATTAGGTTTCCATGCTCTCATGTAAGTAGATTTTATATTTTACCACTTTTGAACTTGTTGGATCAACCTTTCTTTCTTTCCGTCACTTAAATGATAGAATGAAAACTAAAGACTTTGTCATTTCCTGCTCCTTCCGACTAGAAAACATGTTATGAGTTAAACATTAGAGGATTTCCTAGTGATTTCCCATTTATATTCTAATTGCAGATTAAATTATGTAAATTTGTCCTTCTGAGCTTATCTTGATTTGGTTCCACCAGTCAACCCACCACCAACCAGATTCAACAACAAATGAAGGATTACAACTATTTAATTTTACCCATTCATTAATGTTTATCATAAAGAACTTTCTTTAATCTTATTGACTTGGAATCTTGTTAGCTAAACTGTAAGTTACAACCACATAACAGAAGAATATGTTAGAAGCTGTTGATTGTGAGGTTTTCCTTATTGACCACCAACCACTCTCTCTTCATGCCAATTTCTTCTAATTTGCCATTTTGCCATTTTTCTCTGTATCTGTGGCATATTCTTTACTGATCAGTGAAAATATATAGTTATATCCTGGATGCAAGAGAATGTGGAAGGATTGTAGTATTTCCCAAGAAAAATTGAACCTGCATACAATTATATACTTCTTTTTTTAACCATATATATATAAACAGCTCTACATATACACTCTACACACATCTGATCTCTAAGTCTTGACAGCATGAGATCATCATCTTCTGATTGGCCTTTGTTAACAGTAGGTGCCTCGTTAACAGCAACAATTTTATCATCTTCTGAATCCCCACTTTCTCAGGCTGCTTTACAATTCGAATATGTCCATAATTATGCAAAAAAGAACTGTTGTTGCACTTTTTATATTATGCATCATCATAACAGCAACTTTCTGTTTGGACAGAAGCAAACTCTGTTACTTAACATGTATTGATCCCTTATGCTGCATTTTTTTTGCCCTTATTTAGAAGGATCACCCTTGTTGCTTAACCTGTCTTGATCCGAGTAAGTTGCTCTTATGATGTTACTTCATGATTATAAACTTTGACATTAAATTTTACACTTTTAACAATTGTAAGTCATAATGTATATGATGAAATTACTATTTTATTTCCTATTTTCTTATTTAGATCAAGATAGAGGGGATCCAGAAGAAGATAGAGGGGATCAAAACGAAGAAATTAGGGATCAACACGAACAAATTGGGAATGTAGCAAAGAAGAAGACCAGGGGTTTAACTAGTTTAGTAAAACTTCATAAAGATTTTAGAGAATCTAAAGGAAAGAGACGTGTAGTAGAGTTTGATCAATGGGGCAGATTAACAGGGAAATATAGAGCAGAGTTCTCTAGTTACTTAGGGGACTTGGCAAGACATGTCGTTGGACTTCACTTCTTAAAATGGAAAAAAGTGACGAAAGAGCTGAAAGATATGCTTTGGGATTTAATAACGATATGCATCAACCGATTTATACTAAAGGTTAAGGTTCTATTTATTGTTCTTTATATCAAATACCTGTGTCTAACTTACTATTAAATATGATGCCAACTATATTATGAAATAGATGTGTCAAGGAGGAAACAAATGATGTGTCATATCGTTGAACATTTACGTGATTTCAGAAGGAAGTTATACACAAAGTATATTCAACCCAATATAGGTAAACCCAGGAAAATCAGAGTCGTTCCTAAACTATACAGGGGGTTCGTGCAACAAAAACATTGGGACGCATTCGTGGAATGGAGACTTTCACCAGAATTCAAGGTCCTGATAGTACAAATTCTTTTAATTATTGTTGTTTTATCTTCATTTTATTAGTCTAAATATTGATGTAAATCTTTTATATGCGTTGCAAGGATGTGTCTAAAGCGGCAAAACAAGCACGTGCCAAGGTCAAGTACCCACATCGGTTGGGACGTTCGGGATACACGGGACTAAGAGAAAAACTAGTAAGTGAGGTCTCTTATTGTATGTGATTTTCTGTTTGAGTTATACTCCATCTGTTCGGTTAATGAATTACTGGGTCAAGAATAAAGAACTTGTGGAAGATGAAGTTCCTGATTGGTCTTTCATGTGGAGGAAGGCATGTGAATCGAAAGATGGAGAATACAAAGACGATGATGTTAGGAATGTGGCAAATGAAATTGTAAGAAACCTGCAACTTCCTAGTAATATGATTTTTACTAAAACAAGTGTGCAAATTAACTCAGTTTTTCCCTATTATGTATACAGACTTACCATGAAAAGGAGATTGCAGAAGGATCCATAAAGCTTGACAAAGGCACCGATGCCCTTAGTTTAGTGTTTGGCAAAGATCATAATGGACGTGTAAGAGGGGTTGGAAAGGGAGTCACTCCAACAAAATATTGGCACATTCCTCGACGTAGAGGCACATCAAATGAACGCACTGCTCAACTTGAGAAACAATTGGATGCTGAGAGACAACAAGGTGAGGAGTTTAAGCTTTTGTATACGAAGATGCAAGAACGGGAACAAACAATGACTGAAACCTTAGCATTGAAGGATGAAGAAGCTAAACATTTGTCTACGGTGGTACAAGAACAAGGTCAAACGTTGAATGCCTTATTATCTCTTCTTTCTTCTCATGGAATTACATTACCACAATTTCCTACTACAAACAAAAAGTCTAAAAGACAAGTAGGGGTGAGCAGAACCTGCCCAACCCGAACCACCCGACCCGACCCGAACCGAAGTTACGCCTAAAACCCGACATCCGTTATATCCGAACCCGAAATGCACCAACCCATATAAATTATCGGGTAAAGTAGGATCGGGTTGGGTGCCCAAATTCCAAACCCGACCCGAATATCCGAAAATATAAAATCAATTTATTTGATTATATAAATGTATAATATAAATTTAACCTAATTTCAATTCGATACCAATTCCAAACTCGTTTTCTCTCACTTCTCTCATACCTCAGTCGAAGAAAGCTCTGGCATCTCGAATCGAAGGCGCGAAGGAAGCTTAATCGACTCATCTCTGGCGAGCCATCGACGATTGCTCCCACTCCAGGCAAGGCTCCAGTCACTGAGCCACCGGTAACCGCTGTGCAGACCTTGTCGTTCTCTTTCTCCACCAACTCCTAGCGTCCACCATTGCATCTCCAGGCTCCAGCTACCGGTGCACGACTCCATCCCCATTCTTGAATCGATTGACGCCCATTCTCCAGCCACCTTTATAATTGTAACTCTGTACTGTAAGTCCCCATTCTCCAAAGTCCAAATCTCGATTGAATTAAGTTTTAATTAGGATTAAATTAGGTAATTAGCTGAGTATGATGCTACTGTGAGACATTTCCCTATTTATAATTTTGTGATACACATCCCAATTTGTGAGCTAGTGTGAGAATGTTAGAGTGCGAGACACAGAGACACATCCCAATTTGTAGTTTTGTATTAATGTAAGTATGAAACAATATTGGAACATGGAAGCTGTTGCTACTTGGAACTCATTTTGTTCATACCTGGAACTATTTTGTGATACACATCCCACCCGAATTCCCAACCCGAATCCACCCGAGACTTGAACCCCCCGAACCCGAAATATCCGAACTTTCATCAGTCGGATTTCGGGGCTTCTACCCATTACCCGATATCCGATCGGGTTTTGGGTTTTAGGCCCCGACCCGACCCGCCCGATGCTCAGCCCTAAAGACAAGTATTACTTTGTTCTTTATTTGAATGTATGTTTAAGAGACGACTTCAATAAATCATTGTAAAATGTCTAAAATTTCAACTACACTTTCTAGGAATCTTTGAGAAGGGGTTTGCCATCTTCACTTCCTATGCCACCCCAACAATCTACTCAACTAACTTGTACAAGTAGCCAACCGTCTTCTGGATCTAGGCATTACCTTTCTGGTGCTATCCCGTCTTCTCATATTAACTTGCAAGAGTCTGATAATACGCTATCTCAATTTGTCCCAACTAAACACCAAATAGTATGTTTTTTAAATTGTTTAGATTAACATAAATCGTAGAGTTGAGATTTATGATGTACATATGTCTTATAATTTTGTAGATCATAGAATGCCAACTGGTGTATCCAGAGCTGAGAAACATTGTTGCACGCGATAGAGTTTATTATTCATCAGAGGAACAAATATTACATGGAGTTACTCTTAATGATGATTGCTATAAAGTCTCAATCGATAAACCAATAAAGTCGGCTGATTTTTTACCAATAGAATCCGGTGAGCACAAAACAGTAGGGGAGACAATTGATAGTTTTGTGGCCTGGCCAAAAAGCCTTGTCATCCCTGACACAAAGGTTAGTTGCTTATCCAATTTTCTTTGGTCATTAACTTTTATTCTCACATACTAGTCTACCTATTATAAACCATAAAAAAATGTTTGGTCTGGGGGAATGGAAACGTTAAAATAATATATATATGTGTGGGTGGGTGGGTTATGTATATAATAATGAATATGATGGTAAATGAAAATTGAGACTGATAATTGTTCAAGCGTGTATTTTATTTTCTTATAGATGATATAGCCCATCCAACATGCATAGGTTTGGGTAAACAACAACCATAGGGGTAAATCTTACCTGGTAAGTAAAATGAAAGTGTTGAATCTTAGCGGTAAGGGCTTACCGGGTAAGATTTGGGTAAACGGCCCTTTAGTGTTGACGGTTGCATTATATGTAATAATAAGAAATCTTCACCTTGGAAGGTTAGCATACAATTTTTATTAGTATAACATTACTACAAAAAGGGTAATAACATGTATTTTTGTTCTTGTTGCAGGTACCGGATCCAACTTCTAATCAACATGATGATAAACAAAATTCTAAGAAGAGAAAGAAGACTTATATAACTGTCAATGAGTTACAGAAGCCGAAGCATACGAGGAGCAACTTTAAAAAGAAAAATTCTAATATATTAGAGGACTAGTAGTGATAAGTTTATCATTGGTATTTTTTTTCCTCATTGGTATTTTTTTCCTTATGATCATATGACTAATTTAATTGTTTGATGTTTTTAAGTTAATTATTATATTAAACTTTTTTAAAGATTTATTTATTATTTTGGCACACATTATTAAAATCGTTGCAAATATTATTATTGTCATCATCTTTTATGGCTATATAATATTCAATTTAAACTGTGACTATAAGTAGTTTACGGCCACATTTTAGTTATTTCGTATGGTCGAAACACAACCAATAGCCATGGTTCTACAATTTTAAGAAACCATATATATATATAAAGAATTGGCTACAGTGGATATAAAATTTGTGTGGTTGTAAATAGTTTAATGCCACGGTTTTAGTTATTTCGTGTGACCAAAAGACAACAATTAGCAATGGTAATTATAATTCAATGTGACCATACATCATGAATCGACCACGACGACTATGAAAATTGTGTGACTATAACTACTTTATTGTCATGGTTTAGTTATTTAATGTGACAAAATGGTAACCAATCACCATGGTATTAACAATTCACTGTAACTATATGTCACGAATTGACCACGGTTAATATGAAATTTTCGTGGTTATAAGTAGTTTATGACCATGATTTTAATTATTCATGTAACCAAAAGGTAAACAATGGTTACTGTTTTTGCAATTCAACGTCAGCATATGTCATGAAATGGCAACGGGTAAATAAAATTTTGTGTGACTATAAATATTATATAGTCACGGTTTTAGCTATTTCTTGTAACCAAAATGCTACCAATAGCCACAGATTTTAGCAATTCAATGTAACCGCATGTCATGAAATGGCCTCGGTTAATGTAACATTTGTGTGACTATAATTAGTTTATGGTCACGGTTTTAGTTAACTTATGTGACCAAAAGTTAATCAATAGCCACATTTCTAACAATTCAGTGTAACCAAATTTTATGATTTGGCAACGGTTAATAAGAAGTCTGTGTGGCGATAGCTGGTTTATTGCTACGGTTTTATTTATTTAATGTGACAAAAATATAATCAATAGTCACGATTCTAACAATTCAGTATAACCATATGTCATGATTTTGTCATGGTTAATATGAAATTTCATGGCTATAAGTTGTTTATGGCTACATTTTTAGTTATTTTTTATGACCAAAAGACACTATTAGCCACAGTTCTAGCATTTATGGTAATCATGTCATGAATTGGTCACATTTAATATAAAATGTGTGTGACGATAAGTAGTATATGGTCACGTTAAACATGGTTATAGGGTAATCATTGGTCACCTAAAAAAATTATGTGGCTATAAGTAGTTTATTGTCATGGTTTTCTTTATTTTGTGCGACCAAAAAGTAGAAATAGCCACATTTATAAGAATCAAGTGTAACTATATGTAATGAATCGGCCATGTTTAATGTAAGTTTGTGTGGCGATAAGTAGTTTATGGCCACGGTTATAGGAAAAATGTCCCAATACCATAAAAAATTCGATACGTTTATGGCCACGGTTTTTACGCTATGGCTACGGTTTTTCATGTGATATGGTGACACATTTTAAACGTAGTCATTTGGGTATCAAAAGTCACGGCAGAATAGGCTACGGTTTGATTGAAGAAAAAAATGTGGCTAAAGGCATACGGCCACAGTTTTTAACCGTGGCCATTGTGAGTTTTTCTACTAGTGAAGAAGAAGAAGAAGATGATGTCATTGCGGATCTAGTTTATTGAGTTAAACTAAACCGCTTTGATACCACTTGTTGGTCCCAAATAGCAGTAAGTAAACAAGATAAGTATTGTAGAAGGTGGGGTTGAATACAATACACACAATTTTCACTTAATTTTAAATTTTATTGCTTTGAAATCAAGAATTACACATAGAAAACTTTTGATTGTTGCAGAAGAGAACAAATGAAATATGTTCAAACAATCTTACACTTAAAGAATGAAGAACGATTGTAAAACACTTAGGTGGCGTTTGTTTTTTAAGAGGTCTGAAGTCTGAAATCTTATTTCATGTCTGATTAATAAGAGGTGGTGCTGAAGTCTGAAATCTAAATCAACAAGACTGTTTGTTTTTGTAAATTGAAACGTTTGAATCTGAATCTGAATCTGAATCTGAATCAACAAGACTGTTTGTTTTTGTAAATTGAAATGTCTAAATCTGAATCTGAATCTGAATCTGAATCAATAAGACTGTTTGTTTTTGTAAACTGACAAACGTCTGAAGTCTGAATCAACAAGACTGATTGTTTTTCTAAACTGATAAACGTTTGGATATGTATAATTGTATTTTTTATCCCTCAAAATGTTGTACCGTTGAATTTATAAAAAACGTCAATTCATTTTAATTAAATTATACTACCATATATTTCTTACACGTTCAAAAATTCAACTGAAATACGTCTATCCATTCAAACACAATAGAAAACATGAACAAAGTCTCATAACAACTAAAATCAATGTTAATTTTGCATTAATTGTGTCGCAATTTCTTCTCTTAAACTAGCCATATATGTTTGGTCAGCGGTACTCCCATGCTGTTGAACCTCTTCAGCTTCATCCTCGCCATTGTCCCCTTGTTCAATGATTTGATCATATTCAGAAAATAACTCATCACTTAAACCTTCCTTTCGTATGAAATTGTGAACCGCAAAGCATGCAATAACAACGTCTCTTTGAACCTCAAGTGAAAACGGTGCCATTCTTTTCAATATTGGAAAACGTGCTTTCAGGACACCATAAGCACGTTCAATAACATTTCTAAGTTTTGCATGAGAATGATTAAATTTTTCATACTTGTTCATTGCACGTCGACGACGGAAATCTCCAAGCCAATATCTATAATTACGATACGGTGCCATAAATCCTCTAGTATTCGAATACGCAGCATCGCATAGATAGTATTTGTCTGAAAATAGTAAATAAAATAGTTATTAATATGAATATAGTATATATTACCTCTAAATCGTTAGTATACCTGGAGGAGGAAATGGAAATCCAATAGCATCATCTGTCAAAGTTTCAGACAGAACTCTAGAATCATGCGCAACCCCTTCCCACCCGGCAACAACAAATGTAAAAACCATGTTGAAGTCACAAATTGCCAAAACATTTTGATAACATTCACCCTTTCCTCGTCCTCTATATAAATGTTGTTCTTGAATAGGGACGATTTCCATCAAGGGCGCCAATTGCTCCCTACATTAAATCTAGTAGTCAAAAACAAGTTTAGTAAATAAACTGTATACAACTATTACTATTATTTACCTTAAATATTCGTCGTAACCTCCTATTATTCCCCGGGATGTCTGGATTTGGATTGAATGATGTAGGAACTATGATCTCCTTAGCAAACTCGATCATTTTATCCAACACTTCATGAAAAAATTTATGAATTGTTTGTGTCGAGTGTTGGAACCTATTTTTCACCAATCTATAACGTTGATTGTGACCTATAATCATCAGAAAGATAGCCATCTTTTCTTCGACCAATATATGTTTGTTATCCATTAACCAACCTCTTGCTTTAAAATGATCACATAGTAGAACGAAAGCATCACGGGACATTCGTAACAAATCAATACATTGTCGATCGTTACCTTCAAGTAGCTCATTCGTAAATTGTCGTCCAGTCATTGCAGACGTATTATCTCTTTTCCTTTTTAAACGCTTTGATCGCAAGTAGAACACATATAAGAATATTACAATGATAAATATAGCTATTTTATCATCATCCATGATGAACCTGTTAAAAGCATAAATAAAATTATAAATAAATAAAAGCTTGTTCAATATCAAACACATAAACCCAAATAACAACTTGTTTAATATCAAACACATTAACCCAAATAACTACTTGTTCAATATCAAACACATTAACCCAAATAACACAAGTAACTACCACAAAACTACTTGTTCAACTTCCAAATAACTACTAGTTCAACTTCCAAATAACTACTTGTTCAACTTCTAAAAGCTTAGCCTACATAGTTAAATATCAAAACATAACCAAATAACATGTTCAAATGCATAACAGGTAACCAAATAACAACTTGTTCATAATCCCAACACTACTCCATGAATCCCAATCTTCTTGCAGTCCTCGAAATCCATGGTATTAATATATCAGGGTCTAAAGGGATCGCCAACCATGTCTCTCTTAATAATTTTGTGTGGCCAAAAATGTCAACAGCTGCACTATAAAGAGAACCCTTTGGATCAAGGCCAAGAGTGTTCAACCGTTCAAGACAAGCCTCCACGCTTGAGGTTTGTTTTGCAGCAAGTGTCTGAAGTGCACCCTTCATATCAATAGCTAATTCATCCATGTCGACCTTTGTTTTACTCTTTTTTTTTGGTCTAGATGAATGTGCACTTGGTTTATCGACACTTGGTCCTTCCTCATCATCTTCATCCTCATCATTCTGAGTAGTGTGAGTATGATATGAAAGTGATGATGATGAAACCACAGTCCTCTCACGGGTTGAACTAGGGGCATAAGCACGAGATCCGGTAGCAGAAGTCCCCTCAAATAAAGCAATGCACAATTCAAGAAATACCAATGGTGATGTTCTTAAAGTTCTTGCTTTTGGATGACCCTGCGTCCAAATTAAAGATAATTGTTTATATAATACCCATACTATTGTATTTACTATCTAAAATTGTAAAAATAGAATAAAAACTAACCTTGTAAAAATCTTCCCATTCTTGATTGGATAAGGTGAACGTATTCATTTCAGGGTCATAAATGTTCCCCGTTCTATTTCTTAAGTGCACCCATCCCGAGTACTTTCCTTTTAAATAATCATATTGATTTTTCAATTGTTTTTGGGTGAGCTTTACGTGGCACACTTCATCAAGCTTTGTTGCCACCTTTACCCAAGTTTCTTTTCGAAGACTACTTCCAATTCGACCCACTTTACTTATCTCTTCTATACATGTCTCTAAAAAGCATTTGATAATTTCGTTTGTCCATCTTACACGTACATTCTCGTCCATCACTAATTAGCACACACGAAAGAATCACATTCATAAATTCCTATCTCAAGATATTTCATCTAATTAGCAAAATAGCAACCCTACAACAAGGACCATGAATGGCAAGTAAAATCCTACATTATGAGAGACAAAAAATAAATGAATGGTAAACTGGAGAAAGGGAATTGATCTGGTGCATCTCAGTTTATCTTATTCGGTGCATCTCATCCTAATCTCATCCTAATGTGCGTCCATAAAAAATGATTTTATATACATAAATTGTGCTATCAAAATGTTGTAATAATAAATATGGATAAAAAGATAATTTAAATAAAATAGAGTACTATAAAAACAAAAGGTAATTAAAAGAACTATTAGAAAGAAAAGTGAAAGGTTAAAAACACCCATTTTTCAAAATCCTACAAACCTTTTCTTTTCAACAAAGATGCAATCAAATCAAAAAAGATAAATCAAGCAAACCCAATATATCCCACCATGAAGTGAAGCATTGGATCAAGAATGTTTATCCCAAGAATCTTGGCATGGCATCTCCTAGTTTTTACAAACGATTTGATCTCACCCAATTTACATTCCTAGTTTTTTTTTTTCTTCATATCATAAGAGGTCAATTTTTTACAATTTTATATGATTGGCTCGATATTTATCTACGATTAATATGAACAATCAACATAGCCCTTTTTTCTTAAAGATGATGAAATACGAAGCATTATACCATACATGCTTACCTCCCAAAACACACAAGTGAGAAGGTGACTTGGTTGGCATATATAAATGCTTACCTCCCAAAACACACAAGTGAGAGTATCCACAAGAAAGCACTTATCCAACTTGATTCTTTATATGCTACCTACACCTGAAAAGTAGCAGTTCAATATTCTTGTTATGGATAATTAAAGAGAGGAAAAGCAATAACTTTATCTTTAAGTTGCAAACTGCAGCATATTGTAAGGTTTTAAAGTGAACAATGTGAATTAATAATGTACAAAAGGTGATCTTGTGAGCTGATAAACATAACATAAGGAAATAAAGATACCCAAAAGTGAATCTAATGAAAAATAAAGTAATATTGTGACATCAGAAAGCAATGGATTACAGAAGAAAACCACTTGATTACAGAAGTTGTGAGGAGTTAGGTGTAAAACCACACATGTGCAAGAACCTAATCTGGGAATGGCAAGAATGATTCATATAATCAACCAAACCCAGATCAGAAAAGCTTCAAATTCAAAACACATCTTCCAAAAATGATAGATTATAAACCAAAACCATGAGAACCAAATCTGAAGTAATAACTTGGTCTATTGATCAACAAAAACGCAAGAAATCCAACAAAATTTAAACAAGAAAATATAATTGTTTCTCCAAATCCCAACAAAACCCAGATCAGAAAATCTTCAAAATCCAAAACCCATCTCTCAAATCAAGGATTTTGAAACGAAACTCCGAAAGTAACGAGTCAATCTTTTCAAACACATTCAATGATTAAAGAAAAAGATAGATACTATAATATAAATGAAAGAATAAAGCATGAAGAAAGTGTTGATTGTGTCTATACATACAACCCACAACTTGTATTAAATATATAAAGGAAAACCTAAATCAAGGATTAAATTTGGTTTTCTTCTGTGGAAAGGGAATCTGGTGGTGTTTACTGTACAATCAACACAATATATTATTTTCAAACAATCGCTGCACTTTGGAATATGGCAACGATATATACGGATTAGAGTCTAGATGACAAAACAGGTGGATAACATGCTCGATCAATTGGCAAGAAACATACATGAAGTTCGATCGATATACCTGGATATACGGATCTGGGTAGAAGGAATCGATCTCGTTGAGGGTTTAGATGCGAAATCGGCTTCTCAAGCAGCGACCGTTCTTGTTGAAATTGATCGTTCTTCTCAAGTTTAATCGATTTGGGTAGAAGAAATTTGATCGGTCTTCTCAATCGATCATTCTTGCAGCCCTAATATGTGATCTCTATTAAAGTTCCTACCCCCTTTAATCGAATCTGCTTGCAGCGATATAGGGTTGCAGGAGAGGGAGGCGTGAGGCGTCGATTGCAGCTTTTTAGAGCTTTTCAGAGCATCAATTACCTCTTATAATATCAGAGCTTTTCAGATCTTTTCAGCTCTTTTTTAAAAAAAAAAACAAACAATCTTAATGGTCAAAGATCTGACCGAATAAGATTTCAGAACTTTTCAGACCATTTTTTCAAAAAACAAACAGGCCCTTAGAAAACAAAAGAACTTCGTAGAGAGAAAATTGCAGTGCACTTAGAGAGCTTGAAGGCTTGTAAAGCTGGTGATCTTGCATGTTTGAACCATCCTTCATATTTATAGTGCCTCATGCATTTAATGCATGGGACACCTATTGAGAAAGGGATGGACACATGTCTTCAGCATGGTACAGGATGTACCTTTTGTCTTGATGTGACTTTGTCTTGAAGTGTTGACCTGTAGTGGATGGTGTACACCTTTCTTCAAAAGAGTATAGAAGACAAAGCTTACATTTTCTGATCCTCAGATGAGGTCCACGTCAATGCAAGATATCACAAATATACTTTCTCAAAAAAATACAATGTGTTTGTATCAATGAAATTTTCCCACCGAAACATATCAAAAACAAGTTTGGTGAATAGAGAGACAAGTCGGCACAGGTGAGAAATCTTCGGGCTCCTGAAGATTGAGAAATTTTCAGGCTCCTATGTTGGTCCTGAAGGTGCTTAACAAGTTTGTAGAAGGGGGGTTGAATACAAACACTGAATATTAAAGTTTAATAAATTGTTTATTGATAAATCAAGATTCAATTTACAAGTTCGTTACGGAATAAGATTAAGTAGAACCTAATCTAAACAAACTTAAGAATCACTAATAAGGGTTGCACTAGAATTAGAGAATGGGGGATTAGGAGAGTATAGAAAGCAAGGGTTTCTATATTTTTAGAAAGATGAAGGGTTAGGGAAACTCTGAGATGGAGTTGAAATCTTTCTATTTATACCTGATGCATTAAATGCATGGCAGAGCACTTTACACGTGTCCTTCATTGTTTGGTTGCATGGGTCTGACTTTAGGAGACATGCTTTCGTCCGTATGATGAATAGTGTAGCTATCAGAGTTGTTGTACGAATTGCTGCAGAGGTATGTCTGTTTCTCACAATCGTACGATGTGTGCAAGGGTAAGACAAAAGAGACTTGAGACATAAGCTAAGTGATTGTCAATCTCTGAATATCTCTTCCTTCAGAGATATAAAGAAGTTCAGCTATCGCTGAAGCTTTTCCTCAGATTTCTTCACGTGTGTAGACTTGTCTTGGCTTCGCTGATATCCGCATCAGGTCATGAGTAGACTTGTCTTTGTTCAGCAGATTTGTCTTCGATTCAGCATTGAACATCTTTTGTCGCGAAATTTGTCTTCAGGGATTACGTCTAACTGTTTACATGAGAAACCATCAGCGATGCTGAACATACTCAGTATTTGATAGCTGACAGTGAAAGACTTATACATATGAATGTTTACAAGAAAGATCATCAGTGATAACTGAACAGACTCAGTATGATCGCTGATGATGAAACACTTATACATAATGTTAAACGTAATTTTCACTAAGTATAGAAAAGGATCATTATCAAATCACTGAGAGAGTAAAGATCAACAATCTCCCCCTATTTGATGATGACAAATTAACTATGAAGAAAATTACTTTAATGTCAAAATAAAGGATAATCAGGACTCATAACATACACGTCCCAATTACTATTTTGAGAGATCCTTTACAGTACTGATAGAGTTAAGTACTTCACTGAATTTTCATTAATTCAAAGAAAGAATTACAAGAGAGATGAAAATTTTAAGAAGTGAAGAACTAACTACTGTAAGTCTTAACTAACAAATTACAAGAAGTAAGAAAAAATCTATTAGCTATCTAGATAGGATTGTAGGACCTTGATCATGTAATCAGGTACTTCTTCTCCTTTTTGCTTTCGATTAGCTGATTCTTGTAAGATGATTGTTTTGATCGGTTCAGCTAGAGGAGAATAGGTACACCATAAGCACTAAAGATCCTTGAGATGATTGAGAGGACAGATGGGAATCTCAGAGACTCTTTGGAATCTGAGCTGGCCTTTATCATCTTTGAAGAAGACTCCAAAAGTATTTTTCAGCACTTGTCCTACAATGAATGGTCCACCAGGAGGCAGGGATAGATCAAGAACCGAGAGATCAGGAGGAGGTCCGAACAATACTTCTTTTGAGAACTTGATGGAGGTGTCGTTCTTGATTGCAGCGACATTATCAGAGGAAAAGTAGGCAGGCTTTCTTTTGGTTTGTCTTGGCTTTGGAGGAAAAGCAGAAGGGACCTTTAATACAGCAGTGACTCTGTTGAGGAGGGATTCAACGATACCTTCAACATAACCCCTGTAGGTTGACTTTGATTTCTTCAGCGCTTCTTTGAACTCTATCCATTCCATGTAGCCAAAGCTTTCAAGTCTTGATATGAACATCGCCTTTACGCTTCCATCCTCTCTAGTTATCTCCATTGTAACTGATAGTCGGTCCTTTTTCTTTCTCCCAGAGATGACAACGGCTATGATCTTCATTGGGTCAGAGCGATAATCGATCTTCTGTTTGCACCATTCAAGTGTTTTATCGCTGACCTCTTTTTCTTTTAAGCGCTCCTCTTCAATCTCTTTTAGGAGAGCAGCTTGAACCTTCACTGGATTTTTCTTTAGTTTCTTATCTTTGAACTAAGAAGACTGAACCTTGAGAGCTAGAGTCTCATCTTGTTGGCATTCAGCAATCAGCTTCTCAGCTCTGACAGATTCTTCGATCTCAACTTGAGTCAGGAAATCAAGCTCTTTTGATGAGGATTGAAGAGGGATCTTTAACCGCTGACTCTCTAGGTGAGAAATCATCTCTGTTATTCTTTTATTCAGTTCTTCATCTGACCATTGAGCTGGTCTAGAGGGCCTTCCTGGATGGTGCAGGGCTTCTTCTTCTTCTTCTTCATCAACCACATTTAAGGAGGTTGGGATTATTTGATCTTCAGCTGATGGAGTTGGGATTATTTGAAGTTCAGTTCCCTTAAGCAGAGGAGAGAACTGACTGATTAAAAAAAGAAAAAGGAGTTAGTGTTTATTTATAGAAGAAGAAAGATAAAGGCTAGATGAGAGAGGGGTTTGGTAGGAAAAGAAGGAGAGATGAATAAGGGATAGGCATACCTGAGAAGGATTCTCCCCCTCAGATGGTGAAACAAGTTTCAGGTTTCCCTCGGTAGTTATTTCCTTCTGATTGCCTTGGGATGAGGCACCAGAAGCTGCTTCCCTTCTCCCCCCTGCTTCAGAAAGAACAACACCTTTGACAGCTGGTGCTGATGAGGCATATGTAGCTAAGAACCAAAGAGATTGGTCCTCTTCATCATCAGCAGCAGCATTGTATTTCTCTTGATCAGGAATATCAAGATCTTCATCTTCTTCCTCTTCCTCTTCCTCTTCCTCTTCCTCTTCCTCTTCATCTTCTTCTTCATCAACCAGAGCAAGTGAAGAAGAGGGGGGGCTTGAACTTTTGCCGCTGAAACCTCAGCGACCTTATCCGTTTCCTGAACCTCAGCTGCAACTATATTTTCTTCATTTAATTTATCCCCCTCTTTGTCAGCATCAGATTGGGGGATTTCAGCATCATTGGTTATAGCCTCAGCAGCAGGCTTAGAACGGACTTCAGCCTCCAAACGATCCAGACGATCTTCAATAACAGGAATCTTTGAAGTAGCCTGATGAATGAATTCAATGGCGAATTTCAGCGTTGTACGATCATTATCCGTAAATGAAGGCGTTGGTACAGGAGTTGGTTCATTCAGCTTGTTTAGGAGCTGGTTTAGCAGAGCTGTGCAACAGTTAATCTTCGAAGAGAGACCCTTAACCTCAGTTTGTAGAGAGCCGAAATGTCCCTGTAGAAGTTGGACTTGTTGATGATTAACCACCAAGTCCTCCTTCATTTTGACAATCTCTCCCTAAAGAGCCGTGATCTGAGAAGCTTTAGCTTTAGAAGTAGAAGAAATTGTAAGTCTTTTCAGTTCCTCACCAGCTTGGTTGATAGCGCTATTGTTGGTGTTGATGGAGGAGGAGAGAGAGTCTACCCTGTTAGTGAGTTTGTTGACACTGGCGTCAACAGTACCCAAAGTAGGACCTGAAACAAAAGTTAGTGGTTGAGCATAAGGATGCTCAGGCTTATATGGAGAGGTGGGAGAAGTGTATATGTGTTTATGAATACCTGATAGATCAAACATGTTGTAGAATTGCATATCTCCTTCAAAATTTTGAGGAGTTGTTTGAGAATCGGGTCCTAAGGATGCAGCATGAAGAGTTGCTGCGAAACGTGGGGATGGTTAATGACCAAAGAAATAATAGAAGAAGGAGTAATGGGGATAGAAGTAGAAATAGCACTTGTGATAGTAGGATTTACCTCAGTTTGTGGAGTTAGAGAAATTGAGAAAATGGGTGTTGTCACAGGTGCGGTGTCAGCAATGGTCATCATTGACACTGTTGTTGTAGCAGCTGATGTGGAGGAGATACCCACGAAATCATCCAAAATAGTTTGTCGATAAACTACTTCAGGTATTGTTCCCGAAGGGGTTGACTCATTGGTCTTTCTGGCCTTTTTAGAAGGACCAGAGAGAGCAGTTGATGGACATTTGGAAGGGGTGGTAACGGCAGGGTTAGCAGAAGAATGAACCTCCTACGCGACCACTGAAGTAGAAGAGTGGAGAGAGAGGCAAGAACGTAAGGTAAAGATGCTTACCTCGTTGTCAGTTGGTTTGATCTCCAGCGCTCGTTAACCAACCCTTGAGAAGCTACCATCATCAGTGGTAGGATACTTCTTGTCAAGTAGAAAGTGAAGGAAGGCGCAGATGAAGCGAACATAGGGAATCTTAGGATCCCTTTCAGTCTTTTCAATCTTTGATAAGAGATCATCAAAGATTGCACCTGCGTAGTCGTAGTGCTTGTTGGCGATTACTGAATAGCCCATTTGCAGCTGCATTTTGCTGGCCTGGTCCAGCGAACCTATCTTGCAACTCATACTTTGAATGATATGAGTGAAGATGAAGTCGAGCTGCAAAGGCATGTTTGCCTTCTGAATCTTGGCCAGCTTCTTGTTTGGAATTAGATAGCGAGGCTTGTTGTCCCATGAATATCCCATGTCATCCAAGAAGCGGATGAGTTCAGTGTCTGTAGGGAGGAGGTCGAAACCAACGTTGGTCTTTGCAGGGAACCAAAGAGCCTTGCGGAGACCAAAAGCAGTAAGAAACCCGGGGCCATTTTCAGTAACGAAGGAGATGGCATGGACCACTTCTCCTTTCTTGTTTGTCACAGTGGTCTTATCAGCTGTGAACCAGAATTGCTAAAGGAGCGTCTTTGAGGGCTTGGGATCAACAGTGAGTGCATAGGATATGCATGATTGTTTCAGAAAAGCAACAGCTTCCACCAGATGTGGGTATTTGTCAGTGCTGAAGTCCAAACGGGCCAGATGGTTGTTTTTGGGAATTTCAGATTCAGTCAAAGCGAACTTGACATTTTTGGAAGCTATGAGAGTAGCTTGGCCCATGTCTGAATAGAAATAAGTAGAGTAGAATAAAGGGTTTAGAGTCTAAAAACAATTAAAATTTCACCAGTTTTTGTTTTTAGAAAGAAACATAGAAAAACAAAGTTGTTTTTAGAGTAAAGCAGTGTTCTTTATGAGAAAGTAAGAACATTTTGAAAGTGTTTTTAAGATGAGAATATTTAGGATTTAAAAGTGTTTTTAAGATGAAAGAATGGGAAGAACAAAAACCTGATAATCTTGAAGTTTTGAAGTTTTGAAGATTAGTGTTTTTGTCTGCTTGAATGCCTTGAAAGCTTTTTCTTGCTTAGGAAGTTTAACTGAGCGTAAAAGATAAGAATGGAAAAAAGGCATTCCTTTTATACTATGAGAGAGAGGGAATGAGGCGGGAAAACAAATGTTCATCATGACATGGACACGTCCCACGAAGTTGATTTGATAGAATTGCAACGGACGAACGTGTCAGAGGAAAAAGCATGTCATGGATTGTCGGTTCAAATGACGTCATAGGAGAGAGAAAAAAAACGTTTCATTTGCCTTTTAGAAAGTATCTCTGAAGAAAAGTCAGAGATAGGTTTTCTTTTGAAAAAATCTCTGATAGAAATTCAGAGATAATTTTTCTTTCCAAATTATCACTGCTGAGAAATATCAGTGATAAGATTTGTTTATCAAAAAACTTTTAACCGCTTGAAGAAAATAGTGATTGAAGATTTGATTTTTGAAAAACATCTTACTGAATGAGATATTCAGTGATAGAGATTTAGAAAACATACCTTAGAGTTAGAATATTTAATCATAGATTACATGATGAAGTGTAACATATTTTCACTAACATAATGCATGAGAGTTGAAGAATTAATCTTCAAGGTTCAGCATTCCAAGCTCACTGATGAGAAAGTTAAATCTTGTCTCATCAAGAGGTTTGGTGAAAAGATCAGCAAGTTGATAGTCAGTTGGAATAAAATGAAGTTCTATGTCACCATTCATCACATGATCTCTGATAAAATGATTTCTGATCTCTATGTGTTTCGTCTTTGAATGTAGTACTGGATTGTTTGCTATAGCGATGGCACTAGTGTTGTCGCAATAGATTGGAATCTTTGATAGCTGAAGGTCATAGTCTAATAGTTGATTTCTCATCCATAATACTTGAGCACAACAACTTCCAGCGGCTACGTATTCAGTTTCAGCTGTGGAAGTGGACACTGAATTTTGCTTTTTACTTGTCCAACTTACCAGCTTTCCTCCTAGAAGTTGACATCCACCAGTGGTGCTTTTTCTATCGAGTTTGCGACCTGCAAAATCTCTATCTGAATATCCAGTTAGATCGAACCCTGAATCTTTGGGATACCAAAGACCGAGGTTAGGAGTTCCTTTCAGATATCTGAAGATTCGCTTTACAACGATCAAATGGGATTCCTTGGGTTCAGATTAATAGCGTGCACAAAGACATGTAGAGTACATGATGTCAGGTCGGCTCGCTGTAAGATACAGCAGGGAGCCTATCATTTCTCTATAGGTAGTGACATTAACAGGTTTTCCTGTTGGATCCTTGTTTAATGTCAGAGGAGGTTCCATAGGAGTTTTCATCGCTGAAGTTTGAGTGAGATCAAACTTCTTCAGCATGTCTTTAACATACTTACCTTGGTTAATAAATGTACCTTGCTTGATCTGAAGTACAAGGAACTGAGGAAGTAAGTTAGTTCACCCATCATACTCATTTTATATTCTTTCTTCATTCTTTCAGCGAATCGAGTACACAGAGATGGGTTAGTAGAACCAAATATAATGTCATCGACATATATTTGCACAAGCTAAGAAGTCTTTGTAAACTGCATAAGCTAAGAAGAGTCGAATTTCTTCGAGCCTAGCCACAGGGGCAAAGGTTTCATCATAGTCTATGCCTTCCTCTTGTCTGTATCCCTGAGAAACAAGTCTAGCCTTGTTGCGGGTTACAGTCCCATGTTCATCTAATTTGTTTCTAAACACCCATTAAGTGCCTATAACAGTTTTATCAGATGGCCTGGGAACGGGATTCCAAACTTTGTTTCGAGCAAACTCAGTCAGCTCTTCTTGCTAGCGCTGACCCAGTTTGGATCTCTGAGGGCATCATCAGTCTTCTTTGGCTCTAATAAAGAAAGAAAGTTGACAAAGATACATATATTACCTGTACTTCGTCGAGTCTGAATACCTGCATCGGGATCACCAAGAATTTGATCTATAGGGTGATCTTTAGTCCATCGCTGAGCTGGAGCATAATCGCTCACTTCAAGAGTTGGATCAACAATAGGGATGTTCACTGATGAAGAAGCTTGTGGTTCATCAGCTATTAATTGTAGAGTGCCTGACAAATCATTGTTTACAGATAGGTTTTCAGACGAGGGAAGATATGATGGAGGGAGTATGTTTAGAGGCTCAGTTGAAACCCATGAGATGGATTCAGCATTAGGTGGAATGACGTATGGATCATCATCAGCGACTGAATGATCTGTGTGATGATGGTTTGTGAAGAAGGGTTATGTTTCTCTATAATAAGAGAACATCCAAACGTTTAACTCTTCATTGTCAGCGATAGGTTTAGAATTCGCTGAACGGGATTCGTCAAAGGTGACATGAATTGTTTCTTCTACAGTTTGTCTTCTTTTATTGAAGACTCTGTAGGCCTTAGAGATGGAATAAATATTCCATCATCGGCTTTTGGGTCGAACTTTCCAAGAGAATCTTTGTTGTTTAGAATATAACACTGACAACCAAAGATGTGAAGAAAACTGATAGAGGGTTTCCTTTCATGAAATAGTTCATAAGTTGTATTTCTAAATCGTTTTACTATCAGAGACCTGTTTTGAGTAACGCAAACAGTGTTTACAGCTTCATCCCAGAACTGAGTAGGGAGATGAGAATCGCTGAGCATTGATCTGGCAACTTCAATGATCGTTTTATTTCTTCTTTCAGCGACTCCGTTCTGCTGAGGAGTTCTTACAGAGGAGAAATTGTGAGAAATTCCCTTATTCTCAAAGAAGTTGTTCAGGGAACTATTTTTGAATTCAGTTCCACGATCACTTCTTATTGAGCGAACAGTAAAATTATTCAGCACTTCCATCTTTCTAACAAAAGATAACAGTTCTTCTGGAGTGTCACTTTTGCAGCGAAGAAAGATAACCCAAGTGTAGCGAGAGTATTCATCTACAATGACAAGTGTATATTTCTTTCCAGCTATGGATTGGATATTGACAGGGCCAAACAAATCCATATGCAAGAGTTGAAGAGGACTTGTCACTGAGGAAACTTGTTTAGATTTGAAATTAGCTTTAGTCTGTTTTCCTTTCTCACATGTTGAACATAGAGATTCCTTGGCATATGAGTGTTGAGGGAGACCAGAGACCAGTTCCTTAGTAGAGAGAGAATTCAGGGTTTTGAAATTTAGATGAGAAAGTCTTTTATGCCATAGCCAGTTGACATCAAAGGAGGCTTTAGAAAGAGAACACACATTTTCAGTGGTAGTAGAGTCCATGTCTATTACATAGACATTTTCCATACGGTAACCACTGAGAGCAAGTTTTCCATTCTCATTTACCACTGAACATGCTTTCTTAGTGAAGCGAACTTCGTAGTCTTTGTCACATAGTTGACTGATGCTTAGAAGATTGTGCTTCAGTCCATCTACGTAAGCGACTCTTCTGAAAGTAGTTGTCTCATTGCTGAGGACACCAAACCCTCGGGTATATCCTTTTCCATTTCCACCAAAGGTCACTGAAGGACCTTTCTCTTCCTTGTATTCAGTAAGCAGGTGTTTTGTCCAGTCATGTGTCGAGAGCATCCGCTATCTAGATACCAGATACCCTTCGATCCCTGCAAACATAAGGAAGATTAAGTTTTGATTGGTACCCATTTTTAAATGGGTCCAGTGGGGTTAGTGGAGATGGAAGGTTCAACAATCTTCACGGTAGTTGAAGATTCAGCTTCAGTGGTAACCTTCACTTTGGTTAATTTCTTAACCTTAGTGGTATTTTTCACCTTGGTAGATTTCTCAGCTTTGGTGACCTTCTCAGCCTTGGGGGCATTCATCTTCACTTTAGCTATTTTATCAACTTTTGTGGCATTAGGACATTATTTGTAATATGGTCAGTGAGTCCACAATGATAGCATTTTCTATAATTAAAGGTGGATTTAGGACCATGAGCAGTAAGATTAGATCTGGGAGGAATTTTTATTTCTTCAGATTTCTTAGGCTTAAGATCAATTTTCAACTTTGGAGGACAGATATCAAAGATTTCTGTTTCAGAGCTTGAAGATCGATTTACTGAAGGTTTGAGAGGAACTTTATGTTTTGCTTTCTTGGTAGCCTTCTGAGGATGGGAAATGGATTTCCCTTTATCAGCGAGCTTAGAGCTTTTTGATAACTCTTCAGGAATAGGATTAGAGGAAGAAGAGCACTGAGTAGAAGAGGTGTCAGGGATAGAAGAGACAAACATTCCAAACTTAAGCATGAAACTGTCTTCTTTAGGTTCATCCTGTTCTTTCCAAAAACCAAGACCGGTTTAATCACTGGCAGGGATTTGAGACCTGATGATTTCAGTGATTTTGTTAGAAGAGTTACACCATCCCTCAACAGTTGCCTTTTCTGCTTTTAAAGCAGCCATGGCTTGTTTGCGTGCAATGCTGATAATTTCGTTGACAATGACTTGATCTTTCAAACTTTCCTCTAAAAGAATCAGTTCTCTAATCCTTTCATGACATTTTTGTAGTTGTTCAGTTAAATCAATATTTTTGTTTTCAGCTAGAGTTTTGCCATTCAGTGCATTGTACAGATCAATTGTCAGCACATCAACAGCGCGACTTCTCTCAACTTCAGAAAGAGAGGGATTGGTAGAGATAGATACCTGAGAGGAGATATAGCTCATGGAAGTTTCTGTTGATTCTTCCACTTCTTCTTTAATCTCAACCATAAGACAGAGATTAGCAACTTCTTCTTCATCAGAACTAGATTCTTCTGATTCAACCCAGTCATGCTCTTCAGCGATAAGACCTTTACCTTTTATTTTAAAGTTTTTCAACTTTTGATATTTCTCTTTCAGCTTAAGGTATTTGTTATCGCTGGACTTTCTGGAGGTAGAAGGTTTGAAGACTTTCTTTGACCTGCACTCACTTGCAAAATGTCCAATCTTTTCACAGTTATAGCAAGTAGCAGTAGCCTTATCAACAGGGATTGATTTTGGCTTGTCAGTTATAGAGATAGGCTTATTTCTTCTGAAATTGCTCTTTCTTGCAAACCTTTTAAAAGAGTTTGTCAAGAGTGCTAAGGATTCATCAAACTCTGAAATATCAGTGTCTGATAATTCCTCGGAGTCAGAATCTAACTCAGTGATAGTAAGAGTAGATCGCTGAGATAGAATGATCTCTGAAAAGACTAAAGCAACAGGAGTGCTTTTGGAGTCTTTAGAATCTTTTACAAGATTCTTCTTTAGGAGATTTTATTGCTCATAGTTGAGCAATATTCCATATAAAGTGCTAAGAGAGAGAGAGAGAGAGAGAGAGAGATAATTTAAGTCTTTTGTCAGCTTGAGACACATTGAATAATTGTCCCAACTTGCAGGAAGACATTCTAAGAATTTAGTTAAGACCTCAGAATTAGAATAGGTCCTACCAGCAGTTCTTAGATCAATGATTAAACAGTTAAATCTCTGGTGAACATCATAGAGGGATTCGTTCTTACCAACAATAAAACTTTCATACTGTCTTACCAAGTTAATCTTTCGAGTTTCTTGGACTTCAGTGGTACCTTCATATTGAACACATATAGTGTCCCACATTTCTTTGGCAGTTTTAAGATGCATGATGGAATGGAAAGCTTCATCAGGCAGAGCCATAGAGATAATGCTTTTTGCCTTTGCATCTAAGCCAACCTTCTTTTTGTCTTCATCACTCCACTGTCTTATTTCCTTAATTGCATAACGTTCAGGAACAGCAGGAGTGGTGGCAGTAGCTGGAACGACATATATGATTGTAAATGGTTCATAAGGGCCATTTGCTACGTATTCAGGTATAGTAGGATCTACACCTTCTAGAAATAGCATCATTCGATTTTTCCAGAGAGCAAAGTTATCTCTGCTAAATCGAGGACGTTTTGAGAGCGAACCATTATCATAGTAGTTTGTATTTGTATTGAGTGCCAAATTAAGAATAGCAAGGAAGAGAATAAAGCAAGATCTTGTTTATGAGATTAAACAATCTGCTCTCATACCACTTGTTGGTCCCGAAGGTGCTTAACAAGTTTGTAGAAGGGGAGGTTGAATACAAACACTGAATATTAAAGTTTAATAAATTGTTTATTGATAAATCAAGTTACAATTTACAAGTTCGTTACGGAATAAGATTAAGTAGAACCTAATCTAAACAAACTTAAGAATCACTAATAAGGGTTGCACTAGAATTAGAGAATGGGGGATTAGGAGAGTATAGAAAGCAAGGGTTTCTATATTTTTAGAAAGATGAAGGCTTAGGGAAACTCTCAGATGGAGTTGAAATATTTCTATTTATACCCGATGCATTAAATGCATGGCAGAGCACTTTACACGTGTCCTTCATTGAGTGGATGCATGGGTCTGACTTTAGGAGACATGCTTTCGGCCGTATGATGAACATTGTAGTTATCAGAGTTGTTGTGCGAATTGCTGCAGAGGTATGTCTGTTTTTTACAATCGTACGATGTGTGCAAGGGTAAGACAAAAGAGACTTGAGGCATAAGCTAAGTGATCATCAATCGCTGAATATCTCTTTCTTCAGAGATATAAAGAAGTTCAGCTATCGCTGAAGCTTTTCCTCAGATTTATTCGCGTGTGTAGACTTGTCTTAGCTTCGCTGATATCCGCATCAGGTCATGAGTAGACTTGTCTTTGTTCAGCAGCTTTGTCTTCGATTCAGCAGTGAACATCTTTTGTCGTGAAACTTCTCTTCAGGGATTACGTCTAACTGTTTACATGAGAAACCATCAGCGATACTGAACATACTCAGTATTTGATCGTTGACAGTCAAACACTTATACATATGAATGTTTACAAGAAAGATCATCAGTGATAACTGAACAGACTCAGTATGATCGCTGATGATGAAACACTTATACATAATGTTAAACGTACTTTTTACTAAGTATAGAAAAGGATCATTATCAAATCACTGAGAGAGTATGGATCAACATCCTGAAGATTGAGAAATCTTCGGGCTCCTGAAGATTTGAGAAATCTTCGGGCTCCTGAAGATTGAGAAATCTTCGGGCTCCTGAAGATTGAGAAATCTTCGGGCTCCTGAATATTTGAGATCGGCACCATCCTGGCCAATGGTGTTGTAACACCCTCGAATATGGAAATAGAAACTAATTTAAAATTTTCTAAATACATCGATAATTGATTCATCTACAACAACAATTTAAGGTTTAACTTCAATAAACACATTTCGTTCTATGTACACAGTCTATTATAGGGACGGGTGCTACTAAAAACCCAATAACAGTCACTATCTCCAAACTGCGGAAGACTTCACCAACTACTTACCCTCGTGAAACACTAGGGCTCATCTCTTCAAAGTACTGCTAGAACCATATCCCCAACTGGAACCTGATGCACATGCCGACAAATAAAAAGGTTAGGCTTAACGCCTAGTGAGCTCAAGAGTTTTCATCATATATATATATAACACTAACGTTAAGAATGTTATTTAAATCGTGATTTCCAAGATGATAATACGTTCAATCTGAAGTAACCAAGACGAAGTACATTAAATCTAAAATAATCTATTTTCAACATTCACCCCCTTCGGGATTAAAAATCACAAAACTCACGTAAAACATAAATAACACTTTAATAATTAAATACTGAAAACGTAGATAAACTCCAACTTCCAAAACATGGATAAGGTCCAATAATCAAAACCTTAGAACATGGGTGACTATCCATACTCAAAACGTCACCGAAAACATGGATTATAAAACTCCATACTAAAATCAACACCTTTTGGTGACGGGGAGACCCGCTTACATTATACGCGACGGAACACCAAAGTGGGTCACATAGCTATGTAGAAAACCAAAACGTATGGATTATACTCATAAAACATACCGAGCTCAACTACTCCAAGTCTATTGCTCGAAAACATCAAGTCAACTCCTCTGAGTCTATTCTTGAGAGTTCCAAAACGGGAACTTATGCACACAGGGAATTACACCTTACTGCCCATGGGACGCTGCCCGACCATATAGTTCCACACCTTACTTACCATAGTGACCTGATGCCTATTTCGTGCCAAAGTGGTGGACTTGTCCAAAACGGGACATAAAGAACATTGTGCCTATGGATCCATTGCACTAACTAAAACGTTACATGACTCAAAACGAATGAACTAACGCATTCAAAACATGTAATTCTCAAATGAGATGCAGTAAATGCAAATCAAGACCAAACGCTCTACATTGAGCTATTAAAATCGGACAAGTGTCCCCAAGACCTAACAAAATCCAAACTGAGCCATAAGTTCAACAACTTCAAAGACCCATCGTTGAAAATCATGAAATGAAATCAAACGTAAACAACCCGACTTTATGTAAACCCATACTCCAAAATATATAATTAACTCCAACATAGTTTAGATTGGGACAACTCATTTTCCAAGTGAATTGTATCATTTACTCTTTCAAAAACGTCCCATAACACAAAATCAAACACTTACCTAAAACACACAATAAAATTCATTTATACTCCAACTTTACTTCATGAAATAAATCATCAAAATACCAATGTGTATAATTTAGTTGTCAAAATGCTCAAAATCCCAAACGTGGGTTTTTTACAATGTTTATAAAATGAAACACTTCAAATAATCGAGATTCGCCAAATAACTCAACAATGAATCATTTCATTTAAACATATAAACACTTTGAAATAGGCATTTTGGCATGTACACCGTTTTCACAAATCAACTTGAACTCACCTTGCTAGATTTAGACTAAATCTAGATTTTACCCCAACTTGAGCTTCCTTGAAGAAATCTGAATCCACAAGCAAAATCCTTCCAAAACCTATATTCACAATTTTCCAACCATAAATAATCATGTTTAACCATATAGAATCCTTCCCAAAACATTTTACATCCAAATCTCCAATTTGGCCAAAACCCTAATTTTGACCCAAATTCTCCAAAATATCTAAATCAAAATTTGGGGATACATAACACTATGAAATCATCAAATGGAGCATTTATCACTTATATAAAGATTTTAGAAGGGGGAGATAACTCACCACTAGGTTTTGATCAAAACCTAGTACTTCCAAAACCCTAAGACTTGCATGAGAAGATGAGAAGGAGAACCCTTCACATTAGCTTGAGGTTGAACATTCATGAGGAAGGGTGGAAGATGCACTTTAAATCCATGGATTAATGCTTAGATGAAGCTAGGGTTTGCAACATATGGGAGGAAAAACGGGAGGAAACAAATGGGGGAAAGTTGGGTGAGAATGGATAATGAGAAAAAGGCTGAAAATCGACCTTTTAAGGCCCTGGCACCCGCTCGCGATAGTGCCTTGCGACCTTGACAAGGTCACTGTCGCAGAGCACAATCGCCCCACTTGTACCGCGAGGGGTGGAGTCCCTGCGACTATGCCCCGCGATAGTGCCCTTTGGCACAGTCGTCGGGCACTGTCGCCCTCACTAGTACAAAAATGGGTTGTTGTCACGGTTTTTAAAATTGAAGTTAGTCACGGTTGGGTTTAGAACCGTGGCTAAAAGTCATAAATAAAGTTTGAGTATTGTGTTAGCCACGACTTAACTCAAAAATCGTGACCATTACAAAAAATGTTTAAACATAATGTCATGGTTTAACTAAAACAGTGACTAAATGGTTCTTTACGGCCACAATTTTTTTTTCGTGGCAAGTAGTCACTAAAAACTGTGGCTATAGACAGACATATAGTCATAGTTTTTGTCTAAACCGTGGTTTTATGTTTTGATGGTTATTATCCGTGACCATAGACCGACATATAGCCACATAAAGAAAAATTTCCATGACCAAAAGAAATAAATATATAGCCACAAAAATTTGTAAAACATGGCCGAAAGTCATGATGTTAATAGTCATGGTTTTTATTATTTTGTGTGACCAAAAGGTACAAGTAGTCACGGTTATAAATATGAAACGTAACTATATGTGATGATTTCGCCACAGTTAATATGAAATATGTGTAGCTATTAGTATGGCTAAAACCGTGATTAAAATAACTTATTGTCACAAAAAGATGACAAATATTCGTGATTCTGATGAATCAGTTGCGTGACTCATAAATAGTTTATGGTCACGATTTTTAGTAATTCGCATGACCAAAAGGTAACTAATAGTCATGCTTCTAAATTTAAGTGTAACTGTATGTCTTGAATTGACCACTATTTTCTTATTTTATGTGACCAAAAGGTAACATATAACTATGTTTGTAAAAACTAAGTGTAACTATATGTCATGACTTTAACTATGGTTTTTAATATTTTGTGTGACCAAAAAGTAACATATAGCCACAATTCTAAAAATTCAGCATAACTATATGTCATGAATTTGGCTACGGTTTTTAATATTGTGTGCAACCAAAAGGTAACCGATAGTCATAATTCTACATATTAAGTATAATTGTATGTCGTGAATCGGCCACGATTTTTTTATTATTTTATGTGACCAAAAGCTAACCAATAGTCATCGTTATAAAAATTAAGTGTAATTATGTATCATGAATTGCCTACGATTAATATAAACTTTGCATGATTGAAGTATATGTTGCGATTAGCCATGGTTCTTACAATTCATTTTGTATGACTAAAATGTAACTTAATGGTCTTGATCATATATTTTAGGGGTGTTTGCGGTCCGGTTTGGGCGGTTTAACCCCTCAGACCACAAACCAAACCGCAAGTGGCGGTTTATTGATTTTTCAAACCGAGCGGTTTGACATCAAGTGCCCAGACCGGTCAAGTCAGACCGCGGTTTAGGCGGTTTGGTCGACCGGTTTAGGTGGTTTGAGCCTTTTAGTGGACTTTTAAGTTTAAACATAAAAACATATAAAACTTTGAATTTTAAAGGCTCGTTGTCTTGAGTCCATTTGAAATAAAGAACAAAGTCCACAAAAGTTAACTAAATATCCGAAGACAAAACACTAAAAAAAAGGAATATGCAAAGTGCAAATAAAATCAACGGCTTCACTTCTTCATTTTTCCATTATTTGTATTCCACAATCCATAAAGATTTCAATCTTTTAAAATACCTTGGGCCTTTTTGTATATATTTGGACATTTGGGCTTTATATCATCTATTCTTTATAATAAAGATATATATAAAAAAAATAAAAAATATATATTTATATATTTGGCGGTCGGTTTGGTCCAAACCGCCCAAAAAAACCACCAAACCGCAGACCGGACCGGACCACCCGGTTTGGCAATTTTTCAGATAAGACCGGACCGCCAGACCGCTCAAACCGCCAAAAACGGTCCGGTTTGACTTGGTTCGACCGGTTTGAGCGGTCCAACGGTTTTTTTGAACACCCCTAATATATTTATTGTATGACCAAAAGATAATTGATAGCTAGGATTTTTATTATATTTTATGACCAAAAGGTAACCAATAAGAACAGTTCTGAAAATTAAGCATAAGCATATGTCATGAATTGGCCACATTTTATATTATTCTGTGTGATCAAAAGGAAAGCAATAATCATAGTTATAAAGATTAAACGTAATTATATGTAACAAATTGATCATGGTTACTATGGATCTTGTGTAGTGTAAGTATAACTAATGGCACAGTTAAACTAAATATGTTTGGTTGTAGGGTTATGTATAGTCATGTTAAACATCATATGGCCACGGTTAATTTTGAATCCATGAGCTAGATTTTGAATTTACCTATTTTGTATTAGTTTCAATATTTTTTTTTCTGTGAAATCTTGATTATTCCCAAATTGGCATAATCTTTAGAAGATGTTCCAAAAACTTTCTCTAAAAGTAGTTATTACAAATAATTGCAGTCTTTTCTCTATCAAATAATGAACCATGCACGTAAGAACGATCCAAATGTTCTCTTTTATGTCATTCAAATCATTAGTCTTCTCTACACAACTGAAAATAACATAACACGTGTCACGAGCAAGATGATGGACACGATGAGAAGGGACCAACGATGTAGTAGAACCAATGTAGCCATACTAAAGTTACGATAAAAAGAGCTCGATGAATACTGCACCACACAGAAGTTTGTCACCATCAAGATTGAGAAAGTTGAGCTTATATATCATGCTTGTTCTAGTATTTGGATTGAATTTTCAATTGATAGATTCTTAAAATCAGTATAACTACCCATAAACATAAGTTAAACAAAAATGCAAAACCATAATATCATGAAAGTGAATATGGTTCAAATTAAATGGCACTTCGAATAAGATGATTGATGCTTATCGATTTGGGATCTTAGATACTTAGATACGATTCCAAGTGGCCATTACTACGCCACATGTACATCCATTAAACTTCCTTCCGATGCTTAAAGATAGAACAAGTAAACAAAAGTTGAATTGGCTTTGTGAAATAAAAAAGCAATATAAGAGCAAGAAAAGTGTAACAAACCAAAGTTACCAGACTCGTTATCCACTATATCAACTTTCCTATATTTTCTAACCTGTTGACATTGTTCACAAAACTCTTTGCTGGAGTTGCAAACAAGGACTTCAAATGACACACCATGATATCATAAGAATTTTAAGAGTGACGGGGTTAAAAAAGAATGGTTGCTGATAAATATAGAGATAGAATCTCGTTACAAAATTTCACATACCTTGTGACCATATCTCCGGTTTACATACAAATGTCCATTTGCATAGAAACGACCATGCAACCTACATACATTAAAAGTAGAACAGCACATCTTTGCGTAACTTCATACCTCCGGTTTAAATGGACAATACCTTGTGGCCTACTCCCCCAAACTCCGAAAATTCGAACTTTTTCTAACAGTGAACCGACGATTATGTGGAGAAATTCGAGGCAGGGAATTTAGATCATAGGATTTATTTCTTACCAAAATTTCCGGGTGTTACAGGTGTTGATCAAGTAGGCATGCTTGGCTTTAGGCTGAGAAATTTATCTTCAATCCGCTTTAAGAGATATACTTCTTCTTTGTTTTCTTCAGTTGATTTTCGACTTCACTAAACATTTGTATAAAAACCAAGCTGCTAAAAGAACCTCAAAATATTCTAAGTATGATGATGTAAAATGGAAGATCGGGAGGTCATCTTCAAATCTTCAGATGACCCAACAATTATTATATATATTATAAATTTTGAATTTTAAATCAAATTTAACAACAACAACAAAACTACATTAACTTATAATTTTAAATAACCGTTACATATAATATGGAAAAAATAATCAAATAATAATTACAAAAATAATAATAATTGATAACTAAAATATATTGATCAATATTAAAAAAAATTTGATATAATTATCAATAATTCTAAATAATTAAAAATTAATATCAATGTATAATTAAAATTTATGTTATAATTTTTAGATATTATTAATTAATAATAATAAAATTTAATAATTAATATTTATTTATAATTAATAGCTAATATATAATAATAAATATTAATGAGGGCTTGATTGGAATAATCACAAAAATCTCCTCATAAGCTACTCCAAGTAGCTTATCAAAAAGTTAGCTTATGTTCATCCAAACATATGTATCCAAAAAACAAACTAGCTTATTTTTACCAAAAATGCCTTAGTTCAAAGGTATTTCAGTCATTTTAGCTTTCTTTTGTCCTTTTCCATTGTTCTCATAGCATAGTGTAGAGTAAATTACAATTTTCGTCTTCTGTTTTGTCTTTCCTACTTTTTCATTTTATACATTTTTTAATACTTAATATACCCTAATAAAAGAAATTCTATTTAAGTTGGATCTAAAAAATTAATCACTTTTTCTTATTTATGTAAGGTAAAAGGGAATTTAATTAAAATACCCTTTTTTGAAAAATCAGTACCCAAAATGCCCCAAATCTTGTAATTTTTGCCAAAATACCCCCTAGGTCCGCGTTTTTCACTGTTACACGCGGACCTGGTACGCGTTTTGGCCGCGTTCACTGTTACACGCGTACTCGAGCCGCGTTTTGGCCGCGTTTCCCCCTACACGAGGACCTGGTACGCGTTTGGCATTCGATGCGCGTTGGTCCGCGTTTGGTCCGCGTTTGGTCCGCGTTTTTCACTATAAAACGCGTATCTGGGCCGCGTTTTTTACTGTAGAACGCGTACTTGGGGGCCGCCCATAGCATTGTTTATTTAGGGTTTAGAGATCGACGGTGTGGATGCTTTCATTTGTTAGGGTTTGCTCCTATAAATAAGTGTGTCCCCCACCCATAACCCCACCACCATCACTCTTAAAGGTATCCCATCTATTTCACTCTCTCAAATATATCGTGTATTACACACGCTCGGATCTCGGCTCGGTTGGTTAGCATTTATAAAAGTCGGATATGGGTCGACCACTTTCTTCGGTAAGTTTCCTTTAACCGCGTTTTAATTTTATATTTATTTTAGTGATTATGTGTTAATTTTAGAGTGTTGCGTTTATGTTGATAATATGTTAGAGGTTGCGTTAATTTTAGTTTTACATATTACGTTGATTTTAGAGATTGCGTTAATTTTAGGATTGCGCTACTTTCATAAAAAAATTGTAGAGATTGCGTTTTTTTTTTTTGTATAAAAAAA
This sequence comes from Arctium minus, assembly GCA_954870635.1. Classification (NCBI taxonomy): domain Eukaryota; kingdom Viridiplantae; phylum Streptophyta; class Magnoliopsida; order Asterales; family Asteraceae; genus Arctium; species Arctium minus. The sequence continues at coordinate 94,270,024 of OX941086.1, read as the reverse complement.
GTGTAGAGATTGGACTTGTTTTTGGGATTGCGCTAATTTTATTAAAAAATTGTAGAGATTGCGTTAATTTTAGAGATTGCGGTTTTTTTTTGTATAAAAAAAGTGTAGAGATTGGGATTGTTTTTGGGATTGCGCTAATTTTATAAAATAATTGTAGAGATTTCGTTAATTTTAGAGATTGCGTTTTTTTTTGTATAAAAAAGTGTAGAGATTGGGCTTGTTTTAGGATTGCGCTACTTTCATAAAAAAATTGTAGAGATTGCGTTAATTTTAGAGATTGCGTTTTTTTTTTTGTATAAAAAAGGTGTAGAGATTGGGCTTGTTTTAGGGATTGCGCTCATTTTATAAAATAATTGTAGAGATTGCGTTAATCTTAGAGATTGCGTTTTTTTTTGTATAAAAAAGTGTAGAGATTGGGCTTGTTTTTGGGATTGCGCTAATTTTATAAAATAATTGTAGAGATTGCGTTAATCTTAGAGATTGCGTTTTTTTTTTGTATAAAAAAGTGTAGAGATTGCGTTAATTTTAGAGATTGCGTTTTTTTTTGTATAAAAAAAGTGTAGAGATTGGGCTTGTTTTAGGATTGCGCTACTTTCATAAAAAAATTGTAGAGATTGCGTTAATTTTAGAGATTGCGTTTTTTTTTGTATAAAAAAACTGTAGAGATTGCGCTTGTTTTAGGGATTGCGCTCATTTTATAAAATAATTGTAGAGATTGCGTTAATCTTAGAGATTGCGTTTTTTTTTTGTATAAAAAAGTGTAGAGATTGGGCTTGTTTTTGGGATTGCGCTAATTTTATAAAATAATTGTAGAGATTGCGTTAATCTTAGAGATTGCGTTTTTTTTTTGTATAAAAAAGTGTAGAGATTGCGTTAATCTTAGAGATTGCGTTTTTTTTTGTATAAAAAAGTGTAGAGATTGCGTTAATCTTAGAGATTGCGTTTTTTTTTTGTATAAAAAAAGTGTAGAGATTGGGCTTGTTTTAGGGATTGCGCTCATTTTATAAAATAATTGTAGAGATTGCGTTTTTTTTTTGTATAAAAAAACTGTAGAGATTGGGCTTGTTTTAGGGATTGCGCTAATTTCATAAAATAATTGTAGAGATTGCGTTAATCTTAGAGATTGCGTTTTTTTTTGTATAAAAAAAGTGTAGAGATTGGGCTTGTTTTAGGGATTGCGCTCATTTTATAAAATAATTGTAGAGATTGCGTTTTTTTTTTGTATAAAAAAAGTGTAGAGATTAGGCTTGTTTTAGGGATTGCGCTAATTTCATAAAATAATTGTAGAGATTGCGTTAATCTTAGAGATTGCGTTTTTTTTTTTTTGTATAAAAAAAGTGTAGAGATTGGGCTTGTTTTAGGGATTGCGCTCATTTTATAAAATAATTGTAGAGATTGCGTTTTTTTTTTTGTATAAAAAAACTGTAGAGATTGGGCTTGTTTTAGGGATTGCGCTAATTTCATAAAATAATTGTAGAGATTGCGTTTTTTTTTTGTATAAAAAAACTGTAGAGATTGGGCTTGTTTTAGGGATTGCGCTAATTTCATAAAATAATTGTAGAGATTGCGTTAATCTTAGAGATTGCGTTTTTTTTTTGTATAAAAAAAGTGTAGAGATTGGGCTTGTTTTAGGATTGCGCTCATTTTATAAAATAATTGTAGAGATTGTGTTTTTTTTTTTTTTTGTATAAAAAAACTGTAGAGATTGGGTTTGTTTTAGGGATTGCGCTAATTTCATAAAATAATTGTAGAGATTGCGTTTTTTTTTTTTTGTATAAAAAAACTGTAGAGATTGGGTTTGTTTTAGGGATTGCGCTAATTTCATAAAATAATTTTAGAGATTGCGTTAATCTTAGAGATTGCGTTTTTTTTTGTATAAAAAAGTGTAGAGATTGGGCTTGTTTTAGGGATTGCGCTAATTTCATAAAATAATTGTAGAGATTGCGTTAATTTTAGAGATTGCGTTTTTTTTTTTGTATAAAAAAACTGTAGAGATTGGGTTTGTTTTAGGGATTGCGCTACTTTCATAAAATAATTGTAGAGATTGCGTTAATCTTAGAGATTGCGTTTTTTTTTTTGTATAAAAAAACTGTAGAGATTGGGCTTGTTTTAGGGATTGCGCTACTTTCATAAAATAATTGTAGAGATTGCGTTAATCTTAGAGATTGCGTTTTTTTTTTTTTGTATAAAAAAAGTGTAGAGATTGGGCTTGTTATAAGTTAGGTGCGTTGACAACATCCTTGCATTACTATGTAGGACGATTTTGATAACGTCGATCTTTCGTTCAAATGCCGCATCTCCATTGTAAAGGAAATTAGAGATGCTTTTGAAGCGTGTCCACGTGAACGGGCACAACGTTTACATGAAATGTTTAGCCGCACATCTTTCGGGCCATGGCTCGAGCTTACCAATATTGTACAGGACCCCCTTCTAGTACACATGTTTTTACAGATGGAGGTCGAGGTTGCGAGACCACTGCCGGAGGAATTGTATTTTCACGTGTGTGGGACTCGCATGCACTTTGGTCGTCGTGAGTTCTGTATTGTAACAGGACTCCTTTTCGGACAAATACCCGACCTTCCTACCTTGACAGATGAGTCCTTCGTTAGTAGGGTTTGGCCCGGCCTTGCACCAGGTATCTTGACGTTGAGAACCGTCCTCGAGACGATGAGAACTGGTCTGGGTGCGATATCCGATGAGGATGCTGTGCGTGTTTGCTTGGTGGTGATGGCGGATTTGATGTTCATGGGTCGTGATCCAAGGTTGCCGGTTTCCTCTACTGTACTTATCGCTGTCGATGACTTTGAGAGGTTTAACCGCTATCCGTGGGGTAGCTACATCTGGAGTCACTCATACAAAGGACTCCACGGTGCCATCGCCAGACGCAAGCAGAAGAACCAGCACAACAACAAGATGACGTTGAACGGGTTTGCACACGCCCTAAAGGTTAGATAAGTACAATAACATAAATATCAATTCATTAACTAATTTTGCTAATTTTGGATTTATTCTAACGTACTTGTTCAATTTATGTAATTCCAGATATGGATCTTGGAGATGTTTCCTGCCTGCCGGCAAAATTTCACCAAGCGCTCCGACAGGTTGATTAGGGGAACCAAATGGGATCGAGATGCTGTCCTTAGTAAGTCTGCATGCATTGGGATCTTCAACTCAGCTTTGAGCGTACGCCCTCTTACTATATTTTTAATTGTAGTAATTAAAAAACTATTTGTGATTTATATGTCTTATAATTTTTTAGGTTGTTAATGCGCCATATGCGGAACTGAGGCCTACTCAGGATGAGCAGCAGTCGAGTTGGTTTCGACGGAGCGTCGCCTTTTTTGAAAGTTCGGCGGGCAGGCGACCGACAAAGAGGTCCCGACGTAGAGGTCCTGATCCCGATGACAATGATGACGATGATGACGATGATGATGAAGATGACGATGATGGCACGCGACGTCAGGCTCCCCCTAGCTCTAGCTATCAAGCTCCCCCTAGCTTTAGCTATCAGGCTCCTCCTAGCCCCACCTATCAAGCTCCCCCTAGCCCCACCCATCATAGGATGCCTGATATAGACCCATACCAAGATAAGTGGGAGTACATGACCTCCGTGGACAGACGCGTAAGAGACCTCGAGGCCCTCGATATGGCCAGACGCATAAGAGAGCTCGAGGCCCTCACCGCACACCTTCGCCACACTCACGTTAGTGTTTAACTTAATTTGGGGATATTACGCCCAATACTTTAATATTGGTTTGTGTATTGATATTACGTTCCATGATTGTATTAGGTGTCAACGAACATGGCGCCCACTTACACGTCGCCTGGGCAAATGCATGGGTACACGGGTGCGGCATATGCGACCACATCATCCCAGCGAAATGTAGGTTATTTTTTTATTACGTTTGAAAGTAATTATTAAGAGTGCTCATTATAATCCATGTCACCAGGTTGGGATGACAAGTACGACGCCAGCCTACACGTCGCTGGGGTACACACAGGCGGCAACCGGAGGAAACTACCCTTTCTCGACCCCATCATTCCAGCAAAATGTAAGTTACGACGAGTGCTCATTGTTGTTTTTTTTTTGTTATTACGTTTGAAGATTCTTATAATGACCTACGTCACTAGTTTGGGATGCAGGCGGGGGACTATTACAGACCCCAGATGATGGAGCCGGGGCCGGGGCTGTCCGTCCTAAGCGGGTTGGTGGAAGATTTTTTGGGAACTTCCATCCCTTATTCGATAGGGTCGGAGTCGGGGGTTGACACCACCCAGGCGCGGGTGAGTACTCCGATGGCTGATGATATCATCGATCACCACTTTGAGGATGCTGACATGCCCATACATGAGCCAGATCAGGCAGCACATGAGAGGGCGAGACGGGTCGCTGTTGTGGGGCCAGCCCTTTGTTCCCCATATGTCCAACAAGCTTCGACCACAACAGTACCTAAGAAAAAAACCAAGGCAAGGGTGAAGGCAAAGGGCAAGGGAAAGGTTGGGGGAGACACTACGATGACTGACGCGGGGCAATCGGTGTTTGTTTCGGCGGCACAGATCAGGGAATTATGTATCAGTGATCAGCTCCCCCACCTGATGTGTCCATTTTACGGCGGCCTTCAAATGAATGCCGGTTTTTTCATGCTACTGTTGGGTGTAGGTGGTAGTGGGGATTTCGAGGATCTGGTTAGTATTTAAATATAGTCATATAAACAACTACATTTCTAATGACAGGTCTAACAATCTACGTTTTGTGTATAGCAAATCGACGCTTGGGTTAGAATGATCCAAGAATCCCGCTCTCCACATGCCAGATGGACGGTCATGGACTCCAACTTCTTTGAGTGGCTTACACGGCCGGGCCAAGGATACAGGTCTGTGTTTGAAACATGCAATGGACTGGGCCATAGAACTCATCCAGCTTGGATGGACATCGACGAGGTATGGAAATCGATTTACATAATTTTTGTTCAACTTGTTTGTTACTAACTATTATTGTGTTATTGTAAAATCTCAGGTATACATCCCCATATGCGTCGTGGACAAACATTGGGTGCTCGGTGTTCTGTACCTCTGTGAAATGAGGCTGGTCTTATTTGACAGTTTACAAGCAAGAAGGTACACTTTGCCCTTGGAAGAACGCCTTGGGATCTTCAAAAAACAATTGCCGAAGTTGTTAAAAAAGATACACGACACGCCGGATCGTATCAAGGCCAGCAAGAAATTAGAGGTTATCTATGATCCTGATGCACCTCAACAGACAGGGGGCCTTGGGGATTGCGGTGTGTGGGTGTGTCGTAACATATCCAAGTTTATTGAAGGTCTGCACCCAACAGTTGCACCAGATGCAACTGAGCATGTGGCAAGGGAATGGCGTAATTACATGGCGGAGACCCTTTTCTCGTTGGCTGTCCAAATAAACGATTAGGTTGGAGATACTTTTTATGTTACTTGTGAGTTGTGATGGGCCTCTTGAAATAACAAATATGATTCTTTTTTTTAAAGTCATTTTAAATATTAAAACCCTTTTTTACTTAGATAACTAATTTGGATCGGATGTTTTATTTTATATAAAAATAGAATTCGTTAACTCCCAAGATCACAAATTGATATGAAAAGGGTAGTACATGAAAAAGTTCTTTTGGTAAATAAAAAACAAAATATTATTTAAACTTACCAATTATTAATGACAAACTGGTAGGGTTCAAAAACAACCGGTACAAGTTCATCTAAACAAATATTGGAACGACGTCATTAAATGAAGTGAGTAGGTAACATTGTCGGTCATTGAAATGTCAAACTATGGCTACACGACACTTGGTTTTTCTGGAATCCCCAACGACTTCTTATATGCTCGGGTGATACAATTTTGGAAGTGTTAAGCTCAACTTTCTTGCTGTACACTTCAATGACGGTATAATTTTGTAGTATAAAAATATAAACGCATCAAACCACAAAATACATTGGACGATTTTATTAATGAAACAAAACCATAGAAAGTAAAAGTAAAAAACCGACAACTCTTTAGTGTTGTGAATTTCACAGTTACTATAACACGGGTATTTATAGTGTCAAGGAACAATTGTTAAAAAAAAATGAATCGTTTCAGTATTTGCAGAGGAATCATTTCAGTATTTGCAGAGGAATCATTTCAGGCTTTGCAGAAGAATCATTTTAGTTTTTGCAGAAGAATCGTTTGACCATGGTTACAAACCTATCTCCGCATATGGTAACAAAACGCGGGGTTAGTCCGCGTTTTAGTGGTGTAACGCGGGGTTAGTCCGCGTTTTAGTAACAAAACGCGGGGTTAGTCCGCGTTTTAGTGGTGTAACGCGGGGTTAGTCCGCGTTTCAGGCTTTGCAGGGGAATCGTTTGACCATGGCACAAAAAACAAATCATTTCAGGCTTTGCAGAGGAATCGTTTGACCATGCCTTTGAAACTATCATGAACCGATCTTCGCATGGACTATAAGTAGATGCTCCGGTGAAGTAGTATTTCACAACTTCATATCTATCCTTTCTACCCTCACTTTCATTTACAAATATTATCTACATTCTATACATTATCTAAATTTTCATTACTTGATGGCTGGAGGTTCACGCGGTAGGGGGAAAAGGTCAGCGAATGGGGCTGGCACTTCACGCTCCGTGGACATCGACCAATTAAATGATGGAGCTTCAAGGATTGACTGGAATGCACCAGATACAACGGAGGATTGGGCGCAGTTTGGGTTAACTGCTTACGATGAACCGATAACGCCTCAGGAGTGGGAGCAGTTTAACAATGCCCAAGCCGCATACTACGCTGCTCATGGAGGAATGCCCCCTCCTACGTATCAATCCAACCAGGGGCCAGGTCTACCAATGTCTCAGGTACTGCCTACCAGGTTGAAAAGGTCCTGTGATGAGGCAAATGAAGAGATACGAAATACAGGCAGGACGTGGCTACAAAACATGGAACTTCAGAAGGACAAAGAAGCAACTATTGCGGAGCAGAAGGAGCTCCTGGAGAATATGAAGCGCGATGTCAGGGAGAAACAAAAGGAGATTAGAAAGTTAGAAGATGAACTGGTAGACATAAAAGAAAACTACACCGTCATGGAGGAGCATATGAAGGCAAAGGCTGGCTGGGTTACGAAGTGCCGGGAAATCTACCCGTAGTAGGTTTCTCAAAGGGTGGTTGTTGTATGGATGCACTTTAACGTTTAACCTAAGTTTTATTTTATGCATTAATTTTTACTTTATCGATGCTTGAATGTTGTACGGATGCACCATTTCGTTTTCTTTAATTTCAATAAAACGATGCTTTTATGTTTTATCTTTTATTTACACATAATATAATTTCACAATCACGATAAGGTAGATAAAATCAACAATTAACATAATAACAATATCACTTAGCATAGAAGATGAGGTGGTTACAATCAAGGGAAGTCAATGTTAAGGTCAATGTTATCATGCCTTAAAGTTCCATGTGGTTCTAGGTCTGATGACCCTTGAGAGCGAAATCTTTGGCTAGTAGAAGCTCTCCTGGGCACGGTTGAAGGGGCAGGAGTTGGACATTCACCACGAGTATGTCCTACTGCTCCACACCTAGTACACGTTCTCTGTATCGGATCCTCACCACGAGATGGACGTCGATCGTTCTTTCTTGGTCTCCCCGCACGTCTCTTGGTTATTAACGGTGGATAGCATGGCGGAAGGGGGACGTGTGGCAAAACCCATGATTGAGGGGGTCTAACAGGATAGATCAACTCATGATATGTTGACCGGTAAGTACTGGACGTGTAGTAAGATATAGCCAGATCGCTGCAATCTCTACGATTCATTGACCTTGCAGCAGCGATGGCATGACCGCACGGTAAACCAGAATATTGCCATTGGTTACATTCACAAACACCGTTGACCATATCGACAGTCGCGTGATAACGGATATCCCGAACGTTGAACTTACCATGTCCAATCTGACTTACCCTCCATGTCGTAGACTTTCCCGACCTTCTGCTAATTATCTCCTCCGCCATTGGTGTGAGATGATTACGCATTTCATCTACAAATATGTGTTAATTGTGTTACGATTTATACGGAAGAAGAAAAATGCAACAAACATATAAGTTAAAGATTTTAGAGTTTATCAACCTCCCTTTCGTCGTCGAAGTTGGTACCACTCTTGTTGAAAATCTCGGAAGTACTCTATAAGGCCGACAATGGGTAACCTGCGTGCAAAACGGGACAGTGCATTCACCGACTCTACACTATTAGAGGTCATTATGTTATACCGTTGTGCAGGGAAATGGGCCCTTGACCACCTCTCTTTACCAGCCTCGTCCATAACTTGTGCTCCACGAGGTACTTCATATCGTAGTGCATTCATGTAGGTCTCGAACTCCCTAATAGTATATGCTTTGCACGCCTTCCAATACGTGGTCTTGTTTGTTGTGATACGTTTGTCCGCGCTTTTCACGTTCATCTCCAAATGCCGACAACATAGGGCGTGAGGGGTGGAGGGGTACACGGCAGAAATTGCCGCGCTTATGGAAGGAGCCCTGTCGGACATAAACACCAACCCTTCCGGGGCTCCGATACATTCCCGCAACATGTTCAGAAACCAACCCCACTCCTCCCCCGTCTCGGACTTTCCTACTCCGAAAGCCAAGGGCACAATGTTGTTATTTCCGTCCATGGCAACCGCCAAGAACATCATACCCAGGTAATGCCCCTTTAAATGGGCAGCGTCTATTACAAGGACAGGACGCGGATTTGTCAAAAACGTCCGGATCTGCAATAAACGTACGTGGTTATTATTTGTAAATGTTAAAATTCATAATATGTAAAGTTACGACGATTTAATATACTTACCGCACATCCAAGTGCAGCGAAACACAATTCGAAACGTCCGTTTGAATCCGTCCTTATTCTGGTGCGTGTACCCGGATTCTTCAGCTCCAAGTTATATAAATACGCAGGGAGTCGTTCGTATGACTCCTCGGGTGTGCCTCTCACCATTAGTAGTGCCTTGCATCGCGCACGCCATCCTTGGTGGTAACCAATGTTGATCCCGTACTGTTGATTTATATCGTTGACGATGTCCTTCGGCCGAAATGACCTGCTAGCGTCAAGAAACTTGTCTTTCAGTATGTGGCCCAAAGTCCTTTTGTTGGCCTGCCGGTGGCTGGCATTTAGTTGTGTCCTCGAACATGTGTGTACGTCGTTCAGCTTTCTAACGACAAACAACCCTCCTTTAGGGCCCACGGACTTCGCGGACATACTCCATTCACAATTTTGTTGGTCACAGACAGCCTTGTATCTGCGTTTGTCGGATTTCTTCGCTCTAAACACGAAACCCTCTCGCAAGAACTTCATTCCCAACTGTACGGTCATTTCCTCCTTCGTATGAAATATTTGACCTTCATGTATAGTTGTACTACGATTGTAAGGTGCGGGTTGGTAGGCTGGTATATGGGTCTCCGGGTTAGGAAGGGAAGGGGGCATATCAAAATAATCGTTTAACGCACCAAATGATTTATTGCTAGGGGTATATGTTTCTTCATCCTCGTCATTATCGGTATCTGATCTGTCCAGATCAGATATACCAGTTGTGAAAACATGTGTTTCGTCATCAGCAACTCCAACAAACCGTCTTTTTGGGTCTTCTGCTTCTTCTTCTTCTTCTTCTTCTTCTAGTTGCGTCTCCGGAACAACTTCGGGATAAGATTCGTTAGGACGATATGCATGATCAGAATAAAGTGTGGTGTCGTAGGATGCCTGAAATTGAGAGTCAGGCTCCAGTTGACTACCACCGACATGGATTTCGTCATCATCTTCGTCATCACCTTCGTCATCATCTTCGTCATCGCCCATCAATGGTGCGACATACACAAAAAGTTGTGGAGGTATTTCTGAATCGGCTGCAAGTAGCATAAAACCAAGGATTTCATCATCGTTGGTTATCTCCATCAGTGAGCCATCTGCACGTCTGAACACCAACTTGCAAGCAGCAGAATCTCCGATTCCACACTTTCCCACGACGTAATCGATAAACGTCTTATACGAAACCATTATTGGAATATATACACCACGCTTTGTGTAGCCAATATAATCCCACCCATTGTTGTTTTGCACCCATTGACCATCGAAACATAATAAGACTCTAGTTTTTTGAACAGATGAACTCATTTTTTCAGTAGTATGAAAAATGAAGCAATTCAAGTGGATGTGATGAACGATTTTGCATCTAATCTTACTAATCTTTATAGGAAAAATTGAATGGAGAAAATGAATGTGAACCACATATTCAATGACAATGGTACACTTATTGTATGAGAATCAGACTAAAATGTGGAAAAAAACAGTTAAATCATTCAAAAAAATACGTCACAAACAGTTGACCACACATGAAATCATAGGCCTGAAACCCTAATTTTCCAAACCCTAATATGCTTTACACTATCAAACGCGGACCTAACCCTCGTTTTTTAACTAAAAACGCGGCCCCAACCCGCGTGTAACAGTGAAAAACGCGGCCCAAACACTCGTCCCCGTGCATTGAAGCCAAACGCGGACCAGGTCCGTATGTAACAGTGAAAAACGCGGACAAAACGCGGCCCGAGTACGCGTGTAATAGTGAACGCGGACAAAACACGGACCAGGTCCGCGTGTAACAGTGAAAAACGCGGACAAAACGCGGCCCGAGTACGCGTGTAATAGTGAACGCGGACAAAACGCGTACCAGGTCCGCGTGTAACAGTGAAAAACGCGGACCTAGGGGGTATTTTGGCAAAAATTACAAGATTTGGGGCATTTTGGGTACTGATTTTTCAAAAAAGGGTATTTTAATTAAATTCCCAAAGTAAAATGAAAATCTATTTATATCTAGTAATAAAAAAATATATCATTTTTAGGTATTTTATTTAAATAAATGTGTATCAAATAAAAAACATTATAAGATATATATTTTTTTTCAAAATATAAACTTAAATCTATGGAGGGGAAAACAATCAACAACCATACATTTTCATTGTTTTATACTTAAAATATTAATTGGTTATTTATTATTATACTTAAAATATGTGGTTGTTAATTGTTTATTTGTTGTTCAAAGTTTATATATATATATATATATATATATATATATTATAAAGTTTTTATTTGATACATATTTAATTAAATCAAATATCTAAAAATGATATATTTCTTATTACTAGATATAGATAAATTTTCATTTGTATCTTGCATAAATAAGAAAAAACAATACACTTTTTAAATCCAACTTAAACAAAAAATGTTTTTTTTAGTGTAGATGGATATACAGATATATATACATCGGATAAATTGCATAAAAAATTAAAAAATATTTAACTTATTTTAAAGGTCTCGACAAGACTTTTCTCAATGTGTAAATTACAAAATGAAATATGTATTTTTAATGTATTATTATTTAAAAATATTATTAATTAACTAATATATCAAGGGTATAAAATGGAAAAGGTAAGAAAAACCAAAAGGAAATCAATCAAACTATACGGACGGAAATTGTAATTTACTCTACAATTTAATAAGATAACAAAAGAAAAGGCCAGATAAAAAATCTAAAAGGACCATAATACTCTTGAACTAACTAACCATTTTAATTAAAGTTAGTCATAAGGACCAAAAGTGAAACAAAATGGCAATCACACTGACCAAAACTGTAATTAGTCTCAAAGAGCGATCAAACTTGATAATGAATGGTAACCACAAGCACCAAAAATGTAACTTACTCTAAAAACTATGTGTCTAATTACATCGGTTGGTACATCTATATAAAAGGAAAATATAGAGTTGCTTGCTTAGGTGTCATAATGAGAGACTTTCTTTCACATTTTTCTAATTTCTCATGATTTTGAATTTCTTTTAAATAAAAAGTTTCTCATTAAATGAGTTTTAACCTTTCATTTTCTTTAGAGTAAACTTCGTTTTTGGTCCCTAACGTTTGTCAATTTTAACGGATATTGTCTCGAAGCTCGGATTTGGTCCCTCACGTTTGTCATTTCCCTTTGGTTTTGGTCCTTCCCACTAACGGCCGTTAACTTTTTCCGTTGACCAAGTGAGCAAATATGCATCCCACCACGGCACAACACTACAATAGGATTTGCAGCGAACTCCTACTCCATTACGAGTCCACCATCACCAGATCTACAATCGGACTCCCACCATCGCTACCAATCTTCTCAGTACCTCCGCCTTGGATTTGTGGTGCTGCCACACATCGGTCTCCAACTCCCCCTTCAACCTCGATCTCTTTCCCTTATCTCTGAAGCGAACGAACCAGATATGTGATGTAATCACATCATGAATAGCTTGAACCCAGATATGTGCCGAACTAGGTTTTTGATTTTAAGGGTTATTATTCAGGTTATGATCTTACGGTTTGATTTGTGTTATATGGTTTGTATACATCTCATTTTCATCTCTATCTCCATTTTAACGAAAATAATTAACGGCCGTTAGTGGGAGGGACCAAAACCAAAGTTAAATGACAAACGTGTTTGAATTTGTGATTGTGGTGGACGGTGGTCAATGATGGTCAACGGTGGTGGATGGTGGTCAATGATGATGGTTGGTGGTAATTTTGGATTTATATTATATAATATATTTTAAACTTTAATATAAAACTAAAAAAACATGAAAATGACCATAATACCCCTTATTTAATTGGAGTTAACGGAAATAATTAAAGGTCGTTAGTGGGAGGGACCAAAACCAAAGTGAAATGACAAACGTGATGGACCAAATCCGAGTTTCAATAGTTTAGGGACGATATCCATTAAAATTGACAAACATTAATTAACCAAAAGTGAAGTTTACTATTTTCTTTATTTTATATTATTTTTATTTGCACAACACAAATACATCAACAATTATTTTTTATTATTTTTTATCGGGTTACCAAGTTTCAATAGTTTAGGGACGATATCCATTAAAATTGACAAACATTAATTAACCAAAAGTGAAGTTTACTATTTTCTTTATTTTATATTATTTTTATTTGCACAACATAAATACATCAACAATTATTTTTTATCGGGTTAGCCATACATTTCACATATTTCTAGCGATTCACATGGCAACATCAAATGATACAAATATTCGAAAAATGTAGTATATGAAATGGGGGGTATGCTTTGAAGATTAAAAGAGTTGGTTGGCTAAAAATGTGACACTTACCATTTGGATTAAATGACAATTTTGAAGTCATGTAAAAAAAATATTTAATTTAAAACATAACAGCTTTCACTTCCGATTTCATTAAATGTAAAATGTTCATTAGAATCGAATCAATACAATCATGAATATAAATATAAATATAGTTAATATCAATATGAAAGAAATTTTGGCTAGAAAGTATTGACATGATACAATGAGAATTTTGTATTTTCTCAAATAATGAAATGTAGTTGAGTTTTGTTTATCCCACAGTGATGATGCATGAAAGGAGGAGAGATGCCTTGATATATTAGAAGGGTATTGACAAATGTACGGCGAGAATTTATTATTATCAAATTTTGGTTGATGTAGTATCATAACATTTTTATATCTTATTTGACATGTGTTTTAATCATCGCCACAACGCACAATGTTGAAGACTAGTTATAAATACATCACTTTTCTTCATTAATAAAAGAGTAAACTATACAATTTTGGTCTATGTGGTTTGTATAAAATTATGAAAGTGGTCCCTGCTGTGCAAAAATTGCAAGAATAGTCACTCTATGCATTTTTCTTTGGATGTAGTTCATAACCCTAACTCCATTAGTTGTAATGTCATTTAGTTGAGATGCATTTAATTTGATCATTTTGTCTTTCTTTATTTAAAAAAAATTAATGTACAAGTTTATTTAGCTTATGTAAAAATGTGATTAACATTTCAAAAAAACATAAAAAGAAAACCCCCCCCCCCCTCTCCCTCCCCCTCTCTCTCTCTCCCTCCCTCTCATCTCCAATGATTTCATCATAGGCCTACCTCCTTCATCATGGCTCGACTGTATCTGTTTTTTTTCTCTCAGCCACCACTTCTACTTCTTCATTTACTTTTTCCCCACCGTGGCTTGACTATGTTTGCTTCTCCCCCACCTCACCCGCAATGACCATATCCCCCTTGTAACACCCCTAAAAATAGAAGTAATTTAAACCTAAATAATGACGTAACAAATACATCTATCTAAAGAAATCACCCAAAATATGGTAATAGTAAAAGTGTTTACACCACAATAATGAGAATGATACATAACAATCTACTATTCAAAACTACATGAAACTTAAATTAAAATCGGGTGTCACTCATCTTCCAAAAACTCGCCATATGTCCACAAATGACGATCTCCAAAAGACGGCCTCAAGGCCAACCACTCGTGTAACACCCGTAATTTAGGTGCGTTTTGTGTTTGTCTTACTTTTCTCCTCGTTGCAGATTTTCATATTTTGGTTAAGGATCTTGTGTTGAGGGAAACCATGAGGCTAAAGTGAGTTGGCTAGATTCCCAAAACTTCGCACCCAAAAGCTCTAGAGTTGAAAACTCCACGAAACAGGGCTCGGTACCACTCCTGCGACTATGCTCGAGATTGTGACACATTGTCACTCTCGCAGGGCACAAATGCACAAAGTGTATCGTAAGGTGGGGTGGTGGGGCGACAATGCCCGCAAGAATGACACCTTGTCACTCTCGCAGGGAAAAGTAGCCGAGGGTGTACCGTATGGTGTTAAACCCGGGCGACAATGCCAAGCGAGAATGACAGTGTCATTGTCGCAAGGCAAGGTCGCGGTCGGGCCTCCAACCCTTAAATACTCCTTAAAACCGATTTTATCTCATTTTCCTCTTTATGGAGACTTTTGGCTGCGATTTTGGAAGAGGCTAAAGGTAGGGTTTCACTCTTTCTTCATTCAATGCTACCAAATGGTTACCTTATGAGCATTTATGGGTTTGATTTAGGTTGGTGATTGTAATTAAGAGTCTTGTGTTTGAAGTTCAAGTTCCATTCCAACTTCCTCTCTCAAATATATATCATCAACTAGGGTTTCTATAAACTCTACAAGGTGAGTTTTCTACCCTTTGTTCTTACATATTTACTAGGGCTTATGTGTTATAGCTCTCATCTATGCCTCCTAACTACATATTGGGTTTTGATATATTTTGACCTAACCATGATATTTGGGAATATTAGGGTTTTGGGAACTTGAACAATAACGTTTGGAAAATGTGGTTAGACTATAAATAATGGTATTCTATGACTCTCTACATGTTTTGGAACTCACTCATATTCTATGGGATTTTGGTAAATCCAAAGTGAAAATTAGGGTTTTGGTGAGATTCAAGTATTGGGTTGGTTAGTGATAAACTTGTCATTGAAATGGGATTTATGATATTATTGTTGATGGGTTTGCATTGATAAAGCCTCCTTAATAATGGGGGTCAAGACTTCATGTTAGTAAACTTATACATTTAATTTGGTTTTAACACTTACGTATATGATCAATGATGAATGGGTTAAAATGCTTTGTATTTGGTCTTAGTGCAATGGATCCATAGGTACGATGTTCCAGTGTCCCGTTTTGGACATTGAATTCACCACTTTGGCACGGAATAGGCATCAGGTCTCCATGGTAAGTAAGGTGTGGACTTATATAGTTGGGCATCGTCCCATGGGCAGTAAGGCGTAATTCCATTGTGCATGAGTTCCTGATTTAGAACTGAGTTCCCGTTTTGGAACTCTCAAGAATAGACCTAGTGGGGTTGACTTGATGTTTTTGAGCAATAGACTTAAAGGAGTTGAGCTCACTATGTGATTGATGTTTATTTGTACCATGTTATAATCACTAATGGTTTATTTGGTTGTTTTGATTTAGCTCACGGCTATGCCCTCCGTACGACTTCAAACGGGTTTATTACTTCCAATTCAATTGAATTGCTCTTACTAGGCTTTAGCCTAACGCTTGTTCTTTGGTTTTCGTGTATGACAGGTCTTTCTAGTCGTGGGGCTCGTCGGGATTGAGAGGACGACCTTGGGGTCGAGAGCGGTCTTTTTGAAGAATTAGAGACCATAACATTTGATTTTGGAAGATACACATTTTGGAAGAATAGCGACACCCGACCATAATCTTTCTTGACCAAGTTAGATTATTAGGTTGTTGAATTATATTCTTCACTTGATTTGGGTTGTAAATCTTATACTTTATTCCCCGTTTTGGGATGACACACTTGGTTTAGAATGTCACATTCATATTATGCAGGATTGATTGTCCCCTATTTTAGGGAGTACAGGTTTACTCTAAATTATAGACGTTATATTGCCGAATTTTCGAATTTTAAATTCACCTCAAATTTTAGGTTGTTACAACTCGACTCTCAAGACTTGGAAACGCCGCCGCTAACGGAACCTGATATACATGTAATTTGAGAAAAAAGTGTTAAGCTTTGCGTCTAGTGAGAACAAACATTTTATATATAATTGCAATAAATGTAAAAAATGTCAATGAATGACTTTCTAGGCATAAGAAGTAGTTTTGCTTTCCAAATGCACCACATAAGAACCATAAGATCCAAAACATTCTATGATGACGGGGGAGACTCGATTTCCAAGAATTGTAGCGGAACACAAAAGTAAGCTACTTTCCAAGTTATGAGCTCAATACTAGGATCAAGGTCACGAGCTCTCCGGCTTGTACTTAGATATGGGAGAGGGAACCCAATGATTCTAAATCACACTCATTCGCTAGGATTACATTTATGGTGCATAACTAGTATCCGGTCCCACATAACCGTACCAATTTGCCTTCCGCGTACCCAATGTCTCAACTAGCTACAAACGGGAGTTATCCCAAAATAAGCCGAATTTAAAACCTATGGATCCAATAGTATTAGTCTAAGGATTGTCACTTTCAGATTATGACCAAACTATAATCACACATATAGTTTTAACATCAACATTTCCATAAAATGTCTTCCATGTATAAATAACATTATATGAAACTAAATCCATATATTAGTAAACCAAATGACCATTTTCAAATCCCAACATAATATGGTCACAAAACATATTTCCAAGGTTTATGAGGTCTAAAAGAACCTTAGTTGGTTCATTGACATAGCCCCTTCATTTCATTCTCAAAGCCCATTTTAGCAAAAGTTCATCCAACATAACAATTGCCATAAATGTGTCGAAATGGAGTTGTCAAGTATTCAATTAGGGATATGCATATAAAACTACATTTTATAACACATAACAAAACTCTTCATTTTACACAAGAATGGTAAAAACCCTAAAAGCTTCTCAAAATGTCAAGTTAGGTCAAAATCTAACAAATGAGCAAATATGGTTAGGAGAAGTTTTGAGAGATCAAAATGCAATGTTTTGACATGTATAAAGTTTAAAAGAGTAGAATGAATTCACAAACTTAGGTTTTGACAAAAACCTAAAAACCCTAAAAATGGTTGAGGGTTCTTAAAGATGAGAGTATGATGAAGAGCTTCTAGCCTTTGCCTTTAATTCCTAGCTTGATAAGGAAGAATCATTTGGAATCCTCAAGATTTGGTGCATTGAATGCTTAAAAACCGAACCGCGACAATGCCTTGCAATTGTGCCCTTGAGCACTCTCGTCGGGCATAATCACCCTATCTGTATTGCGGGTGGTTTGATCCCCGCGACAATGCCTTGTGATAATGCCCCATGGCATTGTCACCCAGTGTGTACCGAACCCCGAAATTCTGACTTTTCGCACCAGAAAACTCACGCCATAAAAATCCAACAATCCAAAATGAAAAATATTTCTAAATTAAGGATCAACTCTAGAAAGTTATAAGGAGGGAATAGATTTATTATATACCTAAATCACGGGTGTTACACCCCCTCCTCCTACTCAGAACCACCCCTCCCTCGTCTTCGACCACCCCATTCCCTCCTCTCTGACAGGCATGGGGAACGTTTCCATTTTCTATTTGTAGCAATGATCAAGCCAAAGCAAAATCGGTACATTTCAATAAAATACATGAAAAAGAAAAAGCTCCATAGCCATAATCCAACTCAATTAAAACCCATACAATCATTTTCCATATCAAATGGATCAAGAACATGTCTCTCAACATAAATAATTTCACTTATTCTTGTTGAGTACATCTATAGTAAGGCTATGATGAACGTGTACAAGTCTCCCAAAGTGTAATCTTTAGGTATAAGTTAACAAACTTTACCTTTTTTAATTCATATTATATGTAACGGTTATTTAAAATCACCAATTAATGTGACAAAAATTTTAAAATTCATATTTAGTTACACTTAATTATTATTTTACAAAATTCTTAACATTCCTTAACATGCGATGATCTTATTATAAGATATGAGAAGTTTGTAATAATAATATAAATATGATATATAATTTAAGAAATATTCATTAAGCTTAAAATAATTGAAAAACTATTTATTTTTCTTACTACGTATTTTGATATGATGAAATATATTAGTGGTTTGTTTTGTTTTTATATCTGCAATATTAAAATTGAGAATTTGTTAGCACGTTCCTTTTGATCATTTTACATTTGTCTACTAACTTATTAACTAGTTTTGACAAACATGCTTACTTGATTAGTTTATCAGCTAATAACTAATTTTTTAAGCTTCAATTAACAAATAGTTAATTAGCTAATTTGTCAAACAAAACATAAAAATTCCCCAAACATCACGTAGCTAATATAATGGCCTGTTTGTTAGCAGTTTAATGAGTTTAAGGAGGCTCACAAATTATTCGATCAACTATACTTGATTATTTGGTAGTGGTTTAATAATAAAATGACTTATTCAGCATGCTTCTAAGAGTTAGTTTTATGCAGGAAGTTAATTTTTTTCCAAACATGTCACTTCCAATTAAAAAAAATACGCTCATTCCATTTATGAAAAAATCATCCAAAATAAAAACCTTTACAATTTATGCAGAGAGATTAATTTACAAAGACAATTTTATACATACTAAACTTAAATGAAAAACCAACAAAACATATCTAAGGGGGAGTTGGTTTTCAACTTAATGAGTTTAATGGGTGGTTAGCTTAATTGGTTAAGTTATATTGAAGTGTTTGATTTTAACTTGATATTAAGAGATTTACTTAACATGTTAAGTTAGCTCATTATATCTTAATGCATTAAGTTAGAATTTTTCCAAATATACCCTTGTCCTATAATTTTTCATCACACATCTCATTGAAAATAAATAATTCACCAACATGCATAAATTAAAAAACTTGTAATCAAACATTAATACTTTATTGTTTTAAATATATTTTAAGTTATTAAATATTGTTTTGAACTAATTGAATTCATATTATTTATGTTATTTTAAATAATTCATATTATTTTAAATTTTTTGTCATTTTAAGTATTTATCAAACAAAATTTTTCATTCTAACACTTATGTAGACATAAGAGCATCTCCAATGCAAGGTTTTTATAAACAAAAAGTGTAGTGGCTAGTAAAAACAATCATTGTGGAAAGTTCTTATAAGAACCCAAATCTCTCTAGGTTCTTAAATAAGAACATTTGTTCTTACCATAAAATTTGTGAGATGTGACGTTATCTTTATTTTTTTTATTTTTTCTTGACTTTATAATAATTATTAATATTATATATATTTAACTTATATATATATATATGAGACCCACAAAAATAGATTCTTATAAGAACTACCATTGTGGACTTTTAGGTAAAATTTTAATTTGATGAGGTGAAAATGAGGTGGCACCAAAAAGTACAAAAAGGAGGTTCTTATAAGAACTTGCATTGGAGATGTTCTAAGAGCATCTCCAATGCAAGGTTCTTATAAGCAAAAAGTGCAATGACTTGTAAGAACTAGCATTGTGGAGAATTCTTATAAGAACCCAACTCCTCTAGGTTCTTACCATGAAATGTGTAAGATGTGACATTATCTTTATTTTTTCTTGACTTTATAATAAGTATTATATATATTAATATTAAAATGTATGAGACCCACAAAAAGAGGTTTCTTATAAGAACTACCATTGTGGACTTTTATGTGAATTTTTAATTTGATGAGATGAAAATGAGATGACACCAAAAAGTACAAAAATGAGGTTCTTATAAGAACTTGCATTGGAGATGCTCTAAGGTTAAAATGATAATTTTTAGTGTTCAGACTATTTATTTAGTACAAAAATCAAACACAACTTATCTTAATTTATCCAGATAAATTAATACTTATAGATAATTTAATAGATAAAAAATCAAACAACCCGAAGTACATGATGTCACCACCCCATGGAAACCAATAAATTGCATGAAACGAGGTGTGTCACAACGTCGTCGTATATTTGTGCTTTTATTTTTGGTATATATTTGAATTAAAAGAATATAAATTACATATTTATATATTACATTTACTATGTAAATTATATAATTTTATTTGATTTTACTCAAATTAGCAAAGATAAATGTATAATTTATGGCAACAACAAATGAAAAAAAAAATTGACCGGAAAATCTATTATTGATTTAATTAAAATGCTTAATAAAAATTGTTAAAAATTGAGTCCATTCGATTTTTAAATTGATGAAAATTTGACTATTGTACCATTTAATTCAAATGAGAAGCATACTCGTACAATGTAGCGAGATACATCACGATTTTAATGTTTCATTTTATTTTTTGTTTTTTTATCGATTTACAATACGATTTTAGAT
This sequence comes from Arctium minus, assembly GCA_954870635.1. Classification (NCBI taxonomy): domain Eukaryota; kingdom Viridiplantae; phylum Streptophyta; class Magnoliopsida; order Asterales; family Asteraceae; genus Arctium; species Arctium minus. The sequence continues at coordinate 94,249,303 of OX941086.1, read as the reverse complement.
GTTTTTGAGAAAGTAATAATGTTTTTTTTATAAATTTGTTTAATTTAAGCTTAATATAATGTTTTTATATAAAAAAAATTAAGTGTTTTGTTAGAATTCATTGATTATCTTATATCTATACTATATTATAAAGATGACATAAAAAACTCTTAAAAACAAGTCTTAAAGCTTAATGTACCGCTATTTAATGTTAATTACTTAAAAAACAGTCATAAAAGTTGTATGTACTACATTTAATGCTATTCATTAATTTTCAATTATTATCTCTAACCATTTTAACTCCCCTAAAACCATTTCCCACTTTAACTCCCCTAAAATAACTCTCAACATATTTTAGATATAAAAAATTTAAAATATAATTAAAAAATCTTACAGAATATTTTATAAAAAAAATTATATTATTAAACCAAAATAAATTACATTATATTATTAAGTCTAAATTAACAAATTTATATAAAAAATCATTATCATTCTCTCACAACCATCCAAAATCGTAATGTAAATCGACAAAAAACAAAAAATAAAATGAAACATTAAAATCGTGATGTATCTAGCTGCATTGCGCGAGTACACTTCTAGTATTTTAGTGACATCTATAAAAAATAACCAATTACAAATTTAATAATATAATTAAAACAAATTTATAGTAATATAATATATTAATTAATATGATATATGGAAAGATCTGCATAAAAGAAAAGCCCTTCACATACCAAATTGGTGGATTTTATAAGTTTTCATTAGTAATATGTATCTTGTGCTTTGATTGTAAATTAAGAGATTTTTAAAATATTACATAAAATGATGGTACCTTATGCCTAATAATTTATATTTAAGAGTTTTTTATCCGTGTTATATAATACTAGAAGTGTACTCGCACAATGCAACTAGATACATCACGATTTTAATGTTTCATTTTATTTTCTGTTTTTTTTGTCGATTTACATTACGATTTTGGACGGTTGTGAGAGAGTGATAATGATTTTTTATATAAATTTGTTTAATTTAGACTTAATAATATAATGTAATTTATTTTTATAAAATATTCTGTTAGATTTTTTTAATTATATTTTAGATTTTTTATACTTAAAATTTGATTTTTATACTATATTTAATTATGATGAGAGTTATTTTAGGGAGTTTAAGTGAGAAATGATTTTAGGGGAGTTAAAATGGTTAAAGATAATGATTGAAAATTAATAAATAATATTAAATGTAGTACATACAGATTTAATGGTTGTTTTTTAAGTAATTAACATTAAATAGCGGTACATTAAGCTTTAAGACTTGTTTTTAAGAGTTTTTTTATGCCATATTTATAATATAGTATAGATAGTATAGATTTAAATATGAACATTAGTTAAACGAAAAGTAATACAAAATTTAGGAATATTTTTACAAAAAACATAAAAAAAAAAAAATTAGAGGAAGGGGAATGAAAATGAAATGAAAAGAGTACAAATGCAAATGAGTATTACCCATTCCCACAAAATTAGGGGGAATGAAGCTTCACTCCCACCTATAAATTCCACTTCCCCTTTAATTCGTGAACGGTTGCTTCACTTTTTGTCGACCTCGATATGTTATCCACTTCAAATTGATGTTGCCTTGATCTCCCCTTAGTCGATGCTTGATCTCCTATTAGTTGACATTTTCTGCTTCTCAATCTGCATCACCGTTCCACTACCACCATCACTGCCCCACCATCCCCTCAGTCGATGCTTGACCTCCCTTCCATTACTCCACCACCAACATCTCTGCTCCACCATCACCTCATTCTTAAGATATGTGCCTTGGATGATCGCAAAATCATGTTGATCTTAAGAACGCCCTAAATTGTACATGGTGTCATAATAATATACAAAGAATTGATTATTCAATGGAGATGAATCTCAGAACTATTTGTGGCTCGAGTAGGGAAATACGATCAAAGCTTTCATAAAAGGAGGTTAACGTCACTTGAGGGAGATGTGAATGGTCTGAACCACAACTATTTGTGGCTCGAGCAAAGAGATACGATCAGAAGTATTTGTTTTAGGTTATGTTTTCCTGATTTATGTCCTCCAAGGACAAAAAGATAGAACAATAGGGGAACAACCAACCGGTACCCCTCTTCTCCGACGCCTCCTACAAACAAGAACCACCCCATCGTCCCCTCGCCTGTAACATCTCCGATCGCTATTATCACACCTCCATCGCCTGTAACAATGGGTGGGATAAGGTGGCGTTTCATTAATGAGAAAAGACGAAAAGAGTAAAACAAAAATAATTTTAAATAGAATAAAATAGAAAAAATATAAAAAAGAATAAAAAGACCAAAATACCATAACATACTCTTTTAACTCGAGTTAGTTAGATGGACCAAAAGTGAAGTAAAAAGGCAACTACAATGAACAAAACTATAATTATTTTAAAACAAAGGCAATAGTTAATAATTTGTGACACCAAAAAAAATGTGATTTACTCTAAAAATTTAAATAAGAAAGATATTTATTCAAACAAGGGATAAAAATGTAAATATACCAATAGACATTTTTGCCGTTGCAGGCGATTGAGCAACACGCTCCCAACAGGAAGGTAACCTCTGCCACCTCCCCTCCCCCCCACCTCACCTCCTCCTACTTCTCCTTTTTAACTTCCATCTTCACCGGAGCTTTCTCTCTCCGCCATGAAAACAACCTATCAACTCCTCCTTAAAATGGCTTCTTAAAATAGGGTTTTTTCCATCCATCACAAAACCCCTTTTCTTCTTCTTCACCATTTTCATTGCACTACGCTTCACGAAACGACCCTTCTCCTTCCATTCCATTTCCATCTCTTCATCTTCTTCCCTTATATATCACCTCCTTTTAGGGTTTAAAACTCTTCTGCATTTCCCAACTTTTTCCATTTGTGTGATCTCCAAACCTCCACGAACTCATGTCGTATTCCTACTTCTCCGATTCTTACGCAGCCACGGCTGAAAAACCCGTACGTCATTCGGGTCGATCCAACTACAACCCCCCACATTTAAGAGACCAAAACACCAGACCATTCGGTTACTCTTACCGGAGTGAAAGCCAACCACCAAACAACGGTCGCGGCCGTGGCCGCCGTGGTGGTGGTAGAGGCGGTGGTGGTGGCCGTGGTTTTGTACCGGGATACTCTGAACTCGACAGACAGTTCCGTGAACCTTACCGGCGAACTTATGATACTGTCGTAGAAAAGCTTAATGAAGTTGAGGTTGTGGATGAAAAGCCGAGTATGGGGATTAATTTCGATGCGTATGAAGACATACCCGTTGAAACTAGCGGGTCGGATGTACCCAAACCCGTGAATACTTTTGCAGAGATCGATTTAGGGGAGGCGTTGAATGATAATATCAGGAATCGGTGCAAGTACGTGAAGCCGACGCCTATACAGCGTCATGCGATTCCTGTAGCTTTGGCGGGACGTGATTTGATGGCGTGTGCGCAGACGGGTTCTGGGAAAACGGCGGCGTTTTGTTTTCCGATTATATGTGGGGTTTTGAATTCACAGTCGCCGCCTGAGGCGGCGGCGGGGTTTGGGCGGAGGGAGATGACGGCGTGCCCGCTTGCTCTTGTTTTGTCTCCGACTAGGGAACTCTGTTGTCAGGTGAAAATCGTCATCTGATTTGCTTTCACTCGTTTACCTATTTGTTTTTGTTTTTGTTTTTTATGCTGTGTGTTTCATAAAACTTATTTAATACTTTGTTTATTATAAAAAATGGAGTTCGTTTGATTATTAACCACTATTATTTTTTCTGGGATTTTGGGTCACAAGAGTCGGCTTCTTTTTCTTGTTTTAAGGATCTTAAATATTTGCATTTTTGATGATTTTCTAGTTAGATTTGTGTTATGTTTTGTTCATGGTACATTTGTTTCATTTCTAGCCTTCATTTGTTTTGCATTCTTTATGCTCATCCAAGGGTTTAATGTGTTTTTTATCTCACTGAGAGGATGTTTGTAACTCTTTGGGATTACTTATTTAAAACAACTTATGTTTTTTTAAGTGCTTATCAATGTAAAAGTGTTTGGATTAGCTTATTGTTGTACCAAAATGTAATAAGCTAATAAGTTGTTATTTAGGTGTGTTTGGGATTGCTTATACATGTAACATAACTAAAAAAAAGTCATAAGTTGTTTCAAATAAGTTGATAAGTCAGAATGGTTTAACTTATCAAAAACTCATTATTAGCTGTGTGGCAACATTTTTTTCCCTAACCCAAACACAAAAAATAGCTTATTAGCGGTGTGGAAAAGTTATAAGTCGTTTAAATAAGCAATCCCAAACACCATCTAAGAGGTGAATCTTGTTTGACAAAAAAAATCTCTCTTTTAATGATTTTGTATCTTGGGCCTCTCTTACCTATTTAACTTCCTAATTTCATTTCAAACAATTACCACCATATTTCATTATGCACTATATTATAAGAGTCTCTTAATCATTCCGTAATCATTATCACCAAACCATTTAGCAACTGTTTTTAAAGGTGGGGAAAGACCCCCATTAAAATGTAAAAAACTTTAAAATTTGTAGGTAAAATTTTGTTTTTTTAATTGTTATATGCTTAGTTCTCCTTTCATTTTTTACGGTTCTCCCAGTGGCCTAATCCATTTTAACGAAACCCCCATTCTCTTGCTTGTCAGTCGATTTATTCGTATATTGTTACCGCTAGTTCTTGGCATCATGCTACAATGATAGCTTTGGTTGATGATTTTGTTAAATATATCACAATTTCTTGTTATTTTAGTTTTATATATGTTCAAACAATCCCTCTAGAAGAAAATTATATAAATTAAATAATAGTATGCTTTGCTATTCGGTTAACTGATATGGTAATCGAACCGTTTAACCCGCAAACTGAATAATCCAAATTGTTTTGGTTTGAGTGAGTTATTCGGTTTCAGAATTTTTTATTACCTAAGTTTCTGGATCTGCCAGCCCCCTTATTTTGGTTGTGATGTTTGATCATTTGACTTAAATGTTTTGATCTTTGACTTTTGAACATTATTTTGTTAGATACATGAAGAAGCAAAGAAATTCTGCTATCAAACTGGTGTCAAAGTTGCTGTTGCTTATGGAGGTGCACCCATTGGACATCAGGTTTATACATTGTTCAAGGATTCTTAGATTTTCTGTAATCATGGTTTTAAATATTTGAAGCTAATGCTCATCATTTATGGTGATGTAGTTACGATCTTTTGAAAAAGGTGTGGACATTTTAGTTGCCACTCCGGGACGATTGACAGACGTGATCGAAAGGTCGAGAGTTTCTCTTAAACGGGTCAAGTATTTAGCTCTTGATGAGGCTGATCGTATGCTTGATATGGGGTTTGAACCCCAAATCAGAAAGATCGTCGAGTGTTTGGATATGCCTCCACCTGGCCGGAGACAAACGATGCTTTTCAGTGCAACTTTCCCCGAACAGATTCAAGTTAGTAACATTGTTTTTCTTGATTTTATGCATCTTTGAGATTCATAATTTGTTCAGTTAGTCATATCCAAAGATGAACATTAATCTTTTTATATATTTTCTTGATGAGAATTTGATTTGATTTCTTCATTTAAGACCATTCGAGAATGAATCTTTTCGTGGGTTAGACACAAAATGCTTCTTTTCACTATGTCAAATGTTTTATGTTGTTTTTACTGCTGAGTTTTCATTGCAGAGGCTTGCATCGGATTTTCTTTCGAACTACATATTCCTTTCGGTTGGGAGAGTTGGTTCCAGCACTGACCTAATTCTCCAAAAAGTTGTATTTGTTGACGATATGGAGAAACGAGACTGTTTAAGAAACCTTCTTCGTGATCAAAAAGCTAACGGAAACCTTGGAAAGGTAGAAATTTACTATCATTTACATTTGCATTGATTCTAGTTTTGTTATGTTTCTTATTTTGTTGTGGTGTCTTCTTGATTCTAGAACGCGTTGACTTTGGTTTTTGTTGAGACGAAAAGGGGCGCAGATTCGTTAGAACGTTGGCTGTGCCAGATCGGGTTTCCTGCCACCGCAATCCATGGTGATAAAGTTCAATATGTATGACCCCTTTCTCAGTCTCTCCTTTGATGCCACAATGTTCTTAGATTTTAGATGCCTGCATTCATTATGATATTATATGATACAGAGGAGGATCATTCAAGAAGTTAAACATTTTGCAAGAAGGCGAGAAGTGTGATATCATATATGATTACACGACCTGTGGGTGTATGTAATCATATATGATTAAACGTTTATGTATTGCAAATGTAACATATTTTTAATCACATATGATTAAGCTTGTGTATCATATATGATATCACACTTCATGCCTTCTCGCAAAATGTTTAGCTTCTTGTTTGAACTGTCCCATATGATGCATTTCTCATATAGAAACAATTTGCTTAAGGCTATGTTGGCTGAAAAACTGGTCATGTTTGGTAAAAGAAGCTGATAAGCTAGATGACAGTATAAAATGACCTAAATAATAACATCAAATCATGATGGGATGGATAAAGAATCGATGATTTTTTATCTTACGAATGTGGGAATTTTGATGTAGGAAAGGGAAAGGGCGCTGAATATATTCAAAAACGGCGTAACTCCGATCTTGGTTGCTACTGATGTTGCTTCGCGAGGGCTGGATATCCCGAGGGTTGCTCATGTTATCAACTTTGATTTGCCAAAGGACATTGACAGCTACGTTCACAGGATTGGGAGGACGGGTCGTGCTGGTAAATCTGGATTGGCGACAGCGTTCTTTAATGCCAAAAACTCGTCAATTGCCAAAGCGCTTTCTGAGCTTATAAAAGAAGCACATCAAGAATCCCCGAGTTGGCTTGCTCAGTATGTTGATGGATCTTCTTCTGGTGATCGTCGTTATGGATCCAGCAAGTTTGGTGGTCGGGATTACAGGAGCTCGAACAGTAATTCGTACGCAGCAGACAATAACTCCTACTCAACAACTGGTTATGCTGCTGCTGATTATGGTGGAGCGAATGGTGGTTCGGGCTATGATCATCCGTCTTCTGGTTACGATACTGCAGATTACGGTGGGGCGAGTGGCAGTGTGGAGTATGCTCCTCCTCCTCCGGCGGAGTTTTCTGATTGTTATGGTGGTGATGGTGGTGGACATGGGTATGAATCAATTGTTGCTGGTGGGTGGGAGTAAGGTGATTGATGCCCATTATATATGCATGCATACATAAATTTAACAACAGTACTTCTCTATAAATGGTTAACAACAGTTGGTTTTTGGTAAGAAAATGAAGATGGGTGGTGCTATAAAATGTTATATAGTTAGCATTGAAATACAAGTGATAACCAGAAACACTTGTAAAGATTTACATGCATCATGATGATATGGATTGTTTCTTTTGACTATGCTAAAAAATTTGTATTGCTTTCTTTTGGTAATCAAGGTTTTTAAGCTTTTATATATATATAATGAAAAATTGAGCTACCAATGTGCATACAAGTAATTGAAGTTTTGGTTTGGTTTTTATGCATGTGTGTATGATGCACATATGTATGATGTATGTGTGAATGTTACAAATTACTTGTATTTACATGTGCATATTCTCTGGATGAACTTTTGCCACTTGCTAGAGTTCTCTTCTGTTTTCTATTTTTTTTTGCGGTTTTCTTTTATCCAACCCCTCTCTCTCTCTATATATATATATATATATAAACAAACAGTTCAAATGAGAATTATAAATATTATGAAAACCAAAAAACTGATTGTTAGTATATATAGTAATTGTTGAATATACTTGTTGACAGAATAAAAATTCAGCAATGAATATACTTATTTATCATATACATATTTTAATGAAATTTATATACTTTATATTTATAAATGACTATACACTATAAAATTAGTTATGTGGTTCTCAAATTATTTGTATGTTTTCACATGAATCCTTCAAATAACATTCAGTAATAATAGAAAAATTACGTATATATGTATACACACACATATATATATATATATATATATATATAATTGTGTAGTATAAACTTGACGTCTTAAATACGTTGTGATCTTTAGGGTTTAACACTATCACCATCAGCAAACTCAAGCAATCAAATCCAATCTTTTATAAGTAAAAGACAAAGTAAAATAAAAAAGAGAAAAGAAGAAAGAAATGGATAAAGTGTTGAGTATACAATCTGAATCACAATCCAATCCTAAGAGTGTGATTTTTTTTTAATTAAATCATCTTGTCACATGCCAATATTTTATTTGTTGAGTTTAGATTTTTTTAGATAAATTTTATCATATTAAAAAGATGACTTTAACAATAAAATAAAAATATACTAAAATTTATATTTTTCAATTTCCTACAAATGGAGACCATGACATATTTTCATCACACAAATCTTTCTCTCTATTTAAATACTTTATTCATCTTGAAAACTCTACTTTTTTTGCAATTTTCTGTTATTGATCCAAACTACCCAAATTATTGTTTCGCTTCTGAATATCCTGATAACCTTCAAAATCAACCATTTTGATTCTCTACTGAACGGATTGGAAACCTAGCCACTTATATGACTAATAGAACAACTTCGTGATAAAGAAGCACATAATGCTCTAAAAAATTATTTGATTGAGCATATATGACAAATATTCGGCACTAATAATTAATTATGTCATTTATGTCTTTTAGATATGTAATTCCGTTTTCTTTTTGTAACTTGTTTGAATTATTTTCAATTATAAGTTTTTTTTTAAATTAAGATTATGTTTTAAAGTATCAAATAGTTTAAAAAAATCTAATTTTTATATGCAAGAACAATAAAGAAAAAAATGATCGATATGATGAAATATTAAAAATTAATATTTTTTAAAAAATATTTGAGATTGGATTGGATCATTGAGGAAAGTTAAAAAAACATGAGATTGAATTGTAATTAGAGATTGGATAGGTAAAAGGGAGATAAATTAATTTTTTTAATAAAGATTGAGTTGGATTGGATTGTTGATGGTGATAGTCTAAGGTTTGACGGTTCACTATAGTCTCATTAAAAATACTTGATTACTCCCTCCGTCCCAAAATAAGTGTCCACATTTCTATTTATGTTTGTCCCAAAATAAGTGTCTACTTTCAAAAGTAGAAAACTAAATTCTCAAATTTACCCTTAATTAATGCACAAATATTTAAGAGTTGTGAAGAGAAAAAGACATTAAATAAGGGTAAAGATGTCTTGTGGTTAACAAAAAAGTGTAATAATTATGCATGTCTAAAACCGTGTACCATTTCAATTGTAGACACTTATTTTGGGACGGAGGGAGTATTTGTTTTTGAGTAAATTACGTTTTTAGTCCCTATGGTTTGTTGAAAATTTCTATTTTTATCCTTATAGTTTTGAAATTAAGATTTTTATCCCTATGTTTTATAATTCATTATCTTTATTATTTTTTATTGCTTTTTCCATCCCTATGATTTACAATTCATTTCTATATTAGTCCTCCATACTTAAAAGTAGTTTTGGCCTCATAGATGAAAATAGAAATGAATTGCAAACCATAAGGACAAAATTTGAAATTTCAAAACCACAGAGATGAAATTCACAATTTTTAACAAACCACAGGGACTAAAAACGTATTTTACTCTTTGTTTTTCTCCATTAAACAATGAATTAGATAAGTTGTAAGTATTTTTATGTTTAATAAACAGTTTGATTGATATAAATAATCATATCTACTAAATTACTAGTCAGTCAAATAGGATGTTGTTGAACAAGACAGGATGACAAAATATGCAATTTCGTATTTTTAAATTATTCCACTCCTTCAATATTCAACTTTGTACTTAATTATGGCTTAATAATTAGGAAGATGTAACAAATTGTTGGTTGTTTCACACATGAAACAAATACATTACATATTTCTTTAATTTCATAATTTAGAAGATACAAATTTAACTTTGTAAAAAGAGTAAAATGTTATGAATCAAGGTCTCAAACAATGAACAAAAAAAATCACAAAAGAAAATAAGTTGGTTGTATGATTAATTGAAAGGTATACAATGGAATGCTAGCATTCAAGAGGTTAGTCTCTCCATAAACGGAATAGGTAAATTTCTGGATGACATCTCCATTCACCACCCTACTTATTTATAGCTAGACCCTCCACCAATTATTCTATACTATTCCCAAGTTGCCCTGGTAACATAATACTAACCACCTCCAAAGAGAAATAAGATCATTTACTGTGCCCCCTCCCCCCTTTTTACTCCCCTTATCTCATCTCTTTCAACTATAAGTGAAACGGACGGGTGGATACTTGACATTACCCTGCCTCCAAAGAATCACCTTGTCCTCAAGGTGAAAGTTGGGAGAATCCTACTGCATCGTATCCAAATCTTCCCATGTGGATTCATATTCTGGTAGCCCTTTCTATTTGAGCAACATTTTCACTTGTTGGCCCTCTGGTAGATCATTGGTGTGTACTCCCAAGTTGAGAAATAGAGCTTGTATTTCTTTTGAACTTCAAAATTACAAGCACCAGCAGTACATCTATTTATACAGAATTTGAAAAACAGAAATCCTCAATACGTGGAGAGTTAGCTCAACATTTGGTTGGAGATTGATTGCACTTGTTTGTTGGATAAGACTTGAAGACTTGGTGTAACACCCCAAAATTTCCCATAAGTTAATTTGTCACCTACCTTATTTATGAACCCTTAATTTGATAGAAATTAATTAGAATTGGGTTACCTTTGCTTTCTAATCGGGTTGCGTGTATTTGTGTGAAAAAATCGTGAAAATCTGGTCTCGATACAGTGCGTGTTATTGTGCCAGCGATTTTGACAAGGTGTCACTGTCACTGGGCACAATCGCGTGGAGTCGAGGTACCGCGGTACACACGGTGCGATAGTGCCGGTGATTGTGACAGAGGTCACTCTCGCATGACACTCTTGCGAGAGACGTACCGAGTGCAACCTAATGCGGGCGACAATGCCAGCGATTGTGACAAATGTCACTATCGTTAGACAAGGTCGTCGTCGTGCGATTTGGGTATAAATTGCATTAAACCGATTTTTGTTCCATTTTTCCATCTTCAAGAGCTCTAGGGTGCGATTTCTATGGGTTCTAGGTGAGTTTCATCATCTCTCTTCATTCATTACCATTAAATGAGACACTAAGGATCATTTATTGTTCTTCTAAGGTTATACCAACCACAAGTTTGAAGATTTCAAGCTATCTCAAGTGCAAGACCTCATTTCATTTCTAGGGTTTTCTAGGTTTTTGATAAACCTAACTTGTGAGTTCATTCTTAATTTTTAAACTTTATACATGTCAAACCTATACATTTTGAACTACTAAACATCTCCTTGTTTACATTTTCTTGTTGAAAGGGTTTTGACCTAACTTTTGTATTTTGGAGATTTTTAAGGATTTTATCATTTTCAACCAAAATGAAAAGTTTTGTTATATGTGATGTAAAATGTGGTTTTATATGCATATTTATGGTGGAACACTTGAATGTACACATTTTGGTCACATTTATGGTTCTCGTTTTATTGTGAGGTTTACTTGATAAAAGTGAGTTTTGGAAATGAAACAAATAGATTGTTGTTATTAGGGACTATGACTATTTTAAAGTGGCATGACCCTTGGAAAGTCTATTTTGTAAAGAATCTATGTTGAGATTAGGAAAATGATCATAATTTGACCTTTAAATGGATTTAGTTTTACATGGTGTTATTTATATAAGGAAATGCATTCTTTGAAAATGTTTGATATTGAGAACTATATGTATGATTATAGTTTTGGTCACAAATGTAACTGTGACAAAATATTACTAGTGGATCCATAGGTATAAAGTTGGCTTAATTGTGGGATAATTCCCGTTTGTAACTAGTTGAGACATTGGGTCCTCGGAAGGCAACTTGGTACGGTTATGTGGGACCGAATACCAGCCATAGACCGTAAATGTAATCATAGTGAATGAGTATGATTTGGATCATTGGGTGCCCTACCCCATATCTGAGTACGAGTCGACGAGCTCTTGGCCTTGATCCTAGTATTGAGCTCATAACTTGAAAAGTAGCCTACTTTTGTGTTCCGCTACAATCCTTGGGAATCGGGTCTCTGTTAGAGCACATATTTATTGGATTCAAGATCATAAAGATTGAAGATTAAAGATTCAAGAAGTCAAAGCTGGAAAGTCTACTCTCATGAAAAGTCAAAGTCAATTTGTAATAAAAAGTCAAAATCAATTGTATTTTGTTTATTTCCTTTGTATTTGTAGTAGGTATAAATAGGCTTGTTTGTTCTTTGTTAGTGTATGTGGAAAAGTGTAGTAGAGGGGAAGAAGAGAGGAGAAAGTAGGTCATTTTGAGAGAATCAGATTGTGAAGAGAGCATATTAGAGAAGAGCTTTATAGAATATCTTTCTAGTGAGAGAGTAGAGAGAGAAAGTTTAGATTTGGATTGTTTGAAGATTTATTCAAATACATATGATTACGATTCATGAATATGTTTTCTGTTTATGATTAGAACTTGATAGATCTGGGAATAACAATTGGTATCAGAGTAGATCTGAATTGAAATCAAAATTTTCCAGAAAATTTTGTTCGGCACTGTTCATCGAGTTCACAGATTTGATTTTGAGTTTTAATGCATTTTTCGGTTTGCAATTGATCAGGTTTTGATCGAATCATGTTTTAAATCGAGTTTGTATTGTTTTATTCATCAATTGCACTGTAATCGATAGGATTTGTGATGATTTTTGGTGTTTTTGGTTTTCACGAGTACACAACACCGTTCCATTGATCGAATCTCACTTAGAGTGTTTGTTTTTTAGATTAGATGGTTGTAATCTGTTCTAGATGTATTAGTGGTCTTATTGTCAAAGTTTGGGACTGTTAATCGATGTCTAGATAGTTTTTTTAAGAGATTCAGAGTCGTTTTTCGAAGCAGAAGGGAAGAACTCGCAAGTTGAAGTGAAGAACTCGTGAGATTGTTCAAGAATTCACATTTTTGCGCCAGATCTTGATTTTGCGCCAGAAGATAGTTTTGCGCCAGCTTCTTTTAGCGCAAAGTAGAGTTTACGCCATTGCCTTAGCGAATTTCTGAGTTTTGCGCCATTTACTCTTAGCGCAAAGTTTCCTTAGCGAATTCTGAGTTTTGCGCCATATGCCCTTAGCGCAAAGTATAGTTTTGCGCTACTGCCTTCAGCGCATTCCTGTGTTTCTCGTTAGCTTCACTTAGCGCATTTCAGGGTTATTTGCAAATTTTTTCTTGTTTTTCTTTAATTTGCGAATTCTAGACTTGGTTAAATTTGGAAATTTTATTTTCTGAATTTTATTTGATTTCATTTGGATTAACGATCATTTTTGTCAAGTTCTTTTTGTAACATAATGTCTGCAAAAGAAGTTCCAATGCTGTTCGAAGGAGAATACGAACAGTGGAAAGTTAGATTCTTAAAATGTACAGATGTACAAACTCTGGGTTGCTACATCAGATTATTATTGGTAAAAGGAGTGAAGAAACCTCAAATTCCAATAGAAAAGTGTACTGAGGAACAGAAGAGATATCTGGAAGCTGATAGAATAACTAAAAATGTCTTGCTGCAAAGTATGACTAGTAAGATTTTTAGTAACATTAATATCAACAATTCGACAGCGAAGGAGATGTGGGATTATCTTGAATGGAGGATGATGGGATCAAAGATGTCAACAGAAGTTATGTTTTTGGAAACTGAGAACTCTGATCTAAAAGAGAAGATTTTAAATCTGGAAACTCAAATTATCCAAATTCAGCAAGCAGCATTTGTTGAAAGTTCTGAGGACCAGATTGAGAATCTGAAGGATGCAAATGCTGAACTTCAAAAGAAAATATCTGATTTGGAGAAAAAGATGGCCAAAGAAAGATCTGATTTTGAGATTGAAAAGAAAGCATTTGTAAAGAAGTTTTCAGAATTTTCAAGAAAATGTGCAGACGAAAAGAAGGTGGTTGAGCTGAAATGTTTAAAGCTTTCTCAACAGATTTCTGAGTTTGAGAAAGTAATTGTTCTGGAAAGGGAAAAGTTTGCTAAAGAGAAGAAGGAAATTGAACAGAAGAACGTTGGATTCTTCAAAGAAATATCCGGCCAGAGAAATGATGTTGAGAAGGACTTTGAAGAAGAGAGAAATATCTTTGAAACTGAGATTAGAAAGCTGACTGTCAAGCTATCTGAATTATCTGAAAGTGCCTTGAAAGATCAAAAGCGAAGTCTGAATTCAAGAAAGAGATTGACCAACTTGTCAAAGAAAGAGACAACTTTTCTTCAAAGATTAAAGAGCTTGAAAAGATTGTTTCAAAGGTGGTGGTGACTGAGCAAACGAATCTAGAGTCAAAAATCCACTCACCTAGAAATAGTTCAGTTGGTTCTAACAAGCCAGCATCAAGCTCACATCAGCAAATTGTTTCTACAAGCAGGTCAGTTAAATCTTTTGATCAGATTCGTACAACTAACATTTTCTTTGATAAACCTGTAGATGGTTCAGATACATTCAGAAGAATGAGAAGAAGGAGATACAAAGAAGAAGAACTGGTCTGGAAGAAGAAACCAGTTGAAGATGAGAAGAAAGATGAGCTGAAAGGAAAGAAATCATGTGTACATGAGACAAAAGCAAAGAAGAACAAAGAGCGTAAAGGTAAACCTGATCATATCTACACGAGAGATCAATTAATCAGGTTGTCAAGTAAGAAGCACTATTGTTCTTATTGTCGTACACATGATCTTGTTCACAAAACAAGTGATCATTACTGGTTTGGTTCTTACTCAGTTACTCCTATTTGAATTGCAACTAACACATATGGACCCAAATACCAATGGGTACCAAAGCCGAAAAGTGAATATGTGTTGCAGGCACCTACTGTCAAGGGGGAGTAAGAGAACCAAGGCTTCTAAGTAAATCAGCTTAGGACCCGTACTTCAACGAAGTATGACTTCTAAACACAACAGTTTAGGACTCGCACTTCAATGACCAAAAGACTTTACTCCTAAGCTGAATGATATTATACTCCTAGCTCATATCTGAGAATATCAACATTCAAGGGGGAGTACATATTTGTCTGAAATTTTATGCATCCGACATATATGACGATCTACATTTGAGGGGGAGTTAATGTTTATATTTTTCACTGATAATTTTTCTGATGCATAATTTCAGGGGGAGTAAAAGAATGATGATTTCTGATTACTTCAGACCAGAACTCGTTCATTTATTTGTTTTACTGTTTTATGTCTTTTAATTTTTGTGAATAAAGTTGATTTGACTATGACTTTAAGACTTTTGTAGTTTGAGAGATGCTTACAAGATCATATCTTATGACTTTATGCTTGACTTCATGAGATGTAAGATTGCACGCAAAAGGTATAATTCTTTATCTTCATCTCATATATGGTTGAAAGAAGGACAACTTTCAATCATAAGAAAACATGTTCTTAAACGTTCAAACCACTTCCCGATTCTTAAACATATTTCATGATTTGGAACTGTGATTTTTAAATGTTTTCATCTATTTTGCACTTCAATGATTACAAACCGTGTGTTTCTAAAGATATATACTTGCGTATTATCTTGTCTATATACTTTCAAGTATTCACACACACCGGTTTAATCCTTTTGTAAAGTTATCACCATGTCTCATATTAACCAAGTTTTCGATGGTGATACACCCCGTTTGTATTTCAAATAATTTTGAGCGTCATTTTTCATTTCGAAACGTCATTTCAAGAATGTCTATATCTTGTTTCATATAGACAATATCCATTATTCTTGACCATAAACTTTCAATGTTATATCATTTGATTCTGATCATTTTTCATACAATGTCAGATTTTCAAACAAGTCTCTTGCATTCATGTTCATTCATTCATTATACTTGTTTGAAAATACTTCAATGTTTCAAATGCTCAAATCTTCATGACTATATTCTGAGCATACAAACATCTGACTTGTATTTGAGCTTTAACTGATAAAGATAAATCATCTGAGCAACACATGCTTTCTAGGAAAACATGGGATTTCATTGTGCTAGGACTTAAATGAAACTTCTATGGATTCACGTTAACCAGTTTTTCCTACCCAAGAAGTTAATCCTTAGTGATTGAGTGTGAGGAGTCGAAAAAGAAATGAGTGTGGGATGTGCGTTGAGGTAAAATGTAAATAAGAGTTTGGTTAGAAGTGAGCTCAATTGATTAAAAAGAAAGAGGGTGAGAGATCAGAGTAAAAGAATATCAAACTCTGCACCAACTACTTTCTGAGCCGGGCAACCACATTACTAATGCTTCACAATTCTTTGGTGAACGTTATTGAAACAGGCAACTAGCCCATGCCAACTCTTGACATTAACCCCACCAACCACTCATTTTCTTCTTAAAAAGAAAATGTTTCATTTTTCAAAGGGGATGCAACACATTTACTATCTGATTTTCATTTGGAAAATCTGGATATTGAAACGGAAGGAAGTCTGCCCCACCTTCGCACTTCAATCAAGCACATTGAGTCTGTGTTTATCTACTGTTGTCTCAGTGGTTTACACAATGTTCAGCCTTTATAAGCAATCATTTGTGCTTAATTCTTTCTATCACTTGCATGAACACACAAAGAATTTGTTTCTTTGTCATAACGTTCATAGAAATTGCCTTTGTGGTGTTTCGATGATTGGATGGAAGCCCTGGGGGAGTGATCATAACAAAAGCTCCTTTTCTAATGTGTATTTGTTACACACAGTAACTTTGTGTTACTGACAAACATATTAACTGATTCAGGTGTTGATTCAGGTGTTACACGAATATTTTGTCTGGATTTGAAAAGATCTAGATGATTATCTTGGTGATTTGACAAGTGAATCAGAGGCTCAGTTCAAAAGATCAGATTGGTCAAAGACATTTCTTGGAAGAAGTTTTGATGATGTTGATGCTCTATTCATCAAAAAGGGGGAGAACATAATGTTTGAAGAAATGTCCTAAAGTCAAGAAATGAGTAAGAAGTTAAAGATGGGAAAAGTATTCAAGAAATTCAAAGTTTTGAAGATTGTGCTTATCAAAGAAGGGAGAATGTTCTATGCACAAAAGGGGAGAATGATTTTTCAAAAGGGGAGTTTCAAATTGAAGATTAAAGAGAGAAGATCGCATTGCTAAATCTTTTTAGTAATGATCTTGATCCAAAGGGGGAGAATGTTATAGCACAGATTTATTGGATTCAAGATCATAAAGATTGAAGATTCAAGATTCAAGAAGTCAAAGCTGGAAAGTCTACTCTCATGAAAAGTCAAAGTCAATTTGTAATAAAAAGTCAAAATCAATTGTATTTTGTTTATTTCCTTTGTATTTGTAGTAGGTATAAATAGGCTTGTTTGTTCTTTGTTAGTGTGTGTAGAAAAGTGTAGTAGAGGGGAAGAAGAGAGGAGAAAGTAGGTCATTTTGAGAGAATCAGATTGTGAAGAGAGCATATTAGAGAAGAGCTTTATAGAATATCTTTCTAGTGAGAGAGTAGAGAGAGAAAGTTTAGATTTGGATTGTTTGAAGATTTATTCAAATACATATGATTACGATTCATGAATATGTTTTCTGTTTATGATTAGAACTTGATAGATCTGGGAATAACAGTCTCCCCCATCATCGTAAGATGCTTTTGGACCTCATGGTTTGTATGTGGAATATTTACAAAGCAAAACTACTTCACTTGTTTAAAAGTCTTTTATCGTTGATTTCACATTTGATTGAATTATATAAAATGTTTGTTCTGACTAGGCGTAAAACCTAACACTTTTTCTCAAATAACATGTATAACATGTTCCTTTAGCGGTGGGTCGCACAAGGGCTGAGTGAAAAGCGTTGGGCCATTATCGGCATCTTTTGAACTTAATATTTCGGTGAATTGACGTACATATAGAAATAGAGATTTTTGGGAGATTGAGCCGACAACCTTTATAATCTAGATATAACTATTTAGATAGTATGTTGTTGATCTTAATGTTAAATTATAGAATTTGTAAACGCTATTACAGTTTCCCCTTTTTGGGTGATTTCCATTTATTTAAGTAGTCATATTTCGTTAATTTTAAGGTTTAATTTACCCCTATTTTTAGGGTGTTACAAATTGGTATCAGAACCCTAGTTTAAGTGAACTAGGTATAAATGTAAAATTCCTAAACTTAAGTTGAGAAGTTAAGTTATAATTTGTGAGATTTGGGTAGAACTTCTAAGATAAGATAGTCTTAGAGTTGACGGAATTACACTAATTGAGAATCGTGATGATGGTAACGAGAATTCTTGTGTATGATGTGTTTATAATTTCACTTAGCTAATGTTATTATGAATATGTTGTTACGTGAGCATGCTTGATGGAGGAATACTGTAACGAGAGGGCTATGGACCGGATCGAAGAAGAGTTCTGAGGTCTCAAGAAAGGAAGCATGTCAGTGAGGGAATATACCCGAAAATTCATGGAGAAGCTTGGCTTGGTGGGACATGTGGCCCCGACCGAAAAAGAGAAGGTCAAGGCCTACCTCAAGGGCCTACCGGAGGAAATGATGGCAATGGTCCGTAACTCAAATGCCTCCACCCTCCGTGAGACCGTTAAAGAGGCGCAAATCATGGAGGATGTTTATGTTATAGGCAAAGAGGAGATAACCGAGGTAGGAGAGAAGAGGAGGTGGGAAATCAATCCCATACCTCACAAGAGGTCCCGACCATTTGTCGGGGGGCGAAACTTTGATAACCGCTGAGAGACGAGATGGTGCCCAAAGTGCCGAAGTAAGCACCACGACACTTGCAACTTCAATCCCACCTCATGTGCCAAGTGCGGGAAGACCGACCATTCAACAAGAGATTGCTCGGTGAAGGGTCTTGTTTTCTTTGAATGCAAGATGTTGGGACACTTTCGAAAAGATTGCCCGAAGTGGAAGACGAGTAGTGCTCCAGAAAAGAAGGAGAATCCTCCGAGGGTCCCGGGTCGAGCCTTCCAGATGATGACTGAAGAGGCCAAGGAATCCACCGACGTGGTATCAGGTATGTTTCTCCTAAACTAAGTACCTGCGTGTGTGTTATTTGACTCAGGTGCCAATTTCTCTTTCATATCTGATTCATTTCGCCAAAAGCTTGTTATGCCCACTAGTAGTCTAGAATATGATTTAGTGGTAGAGATAGCGAATGGTGGCCAAGTGTTAATTCGTGATGCCTTGAAGGGGTGTACTCTTGGAATCGAAGGGAAAGAGTTCCCGATTACTTTGACGCATATAGTGATTGGCGGATTCGACGTGGTGGTTGGCATTGATTGGCTAGCGGATTGTAACACCCTAAGTTTTTGAGAAATAAATATTCGAAAATTTCGCAAAATGACGGCTATAAACTGGGTAAACCTGAGTGCATAAAACCTGTCATAACAAACCCAATGTATCATCCCGAGAACGGGGAATATAGTTGTAGCCTTTACAAAGAACCAAATGAAGAATAATGTACAACAACCTAGTAATCAAACTTAAAACAAGAAGATTGAGGTCGGGTGTTGCTATTCTTCCAAAAATGTGTATCCACTATCTCCAATATGTTGGTCAATGCATCTTCCAAAAAGACCACTCTCGGCCCCTAGGTCGTCCGCTCAATCCCGACGATTCCCATCGCTAGATTGACCTGCTATACATATCATTTTAAGAAAAAGTGTTAGGCTAAAGCCTAGTGAGATCAAACAGTTGCATTAAAATATTTAACGATAAACGTAAATAGGAAAAGTTGAGTTATGATAGGAGTAATGATGCTTTTACCATAAACAGTTACCTCTTGGTTTAACAAGGGAGACTCGCTTACTAACATAAGTGACAGAACACAAAAGTAAGCCACTAGACAGTCAGTAAATCCAAACACATAAAAGTACACGCAAGGGATGTCAGGCTCAGTGGCTTTAAACTTACACCCACGGAAATTCAACTACAACCCAAAAGGGGCCTTACGTTGAGATCCTCATCCAATATCGTAATACTTAGCACGTAGGACTTATAACCCAATCCGATGTCTAGACGTGCCTCGACGAGAGGAACTAAAGTCCCTACGTCGGACAAAATGCAACAACAAATGTGGGGTCATGACTCCCAAGTGAAACCAAATATGCCACATAGAGTAAATCGACTAACCGATAAATCAATGTTGCGATACAATATTCAAGATGTTGACAAATGAAGGTTTCGCCCAATAATGCATAATTTTACCAAGAGGTTCCATTTTACATAAAAATCACATACATGAATTCTACCCCTTTGGGTCACTTTAATATTTCAAAACCTTGATTGAGTCCCTACATACCCAATCCCATGTTATGGCAAAAACCAGATTCCAATTATAAACTTATCAGCAGTTCAACATAAAACCTCCTCAACCCATTATTTATAAACTTGGAGACTAGAACATGAAAAGCATAATATCAAGTCTCACACATACACATAAATCCATAATATCATTTTCCTTTCTTGAAATCCCATCCAAACACATAAACCCTATAATCTCCAAAATTAGGGTTTTAGGTGATAATACACCTCAAGTTGTATAAAGGTAAAAGGAAATGTCTAGTAGGTTAAAAGCTTGATTTTAACATGTATAGAGTTTATGAAAAAGAATGAACTCACCTTGTAAGGTTTATAGCTTAAAACCCTAAAATCCAAGACTTAAAGAGATGAGAGTGAGATCTTTGAGAAGACTTGCACTAGTACCACAAGATTACCTAAGAGCCCAAGATTAATCATAAATGATCAATAGATTGTTGGTGGAAGCATTAATGACAAGAGGAAAAGAGTTGGGGCTGAAGTTACCAAGTTCTAGAGAGAAAACACGACCTAGAGTCTCAACCAAAATCAGATAAAATGGCTCTCAAGCTGCTGAACTCGATTAAATGCCCAGACCCGGCCGCGACTATGACACGGCGACTATGCCCTTGGCATAGTCGCAGGGCAATGTCGCCCGCATTGGACCCCTTGTGGTACACCGCCTGCGACCATGACCACGCGACAGTGACTCGGGCAATGTCTTCGGGCACTGTCGCCTCAGGCGTACCGAAGGTCGTCCCCTCCCTGCGACTTTGCCCCACGCGACATTGACAGATATCACAGTCGCCGGGCAATGTCGCCTGGGGTGTGACGTGCTCCGAAATTTCCCTCTTTCGTCTCGAACTGGTCCGTTACCGACGTAAGAAGGTCTACCACAAAGCAAAACTCAAAATGGACAATGAGCATTAATCAATCCATCAATTAAATCCCATAACAACACACAAATAAAATGGGAAATCCACCCGAAAATACGGGTGTTACAATCCTCCCCAACTCGAAAACGATTTCGTCCCCGAAATCCGTATTATGTAAACAAATGAGGATATCGACGCTTCATGTCCTCTTCCGCCTCCCAAGTTACGTTGGCACCACGATGGTGCTTCCATTGAACCTTTACCATTGCCACTTCATTATGTCAGAGCTTCTTGATTACCTTTTCCAAAACGACTTCGGGTTCTTCGACACAACGGTTGTCGTCCACCCGAATCTCCGACAAGGGTATGACGCTTTCTTCCTCCGCCATACACTTCTGTAGATAGCACACATGGAATGTAGGGTGGATTTCGTCCATCTCCAGCGATAAGTCTAACTTGTAGGCTTGGAGTCCAATACACTCGAGAATAGTAAAAGGTCCGAGGAAACGGGGACTTAACTTCCCTCGTTTTTCGAACCGAATCAATCATTTCCAAGGAGACACCTTTAACATCACACGGTCTCCCACTTGAAACTCCACCGGTCTCCTTTTCTTGTCGGCATAACTTTTCTGACGATCTTGTGCCACTTTCAAACGCTCTCGGATAACCTTGACCTTATCGACCGTCTATTGTACAATCTCGGGGTCGGAAAATTGTTTCTCTCCCGCCTCCAACCAACACACGGGGGTTCTACACTTTCGCCCGTACAAGGCTTCGAATGGTGCCATCCCGAGGCTAGAGTGATAACTATTGTTGTATGCAAACTCCACCAAAGGTAGATGGGTATCCCAACTACCGCCAAAATCGATCACACAAGACCTAAGCATGTCCTCCAAAGTTTGAATCGTCCTTTCGCTTTGTCTGTCGGTCTGTGGGTGGTATGTCGTGCTCAAATTCACCCGCGTGCCCAATTCATGATGTAAGGCTCCCCAAAATCTTGACGTGAACTGGCTATCCCGATCGAATACTATAGACAAGGGTATACCGTGTCTAGAGACCACTTCGTCTATATACAACTTTGCCAACTTATCCATTGGCAAAGTCTCCCACATCGCTAGGAAATGTGCACTCTTCGTCAATCGATCGACAATCACCCAAATTATGTCATTACCCCTCAAGGTCTTTGGTAGATTGGTCACGAAGTCCATAGTAATCTTGTCCCACTTCCACTCGGGTATTTCAAATGGTTGAAGGCTCCCATAGGGTCATTGGTGCTCGGCCTTCACTTGCGAACAAGTCACGCATCGCTCCACATAGCGTGCAACATCTGACTTGATACCCAACCACCAATAGTGTAACTTCAAATCCCTATACGTCTTTGTACTCCCCGGGTGGATAGAGTATTTGGACTTGTGTGTGTCTTCTAAGAGTAGATCTCGATTCCCGCCAATCCTTGGCACCCAAACTCTTCCATCAAAACACTTAATCCCACGACTATCTTCGGTCAAGAGTAGGCGTTGTTTGGCTATCACTTCATCCTTAAGATTCTCTTCCAACAAGGCCTTGGGTTGCGATGATTTAATCCTCTCCATGAGACTTGACACTAGCTCGATTCTCGTAAGCTTGGCTTGTAACCTCCCGCTATACTCTTTCCGACTCAAAGCGTCGGCCACCACGTTCGCTTTCCCCGGGTGGTAAAGTAGTTCACAATCATAATCCTTGAGTAGTTCTAACCATCTTCTTTGTCTCATGTTGAGTTCCTTCTGATCGAAGACGTACTTCAGGCTCTTGTGGTTCGTGTACAAGGTACACTTCGTGCCATAAAGATAATGTCGCCACAACTTCAAGGTGAACACTACCGCTGCTAATTCCAAATCATGAGTGGGGTAGTTCTTCTCGTGCACCTTTAGTTTCCTAGACGCATAGGCAATCACCTTACCCCTCTGCATAAGCACACACCCAAGCCCCATCTTGGATGCGTCACTATAGACTACAAAGTCCTCCGATCTTTTTGGCAAGGATAAAATTGGAGCCTCGCACAAATTCCTTTGTAATGTCCGAAAAGCTCTTTCCTGTGCTTCGGTCCATACAAACTTTACATTCTTCTTGGTCAGCACCGTCAACGAAGATGCAATCTTAGAGAAGTCTTGTATGAACCTCCGATAGTATCCCGCCAAGCCCAAGAAGCTCCGGATCTCGGATGGGCTTTTGAGAGGTTCCCAATTCATCATAGCTTCTATCTTTTCCGGATCCACCTTCACTCCGTCTTTCGTGACCACGTATCCCAAAAACTGCACTTCCTTCAACCAGAACTCACACTTGGAGAATTTTGCATAGAACTTCTATTTCCTTAAGACTTCCAAAATGTCTCGTAGATGATGCGCGTGATCGGATTCGTCCTTGGAGTAAATCAGAATATCGTCGATGAACACGATGACCGACTTATCAAGGAAGGGTCGGCACACGCGGTTCATCAAGTCCATGAACACCGTCGGGGCGTTCGTCAAGCCAAAGGGCATCACCAAGAACTCGTATTGGCCATAACGCGTTCTAAATGCGGTCTTTGGTATGTCATCCTCCTTAACTTTCACTTGGTGATAACCCGAACGTAGATCGACCTTCGAGAAATAACCCGCTCCTTGAAGTTGGTCGAATAAATCATCGATCCTAGGGAGTGGGTACTTATTCTTCACGGTCACCTTATTCAACTCCCTATAATTGATACACATCCTCATGGTTCCATCTTTCTTCTTCACAAATAAGACCGGTGCTCCCCAAGGTGACGAGCTCAGTCTCACGAATCCCTTCTCAAGAAGGTCTTGAAGTTGACTCATCATCTCCTTCATCTCCGACGGGGCCAAACGGTACGGAGCACTAGCTATCGGGGCCGCCCCCGGCGCTAGATCAATCTTGAACTCTACTTGGCGATCGGGTGGTAACCCAGGCAAGTCGACCGGGAACACATCGGGAAACTCCTTCACCACCTCTACATCCTTTAGCTTCTTTTTCTCAAGTTTGGTGTCTATCACGTACGCCAAAAAGGATGAACATCCTTTTGATAAACACTTTCGTGCCTTCACCATTCTGATAATTGCTACTTCACCTTTTCGCCTCTCGCCGTACACATTCACCGACTCATCATTCGAAATTGGGATTCGGATCAACTTCTTCGCACAAAGGATTTCGGCCTGGTTATTCGACAGCCAATCCATCCCGATGACAACGTCAAATCCTCCAATGATCATTGGCATCAGATCAACCGGGAATTCTCTCCCTTCAATTTATAGCTTGCAACCCTTAAGGACGTCTCGAACTACCACTTGGTCCCCATCCGCTAACTCTACCACTAACGCATCTCCTAAACTAGTAATGGGCATGGATAGCTTTGGGCAAAATGAACTTGACACAAATGAGAAGCTAGCTCCCGAATCAAACAAAACACGTGCAGGTACGGAGTTTAGGAGAAACGTACCCGACACTACATCTGTCGATGCCTTTGCTTCCTCAGTAGTCATCTGAAAAGCTCTTCCTGTTGCTTTAGGAGGGTCCACTTTCTTTCATCCGCTGAAACATGTCCGTGCTTTCGGGCACTCGCTTCTAATGTGACCCGACTCTCTGCATCCAAAACGAATTTGCCCTTTGATCGGACAATCTCTGAAACTGTGGCCGGGCTTGCCACATTTAAAGCAGGGTTCGGATCCCGTGTTACAAGGACCGAGATGTTTGCTTCGACACTTGGAACACCAAGGAACGTCTCGTCTCGGACCAACTCCTCGTTGACTGTTATTGTTGAACGTCTTTGATCTTTTGGAGTGCATCGAACTCCCTTCCCAACTTCTCTTCTCAACCACCCCGCTTCTCTCCACCTTGCTCGAGCCATAAGAGTCTTCTACCAGTTGTGCTTCTTCGATTGCCTCTCGAAGAGTAGCGGCCTTTGACACTCGAACCATGTTTATCATCTCTGTGGGTAAACCCTTGATATAAGCTTTGATCTTCTCTCTTTCGGTGGGGACCAGATGTCCCACTAAACCTAACTTATCCATAAATGGCTTGTTGTACTCTTTTACCGACGAATTCCCTTTCTTCAAACTACGAAATTCGTCGATGATTCGATCCATAGCTCGTTCGTTACAGAATTCTTCCATAATTTTTTTCTTGAAAGTTTCCCAACTCAGCTGGGCCAGCATCGCGGCTTCGACGGAAGTGGAATACACGTTCCACCATGTGAGGGTCGCCCCTCTCAGCATTTGAGACCCAAAAATAGCTTTCTGACTTTCCCCACACTCGTTCGATCGGAAAGCCTGTTCCATCTCTCAGATCCAGTTCATGCATGCCACCGGGTCATCTGAGCCTTTGAACTACGGTGGTCGGCACCCAAGGAATGCCTTAAAGGTACAAGCCTTAGACGCTTACCTAATTTCAGGGGTTGGGGTTTCATTAAAAGGGATTACAGGTCTGGTACCCCCGGATCCTACCACCAAGATATTCTCCGCGACCGCTTCGTGCCTACGGTTTCTAGTATCTCGGTCTTCTAGAAGCTTCAGAAACATTTCTTGTTGTTGGGCCATCGCCGCATTCATGGCTTGCATCATCCGATCCATCATCCTTGATTCCGGGGTCACTTCTTCCATTAAGGGTTCGGATGAGGCTATGTTGCAACATGGCACATGTTCGGGACCTCCGCCCAACACATTTTGCGGTCGAGGTGGCAATTCCGCTGTTGTAACTCTAGGGTGGTCGGTCGTAGATGCCGACGCCTCTTAGCCCTTCGGCCGATTCCGAGTGTTGCCACACACACGAGAATATAGGTGAGATAAAGATTATACGAATTATAGACAAGGAAACGTACTACCACATTCATTAATCATCATAACAATGGAAAACAAGCATAATCACGTAAAACATCCTCATAATAACGTTAGCTAAGAGAAATTATGAACATGCGATACATAAAAAATTTCATCACCATTACCATAACTCTCAACTTATGTAGTTTCCATCGACTCTAAGACCATCCTATCTTAGGAGCTCTACCCAATCTCACTCAATCATAACTTAAATTCACAGCTTAAGTCTAGGTATTCTACAACCATACCTAATTCACTTAAACTAATGCTCTGATACCAACTTTTAACACCCTAAGTTTTTGAGAAATAAAAATTCGAAAATTTCGCAAAATGATAGCTATAAACTGGGTAAACCTGAGTGCATAAAACCTGTCATAACAAACCCAAGGTATCATCCCGAGAATGGGGAATATAGTTGTAGCCTTTACAAAGAACCAAATGAAGAATAATGTACAACAACCTAGTAATCTAACTTAAAACAAGAAGATTAAGGTCGGGTGTTGCTATTCTTCCAAAAATGTGTATCCACTATCTCCAATATGTTGGTATTCTTCTTCTGTGCTCAAACGAGAGACAATCTTTTATTTCCTTGAGCTCCATGATACTAAATTGTTGCCAATATAAATACAATATCCACCGGTGGAACGACGGTCTGCTGGACAGCCGACCTAGTCAGCGTCTGAATAACACTCGAGTTGAAATTCACTATCAGAATATGCATGCAACTGAATTGATTTTGGTCGAGTCAAGTGAAGGCCATAAGTGACTGTATTCAGATAGCGGAGGATTATTTTAACAGAAAACCAGTGGGCTTCAGTGGCGTGGTACATAAATTGACATACCTTATTGACAGCAATAGTGATGTTCGGACCTGTGAATGTTAAGTATTGTAAGGCACCTACAATACTTCAATAGAGTGTAGGGTTCAAGAATGACGGACTCCCTTCCGGAGACAGTTGTATATTAGCCGCAATGGGCGTGTTGACCGGTTTTACTCCTTCGAGTTTCGCTTTGCTGAGAATCTCACGAATATACTTTTGCTGAGATAAAAACAGGCCATTTGGTGATGGAAGCACATCAATACTGAGAAAGTAATGGATGTTGCCCAAGTCTTTGATGGCAAAAGTTGAGTGTAATTGTTGTAGAAGGATATTTGTCTGGTTGATATCTGAACCGGTGACCAAGATATCGTCAATATATATAAGAACAAACATGATATTACCATTGATCATGGCGAATAAGAAGGGAGTTGTCCGCTTTGGAGATTTGAAACCCCAATTGAACTAGATAAGAGTTGAGTCGAGAATACCACGTTCGAGGAGCTTTCTTTAAGCCATAGATTGACTTGTGAAGACGACATACATAAGTGGGATGATTAGAGTCAACAAATTCTGGTGGTTGTTTCATGTATACCTCCTCATCTAAGATGCCATGAAGAAACGCATTTTGAACATCAAGTTGTCTGACTGTCCAATTATTCATCAAAGTAATCGAGAGTACATACGTGTGGTACAAGGCTTGACGACGGGGCTGAATGTATCACCATAATCTATGCCTAGCTTTTGGTGGAAGCCTTTGGCCACAAGTCTCGCTTTATAACGATCAAGACCTTGCACGAAACACCCATTTGCACCCGACAACATTTATTTTTGGTGTAAGTGGGACAAGAGTCCACTTTTTCGCATTAGAGCATTTATTTCGTCATCCATTGCACCACGACACTTGGAATTGAGAGATGCTTGAGTGTAGCAAGTAGGTTAAATGGTGTCATCCATATTGAGTGAGTGTTTTGTAGCGGTCAAGCAAAGGTGTTGGGTTGGTTTACGAATGCCATCTTTTGCTCGAGTGACTATGTAATGTTGAGTTTGGGCGGCGGGTTGGGCAATGGGTTGGACGGGGGTTGGTTAGCGGGTTGGACAGGGGGTTGCGCAGCAGGTTGGGCAGCCGGTTGGATGGGGGTTGGGAAGCGGATTGGACATCGGGGTTGGGCGGCAGGTTGGGGTTCCAATGGAAAAGGAAAGGTTGGTATTACTGAGGTGACTAGGTAGGTAGAAGATGGTGATTCTGTTATATTGTTAGGCTCCTACACAAATAAAAAAGGTAAGTGGCCTGAATATGGGAATACCGACTCTTCAAATCGAACATGCCTGGAGATATAAACCCGATTAGTCGGTAGGTGAAAGCACAAATAACCCTTATGAGAAAAACAATAACAAATAAAGACACAAGGGATAGATCGAGGAGCAAGTTTGTTAAGAATGTATGGTCGCAAATACGGATAGCACAAGGAACCAAATACTCTTAATCGAGTGTAGTCCGTCTTGGTTCCAAACAAGAGTTCGAGGACTTTTCGTTTTTAAACGTTGAAGGTAACCTATTGATAAGATAACATGCTGTGAGAAAGCCTTCGACCCAAAATTTAAGTGGAATAGAGGCATGAGATAGCATACAAAGTCCAGTTTCAACTAGATGTCTATGACTACGCTCAACAAGACCATTTTGTTCAGATGTATACGGGTAAGAAAATCGATGCATAATACCCTCTTTTTCAAGATATGATGTGAACTTTTTGTACTCACCACCGTTATCAGATTAAAAGATTTTGATCTTCCGATGAAGAAGATTTTCAATTTTTCGTTTGAAAGTGATAAACACTGGTAAGGTCATCAGATTTTTTTGTTAGAGAATATATCCATGTGTAATGAGAATTAACATCCACGAGTAGTATGTAATATCGAAAACCATCTTTTGATAGTTCAGGAGAAGGCACTCATAAATCAGAGACAATCAAACTAAGAGGTTCATGATATTGAGTCGTGCTCGTTGAAAAATGAAGTTTGCAACTTTTGCTCACATGACACGAGTTACAAACTGACACAACCTTACTAGACACTAACAACAGATAAACAATTTTATTGATTGTTTGAAGGATAGGATGACCTAGACGTTGATGCCAAACCATAATGGAAGCAGACATGAAGACAAAACTGGATGACACTGACAATGTCAAATTGATAAAGTTTAGAAATAGAGACTTCCAACTTCATTTCTTTATTGAGTTGCGGGGGAAGCAGTGGTGATGCAGGGTTCATGCCAACAATTTTCTTGAGCTGTGAGACATGGAACACGGGTTGAATTCGAGTCGATTCTATAAGTTGAAGCTTATACGCCACGACCCCAATACGTTGGATGATATGGAAATAAACTATAGAAACAGGTTGCCAACTTTTGGAATGATCGAGTAGAAATGCACTTTTGGCGATATGGTTGTAATTTCAAATAGACCCATACCCCACTTCAAATGTAACCGGTCTACGAGACTTATCAGCAGTCAGTTTCTTGTGTTGTTGAGACCGTAATAGATACATTAATTCATCCAAAATTGCATCACTCTTTAACAACTACTCCTCTAAAGAAGACACCCCTGTGATGCATGATTGTGTTCGCACCAGACGCGGAGGATCCCTCCCATAAAGTGCTTTGAATGGGGTGCATTTAATACCGGTATGATACGATGTGTTGTGCCAAAACTCTGCCCAGGACAGCCATTACACCCATTTGCGTGGATTGACTTGAATAAAACATCGGAGATACATTTCCACCCCTTGTTAACAATCTCTGACTGCCCATCACTTTGTGGGTGGTATGCGGTACTACGTAAGAGAGTGGTACCTTGCAATCGGAACAAATCTCACCAAAAGTTACTCATAAAGACCTTGTCTCAGTCAAAGATGATAGTCAATGGAAATCCGTGGAGCCGTACAATTTACTTAACGAACAAGGATGCTACGGAGCTTGAATTAAAAGGGTGTTTCAAAGGTAAAAAATGAGTGAACTTAGTGAAACAATCCACCACCACGAACACGGTATCGAAGCCATTAGAACAGGGCAATCCTTCGATAAAATCCATTGTTAAATGCTCCCAAACTTGAGAGGGTATAGGTAGAGTTGTAACAACCCCATTGGGTGAGTTGTCGCCGTTTTTTGCTGTTGGCACACCCCATAAACTTGAACATACCGTTGCATTGCGTGTCACATCCCCAATCAAAATCATTCGGAAGCTAGGCGCTGATATATTTTGAGTTCCCCCGAGTGTCCCTAATGATAGAATCGTGGTATTCTTGGAACAACTTAAGAATAAATGAAGAGTTATGGGAATCACCAACCGACGTTTGAACAAAAGGCGGCCTTGCTCGACCGTATACCCCACATGAGAC
Organism: Arctium minus; assembly: GCA_954870635.1. Classification (NCBI taxonomy): domain Eukaryota; kingdom Viridiplantae; phylum Streptophyta; class Magnoliopsida; order Asterales; family Asteraceae; genus Arctium; species Arctium minus. The sequence continues at coordinate 94,219,086 of OX941086.1, read as the reverse complement.
TTTCCATCTTCTTTAATGTCCTGAATTACCTACCGAATAAACGAGTCCGCAGCTATTTCTTTTCCCAGTTCTTTCATATCTACTGACCATGAAGAAGTAATTGCTTCCAACTCCTTCTCAGCTGCAAATTCTCTAGACACCTCTAATAGTTTGAAGACACCTCGCGTTGATCCAATAAGTACTTTAAGACTTTTTTGATCTGTACGGATTATAAAATGTCGTCCCAAAAAATAATGTCTCCACTTCAATACAACAAAGACTATAGCGATCAAATCTTTTTCATACATTGATTTCAAGCGATTTTTCATACCCAACACTTGGCTAAAATAGGCAATTGGGTGTTGATTTGTTAACAACACTGCTCCAATGCCATAACCTGACGCGCTTGTCTCCACGATAAAGGGTTGATTAAAGTCTAACATTGCTAAAATCGGAGCTTGGGTCATGGATGTCTTCAGTGATTGAAAAGCCTTTGTAGCTGTTATCGACCACCCGAAGTTATCTTTCTTAAGTTGGTCAGTGAGTGGGCCAACCACACGTGCGTACCCGGCTATAAACTTCTAGTAGTACCCCATTAACCCCAAGAAAGCACACAACTCTCTTAAATTGGTGGGCCTTGGCCATTCAACCATTGTATTAATCTTCTCCGTGTCCATGGCGACTCCCGCCGATTGTATCACGTGACCCAAATACACCACCTCGGTTTTTCCCAACTCGCACTTGCTTGGATTGGCATAGAACTTGTGATGTCTATCTGTTCCATCACAAATGTTAAGTGTTCAATGTGTTGTTGCTCACTCCGACTGTACATCAAAATGTCATAAAAAAAGACAAGTACAAATTTACGGAGAAATGAACGAAATAGATCATTCATTACCGACTGGAAGGTTGTTGGGGCATTAGTTAAGCTGTAACACCCTAAAAACTGCGAAAATAAAATTTCGAAGAAACAATTCGGCAATAGACTAACTTGCGGAATAAGGTGTGACAATTTCATTACACAATCAACCCAACGGGTATAGAGTAGCCAATATTGAGGTAGATAACTGAAGTATAAAATGACATCCTATTAATCTACAAAAGATCTAGATTAGGGACGGGTGTCGCTATACTTCCAAAATGAATCTTCAAAAGAATCTCTCACGACCCCAAGGTCGCTCCCTCAGTCCCGACGAGCCCCACCGCTAGGATAACCTGCCAACATGACAACCAAGAGCAAGCGTTAGGCTAACGCCTAGTGAGAACAAGCAAAATAGAAGAGAGTACTAAACCCAATTGGTGCCATGCGGTAGTATAGCCATGAGCTAAGTCAAGAAATCCAATAAACCATTAGTGATTAAACATGGTATAAGTAATACCCAAAAATCACATAACGAGCTCAACCCCTCTAGATCTGTTGCTCAAAACATTCAAGTCAACCCCTCTGGATCTATCCTTGAGAGTTCCCAAAACAGGGGGAAACCAAGCACATAATGGGATTACACCTTACTGCACCATGAGACGCTGCCCGACCGTATAGGTCCACACCTTACTTATCATGGCAACCCGATGCCTATCCCGTGCTAAACGTGAACCAAATGCCCAAAACAGGGGACACAGGAACACCGTGCCTATGGATCCATTGCACTAAGACTCAAAGCCAAAACATGTCATTTCAGAGCATACTCATATTAAATCAGATATGCAGGCAATTCATATGAACAACGGTTCAATTCTATAAATCGTGATTCTTGAAAATGTGAGATATTTAGAAGGTATTTCCCAACGACAATAAGTCACTTTGAAACCATGTTTTCCACATTTCAAATAATACATTTATCACATAGCATTTCGTAATACAGACCGATTTAGCTTAAAGGACTCACCTCAGATTTCTTCCTGATTATAGCCTGCTTCTGACGATTGCTACCTATGACAACACCGATAATCGGTAAGCCAAAAGACAACTTAATGACTTAAAACTCCAGAATACGAATACAACACACTGCCAAAACACTGATCCGGTCGAGTACCAAATCCGATCGAACCCAACTCCGGTCGAACAACAGCATCGGTCGAACCGATGTTCGGTCGAACGACAGCATCGGTCGAAGGGACGATCCGGTCGAAGGGACGATCCGGTCGAGCGACTCCCCGGTCGAACCCGACATCCGGTCGAAGGGACGATCCGGTCGAGCGACTCCCCGGTCGAACCCGACATCCGGTCGAACCGATGCCCGGTCAAAGGACACATTGGTCGAACGACCAATCGGTCGAACGACCAACCGGTCGAAGGACCCCAGGCCGAAGGACCATCGGTCAAATGACCATCGTCTTGTTTTATCAAGAACACCATGAACAGATCGATGCAGAACCCAGATCCAAAATGAGAAAATACACAGATCTCACAATGGAACGGTTTAAAACCTTCACAACGAGATTCTACACGGCTAAAAGCATTCAGATCAAAGCATTAAGCTAGATTCGTACCTTGATTTGTAGAAAAACCCGAAGAACTCAACCTGCTCCTTCTTTCTCTCTGACTTCTCAAAACCAAAATGGTATATTGTGATATTTCCAAAATATCTAAAATCTGATTTATATTTATATAACCCAAGTTACATTTTACCCCCCTGAACTTTGGGTAATAGTCAACTTTTCACCCAACCCCAAAATAGCGGGTGTTACAATCCTCCCCAACTTGGAGAAGATTTCGTCCTCGAAATCTCGGCTATGGGAAGAGGTGAGGGTACCTCCGCCTCAAGTCCTCTTCCGCTTCCCAAGTCACATTGGCACCTCGATGGTGCTTCCACTGAACCTTGACCATTGTGACTTCCCGGTGACGAAGCTTCTTCGTCTTCCTTTCTAATATTGCCTCAGGTTCTTCAACGCAACGATTTCCCTCATCCACTCTGATCTCGGAGAGTGGAATAACACTCTCCTCCTTTGCTAGACACTTCCGAAGATAGCACACGTGAAACGTGTTATGAATGCCCCTCATCTCCGGAGGAAGTTCCAGCTGATAAGCTTGAAGTCCTACCCGCTTAGTCACAGTGAACGGTCCAAGGAAACGGGGGCTTAACTTCCCACGCTTCCCAAATCTAATAATTCCCTTCCAAGGGGACACCTTCAACATAACCCGGTCTCCTACTTGGAATTCCATTGGCCGTCTTTTCTTATCGGCGTAACTTTTCTGTCGATCTTGGGCCGCCTTCAAACGTTCGCGGATGCCCTTGACCTTGTCCGCCGTTTCTTGTACAACTTCTGGTCCGGCGAACTGCTTTTCCCCCGCCTCGAGCCAACATACGGGAGTTCGACACTTGCGACCGTATAATGCTTCAAACGGTGCCATCCCTATACTTGAGTGGTAGCTATTATTGTACGCGAACTCTACCAAAGGCAGGTGCGTATCCCAACTACCCCCAAAGTCGATCACGCATGATCTTAACATATCTTCTAGCGTCTGGATTGTCCTCTCACTTTGTCCGTCGGTTTGAGGATGGTAGGCTGTGCTCAACTTCACGCGTGTACCCAATTCCTTTTGTAAGCCATCCCAAAAATGCGACGTGAACCGACTATCCCGATCAGAGACTATAGATAGCGGCACCCCGTGCCGGGAGATTACTTCATCGATGTACAACTTCGCCAATTTATCCATTGGTAACGTCTCCCGCATGGCCAAGAAGTGAGCGCTTTTGGTCAAGCGGTCAACTATAACCCAAATGGCGTCGTGACCTTTCAAGGTCTTTGGTAGCTTTGTCACGAAATCCATCGTGATGTGTTCCCATTTCCATTCCGGAATTTCCAAGGATTGCAAACTTCCGTAGGGTCTTTGGTGTTCAGCCTTCACTTGCAAACAGGTCACACACTGTTCCACGTAGCGCGCCACATCGAGCTTCATGACTGGCCACCAATAAAGCAATTTCAAATCTCTATACATTTTCGTGCTTCCCGGTTGAATGGAGTATTTTGACTTGTGGGCATCTTCGAGAAGAAGTTCTCTATTACCCCCAATCTTGGGCACCCAGACTCGCCCATTGAAAAGCTTCACCCCTCGACTATCTTCAGTCAACAGAAGATGTTGCTTTGCCATGACTTCTCCTTTGAGGTTTTCCTCTAGCAAGGCTTCGACTTGCGATTCCTTGATTCTGTCAATAAGCGTTGAAGTTATTTCAATCCGTGCAAAGGTAGCACGAGAATTTCCTCCGCAGACTTTCCGACTCAAGGCGTCGGCAACCACGTTTGCCTTACCCGGATGGTAGAGCAATTCGCAGTCATAATCCTTCAACAACTCCAACCATCTTCGCTGCCTCATGTTTAGCTCTTTCTGATTAAAGATATGCTTCAGACTCTTGTGATCAGTATAAAGAGTGCACTTCGTACCGTAGAGGTAGTGCCGCCACAACTTTAGTGCAAACACCACTGCTGCCAATTCCAAGTCATGAGTAGGGTAGTTGACTTCATGCACTTTAAGTTGCCTTGATGCATAAGCGATCACCTTCCCTCTTTGCATCAGGACACAACCCAAACCCATCTTCGACGCATCGCTGTACACCACAAAATCTTCCGTCCCGTCTGGTAAGGTTAGGATAGGAGCTTCACAAAGCTTCTTCTGTAGGGTGCGGAACGCTTCTTCTTGCTTCTCGGTCCACATAAATTTCACGTTCTTCCGGGTCAAGATAGTCAACGACGAGGCTATCTTCGAGAAATCTTGAATGAATCTCCGGTAGTATCCTGCCAAACCTAGGAAACTTCGGATTTCAGACGGATTCTTGGGAGGTTCCCAATTCGTCATTGCCTCTATCTTCGCGGGATCCACTTTTACTCCTTCTTTTGAAACTATATGCCCCAAAAATTTAACCTCTGGAAGCCAAAAGTCGCACTTTGAAAACTTTGCGTAGAGTCTTTCTCGCCTTAACACATCCAACACTTCACGGAGATGTTGCTCGTGTTCTTCTTCGTTCTTGGAGTAAACTAGGATGTCGTCGATGAACACGATTACTGATCTGTCGAGGAACGGTCGACACACTCGATTCATCAAGTCCATAAATATCGCCGGTGCGTTGGTTAGGCCGAATGGCATCACCAGAAACTCGTAGTGCCCATAGCGAGTTCTAAATGCCGTCTTTGGGATGTCACTCTTTGCCACCTTCACTTGGTGATACCCCGACCGAAGGTCAATCTTTGAGAAACAACCTGCTCCTTGAAGTTGATCGAACAGGTCGTCGATTCTTGGAAGTGGATACCTGTTCTTCACCGTCACTTTGTTCAGTTCCCTGTAGTCGATGCACATTCTCATCGCGCCGTCCTTTTTCTTGACAAATAGGACCGGAGCTCCCCACGGTGACGAGCTTGGTCGGATGAAACCTTTATCGAGAAGGTCTTGAAGTTGAACCACCATCTCTTGCATTTCGGTAAGAGCCAAACGATATGGAGCTCGAGCAATCGGAGCTGCTCCAGGAATGAGGTCAATACAAAAGTCCACAACACGATCGGGCGGCAACCCGGGCAAGTCTTCCGGAAACACATCGGGAAACTCGCGCACCACCCTAACATCTTCCAATTTCCGTTGGTCGAGTTTGGTATCGATGGCATAAGCCAAGAAAGATACACATCCTTTCACCAAACACTTCCTAGCTTTGATTACTGAAATAATCGCCACGTCGCCTTTCCTTCCTTCGCCGTAGATTATAGTCGCTTCTCCGTTTGCCACCGGTAAACGGATCATTTTCTTGGAACATACAATTTCGGCCTGGTTCTTAGATAACCAGTCCATACCTACCACCACGTCGAATCCGCCAATTTGCATTGGTAATAGGTAAATGGGAAATTTCTTCCCCTTAAGCTCTAAGATGCAATCCTTAAAGATATTATGAATTAGAACTTGGCCTCCATTTGCTATTTCTACCACAACAGCAATCTCTAGCATACTTTTAGACATAGCAAGCCTTTGACAGAACAAATCAGATATGAACGAGTAGCTAGCACCAGAATCAAATAGCACACGCGTAGGTACGGAATTTAGAAGAAACGTACCCGACACCACATCGGTCGATGCTTTAGCTTCCTCTGACGACATCTGGAAAGCCCTTCCAGTCGACCGCGGAGGTTCCATCTTCTTCCCGCTAAATCCCCCAGTCTTGAGCTTCGGGCATTCCGCCCTTACATGCCCTGGTTTCTTACACTCAAAACACATTTGCCCCTTATGAGGGCAATCTCGGAACGTGTGACCCGTCTTCCCACATTTGTAGCACGTCCCGGGAACAAAGTTGCAAGGACCGAAATGCTTACTTCGGCACTTGGAGCACCACTTGGCATCGCGTCTAGGATCAGCTCCTCGCTGAGCGCTGTTGTTGGTATAAAAGGGTTTCTTTGAGGGCATTGAACTTCCCTCCCACTTCCTCTTCTCGACTTGGCGACCACCCTGATCCCTGCCGAGACTGTAAGCATCCTCCATGAGTTGAGCTTCTTCCATTGCCTCCCGAAGGGTGGAGGTCTTCGTCACACGAACCATCGACATCATGTCCGATGGAAGACCCTTGATGTAAGCCTTGATCTTATCTTTCTCTGTCGGGACCAGATGTCCCACAAAGCCTAGCTTGTCCATGAAGAGACGGTTGTAATCCCTCACAGACATACCTCCCTTCTTCAAATTCTGGAATTCATCCTTGATTCGGTCCAACGACCGCTCGTTACAGTACTCCTCTAGCAGTTTCTCCTTGAAGGTAGACCAAGACAATTGGTTTAGAACAGTCGGCTCCAGCGAAGCAGAGTACACATCCCACCAGGTAAGAGCTATTCCCCGCATCATTCGGGAACCAAATATCACCCTCTGTTCCTCCCCACATTCGCTTGAGCGAAAAGTTTGCTCCATCTCTCGGACCCAGGCCATACAATCTAAGGGATTGTCCGAGCCTTTAAATTCTGGTGGTCGGCAACCCAGAAAAGCCTTGAACGTGCAAGTCCGTGTCGTTCGATTGACGCCTAGGGTTGCAGTTACCACAGGGGAAATTACAGGTCCGGTACCCCCGGATCCAGCAACAATCACATTCTCGCCAACCGTTTCGGGCCTACGGTTGTTAGTGTCTCGGTCCTCGAGGAGTTTCAAGAACACTTCCTGTTGTTGCGCCATGGCCCTATTCATGGCCAACATCATACGATCCATCATTCTCGTTTCGGTCGTCACTTCTTCTATAATAGGCTCATTAGCCTCCAAATTTCGTCGAGGAATATGCTCGGGTCCTCCACCCAGCACATTACTCACACGTACAGTTTCCCCCACTACGGTCGCCAGCGGATGGTCGGCCGTAGGTATGTCGGCCTCCTGGCCTTCCGGATGACTCCTGGTATTAACCATGGTTCTGCTGAACGCAATCATGCAAAAGAACGGGATAAGGATTACGGAAAAGACAGAGAACGTACTTCTACACTTATCAATCGTTATAACAACAGTAATTTAAGTATGCTCACGTAAGACATTTTCATAATAACGTTAGCTAAGTGAAATTATGAACGTATAATACGCAAGAGTGCTTATTACCATCGTTACAACTTTCAACTTGTGCAATTTTCCGTTGACCCTAAGACCATTCTATCTTACAAGATCTACCCCATCTCATGAGTCGTAACTTAATAGTCTCAGCTTAAGTCTAGGCATCTTACAGTCATACCTAGTTCACTTAAACCAAGGCTCTGATACCAACTTGTAACACCCTAAAAACTGCGGAAATAAAATTTCGAAGAAACAATTCGGCAATAGACTAACTTGCGGAATAAGGTGTGACAATTTCATTACACAATCAACCCAACGGGTATAGAGTAGCCAATATTGAGGTAGATAACTGAAGTATAAAATGACATCCTATTAATCTACAAAAGATCTAGATTAGGGACGGGTGTCGCTATACTTCCAAAATGAATCTTCAAAAGAATCTCTCACGATCCCAAGGTCGCTCCCTCAGTCCCGACGAGCCCCACCGCTAGGATAACCTGCCAACATGACAACCAAGAGCAAGCGTTAGGCTAACGCCTAGTGAGAACAAGCAAAATAGAAGAGAGTACTAAACCCAATTGGTGCCATGCGGTAGTATAGCCATGAGCTAAGTCAAGAAATCCAATAAACCATTAGTGATTAAACATGGTATAAGTAATACCCAAAAATCACATAACGAGCTCAACCCCTCTAGATCTGTTGCTCAAAACATTCAAGTCAACCCCTCTGGATCTATCCTTGAGAGTTCCCAAAACAGGGGGAAACCAAGCACATAATGGGATTACACCTTACTGCACCATGAGACGCTGCCCGACCGTATAGGTCCACACCTTACTTATCATGGCAACCCGATGCCTATCCCGTGCTAAACGTGAACCAAATGCCCAAAACAGGGGACACAGGAACACCGTGCCTATGGATCCATTGCACTAAGACTCAAAGCCAAAACATGTCATTTCAGAGCATACTCATATTAAATCAGATATGCAGGCAATTCATATGAACAACGGTTCAATTCTATAAATCGTGATTCTTGAAAATGTGAGATATTTAGAAGGTATTTCCCAACGACAATAAGTCACTTTGAAACCATGTTTTCCACATTTCAAATAATACATTTATCACATAGCATTTCGTAATACAGACCGATTTAGCTTAAAGGACTCACCTCAGATTTCTTCCTGATTATAGCCTGCTTCTGACGATTGCTACCTATGACAACACCGATAATCGGTAAGCCAAAAGACAACTTAATGACTTAAAACTCCAGAATACGAATACAACACACTGCCAAAACACTGATCCGGTCGAGTACCAAATCCGATCGAACCCAACTCCGGTCGAACAACAGCATCGGTCGAACCGATGTTCGGTCGAACGACAGCATCGGTCGAAGGGACGATCCGGTCGAAGGGACGATCCGGTCGAGCGACTCCCCGGTCGAACCCGACATCCGGTCGAAGGGACGATCCGGTCGAGCGACTCCCCGGTCGAACCCGACATCCGGTCGAACCGATGCCCGGTCAAAGGACACATTGGTCGAACGACCAATCGGTCGAACGACCAACCGGTCGAAGGACCCCAGGCCGAAGGACCATCGGTCAAATGACCATCGTCTTGTTTTATCAAGAACACCATGAACAGATCGATGCAGAACCCAGATCCAAAATGAGAAAATACACAGATCTCACAATGGAACGGTTTAAAACCTTCACAAAGAGATTCTACACGGCTAAAAGCATTCAGATCAAAGCATTAAGCTAGATTCGTACCTTGATTTGGAGAAAAACCCGAAGAACTCAACCTGCTCCTTCTTTCTCTCTGACTTCTCAAAACCAAAATGGTATATTGTGATATTTCCAAAATATCTAAAATCTGATTTATATTTATATAACCCAAGTTACATTTTACCCCCCTGAACTTTGGGTAATAGTCAACTTTTCACCCAACCCCAAAATAGCGGGTGTTACATAAGCCAAACGGCATAACTAAAAATTCATAGTGGCCTTCATGGGTTCGAAAGGTAGTCTTGGTTACATCGTCTTCCCTTACTCGAATCTGGTGGTACCAAGATTTGAAATCCAGTTTTGAGAATACCCGAGATCCGTGTAGTTCATCAAGTTCATCAAGCAACTCATCAATTACTGGAATCGGGTATTTATGCGGTATTGTCATTTTGTTTAAGGCCCGGTAATCAACGCAAAACCTCCACGACCCATCCTTTTTTACCAGTAACACCGGGCAAGAAAACGGTCCTTGAGCCGACCTTATAATTCCTGCCTGCAGCATGTCATGGACCAGTTGCTCTATTTCAGTCGTCTGGGAATGAGGGTACTTGTAGGGCCTCATAGATATCTGTTGCTCCATTTTTAAGAGTAATAGAATGCTCCTGATTCCATCGTGGTGGCAACTTAGTTGGCCATTCAAAGATACCGTGGTGGGCTTGAATAACTTCGCGTAAAAATCAGGAGATTTGGTGGCAAACTGTTTGAGGTTATAGCTTTTTCCTCCTGATTAAGTTGCAACAGGTATCCCCCTCCTTCTTTAACCATCGTCCTTATCATATATTTCAATGTGAATTATGACCGATCCAGGGACGGGTCCCCTTTCAAAGTTACGGTCGAACCATTGAGTTGGAATTTCATAAGTTGTGTCTTCCAGTTGGTGGTAACCGGTCCTAATTTCTCTAGCCATTGAACCCCAAGGATCACGTCGAAGTTTTCGAGGGTCAAAGGTAGGAAATCATCGAACACCTCGAGTCATTGAATGAGCAACCTCACTCCTTGACATTCTCCTTGTCCCTTTACTGCCTCCCTTGTTCCTAACGATACACCAAAACTCTTAGTGTTGCTAACAGGAACCCCCAGTTTGTGAATAATAGCCAGAGATAAAAAATTGTGAGTAGCCCCTAGATCAATCATGATGATTACCTCTGTCCCACACACAACCCTTTTAGTTTCATCGTTTTTGGATTGGTAACTCCAATTACTAAATTAAGTCAGATCTTTGTTGAAGGTTGCTCACCGATATCCTCCATTTGTGGCTTTGTCTGTTCCTCCCCGTTATCTTCTTCATTGGTTAATAGGACACTCAACTCCCTACGACGGCATCGATGGCCTAAGTTCCACTTCTCGTAACATCGGAAACAAAGGCCCTTCTCCCTCTTATTCTGCAATTCCTTGTTTGACAGTCTCCTTATCTCACCCAAAGTCCTTCCTCCTACAGATGCTCTCGCTGATTCAGATAGTCTCGACGTGCTTTGGTTACCAAAATTCGACATCGGTTGCACTAGGGACAAGGATGGCACTGGTTGGAATGGGGATACCTCGTATTTCCCGTTCCAGTTGAAGTGGAGAACGATCGAATTTCATATCGTCTACCACTACTGGATCTGTATTTATATTCCAGTTTTATCGCCAAATCCATGGCTTGGTCCAAGTTGTGAGGCCCAAGGACCCGGACTTCGGTCCGCATCTCTGTCGTAAGCCCATTAATGAAATGGCTCGGTGTAATTTCATTTGTGATATTGGTTAGTGGGGTTGCTAACTCAATAAACCATCGTTGATAGTCAGATACAGTACTCATCTGGGTTAGGGCTAGCCATTGCTTGTCCAGAGATCCATTACTCGATGGTCTGAAGTGCCTGAGAAACATCAATTTCATCTCCTCCCAACCGGTAATCGGACGTTGTCAGTGTTTCCCTTGATACCAGAGGAGTGCATCTCCTTCCAATGCCACTACCGCTACCTCTCTGCCTCATTCAAACGATAGAACGTAAAATAACGTTTCACCCGAATAATCCACCCGTCTGGATTATTTCCATCAAATAACGGCATGTCTAACTTCCAAAATCGCCAGTTCGTTCCTCCTCCTGGATTATTAGACCCTCCCGACGCCTCTCCTTGTTTTGCTGGACTCCCGTCTGGTGAAGGTCCCCCAGTTGAAAACTTTGATTCCGTGAGAGTATCCCGAACCTCCTCCCTTATTGAGGAATGAAGCGTGTGATTAACGTCATCTTGTTGTAAATCCGTCATCGTCGCACGCACCGCTGCCACGTCTTCTTCCACCGATTCCACTCTTTGGGTAACCGGATCCACTCTAGGTAGCACCATGGTCAATCAGGACGTCTGTGATACCAATTTGTTATGAATCAAGGTCTCAATCAATGAACAAATAGATCACAAAGGAAAATAAGTTGGTTATTCTGGATGACATCTCCATTCACCACCCTACTTATTTATAGCTAGACCCTCCACCAATTATTCCAGACTATTCCCAAGTTGCCCCTGGTAACAGAATAATAACCACCTCCAAAGAGAAATAAGATCATTTACTGTCCCCCCTCCCTTCCCCTTATCTCCTCCTCTCTTTCGACTATAAATGAAACGAACGAGTGGCTGCTTAACATAAAAGTGTGTTTAATTTCAAACTTTGTGATCCATAAGGTCAAACTAGTTAATAGCTTAATCATTAAGCCATAAAAAAATACGTAGATACAGTTGAACGGATGAGTCCTCCATACCATTAAGCTCGTTAAGCCGCAGAAAAACAACTCCTTAGGGGGCGTTTGGTTCGCAGGATTCCGATTGAATCTGAAGGAATTGGAATGATCAATTCCATTGACCAAATTCCATTCAGGCGTTTGGTTACCTATGGAATGGAATTGAATTCCACACATTCCACCATTCATGGATTTGGTCATTCCATCACAATTGAGAAGGAATTCAATTCCATTCCATCCCATTTTCTCAAAAAGACAAAACTACCCTCATCTTCCCTACTTGATTTAACCTATATGAACCTATGCCGACTACCGTCGATCTGAACCACCGCCGACCACCACTGATCTGAACAACCACCAACCACCGGTCTGAACAACCACCGACCACTGTCGACCACCACCAATCTGAACCGCCAGCAACCACTACCGTTGTGAACCGCCGTCGACCACCACCGTTGTGAACAGCCGTCGGCCATCACCGATCTGAACCGCCGCCGCCGACCACCGTTCTAAATCGACACCGACCATGTTGGGGGATTTGTGGGGGAGCAGAAATCGATGGGTAGAGAGGGAGAGGAGTGATCGGAACTTGGATAGAATGTGAGATCGGGTGAGAGCTCACTTTCCTTAAGTGTTATTTCGACCCTATTCTGCCTGGGTATCACGAAATACACTCGAGGATAATCTCAAATTCACCGTATCGATTCTGGCAGAAATCGACACTATTTAAACACCAAGAGAATGTAACTGATGCCATAATATTAATGATAATAATCATCCATTTAATGGAATTGATTGTTAATTGGTCAATTGGTGTAGGTTACAAAATAAATTGGGAGTTACAAAGAACCAATTGGGAGTTACAAAAAGGGATTTTGGAGGTTACAAAACCGCACCTGCAACAGTGCGTCACGCGGGTAGCCGCGCGGGTCAACCCGCGGCACAACCCACGGGATCCTTTGTCCGTCCCCAAAATCCAGTGCATCATGCGGGTAGCCGCGCGGGGTTAACCCGCGGCATAAACCGCGTAATCCACTGTCTCCCACACGAAACAGTCCACCACGCGGGTAGCCGCGCGGGTGTAGCCGCGCGGGTTAACCCGCGGCACAAACACCAATTAACTGTCCTAACAATCCCGGGTCATAGTTAGCTTACACGAGTGTGCACTCCACACCTCCTAACTCATGTTATAGCTTAGCTACCAACCCCATTATTATCTTTGTGAATCCAATTACACAAAATGACCGATGATTTCACTAAAATCACCAACATTCCTCCCCCATTTTAGTGCAATCCTTGATTCACAAATAAGATTAATATAGCAAACAAACTCATGCATAAATGAAAATATCTAAAAGATTGAATTTCCATCTTAGTACATTACACATTTCAAATACTCGAGAATCCGGGTGTCCTATGGATTGAACCCTTCAACCAATTTGAGTACCAGAAAATAACATACACATGAATTTAAAATTCTCTAAAGTTTAAACTTGACACTATACAAGTCGTGTGTCCTTATCCATTCGTGAGTGCATCAAAGCTAAGTCCAAGCTTCTTGAAGCGGCCACACTTCGCACTCATATAGGTAGTTCCTTTCATCATGCACCTGCACATGAATTTTAACAAAAGAACAATTACCACCTCGCTTGCAGTACCGAGAACATGCCTTGGGATGATTATCTTGTGCTCCAATCCCTTAGAGTGAGCTTTCCCATTGAATTCAACTTCTAACGTTGTATTAGAAGGGAATTGGGTATCTCACCGTTAGAGATTCAAATGGACTTTAAACCTATCCCGATTACCGACTTGTGAACCAAGTCCCTAGCTAACCCCTTCGTCAAGTGGTCCGCTAGATTTTGTTGCGACCGAACAAATTCAACCGAAATCACCCCATTCGTGATTAGCTCACGAATCATGCTATGTCTAACACCTAGGTGTCTAGACTTGCCATTGTACACTTGACTATAAGTTTTAGCCAAAGTAGCCGCACTATCACAACGGATAGAAATGGGTGATATTGGTTTTGGCCATAACGGAATTTCGTGGACTAAATTCCTTAGCCACTCCGCCTCTTTACCGGCAGCGGCTAATGCCACAAATTCCGACTCCATAGTCGAACTCGTGATGCAAGTTTGCTTCTTGGAATCCCATGAAATGGCACCTCCCCCAAGCAAGTATACCCAACCACTCGTAGAAGAGTGATCTTCTAAGTTGGTAATCCAACTTAACCGAAGGAAACCCGACATATGACAAACCATAATCAATGGTTTTCTTCAAGTATTTAAATACTCGTCCTATCGCGTGCCAATGATGTATACTAGGATTACTAGTATACCTACTCAACTTGCCTACTGCAAAAGCGATGTCCGGCCTAGTGCTTGTCATGGCATACATCAAGCAACCAATAGCCTTTGAGTACTCGAGTTGTGACACAGCTTCACCCGAATTGGGTATAAGCTTCACACTCGGATCAAATGGAGTACTCACCGGAGAACAATCAAAGTAATTAAATTTCTTTAATACTTTCTCGATGTAATGAGATTGCGTAATTGCAATCCCTTTGTTCTCACGTTTGATCCTTATTCCAAGGATCACCTCCGCTTCTCCCATATCTTTCATGGAGAATTTTGATGACAAAAACTCTTTAGTTTTATCAACTTGATTTTGGTCAGTGCCAAAGATCAACATGTCATCAACATATAAGCAAATTATTACTCCGTTACCGGATATGTCAAATTTGCTATATACACACTTGTCCGCTTGGTTTAACATGAAACCGTTGGACAAGATAACCTCATCAAATTTTTGATGCCATTGTTTGGGTGCTTGTTTAAGCCCATACAATGATTTTACAAGTTTACACACCTTATGCTCCATCCCGGGCATAATAAAACCTTCCGGTTGTTTCATGTAAACTTCTTCCTCCAAGTCACCATTTAAGAATGTCGTGGTGAATCACTAAATTGTAGATAGCTCCTAAGGCTATCAACAATCTAATCGTGGAGATCCTTGCAACCGGGGCATAGGTATCAAAATAATCGATGCCTTCCTGTTGCCTAAAGCTTTGGATTACCAATCGAGCTTTGAACTTGTCGATTGATCCATCGACTTTCATCTTCCTTTTGAAGATCCACTTGCAACCCAACGGTTTACAACCCGGTGGCAAGTCCGATAATACCCAAGTATTATTCCCCATGATGGAATCCATCTCATCATTTATTGCTTCTTTCTAGAAAGCAATGTCTTGAGACTTCATAGCCTCATCAAATGATTTTGGATCTTCCTCAATACTATAACAGTAAGAGAATTGTGACCCAATCTCATCTCTTGATCCCTCTACCAAGTATACTTGGAAATCGGGACCAAAGGATTTTTCAATCCTTCCTCTTTTGCTCCTTCGAAGCATCGGAGATTCGGTTGGAACAATTGCTTGTTCTTCAACCTCACTAGTTACACTAGTATTTGGAACAAGATCCTTAGGCCTAGGTATTGAAGAGAATCTAGTCTCATCAAATAATGCATCTCTTGATTCTATAACGGTGTGAATCGCTATAGAATCATTAGGTTCAATAACATAGAACCTATATGCCTTGGAATACTCGGCATATCCAACAAAGATGCAATCAATACCCTTTTCACCCAAGGTTTTCCTTTTGGGTTCGGGTAGTCGAACAACCGCTCGACAACCCCAAACTCGAATATAATTCAAGTTATGCCTTTTCTTGAACCAAAGTTCATATGGGGTAACCTTGTTCCTTTTATTGGGAACTCGATTTAATAAATAACAAGTCGTTAACATGGCTTCACCCCAAAATCCATCACTCAATCCCGAGTAGGATAACATAGAGTTCACCATTTCTTTGAGAACTCTATTTTTCCGTTCCGCCACACCATTTTGTTGTGGTGTATAAGGCGCCGTAGTTTCATGAATTATTCCTACGGATTGGAAAAACATGGGGTCGTAAAATTCCCCACCACGATCGGTGCGTAAACATTTAATTAAACCGTTCATTTGCAATTCAACTTCCGTTTTATAAACTTTAAATTTATCCAACGCTTCATCTTTTGAGTGCAATAAATAAATATAACAAAACCGTGAAGCGTCGTCAATAAAATTAACGACATACTTTTTATTACCAAAAGACGGAGTTGAATGCAAATCACAAAGATCACTATGAATTAATTCAAGCACCGACGAATCCCTTTTAACATTGGGAAACGGTTGCCTAGTGATCTTCGTCGACATGCAAGTTTTACATTTTCCGGTTTTAACGTCAAAAGCCGGAATAAGACCGTCTTTTGACATTTCAACCATTCTTTTAAAATTAACATGACCTAGTCTAGCATGCCATAAACTAGAATCAACAAGAACATTATTTGCAATATAAATAGAATTTGAAACAAATTTTTATTTATTTAAACTCAACATAAACATGTCATTATTCAAATAACTGAATCCTACAAAAGAGCCACCTTTAGACAAGGTAAACTTTCCGGACTCAAAAACTTGCCTATATCCTAACTTATTCAAGGTACTACCGAAAACCAAATTCTTTCGAATTTGTGGTACAAACAAAACGTCAACAAGATCAATAATTTTATTAGAGCTAAATTCTAGTTTAACTAAGTCACGTCCAAGAATGGGAGCATTTGACTCGTTCCCCATGTGTAGCACGGATCCGTCTTCAACCGGTTCCAAAGAGGAGAACCAACGTCGATCCTTGCACACATGACTCGATGCACCCGTGTCAATCCACCAAGCATCATCATCATCCTGCACATTAAATGATTCGGATATTAGTGGTACATAATTCAAATTTGAATTAACACCAAAGTCAAGAAACTGACCTTGCCGTGGGTTTTGATCATTGGATCTTTGCCCACCACCACTTGAGTTTGCTCCATTCTTGTTCTTGACAACTCGACAATCCCGCTTGAGATGGCCGGTCATCCCACAAGTCCAACAGGTTAATTTAACCTTTTTGTTGGGACCTTTCTTGGCTTCATTGAACTTACGTTTTCCCTTGAAATTGTTGGATCTTCCCTCTTCCACCATGTTCACCGAAGGTGCAGAAACCTCTTTCATTTTAGGTTTCTCAGTCTCTTGCGCCCGAAGAGATTCCTCTATGCGCAAGTAACTATCGAGTTGTACAAGAGACAACTCTTCCTTCTTGTGTTTCAACATATGTTTGAAGTCTTTCCAAGAGGGAGGCAATTTATCAATAATGCTCGATACGGAGATGGATTCGTCCATCTTCATATCATGTTGAGCATATTGGCCTAGAATGCGAAGGAGCTCATTGTATTGCTCCATCACATGCCTTGAATCCACCATTTTGTAATTATTAAAATTACTTACGAGGAACTTCTTACTAGAAGCATCCTTCGCCATATATTTGGACTCAAGAGAGTCCCACAGCTCTTTAGCGGATTCAACATTTTGAAAAATGTCGAAGAGAGAGTCACACATACCATTCAAGATGTGGCCGCGACATATGTAGTCGTCGTTCTCCCATTTGCCGCGACGCCGGGTCATCTCCAACGTCTCGTCCTCCATCACCTCCGGCATGGGCGTGCTTAACACGTACACGACCTTCAACGTGGTCAACAAGAAGTGCATCTTCTTTTGCCATCGTCGAAAGTCGACGCCTTCAAACTTCTCCAGCTTGGTGAACTTGGTCGTCATGTCTCTCACCGATTGATCACTCGCCATCTCTCACGAACGGATTAACACTTAAGATTGTTGGGGGATTTGTTGGGGAGCAGAAATCGATGGGTAGAGAGGGAGAGGAGTGATCGGAACTTAGATAGAATGTGAGATCGCGTGAGAACTCGCTTTCCTTAAGTGTTATTTCGACCCTATTCTGCCTGGGTATCATGAAATACACTCGAGGATAATCTCAAATTCACTGTATCGATTCTGGCAGAAATCGACACTATTTAAACACCAAGATAATGTAACCGATGCCATAATATTAATGATAATAATCATCCATTTAATGGAATTGATTGTTAATTGGTCAATTGGTGTAGGTTACAAAATAAATTGGGAGTTACAAAAAGGGATTTTGGAGGTTACAAAACCGCACCTACAACAGTGCGTCACGCGGGTAGCCGCGCGGGTCAACCCGCGGCACAACCCGCGGGATCCTCTGTCCGTCCCCAAAATCCAGTGCATCACGCGGGTAGCCGCGCGGGGTTAACCCGCGGCACAAACCGCGTAATCCACTGTCTCCCACACGAAACAGTCCACCACGCGGGTAGCCGCGCGGGTTAACCCGCGACACAACCCGCGTGAGCCACTGTTTCGTCTCACAAACACCAATTAACTGTCCTAACAATCCCGGGTCATAGTTAGCTTACACGAGTGTGCACTCCACACCTCCTAACTCGTGTTATAGCTTAGCTACCAACCCCATTATTATCTTTGTGAATCCAATTACACAAAATGACCGATGATTTCACTAAAAGCACCAACAGACCACCACCGATATGAACCGTCGTCGATCACCACCGTTCTGAACCACCGCTGACCACCACCGTTCTGAACCGCCGCCGAACGTCACCGATCTGAAATGCCGCCACCACCACCGTTCTGAACCGCCGCTGACCACCACCGTTTTGAACCGCCACCGCTCTGAACCACCGCCAACCACCACCGATCTGAACCACCGCCAACCACCACCGATTTGAACCACAATAGTTGAATTTCGATTTCAAAAGTTTCAAAAAGGGTATTTTGGTCATTTAATAATATTTCATTCAAATTCCAAAGCTACATTATGTGAAGCAAACAGACAGATTCGAATTCCTTAACAAATTCCATTCCAATCTCTGTCAACCAAACAAGTGGTCAAACCTAATAACAATTCATTCCAATTCCTTCAAAGTCAAATTCCTTTGATAGATTCTATT
Source organism: Arctium minus (assembly GCA_954870635.1). Classification (NCBI taxonomy): domain Eukaryota; kingdom Viridiplantae; phylum Streptophyta; class Magnoliopsida; order Asterales; family Asteraceae; genus Arctium; species Arctium minus. Next base: position 94,200,196 of record OX941086.1, on the reverse strand, counting down.
TCATTCAAAAACATTCTGCGAACCAAACGCCCCCTTAGTCTTTTAAGAGTTGTTTTCTTATTAAGATTTGTGTATAATAAACTAACTTAGGGGTTGTTTGATTGATTTTCCATTAGGTCCTGTATAGATAAAACTGTCTATATAGATTAAGAAAGTTTTTTCGTAGATAAAAGGAGCATATTTTTTAATTGGAAACGGTAGATTTGGTTTTCTACATAAAATCCCTCTTAAAATCTTATTGAATAAGCCACTTTTTATATCATTAACCCACTACCAAACAGACATATATAATCGTTCATGTTATCAGGACAACACATCCAATTCAGCCGTTTTTAGTCTCAAAAAGATACATTTATCAACGGTTAATGAATAAACCAGTAACTTATTAAGCTGATAGAATGTGGTATTGATATTTTGGTGTCAAAAAATGGAAACTATGTGTGTATTTTGTAACCACTTAATCATTCCGTACCAAATCATTGCACTAACTTTGTTATCAATTCGTTTAAATGTAGCAGAACTAGCAGCACAGCAGGTGGAGCTTTTGTGGGTAATCTTTACAAAATCGACATGAATTCTTCTTTCACCTACAAAAATTTCTCTTTAATCAGTCTTACCTCAACAAAACAACTCATAGAAAACCAAATCTTTAATCTCTTTTAGCAGACAAAAAACAACCAAAACCTTCGCTTACGGCTCCTCGTCTTCTTTCTCCACCAATATCTTCTTGCACGCCTCGTAACACATGAACGAAATCCCGGCAGCCGGCACGATCTTTATACAGCTCGGTCCCAGCCCTCGATACAACCCTCTGACTCCTTCCTTCTCCAGAATGGTCAGAAGTGCGTGCAACATGTTGTCGTAGACTCGACCGTTAATGGCACCCGCCTGCATATGTTTCCGAGCCACCTCAAGTGGGAACGTTGCGCTACTCGAGATCGCACCCGCCGCTGATCCGATCAACAGAGTTGCAATGTTCCCGATTTCGTCTTGTTTCGAGACTTTCTTGTATGCTTTGCGTAACGTGTCGTACGCAAAGTAGTTTGTGGCGGCGTATGGGACAACGCCAATTAGGCTTGGTGTGAGGCCGCGGTATAGTTCTGCGGGTCCCTCTTCTTTCACAATCTTTAGAAACGCGTCCACGAGATTCTTGTACACGCCCCTCTGAAGAGAAAACGAGCATGTGAATAAGGACACATTGTTTGATTTATGAGCGACTGGCAGTGAGAAGTGTAAATATTTTAACAGAATATCATGATATTCACCATGAATATGATGAATATTCATTATGAATATTTGGTTGTTCGGTTCTCAAAGTAAACAAAATATCTACGGTTCGTAAATGAACTTTCCATGGTAAGTGGTTTACCTGAACAGTGAGTCGTGTTTTCAGTAACTCGAGAGGGTAGGTGCATATGGTGGAGCTGATTCCGGCAACGGCACCTGCAATTAGTGACTCGGGTATACGTGGTTTTGGCTTTTCTCCAGGTTTAGGAGCCAAGCTTTTCTTGACGGTGTCATAAGCAAATAACTGCAAAAGATTGCATATGGCTTCACATGATGAAAAATACAGAAAGTGGAAGTAAAGTTCACGGCATAAAATCCGCCACGAAACAGTCATGACTGTAGCCAACCGCCAGGATGGCGAGGTGGCATGGCCCCCACTACAACAAAATCGGTTTTATAGGACGTCATAAATGTCCTAACATACTACTTTATAGGACTTGAGTTTATAAAACCATAAAAATTATGTATCCTATATAAATGTGATGCCAGGTCATGTTTGGACGTCCTAACAAGTTTTTTAGGACACTTCTGAAAACTGTCCTATGAACACATCTTTTTATAGGACTATTGTTTTTGTACAACACTTTTTCAAATAATGTCATAAAAAGACTAATAAGACGCTTTATTTCAAAATTGCTATAAAAAACTTATTAGGACGTCCATAAGCATCTTATCAACTTATTGTAACACCTTTACATAGAACGCACAATTCTTTGGTCCTATAAACTTAAAGTCCTATAATGCAGTCTATTAGGAGATTTACACACATTTGGCGTCATATAAAACCGATTTTGTTGTAGTACCTCTAACGCACAATTTGTGATACCATCACAATGGGTATTTAGATTTACTCCAAAGTACATTGAATAGTAACCACAAAAGCTATATAGATCACTTGAAAACAATTCAAATGAGTCGAAATCCAAACAACACACATATAAGATCAATTAAATTCTAACTTCTGCTAACCCAAATGATATTCAACGAGCAACAAAAACCGGGTGTATACATGAAGAAGCAGGATAGAAGTTAACAAACGAAATAGAGGCAACACCCTAATGCGACCCGTTTGAAATTTTCTTCCTCTTTTTGTAGCATGTTAATTTAAAAATGCGTAATAGGCTTGGATTTCATTTAACCTAAAAGGAGATGGAATATGCTTTCACAAAAATGCATATATGATTTGCAAAATACATATTTCGGATATGTTTGGCAAAGTAGCTAACACTCTAGCTGTTGGCTGATAAACTAGTCATGTTTGGTAAAAACTAGCTGGCTGACAATGTATAATGACCTAAAAGAACATGTTGAAATATTAACCGGAAAACTATTAGGGGCATAATTGAAAAAAAGTGAAAAAAGCCCCGGTAACTTATTGAAACGCTACTTGAAGTAGCTTATAAAATGCTAACTTATGGCTAATCAAACGGGGCTTTTTCAATAAGCTTAAAAAAGCTAGCCTATGGTTGTCAAACATGGTCGGTCATACAATTGAAAAGAAAGGCAATGGATCAACGGTCCGCATATTCATTTTGGGTTACTATGATTAACTTTGGAGTAAATACATGAAGATTAAACGGAAAAAAAGGTGTACCTCGATCGCCTTGCTGGGGGCGACACGAATGACATTGACCAAATTGCCCCTAAAGAGCCCGGTCCAACCTTCGGTCCGCATGATATCTTGAAAAACTTCAGTAGTAGAATGCCCACAACTCCCTACCATCAAATGAGTCCTTATTGTTTCTAATGGAGCAACAGATGTTCTCGAAACCGCCCCTGCAATTGCCCCACTAATCAACCTCCTTAATGAAGGATTCCCAATCTTGATCTTCAATTTCAACCCATCTTTCTTCTTTAAAAAAACCCCTTTCTCCCACTCCTCATTTGCCTCCATTTTCGGCACTCGAACCGCCATAAAACTCGACTCCGGTGTCGAAACAACCTTCGATAAACACGGAAGTTTGACACCTTCATTATCATTCAGATTTGTGGAGTTTCTTGAATTAGGGTTTATTCTTCCAAAATCCCCCCTACCAGTCTGCCCAACACTTGCAAATAAACTTCCAGATTGAGAAAGATTATCATCTCTAGAACACCAAAGAAACCCTATTCCAGAATTTGGGAATAACTTATCTCCATTGTTATCCAATAAACTTCTTGTATCCATTCAACTCACCACCAAGATTACTGTAAACCCCCCACAAAAAATTGCCTCTTTTTCTACAATAACATGATTATAAAAACAATGAATAAATAAATTAAACCCCAAGATAAAACAATGGCTGTGTCTTTAAGCTAAGAATATCCTAATGGAACAAAAGAAACTTGCCCTAAAACCAATGGTAGCAAAATTGATAATAAAAAAATCGAATCCTTTTTAAGGAATATAAAGAACCCAATTTGGTGATGAATGCTATGAAGAAATATAAATCTTTAAACTGGGTTTTTGACGATAAAAAACAGGGGAATAATATAAAACGATAAAATGGAATTTACTGTAACAAATATGATGGAAAAAATTGGTAAAAAGTTGAATCTTTTCTTGGAAATATAAAGAACCCAATTCAGCAATGAACACTGTGAAGAACTATGAATCTTGAAAATGGGTTTTTGATTAAGAAAATAAGAAGTTGTTAATGGAGAGTATTATTACCAGGTGAGTTGTTTGATGAGAATGGAAGTCAGATGTCTAATAATCCACTCATTCATTTACTTCATGGTCTCTCTCTCAAAGAAGAATTGCAGAGAGAGAGAGAGAGAGGGAGAAAACGATGGAGGTGTTTGGTGAAAAGGTTGGTGTTCTTCTTGATGCATATAAACATTTGACCTAATTTCGTATAGAACTACAAGATACTGTTTCATTGTGGACAAATTTTATTTCCTATTTTAAATCTAATTTTCTGTCCACCCCTTGTATTATAATTATTATTATATTCAAATCAATTATATGAGGTTTTAAATTCTTTGTCATAAGTTTATTATAAACTAGATAAACATGATTATTATTAGGATGAAAAAGCAACTTCAAATCATATAAAAATCAGAATTTTGAACAATAAATGTGTAGCTTTATTGACTAAGAGCTTGTTTGGAATCAACTTAAAAGGGCTTAACAAGCCTTTCACCTTATTCGCTTAGCCATGTTGTGATGTTTGAAACTAAGGGGCCGTTTACCCAAATGCTTACCCGGTAAGTGCTTACCGGTAAAAATTAACATTTTTATTTGCCTTCTCGCGTAAGATTCTAGTTTATTTACATGGTATCGTATGCAACAATATACCTTGTAAGTGCTTACCCGGTAAGACTTGCCGCCCACACTTACCGGGTAAGACTTTTGGCCCTTGCCATTGTTCTTACCGGGTAAGATTCTCGGTAGTTGTAATGTTCATCCGGTAAGGTAAGTAACTTGGTAAGAGCTTACCGGGTAAGCGTTTGTTAAACGGTCCCTAACTGAATAATTTGGAGGTGTGCTTACCAAATAAGCTTTCAAGGGATGCACTTCTACATACAGACACCATTTTTCCAATCTTACCCCTCTGGAAAATCACTGTTTTTTATGGAATCTCTTAAACAAATTTGTCAATCAAGAAATTAGACCCCTCCCTCACTGTCTCCGCTTGCCTCGTCCTCCCTGTTCTTCACTGTCAAGGCCTTGCCTCTTCCTCCCTGCTCTTCGTCGTCAGCCCCAACATCCTCTTCCTTGCAATCGATGCCCTGGGTTTAGATTTGAGAGGTGAAGGTTGGTATCGATTCAAGATTAGAGAAAACATCAATAGATTTGAGGAATTTTTCTGATATCTTCTCTTAATCACGTTTTTGGGTAAATCACGTTTGAAGAAACTGGTATCATGAACAATTGCTGAGAAATCACGTTTTTGGGCAACTCACATTTCTGATATCTTCTCTTCAGTCGGTTGTTCTGCAATCATGTTTTTTAATGAACTTTGTTTTGTTTTTGTCTTCTTCTTCAATCGGTTGTTGAGAAACTGGTATCAGAAACAATTGATGCTTCTTGAGTGTTTTGGCATTTTTTAGACCAAAAGTAAATAAAAGGGTAAAATGGTCATTTTCATCGTTCAGACAGTTTATTCAGCACCACACGCAAACAACAATTTTATGTAATCCATACAGTCAACTTTTTCCATACAAGACTTAATGGAAAAACAACCAAACAACCCCTAAGGAGACTCTCTTATTTTATGGTTTAAAATCTTAAATGCTTTTAAGAACTGTATAGGACGTTACAAATTCATCGGGCATTACTATTCAAGCCTTAAGGTGGCATGGACAGGTTTAACTTTTTTTTTTGGCGATCCTCCCACAACCCTAAAATACATTTTTGTTTAAATTAATTCATTTATTAGGTTGTTTAAACATTATTTATTAATGTTTTAATAATTTGTTTGAACATTAACTAATTATTAAAATTTAATTCATTTATTAATTTGTTTGATCATTAATTTTTATTAATATTTGTACTTTTGTGTAATATTTGTATTTTAATAAATGTTGTGTGTTTTTAATATATGTATGTGTTTTATTCATTCTCAATTGAATTATATTTATACAAAATATAGTAAAAGAAAACAAAATATAAAATTTTAGTATTGTTCTATATTCTATAATTAATTTATATTATAATTTACTATATTATTTATATTATAATTTCTTGTTGCAATGGCCATTGGCCAAATTACAATCAATGACCTTTTTGACTATGTTATTGCCAATTGTGTTCCTAAGAAGATCAAATTTTGGTCTTAATTAGAAAGCTCACAAGACTCTGTTTATTGGTGGCAATTAATCTGTGAATCCGATGGAAGCATAAGGTTGGGGAGTTTTATTTATGGCAATCAATGGAGTTGTTCTCATATGGAAGAATATAAGGTGGATTACTAGGGTTTCATGTGATAAAACTAAAACACTGGAGTGAAATTTGGTTGGAGTTGATATGATCTGTGTGTGGTATCGCTGTTGATGAGGATGGATGTATTATGATGTTCGTGCAAACTGGAATGAATGAATATGGAATTGGATTTCAGACTATTTAGATGCTTGGGCTATACGGTTCCCCTCATCAAAGGAGTTGTATTCAATTTTGGGTAAATATCATAATTTGGGCTAAAAATGGTATTACGATGGGCCAACTATTAAGGATGGATCGGATTGATATGCTATGGTCTTATTCTAAATGATCATATGGGTTGTATAATGATTGGGTTTATTCCAAAAAGGAGTTCATTTTTCATTTGGGCCATTTAATATGTCTCGTTATAAGATGGGTTGTTGGATAAATATATATGTTAATATGGGTCTTAGCGTTAGGCCTTTCATTTGTTTTTTCCTTTCCTAAACATGTCTTAGGTCGTTATTTTGTAAATCTTGGGGGTATGCCCCTCGTTATTTGTCCATTTTTCTTTATTTGAATAAAAAATTTCCGTCCCCTTTTCCCAAAAAGAAAAAATGTGAACACCAAAAAGTTGGGCAAATCCTAACACAACATTTTACGTGACTTAAAATGAACAAAAAGACCACAACCCATGGTCTTAAAATGTCAAATAACTCAAATGATACATATTTCCCAATATTTATACAAATAAATGTGCAATGTACCCAAATGGGTCAAATAAACATCCAATGGTCATTAAAATCACAATAACTCTTGCTTTGGCTCAAAATCACCAAGTATTCACAAATACATGATTCGTAACTTGAGAAGTCAAAGTATTCAAGAATATGCATTTTCCCATATACTATACATACCATGTATCAAAGTATGAAATAGATAAAATGGACCATCATTTGTTGTAATAATTCATCAAAATGTCACAACTTATGTGATTAACATTTCAATTTTCAAAGGTTCATCAACTCAATATGCATTTCCCTCAAGTTTTATGAAATCAAATACTCCAAAGTGCAAATATGTCAAATAATCACCAATATATGTAAGAAATAATTAGACGGATACACTCTCATTATTTGTTTCTCAAAAAATATCCCAAAAACCCAAATATAAGTAGTTATCAAGGTTTTAAGAAGTCAAATGTAACAGAGATGCAAATCTACCAAACAACAAGCAACATTTGATAAATCTCAACTACAACATTTTAATACTCCAATAAAGACAATTTTGATATGTATATAGTTTTCACAAAGTACTTGAAACTCACATCGCTAGGTTATGTTAAAACCTAGTTTTTTATCCGACTTGTGCAATCTGTTGGTCCCAAGTAAGCAAAACAAGTATTGTAGAAGGGGGGTTGAATACAATACACAAAATTTTACTTAATTATTAATTCTTTATTGATATAAATATCAAGAATTACACATAGAAAATTTTTAAGATTGTTGCGGAAAAGAACAGATAAATCTATTCTAACAATCTTTCACTTAGAAACTAGAAAACTAAACACAACTTGAAAATACAAATATCAAAGCTATGAAGTTCTTGAGAGAGAGAGAGGTTGCCAACTTTTCTTGAGCACTAAGTTCTCTTCAAAAAGGGTTAGCTTGAATGGAGACGTTCTTCACCTTTAAATACCATCATGTGCATTAAATGCAAATGACACTTGTCATCTTGGTATTGGATACCAAATATCTTCTTGCAAAAGCAATAAGATCTTGATGTGACTTATCATAAAGCAAAGTAGACTTTTGTACCTTGATAAGACAACACCTCAATAAAATATATTTCACATGTCCTTTTTCTGATATTTTGGAGAAAGTCTCCATCATTTCAGAACTTGTGAGAATATCTTCTAAGAGAAGGAAGCTTACATTCCCATTGTCAGAAGAACATTGGGAATGGTGAAGTATGTCAAATCGAGAGGCTTTGACATAAAGGGGTGTTGCCGACACAGAGAGGATCGACAAGAAAGAGATTTGTCGAAAGGTGGCAAGGGGTATGCCGAACATGTGAAGGTTCGGCAGAGGAGAGTTCTGCCGAACATGAGAGGATTCGGCACAGGGTTAAGCTGCCAAAGAGGGTTCGGCTGATAAGACTTAGTTCCTTAAAGTTCACCTCAATCCGCAAAGTAGACTTCTCTCATGTTGATTTCGGTAGGTCTTCGACTCACCAATCTTTTCATGCGTAACTAAGCTATTACAAAGAACCATACTAATTCTAAGATGTACAATCATTTACAGAAGAGTAAACACAAACTATAGGAGAAGTCATCTTCAAATCTTAGATGACCCAACAATCTCCCCCTATTTGATGATGACATCTCATACTTAGAAGTAAAGAGATAAAACATGAATAATGCATTTTGACCCTTATTCATACTCTTTTGGGTTCTTTTTCACATAGACCATTCTTTTTTGTATTTTTTTTAAAGTATAAAAGACATTTACAAAAGAATAAAAGAATGAGTATAACTATACAAACGAATAAATAAATACAAAGAATAAAGAATGAGAAGAAAATATATATATATATATATATATATATATATATATATATATACAAAGATACAGAAGACAGTAGCCAGGATTGTTTAAGCTTGAGTGGTTGATAGCTCCCCCTCAATTCATACTCCTCCTCAACTAATGTCTGATGGGTTTGATCACACAGTCCATCGTAAAATAGGTTTCAATAGAGTTTAAGCATGAGTGGTAAGTTGCTCCCCCTCAACACAAACTCCCCATCAACTAATTCACGGTGTCGGAAAGTAAGAAGTCAGAAAGTTTTCGGGATCCTCCGAACCTTCTCCTAGAAAGGCAGGTTCATCCTTGGATCGTGTAGAAACATCGGGACTGAAATCCCGGGTGATAGGTTGTGAGGTGGAGAAGAGGCACCTTGGATTGGGGAGGAGTCCAAGTCATCCTTATCAACCAAAGAAAAGGTTGATGAGGGAATAATAGGGGTCCCCGATTTTACAATTGTATCATTTTCTGAGGATACAAAGGAGGTGGATTTGGGTTTAGCAGAGTCGCTGGGCCCAGATGGGAAAATTTCAACACCTGCCGATTTTGAAGAACCGGTGGATGGAGTAAGTGGCTTGGCCCTTGAAACCTTCCTCAGCCTCTTGAGAGGAGAGGGAGGGGAAGAAAAGTGCCTCCGCTTTTGAGAGAGGTGGGAGACGAGGGCAGCTACCGAATGCTTTTTCGGTGGCATAGTCTTAGAAGATGTTGCGGAGGTATCGGTGGCTTTTGATTTATTCTTTTTTTTTGCCACCAATTTCACTCAGGTAAGGGAATCAAGGATCACTGAAGTGAGTGATACAGAGAGAGCCATCGATTTGGAGAATGATGGTTCCTCAGTATCTCCTTACTTCAGATTAGGAGAATGAAAGAAATCATACCTGAGGCTGAGAACTCGATTGGTGGAAAGAGAATCATTGTTCAAAGTGGTCTTCATTGAAAGAAATTGTTCAATGATGGTTCCTCAGTATCTCCTTACTTCAGATTAGGAGAATGAAAGAAATCATACCTGAGGTTGAGAACTCGATTGGTGGAAAGAAAATCATTGTTCAAAGTGGTCTTCATGACTTTCTAAATGTTGGTTGGATAGTCATCACCAAATCAATTAGTGACCCAATAATTTATCTCCCCCTATTTGATGATGACACCAACACTTAGAAAAAAAATAGTATTGACACTCAGAAAAGGGAGAAGAACTAGAACTCATAAATTTAGTGGCCCATTTTTTTTGTTTTTATAATTTTTTTTAAGGGCTCTTTTACTTTTTTTTTTTGTTTTTTTTTTTTGGAAAGGCAAAGAAAAACGAGAATAAAGACTCAGAGAATAAAAAAATTGGGAAGAAAAAGAAAAGGAAGAAATAATTGGGAAGAAATGGAGGAAACTTTGGGTAGACATTTCGAATAGAAATTAGGGTGAAATGTTGGGGATTTATAGTGGGAGGGATAAGGGAATTTGAAAAGGTAGGAGTGAGGGGTGCTGAAGTCATTCAGGTAGTGGGAAATAATGGGGGAAAATGATATTAAGAATATAAGAGGTGACTAACAGGGTATGTGGGAAAGGGTTCGGCTAGTGGCTTAGCTTAGTGAAATGAGGGATGGGTTAGTGGGCTTGAAATGACAACTAAGGGGGTGTTTGGTTCGCAGGATTCTGCCGGAATCTGGTGGAATTGGAATGGTCAATTTCATTGATCGAATTCCGTCGTGCTGTTTGGTTGCCAAGGGAATGGAATTGAATTCCATGAAATCCTTAGATTAAGGAATTGGTCATTCCATTTGAAAATGGATGGAATTGAATTCCATTCCATCATGGTTTTTCAAAAAGACAAAAATACCCTCCAAACCTTTTCTAACAAAATTAAAACCCATCAGATGTGGATTTGGTTTCCTCTCTCTCTCTCTCCTCTCTCCTCTCCTCTTTCCTCTCTCTCTCCTCTCTCTTTCCTCTCTCTCTCCTCTCTCTCTCTCCTCTCTCCTCTCTCTCTCTCCTCTCTCTCTCTCTCCTCTCTCCTCTCCTCTCTCTCTCTCCTCTCTCTCTCTCTCCTCTCTCTCTCCTCTCTCTCCCTCTCCTCTCCCTCTCCTCTCCCTCTCCTCTCCCTCTCCTCTCCCTCTCTCCTCTCTCTCTCTCCTCTCCTCTCTCTCCTCTCTCTCTCTCGGCATTTAAAAAAAATAATAAATAAAAATAAAAGAAAGGGTATTTTTGTCATTTTTCAGAATTCCATTCCAATTCCTTTGTAAACCAAGCAGACATATTCCAATTCATTTGACTGATTACATTCCATTCCTTCCAACCAAACAGTTGGTCAAACCTGAAAACATTTCATTCCAATTCATTCCAGATTCCAATTCCATTGACAGATTTCATTCCATCAGAAATCATTCTGCGAACCAAACACCCCCTAAGAGTCACACATTATCACATAGTTCCAAAATTTTCAAATAAATGAAACACATAGGATTGAAGAAAAAGAAGTCATCATAAATTTGGTGAGAAATTATGAGAGAATTTTTGGGAAGAAAATTTTGGGAAGAAAATTTGGGAAGAAATTTCCGGTAGAAAGAAATTTCGGCTAAAAAGAAATTTCGGGGAGAAAATTTAGAAAATTTCGGCAACAAAATTTTGGAAGTAATGATAGTGGAGAACAAGAGGAAGAAAATCGAAGACCAAAAAATATTGCAATCGACCACTTCCCCAATAAAAGAATTTGAGATATTTTATTATTATTTTTTTTTTGAACTTTCGGCAAATCAAAAAAAATTGATTTTTTTTTTATAAAAAACAAACCTACAGAATGAATATGAAGAAATTTAAAAAAAATTAATTTTTTTTTTACTATCAATCGGCATTCGGCAACCAAAAAAAATTGAAATATATTAATATATATATATATATATATATATATATATATATTTTTAACCTACCTACCGAATATAAAAAGTTTTAATTAAATTTTTTTTTACACAAACCTATTCGGCAGGTCTAAGAAAAATACTTGAATTTTTTTTTAAATCCATTCGACAGGTACAAGAAAATTTTGGAATTTTTTTTTTTAATTTCCACAACCAAGCTACCGATTTCAAAACTTTTTTTTTTGAATTCTTTCAATCGGCAGCAAAACAAATTTTGATGATTTTTTTTTTACTTAACAAAAATTTAACATACCTAAGGATCCAACGAGGAAGTTGAATTGAGCCTCATCCAGTGGTTTTGTGAAGAGGTCTGCAAGTTGAAGATCTGTAGGAATGAAGTGAAGTTTAATATCACCTTTAGAGATATGATCTCTTATAAAATGATACCGAATATCAATATGTTTGGATCTGGAGTGCAGCACTGGATTGTTGGCAATGGCTATAGCATTGGAATTATCACATAGGATCGGTATATGTGAGTAGAACTTGTCATAATCTTGTAATTGATTTTTCATCTACAAGATATGAGCACAACAACTTCCAGCTGCTACATATTCAGCTTCGGCAGTAGAGGTAGATACCGAGTTCTGCTTCTTACTGGACCAGCTCTGGTATATCGGTTGGAGAGAAGAAAGTCAGACAAGGTGTCATACCAAGCACGAGGAGCTTGTTTCAGACCGTAGAGATCTTTGTCAAGTCTGAACACATGGTAAGGATGAGTTGGATCTTCAAACCCAGGTGGTTGTTTCACATAGACTTCTTCAGCAAGTTCTCCATTGAGAAAGGCACTTTTAACATCCATTTGAAAGACCCGGAAGTTTTTATGAGCAACATGAGCAAGAAAGATTCTTATTGCTTCAAGTCTAGCAACAGGAGCAAAGGTTTCATCATAATCGATACCTTCTTCTTGCCTATAACCTTGAGAAACAAGTCTAGCTTTGTGCCGGATTACAGTACCGACTTCGTCCATCTTGTTTCGGAAAACCCACTTAGTACCGATAATGGTCTTATCGAAAGGTCGAGGCACAAGTCTCCAGACTTTGTTTCTTTCGAATTGAGATAACTCTTCTGGCATGGCGGTGACCCAACAAGAATCTGCTAGGGCTTCCTCAATTTTCTTGGGCTCAAAAATGGAGAGAAAATTCACATAGAGACAAATATTTCCAATACCTCTTCTAGTTTGGACACCTGCTTGCTGATCACCTATAATTTGATTAATTGGATGATCTTTGGTCCATTTGAGAGCTGGGGGAAGAGGTGCAGGAAATGTGTTTGGAAAGTATGAAGGTGAAGGATCGGTAGGTATAGGATGATTATGAGGAAGAGGAGAAGTATGAAAGGTGGGTTCGGTAGGAGCTATGGATTCGGTAGGAGCTATGGATTCGGTAGGAGCTGTGGGTTCGACAGTTGGTAAGGGTTATGTTGAACCATGATGGAGGGAAGTAGAGGGTACCGAGAATGGAACATATGGAGGTCCTGAAGACAGAAGATTTGGAGAATCTTCTCTAACACACGAAATGATCCATTCATGAAGCTCGATATCATCACAAGATAAGGAAGATGTCTTGTGATCATCGAACTTCACATGTATTGATTCATCAATACATTTTCTCCTTAGATTGTATACTCTGTAGGCTTTAGAAGTGAGAGAATAGCCCATAAATATACCTTCATCAGCCTTGGGATCAAATTTCCCAAGATGCTCTCGATCATTCAAGATAAAACACAGACAACCGAAAACATGAAGAAAACCAATGTTTGGTTTTCGGCCATAGAAGACTTCATATGAAGTCTTGTTGTGTCTTTTCACAATGATAGACCGATTTTGAGTGAAACAGGCTGTATTGATAGCCTCAGCCCAAAAATAGGTTGGAAGATTTGATTCACTTAGCATAGATCTTGCAGCTTCACATAGCGTACGATTCTTCCTTTCCACAACACCATTTTGTTGTGGAGATCTTACTGCTGCAAAGTTTTGAGAAATACCTTTGTCACATAGAAAGGCATCCAAGGTAGCATTTCTGAATTCGGTCATGTTGTCACTTCTGATAGATCTGACTAGTTGGCCGTTTAGAACTTCAGATTTCTTGATAAAGTTGATGATTTCTTCAGGTGTATCACTTTTGTACCTGAGAAAGAATACCTAAGTGTAACGTGTGTATTCATCAATAATTACAAGAATGTACCTTTTTCCACCTAGGCTGGGTGTGCTGACAGGCCCACAAAGATCCATATGCAGCATCTGTAGAGGGGTAGAGATAGAAAAACACTGTTTTGATTTGAAAGAAGATTTTTTCAGTTTGCCTTTCTCACAAGTTGCACAAAGCTTCTCTTTTGAGAAAGAGATTTTCGGCAAGCCGACAACAAGCTCCTTGTTGGAGAGAGCATTCAACGGATGATCTTTTAATCACTTAGTAGCTGGTGGAAGAGGCGGTGGCAACATTTTATGAGGTTGAGAGGAAGATGGGAATTATAGAGGGAGGAGAAGTGATATGATGAGAAAAGGGATCAGCTGGTGTGAATAGGAATGATTGAGGAAGGTTCAAGTTGAGTGAAATGAGGAAGAATAGGATAGGAGGGATCTTGATCTTCAGAGATGACTATCTAAAGATCAGGGATTAGAAATGAAAAGATAGGTAGGTCACCGCTTTGAGGAAAGGTGTCTGAAGAGAATGGAACAAAAGTATTAGATTTGGTTGAAGAATTTTGAGAACCTTCATAACACATGATGAAATCCACCGATTTAACTCATCACCATCATATGAAAAAGAAAATGATTCGTGAGCATCAAACTTCACATTAATAGATTCATCAATGCAATATCTCCGAAGATTGTAGACTCGGTAGGATTTTGAAGAGAGAGAACATCCCATTAAGATTCCTTCATAAGATTTGTTGATGCTCAAACACCTGCAATCACAGAGAAATCATTTCTTTGGTACCCATTTTGAAGTGGGTCCTTTAGGGTTAGAAGAAGAAGAAGAGTTATCAAGATTCTTTCTTTCAATGCGATATTTTAGACAAACCTTTACTAGATGAAATGTGTCACCACAATTATAGCAATTTTTATAAATAAAAGTTTTCTTTGATTTCTGACCCAGATCTTTGTCTTTGACCTTAACATTGACTTTGAAAGATTTAGAGGTGGAAGGTGAAAGGCAAGACTTTGGTCCAAGGATTCCTTTTTCAGAGGAAGAGAGAGGAAAGGTAGAGATACCTTAGATTTGGACTTCTTCAAGTGCACAGATCAGGAAATGAACTTTGTAGGAAGAACAAGAGGTTCATTTTTGGAAGAAGAAGGTAGTTTTCTTTTTAAAGGTAGGTCAATAATTACTGATTTTCCTTTATCAAAAGTTAGAAAACTTCTTTGAGGCAAGTTGAAAATTTTTCTTAGGAGAATTTGAAGGTTTAGGAGAAGAAGGGGTAGCCTCATCAAGATTCAAAGATTTAAAAGGTTATGAATAGGCTTAACAAGATCATTTGATCATTAATCCTCCTCATTTTTAATATGAGGAGTAGAATCTTTGGCCTTGAAGAACATACCAAATTTTAGAGCTTTGGAGAAATCAGAAGAGTCCAAGAATGGAAGTCACTAGAGTTAGGATCGGTAGACTCATAGAAAGAAATATGTTTTGAAGAAGAAGAAGAAGCTTGAACAACACTTAGAACAAAAGAGGGATCAATATCCATTTTTCAAATCCAAGACCAGAAAATTGATGATTTTCAAATCTTCAAGTTCAGCTTTGATTTATCAAAATGTTTCAGTTAAGAAAGACACATTTGAAGTTGAGAGGAGAAAGATTTTAAACCTTTTTCTTAACATCATTTTCACTATAGAAGTCAATGGTTAAGGAGTCAAAGGCCTCAATCTTTTCAGAAACAATAAGAGAATGAAAGGAATGTACCTAAGAGGAAAAGAGGAGCACTCAGCAGAGACTAAAGCGGTGGACGATGCATGTCCTTCAGGATCTTCCACATCATTTATTTTTGCCATAAGGCAAATGTTGGAGATGTCCTTCTCGCTTTCAGAGGTTGGTTCATCTACCCAATCATAGGTTTTAGTCATTTGACCTTTTCCCTTTTTTTGAGCAAGGTTTCATTTTTCTTCTTCTCTCTCTTGTATTTGGCCTTGTATTTTTCAGCACGGTCGGTACTCTCTTTGAAAGAAGATGAGGAAAAATTTCGAGAGTGAGACCTGTTGGCAAAGTCAGGTCTCATTCTTCTTAACTTAGAGGAATTTTGGTTGGAAAAGGTAGTTTTAGATCTTCCTGAAGAATTGCTCCTACACTCAGAGGCAAAGTGGCCTTTCTTGCCATAAGCATAACATTCCTCATTTGCTTTATCGGAGGGAGAGAGTTTTGAGATAGAAGAAGATTTTCGGCCAAACTTAGATTTTCTAGAAGAAAAATGAAGGTCACTGGAAGTTTCCTCACCTTCATCACCAGCCTCACTAAGATAGGCTTCTGAAGGATCATTAGGTTCCTCTTGACTATTATGGTCAGAATCGGAGGGATAGGTTATTCTAGGAATACACACAGATTTCTTGAAAGAGTCACTGATAAGAGCCATAGATAAGCTTCTTATCTCTTTTATGACAATCTTCCTTTGGATCATAGTTAGTTCATAGTTAAAGAGAGATCCATAGAGAACAGTAAGAGACATATGATCAAGATCCTTGGTTGTCTTGATGCAGGTACAGATGTTTTCCCAAAAGTCAGGAAGACCATCCATAAACTTGCATAAAACTTCCTCATTGTCATACACTCTACCCAAAAGCTTAAGGTCATTAAGAATGTTGTTAAAACGGTTGTAGTAATCAGAAAGATACTCTCCCTTTTCATGAGAAAAGAGCTCGTACTTTCTGACAAGAGCAATCTTTTTGCTCTTTTTAACCTCATATGTTCCCTCATACAAAATGCATAAGGTAGACCACATTTCCTTGGCAGTAGAAAGATTCACCAAGGAGTGATACACCTCATCAGGGAGGGAGAGAGCAATGATGGCTCTGACTCTAGATTCAAGAGCAAAGAGACGCTTGTCATTATCATTGTATTTTCTGGGATTTTTGAGGATGTACCTCCCAGTAGCATAAGTTCGTTCTTCATCCGAAGAATCATCAGAATCACCAAAAACAACATCTTTATCTCTTAAGTCAGAACGAGGTTTTTGGGTCTCAAAGCGAGCCCAGACTTTAGGAACAATAGGTCCCTCACGAAGAACAGTCAGATAACGGCTGTCAGCTCCTTCTAGGAAAAGCATCATTCTACCTTTCCAGAAGTTGTTAGCATTAAAACAAGGAGGTTTGACCATAGAGCCATTATTAGTTTGAGAAGAAAAAGAAGAAGGATCAACTTTTGACGAAGATGCCATCACGGATCTGATTTATCAAGTTAAATCAACCGCTCTGATACCACTTGTTGGTCCCAAGTAAGCAAAACAAGTATTGTAGAAGGGGGGGTTGAATACAATACACAAAATTTTACTTAATTATTAATTCTTTATTGATATAAATATCAGGAATTACACATAGAAAACTTTTAAGATTGTTGCGGAAAAGAACAGATAAATCCATTCTAACAATCTTTCACTTAGAAACTAGAAAACTAAACACAACTTAAAAATACAAATATCAAAGCTATGAAGTTCTTGAGAGAGAGAGAGAGAGGTTGCCAACTTTTCTTGAGCACTAAGTTATCTTCAAAAAGGGTTAGCTTGAATGGAGACGTTCTTCATGTTTAAATACCATCATGTGCATTAAATGCAAATGACACTTGTCATCTTGGTATTGGATACCAAATATCTTCTTGCAAAAGCAATAAGATCTTGATGTGACTTATCATAAAGCAAAGTAGACTTTTGTACCTTGATAAGACAACACCTCAATAAAATATATTTGGTACATGTCCTTTTTCTGATATTTTGGAGAAAGTCTCCATCATTTCAGAACTTGTGAGAATATCTTCTAAGAGAAGGAAGCTTACATTCCCATTGTCAGAAGAACATTGGGAATGGTGAAGTATGTCAAATCGAGAGGCTTTGACATAAAGGGGTGTTGCCGACACAGAGAGTATCGGCAAGAAAGAGATTTGTCGAAAGGTGGCAAGGGGTATGCCGAACATGTGAAGGTTCGGCAGAGGAGAGTTCTGCCGAACATGAGAGGATTCGGCACAGGGTTAAGATTCCGAAGAGGGTTCGGCTGATAAGACTTAGTTCCTTAAAGTTCACCTCAATCCGCAAAGTAGACTTCTCTCATGTTGATTTCGGTAGGTCTTCGACTCACCGATCTTTTCATGCGTAACTAAGCTATTACAAAGAACCATACTAATTCTAAGATGTACAATCATTTACAGAAGAGTAAACACAAACTAAAGGAGAAGTCATCTTCAAATCTTAGATGACCCAACACAATCTTCTTGCTACCTAGTTTAACCATGTGTGATCACTAAATCAATGAAAGCAGTCTAAACCAAATAGTAGACAACCATTTTACCTTTCCAACCAATTAAGAATCATCACAATCGGATTTAAAACCAATTCTATATGAATATTTGAAAATTGTTTACTCAATCACGTCATAAAACAAAGTTGCTCTATTAAACATAATTTTTGACCTATTTACAATCCATATTAGCACTTCCTCGCAAGAGACATATTGTAGAGGACACCTTAACAGTTCTAGAGGGATATTACACATCTCAAACCAATTTATGAGTGATATACTACGATTTTTTACAAGATCAGGACAACAACCAAAAAGAACACAACCCAAAAAACCATGACTATACATTTTGAAGGAAGAAAATGTGTCATCTAAAACTATATCTACTCAAAATAGATACAATACAATCTATGTAGCTCAAACATTGAGCTCTCAACACTATTTATGCAAGATTTTTTGACGAAGAAGAATACCCTAAGTATGGAATTTTACCTTGGTTGAGCTCAAATGGAGGCTTCAATCATGAATATTGTAGAAGGACACGTCACACATCATCATTGCATTTATTTTGAAGTTAGTTTTTTAGATTTAGATTAATTACTGAACTTTGTAAATTATTTTAGACTATTTTTAATCATGTATTATAAAAGTATTAAAACTTTTAATTGTATGGATACATCATCATTGAATGTATCTTAAGATATGATTTTATAATTATAGGATTGAAATACATTAGGTACAAATCACATAATTCGTATCACATGACATTTCGCGGTCTTAATTTTATGATTTGAGACAAATGTTGTATAATTTTTATTTTGAAAAAAATGCTCAAACTGTAGATATGAGTTGGTTTAGTCCTAAATTACACCAATCCGTACTCCAAACACCCCTAAATTATTGAATAATGTCAATTCTTTTTTCATTTGAAGCCGAAAACAAAAATTAAAAGGCATAGTAGTAAAATCGTGTTTAGGTAGCGTTTGGTATGTAGATAAGATTGGACAAGACTAGACATGACAGAACTGGACAAGACGAGACTGGACAGGATTGGGGTCGTTGTTTGGTATGACTAGGACTAGATAGGACAAAATTAGTCATGTTGTCTCTAGAAGTTGTTTGATGATTCTATATGTATATATATATACATATACATATACATATATCATATATCTATATATATATATATCATATATTGTAACAACCCACCTTAAAACATAACATGTACCATACAATACATACTAACATTTACATTACAAACACACATATTACATATATGGTCCCGAAGTCTAGAATTACACTAACTACCTATTATAGTACCAACTTTTTTGCTTTCGATACATAAACACATACATGCATACATAATATTACATCCAACAAAAACCATTGACATATAACATTGTTCAACTAGAAGTAGTAACTCATAATAGCTTCCCATGTGCAACACATTTCTTCACATAACATCATAGTTTATCTTTTCCTTTTCCCTTACCAGTCATCTGTCCTGGAATACAGATTTGGAAAAACATTGAGGGTTAGACCAATTGGTCTAAGTGAAATAATCCCAAACATTTTAATAACAATATTATGAAAACATTGATATGAAACCATTATCAACAAATCACAATTCAAATTTCATGCAATGTACTCCGTTGGCCTATAACACCAACAACCCATGGCCATATTAGAATTAGTTGGCCGCTAAGCACAACTAATTAATTTACTTCGAAGTACCTCAAGTACAACCAACCCCGTTGCCCCTTTTTGGCACAACCAACTCCATCCAGCCTCTACGTCCGGCCAAAATACAATAGTGTAATGCAATGCTCAAACATATGAGATTTCATTTCAATAATCACATTCCATATAACTCACAATCATTACTACACATATCACATATAAACCATTTTATAATATAAGTATTCCAGTTTGAAAATGGTTAAAAGAAAACTCACCTTATTAAGAGTTCGAAGCCACACACTCGCAAACGACACAACCGAACACCAGTTATATCAAACTTCACTAACGAGTAACTGAGCCTGTAATATATACAAATTTATGAAATCCACATAATTATATGTATATAAGACTCACTACTACAATTTACGACCTTAAACGACCCAACGGACGCTCCCGAATCGCAACCGAGCTAGAAACCAAACAACCGACATCAAAGACAAGAGTTGGAGTTGTGATATGCTCATAATAACTTGTTCAATGTGTTCAAAAGCTATTCTACACTCAAAACGAGTACCCATACCCCTATATTACGCCTAGAAACGACACCAATACGCAATAAACAAAATTTTGAAAATGCTGAAACAGTGTATTACGCGACTTTTGCCGCGAGTCAACCCGCGACAAAGGTCGCGTGGACCTCTGTGGACAGCAAACAACCCCTATTTCACTCCCTTAACACCCCAACTCAAACCCAACTGAATTTGGGTCATTTCTATGGAAGTTTTTAGCATAAAAAGGAGGTTCTAACGTCAAATAACAAGGAGGAACTCATATCAACTCTATACACACATGAACTCATTTCAATCCATGATCAAGAATAGCCATATATGAAAGGAGATTCACATCACCATCCATGACAAAACTCAAAACTAAGAACTTAAGGAAACATAAACTTCTAAACCATAGAAACTTCTAAACCATAGAAACTTCTAAACCATGATGATTTTAACTTAAACAACCAAACACATGAACATACTTTTAGGATTATCCATGGAAGAACATATACAACATGAACCCTAAAACTAAGAATTAGAATTCATACCTGAAAATAACTTGATGTACGACTTTAACTATCAAAGACTTCTCCTATTTCTTTCCCCCTTTCTTCTTTTTCTTACTCTTCTTCTTCTTTTCTTTCTCTCTTGTTTTCTCCTCTCTCACACGACACAAACACACACAAAGAAAAAAGATACACACTATACAAAATGTTGGAGATAAAAGGAACAAGGAGATGACAACACATATATATATATATATATATATATATATATATATATATATATATATATGATGACTCATACTAATACTTAACCAAACTTCCCACTATAGACCCTCATCTAGCATCTATATACTATAACCATCCTTTATATTATACTAACTAAGTATAAAACCCCTTAAAACTATAATAAATCACATAAAATAATAAGGTTACTTACCGGGTCATCACATATATCATATATCACTAGAATCGTACTCGCGCAATGCAGCGAGATACATCATGATTTTAATGTTTCTTTTTATTTTTTTGTCGATTTACGGTACGATTTTAGATGGTTTTGAGAGAGTGATAATTTTTTTTTTATAAATTTGTTTATTTTAGGCTTAATAATATAATGCTTTTTATATATATATAAAATAAGTATTTTGTTAGAATTCAATGATTATCTTATATATTTTAAATTCTTTATATTTAAATTGAGATGTTTATCATGTTTTGATTATGTTTATTAGTTAGTTATGAATTCAAATATATAACTTTAGAATTTTGTATTCATGCATCATTACTTGTAATCTTGAATATCAGATAATGTGTATCAATAAACAGTACTTAATGCATAAAAACTTGTTTTTAAAAGTTTTTTCGATAGTTTAATAATAATGTAATTTATTTTAGATTTAATAATAAAATGTTTTTTATAAATAAACATTAAATATTATGTTATATTTTCTTAATTATATTTAAAATTTGATTTTTATCATGTATTTAATTATGAGGGAGTGATTTTAGGGAAGTTAAAGTGGTCAGAGAGACAGAGATAATGATTGAAATGTAATAAATATAATTAAATGTAGTACATAAAGCTTTAATGGTTGTTTTTAATAGGTTTTAAGTAATTAGCATTAAATAACGGTATATTAACCATTAGCAATTGTTTTTAATAGTTTTTTATACGTGATTTATAATATAGTATAGAAGTTTAAGGATAATGTAATTTATTTTAGATTTAATAATATAATGTTTTTTTAAAATAAACATTAAATATTCTGTTCGATTTTCTTAATTATATTTTAGATTTTTTATATTTAAAATTTGATTTTTATCCTTTATTTAATTATACACGGGAGTGATTTTAGGGGATTAAAATGAGAAGTGATTTTAGGGGAGTTAAAGTGGTTAAAGATAACGATTGAACGTTAATAAATAGTATTAAATGTAGTATATCTATATCTATACTATATTATAAAGCAAAGATAAAAAACTCTTAAATACAAATTATTAGGCACAAGGTACCATCATTTTATACAAGATTTTAAAAATCTCTTAATTTACAAGTATCAAAGCACAAGATACATATTATTACTGCAAGCTTCTAACACCCACTAATTTAGTATGTGCAGGGTCTTCCTTTTATACAGACTTTTCCTTGTATCACTATTAATTAATATATTATATTACTATAAATTTGTTTTAATTATATTATTAAATATGTAATTAGTTACTTTTTCTAGATGTCATTAAAATATATAAAATAATCATTGAATTTTAACAAAATACTTAATTTTTTTATATAAAAAACATTAAAATAAAATTTATTATTAAGCCTAAATTAAACAAATTTATAAAATATAAAATATATTATTAATCCTAAATTAAACAAATTTATAAAAAAACATTATCATTTTCTCAAAACCATCCAAAATCATACTATAAATCGACAAAAAAATAAAATGAAACATTAAAATCGTGATTGCGCGAGTACGCTTCTAGTAAAACTTTAATGATTGTTTTTAAGAGATTTTAAGTAATTAGCATTAAATAACGGTACATTATGCTTTATAAATTGTTTTTAAGAGTTTTTTTATCCGTGTTTTATAATATACTAGAAGCGTACTCGCGCAATGCAGCGAGATACATCACGATTTTAATGTTTTTTTTTTGTTTTTTATCGATTTACAATACGATTTTGGATAGTTTTTAGAGAGTGATAATGTTTTTTTTAATAAATTTGTTTAATTTAGGCTTAATAATAGAGAAAAGTCTAAAAAAACCCAATGGACTTTAGTGTTTGGAGTGATTAAGTCCTTGGACAATTTTTTGAAACAAATAAGTCCTTAGACAATTCAAAACATACTAAATAAAACCTTGGACTTCTGGAAACCTGTTAAATATATCCTTATTACTTAAAAATGTAACTTGCAATAATAGGTAAACTAAAAATTATAACAGGTAAAACTAAAAATTGAAAAAAAAAATATGTCACCGACTTTATCCTCCTATAAATAAAAAAATAGAGAAATTAACTAAAATAGTCAATCTCATCAACCAAATTCATTTTTAAGCACTTTTCAAAATCTCTTTTTTAAAATAGTCAAAGTTTAGGCATAATTTTTTTTTGCCTTAAAATTGTTTTTGGCAAGAAAAAGAAAAAATAGAAAACAACTTTATAATTTGTTATTTAATTTACTTTATATCTTCTTCTTTTTTTCATTTTATTCCTTTATTATATTAACACACGTAATCGTATATAAATTAAAATACATTAAAAATACGTTTTTTTACAAATTACACCATTATAATTTTCTCGTCAATACGTTTAAAATGAGCCTAATATTGATTTTTTTTATTTAATCTCATATTATTAAATATCATAGATACTTACGAATTATATTTAATACTTACACTTTCTATTCTTTAGAGTTATTTATTTAAAAATATAAGATTAATCTGTAACTATAAAGGTATAAAGTGTAAGTACTGAAAATAATTTGTATATATTTATAATATTAAATAATATAAGATTAAATTCAAAAGCAATTTTTAGTTCATTTTGAACGTATTAGACGAAATGATTATAATGGTGTAATTTGTAACTAATTTTTTAAATATATTTTAACTAATATATGATTATGTGTGTTAATATAATAAAATGAAAAATGAAAAAATAATAGAATAAAATAAATTAAATAACTAATTATAATTTTATAAGGATGCAAAGCGTAAATTCTTTCCAAAAGTATAAGCAGAAAGTGAATTTTTACATATAAAGTTTTCTATGTAAAAATGTTTTTTTATTTTTTTGAGAAAAAAACACCTTACACAAGAAAAAAAAACATTTTGGCAAACTTTGACTATTTTAGGAAAAAGTTTAGAAAAGTGGTTAAAAATTAATTTGGTTGATGAGATTGAATATTTTAGTTAATTTCCCCATTTTTAATTTGTATAAGAATAAAGTAGGTGACCTTTTTTCTTTTAATTTGTAGTTTTACCTGTTATGTAGATAGCAAGTTACATTTTAAGTAATAAGGATGTATTCAACAGGTTACTAAAAGTCCAAGGATTTATTTAACAGGTTTTGAAATGTCCAATGACTTATTTGTTCAAAAAAATTGTCCAGGGACTTAATCACTTCAAACACTAAAGTCCATTGGGTTTTTTTGAACTTTTCCCTTAATAATATAATGTTTTTTATATAAAAAAATTAAGTAGTTTGTTAAAATTAATTAATTATCTTATATATTTTAAACTTTTTATATTTAAATTGAGATGTTTATCCTGTTTTGATTATGTTTATCCGAATTCAAATTTCATAATTTTAGGGTTTGAGGATTAGAGATAAGGATTTTGGGGGATAAGGATTAAATTTATTAATTAGGATTAAAAGCATTTAAAAGTAGTACATATTGCTTCATTAGTTGTTTTTTTAAGAGATTTTAAGTAGATTAACATTAAATAATAGTACATAATACTTAATGGGTTGTTTTTAATAGTTTTTGATGTCTCTTTTATAATATAGTATTGGATGGTTTTTAAAGAGTGATAATGTTTTTTTTTTTATATAAATTTGTTTAATTTAGGCTTAATAATATAATGTTTTTTATATAAAAAAAATTAAGTAGTTTGTTAAAATTCATTAATTATCTTATATATTTTAAATTTTTTATATTTAAATTGAGATGTTTATCCTGTTTTGATTATGTTTTTCAGAATTCAAATTTCATAATTTTAGGGTTTGGGGATTAGAGATAAGGATTTTGGGGGATAAGGATAAAATTTATTAATTATGGTTAAAAGCATTTAAAAGTAGTACATATTGCTTCATTAGTTGTTTTTTAAAAGATTTTAAGTAGATTAACATTAAATAATAGTACATAATGCTTAATGAGTTGTTTTTAAGAGTTTTTTATGTCTCTTTTATAATATAGTATAGATATAGATATATCATATAATAGTTATAAATGACACAAATAAAAATTTTAAAACCCAGTTGTCTGTAAAAGTTGTTTGATGATATAAATAAAATTCCTAAAACCCAGTTGTTGGCACAAATAAAACTTGTTGGGCCCGTGCACTGCACGGGAGGATAAATTTTTTGTTGGAATATTAAACCGAGTTAAAATGAAACGTAATTTATTTGTTAACAGTTAATGAAATACAATGTGAAAAACGAATGTATTTTCATAAGTGGTTAACTTGCATATATTCTTAATCGTTTGTTGTTATGAGTTTGTGCAATAATATTGGTAATAGTTTTGTATTATATTATTTAAAACTCAAACGACATGTCTCACAACATATCACTATTATTGAAATACTTATAAATATGAACATACGTTTTTACATATTTTGCAATTTTCCTGAAACCTCCTCGACAACATTTGACAATCACTTTGAACGTATGAATCTGTAGATTAATTAACAACATTCAACCCACATCAAATATGACAAAGAAAATAAATGATTTATATCTTTTGTAACCGACAACTCAATTGGTATAGTTCAAATCCACTCAGTACCAGTTGAAAATTTATCTGACTATTGACTTCAAGACCTCATAGTATTAATCGATAAAAATAAAAATATGTATATATATCTTATTCCCCTACTTCGAAAAATATAATTGTGAGTTTTGAAAAATATAAACAATCCTCAGTAAATAAAATAAAATATAAAAAAATAGTTTTTCAAAGAAACAAAAATATAGTGGAATACCTTTTGTTCAGTTGCAGGTTCCGCCATTGACACCCGACCGTTCGTCTTCTTTTTGTACTCGGATGATACATAGAGAAGCTATATATATTTATAGTGAATGTAGAAAATATTTTAAAATATTTTATTTTCATTTTCGATTTTACATTTAAAGGTAAATATATTAAAAATATGGAAGAATATTTTTATATCTACATCGTTTCTATTTTATTTTTTTTACACTTGGTTAATTTAGAAAGTATTGCGGAATATTTTTATTTTAAAAATACGATAATTTATTAGTGTATCTCGTTATTTTTTATTTTTAACTCATATCAATATTCTTTTTTCTTCTTTTAATGCTCGTGAAAAAAAATACGTGTAGATTTTATATTAGCAAAAAAAATACGTGTAGATTTTATAAAATAAAATAGATTTTATATTAGTAAAAAAATACGGAAGAAAAAAGAGTTTATATTACATCTCATTATGTAAAAAGATTTTATAAAATAAAATATGGAAAAATCATTATGAGATGTAATTAAAAAAATACGGAAGAAAAAAGATTTTATATTATATCTCATTAATATAGATTTAAATGTAAAACCTACATTTAAAATAAATTATGCTAATATAAAATCTATTTTATAAAATCCTCCACCAAAAAAACAAATATTTATATTAATAAATGAGTATTCATTCCACAAATAGATGATTATGTGAGATACTGTGCTTGAAAAGGTTGTACCAAAGCATTAAGAAATTGTAAATTAAGTAATTGACTTTAATTAGTTGTACTTTGTGCTTAAAATGTTGTAATTAAGAGTTTTTTATGTCGTTTTTATAATATAGTATAGATTATAGATATAGATATATCATATAATAGTTATAAATGACAAATAAAATTCCTAAAACCCAGTTGTCTGTAAAAGTTGTTTGATGATTCTATATAAATGACAATATACTAGTTCTTGTTCTTATCCAATGTCGTGTCGAACGTGGAACAATGTTTTTTTGTTCCATCTCATATCACATGAGATAACGAGTGTTGTCCTCTCCTACCTCGTCCGATGGGGCAAGCGTAAGTGCACAAATCGACAATTGCTTGTATGGATCATCCCATCATCACCCCTCGGTCCCCTGATAAATCGATATTTACATATACCTCCATGTATGTATATATATGTTCCACCGATCTATCAACATTCACCCTCTTTTTTCTACTGGGTTCCCAGAAAGAAAGAAACAAGAAATTTCCTAATTTCTCTTCCAATTTTTCTCTCCATTCTTGTATCCCAAGCGTCTAATTGCTAAAACCCCAAATCAATTCATCATGAAATCATCCCTAATTTCATCTCACGCGATTCCGGACTGACGTTTCGTTCAAATACATGGTTTTCTTGATCGATTCACGGTAAGATAACTTTCAGTTCGATTTCGATCACACACGGTGTTTTTAGGGTTCACTAACTCGAAATTCACATAAAAAGTTTCAATCTTTCGAGATGGATGGAAACAAAGATGATGCTCTAAGATGCTTAAAAATCGGCAAAGATGCATTAGGGTTAGGCGATCGAGTTCGTGCCCTAAAATTCATGTCGAAAGCTCAACGATTAGATCCTTCACTCCCCGTTGACGATCTATTATCGAAGCTAGAATGCGATAATTATACAATCAACGAATCGCCTTCCGCTTCATCTTCATCGAAGCCACCGGAGACTATTGCAGGTGACAGTTCCGGCGTACGACATAGGGTTCCGGCAACCGGATCTTCATCCGGTTCAGGAACTTACACGGAGGAACAAGTCACGATCGTAAGGGAAATCAGAAGGAAAAAAGATTACTACGAGATATTAGGTTTGGAAAATTCTTGTAGTGTTGAGGATATTAGGAAATCATACCGGAAATTGTCTTTAAAAGTTCACCCGGATAAGAACAAGGCTCCGGGATCCGAAGAAGCGTTCAAGAAAGTATCGAAAGCTTTCCAGTGTTTAAGTGTCGATGAGAATCGAAAACAGTATGATCTTGTCGGATCCGATGAGCCGGTTTACGAAAGGCGTACAGCTAGCCATGGTGCACACCATCACCATGGGTTCAGTAATGGGTTTTATTATGATGGTGATGTTGATGCTGATGAGATCTTTAGGAACTTCTTTTTCGGTGGAATGAACCCGGGTGCGACCACTCAGTTTACTGGTTTTCAATTTGGGCCGGGGATGGGTGCACCGGCTGGGAACGGTTCAGGGGGGATGAGGACTTTGATTCAGTTGTTGCCTGTGCTTTTGATTCTGTTGTTGAACTTTTTGCCATCGAATGAGCCGATTTATTCGCTTTCTAGGGCTTATGGTTATGAGCACCGATTGAGTACGCAAAAAGGTGTTAATTTTTTTGTGAAAACTGCTAACTTTGAGCAGGATTATCCGGTAAATAGTCCTGAAAGATCACAACTTGAAGAAAAGATCGAATATGAGTATGTTTCGATTCTTTCCCACAATTGTCGGCTTGAGATACAACGGATTCATTGGGGATATCAGCAGGAAACACCAAATTGCGATAGGTTGAAGCAGTTCGAGGCCCTTACTTGATGCCGTCATCAAAGGTCCGTTTCCTCTTATTTTCGTCGAATTTGAAAATTTGCTAGCCATTTCTTATGTTTTTGGTGATGAAATCCGTTGAATTAATGCATATGATTAGTAGAATCATGAACATTAAGGGTCCGGATCTTAATTAATTTTGATATCGGATTGTTGGCATTGCGGTCTGTAACACCCTAGGTCCAAAGCAGCAGGTTGACCAATAATCTTCGAATCAACTTAAAAACCATGGTGGAAGTTACCGTAGCCCACAACTTCGAGCTTGTTACTAGCTCACAAATTAGTTTTCTATCTCTGTGGGATGGATTGTTACATGATTAGTTGCTCAATTATATGGTAAAGGGACTTAAGAGGCTATAAGTTCCTAATATACAACACTGCAATAAAATCATGGTTCTAAATAACTCGTTATAGCCTCGTTATATGGTGTCAAGGCTTGGGTTCGCTGTCACGTTAACCCCTATGGCTCCACTCTAAGGCTTGACTTGCATTGTAACACGTTATGACGCGTTATTTTGTAAGGTGTGGGGTTATTTTTAATATATAAGTCGAGGAATAAAAGATAATTGTTTACAAGACCCAAGACTTAAATAAACATAAAAAGGAAGCTTAAAAATTAAAAACACTAAATAGGTAAATACTTACTCTCATTCCCGTACATGAAGAGTTGAACGCGAAATCTTTTAAAATTGAAGAAAGTGATGAGTAGAGTTTCAAGAGATTTAATCCTGATTTTGTACTCTTGATGTCATTTTCTATAAGCTCTATATATTTGGTATCAACGGTCTTCTTTCTATTTTTGTTCTATTACTTTATATGGATTTAATATGTTGTACGATATTATATATATATATATATATATATATATATATATATATATGCCGCCTTAGGACATGCCTTGAAAAACGTTGTGGCCTTGCCGTAACTCGTAAGGCTTGAGGCTCGACCTTGTAGCCATGCCACGCCTCACGTTATTTAGAACCTTGAATAAAACCGGTTGTATAGGAACCAAATACGTCTAAATGTTCAAATAGACTGCATTATAAGACATAACTTTATAATGCCAAACAATTGTGTATCCTATGTAAATGTGTTACAATAAGGTAATAGGACGCTTCATGGCGCCCTAACAAGTTTTCTAGGACAATTTTGGAATACAACTTTCTGTTAAGTCTTTTTTATAAGGCATTATTTGAAAAGTGTTTTATGAAAGCAATTACATTTCTCAAAAGTATCCCTACGAAAAACCAAATAGGACACTTTATTTCAAAAGTATCGTAAAAAACTTGTTTAGGATGCCCAAATATGTTCTAACTACCTATTGTTTGTTCCTATAAATTTAAGTGATATAAAGCAGTCTATTAGGACGTTTAGACATATTTGACGTCCCATAAAGTCGATTTTGTTTGTAGTGCAATGGAAAGATCACTTGCAATCTCGTTCAGTGTAGCCAAGGGCTAATTTTCTTCTTCAGCCTATGCATTTTTTCGGCTTTTGCATAACGTTTGTGGATATTGATTCAAGAAATTTGACAGTACAACCACCAATGCTTCAATAATGCCTAATACAATTCTATCTGCTAGTATTTCACATGTGAATATAGCCTGGATTTAGTTATATATTTGAAGATCAACACATTATATGTGAGCATAAAGTTCGGATCTTGAATCTTGTTGCAGATTGTTTTGATGACAATTTCATGTTGGAGGTCTGAGATTGGGCTCAATGGGATGTGAGATTCTGGAGTTTCTGTAGGAAATTTGCTGCTTTTTGCACCCAAGTTCAGCTAGATTTTTCTAGCTGAATCTTTCGGGTTCTTTTTTTGACAGCGAAAACTATATGTTTTAGGATTTCTTATTGAGTTTTATGTGATTTAACACTGGTTTATATTCCATAAAAGTTTTGTGTTATGCAATCTAATGTACTTTCAAACAAATATGAGAAATTGCTTTGCTTGATTTCCAACAGGTAGCTTATCATCCAACGATCAGCTAACAGTTACAAGATTTCTTGAACTCTTGTTGGGTACCTGGGTTCAAATAGCTAAAACCGGTAATTAAAACCCACTATCGACATTTGTTGAAGCGAAGAAGGTGGAGATGATGAGTTGGGGTACGGTGAGAACAATTTCTTTTCCTTGAGAAGGTCAAAAAAGTACAACCTTTACACAATATAATGTAACTTTAACTTGAAACATGTGAATGTAACTTTATACGGGTGAAGATTATAATAACCCTTTTATATATACGGAGTTTTATAAGCTAGCTTTTCAAAACGCTACTTTGAGTAGCGTTTCAATAAGCTAACTTATAAGCTAGTGTACATGTGCTAGCTTATAAGCTAGCTTTTTTTTGCCAAACATAGCCTTAGTCATGTAAAGGTTATAATCTTTGTCAACATATAACAACTTTTTTTTAAGATTTTAGTTTTGTAAAGAATATTTGTTTTGAGGGTTTGGAGTTTAGAAGATGATAATGGAAGAAACAATGGTGGTATTGGATATATTATAAAGAAAAATATATAAAGGGTTTGGAATGACATGAAAAGCATGCGACTTTTTCAAGATAAGAAAACAAGATTTTGTTTTAAAACCAATTCAAAGCCGTCTTCAAAGACTCATTTCATTTGCCATCGGCTAGTTACATGTTTGGATGACCATTTGAAAAGCTACTCATAGTAGCTTTTTGAAAGGTTAACTTATAAGCTAGTTTGCCAAACAATGCCTTAATGGTTTGTTTGGTTTATTTCCATTAATTCTTTCATGGATGAGATGAAGTTGTGTGGATTAATCCCTCTATATTAATTGAATGTTTGTTTTAGAGGTTTTTTTTATAGATGGAAATAGAATGTTTTTTAATTGGAAAAATAACCTGCATAAAGTTCTTATCGAGAAGCTTATCGAATAAACCACTTTCTATATCTCTAAGTCACTACCAAACGGTTAAGTATAACTGCTTGAATAGTTGAGTCTCATTAAGCAACATGCCCTGAAAGTTCTTGGCGTTTTTTCTTTTAAAAAGGGAAAAGTTTGTAATCCAATTGATTTTTCATATTTCGAGTGATTAAGTTTCTGAATATCTATTTTTAAATAAATTTCTAGACTCACTGAAATGAAAAGATTAGTTATTCTGACCAATAAAACTGGTTATTGTGCTAAAATCATGAGAAATCTGGGGAAAAAACCAACGGACTTTCATATTTTGAGCGCTTGACATTTTTTGAATGAATGAATCCATATACTTATAAAACGAAAGAAATATACTATTTCTCTCCCTATGTATTAACTAATCCATAGCAAAGGACAATGACTGATAAACAGAAGAATTATGGAGTATCATTTTCATTAGTCATTCCAAAGCATAATTTATATGCATACGAAAGTTGTACCCATACGGATAAGTTATAAAAAGTTTAGCAGTAATAATATTTATATCATAATAATTGGTTTTCAGTCATTTTTATAGGTTAGAAAAAACATTTGATTTAGTTTTAGTAAGTATATAGATTTATTTGTTAGAAAAAATATCGAATGACCTAATTATAGGGGTGCACATAAGTTGGGTTGACAGGGTTAAAGACATTTGAACAATCCAACCTAATCCAACAACTGCAATTTGAAAAAAAAATCTCAATCTGTTAAAAAAAAGGCTGAGTTGGGTTGGATTGGATTGGTCATTTTTATGACATAATATCAACATAGCAATAGACTTGCTTTATAAGCATATAACTCTGCTTGTTTTACTCTAGCCTCCTATTTTCATACGTTTTCATATTTGTGTATTTTTATGTTGAATGTTGTTTTTATACGTTTTCATACTTGTGTATTTTTATGTTGAATGTTGTTTGTGATAATTTGAGTGTGTTATGCTTTAAAATGCCAATTCTTTATATGGGCTTTTCATTAGATGATGATCACTCAAGTCAATTTCGCTTTGGTGGCTAACTTATCAATATATTTATCCAACTTTTTTTTCTTCCATCATAAATCAAAGAAAATGAAAGAAGGGGTGATGGTTCAATTGAAAGATGAAAGTTAGACATTTATGAGTCAACATAGAAAACCAAGGAGTTTGAAAATAATAATATACATATAAGGGGTTGTTTGTTTACATCTTAATGGTTTAATTAAGAGTCAATCTCTGAATCGCTAAAAGGTGAATCTTGTTTGACAAAAAAAAAGTCTGCCTCTTAATGGTTCTAAAACCCTCTGAATGATTTTGTACCATGGGTCTCACTTAACCATTAAGCGCCCTGATTTCATTCTGAACAACTACCAAACAATCATATTTCATTTTGCACTATATCAGAAGAGCCTCTTAATAATTCTAACCACTTAATCATTTTGCACCAAACCATTCAACAATTACCAAAAAGCCCCTAAGAATAAAATGAAATTTAACATTGTAGCTTGTAAAGTGGGAACAAAACAATCGAAGAGGTGTAAAAGAGTAAAAGTGGCATCGATTTCATGGGGTAGGGTTGGTTTAAAATCAGCCTAACCCAATAACTACCATTTAGGGATATTGCAACTCGTTCATGTATTAGTTGGCTTCGTGTGGAGTTGTTTTGCGTCGGTTTAGGTTGATTGGAGTTTTGTTCCCGTTGATTGAATCATTTAAAACATGAAAGTTTGTTGGGTTTTTCCCTATAAATTTTATCACGATAATTTATTTCCGGTCCTCTTTAAAGGGTCATAGGACCATTTTGTTTGATTTCATATTATTGTAGGTATTTACTTGTTAAAAAAATGTTCAAAGACTTGATCGCTTAAAATACGAAAGATCATTTGATTTTTTTTTAATTTTTTTTTTCAAAATTCAAATATGTTGGAAAAACTAACTGATAAGTTAGTTATTTACAAATAAGTTAAGTGTTAGTTATAAACTAATCATGTTTGGAAAAAATTAGTTGACAAATCAAAATGGACGTGTTAAAAAATTAATTGAAAAATACTACTTGAATTAGTTTTTTTAGAAAACTAATTTATTACTTATAGCTAATCAGACAAATCTTTTCCAGTATGCCTAAAAAAATAAGCTAGTTTTTCATTGTTGTCAAACATAACCTTATATGCGAGACTCATCTTGCAAGATGATTTCATAAATCATAAAACATACACCCTTTTTACAACCCTTTTTCGATCATATCTTCTATATTTTGGTTATCGCTCAGTGTCTTCACTTATTGCGTTCTTCTTCATCAACTTTTATCTATTACACCTCTTTATGAGAGAGAGGGAGAGAGAGAGATATCTTGTGCTATAATCGATAAGGGTTTGAATGTAAATACCAAGTTGAAGGAGAACATATGATATTAAATGCACTTGGGTCTTTGTATCTTCTTGTATAAAGTGAAAATAATATATTAAGGTTTTGTACCGCCAATTGGTCTCTAAATTAAAGTTTGGTTTTTTTAAAACAACGAAGATGAAAAAAATCAATATATTAATCAGTATCATAAATCTGTCTTTATATATATTTCTATATTTGTTTATGATATATTTGGATTTTTTAAAATGTTTTACATCATGTTTTCTTGAATAAACCCATCATTTTCATTGGTCCAATTCCAATTTAAATACATAAATGAATTCAATTCCGTAAAATATAAACATTTCTTCTAATGTAAATTTCTTTTCATATTAATACCATAAGAGAAGAGATGTTGTTAGCATCTTGGTGAGCCAAGAAAACGACGTCGTACTTAAAAAGACCAAAAAGCCCTTTTGGCCTAGTAGCTTCCTCTTTAAACCCTCTCTTCTTTTCTCTTATTCATTTAGGTAAAACCCTAGCCTCCCTGCTTCTTCTTCTTTCTCTCAACACAAAAAGGCTTCAATCCGCCGTTAAAAAAAATGGTACCCTTTCCCCCCTTTTGAAAAATTGATGTTTATATGTCAATCTTTTCTTATATCAATTCATAAAAAGTTGCGTATTTGGTTTCTAAAATTGTTTGATTTTGTTGTTGTTGTTGTTGTGTTGCAGACAGGAGAAGCTGTGAATCCGAAAGCGTACCCACTGGCTGATGCTCAGCTTACGATTACGATATTGGATCTTGTTCAACAAGCCGCTAATTACAAGCAACTTAAAAAGGGTGCTAATGAAGGTATAAATTTATAAACCCTAGTTTTTTTAATCGTTTTTATGAAGTTTAAATTTGTTTTTGGAGATTATAGTCATATGGGTATAGTTTTTTTGTGTTGGGAAAATTGATTTGTGCGAGTATTTGTGGTTTTTGTATAAGTCAAAGTTTGGAGTTACTTGGTCAACGTGGATTGATTTTGTTTTTTCATAAGTTTTTTGGATATATATTGGAGATTATAACCACATGAGTATGTTTCTTTAGCTGGTGAAAAGTTAATTGATGTAGTGTTTTATGATACCTTTATGGGTTTGTTAGTGTAAAGTAAGATGACCCTTTTGCAGTTGGCTCTGTTTTTGTGCAAATTTGTATAGATTTTGTTTAGATTAGATGATATCATTTTGAAATAAAAGGGTGATATGTTACTATGAAGCTCTAATTTTATTGTTCATGGTTGGATTAATCATGAATTCAAGTCGAGTTTGAACTGATGAAACGGCTTTTGTTTGAACACAAAAACTCAAAATCGATCTTTAATTTGGAAAAGAGGTGATACTAAGGTGTTGGATCTACAAATTTCATTTGTTTTGACCATATAAACATGTTAACTGTTTGGGTTTTCATCTTGCATAAAAAGGCTAATTAAATTAGTGATTTTGGAGGATATACACATATATATATGTGTGTGTGTGTATGTATGTATATAGTGTCAAGTTTGCAAGGCATTTAATTAGTGAAAGCTAAAAAAATTAATGATTTTGTTTATCCTTTTTGTTGGCAAAAGTTTATTAATTTGGACCTAATAATTTGGACCCTTTTTGATTTGCAGCTACAAAGACCCTTAACAGGGGTATATCTGAGTTTGTAGTGATGGCAGCAGATGCTGAGCCTCTTGAAATTATTCTTCATCTTCCCCTCCTTGCTGAAGATAAGGTATTTTAAGATTTCTTCAATTATTCATAACGATTTTTCGTTCTTGTTAGCATTTGATTCACAAAATCTATGAATGATTCATTAAGATTTTGTTCTTGTCTATGCCCGTCAGTCTCAAATACAAAATCTTGTCGTTCCATGTTTATTGGTGGAACAAAAATGATGGAGAACCGGCAAGATTGGTTAATTACTAAATTATCCCCGTTTTTGTATGTAAACTTTTTGTTGGAGGATACACCAAATCAGTGATTGATGTAATCTTGATCTTTTCGGGTGGTAATTGCATATCTTGTTGCCTTTGCATTTATAACAAAAAACGTAAAATTCTTGATGGTTTTGGCAGAATGTACCGTATGTTTTTGTGCCATCGAAACAAGCACTAGGGCGAGCGACTGGTGTGACAAGGCCCGTGATTGCATGTTCGGTGACCAGCAACGAAGGCAGCCAATTGAGGTCTCAAATACAGCAACTGAAGGTTGTTCTTGTTAACTAAATACTTGGTAATCTGCAATTTTTGTTATGTTTTTATGGGTTCTAAAATGTGAGTTTTGAATATGTATGATTTTAGGATGCGATTGAGAAACTTCTGATCTAGAGGAAGAGAGGAAGTATGGAAATTCGGTGTGATGGGCCTTTTCTTCCTGGATGCATTTGGAGAGGGGCTTTGATCTTTCTTTTCCTACTACAAACTATCTTTTCTTTATAATATGAATGAATGAATGTACTCAAATTTTCTTTCTCAATGCATTTTTGTACTCTCGAAACTATCATCATTTCTAGTTTTATGTAACAGCTAAGTATTATTATGCCTTCTCTTTCAGAACTTATTGTTTGTCTTTATAGAAAGGGATAATATATATATATATATATATAGCCATGGATTAGAAGTTTAGAGTTAATCCTAGTCCATCATACGGTCAAGAATTGTGACTTTGATTGATCAAAATTTGCGGCTATGTTAAAAGTAGAGGGGTAGTTTTGTAACTTTTACAAATAGGTGGGTTTATATGTGAACTCGAGTGAATCATATATAAACTATATGTGAACTAATTAGTTGATTCTTATGTAAACTAATTAACGTAGGTTCATATGTGAATCATATGGGTTCACTTATGAACTTGTTTGCCATCTATTTATAAAAGTTATGAAACTATCATTCTATTTTCTACGGACCATGTGGGGATTATCCGGTGTTTCATAGTTAAAGTTGCAAATGTTGACCAGCTGAAAGGCTACGATCACTTCTCATGTTTCTTATACATTTAGCACTTCTCATTTGAACATTTCATCTCTCTCTATATATATAGAGAGAGAGAGGGAGGGAGAGGGAGAGGAAGGTTGAAACGAAAACACTAACTATTTAAGAAAATAAGAAAACAGTAAAAAACAGCAAATCATGTACAAAATCATATGTGATTTTATACTAATCCAAAAAAATCGGACGCGTTCAATGTCTAGCGCGACCTCAAGGTCGTGCGTATAGTCGCGTGAATAATATATGAGTTTGTATGTACTCGGTCGTTCTCGTGTTTTTTTAAATAGATGATGTTCTCGTATGAACTCACCTCTACCCCCCCTCTCTCTCTCTATATATATATATATGTATATGTAGGGCCAGGTTTAAAAAAGATTAAATATTTTGTGAGAATGTGAGAAGTGTGATATCATATACGATACACAAGTTTAATCATATATGATTAAACACACCAACAGGCCGTGTAATCATATATGATATCACACTTCTCGACTTCTCGCAAAATGTTTAACTTCTCGAATAATCCTTCTTCTATATATGTATGTATATATATGTGTGTGTAGAGAGCGATTCAAACAAGAATATGGTTAAAATAAGATAATACATGAATGCCTATGTTATTAGTCTAAAAATCACATGATTTAGGTTTGGTCTAAAGAGCGTTGACCGAACCTGAATCACATTTGGCTCTAAAATCAAATGTGATGTAGGCGTTCTCATGTTCTTTTAGGTTAATCGTACTCTTCCAACTTTACATGTATTACAAACTTTAAAGACCGATCTAAATCGTATGTGTAGATAATCAACAGTGTAGATTAAATCAGTTTCTAAATTAACTCTCAACCACATCTTTAACTGAT
This sequence comes from Arctium minus, assembly GCA_954870635.1. Lineage (NCBI taxonomy): Eukaryota > Viridiplantae > Streptophyta > Magnoliopsida > Asterales > Asteraceae > Arctium > Arctium minus. The sequence goes on along the minus strand of OX941086.1, from coordinate 94,162,492 downwards.
TTGATAACCGGCTTTAAATTTCAAAATCAAGGATTAAGATTAAGTTTGTAGAGATTGTAACATTTACATGGTTTGTATTTGAAGCTGATATAGTAACTTAATTTCTAGCTTCCATACATATGTAAACCACTCCCAACCGGTCTTGTTTCCAACCTTCAATATGTTTGGACCGGTCTCTAAAATAGAGACGAATCGTAATTGGTTGGAGTTTAGCTTTTATGATGGATTGTATAGATGGGCAAATTTGTTAAAATAATATGTTATTTATTTAGTTAAGAGTGAAGTATATTGATGGTTGCTCAAAATTTGGATTTATTCTCTAAAACAGATTATCTACACTGATGATTCTCAACATTAAAATTTCATACATTAAGTCCTGTATGGGTTAAGTTGTCTGTCTGGATAAATTTATCTGTTTGAGAGACGAGAGACCAACGGGTTTGAAGGAGGCAAAGAGAGAGGGTTAGATAATTTTTGGGCATTTCTATTTTCTAGTATTGATTTGTTTAGGGTGGCTTAATGGGGACAAGTGAGGGGTCCTCGCTTATTCCATATAAGCCATTTGAGCTTAATGGCTAAATGATTAAGCTGTAAATAAACAGTCATATATGGCTGAGCGAATAAGCCGCCCAAACCATTAAGCTCATTAAGTTGTAAGTACAAACCCGTTCCTCACATTTTATGGGCCCTGGACGTACATAAAATCGGGGCCTTCCAAAAAAATTCAATGAATATTTTTCATTAGTAAAAAAAACTGAATACAATAAATGTTAATAATTCATGGAGGAAAAATATTTATTTATTTTTCGTATAGATAAAGGCGTACTTAAGATTTATGTACTCCTTATTAAGTAAATAGCAACCAAAGAGTATAATGTACTAAAAACGATGATAGTTTTGAAGTCCTAATATATAGATATGAGTTTGACCATCTACTATGGTTGGTAAGTTTTTTAAAAGGTAAGATTTTTCTTAGTTTATAATAAGAAATATGTGTCATTTTGATACAAAAAGAGAACTTATGTAGAAGAAGTAATCAAGAGAGATCAATGATAGAAAAGATTATCAAGATTTTCTAGACATATAGACAAATGAGGATCAATAAGAATATGGAAGAAAAGTTGATCCAATAAGAATAAATAATGAATGAAACCTAAAATCTGCAAGATCAATGAATTGTTGATTGAATACTTAAATATAATATTGTGTTGTGTAGTGGAATCTCAATGAAAGATGAAAAAGTCAACCTATTGATGAAAATATTTGAATTTTCTTGCTCCACTAAATAAGATGTTGGAATTAAAAGTTGATAGAACATCACATATATAAGAGATAAGATTGAATACGTTTAGTAGAGAAAATTTATTTATTAATCACAAAACCATGTAACACGTCATAACTCATAAGAAAAATAGATAGGTCATCAAACAATAGTACAAGATCATTTGGTAAAGCAAAAATATATAGCAATAGCCAACAAAAGCAATTACACAAACCACACAAGGAAATAGCAATAGTTATTATAAACAGAAATAGATAAAAATATCCAACTAAAACAAGCATATGAGCTTAAAGTTGTTATCGGTTGAATTGTTAAAGCACGAAAACAGTCAAGCAGGTAGAGATAGCAATACCCAATAGCATTGGACTTTGAAAAATTAAAGCTGCAAAAACGATAAGATATAACGAATGACCAATTATTTTTTTATTTAGTTCCTCAATGTAATTAGTTGATATGTTTTTGGTCCCTTGTTATCTACTAAATTCTTTTTGACTCTTATTATATGCTACAACTTTTTTGAGTCTCTTTAATATACCAATTTTTTTAGACTACTACTATATACTGATGAAAAAAATTAGGCCTCTAATATTATTGGGTCCTGGGCATGCGCCCGTGCCGCCCTCCCCCGGGGGACGACCTTGTGTAAGTAAACATCCCCCAAGGGTCCTTGTAGACTGTAGCTTCTTAATTTTTTTTAAAACAAACTATCTACACTGATGATCCCTAATTTTAGAGCGAATTCACTTTTCGTCCTATAGTTTACCCAAAGACTGATTAGTCCCTTATAACAGTTGTTAACTAACGGTATTATTCACTTTTTATTCAACTACTAGAAATGTACTCTCGCAATGCAGCGGATTTCTGAAATCTAGAACTCGAACCCTCGATCATTATTCATACTTTTTGTTAGTCTTTTTTTTATTTTATTTTACGATTTTAAGAAACCTAGATTTAAAACAAAAATATATTTTAGTTTAATTATGTTTTTTTATAAAAAATAATAATAATAAATTTTGTTACGGGTCAAAAAATGTTTAATTTAAATGATAACTATATTTAAGATATTTTATATTTAAAATTAAAAAGATAACATACTTCAATAAAAAATAAAAATAAGTTGTTTTATCTCGAATTTTCTTATATTTATCGGTTAGTTATATCAATAGTTAAAATTTTTAGATATTTTAGAAAATAAAAATAAGTGCTTATCTGTAGTTAGTTACACGAATTCAAACATTGAGCTTTTATAAGCTGTACTTATGTTTAATCGATTTGTACTTTTGGATTTTAAGTAATATGCATTAATAAGTGGCACCTAATGCATAATAATTAGTTTCTAAGAGTTTAGCTTAAATGCTTTATAATATAGTATAAATATATTAATTAAAATTCAAAATTACAAGTTAATGAAACATAATTATAACTTATTAAAGTCTCATGTTTTTATTTGTATAACTAACTGCAAATAAACATATTAAATACATGATAAACACTATGAGATAAACTACCTGTTTTATTTTTTTTAAATATATTAATTAGATCAATGCATGTTTTTATAATATATTATAGATATATTAGTTATGAGATTATAACTAATATATAAAAACAAATATTTATATTAATAAATGAGTATCCATTCCACAAATAGATGATGATGTGAGATACTGTGATTGAATAAGTTGTACCAATGTATTATGAAATTGTAAATTAAGTAATTGACTTTAATTAGTTGTATTTTATGCTTAAAATGTTGTAGTTAAGAGTTTTTTATGTCTCTTTTATAATATAGTATAGATAAATACAAGAATAAACCACAATCTTGTAAATTTGTACTAATATCTAGGGGTGGCAAAAAGTGATCCAACCCGCCAACCCAACCCGAACCTAACCCAATAGTAGCAGGTTGGGTTGAGAATTTCAACCCATTTAAGTTAAATGAGTCAACCCGCCTAACCCATTTATTAATTGGGTCTGGGTTGAGTTGAAATTTTCAACCTGATTTCGACCCATTTACAACCTGTTTATAACCCATTTACAACATGTTACTAACCCATTTATAACCTTTTTCTAACCCATTTATGATATTTACCTAATATTTTTTTAGTTATTAATAAATATAATATAAATATATATAATATAATTTCAATTTTAAAAAACAAATTGAAATAACCTGTAACCTTAATAGGAAATACAAGGTGCCGCTTCCTTTCTTCCTAATTTCCTCTCGTCTGAAAGTCTCCTCCCTCTCCTCTCCCTTAACGGCGACTCGCCGACTCCTCATACGCATAACGCATCCACGACCACGAGACCACGACGAGTCGACAAGTTCCAGAAAACTTCAGTTCACGAGTTCAGTTCCACGAGACCACGACAAGTTCACGAGTTCAGTTCCAGAAAACTTCAGTTCCAGAGTTCCAGAATCCAGATTCCAGACTTCCACTGTTCCAGACGAGTTCACGACTTCAGTTCCACTTCAGTTCACGACTTCACGGTAAACTTCTACAATCTGTCCATTTTTATTTACAATCTGTCTAGAATTGAACTTTATAACTCGTTTTCTTGAACTGAAACATTATAACTTGTATTTCTGGAACTGGAAAACTTGTTTATAACTCGTCTTATGGATTCTGGAACAGAAAACTGAAGTTCCAGACTTCCATAATGTTTTCTAGATTCTGGTCTACAATCTTAATTTATAATATGTCCATTTATCGATTAAATCTTAATTTATAATGTCCATTCTGTAATACAATATGTCCATTTATTGATTAAATCTTAATTTATAATGTCCATTTATAATTTTATATACAGGTCTACAATCTATAAGACTATAACAGTTCTGTAATACAATCTTAATTTACAATATGTCCATTTATTGTTTGTTGTCTATCAGGACTTTGATGACTTTTCAACCAAGGTAACTTCTCAAGCCGTTAAATCTGAGCTTGAATGTTATTTAGAGGAGAAGCTCACGCCTCGCGTGAAGAATATAAACATTTTGGACTATTGGAGAACTCATGAGATTCGGTATCCAACTCTTGCTCGGATGGCTAGGGACATCTTAGCTATCCCAATATCAATCGTGGCATCTGAATCTGCTTTTAGCATTGGCGATAGGGTTCTTGATGCTTATAGAAGTTCGTTGAAGTCTTCTACGGTTGAGGCTATTATTTGTCTAAGAGATTGGGTTTATGGAGAAGGTTTGTTCTAACTTATTATTCGTATATTTCGTATTATCATATAAAATTATTTATTTGGTATAACTAAGTTGTTGGTTAATTTATTTATTTCTATAGCACAAATGGAATCACAACTTGAGGCGTTATGTGGAGCAATCATGACGGAGAAGATGGAAGATCGAGAGGAAAGTAATACCGAGAATGAAGTTGGAGCCGATGAAAGTGCAAGTCGAGTTACTTAGAAACTTTTTTGGAACTATGATTTATTTAACTTTGTGGTTGTGGGAAACTTTGAACAATTTATTTTACTTTTTGGTTGTGTTTTATTAAATTTCGAACAATTTGTTTGACTTTGTCGTGGAATGAAGTAGTTTAAGCATTTTTATTTCATTTAAAATTTTAAATTTAAATGGGTCAACCCAGGTTCAACCCATTTATTTAACAGGTTGGGTTGAGATAGTCATAAACAGGTCAACCCGCTACCAACCCATCAACCCAACATGTTGGGTTGGGTTGAAAATCTCAACCCATTTAATTAAACAGGTTGGGTTATAAATGGATTGAACCCGAACCCAACCTAACCTGACCTATTTACACCCCTACTAATATCTCATCAATTGCTAGCGGGTTTAATTACGAATTTAAACATATTAAGCATTTTTATACCTTTTTTTTCTTCGTTTTAGGAATGTTTCTTAATCATAATTATGAAAATGAAGTAATATTAATTAGTAGTTCTTAATTGAATTTATTAGTTGTAATATATTTTATTAGGTAACCTTTAATTCCTGTTTTTCTTTTTTAAGCGATTCGTGTTTATTTTAGTGAACACGAGTTTATTAAATAAATTACAACACTTCACCTTTTTATTGATTAGTAATTTTTTTTATAAATAATAAAGAAAATAGATAGATCGGTTTTAAAAGTAATATCATTTAAAAAAAATAAAGCAAGATCTACTTACCAACTTTTTAAAAAGTTTATGAAGAAAAGATGGGATTATGATTATAGATTATGATTTGATGACTTTTTACTTTAGCCACATCATATTTCTACTATTTTTATTTAAGAAAAACCTATCTTTAAAAACCCTCTCCAATGCAACCAACCCTCTCCAAAGACTTTTTGTATTTAATAATTAATTTTTTATACATATAAATTTGGAAAAAGCTATAACATCAAAAGTTTAATGGAGACCAAGGGGCTGCTTGGCAGTTGCTGAATAGTTTAATGCAGAATGATTAAGTGGTTTTTATGATATAGTGTAAAATGAAATATGGTTGTTTGCTAATTGCTTATAATGAAATCAAGGCTCTTAATGGTTAAGGTAGGGTCAGGATACAAAATCATCAAGAGGATTTTGGAACCATTAAGAGGCAACACTTTTTTTTGCCAAACAAGATTTACTTCTTAACGATTCAGAGGTTGCCTCTTAATGGAACCATTAAGAGGTAAACAAACAACCCCCAAGTCATTTTTCAAAAACCTTTTAAAAAGTCTTCATGCCCAATGCTATCAAGTCATTGTAAAGACTTTTTGTAAATAGTAAAAAATCTTAATAGCTTATGCATTGGAGATGCTCTAAAGAGTCATTTACTGATACTAACCGAATAATTTACTCTTAATTATTTTACTGGTGGAATTTCGGCCTTCATAATGACCATAAAGAGATTATTGGCAGTGTTTCTTACATAGCAAGTACTAACCGGATAAGAGTCATCACCCTTATTTACATAATAAGATTCTCGGTTCTTGTCATATATACCTCTTACAAGGTAAGATTGTCAGTCCATATCATACTCATCTGATAAGGTGTGAGTGACCCGATAAACATTTACCATATTAATAGTGTCTAGTGAACGACTCATAAGTCTATGAAATGGTTGATTATAACATAATGGAAAAACTTATCATAAAAAATTAGGTTTGTATTCGAGTGATATAATGTGATGTAAAAGAAACTGTAATCTCTGAGAATTAAACTAATGTAAATAGTTGCTAAAAATTGGATTTTATGCATATATATGACTAAATATATTAAACTATTTTGATATTATTTTATACTATTATTTTTTTGTAACATGGATCTCCATTGAGGAAATACATTACATTCACTCATGATCTCCAAATATTTAAGTCACATTTATGTTATACATGATATAACAAGGGTTAGGATAGTCGGTGCGCGTAAGCTGGTACGGAAAACCACGGTTACCAAAAAAAAAGGTTAGGATAGATGCACCCCTCCCTACTTGTTAAATACACCATACTCTATTAATTTCCTCCTCACACCTATCAACATCAAACCCCTCTTTTAACATTTTTAATGCATGATTTGACCTCATTTTGACCCAAAGAGGGTGCATATAACAACCCCCAAAAACTTTTTGTTGTTTTAGATATGTCGGGCACACTTTTGGACAAAAAGATAGAGATGTTATTCGGTGGTTAAATTGGTTTTTGGGTTAATCGATTTTTTTAACTTTTCCAAACTAAAAGATAGGCAAACCTATTAAGGTTTGGTTTATCGGTTTCAGGTTATTTGATTTTCAGGTTATTATTCGATTATTGGGTAAACCGAATAAAAATTCATATTTTTCTGTTAGACACTTTTTCTAACAAAATTTTCAAATGCAATATTTGATGATTCCAATATATAGTTGTATCATGCATTCATACTCGCCAATTGAAATATCATCAAATAAAAAACATTATCTAGCAAAAGATATTATTTATTCATGCTACATCGCACATCAAACAAATACATTTTCAAAGATAAAAACATTTTCTAGTAGGGTGTTGCTATATGCACCCTAGTCTAGGGTGCATATGGTGTAACTGGATCGGAAAACTGTGCACTCATTATCCCTTTCCTCCTCACAACCTCCCTAGACTAGGGTGTAAATGGCACCTAGACTAGGGTGTAGTTAGAATCACCCTTTCTAGTATTAGGGTCCTTCATGTTGTAGCTCAGTGGTAAGGTAACATCCTGGGGGGTTAGTGGATGGTATCCCTGACTACCCAGGTTCGAACCCCGTGGTAAGCATCCTATGACATCCATGATCATGGGCCTGCTACATAGTGGTACCCTTAGGGGGCGTTTGGTTTGCTGGAATCCGCCGGAATCTGATGGAATTGGAATGGTCAATTCCAATGACCAAATTCCATCCTGTTGTTTGGTTTCCGAAGGAATGGAATTGAATTCCATGAAATCCTTCAATCAATGATTTGGTCATTCCTTCTCATTTTGGATGGAATTGAATTCCATTCCATTGCATTTTCTCAAAATGACAAAAATACCCTCCAAACCCTCTTAACAAAATTAAAAACATCAGATGTGGATTTGGTCTCCTCTCTCTCCTCTCTCTACCCTCTCTCTCCTCTCTCTCTCCTCTCTCTCTACCCTCTCTCTCCTCTCTCTCCTTTCTCTCCTCTCTCTCTCCTCTCTCTCTCTACCCTCTCTACTCTCTCTACTCTCTCTCCTCTCTCTCTCTCTCCTCTCTCTCCCCTCTCTCTCCCCTCTCTCTCTCCTCTCTATCTTCTCTCTCTCTCGGCATTTAAAAAAATATAAAAAAATAAATAAAAATAAAAGAAAGGGTATTTTTGTCATTTTTCAGAATTCAATTCCAATTCATTTGCAAACCAAACAGACATATTCCAATTCATTTGACTGATTACATTCCATTCCTGCCAACCAAATAGTTGGTCAAACTTGAAAACATTCCATTCCAATTCCTTCCAGATTCCAATTCCATTGACATATTCCATTCCATCAGAAATCATTCTGCGAACCAAACGCCCCCTTAGTTGGGCTGGGTCGTGATCGACGGGGATTAGTCGGGTGACACCCTTAAATGGGAGCCCGGATACCTCGGGAACGTGTGCGTGTGTTAACTTGCCGTTCAAAAAAATATATTCTAGTATTAGGTAAAAAACATTATCTAATAAATATATAAAATATAGTTAGTATAATGTGTTATTCAATTTATTTGTATATAAAAGAAAGGGAATTTAATTAAAATACCCGTATTTCAATCGTATCTTACCAAAATGCCCAAAATCTCTCAAATTTTGCTGAAATACCTAATTACCTCGGGATTGTGGGCCGGGCTTTTTAAAATAGCAATTTTTTTTGAGAATCGTGGGGTTACCCACGATTTAGGGGTGGACCGCGGTGTTGGGATCGTGGGTATTTTTTTTTTCAAAATCAAGTTCAAACCCGTGATGGTTTAAGTTAAAAATAGAGGGGTTACCCCACGATTTTTTAATAAAAATAGAGGGGTTAATAAAAATAGACGGGTAACCCCACGATTTTCTAACAAAAATAGAGAGGTTAAGTTAAAAATAGAGGGGTTAAGTTAAAAATAGAGGGATAACCCCACGATTTTCTAATAAAAATAGAGGGGTAACCCCATGATTTTCTAAAATTTTTGCTATCCCCTCGAAATTAAAAATCCCGAGGTTATAAAATCCCGGGGTAATTGAGTATTTCGGCAAAAAATGGGAGATTTTGGACATTTGGCTAAGATAAAATTGAACCTAAAAGAAATACTATACAATAGGGCTGCTCAAATTTCCGACCAACCCGGCCAACCCAACCCGAAAAACGCAAAAAAACTCAAACCGAGGTAACCTGATGCATAATCGATACAAATTTTGTCCAAACCGCATCTATTGGGTTGGAAACGGGTTGAGCCCAAAGTAACCCGACCAAACTTGTACGTTTTTTTATTATTAATGATTTTAGACTTTTAACGGTTCTTCTTTCTATCAATTCTCAAGTGTTCCTATCTTAGCCGTAGTTTAGACCATTCTACGAGACCATGCCAATAAAATTGTATGAATCTAACCTTCAAGTCTTCAAAAATCTTTAATATCGATAGAATGAAAATGCAAGAAATATTTTTCTTCTACTATTCTCTTCTCTTATTAGTCTTATTTTTATATTTCCATTTTGATTTTAGTTTTTTTAAACGGATTGACTTAGTTAGATTGTAAAATAATGAATTAAAGTTTCAAACCAACCAACCCGACCAACCCAACCCGCATGGTTTGGGTTGGATTGGATTGGGTTGAGATTTTCCAAACCGTAAACATTGGGTTAGGTTGTTCAAGTGCCTTCAACCCGACCAACCGAACCCGTGAGCACCCCTACTATACAATGTTGTTCGATTAATTTAGGGGCCGTTTACAAAATGTTTACCCGGTAAGTGCTTACCGGGGAATTTACCATAGCGGAAGAACATGACAAGAGGATAGAATCTTACCCGGTAAGAGCGAGGATAAGGATGAAGAGTCTTACCCGGTGAGAGATAGTGACAACTCTTACCCGGGTAAGCGTTTACTGGGTAAATTATTGTATAAGATATCATCGTGATGATTAAAATCTTACCTGGTAAAACAAGTTAGTGTATCGAGTTTTATTGGTAAACGCTTATCGGATAAGCATTTGGGTAAACGGCCCGTTTAACCGAATTAGTAGAAGATAGCGATAATCAAATATGAATATTCAATTTACCCGACCATTTAATCCATAAATCAAATAACCCAAAACCGAACCAAATACCATTCGGTTCGGATGAATTATTAAGGGTTTTTTTTTACACCCCAACGGAAAGATGTTACTATAAAGTGAGCCCACATTTATCTTTTTATATTCCAGGAGTGGTCCACCAAGTATAGGCTGAGTTACAACATTAGTCCTCAACTATCATTTTCATCCTCTTTCAACTTTTAATTCTTAAATCCTCTTTCAACAGAATTCTGTTGATTTAGTCAATTGTATATAAAGGATTCAATTCATGAAATTTCTTGAAGATCATAAGCAACACAAACCACAAACAGAATTCTGCTGCAATAATTCCTCAAAAAACCATCTCCATTACCAATTATATCATCTCTCTAAAACCTAAACTTGCTCCATAACATCTTCCCCCTTCACAGACTTCATTTCCGATCCCAGAAACCGCGCCATCCGATAAATCTCCTCGGTCTGTGGATGAGACGTATCGTCTGATGAAAACCCGTGTACCGACCCTTTAACGTGGTTAACATCCACCCAACTGAACCCCACAACTTTCTTCACCTTCTTATCCCTCATCCCTTTCCTTATCTTTGCAACTTCATCCCAATCCCCTCTTTCTGCGTAAAGATTCGACATTAACACATACGAACCCGATTCTTTAGGCTCCATCTTCAACAAAGCATCAGAAACCCGTTTTCCCATCTCCATGTTTCCGTGGACTTTACATGATCCTAACAAGCTTTGCAACACCGGCAGCCCAACCCCACCTGGGATCTGGCTTAGAAAGTCCTCTGCCTCCTTCAGCCGCCCTGCTCGCCCATACATGTCCACTATGCAAGAATAATGTTCTGGGGATGGCTCGATTCCATGGACTTTGACCATTGACTCCAACACCTCTCTGCCCTTTTCCACCATTCCCTTTCTTCCGCATGCGGTTAATACAGAAAGAAAAGTTATGGAGTCGGGTTTGAAAGATTGGTTCTCCATTTCTTGATACAGGCTCATGACAGATTCATAATCTCCGTGTCTTGAATGAGCGGATATGATTGCGGTCCATGCCACTTGGTTCCTTTCCGTGATCTCGGCAAACACTTTACAAGATTCGCTGATACTTCCTCGTTTTGCATACATATCAAGAAGCGCTCCAGACACAATTGGATCGTTGTTTAAGCCGAGTTTAGCTAGATACGAGTGGCACCATTGTCCATACCTCAATGAGATAGATTCGGAAGATGCAATTGCACTCAACACACTGCCGAATGTGTATTCATTTGGTTTTGACTCCATGATTGTGGAAGAGAATGTCCTTAAAGCTTCTTGAAACATCTTGTTTTGAGTGAACCCTGAAATTAAGGCATTCCATGAAATGATCACCCTGTGTTCCATCACTTCAAAGACATTGATGGAGTCTTTCATGGACTCAAACTTAGCATACATGGTAATGAAGCTGTTAGCAACCACTAGCTCTGAAAAAAAGCTAGACTTTATGCATAACCCGTGAACCATGGACCCTTCTTTCACCATGTTATTGGCACAAATGGCATGAATCAAGCCAACAAACGTAACCTCATTTGGATAAACACCATCCGTCCTCATTTCGTTGAATAGAGATACAGCATTCTCCTCACTTATCGAAAGCATGGTGGTCCAAGACACTACATTACGATGCGCCATGCCCTCAAAAACCAACTTTGCATCTTCGATATGGTTACATTTCGAATACGTGGAGATCAAAACGTTGCAGACCGATTCATGTGTTCCATATCCCCTTTTAATGGCCAAGCTATGTATCTGTTTCCCAAGATCCAAGTTTCTAGCATGCCCACTGGCGGAAATTGCACTTGTAAATGAAACATGATCAAGCTTCATTCCTAATCTAATCATGTCAATAAAAGCTGAAGTTGCTTCTACTCCATAACTTCCTTCTTGACTATAACCTGAAAGCATAGCATTCCACGAGACTAAATCCTTGCTGGGCATCTCATCGAACACCCTTTCTGCTTCAACTATACGTTCCCATTTCGAGTACAACGTTATAAGTGCATTTGCAATAAAACCTTCACATTGCATTCCAGTTTTTAACACAAGAGAGTGCAACTGAATTCCAAACAAAAATTCTTCAGAGTCAGCACAGTGTGCTAATGAAGTAGTGTAAGTCACTGCATCAAAAGTAACCCCTATATGATTCATTCGACAAGCAAAAATCAGCGCATCATTACTGTTCTTACACCCAGAGAGTAAGGTATTCCAAGAAACAGTATCCGGGTTAGTCAAATTATCGAAAATAACCAAAGCACGATCAACCTGTCCGGATTTTGAGTACATGTGCATCAAAGAATTCGATACGGATAAGAATGAATCAAGACCAGATGTCAATGCAAACCCATGAATTTGACAACCAAGTTTCGGGTCTCCACGACATGCCTTGATAGCAAGAGCAGTTGAAACTTCATCAACATGAGTAACACCCACTTGTTGAATCTGTGTATTGAAGATGTCAAGAGCCTGAAATGGACGGTTTTGGTGCAAAAGATTGAGCATCGAGTGATGGAGAGAGCCGAGGTTTGGTTGAGGAATTTTAACGAACAGTTGGTGCCCATCTAGTGAACTTATTGTGTGAAAGCATTTGAAAAACAATTGGCGGGTAATCATCAAAATAGTACAAAGAGAAAAACAATGGAATTTGTGGTGGGCTTCTCTTTCAAATCATGATCTTGTTGAAAGAGAAACTTTTCACCCATTAAATACGATCCTTGATGTTTCAAGAAGGAACTTTTGACATTGTCATCAAAAGATCATCATTGAATCCGTTTATTAGGGCAAGAGAGATCGAATGAACACAAAAGAAGCAAATTATTTTGGAAGAAACGTTGCGGGTCGCAATGGATTAAGAGATCGTTGATTGTAGTAGATGAATGTGGGGGTAACGATAGCATGTAACCCAGTAAAATAACTTTTTAAGCTTCTTGTCAAGTTTTTAGAGTAATTTACGGATTTGGTCCTTATGGTTATCTGAAGATTACCGATTGGATCCCTTAGGTTCCGGGCTTTTATTTTTGTTATAGATTTGATATTTTGCCTTAACTTCGTTAAATTTGTTCCATTACTACCTTTGACTTAACAAAACAAAACAAAACACCACCGACTTAGAACATCTCCACCAGCTTCTCCAAAATGGAGAAAATAGAGATTTTGAGCAACTTTTTGCTCCAACAGTTTCTCCAAAATGAAAAAATAGGAGAGAATGTAATTTTTTAGTATATCCCACCAATGAGAGAATGTAATTATCAAGAGAGAAAAATTATTTTTTAGTATATCATACCAATGAGAAACTTTGAAATTAAATGTTTAGGTGAGAAAAATAATATTTTATTAAATATTTTTAGAATATTTTAATAATATAATAATGGTTTATCTCTAAAATGGGGAAGCGGTTGGAGATGCATGTAATTTTTTTTTTGGATATTTTGACTTTTAGTTCTGCATTTCGAAGAAATTTTAGAGAAGCTGTTGAAAATGCGATCAAATTTAACGGGTTTAATCCAAGAGAATATAACGAAAATGAAAGCAAAGAGGCCTATCCATAATGCATTAGAGTAGGGGACCCAATTTATAATTTCCATTTATATAACAATATAGAACCAAAGTTGTAAGGATTTTGTGCTAATTTTTTGTTTCAACAATTTTTTTTAAAACTTCTCTTAAAATAAAGGAAGTAAGGGCGTATTTGGTTTGCGGGATTGGAATGGAATGGATTAAATTTCAATCAAGGATTTGGATTTGGGAGGATTTGAAATCCCGACCTATTGCAAAGGAATTCCAAATCCATCATCTAAGGGTGTGTTTGGTTTGTTGGAATGGATTGGATTTCATGTAAGGATTTGGATTTGGAGGGATTTGGATTTGGGAGGATTTGGAATCCTTTTGTGTATTTGGTTTGTAGGATTTAGAATGGATTTGAATTTCATTATTTATAAAAAAAATCATTAAAAATTATAAAAAATTATAAAAATAATTAAATTGTCTAATTATTAATTGATATTGGAAAACAAACGTTTTTAACATATTTTAAAGCATTATTATATGCAAATCCTTCGAAATCCCTTGAAATCCCAACCATCCCCAAAGGATTTCAAAATCCAATGTTTGAGGGATTTCAAAGCAATCCTAGGATTTCAAATCCGGCCAATCCTTCAAACCAACCATGGGATTGGAATGGATTTGAAATCCAAATCCCTCCAATTCCAATCCATTCCGACAAACCAAACGCACCCTAAAGAATTTTAAAAGGGTCAAAGGATTTCAAATCTGGTCAACAAAATCCATTCCTACAAACCAAACATAGGATTGGAATGGATTTGGTAAAATTTTTAAAATTAGAAAACTCACTAGAAATGATTACTTATGAGAGATAAATGAGTTTTTATTATTTCCATAAAAAAGAATCCTTGAAATTAAATTTTTAAGAAAAAATAATAATATCTTACTAAATATTTTAATCATATAATTAATATGGTAATTGGAAAAATGTTAAGAGTTGGATTTAAACTTTTTCTAAAAATGTTGTTTTTTCGTTTATCCATCTTAATTTTTTTTTTTACAAAATCTATTTGAGGTGCTCTCGTAAATTTGTATGCAATCAAATCTTGCTTTTTATTTGATCATCAGCAGCTTGAGAAAGAATGTTTCGGGCAATTCGACGAGAATGATGAAGTTGAAAAAAGGAAACTAAATTGGAGTGTTTTATATAACCATGAGATTAGATAAGAGCATTCATAATGGGAGATTCTTATAGACAAAAAGAAGATTTCTTATAAATTACTATCATAAGCCATTAACTTTTTTTTTAATGTTTTTATACAAGAACTTGAATCTTGTCTTGATTATTGTTGTCCAATATTATTTTATTTGTTTTTTATATATTTTTAACTTATATATCCAGATTAAATTTTTAACAAAAAGTGAAAGTTTTTGTAAGTCATTGTAATATTGGAGTTTTATAAACTTGCTTAATTTGTTGAATTAGTAATAATGTAATAACAAGAAAAAAGAAAAGAGTAAATTGTATTTTTCGTCCATGTAGTTTGTTGAAAATTGCAATTTATGTCCTTGTGATTTAGAAATCACGGTTTGCTAAGAGTTGCAATCCCTTCTTCTTAGCATATATATCCCTCTTCAATCCCCTGCTCCTACCATTGAAATAGCCGGGGGCTAGTTTTTCGTCCTTATGGTTTGGAAATTTATTGTTATTTTCGTCTTTATAATTTATAATTTTTTGTGGTTCCTGTTGGGTCAGAATATGCTAAGGATGGATACTACTGCTAGTTGAAAGGTATTACTATTGCTTGTAATTTTAATACTGCTAGTAGAATTAATACTGCTTGAAAAGTTAGTACTGCTACTTGAATAGTTAGTACTGCTTGGAGAGTTAGTACTGCTAGTAGTTAATGCTGTTGAAAATTACTACTGCAAGCATGGTTAATACTGCTCAAATGATTAATACTGCTAAAAGAAGGTTAGTGCTGCTTCTAAAGATACAAAAGACTTGAAGATAAAGATGAGTTGGAGATATGGTTGAAGATAATTATGGTATTGATGCTGGAAGTTCAATTTTATTTTGATAATTATCTTGTACTCAGTCTTATATATATAGTATAGAAGTCTTTGATAGAAAAAATTATTCATACGTTTTGTTTAGAGAGAATTAACCTCAAGAATAGTTTAGATCCTTTCTATAGAGAAGTATAGAACGTCTGTTTAGCCTGTTAAACAGATTGAGGTTTTGTGTGTAATCATCAAGTTGAATCAATATAAACTTGTGATTTGAGATATATATACTGTTCCATTGATTTTCTGTTAAAGTGTTTTTTCGCAACTTCTTTAACATAAGTTTCTGAGTGTGTTATTTAAATTCTTGTTTGAATTTCGATCCCGACAAGTGGTATCAGAGCAAGAAAATTCAGAAACCTTTAATCATGGACAGTTCAAGCGATAGTGTTTTGGTATCAAAGGTTCCCATGCTCAAACCCAATGAGTTTGACATGTGGAAGAACAGAATCAAACAGTACATTCTTCTCACAGACTTCTCAATGCGGGACATCATTGAGAATGGTCATTCTGATGGAGGAAAGATGGATGCAGAAGGAAAGAGACCTCCACTAAAGACAGATGGAGAGAGGAAATTGAGGCAGACAGAGATGAAAGCCTTGAGCACTCTGCTTTTGGCTATACCCAATGAGTACCAACATCAATTCTGCAACTGTTCTGATGCACAAATTCTTTGGAATTCTCTGGAGAAAAGATTTTCTGGTACCAAATGTACCAAGAGAAATCAGAAGGCCATCCTAAAGCAGCAGTATGAAAACTTCATGTCTACAAAGAATGAGTCTATGACTCAAACTTTTGATAGATTTAATAAGCTAATTGGTGAATTGGCTATTGTTGGTGTCCAGATAGATCAAGATGATGTTAAGAGAAAATTTCTAAGATCTCTTGGTGATGAATGGACTATGTACACTGTCTCATTCAGACAGAATGACCAATTGGAGAAGAAGTGTATGTCTGTCAGCCTTCAGGATTTGAGAATCCAAATTATCCTGACAGAGTATACAAATTGAAGAAGGCACTCTATGGGCTACATCAAGCACCAAGGGCATGGTATGACACTCTGTCTACCTATCTCTTAGAAAATGGTTTTCAAAGAAGAATCATAGACAAGACTCTGTTCATTCAGAGGAAGAAGAAGGACATCCTAATAGTGCAAATCTATGTGGATGATATTATCTTTGGATCCACAAAAGATCAAATGTGCAGAGATTTTGAGGATTTGATGCACAAGAGATTCAAAATGAGTTCTATGGGTGAACTTACCTTCTTCCTAGGGCTACAAGTTAAGCAGAAGAAAGATGGGATATTTATAAGCCAATCCAAGTATGTGCAGGACATTCTTAATAAGTTTGGATTCTCAGATTCAAAGCCTGCAAGCACACCAATGGAGACACACAAACAGATCACTGCAGATCTTGAGGGGGAGGATGTGGATGTTCATCACTACAGATCCATGATTGGCTCTCTCATGTATCTCACTGCTTCAAGACCAGATATCATGTTTCCTGTTTGTGTGTGTGTGCAAGATTTCAAGTAAGGCCTAAGCAGTCACACTTTCAAGCAGTCAAGAGGGTATTCAGATATCTCAAAGGTCAACCTAGATTAAGTCTTTGGTATCCTCATGACTCACCATTTGACCTACTTGCTTATTCAGACAGTGACTTGGGTGGTGCAAATTTGGATAGAAAGTCAACTTCAGGGGGATGTCAGTTTTTGGGTGCAAGACTAGTATCATGGCAGTGCAAGAAACAAACCACAGTGTCCACATCTACAACAGAAGCAGAGTACATAGCTGCTGCAAGCTGCTGTTCTCAAGTACTCTGGATTCAGAATCAAATGCTGGACTATGGTATGACCTTTCTTCACACTCCAATCTTCATAGACAACAACAATGCTATTAGCATTGTTAATAATCCAGTCAAGCACTCCAAAACAAAGCATATAGAAATCAGGTATCATTTTATCAGAGACTGTAATGAAAAGAAGCTAATTCAGGTTGTGAAAGTTCATACAAGTAACCAATTTGCTGATCTATTCACTAAAGCTTTTGATGTGGGTAGATTCACATTTTTGGTCACAAGTGTGGGTATGATAAACTCTGAATAAGCCTATTGTCTTATGTACCTGTATAGATTCCTTCCTGTCTACTTTCTCATAGTGTATTGTGCATGATGCTTCTAACCTTGTGTGTTTCAGTGTTTCAGATTGCTTCAAATGGATACTAGGTACTTCTAAATCAGTTAATACTGCTTGCTATATTACTCATGATAATTTTTCAAAAATGGTTAAGTATGGTTACTACTGCTAGGTGGTTTATACTGCCAGTGCAAAGTTACTACTGCTTGACTTATTTAATACTGCTAATCAGGGTTACTACTGCTGGTCTGTGTTAATACTGCTAGTCCGTGTTAGTACTGCCAGTATGTTTTACTACTGCTAAAATGAGTTAATACTGCGAGTTAGTTAATACTGCTAGGGTACTTAGTACTGCTTCTAACTGAAACCCTCCACCTATAAATACCCTTAGTGACCGCCAAAATACAAACGACTTTTTGAACTTTCATTGTTTCTTCTTCTCTCTCTCGATTTCTTGCTTACCAGTGTCAACCCTAGTAACGTTTCGAACGCTAGATTTAACCAGAACGATGGCAGGACGAGCATTCTTTGATGAACACAACGAGCTCGCCATGTTGCAGAAACCAAAGCAAGCTGAAGGTTTCCATGCCATAGTGGATTTCCTCAAATCCTCTCATATTGCCCACGCTCTAACTGTCAATCCCACAATCTATGTGGAACATCAAAGACAGTTCTGGGCCAATGCTGCTATTCAATCTGAAGAGGGCAAACAGGTCATCAAAACAAGGGTATGTGATAAATCCCTGACCATCACAGAGGAGTGTATTCGCATCCATCTACGATTAGATGATGCCTCAGGTATAACCTCTTTATCTAAGGAAGATCTCTTCCAAACTCTTAGTCTTATGGGGTATGAAGGTCCCACTAATGTATTCAAGTTTTTCAAGAACAGATTTTCACCACAGTGGAGATTTTTTGTTCATACCCTACAACATTGCATTTCACGAAAAACAACTGGATGGAGTGAGTTTAGCAGTACCTTAGCTTATGCTTTGGTTTGCTTAGCTACCTCTAGAAAGTTCAATTTCTCACAAATGATTTTCAATGATTTTATGTCAAACCTGGATACCAAATCCAAAAGCTTTTATATGTATCCCAGGTTTGTACAAGAGATTATACTGAAGGAATTGACGGATCTACCCTTTTTTCAAGAGGTGTATGTACCAAAACCTCCCAAAGGGAAGGTATTCTCAAACATGAAAAGGCCCTCCAAGGACTTTTCTGGCCAAGACACCCCATTGTTCTCTACAATGATGGGTATGTCACATTCCCATGGTGAGTCATCAGTGTCAAAGATCTCATCTGACAACCAAACTGATGACCTACCTACACCACTCATTTCTAGTAATCCTCCTCAGTTTCCTATTGACAAGCCCATATCCCCCATCACCAAAATATATATAAGGAAAAAGGTAAAGGAGGTTCCTTCCCTTCTTGTACCTTCACCCCCACAGCCTTCAAGCCCTCTAATGGAGCATTCTCCATTAGAGAATATCGATAGGGAAACCACAGGGGTGTCTCCCAACCCCAAGAAGGTGTTCACTAAGGAGCAGGTTGAGCATGTGGGCAGTGAAGCTCACACTACTGACTTTGCACAAAGTGCAGAGCAAGACAGTGTGAACATTCCTAAGACCTTCCCCACGACAACTTTGGGTGAGCAATCATCCAGAGGTCCCCGGTGCCAAGAAACCAAGGGGGTAGAAGGTGCCTCTGCTAGGCAGAGGACCCCTACTAAACGTTCCAGTGATCCTCCAAGGGTGGTAAACACACCTAAAGGTGGTGAGGATAGATATACCTATGATGAATTGATGGAAACGTTGGCAAATATAAATGAGGATGTCCTATCTCAGGGCAAACTCATAGAGGAGATGCAACAGATAACCCTCTCCCAACAGGTACAGATCAGCAACCTCAAGAAATTGGTTCTAAAGCAAGTGCAAAAGAAGAAAAGAACCAAGTTCATACTGAAAAAGAGGAGCATCCTTCATGATGCTTCCAAAAAGGGGGAGAATAAGGGGAAGTCAAGAGCTGGATCTGACAAGCAAAGTCCTGATGGGATGAAGTCTACAGTTGAGGGGGAGCAGGGTAATGAAACAGGGCCAGCAGCAAAAACTTTCAAGCAAGCAGCACAAATTGGGATAGCAGCAGTAACAGAGCCAGCAACAGTAATAGGGCTATCTGTTGAAGAGATAGAAATAGCAGAAACTCTTCTAAAGGCCAAAACAGACACTCCCAAAGCCACTCAAAAGGCCAAGGGAGTGGAAATTAAAGAAGGAGGTCTTGAGCAGAAAAGAAAAGAAATCAGTGAGGCAGAAATGAAAAGAAAAGGCAAGGCAAAAGTGGATGAATCTGTACAACCTCCCAAGAAGCTAAAACAGATAGAGATTGATGAGGAATTGGCAAAGAAGCTACAGGCTGAGCTAGAACAAGAAGAAGAGACTCAAAAGGCCAAAGATAGGCAGATTGCTCTAGATCTGTCTACTAAGCTGAATGAGGAATATCAAAAGAGCTTGAAAGCTGCAGCTGAGGCCAAGAAAAGTACAGTGAAAGCATCCAAGCACAGACTGCCAGCAAAGACTCAGAAAAGACAACCTTCTAAGACCTATTTGGTCAATCAAGAAAGGAGAAAAATGATAAACTTTCTGAAAGGCTTAATTGGTGTAAAAGAAGAGATGTTTGCTAGCATGTCATACAGCAGAGTTGAAGAGCTATATAAAAAGGAAATGACAAAGCTTCAAGGGGACTTCACTCAAAGGGTTGAGTTTGAAAGACAAATGAAAGAGATCATGATCTCAATATCCAACAACCCTTCCCTGAGAGTGAGGAAACCACCCCTTCAAAAGAAAAGGATGAAGAAAAGAAGGATATTCAAGCATTGAAAATAATAGTCATCAAATGCTAGTCTCAATCCAAAAAGTCAAGCATTGAATTTTGAAAACTTGGATATTCAACAAAATGCTATTTTATATGAAAATAATAGTCATCAAATGTTTGTTGATTGTGTATGAATACTTTGAATTTAGTTGTGATTATTGGGTTATTATTTGCATTAGTTGATATTATAAGATATGTAAATGGTTGTTTTACATATTGAGAACCATGTACTTGCTATATGTGCATATAGTATTAGTCTGGACTATAGTTGACAGTTGGTTGCTTTCAGTAACCTTCAGGGCTCTTTGGTCCATGAGTATTGCACCATACTCTATACGTGACCTTAGGGTAACAGGAAATTCGAATGCCATGTGGGAGGTGCAATTCCCATAAGATGGAGGCGTTCCAAGTTGGAATTTCCTAACTTAAAGTGTGTGGCGGTGTTAAGGTAATTCATTAGAATTCTAAATGGACCGACTAGCTATCGGGAAATATGAGAATTGGGTGAATTAACTTTACATCTTATTAATCATGATTTTATGTGTTGTTTGTATAAGTTGATTTTGTATGAATTGATGGCTATGCTTTTAAGTATGCTTTGATTAGAACACCTTGCATTCACTTAACCATTTTGGTTAACAAATGTTTTTTACCCGTTGTTTATCCACAGGTGATCAATAGTTGTTGATAATGTTGATGAAGGCTTGTGGGAAACTTAGCAAGATCATGGGTTTTGAAGGACACTATCTTTTGTATATGTTGACTTGTTGAATCATGGTCTTGGTATATAATTGTAACACCAAACTTGTTAAACACTTTTATATGATCAAGTTATGCAACTTGATCTTATATTAACTAACGTGTTTTGTAAAATTTCTACAAACTCTAGCTTAAAACAAAGACTTCCATTTTGGTGGTTTATTACAAAGCATAAGTTTTGAAATTTTTTTAAAATTGTCCACAATTCTACTAGACAGGGTGTTACAAGTTGGTATCAGAGCCTAGGTTTAAGGGATCTGAGCACACTTTGTGGTGCTTGGACTTAAACCAGGTGACCTTGATATGTGTCCTTCAGGCATGATCCTTCGGGTGGGTGACATTGCTTAATTATGTGTTTTATCTGTTTAATTATTAGATATAGCAATTCACTTTAGTTGCTTAGAAAACCCGGTTCAGACCAATAACTGACTAAAACATCCTATAAAATGCCAAATGTCATGTCTAATATCCTTTGTGGTTCTAGAAGTGAGTTTGAACACCAATAATGGAAGAAATATCCATTAAGTGGTATCAAACAATGAACTCCAATGATGAACTAATAAAAAGTGATGGAAATTCTTGGAAAATTCATGAAGAACAACTTGATGATGATTATAGTTACACATTGTTATATGAGGATTATGGTAATCAAAATTTAGTATAAATTTGTCTTAATTTATTGGTATTTTATGTTGGAAATAAACTCTTTTGACAAGAATCATCAAACTTGAGTGATTAAGGGTTTAAAAGCTTGGTTGTCATGAAAAATCACTTATTTTTGTTTTAGATATTACATGCAACCTCATTTGGACGATTTTATCTAGCTAAATTCATGTCCAAAAGTTGTAATTTTCTTTCTAACTTATTGTTTAATGAGTTAAGGTTCAAATCCAAGTGGTTTCACAAGAAACCATGGATTTTTGACCCCTCATTAGCTTAATACAAAATCTTAATACAAACAGCTTGCTGTTGTGATTGAAACCTCTACTTTCAAGTTGAATATCTCCATGAATACCCCATAAAAATTGGGCATTTTGCTTCTAAACCTTAGTTCTATGTGTTAGCTTTCTAATGCATCTTGATTCACTCAAAAATATGGAGTTTAGGTCACTCAAATGAAATTTTTTCAAAAGAAGGGTGCAATCTGTCCAAAGCTGACAGATTGGTACACCCAACTTCTAACGACCATAACTCCGACAAAAATCATCAATTGTGGTGAATATTTTTCGATATAGTAGATTTATGAGTTAGATTTAAAAGCATATATAGAAAACTGAAAAATATTGAGTTTTGATCCTCCAAAAGCATGTTACAACAGAAGTGTGCAACTGATTCAAAAATCAGTGACATTCTGTTTTGTAGAAATTATTTGGATCATCTAAGCACCTCCAAAATTCATGAAATTTTACCAAAGTGTTCTTAAAACAGTATATTAGCTCATATAAAAAAATGGTTAAGTTTGTCAATTGGGAGGATGTCTTTTGAGAGCTATTTTTTAGACACATTTTCTGGACAGCATGAGCTGAATCTGGAAAGATTGTCTTAAAACCTTTTAAACACACAAATCACTATGTGAGGTTGATTTAAAGCGAAATGATTCTTCATTTTAGATAATAATTTAGAATATGGCATTTTATAAGACGTGGAAATGGTTAGTTAAGCTTAAGATTGGGAATTGACTCCTAGCACACTTGCGTACAATTTCCTCTATAGGGAGTTAAGGGAACCGGACTAGAGGATCACTCTCGCGTTATCATTTATGTCATCAATCGAGGTGAGTATTCACAGCTCCACTTTTACCGTTTTATAATATTTGGGGTGAAAAACATGCTAATGAATTATTATTCGTAAGGGAGTTGAATTTCTTTGGTCTGACAAACAAGAGGAAGCTTTCCAAAAGTTGAAATCCTTTTTATGTCAAGCTCCAGTTTTATCTTTGCCTGATGGAGTGGACGACTTCGTGGTCTATAGTGATGCCTCAATATCTGGGTTGGGATGTGTACTAATACAGCGTGGTAAAGTTATTGCTTATGCGTCACGCCAATTAAAACCTCATGAAAAGAACTATCTCACTCATGATTTGGAACTAGCCGCCATTGTCTTTGCTCTTAAGTTATGGAGGCACTACTTGTATGGCACCAAATGTGTGGTTTTCACAGACCACAAAATCCTACAATGTGTGTACGATCAAAAAGGACCTCAATATGAGGCAAAGGCGTTGGATGGAATTGATCAAAGACTATGATTGCGAAATAAAGTATCATCCCGACAAGGCTAATGTAGTGGCCGATGCCTTAAGTCGTAAAGAAAGGTCTTTACCTTCACGTGCAAAGTTGTTTAGGCTTGAGGCGGTGCTGGATTGGATTTAAAGCCTTAAAAAGGCCCAATATGATGCTTTGCTGGAGGAAAATCTCAAGGACGAGCTTATGAAGAGGAACAAAGAATTGCTTGTTGAGGATAACCGAGGCCTCAAAACTTTTCAAGGTCGTATCTGGGTGCCTAAACTCGGTAATTTCTGACAAACTCTTATAGAAGAAGCTCATAGTTCAAAGCTCTTGGTACATCCCGGTTGTACCAAAATGTATCACGACTTGAAATCCCATTATTGGTGGCCCGTCATGAAACTTGACATAGACAACTTTGTAGCTAAATGCTTAATTTGTGCTCAAGTTAAGGCGGAACACCAAAGGCCTTATGGGAGTTTGCAATCTTTAGAAATCCCGGAGTGGAAATGGGATCACATTACAATAGATTTCATCACCAAACTTCCAAGAACTTCAAGAGGCCATGATATGATATGGGTAGTCGTCGATCGACTCACTAAAAGTGCTCATTTCCTAGCTACCCGTGAGACTGTACCCATGGAGAAATTGGCCAAACTTTATATTGATGAAATAATTTCAAGGCATGGGGTACCGGTTTCCATTGTTTCTGATTGTGATACGCGTTTTGTGTCTAACTTTTGGAAGAGCCTACAAAGAGAGTTGGGTACAAGAGTGAACTTGAGTACGGCGTACCACCCTCAAACCGATGGCCAAAGCGAGCGTACAATCCAAACTTTAGAAGACATGTTGAGGGCGTGTGTCTTAGAGTATGGCGGATATTGGGATTCGTACCTACCACTGGTGGAATTCACGTACAATAACTCTTATCATGCAAGTATTGGAATACCACCTTATGAGGCTTTATACGGGCGACGTTGTCATACACCTACTTGTTGGCTCGAACCCGGTGAAAAGCAATTCACGGGACCCGAAATTCTTCAATTTACCGCCAACAAAGTAAATATAGCAAGGGAAAAGTTGAAAGTTGCTCGTGACCGCCAAAAGAAATATGCCGACAAAAAGCGTAGACCCGCAAATTTCGAGGTTGGAGACTTTGTCATGTTAAAAGTCTCACCTTGGAAAGGCATACTTCGATTCGGTAAACGCGGGAAGCTAAGTCCTCGTTTCATCGGTCCTTTCAAGATCATCAAGAAAATTAATGATCAAGCTGTTGTTCTCGATTTGCCACCGGAATTAGATGGCATACATAGCACATTTCATGTTTGTCATTTGAGAAAATGTCAAGTAGAAGAGAGTCAAGTGATTCCATTAGAAGACTTGAAAGTTGACTCGAGAAAACGTATGGTGGAAGAACCCGTAGCAATATTGGAAAGGAAAACCAAGAAGATACGTAACCGAATAATTGGGTTAGTAAAGGTACAATGGAAGCATCATCTTGGTTCAAATAAAACTTGGGAGACCGAAAGTGATATGAAAGAGCGTTATCCCCATTTGTTTAGATAAGTGTGATTTCGAGGACGGAATCTTTTTAGGGGGAGAGATTTGTAACACTCTCAATTTGATTTTAGTATATATATGTGCAAATTGTGGTTTTATGTCTTTTTATATAATATGTTTAATTATAAAGGTTTAATTTTAAGAATTATTAAGTTAATTCAAGTTGTTGGGTTATAATAAGTGTTATATTATGCATGCACAATGTACAAGTCTTTTGAAGCATATTCTAGTTAGGATATAAAGGGTAAATAAGATGTGACTTATGGGCATAATGGTAATTGTCTAAATATGTATTTAGACTCAAATATATAAGAAAAAGACATTTTTCCTCTCCATTCTTCATACCCAACGATTTCAGCTCCCAAACACAAAGAAAATGGTGGATCTTGAAGATTTCATGGCCTAGAGTGGATGCATGTAAGAATTGTTCATGAAATTGGAGTGTTTGACATCATATACACACTAGACAAGCTTGGTTTTGATCTTTTTCGTTTGGGGCAGATTGGGTACACAATAAAAGGTAAAATCTAATCTTTATTGTGGTTTAGTTTCAATGTTTATGTATAGGATTGTTGAGCCCTAGTCTTGTTTTATAGAAATGGGTCAATAATCGGGTCATTTGGGTGAAAATTTCTTGAATTAGGATTTGATTCTTAATAAATGGCTAATGTTTATGTTTGGGATGTTAGAAATGACCAAAACATGTTGTATAAACTTAGTTTTAAGTTTGGTACTCTTAAAAGTCGATTTGGATGAGAAAAATCTCAAGTTTTGGTGTAAAAATAGAAACAGCATGTTGTTGTTCGGAATTTTTGGACAGATTCAGGGCAGTATTCATAAATTCATATAAAATCATAGAAAAATCGTTATGGGGCGTGTAATATATCGTTGGAAATCTTGTTGAGTCTATTTTAATTCTCTTTCAGATGTCAGGTGCTAAAAAAATGTTTTAAGGGTCAAAAACGTGAAGAAAGACAGAGAGGTCAATTTGAGAATATGCTTTATGTTTATAAAGTGAAGTTTTGGTTCGTTTTGGTTCGTTTGGGTTATAATCTTTCATGGGGTCCCTTATAATGCTTTGATATCATGTTTAAATTAGTAATGAGGGCCTTTTATCACACATAGGTTTATTTTTAAATGTGTTGTTCGGTTTGGACATTAGTGGTTAGTCTAGTGATTTGAATAATGAAATGTCGAATTTTAATAAGAGAATGTTTGTTATAAATTCTTTCTTAGGATTGATTGAAGATTGGTAAACATTGTAATTAGTGGTTGTGGTAATTGAGTTGAGATCTTCCACCAACTCCTAAGGTGAGTGCATTGAATTTTGAAAACTTGGATATTCAACAAAATGCTATTTTATATGAAAATAATAGTCATCAAATGTTTGTTGATTGTGTATGAATACTTTGAATTTAGTTGTGATTATTGGGTTATTATTTGCATTAGTTGATATTATAAGATATGTAAATGGTTGTTTTACATATTGAGAACCATGTACTTGCTATATGTGCATATAGTATTAGTCCGGACTATAGTTGACATTTGGTTGTTTTCAGTAACCTTCAGGGCTCTTTGGTCCATGAGTATTGCACCATACTCTATAAGTGACCTTAGGGTAACAGGAAATTCGAATGCCATGTGGGAGGTGCAATTCCCATAAGATGGAGGCGTTCCAAGTTGGAATTTCCTAACTTAAAGTGTGTGGCGGTGTTAAGGTAATTCATTAGAATTCTATATGGACCGACTAGCTATCGGGAAATATGAGAATTGGGTGAATTAACTTTACATCTTATTAATCATGATTTTATGTGTTGTTTGTATAAGTTGATTTTGTATGAATTGATGGCTATGCTTTTAAGTATGCTTTGATTAGAACACCTTGCATTCACTTAACCATTTTGGTTAACAAATGTTTTTTACCCGTTGTTTATCCACAGGTGATCAATAGTTGTTGATAATGTTGATGAAGGCTTGTGGGAAACTTAGCAAGATCATGGGTTTTGAAGGACACTATCTTTTGTATATGTTGACTTGTTAAATCATGGTCTTGGTATATAATTGTAACACCAAACTTGTTAAACACTTTTATATGATCAAGTTATGCAACTTGATCTTATATTAACTAACGTGTTTTGTAAAATTTCTACAAACTCTAGCTTAAAACAAAGACTTCCATTTTGGTGGTTTATTACAAAGCATAAGTTTTGAAATTTTTTTAAAATTGTCCACAATTCTACTAGACAGGGTGTTACAGACGAAAATAGCAATTAGTTGCAAACAATAGAGACGAAAATTGCAATTTTTAAACTACAGAAACAAAAATCGAAATTATTAACAAACCACAAGGACGAAAATCGTATTTTACTAAAAAAATGTAAAACATTATAAGAGAGATTAATGGAAATACCCAAGTTCATAATTGAGTTACCTAACTCCAATTTAACCAAAATACCCAAAAATTCAATGAAAACACCCTTTGATCGCGGACTAAAAACAAAAATTCATTTTTAACTCAAAAAGCCCCTCGATCGCGGACTAGCACCCCTCGATCGTGAAAACATCCCTCGATTGATAATAAAGATTTGGATTATGTGGTTAACCGTGAAAACACCCATCGATTGATAATAAAGATCGAGGGGTTTTCACCGAAATGTTGGGTGTTTTCGTAAAATAGGAAAAAGAGAGTGTGCATTTTCGGTAACTCAATTTTAAACTTGGGGTATTTCTATTAATTTCTCATATTATAAGTCACTCAGCTGGTTTTAACAGCAACACTATCAAGTTGTATACACTCGAATCATATGGAAAATTTCA
This sequence comes from Arctium minus, assembly GCA_954870635.1. Classification (NCBI taxonomy): domain Eukaryota; kingdom Viridiplantae; phylum Streptophyta; class Magnoliopsida; order Asterales; family Asteraceae; genus Arctium; species Arctium minus. The sequence continues at coordinate 94,134,532 of OX941086.1, read as the reverse complement.
AATCTTCACGGAATCAAAAACTGGTATACATCTTGATCCAAATATCAAAAACCCATTCATCTATCAACCTAACCTAACAAACAAGACTTTCAATCATTACATCTATTCCTCTTTTATTCTGTTTCTTGAATACAACATCTATCTAACAATTCACATTCCAATTCTCATCATCTTTCTTCAATACAACAAACATCTTGAGGTCAGTGGATGGTATCCCTGACTACCCGGGTTCGAACCCCGTGGTGAGCATGTTGTGACATCCAGATCATGGGTCTGCCACTTAGTGGTACCCTTAATTGGACTGAGACCTTAAGTGGGAGCCCGGATACCCCGGGAATGTGTGCGTGTATTAACTTGTCGTTCAAAAAAAAAATAAAAAAATACAACATACACCATCAAACACCCAAATTCAACTCCATTTATGTAAGAAAGAGAATAAGAGTTAAAAACCCATATAACATATGAAAGTGATAAAGATAATAAAAGCTACATTGTGTAAAAGACACCTATGATCTTGAATAAATCCTACTTCCATCAAACATCATTCAACCTAGCTCATTAATCTGTAATCACCCAAAAACCATACATCATCATTTATCATTATCCATCTTTCTTGATGATTTTTCATCTTTCTCCTCCAACAACTTCCCACATTCATCACCACCCAATTGACCCGCCTTCTTCTCCGCTTCTTTCGCCTTAAGCGCCTGCAACTTCGCATGATTATAATAAGCAACACCCAAGAAAGCAATCAAGTAACCAAACAGATTAATCGCAGTCACCGTATCCTTAATCACCGACCATGAAAACGCGATCAACAACCAATCTTTCACAACCCCAGCCACATTCATAGTCAATGCAGACGTCTTCCCAACCAGCAAAAACACACCAAGATTCAAACCAAACGCACACAACGAATTCGTCCCGAAGATCAAGTAATCGAAACGAAAACTCGAACCATCTCTCAATCTCGGAACCTCGACAATGATCCAAGGAACAGATAAGAACACCAAACAACAAGGGGCGACGTAGTAAAGCGACGTGATCGGATTCAACGAGATCCCTTTCGAATTCAACAAAATCTGAATCAAAACCAAACGTGTAGCCTCGAAAACAACCGCACCGAGCTGTAACAAAACCCCAAATGAATTAAACCTAGCTTCACCATAAGCAGCAATCGCAACACCAAACGAGATCGACAACATGTTACTCATCGTTTTCGCTTTAAACCCTTCTTTCTTAAACAAAACACCGAGAGTGTAAACGGCAACAGGCATTAGGGCTTTGAGCATCTGAATGAAGGAAACGGAGAGATAAATGTAAGCCGAATTGGAGAGCCATAAGCTGAGGGAGTAGAGGAAACCGATCGGGACGACGGATTTGAGGTAAACATCGCGAGTCATGTGAACAGGTTCGACGACTTTGAAGATGGTAACGAGGATGTAAGCTAGAGAAGAACAGAAAGCCATGTGGATCATGGTGAGTGAGATTGGAAAAGGCCAGTTGTAGAGGTTGCGATCGAGGATGTATTTGTTGTAGACGATGACAGTGAAGCTGAGGAAGATCCAGATTGCGACATAGGTGTAGGAGAGGATGATCTTGTTCAAAATGCCTTCAGTTAGGGCTCCACCTCTACCCATTTTAGGTGGATTTGAGCAATTTCTTGGGGAAATTTGATGGATGTGAATGGAGGAAGAAACCCAGAAGTGGGATTTGGGATTTAGTAGAAAAATGAGAAGAAATTGTTAGTAGTAAATTATGGGGATTGGATTAGGTCAGATGCAGAGAGGATGATGAAGTATGTGTTTAGATTCTTGTGTCAAACAGGGGTCGTCGGTGATGATAAATTAAATACAAGGGAAGAAAGAAAGAAAGAAAGAAAGAAAGAAAGAAAGAAAAAACATAATAATGTAATATAATATTTTACGAAATATAATAATGTATATACTCTATTCATTGAAGTCGATAGGCATGTGTTATGATTATAGATTTTGATCTTTAAAATAAATATAGGGTTTATTTGATAAAAAGAGATGGTTATTAGAATATCTCCAACAGTTTCTTCAAAATGAAAAAAAATGAGGATTTTGAGTCATTTTTTTTTCACTCCAACGGATTCTCCAAAATGGAGAAAGTATTAAAGAGAATGTAAATTTATCCAAATGTGGATAAATCTCCAAAAATAATTACTATAAGGGATTTTTTTTAATTATATTTCACTAATAAAAAACCTAAAAATGAAAAGTTTAAGAAAGACAAATAATATTTTATTATATACTAGTGTTGGGCCGGATAAATTTTTTGTTGGAATATTGAACCGAGTTAAAATGAAACGTAATTTCTCTGTTAACAGTTAATGAAATACAATATGAAAAACGAATGTATTTTCATAAGTGGTTAACTTGCATATATTCTTAATCGTTTGTTGTTATGAGTTTGTGTAATAATATTGGTAATAGTTTTGTATTATATTATTTAAAACTCAAACGACATGTCTCACAACATATTTATCTGACTATTGACTTCAAGACCTCATAGTATTAATCGATAAAAATAAAGATATGTATATATATCTTATTCCCCTACTTCGAAAAATATGATTGTGGGTTTTGAAAAATATAAACAAATCCTCAGTAAATAAAATAAAATATAAAAAAGTAGTTTTTCAAAAAAACAAAAATATAGTGGAATACCTTTTGTTCAGTTGCAGGTTCCGCCATTGACACCCGACCGTTCGTCTTCTTCTTGTACTCGAATGATACATAGAGAAACTATATATATTTATAGTGAATGTAGAGAATATTTTAAAATCTTTTATTTTCATTTTCGATTTTACATTTAAATGTAAATATATTAAAAATATGGAAGAATATTTTTATATCTACATCGTTTCTATTTTATTTTCTTTACACTTGGTTAATTTGGAAAGTATTGCGGAATATTTTTATTTTAAAGAATACGATAATTTATTAGTGTATCTCGTTATTTTTTATTTTTAATTCATATCAACCTTCTTTTTTCTTCTTTTAATGCTCGTGAAAAAAAAATACGTGTAGATTTTATATTATGCTAATATAAAATATGTGTAGATTTTATAATATAAAATAGATTTTATATTAACAAAAAAATACGGAAGAAAAAAGAGTTTATATTACATCTCATTATGTAAAATGATTTTATAAAATAAAATATGGAAAAAGATTTTATAAAATAAAATATGGAAAAATCATTATGAGATGTAATATAAAAAATACGGAAGAAAAAAGATTTATATTACATCTCATTAATATAGATTTAAATGTAAAATCTACATTTAAAATGGATTATGCTAATATAAAATCTATTTTATAAAATTCTCCACCAAAAAAACAAATAGTTATATTAATAAATGAGTATCCATTCCACAAATAGATGATTATGTGAGATATTGTGCTTGGAAAGGTTGTACCAAAACATTAAGAAATTGTAAATTAAGTAATTGGCTTTAATTAGTTGTAACTTGTGCTTAAAATTTTGTAATTAAGAGTTTTTTATACCGTTTTTATAATATAGTATAGATATGTAATATTTTAATAATATAATTAATGATGTAATCTCCAAAATAGAAAATTTGTTGGAGTTGAATACAATTTTTTTAGAGATTTTGAACTTTGTTCTCCATTTTGGAAAATATTTAGAGAATCTATCGGAGATGCTCTTAAGAATCTTAAGATGAATTGGCATTATCTCTGAAGTCTACACCAAACAAGTGGGATTGGCAAGATTCATACCTACGTAGAAAAACTTCAACAGATTTACAGCCTGTCACTTTGAGAAAAAAATAAATCATAAAAAAATAGATTCGAAATGGGAGAAAAATCAACAAAAAGTTTTAAGACTTGAGTTTATGCTTTGGGCCGATCTTGAAGACTAAAATTAAAAGATGAAAAGTTAAAAATTTACTTGAAATAAGATTTGAATCTATGACCTCTTGTGGTTAAAATTTTCACGTTGTAATTTACGGTTTGTATTTTGGTCAAGTCACACTTTATGGTGAGGTTTGCAGTTTAATTTTTTATATATTTTTTAAATACGCATTACATATATAAATATTTATCAAATTAAGATGGTTAATACATTATTTACTATTTATTAACTTTTCAGTTTTTCTTTTTTAATATTTACGTTACAGATATCATAGTTTCTATGGGTGGAGATTTGTCAAATATTATGGTCAAATTCGTTTTGAAGTTAACTTTTTAGATTTATTTGGATTAGTTATTGAACTTTTTATTTTACATTACACTGTTTTTAATAACGCATTGTATGTATTGAAACTTTTTGTTGTATAGAATATGGAGATGTCATCGTCAAACGAGTTTTAAAGTTGTGATTTTTTAATTAATTAATGAATTGAAATGCGTAAGGTACAAAACGTATAAATCACACTGACATTTCCCAATATGGTTTTTTGCACTTTGAGGCATACACGATGCAGTTTGGGAAATATTCAAATCATATATGCAGTACGATTTACAGTTTGGCCCTAAACTGCACTACAAACAATTTGAAGAAAATTGAGTTTCTATGATCAATGAGGTTTCTATGACAAAAATATGCTTAATTATTAATGTTATTAAAAATTTCTTTTTATATCACCAAAGTACCCTTTCTTGTTATTTTTTTTTAAAAACTCATTCTCAATTAAACTCTAATTTTTTTTCCTCTTCTCTACTTTCTTTGAGTGCCAAAAGCTTCTTTGACATCCCAAAAAAGTAACCATACAATACATAGCAAAACAAACATTTTTATGAAGAAATCATTAAAAAATCAGATATTACAGGTAAGTATTTAGGTTAATAACTACACTTGAAAGGTGATCGATAGCGCTTGATGCACTTTGAATTTTTGGAACGAGAATGATATGTTCAATTGTTGTTCCATAGTAGTTTAGGCATCAACATAGGTAAGATGATTAACTGTTTTTTCTTCGTCATCGTTGACGCCATCAAACATGTATCATACTTAATCAAGTATGTACCTCGTCAATAGGGAAAAGGGTTTCTAATCCTAATAAATATGTCAACGGATATGGAAACTTGTGTCTTGATAATATTGATAATATTTTTAGAAATAGTTATAGGTCGTTTACGTAAATAGGTTCTTAATGTTGGGTTAATTAGGGACTCCGCGTCTTACATACATACATACATCTTAGTCCAAAAACAACCAAATCAAGTATATGAAATACTATTTTTCATATGAAACCTTATCTAACATCAAAATTTCATATTTATATCTAACCTATAACAGGTATGTAAACCTTTGCGAGATAAGATGTTCGGTTATGCGGAGAGGATTTAAGCAATGAGATACATATTTGGAAGAAAACGACTTTAAAGTATATCTTTTTAACAAGTGAATTTAATTAAAATACCCTTTTTTGAAAAATCAGTACCCAATATGCCCCAAATCTTGTTATTTTTGCCAAAATACCCCATATGTCCGCGTTTGGTTTATTTCACGCGGGTATGGTTTGTGCAATTCAATTCATTAAATTGTAATTTTTATTATATATTTACAGTTTATACCCCTATAATTATTTAGTTAGTTTACTTTATACCTTTTACTTTTCTATTATTCATTTTATACTTTTATCATATTAACACATATAATCGTATATTAACTAAAATACGTTAAAAAATACGTTTTAATTTTAACAAGTTATACCATTATAATCGTCTCTTCGATACCTTCGAAATCAGCCCAATATTGAATATTTTTTGATTTAATTATTTTATTATATCATATATATTAAAAATACGTTTTTATATATCATAAAATTATTTAACGTATTTTAGTTAATATACAATTATATGTGTTAATATGATGAAAGTGTAAAATAAAAAATAGAAAAATATAAAGTATAAAGTAAACTAACTAAATAATTATAGGTGTATAAAATTTTAATATATATGATATATAATTAAATAAAAAAATATTCAATATTGGGCTCATTTCGAAGGTATCGAAGAGATGATTATAATGGTATAACTTGTTAAAATTAAAACGTATTTTTTTAACGTATTTTAGTTAATATACGATTATATGTGTTAATATGATAAAAGTATAAAATGAATAATAGAAAAGTAAAAGGTATAAAGTAAACTAACTAAATAATTATAGGGGTATAAACTGTAAATATATAATAAAAACTACAATTCAATGAATTGAATTGCATAAAACGCGGACCATGTCCGCCGTGAATCGCACAAAACACGGACTAACCCCGCGTGAAATAAACCAAACGCGGACCATACCCGCGTTTAGACCAAAACGCGGACCCAAACAGTGTCACCCCGCGTTTTTTGAAAAAACGCGGCCAAAAGGTATATTGGGCACTGATTTTTCAAAAAAATGTATTTTAATTAAATTCCCTTTTAATAAATGAACATTGAAGCATACTTTTTAAGAGCATCTCCAACAGTATTGCTATCTTGTTTGCTATAATAGAGAATCAAAAGTGAAAATCTCTAAAAAGTATTACATTTAACTCCAACATATTTTTTTTAGAAATTTTAAAACAACTTATATTATTATAATATTCTCTAATTTATCATCCCAACACACTTTTTAAGAAAAAACTTAACATAAAATGATAAAAATTGAATCTTATTGGTGGGATTGAATAAAATAATCATTTCTCTCTCAAACCATCAAGTTTTAGGGAATTCTCTAAACTTAGAAAAAGTTTCAAGTTTTCTCTATTTTAACAAACAAAATAGCAAAACTGTTGGAGAGGTTTAGAGAACAAAAACCCAATTTTTTTTATTTTAGCAAAATTGTTGGAGATGCTCTAACAATTTGAACATTGAAGCATATTCCGTATATGACATCTCATTGAGCATAAGATTTCAAATGACATAAATTAATGTGTAAATAAATAAATAACTTAATTTCTAATTTTTATTAATATTTTATAATAAAAATATTGTAATGAAAAAGACAATATATCTATACTATATTATAAAAACGTAATAAAAAACTCTTAATTACAACATTTTAAGCACAAGTTACAACTAATTAAAACCAATTACTTAATTTACAATTTCTTAATGCTTTGGTACAACCTTTCCAAGCACAGTATCTCACATAATCATCTATTTGTGGAATGGATACTCATTTATTAATATAAATATTTGTTTTTTTGATGGAGGATTTTATAAAATATATTTTATATCAGCATAATCTATTTTAAATGTATCTATTTGTGGAATGAATACTCATTTATTAATATAACTATTTGTTTTTTTTTGGTGGAGGATTTTATAAAATAGATTTTATATTAGCATAATCTATTTTAAATGTAGATTTTACATTTAAATCTATATTAATGAGATGTAATATAAAATCTTTTTTCTTCCGTATTTTTTTATATTACATCTCATAATGATTTTTCCATATTTTATTTTATAAAATCTTTTCCAAATTTTATTTTATAAAATCTTTTTACATAATGAGATGTAATATAAACTCTTTTTTCTTTCGTATTTTTTTTGCTAATATAAAATCTACACGTATTTTTTTGATAATATAAAATCTACACGTATTTTTTTTTCACGAGCATTAAAAGAAGAAAAAAGAAGGTTGATATGAGTTAAAAATAAAAAATAACGAGATACACTAATAAATTATCGTATTCTTTAAAATAAAAATATTCCGCAATACTTTCCAAATTAACCAAGTGTAAAGAAAATAAAATAGAAACGATGTAGATATAAAAATATTCTTCCATATTTTTAATATACTTACATTTAAATGTAAAATCGAAAATAAAAATAAAAGATTTTAAAACATTCTCTACATCCACTATAAATATATATAGTTTCTCTATGTATCATCCGAGTACAAGAAGAAGACGAACGGTCGGTGTCAATGATGAAACCTGCAACTGAACAAAAGGTATTCCACTATATTTTTGTTTCTTTGAAAAACTACTTTTTTATATTTTATTTTATTTACTGAGGATTTGTTTATATTTTTCAAATCCCACAATCATATTTTTCGAAGTAGGGGAATAAGATATATATACATATCTTTATTTTTATCGACTAATACTATGAGGTCTTGAAGTCAATAGTCAGATAAATATGTTGTGAGACATGTCGTTTGAGTTTTAAATAATATAATACAAAACTATTATCAATATTATTGCACAAAGTCATAACAACAAACGATTAAGAATATATGCAAGTTAACCACTTATAAAAATACATTCGTTTTTCACATTGTATTTCATTAACTGTTAACAGAGAAATTACGTTTCATTTTAACTCGGTTCAATATTCCAACAAAAAATTTATCCTTCCGTACAATGCACGGGCCCAACACTAGTTATAAATTAATGTGTAAATAAATAAATTTTAAGATAAACGGTCACTCTTACTTCTATACTTCTGTATTGATAGCTTTATTTGAGATTTCATCGGGTACGTTTGTAACTCTTATTCTAGGATATTGAAACCATATAAAACGTTTAAAACTTAAACAAATCAATAAATACGACATGATGTCTACTTGCAAGTGATAACCTTAAATAGAGACCTTAAAACATGTTTTTCACATGATATGGCTAATGTTGTATTGGCATTGTCGGTTTTACTTTTGTATCTATAATTCATTTAAACCATCCAACCTTTCAAACCATGACAGTTAAAAAACAATGGCTACAAATAGTTAACATATACATGTCATAAAACATCATTTTATATATTAAACTTGATTGTTATTTCATCCAAAATTAAAACCGTCTTTTTTAAGTTGACACAAAATTAATAAGAAGTTAAACCAATGACTAAACAATCAAAATACTTCATAATACAACAAAATTAAAAAACCTTGATGATCATAATTATTTGAGTAAATTGCAAAGATTGTCCATGTGGTTATATGAAAATTATGGATTAGGTTTATGTCGGTTCCAACTTCCAAGTAGGATGACAATTTACAACAAGTAATTGTAGAAAGAAGTTGAATAAAATTACTCGAACTGATCTAACTTTTTAACTCTTATTGATGTATATCAATTAACATAAAGAAATACAAAGATTGCTGCAGATTAAGGAAAGGTAAATCTAACTAAACAATCTCATACAAAAATTTACAATGCAATGGTCATCCCTATTCTCATTCTTCTGCATTTCCATTTCCATTTCCATTTCCATTCTCATTCCTTGTAACGAACCAAACGCTCGCTAAGTGTTGGATCGGATGGTAAAGACAAATTGAAGGGTCATCACCAAATCAAATAAGTGAGACCAATTGTCCCTCGATTTGTTTTACGGATTGAGTCGTGATTTTATTTTCGCTATAGAGTTCCATTAAAATATGATCGTTGAAGCCCTCTCACGTGAGGGTATTTTTGTCATTTTATGATTTTCTTTATAGATTTTTTTGTTGTACAAATTTTGATGTTGTTTGTACAATGTAACACCCTAAAAATTGGGCAAGGAAAAAAATTTCGAAATTTGGCAATATAACGTATAAAATACGGAGGTCCAAAATACCCTGTAATTAGAAACGTTTAAATAAGAATAATCCCAAGTTTCATGACAACTAAAACCCAAATTAAGTTGGGATAGTTTGCACCAATTGAAGTTGCGAGATAGAGAGACATAACAATACAACAACCTACTTAATCTAGAATGATTACGAACTAGATTAATTTGGGTGTTGCTATTCCACCAAAAATCTCTCATCTCAAAGTTTCCCCAAAAAGACCGGCACTTCGAGATCTCCTACGTGCACGGTTGACAAGCCCGACATCATAGATTCCACCGCTAGTGGAACTTGTGAGATAACCAACAACCATAACAAGTGTTAGGGCGAAGCCTAGTGAGATTTCATAAAATAAACAATTCATAAACAAGGATGTCATAATTCAAGACTTGTGTTACCGAATCCTTTGCGTTACAATATCACTTCCACTTGCAACGATGTTCCCAAACCTGAACATAACACACAAGAGATAACTCTTGAAATACGGGGGAGACCTGTTTCCATCGGGGTGACATGTACACGTGAGTGGAGTCACCCATGATGTTAATGGATTACACCTCATGTCCCGGTTCTAGTTCCCATGCCATCAAGACATCACAACCTCAAACCATAACATTGCCTTTATTGCCTACTCCGTCGAGTTACACCTCAAGGACTTACGAGACATTGTTGCCTATCCAAACTAAACGAGTTACACCAGTCCCTTATTGCCTACTCGCTCGTGCCCAAAGAGACCAATAATAATGAACTCGAATAACAGACAAGTTACATCCTCGTACGCAAGGTAGTATAACCCAACAATATTAACACATAGTCAAGTACCAGTTAAGTAAGCAATCCAAGATATGATCCACGTTTCAACGACACAAGCGTAATATTTATCACATGAACTTCTCATTTTTAAAGTGCTATTTATCTCATTCTTGAGACACCTTAAATCATGTTTCAAGTAAAAGTCCATAACATGGCCTAAATATATCAACCAATGAATAGGATATTCTCGTAACCAAGAATCCATGAAATTCTAGAATTTAAGTCAAGACTCGTGTACAAATACATGTATACATATGGGTATGTATATATAAAAACGTGTATGAGGTTACATTTATTGTAAGTATGCAAGTATGTACATATAGGTTTAGGGGTTAAGGACTCTCATCCAAATTTGGGACCAACACTCCATTTAAAGACAAAGCAACCTTAATTATTACACATTTAAATGAAGGAGTTATGTATAAAAACTCACCTCTAGGATTTGTATGAGAAAACCCTATTATGGGGAAAACCCTAGATGCAAGGAGGAGACTTGAAGCCTTGGAGAGGTAGAAATAAAGTTCCCAATAGGAGTAAGTACGACCCTAAATATGCATTAACTCCACTTCGATGTTTGGATCAAACAATAAATGAGATGGAAGAGTAGAGAGGGTTACCAATGAGCTTGGAGAGCCAAAAAATCGCTGCTGCAATAACCCTAAAATTAGTTCCCTCTTTCTAAAAACGAGTCCGATATATATAGGTCTGATTTCGACCGTCGGCGATTGTGACATGGCGCGAATGCCATGGCAATGTCGCCGGCCATTCTCGCCCGTGGTGTACCAAGACTAGGCTAGCGGCTGCGATAGTGCCATGTGCGATAGTGCCTTGGCACAATCACGGGGCAATCTCGTTGAGTCTGTACCGTAGCCCTCCCCCTTTGGGCGATAATGACAGTGCGAGAGTTCCGCGACATGGTCGCCGGGTATTCTTGCCGAAAGGCGACGAGGTCGATTTTTGTCCCGAAATCCCTATCACACAGCCCCGAGCTAGATGGTTCGATGTCGGGAGGTTTAACTATCTAAACTTCGAGCTCACACTGGAGCGAGATCAATCTTAGGTGTAAAGAAATTGGAATCCCGACCTCACTCGATCAATTCCATAATAAGTCATAACTAGATAGAAATACGTATGCCTAAAAGAACGCATGAAATCAAATATATTGTTTAAACATTACCTCTAGGTCTTAGATAAGTTGAGCATACAATAATAAATATAACAAGGAAAGGTCTCGTGGGTCACAAGGTTAAATGGGAAAATTTGATGGGAAACACAAGAAAAATCGGGGAGTTACATACAAACCTTTAGAGTATAAAAGAAAAAAAATAAACGAAAATAGAAACAAATTGTCCCTCATCGTCCTTTTATTGTCTACTCTACTATCTCTGGCCTACTCCCCTTTACTGTCCTTAAACCATCTTCGACCCCGCGTGGGGGAGGGGGAGTCACCACAAGGACGACATTTAAGTAGTTTACTATGTTGTTTACATATTAATAATATATATACATATATGTATGTATATGCACACACATACATATAGGGACTAGTTTAAACGAGAAAACGATCAACTTACGAGAAATGTGAGAATGGTCAAATCACAAATGATACATACATGCTACATTGACCAACCATTGCATGCACGAGTATTCACACGACCTTGGTAGCGTTTACCAGTCATGGATGTTCTTCTGGACGTGTTGTATCACATGTGGTTTGACAATTCTCTTACTTTCTCGTGAGTTGACCAGATTCTTACATGATCCTTCATATATATATATATATATATATATATAATATCGAATCTAGTATATAAAATTTTAAAAAAGAAAATAAAAGTAAAAAAGACAAAAAATACCTCTGATTTAACGGAACAAATTTAACCAAGTTAAAGTTGGAAACTAATCCATAATCTCTACTATATTATAAAAATTCTAATAGAGTTATTCAGTTTTTTACAAACCTTTGAAAGCCAAAATTTTCTCCTTCACGTTCCACTTCCTAATTCAATTAAATGTTACGCTTATCACCCTTACAATTAGTTATTTAATTTACTTTATATCCCTTGTTTTTTCATTTTTCATTTTATACTCTTATCATATTAACACAAATAATCGTATACGAACAAAAATGCAATAAAAAATATGTTTATTTTTTTTACAAATTATACCATTATAATCGTCTCGTCAATACTTTCAAAACGAACTCAATATTAAACCTTTTTTATTTAACCATACTATTAAATATCATTAATATTTTTATACGTTCTATAATATTTTAAAATAGCATAAATACTATCTATTCTATACTATCTATATCTATCTATACTATTATATTAAAATTGTAAAACGGTTATTTTCAAGATTCAATGTTACATTTAAAACCCTTACAATTACTTATTTAATTTACTTTATATTCCTTGCTTTTTTATTTTTAATTTTACACCCTTATCATGTTAACATAAATAATCGTATATGAACAAAAATGCAATGAAAAAATACGTTTTTTTTTACAAATTATACCATTATAATAATCTCGTCAATACCTTCAAAAGGAGCCCAATATTGAATATTTTTTAATTTAACCGTACTATTAAATATAATGAATATCTACGAATTAATTTGTTTTCTATCCATACGTTTTTTTTTTCACCGTTAGCACACTAAAAATATTTAATCGTAGATCAACTAAAATATATTAAAAATACGTTTAATTCTTATTATAAATTATTTAATTATAATTTTTTCGTCAATAACTTTAATATAAACTAATTATTAAATATTTTTATGGGTTTATAATATTTTAAAATAACATAAATGTGTAGCATTATATATATATATACTATCTATATCTATACTATTATATTAAAATTGGAAAACGGTTATTTTCATGATTCAAAGTTACATTTAACATCTTTACAATTAGTTATTTAATTACTTTATATCCGTTGCTTTTTCATTTTTAATTTTACACCATTATCATGTTAACACAAATAATTGTATATGAACAAATATATGATGAAAAAAATACGTTTTTTTTACAAATTATACCATTATAATCGTCTCGTCAATACCTTCAAAACGAGCTTAATATTGAATATTTTTTAATTTAACCGTACTATTAAATATCATGAATATCTACGAATTAATTTGTTTTCTATCCATACGTTTTATTTTTTTTACCGTTAGCACATTAAAAATATATAATCGTAGATCAACTAAAATATATTAAAAATACGTTTTATTCTTATTATAAATTATATCATTATAGTTTTTTCGTCAATAACTTTAATATAAACTAATTATTGAATATTTTTATGGGTTTTATAATATTTTTTCAAGATTCAAGAATACCACTTCCTAAACATAGTGTACAACTTTTTATAGCATTCTTGAAATCAGTTCCCCTCTCCTCCATGACCTCTTCTTCTCCGTCTCCCACTCCACGACCCCTCTCCTCTCTCCACATTCTCCACAAATTGCTCACCTATAAACCTAATTTACATTCCAACAATCGACGAAAGGAGAATCTCAACGAATCTCACTCTCAATTTTGGGATGAAATTGGTATTCTGGATACTCTGCACAGGTTATTTCACCTACAGGTTTATCTCTCCTCCAGATTCTATCTTCATCTCTCGATTTTATTCGATTTCGTTTTATGTAAATGGGTTCTTCATGTAACTCTCAACGACAAACTATTCAAGCATCACATACAAATTATTCAAGCATCGTGTAATAAGTTTCTCTGCTTCTCGATCTATCACTCGATTTATGTCCTTGCACGTTCTCCATCTTTTATTTACTCCTTATTTTTTGATACGGCTCTAGCTGCTACGATCGATCTACGACTCTAACAGACTTTTTCTTGCGATGTTTGGTGTTTACATGGGGTGTGGGTCATCTCTACCCTGACTAGATTTTCTAATTCATATTTGGACAATCGAGTTTCAAGTAAGCAATTGACTTAAATAGGTCACTGATGTTCGTGACGAGCATTCCCAAATTGGCTATGATTTTGATTCGATGACTGGTATGATTTCTAGATTAGAAGTAAGTTCTGTTGCACTGGGATGTATTTTTCTATATATATTTTCATTTTATGATTCAAATGCTCCATATATTACCATGAATAGAACCTGGTTGCATTTGGAAGAGGTTTGTGAAGCATCATTTTCTTATTTAGTATTTAAGATTATGTGGATGTATTCTTAGAGAGCCACTGATAAGAAAATTATCATGCATTGGTATACCCAGTAGAACAAAGTATGATGCCTGGAACAATTAGAAAGTTTAATACAAAGCTTCGGTCTGATCAATCTTTTGAACATTCTATTCCATGCTCAAATATATTTACTATTGATATATTTTTTCATAAATCAGACGTACACAAAATTAGCCTAAGCCTCAACTTTTCATATCCATTTTCTCTTTTAACTGTCGTAATCGATTTTTTCTTCATTTGCACTTTGCAGTTAAAGAAACGCCAACATGAAACTTAAAGGGAATTGTCCTTAAATGTGATCTGATTTCTGTTGTTTTACTCATGCAATTATTCGATCACTCTTCCTTACAGGTATAGCCCTTTTTCTTCCTTTTTCTTTGCAATTTTTTCCTGAATGTTATTTGCTTCGAGATATGGGTTTCCGATAATTTGAAGCCATTAATTGGGTGGAACCTGTTGAGGTGTTTGTGGTATCCTATGATTTTTCCCCAACTTCGTAATACCAACCTACTGTCATCATGGTGCATGGTTGTGAACATGTATCGAACAATAGAAATCATCATTAGGTTGGCAAGACTTTATGCTGAATTTCTCAAGGTGAGCATTATTCATGGACTCAGGAGAGTGATTTGAATGAAATTATGTTTTACATAATTGAGCTATTAGCATTTATTTCTAAGGATCATGTGATGAGTATTATTTTTGCCACTTCATCAATATTTGCAGTTGAGTTTTATGGGTCGTTTATCAAATACTTACCTGTAAGTGTTTATCGGTAAAATTCAAAACTTTCATTTAGTTACCGGGTAAGATTTTAGCCACCAAAACGACATTGTATGTAACAATTTACTCGCTAAGTGCTAACCGTGGTACGAGTCGTCGCCCTTACTTACCGGGTAAGACTCTTGGTCCTTACCTCACTCTTACCGGGTAAGATTCTAGGATCATAACGTACTCTTTTGGGACGCATAAGCAATTGGTCAGGAACGATTCCGGACAATCATAACTGGTACAACTTGGTTTTCTTCTAATAAAAAAAAAAACTTGCCTGCACCCGAGAATTTATCTATATATATATATATATATTTGTCAAATATCTCTAATTTAATTATGTTGTGTTTCATATTAAAATGCTTGTAATTTACACTTTTATTCCTCCAAACTCCAGCTGATAGGGTGTTATGGGTATTTTGTTAGTGAATGATGTTAGAGATGAATAATCTTTAAGTTTCTTTCCTCAACTCTGATAGTTGAATTTAGCTTACTCCTTATCACACAACTAACTCTAATTAGCTAATTGTTCATCTTGCTTTAAACTATATCTGTAATCAATTAGTCCTATTCAACTTGAACCGATTTTAACCCATGAATTTAGCTCCATAGAAAAGAAAAAAAAAGTATTTTTAAGCTAAGGAGTTGCTTTTTGGTAATAAACATAAGATTAATAATGGATCTTTGAGTTTACTTTCTACGTTTTCTATTATTGTGATCATTTGACTTTGGATATCAAACTTGTATTTAACTAATTTATAATTGTTATCAAAATTTGGATCTATCCTTATCAATTCTAATTTCTAATATATGAGGGTTTTGAGACTTGATTTTAACAAGCCAAAATGCATGTTAGCTTCCGATGTATTTTAAGCATACATATAAAATTACAAAATAAATCAACAAATGATTTAAAATTCAAGCACAAAGAATAAAGAAGAGAATCGAACAGATGTTGAGGCTCGTGTTACACACGATTCCCTTAAACAGATTCGCCGTCTGTTCTCAGGGTACAACAACAAAAGCAGTAGTACTACCGGAGATGACCACTTGCCTGAAAAATTCGCCGGAATGATTGTAAGCATTAGAGAATTTCAGAGAGAGATGTGTGTTCTATTTCGTTGTCACTTGGAATGCAATCCCTCCCTCCCTTTTATATTGAAAATCGAAACTGACATCATCAGTATGTAATTAACCAATAATAAAAGAATTAATCTCTAAATCGACAAGATTAATTCGTATTAATTGGTAATAAACATATTAATCATTTGTCTTCAATATATTGAATTTGGGAGTTACAGAAAAGGAACAGTGTGTGGCGCGGGTTAACCCGTGAGAGCCATTGTTTCAAAAATTAAATTTAGCAAAAACCAAGCTATGCGAGCCTGAGATTTCAAAGCTGCATTCGTGTCCGCAGGTCGCGCCCACGCACAAGTTCGCCGATTTAGCTTACAAAAATCTCAATCGACACCCCCTGCACGCGGGTAGGTGTTGGAGTAAAACCAATTAAAGGAGATTATAAACCCCTCACACTTTCATGGTTATAAACCATAAAACTTTTTACTCCTCCTTCCTAGGTGGGACACTTCCCAAACTCACTTGATTTTTACTAAGTTCATTCCAAATACTCAACTTTGAGTATCGATATCTCATTCACACATACTCCGTTTTGGACACATGATATATCGTTTCGAAGCTCTCATATAGGAGAACATAAACCCACTAAGAGTTCATTATCTATACTACATATAAATGTATTTAAATGTGTCCAAAGTTAGTAAAAAAAACCATAAATTTTACTAACTTTTTCCAACAATGCATTCGCAAAATTGGGAAAAAAGAGTAAGAAAGTGTGTAGCTTTTGAACTGAAGGTTTCAAGTTATTAGTTGAATTGTATAGATTTTGAGGTTACTTTTTAACCCTTGTAACTAAGTCTTTTTATTTATATATTTATTAAACTTTTATAATATTTATCTTTCAATTTTACATTTTCTATTTTGTCTTTTGAACGATTGAATAATGCTTGTTTGAACTATTTGTAATTTCTAACAAATATGTGAATCCATTGAATGTTGTATGTTGATAACCTTGCATTATGTTACAACATTAATTTGTTAAAAAGAACAATTGAAATACGTATGTTCTCTCATTTTGTTAAGCATGTTTTAGAAGTACTCTACCATGTTCAATGTAGGATGTCTTAGATGCTACTATTGGTAACATTTTTATATAAAATTGGTGATTGTGGTTTCATAGTTGAGATGTTGGTTGTCTTCAAGTTGTGATTCTTGCTTCGTGGTTGATTGTTGATGACATGTCTATAAGGAAGTAACATTAATTGTTCATTCTTTATTTACATTCCGCTGCATCGATCGTGCGGGTTTAAGTGCAACAACGCCGTTTGGAAGGCCTTAAAGACCGTCAATCCAACAAAATAGAAGAGCCCTTGGATCGGTGAGATTGATCGGTCCCTGTAGATGTTCCAAAGTTTTCTGCCATATAAACTGAGTTAAATCTTAATTTTTTTTTCTAAGTTATTATTCATGGGATTTTTTTGATTTTGAATTAGGGGGTAATGATTCTTATTTCTTAATTGTACTAGGAATGCATCTTCTTTATCAATGGATGTTATAGCTTTTCAAGAACATCTTAAGAGCTTGTTGTAATTCAGAACTTTGAACTTGATTCCCTTTGGGATAATTTATGTATCAATCTTTTTATCGTTTGGTTGTGTGCAAACTTTATGGTTCCATTTGGTTGCTCCTCTATTTTAAGATCTCGATGGGGGATCTTTTTTTAGTGTAGTTTTGTAGATGATGATGAGAAAAGTAGTATAACACTGCAAACTGTAAAAAAGATGGTACACATCTCTCAATGCCGGTAACATTACGGTAAACGAACCAAACATTCAATGAACCGTTCGACTGGAAGTTCGTTTATTTAATAAATGCAGTAACATAGACATATTATTTTTGTTCGTTTAGTTAAATGAACGAACATAAACAATTCTCTCGATCGTTCATTCATATTCATTTAAGTTTGTTTATACATAAAATATATATTTATATATTATTGACATGAACATGTAAAATCATTAATAAAACCATAAAATTAGCATTGAGAGGTACAAAAAATTAAACAATCATGAAATTAGATTGTCGTTTCGTGTTTTGAACTTCAGAATTGAGATGCTCCGCAATATAAAACCACATAGATCCATAAAATTAACATCAAGAAAGAAGGAAATAGAATAAGAAAATGATTGTCGTTTTAAGTTCTCGATTTTGATTTTGAAATGTTTCGCGCCGCATCGTGTGCGGATATATGCCTAGTGAATCCATAAAAATAATATATGAGGGACCTAATCTGTAATTTCCATCAAACGAAAGTGACAATCTTTGTAAATTTTATTCTAATTATTTTTTTTTTCCCAACATGTTGTAATAATTTAACTACAATAAATATACACGTACTTTAAAAAGGAAAACATTTAAAAAATGAATAAATAAAAAGAGGGTAGAGAACGCAGAGAATATACCAAGAATAGAATGGTGAACGTGGGCAATTTAGGAAAGACACACGTCAAATATTTAAACTCTCCAAAGCTGGCACCACATCCCCGCAATCACAGGTACTCATATCAGAATTTATTTCTTTTTCACACATTCCAATAACACCAACTTTTTATATTAATTTGTTAGTGGAAATTCTAAATCTATCCCTGCAAAAATTTTATAAAACCATACCCCCTTCCCCTCACAACAGTATTTTTTTTTAATTTATAGTTACAATTTCAGTTCCTGGACTCTTTTGATTGATTTACTTTATACCTTTTGATTTTACATTTTTATTACATTAACACATATAAGCATATATTAACTAAAATACGTTAAAAAAGTAATTTTTAATTTTAACAAGTTACACCATTATAATCGTCTCGTCAATACCTTCGAAATGAGTCAAATATTGAAAATTTTTAAATCAACATAGTCACGAGTATTTTTTTAAACGTATTTTAGTTAATATACGATGAATATGGTTAAACGTATTTTACTAATAACAATATTTTTCATTTGCCACTTTTGAAACGTATTAATATGTTTGTTCGTTTTTTTATACCCAAATTGCTACAACAATTGTTCCTCAATCTAATTTGTCACTTTCTGATTATTATATCAAGGGGTGCCCACGATGGCACGTGTCACCGTATTGTTTCTCCCTCTCAAGGTAAAAAAATTAAAGTTTGTGAAAGGTGTAACTGTATCGTTTTAGAAGGTGCAACCGTATTATTTTAGAAGGTGCAACCGTATTATTTTAGAAGTGCAACCGTACCTCGTAATCAACAAAAAAAAACTTTTAAATCAACCAAAAAACCCGAAAATGTCTCTTTAAATCAACTAAAAATACCGAAAAAAATCTATCGAAATCAATAAAAAAACTTAAAATCCCTCGAAAAACTTTAAAAGTCCTTCAAAACAGTGGAATTAGGCTAATAACACATCGGACGATATTGAATGTTGGTAAAAAAAATGAAGGCATGTCGATAAAACCCATATAAAAAACTATGGTGCCACCGTATGAAAAAGTCCCTGTGTCCGTCCCTCCGTCCCTGGTTGAACCGAACCGCACCGAACGGTTATCGGATATTTTAGTTATCGGATTTTTCGGTTTCAGATTAAACGGTTCGACTCGTTTTCTTGGTTTTCCGGTTTTTTTGAACACCCCTAACAAACACATGTTTTGCAAAATGACTTGGAACCCTGTCGAGTGAAAAAACGAAATTGCAATGCAAATAACGTTGAACCATGTCGAGTGAAAAATGCAATTGCAATATACTCCATACCAAAACGTATTTTTTGACATATTTTAATATATAATAAAATAGTTAAATTAAAAAATATTCAATATTAGGCTCATTTCGAAGGTATCGAAGAGACGATTATAATGGTGTAATTTGTTAAAATTAAAAGTATTTTTTTAAACATATTTTAGTTAATATACAATTATATGTGTTAATATGATGATGGTGTAAAATAAAAATTAGAAAAGTAAAAGGTATAAAGTAAAGTTTAAGAACCAAAACTGTAACTATTAATTAAAAAAACCTTAACCCGTTGTTAGTAATTTATATATTCTAGTGTAAATTACGTTTTTCGTCCCTGTGGTTTGTTAAAACTTGCAGATATCGTTTCTGCGGTTTTGAAATTTCAGCCTTGTCCCTATGGTTTGCAACTCATTTCTATTTTCGTTCCTGAGGCTAATTATTATTTTTAAGTATGAGAGACTAAAATAGAAATGAATTGTAAACCATAGGAACAAAGAAAGAAATCAATTTTAAACCACAAGGATAGAAATACAAATTAGTTGCAACCATAGAGACGGAAACCGAAATTTCTAAACCACGAGGACGAGATCCGTAGTTTTTAACAAACCACAAGGACTAAAAACATAATTTACCCTATATTCTATTAAGATATTTGAAAAACAATTAAAATATAAATATAATTTTAGAAAACTTTTTGAAAAATAATAATTTAGAAAATAATATTTTGAGGATATTGTGAAACGTAGGCAAAATTTAGAAAATTCATTGCTTTTGGAGAACTTGAGAACCTATTGTCTTTTTTTTTAAATTTCTTTTAAGATGAGGAATGAAAAATGAGTTGTATGGGGTAATATATATATATATATATATATATATATATATATATATATATATATATATAGAGAGAGAGAGAGAGAGAGAGAGAGAGAGAGAGAGAGAGAGAGAATTTGGTCTATTGTTTGAAAATAGAAAGGACATTTTACAATTATTAGTTTGTGATTTATGAATTAAATTTGGTTATATATATACATTGTATAAAAAAGATATAAAAAACTCTTAATTACAATATTTTAAGCATAAAATACAACTAATTAAAGTCAATTACTTAATTTACAATTTCATAATGTTTTGGTACAACTTATATTTTATTATAAAGATGTAATTTATTTTACTTTTAGTTATGATTTGTTTATAAAGATAATGATAAATTATTTTGTTATTTAAAATTATTGATAATATATTTTAATAAAAAATAAAACAGGTAGTTTATCTCATAGTGTTTATCATGTATTTAATATGTTTATTTGCAGTTAGTTATACAGATAAAAACATGAGACTTTAATAAGTTATAATTATGTTTCATTAACTTGTAATTTTGAATTTTAACTAATATATCTATACTATATTATAAAACATTTAAGCTAAACTTTTAAAAACTAATTTTTATGCATTAGGTACCACTTATTAATGCATATTACTTAAAATCCAAAAGTACAAATTGATTAAACATAAGTACAGTTTATAAAAGCTCAATGTTTGAATTCGTGTAACTAACTGCAGATAAAACTTATTTTTATTTTCTAAAATATCTAAATTTTTTAAATATTGACATAACTAACCGATAAATATAAGAAAATTCGAGATAAATCACCTTATTTTTATTTTTTATTGAAGTATGTTATCTTTTTAATTTTAAATATAAAATATCTTAAATATAGTTATCATTTAAATTAAACATTTTATGACCCGTAACAAAATACTTTATTATTATTTTTTTATAAAAAAACATAATTAAACTAAACTAAAATATATTTTTGTTTTAAATCTAGGTTTCTCAAAATCGTAAAATAAAATAAAAAAAGACTTAACAAAAAGTATGAATAATGATCGAGGGTTCGAGTTGTAGATTTCAAAAATCCGTTGCATTGCGAGAGTACATTTCTAGCATATAAGTATTTGAAAACTTAAAAAAAGTAATATAAAGAGATAATTAAAAATTAAATTTATTAAAACAAAATACAAAAACTTTGTACAAAAATATATAAAAAATTTAAAAACAAATAAAAACAAATAAAGTTTATAATAATTAATTTATATTTTTCTTTCAATTCTAGTTTATATGGTTTATAGATTTATTAAAACAAAATAAAATAGTTATAAAACAATAAAAAATAAACAACAAAATAAATTTTTGTTTAAGCATCTGGAGTTTATTAAGAACTTGTGATTAGATAAAAACATTTGTTCTTATAAAAACCTCAACAATGTGAATGCTCTAGTGATTACATCACATATTTCTAAATTAAAAAAAAAGGGTGAAGTTTTATAAAATATATTCAAAATATTTATAATATTTTGGTTGTTTTATGTGCAAAATAATTTGTCATTATAAATAAATAAATTATTTATTTTATTTAGAAATAGATAAAAATATTGTTTGGGAATCAATCCATACCATTTTGGCGCATTATCCAATTCTTCTCACCCATTCATTTTGTCACGTACATAAAAAATAATATAAATTATTTGTTTTATAAAACAACAAATGATTTTATGTATGTTGTTAATGCTAGAGCTTAAGCATCTCGACATCTTTAATAGATTTTTTAAAATAGAAGAAAAATAAGAATTTTATTCTTTATTTTATTCTAACAAATTATTTATATTGTTATTTAAATAGAGAAAACTCTAAACTTAAACAATTCTCTAAAAGTTAATATGAGAAAAGATATTAATTTTTTATTCATATAAACCAATGTGATTAAATTATTATTATTTTATTAAAAAATATATTGGGATGATAAATTTATATAAGAGCATCTCCAATAAATTCTCTAAAAAATTTTTAAATGGAGAACCAAAGTTCAAAATCTCTATCAAAAATTGTATTCATCTCTAACAGATTCTATATTTTGGAGATGACATTATTACTTATATTATTAAAATAATGTATATATCTAATCAAATATGATAAATTTATATTTTGAAGAAAATTACACACTCTCTCTCCTACTTTCTCTATTTTGAAGAAAGATTTGGAGAATCTCTTAGAGCAAAAATACACAAAAAATCATCATTTTCTCTATTTTGGAGAAGCTGTTGGAGATTCTCTAATATTTTAAATATAATAATGGATGATGAAATCTCTAAAATATAGACTTTTTTAAAGATAAATGTAACTACTTTTAGAAATTTTGACTTTTAATTCTCTATTTTAAAAAATTAAAGAATACGTTGAAAATGCTCTAATCACGAACACATATATTACTTTTTGAGACTTAAAAGTGTAATTCTATCTAATCACTTTCCTTGTGATGTGAAATATTATCTCAATTTTTGATAGTTTTTTCAAACTTTCTTACTTAAAAGTAAATTAGACGAAAGAAAACAGACACGAAACCTTACGTTTTTTGAAACATACTTCAATCAGACATTATTCGAACTTACGGTCAACCTTTGGTACACAAAACTATTAAGGGTTTTGTTTGATATAAATCGGTAAGATGGTCATTTGTGATTGACTATTTTTGGGAAATTAATTAAAATAGTCATTTTGCACTAATGGTTTTACTCTTTAGCCATTTCTCTTTGAGTTTTACCAAAATAGACCTAAGTGCGTAAAAACTAGGTTTGCAATTGCAGACCTAGCTTAAACACACCAAAAAATACGAATCTGATCGATTTTTCTAAAAAAAAGTCTCTCTTTTATATATTGCGGAGCTAGGTCAAAAATTGCGGATTTGAGTGATTTTTTTTAAGGAAAATCGACCAGATTCGTATCTTTTTTGTGTTTTTGAGTAAAGCCTGCAATTACGGACCTATGACTATTTTGGTAAAACTCGGAGAGAATCGGCTAAGAAGCAAAACCACCAATTAAAATGGACATTTTAATTAATTTCCCCATATTTTATTATTAGGGACTTTTTTTGTCTTTTTTTCCCTTTGTTTTCTTAACCTATGAGGTTGTCTTATTTGAATTTTTTGTAAATAAACGTACAATTTTTTTTACTTAAATCTTCAATTAAAGTCGAATAATGAACGTTGCATACAAGAACATACGTCGATCTTTATTAAGTCACAAACCCCTTGATATCTTTATATTGCGTACCCACCAATTGACATGTAAGAACATACAATGTTTTCTTCGACATTGATTATAATACAGAATTTCTCGAGTTGTAGCAAACAACCTTGTCTGCAACATGATTTACAATTTGTAAATTAAGCAGTCAATATAACCAAATATCATGTAATACATGTGGTCGATGTAACGCCCGAGTTTTTAGAAACTCATAGCTCGTATTAAACCTATTTTGGAACTTAATTTAGCTCGTTGTTATGATAAGTTTAGGTTGGAAAAACTTTAGTTTAGAGCCATGCTTGAAACCCCCTTCGAATCGGCCAAAAATCGAGAAAGGAAATGGGGGCAGTGAGTTGTGCGGCTTACCCCGTGGCCTGAAGCCGTGTGGGAGATCCCCTAAGTCCCTATGGTTGTCTTTGATGAAAAGTGCGGCTTACCCCGCGGCTTGAGGTCGCGGGCAAGGCCACCCAAGTCTCTGTTGAACATTTAAGACCTGATTTTTCAATTTTTTCCCTCATTCTCTTCTCCTACATTTTCCTTCTCGTTTTTTCACCCTGCCTCCTCATTGAATGTGATATTGGGATCATTTACTCCAATTCTCCAACCAATCTAAAAGGTTTAATCATCATCTAAAGCTAGAATTCAAGTCAAGACTCAAGATTCAAGCCTCTCATCTCCATCTTTAGGGTTTTCTTGATTTTCTAGGTTTTCACCAAAACCTAGTATTATGAGTTCATTCTATACTTTTACAAAACCATGTATATGTTAAAATGATGTATTTTGCTTTCTCTAAGTATCTATTTCAAGTATTTTACCTTTAGATGATTTTGGCCAACTAGGTCAAAGTTGGGAGTTTTTGGGAAATTCTTATATTGTGATAAAGCAAGTATGAGGGATGGTTTGAATACTTGAGGGTTGACTATTTCAAAGTTTTGATGAGTTTTGGAATTAAGACCCAAAATATTTATATGTTGGTCTTGTTGATAAAATGGGAAATTTACGACTTGGTGGCTTTTGTAAATAAATGATTATATGTTTGGTAAGAATCGGTGTATCCAGAAAGATACATATATATATATATATGGATAGAATATAATGGATCCATAGGCATAGAGAAGTCGAGTTAAGGTGGGATGCGATTCCCAAATTATAATTTGGGAATAGACATAAATTACATATGTCATTCCTAAATGAATAAGTGTGTCTTTGATGGTAAGGTCCCAAGGTAAAACCTGGATAGGTTTGAACTTGGTAATTCTTTGAGTAAAAAACTTGGATAGAGTTGAACTCATTTTTATGTCGAACTAAAGACTTGGATAGAGTTGATGTTCAAAATGACAAAAGACCTGGATAGGGTTGATGTTAGTAATTATCCATCCTTGGTATATGCTTAAAACCTTAGCTCGTGGCTTACTTTTGTGTTCCGTCACTATGTATGGTAAATCAGGTCTCCCCCATCATCTTATGATGTTGTTGCCCCTTTTAAGGGTTGTAATGGTTTCTTTTACGAAATGATTTGATTAAGGCTATGTTAACCGTTTTATTACTTTATAGCTTAATCATATAATTGTTTGTTCTCACTAGGCGTCAAGCCTAACACTTTTTCTTAAAATGACATGTATATTAGGTTCTCCTAGCGGTGGGGGTCATCGGGTTTGAGCGAGGGTCTGATTGCCGGTAATGGCACTTTTGTGAAGAATAGCTTTGGCGTTTTGTTTTGTGAACATGATTCTTTTGGAAGAAGATAGTGACACCCGCTCTTAATCGAAGCTTAGTCTAGTTTAGATTAGTAGGTTGTTGATTATCTTATTTGTACATTGGATTGTAAACGCCTTACTATTTTACTACTTTGGGTGATTTATTTATATTAAGTTTCTTAATCATGTCATTATTCAGGTTTAAATCTACCTCTATTCTAAGGGTGTTACAGTCGGTCTCCTTTCGACGAGGGAATAATATTCATACACTTTCACGTGTCTATTGTATTCAAAAGCTATAGGTTTGAATATCGATTTTCCCAAAGTAAATTAACCACCTAACCATTTTTCATTCCGAAAAAGATATATTCTCACGTTCTCCATTATGCTAAAACGATGTCAATCGTAAGATGCCCAATCACATAGTAAGCCGAAATAATCTTCATCATCATGATGAAGTAATCTAGAACAACATTGCTACCTATGAACGTCTAACGTTCGTAATTAACCCCTTAATGTAATATCGTATATTTATATTAAATATATATATATATATATATATATATATATATATATATATATATATATATATATATAGGGGAGGGATCATATGAAAACCCTCCATATATTACAAACCATACAAACTCATTTCCACCAATCAGAGATTTTCTTTTTCTTTTTTGATTTTTATTAATGAAGGGGCATAATTGACATTTTCTTTAGACGTTCTATATTAGGCAATTATCTTTTTCTATTTTTTTTAATTTCTAGATTTCATAATCACCTAATTAGGGAATTTTTTTTTGGAAAATTAATCATCTCCACCATTAACTCCTTCTCCTTCTCTTTTGCAACTTGCAGGATGTCATCTCGATCTATCCAACCATCATCACCATCTTCTCCGGCGGCAGCAAACCCACCACCAACATTTCCGACGACGGAGTCCATCCTCCATCGTTCAACCGTAACCGCAACCGATTCATCTCCGTTTTCATAAATATTAAACAGTTTCATCTCCGGTTCATATCTGTTTCATCTCCGGTTCATAATTGTTCACTTCCGTTTCATCTCCGGTTCATATCCGTTCACTTGTTTCATCTCCTGTTCATATCTGTTTCATCTCCGGTTCATATTCGTTCACTTCCGGTTCATCTCCAGTTCTTATCCATTCATCTCCGGTTCATATCCGTTCACTTTCATTTCATGTTCGATTCATATCCGTTCATCTACGTTTCATCTCCGGTTCATTTCCGTTCATCTCCGGTTCACTTTCGTTTCATCAGAAGATTCGATTTGTTTCATATTACACACAAAAAAAAGTATATTCATGATGGATGAAATCGAATCATTGTTTTTAGTTAGAATATTAAATTATAATTAATATTACAATTAAAGGAATCATATGTTTTTAGTTAGAATATTAAATTATAATTAATATTACAATTAAAAGGAATGGATCATATTACCTAATTAACGGGATTAATCCGGTTTCCATTTTGAAAATAGGGATGAAATGTACTATTATGCCCTTCCTACATATTTTAATTAGAATATAAAATTAATATAAAATTTTAATTACCAAAATTAGCCTAAAATTATCTAGACCCTTGATTATTGTAATATATGGTTAAGAGGTGGGTTGCAAAGTTTGTATTATAAGTGTGGTTTGCAAATGAAACCATCTCTCTCTCTCTCTATATATATATATATATATAGAGGGAGGATATTTTGCAACCCTCAAAAATGTTGCAACCTTTGCAACCTCATCTCTAGCCGTTAGATTTGATCAACCTCGTTTTAATTAGATTTTATTTATTAGTAAATTAAAAGGGTAAAGTAGGTATTATACCCATAAATGGTTGTTTTGGCAATTTTCTATTTTTTGATAATAATTTAATTAAGATCGCTTTTTATGGAAGAGAATCTTTTATTTTTTTTGGCAATTATCTTGTTCATCCATCCTCATCTTCTTCGTTTGCAGAAAATATACGGTTCATCCTCTTTTGTTCGGTTTAATTTTGTGTGTTCTTGTTATTTCACTTTCGCCTTTAGTATGGATTCATCTAACTTTTACGATGTTATGATCTTCTTCATGTTTTCATCTGGGTTCTCATCGTAAACCGTCGGTGCCGGAAGCATATTTCCTGTCGCAACATGGGTTTTCATCTGGGTTTTCTCTTCATCTGGGTTTCTCTCCATCTGGTTTTTCTCTTCATCTGGTTTTTTCATCATCTGGGTTCTCATCGCAAACCTTGTGTGGCAAACCTCCGGTGCCGGAAGCATATTTCCTGTCGCAAACCTCCGATATCTCCCCTCACCGTTTCTTTCGTGAACCACCGCCATCAACCGTCCCAGCCTCTCCACCATTCACCATGATGATCGAACCCAAATAGAAGCACCTCCATCATTCACCGTGAGCCACCAACGTTGTTTTTTAGAACCACCGAGAGCCACTATCGTCTGAATTTCAAATTCGAGAACCACCTTCGTCTACAACATTCGAGTTTCAGTTTCATCTTTCACTCTCTCTCTCTCTCTCTCTCTATATATATATATATATATTTCTATTTTAGTTTTTTTCATCTCATGAATGCATGAAGATGATGAAGATGATTCACAGATGAAGATGAATGCATGAAGATGAATGTATGAAGATGAATGCATGAAGATGATAAAATGGTTGAACAGATGATGAAGATGATGGAAATTTAATATGGAGCTTTTTTTGGATGTGATAGTGATGGAATTGACGGCTGGGTTTTTTTTTTCTTGTTTCCAAAAGTACAATTTAGCATTTAAATAATTCATTAAAAATTTAAAACACACGTTTCCATGATTAGCCATGTTTGAAATTGAAATTTCTTCCCATTTTGCCCTTTAGTGGGTTATATTTCAATGAAAAAAAATGAAAAATGAATTTAATAAATCTGAAAGTGATAAATTAATCTGGACCGTTAACATCTAAATCTACGGTGATGAGGGAGGTTGCAAGGGTTGCAAGATTTATTGGGATTTCATATTAAAGCACCCCTATATATATATATATATATTCAATGTTTAGACAGATATAGATGTGGAAAACACTCCAAAAAATCCAACAATTTAATGTGGTCCAACTCATACACCAGCTTATGTCAAGCCCAGTAATGTTTGGCTTTGTTGTCTAGTGAGAGCTTACACTATAATAGATTTTTAAAAAATGTATTGAGCAATGAAGTATGAATCATAAAATGTTTACGTGGTCTTGTTATAGGTTCTCAAGTAAGAAATTTATTGGATTCCTAACATCGTAAAAGAAACACGATACCAAGTGAGTATCGTGGTTGGTTTTACAAATTTTGATATACACACATATGTTATGTGTTTCATGTTTGTTGTATACAATCTATCACATTGATGATTTGATATATACGCATGATATCGTAAGTCATTGTGTAATTGAATATGAAAATCAGGACACCGATTTAACATATATACACATAGTTGTGTGCTAGTACGTTGCATAAATGATAATATTATCGTATGCTTAGTATAACAAGATGCATCTCATGGTGTTGGTGTCAATCAGTTGATTTGATGATTATACATATATGTATGATATAATACTTAGAAATGTTCCTTAATTTTGCCTAAACTTTCATTTATGACACTTTAGGTCTAAAACTTTAATTTATGACACCTTAGGTCCTTTTAACTTTCATTTTTGACACTTTAGGTCCCTAAACTTAAATTTATGACAATGTAGGCCCCTAGTTTGATGTTGAAGTCAAAGTTGTTAGTGATGAAGGACATTAAGAAGAGGTTGAACCAACGTAGGCTAGTGATCTTCCGTGGCACGACTTTTGGTCACTGGTTGTAGATGGAGGACTACGCGGGAGACCCATTACTCGTTCACAGCCTCTTACAGATGCATACCTTCCCGGATGATGCTGAGGAGGAGGATATTTTCTTCTAGGTGGAAGAGCATCTACTGAGATATGGGCAGGAGGAGTCTCGTGACAGGAATCCGCTTTGGAGTTGTGCCCGCATTGCCACAGAGTAGGAGTCGCAGTTTTATCACTAGGGTGTTTGATGGCGAGGAGAGGTTGTTGATCTCCCATTTAGTTGCTAAATTTTCATCACTGGGAGGCGATGGAGATCAGCTTACAGACGATGATGTTGTCCGTGTTTGTTTGATGATGATGGTGGAGGTTTTATTTCTTGGCCGACAGTCTCATTTGCCCGTTTCCACCACCGTGCTTACTGCTGTAATAATCGGGTTCGAAGTAATAAATTTATTGTTGGGGGATGAGAAATGGTCTAACTCCAAAGTTCATGGGGACTAAATGTGTAGAGGTAAATAAAAGGGATAACCTAGGGAATCCCCTCATCCGTTGTTAGTGGCGGCTGGAAGAGAACGAGAGAAGAAGGGAAGCAAGGACCGATTGAAGAGGAGGAAGAGTTGAAAGGTTTTGAGATTTGCAGATCATCCCAAGGTAAAATTCTAATCTCAGTTTTATTACTCGTTTTGATTTAGGGATGTTTAAGGTTTAGTTCTGAGTTTGATAATGAGACTGGAGTAGATTGAGCAAGAACCCAAACCTTCTCCTAATCCTAATTCAAGGTCGTTTAATGCTTATTAGAGGGATTTTTATGTTTTAGAGTGCAAATCTATTTAAGTGGGTGAGTTGTAAGCATTCGATGGTGTTTTGGGGAAGGTCAGGTTCGATTTCTGGGTTGGCTCGATAATCAGAATCGCCTTCGAGCGAGTTGGGAGTTCGGTCGATTAAGAACACCGGTCCTTTACCTTAGACATCGGTTGAGTGAGAGAGACCTCGGTCAAGATTGGACCCCAGTCGAGAGGTGGTGACCGGGGAGTGGCAGTCCGGTCGAGTTCTTGGGGGAGACCCCGATCATTCGTTAAGGGGGAGGGGGGGAATGAAACCCCGGTCGCTGCAGCACACCAGTCGGCCAAGTAGGCCCCGGTCGCCGGTGCTGCACAGTGGGTCGAAGCCCAAGTTATTTAGTTTTGGGCCAATCAAGTTAGATTGCTTCCAGTTAAGTTTAGTTTTATTTTGTTGTTGGGTCCTTAGCATTTGAAGCCGAAGCCCAGCTTGAATTCAATTATTTAGTTTTTGGATTTGAGAATTAAGTCAGGCCCACTCTCTATTATCTTAAGGTATCTCGTATAAGTGATTTTAGTGGGTTAAATGTTAGGGAAGTGAAGTGGGATTTATGGGTAAAGGTCATTATAAAGTAGATAGAATTGGGAGTTCATCGGTTACTGTTTCCTTTATAGGTTTCGGACCGAATTGTAGGAATTGATGCGAGACTCAGCTAAGGACGCCAGGTGAGTTTCCTGAACTAAATCCTTCTGTTAACGAAAGCATGCGAAAGTTTTATTTTTAAACTTGATTTATATATAATGGCATGAGTGTTATGAAAATTATATGCAAGCTTTGAATTGTTGTTGCTTCAGTATTTACTTGCGAGTTTATTTAAATGCTAAAGATGTTTTCCTTATTTTTGACAAAGTGGAAATGTATGCATACATGGTCCTAAGAGAGAAGGCTCAAAGTCGGGGGGTGTGGCCCGTCTGTGCTCATACCGGGGTGTGTGTCACGTTTATGCTATATGGGGGGGTGTCCCATCTAAGGCAGTGTGAGTCACAGACACGCTGTCACCTTAGGGTGGCAGTAGTGTGAGCAGAGAAGTTTACTGAAAGCTAATGGTTTCTTGGAAGCTGAAAATGATTTATTTGATGATGATTTATTGAATGTTTTGTTGAGTTTCAAAGCTGTTGCAAGAGGGGACTCACTAGACCTTTCAGTCTAACCCTCGCTCTTTTCAAATCTAAAACTCTTTTCAGGTAAAGAGTGGCAGTAGAAGGAGCGGTTATGGTTTAAGAGAATATGTGCGCTGGAGTTAAATTAGAGGACCTCCATTGTAGACTATTGTCTCTGTATTCTCAGTTGTATACTAGGTTATCTTTCCGCAAATCTCGTATTTTGGGTGTTGTATTGTGCCGTTTGGCATTTTTATTTAAGATTTAAGTTGTTATCTTGTTGTTTAGAGTTGGGTTGTTACAACTGCAGTACAGGATTTTCGGATTTGGAACCGATTTCCTTGGGGTTCTTATGTCTAGGAACCCACCTTTTGCAGATGTACCGGGCCATCCAGAGACGTACACCAGACCAGAAGAAGTTGACACTGACAGAGTTCTTATATGCCTTCAAGGTTAGTTGATTTACTATTACTAAAATACTTATACATTGATAATGCATTTTTTATTTTAACAACCCGTAACTCCCAGGTTTGGATCTTAGAGACATTTCCTAGCACGTCCCAGTTTTTCACGAGGCAGCCTAGGCTTCTTAGGTGTGTTCGTTGGGATAGGTCTATTGTCCTTGACAAGAGACATGTTTGTTATATACTTGATGTGTCGATGGTAAGTATTTTTAAATACCTTAAATATTAATTATGTTAACGTTAAAAGCTAACATTATAGATTATGAATATTAGGCGGGTCGGGCATCGATCGGCATTTTTGTGGCGACACCTGAGGAGGAGGCATTGCGGTGGTATCAGGACAAGCATCGATTTTTTGAGGGAATGGAGGAGCAGGAGATAAAGAGGGAGAGAGTTAACGGTGATGGTGATGATGGTGACGATGACGATGAGGACGATGAGAACACTGAGGATGGTGATGGTGATGACGGTGTTGGTTTCCACTATGACGCTGGTGTAGGAGGGGACCGTGACCCAGAGACCCATCAGGGACACCAGCATCAACCCCCATGAGAGCATGCCACCTAGTGATCCTTATTCAGCATATTGGGATCGGTTAACCACCGTTGAGGGTATAACAGATCGTCTAGAGGGCTCTGTTAATGAAAGAAATGTGTGGAGGGGGAATCAAGTGAATATGTATAATCACATACAGGAGATGTACCATCAGATGGAGCAGTGGCATGTAAGTATTTAATTTTGGATTTTTGATACCACATGTATGTATTTAGTTTACCAACTTATTCACATTGATTAACAATTGCTACTTTTACGTAGCTTTCCTCCCGTCCACTATAGTCGGTTTATGTTTACCTTATTTTTTTCTATGATATTGTACTGTGTTTTATTTATTTCGTTATGCAGGGAGTGTCAGGCACACTCAGCATGGCTGGCCCGGACATTTCCAGGACGTTCGGTATGGCTGGCCCGGACATGTCAGGGACGTTCGGTATTGGTGACGCGGTGATGTCTGGGGCGTACGCCAGTCCCCAGTTTTTTACTCCTAGACTGGCCACCACCGTAGCTCCGAGACCACCTTCGCAGGAGAATCTTGGCAGGGGGCACATGTACGAAACCCTTCAATTTACCAGGTCTCTCCCTACACTACCCCTCCTGAGTCTACCCCCAGCTCCCCGACAACGTAGACCTCAGCTGGCTTCCAGGATTGCTCCTAGGAAGAGGTCCAAGGTAGAGCGCCTATATCATGCAGGCAAGTTGCCGGAGGCTGTGCATCTTAGAGTTCTAACGGTCCGTCCCGTAGATCCTACATTTTGGGGGAGACTATTGGGCCTGCACGATAGTGGGTGGTTCGACACCGAGGTTAGTGCATTCATTTTTTATTTTAGTATTAAAATATTAATAATAATAATATTAATAATAATGTGTAGCTTATGCTTAACATTTAATGGTTTATTAATAGCACGTCGAGATATGGGTACGACTTCACCTGGAGTCACGTTCTCCCTCGAGTCCTTGGACGATGGTGCTCCCCGACTTCTGGTATTACATGGAGGTGATCTTTTATACCTTACCGAGAAGTGCAACAGTGATATGTCGAGCTAGGGTTTCCAGCATGGGGGGTTATTAGACGGGTATGCAAATAAGTTTACATCGTTTTTATTTAAGAAATTACCAATTTATATCATTCTCATGAAAAACATCTAACATGTATGTTTTAGGTCTTCATGCCTGTAACATCCGGAATTTCAGGAAAACTTAAGGCCTTGTTAATCTTGCGATTATGTGGTTATCAAAATAGGAATTTATTGCTTTATTGCTATTCTTGATTATAGTAACTTCATGATGTTGATTTGGAAGTTTTGATCAGTCCTCGATTAGGCAGTGAGTTGCGCGACTTACGCCGCGAGTGAAAGTCGCGGCATAAGCCGCGTAATCCACTAGGGTGTATGCCTTTGAGGAGTTGCGCGACTTACGCCGTGAGTGGAAGTCTCGACACAAGCCGCGTAATCCACTGGAGTCTACGTATTGGTGCACACGGGCGACTTATGCCGCGGGTGCAAGTCGTGGCACAAGTCGCGGGGTGATCTGCAAGCCCCAAAACCCCCATTTGGCCGATTTCTTCTCACTTCTATCACAAAAATCATATCCATATCGAGAGAACTAGGGTTTAGGCGATTTTTCCTCTTCTCTTAAGCCTCTCATCATTTATTGCAAAGATTGGTAGGTGAAAGCATTTATTGGGTCTCCATCTACCTCAAGTTCTCAAGACTTCAAGTCTTCATCACTTCCATCCATTTCTAGAGTTCTTCCAAGTTTCTAGGGTTTTGCTATAAAACCTAGATAGTGAGTTCCTTGCAATATTTTCAAATAGATACATACTTTATATGCTTACTTGTTTAATAATGCATGTATGTGTAGAAATCTAATCATCTGATAAGTTTTGACCTAACTGTTATCTTTGAGATTTTGGAGATACAACCGTGGTTATCATTGTAGATATTGAGGAGACTATTATTCTTGATGCTTGTTCTTGATGATATGTATTATGAGGAGCTATGGATGATATTGGAATATTTGCATGTTTTAGAGTTTTGTACCTAAATTATGCTTGGGATTGTTTGGAGTCTTATACACGTATCTTATGGGTAAGGCGTAGTGTATAGAGACGGATATCGTACGTACATAGAATGAACCATGAGTAAGTGCTAGGAGGATGTAGTCTAGGGTGCCACCACGTCGGTATGCGCCTAGACCTCCACCATTTGGAGTAATGCCTGGGAGGTAGTCTCAAAGTGTGTTGGGCCTTCGGGATGTTGCTCAAACGGGTGAAAATCAAGGTACATTGTCTCGAGGTAAAACTCATTGGTGTGATGGGTCTCCCCCATGGTTGTCCCCGCTTGGATTTTCGAGATGAGAGGACTATAAATGTCCATAGTATGCTTTATGATTGTATATCATGTTCTTATTTAACTCACTAGACCCGTTTGGTCTAACACTTGATTGTTGGTATGTATCTCAGGTTCTAGTGGCGCGAGAGCCAAGGAAGCTTAGTCGAATTTTAGTGGTGAGCTTGGGAGCATTTTGGGATGCCACTCTTGAAGACCATTATTTTGGAGATAGTTGACAACTGACTGTAATCTTATGTCTAGCGAGATTTAGATTAGGAAGTTGTCATCTATTATTGCTTCTTATTACAAACTTGTAATTAACGGGCATTTATTGTTCCTTTTTGTACAAGCTCATGCTTTGGCATTTTATGCATACCATATTTCCATTTTCCGGAAATTTTTGTTAGTCCCATTTTTGGGGTGTTACAAGTTGGTATCAGAGCTCTAGTTTAAGTGAACTAGGTGATGACCTTAGCATACCTAGACTTAGACTGGCTATACTTATTGAATCACTGTCCACTTGGGTAGAGCATTCTTAGGTGGGGAGAGTATTAGGATTTCGGAATTTCATTGATTGAGATTTATGATGATGATAACAAGAATTCTTGTGTAAAATACGTTCACAATCTCACTTGGCCAGTATCGTTATGAATTTATGATTACGTGAGTATATTTGAAGTTGTTATTATAATGATTAATCCTTGTATTAGTACGTACTGAACCAGTTATCTTTAAAAGAACTAACCGGTATGAACCATATCGTGTGTGACAGTCCAATATGGTTAACACAAGGAGTCGAGTCGGGGCAGCTGAGGATGCGAATGAGACGAGTGTAACCGCCCCAAAGGTTACTCGACGAGCAAACGAAGCGACGAACCAGGTCATTCCGCCGATACCCCCAATGCTAGAGGGGATCGTAGATCCGATTCCTCAAGTGAACTTGGAAACAGCGGAACCGGTTGTCCAAGAGGTGGACCCTCAGTCAGTCCTATTGGCTAGCTTAATGCAGATGATGAACTCTGCGATGGACAAACGGGATGAGAAAATCATGAAAGCATTTGAGGACAGGTATGCAAGTAACCGGAGGCATGAGACGGTAGGGGACAATGCAGTGGTGGGATCGGGTGGTGTTGATAATGCACCTGGAACAGAGGAGCATGCGGTTAGAGCTGATAAGAGGAAGGAAGGGGGTTGTTCTTTCAAGACCTTCTTGTGTAGTCAGGCTCCAGAATTCTCTGGGACGACCGACCTATTAGTTTGCATGAGATGGATCCAAGATGTAGAGATGGCTTTCGAATCAAGCGAGTGCGCGGACTCCCAGAGAGTCAAGTTTGCCTCTCAACTGCTTAGAGGGGATGCTTTGAGTTGGTGGAACGTCACTCGAAGAGCGCTCACACCGGAGGTTTTGGCCAAGCTCACTTGGCCAACATTCAAGAAGAAAATCATGGAGAAGTATTGTAACGAGAGAGCGCTCGACAAAATAGAGGAGGAGTTCCGAAGTTTGAAGAAGTGTAACTTGTCGGTCGCCGATTACGCCAAACTATTCATGGACAAGCTCAGTTTGGTCGAACACTTGGCAACGGATGAAGGGTCCAAGATGAAGGCATTCGTGAAAGGGTTACCAGCAGAGATGAAGACGGGCGTGAGGAACGCTCAAGGGTCTACGTTGCAAGAGGTCATTGAGGTTGCTCAGTTAGTGGAAGATGATCTTCTACAAGAGAGAGAAGAGAGGAAGTAGCAGGGTGAGAAGAGAAAGTGGGAGGGTCCAACCGGGCCCACACGATCTTCCAAACCCTTTAGCGGGGGAAGGAGCATGGATCAACGCCGAGAGGCAAAATGGTGCCCCAAGTGCAAAAGTAAGCACTTTGGGCCTTGCAACCCGAAACCGTTTTCTGGGGCTTTGGAGTGTTTCAAGTGTGGGAGAAAGAACCACCTGAGCCGGGATTGCCCCTCGCGGGGAGTTTGTTATGAGTGCCGGGAACCGGGACACATTAAGCGCGATTGCCCTAAGCTAGCAAAAGGTAACCAAGGGGCATCGAGTGGGACTTTGTCGAGGAAAGAAGTGCAACTGAAGGCGCCAAGTCGGGCCTTCAAGATGACTGCAGATGAAGCGAGAGAGACGACGGACGTAGTGTCGGGTACGTTTCTAGTGAACTCTCTTCTTACCCGTGTTTTGTTCGATTCTTGTGCGAACCGATCTTTTGTGTCTACCTCTTTTTGCAAGAACTTCACTACTCCTTGTAGTTTGCTAAATGATGCCCTAGTAGTAGAGGTAGCCAATGGAGAACATATGGTAGTTAGGGATTGTTATGTAGGGTGTACCATAGAGTTAGATGGAGAACCTTTCGTCATAGATTTGTTACCGGCCAGTATTGGGGGATTTGATGTGATAGTGGGAATGGATTGGTTGGCTAAGCACGACGTTGGCATCTTTTGTTCTAAGAAGTTGATTCGAGTACCCTTGCCTAAGGGTGGTGAAGTGATAGTCTACGGAGAAAGTAACCGAGGAACTAACATGATTATATCGTCACTCAAGGCATACAAGAGCCTGGCCAAGGGATGTGAGTCATACTTAGATTTTGTGATCGACGCGAAGCTAGAGAAGAAGAAGTTAGAAGAGGTAGAGGTGGTGTGCGACTACCCGGATGTCTTTCCGGACGATCTACCTGGACTCCCACCGGAACGACAAGTGGAATTTCACATCGACCTTACTCCGGGAGCCGCTCCGATCGCTTGTGCTCCCTACCGTTTAGCCCCGACAGAAATGCAAGAGATGATGACGCATCTCCAAAAACTACTCGAGAAAGGATTTATACGACCGAGATCGTCGCCTTGGGGAGCGTCGGTGTTATTTGTGAAGAAGAAAGACGGGTCTATGCGGATGTGTATAGACTACCGTGAACTCAACAAAGTTACCATAAAGAATAAGTATCCACTTCCACGAATCGACAATCTCTTCGATCAACTTCAAGGAGCGGGGTGTTTCTCAAAGATAGACATGCAATTCGGCTATCATCAAGTGCGGGTGAAGGAGAGTGATATACTGAAGATTGCTTTCTGAACGAGGTACGGTCACTACGAGTTCCTAATCATGCCGTTTGGGTTGACTAATGCTCCGGCCGTGTTTATGGACTTGATGAATCGAGTGTGTCGACCCTTATTGGATAAGTCGGTTATAGTCTTCATTGACGACATCCTCATCTACTCCCATGACGAGTTGGAGCATCGACAACATCTACGGGAAGTTCTGGAGATTCTTCGAAGGGAGAAATTATTCGCAAAATTTTCTAAGTGTGAATTCTGGCTACAAGAAGTGCAATTCTTGGGTCACGTGGTGTCAAAAGATGGAGTGAAGGTGGATCCGGCGAAAATCGAGGCAATGATGAATTGGGAACCCCCAACGAGCCCAACGGAGATAAGGAGTTTCTTAGGTCTAGCCGGTTACTACCGGCGGTTCATTCAAGATTTTTCGAAGGTTCCGTCCCCGCTCACGTCATTGACAAAGAAGAACGTCAAATTCGTTTGGACCGAAGCGCAAGAGAACGCCTTTCGAACTCTTCAAAGGAAGTTATGTGAAGCACCGATATTATCCTTACCCGAAGGATCCGAAGATTTCGTGGTATATAGTGACGCCTCTAAGTCAGGATTGGAATGCGTTTTGATGCAAAGAGGGAAGGTGATCGTGTATGCATCGCGGCAACTTAAAGAGCACGAGAAGAATTACCCTACGCATGATTTGGAGCTAGCGGTGGTGGTGTTTGTCTTAAAGTTATGGTGACACTACCTTTAAGGGACGAAGTGTACTTTATTCACTGACCATAAGAGTTTGAAGTACATTTTCGACCAAAAGGACCTCAATATGCGTCAGAGAAGATGGTTGGAGCTCTTGAAAGATTATGATTGTGAATTGCTTTACCACCCCGGTAAAGCCAATGTAGTAGCGGACGCCCTAAGCCGAAAGAGTTATGGAGGGGAAAGTAAAGTAACGTTTTCTAGGATCGAAGTGATGTCAATTCTTGTGGAGGACATCAAGAGGAGCCAAGCCGAAGCACTTCGCGAGGAAAATCTCAAGGCCGAGGTCATGGTAAAGCAAAGAGAGTTGTTATCGAAGGATAGCCGTGGTCTTAAGTTATTTCAAGGGAGGATTTAGGTGCCAAAAATCGGGGGAAACCGCGAATTGCTTTTGGAGAAACCACACAAGTCAAAGTACTCCATCCATCCTGGTAGCACCAAAATGTATAGAGATTTGAAATTACACTATTGGTGGCCGGTGATGAAACTCGATGTGGCCAACTATGTGGAACGGTGCGTTACTTGCCTTCAAGTCAAGGCGGAACATCAAAGGCCCTATGGAAGCTTGCAACCTTTGACCATTCCGGAGTGGAAGTGGGAACACATCACTATGGACTTTGTCACCAAGTTGCCGAAGACCTTAAGGGGTCACGACACTATTTGGGTAGTGGTGGACAGACTTACCAAGAGTGCACATTTCCTGGAAATGCGGGAGACGTTACCGATAGACAAATTAGCTAAACTTTATATTGATGAGGCGGTGTCTCGTCACGGTGTTCCGTTATCCATAGTTTTGGATAGGGATAGTCGGTTTACTTCCAAGTTTTGGGATGGATTGCAAAGGGATTTGGGCACGAAGGATAAGTTGAGTACGACATACCATCCCCAAACCGACGGACAAAGTGAGAGGACGATTCAAACTCTTGAGGACATGCTTTGATCGTGCGTCATAGACTTTAGAGGGGCTTGGGATTCGCACTTGCCATTAGTGGAATTCGCCTACAATAACAGTTACCATTTGAGTACCGGATGGCCCCATTCGAGGCACTTTACGGACGAAAGTGTAGGACACCGGTGTGTTGGCTCGAGGTGGGAGAGAAGCAATTTGCGGGTCCGAAAATTGTGCAAGCAACGTCGGATAAGGTGAAAGGTATTCGAGAACGATTGAAGGCGACCCAAAACCGACAAAAGAGTTACGCGGACAAGAAAATGAGGCCAGTTGACTTCCAAGTGGGAGAGAGGGTCATGTTGAAAGTGTCGCCTTGGAAGGGGATCATCCGTTTCGGGAAGCGCGGGAAGCTTAGTCCCCGTTTCCTTGGGCCCTTCACGATCTTGGAGAAGGTCGGACTCCAAGCGTATCGGCTGGACTTACCGCCGAAGATGGACGGACTCCATCCTACCTTTCATGTTTGCTACCTTCGTAAGTGTTTAGCCGAAGAGGAAAGTGTTATTCCATTGACAGAAGTTCGGGTGGACAATGAGAACCGATGTGTAGAAGATCCGGAAGCTATTCTAGAGTCAAAGACAAAACAATTGCGGCATAAGGAAGTGACAATGGTGAAGGTCTAATGGAAGCATCATCGGGGTGCTAACGTGACATGGGAATCAGAAGAGGACATGAAGAAAAGATATCCTCATTTTTTGTACAAAGGTGATTTCGGGGACGAAATCCAAATTAGGTGGGGAGGATTGTAACATCCGAAATTTCAGGAAAACTTAAGGCCTTTTTAATCTTGCGATTATGTGGTTATCAAAATAGGAAGTTATTGCTTTATTGCTATTCTTGATTATAGTAACTTCATGATGTAGATTTGGAAGTTTTGATCAGTCCTCGATTGGGGAGTGAGTTGCGCGACTTACGCCGTGAGTGGAAGTCGCGACACAAGCCGCGTAATCCACTGGAGTCTACGTATTGGTGCACACGGGCGACTTATGCCGCGGGTGCAAGTCGTGGCACAAGTCGCGGGGCGACCTGCAAGCCCCAAAACCCCCATTTGGCCGATTTCTTCTCACTTCTATCACAAAAATCAGATCCATATTGAGAGAACTAGGGTTTGGGTGATTTTTCCTCTTTTCTTAAGCCTCTCATTATTTATTGCAAAGATTGGTAGGTGAAAGCATTTATTGGGTCTCCATCTACCTCAAGTTCTCAAGACTTCAAGTCTTCATCACCTCCATCCATTTCTAGAGTTCTTCCAAGTTTCTAGGGTTTTGCTATAAAACCTAGATAGTGAGTTCCTTGCAATATTTTCAAAGAGATACATACTTTATACGCTTACTTGTTTAATAATGCATGTATGTGTAGAAATCTAATCATCTGATAAGTTTTGACCTAACTATTATCTTTGAGATTTTGGAGATACAGTCGTGGTTATCATTGTGGATATTGAGGAGACTATTATTCTTGATGCTTGTGCTTGATGATATGTATTATGAGGAGCCATGGATGATATTGGAATATTTGCATGTTTTAGAGTTTTGTACCTAAATTATGCTTGGGATTGTTTGGAGTCTTATACACGTATCTTATGGGTAAGGCATAGTGTATAGAGACTGATATCGTACGTACATAGAATGAACCATGAGTAAGTGCTAGAAGGATGTAGTCTAGGGTGCCACCATGTCGGTATGCGCCTAGACCTCCGCCATTTGGAGTAATGCCTGGGAGGTAGTCTTCAAGTATGTCGGGCCTTCGGGATGTTGCTCAAACGGGTGAACATCTAGGTACATTGTCTTGAGGTAAAACTCATTGGTGTGATGGGTCTCCCCCATGGTTGTCCCGGCTTGGATTTTCGAGATGA
Organism: Arctium minus; assembly: GCA_954870635.1. Classification (NCBI taxonomy): domain Eukaryota; kingdom Viridiplantae; phylum Streptophyta; class Magnoliopsida; order Asterales; family Asteraceae; genus Arctium; species Arctium minus. The sequence continues at coordinate 94,092,876 of OX941086.1, read as the reverse complement.
GAGGACTATAAATGTTCATAGTATGCTTTATGATTGTATATCATGTTCTTATTTAACTCACTAGACCCGTTTGGTCTAACACTTGATTGTTGGTATGTATCTCAAGTTCTAGTGGCGCGAGAGCCAAGGAAGCTTAGTCGACTTTTAGTGGTGAGATTGGGAGCATTTTGGGATGCCACTCTTGAAGACCATTCTTTTGGAGATAGTTGACAACTGATTGTGATCTTATGTCTAGCGAGATTTAGATTAGGAAGTTGTCATCTATTATTGTTTCTTATTACAAACTTGTAATTAACGGGCATTTATTGTTCCTTTTTGTACAAGCTCATGCTTTGGCATTTTATGCATACCATATTTCCATTTTCCGGAAATTTTTTTAGTCTCATTTTTGGGGTGTTACAATGCCCATATGCATCGTTGACAAGCATTGGTTGGTCGGGCAGTTCGATATGGACAGTATGGTTATGACAATATACGACAGTTTGAATCTCCAATCCTTGCAGAAGCCCCTTACAGCGATGATAAAGACTTTCAGCAGAGTATGCCGAGCTTGTTTATTGCCCTGGGTGATGGATCACGAGCGACTAGGTTCTCCTCCACCTTCAGATGGGAATACGCGGTGGATGTACCACAATAGTTCGGACCTTATGGAGATTGTGCTCCATGGGCATGTAAGTTTCTCTTTGATTTGGTGGACGGTCGACAGCCATCTAGCATGGATACATCCTCAGATTTCATTGTTTGGCGGCATGAGATAGTAGATGTTATATGGGATATGAAGACGTGTGCCTCTCCTTAGTAGTAGGTAGTTTTAAGATGTAACAGTTCACCACTTTGGACAAATTTTTTGATTCAGCGAGTTATTTTTACATTTAACTAACCCCTATTATACATCTTCTACAAATTTAACTAACCTTAAAGACCACATTAAATAGGCAGTAATAAAATTAAAACTCATCAAGACACACAATATACTAAACCATTTTATTCACGAGCAAATTAGAGCATGGAACAACAACATAGAAACGACAGGTACAAAACAGTAGCACCATCTAAGGATAAAATGCTTTACATTGATCAATCCAATTTTGTTTCTCGGTTACCTCAGCCTCCATTACTGCGAACTCTTGGACAATCTTGTTGGCTCGTTCGTTGTCGTAACGAATAAAGTCTTCCTTATCTTTTATTTCCCTCTTCAACCTTTTTATCTCTTCCCTGTCTGCGTCTATCTTTCTCAAATACCCCTCCTTCTTGGTCATCATTTATTTCCACCTTTGAGTGAGTTCCTCGATCTTTGCCTCAACTTTTTCTACGGATTGTCTCATCCTTTCCGACATTGTTAGCGAAGAGGGGGGGGTTGAAGAAGAGGCTCAGTTTCTATCCTTGTGTTTGGTGAAAAACGAGAACTTTATGATATCAATTGATGGAAAATGTTGTATGGATGGTGTGACTTATAAGTTGGAAATAACGTGAGTATTTATAGCCACACAGAGCCACCCCCGCAATTGCGGATCTAGATTTGGTCAAGATAAGCCTGCACCTTTTCAGACGAATCTTTCAGGCGAATCTCGCAAACGAATCTTTCTACCTCCGCAATTGCTACAATATATAGATCCGCAATTGCGAACCTAGTGCACCTCCGCAATTGTGCCCAGAACGACTATAAATACCCCATGGTGGAGGGGTTGTAAACCATAGAAAAATAAACACATTGCGAATCATCAAAGTAATTGAACAAGTTCTTCTTACATGGCATCTCCAAATCATCATGTTTGGAACTTCAGATGTTTATCTCAATCTCTCCTAGACACTACCGCCGAGTTATATGGTTAGTGTTCATATTTTTTTTGGGGTTTTCTTGTGTTAAATGTTGTCGAAGGCTAACGTTGTTCATGTTCATCAACAGTGGCTCATCCACAATTCTTCACCATGAAAGTCCACCATCAAGAGTACTTCACGGAACCACCTAGAAGACAATATTTCCGTGGTCTAGAAGTCTATTTTGACATGTTAGATGTCGACAATCTTTCCATGCAACTGTTTCACCAGATCATGAAAGAGTTAGGCTACGATGAACCAAAATATTATAAGTTGTATTTCAAAAGGCCAAATGGAGACTTATTGACTGGATTGGAAGCATTGGCTACCGATGAAGATGTAGCCAATATACGTCAATATGTTGACGGCCATACCGTAATTGAAGTGTACAACGAGAGAGTTGAGCTTAACACTTCCGGACTCGTATCACAGAGCATATTAGAAGTCGGTGGGGATTCCAAAAAAACCAAGCATCGTGTAGTTGTAGTTTGACATTTAAATGACCGTGTATGTTTGTAATAAGCAAGTTTGAAACTGTATGTGCTCTATCCTTTCGTTAAGTAAAAGTGTAGCATTTTGTTTACCATCCTAATACACGAAGAATCTAATAAAACAAAAATATTATTCATTATAATCAATAGGTTGATTACATACATGGTTACTCATTCAAATCAACGTTTAAATCAAAAGTCTCATGTCTATAACTGCCTCCATAATCGTCGATAGGCATTGGTTGAGTAGGGCGGCTACCAGATGCTCTTTGACTTCCCCGATTCACTGGTGCAGGTGTCTGACATTGAGCCCGAGTATGTTCGATTTCTCCACACCGAGTACATCTTCTCGGTGTGGGATCCTCACCATGAGATGGGATACGATCGTGGTTACTCGGTCTACCAGTGCGTCTCTTGTAGAGCGGTGGTTTAACGATCATAAGTGGGGTGTCTGGAACAACCCATGTATTAGGATGCCCAGGCGGATGTATCAGCTCTGTGTATGTTGCTCGGAAATTATCCGATGTGAAGTAACCAGATACCAGGTGGGTGACATCTTTACACCGTTCATGTCTAGCAACGGTGATTGCATGACTGCAAGGTATGCCGGAGCTCTGCCATTTCCTGCAAGAACAACTAAAATTATGGTAATCTACTTTTGCGTCCTTACGAAGATCTTTAACTTCGTATAGACCACGACCTATTTCATGGACAGTAAATCTTTCCGACTTCACCTATCTCCTTTTAACAATTATTTCTATCTTTGGGGTGAGAACATTTACCCATCTCGCTGTAGAAAATTGAATAATTAAAATCTTGCAAATATGTTGTGAATTTTTGTAACAAACGTAAATTTAAGTGGAGAAGTGTGACTATGAAAACCTGCTTTGGTCCGACAAATTGAATACCAGTCCTATTGAAATGATCGGAAGTAATCCATAAGGGCCACGATAGGAAGTCTCCGAGCAAAACGAGACAGTGCATTGACCGGCTCGACACTGTTTGAAGTCATTATGTTGTAACGTATTCCGGGGAAATAGGCTCGTGACCATTTCTCCTTGCCAACCGCGTCCATAAGTGGCGCTCCTACAGGTATAATGCGTCGTAGAGTTGTCATTTTAGCTTCAAAATCCTCCATCATGTATGCTTTACACGTCTTCCAAAATATAGTCTTCCTATACTTGGCCCTATTGTCCTTCGCTTTTACGTTCATCAGTAAATGGGGAGAACACAAACCATGATGGGCATTTGGGTACACGGTGTTGATAGCTTGCCTTATGGATAAAGCGCGGTCGGATATGAACACCAACCCTTCCGGTTCTCTGATACATTCCATCAACATCGTCAAAAACCAAGTCCACGCCTCCCCACTCTTAGATAGGGGTGTTCAAAAAAACCGTTGGACCGCTCAAACCGGTCGAACCAAGTCAAACCGGACCGTTTTTGGCGGTTTGAGCGGTCTGGCGGTCCGGTCCGGTCTGAAAATAGCCAAACTGCTCGGTCTGGTCTGGTATGCGGTTTCACTCTTTTTTTAGCAGTCTGGACTGAACCGACCGCCAAAAATACGCATGTTTTAATCATATTTAGTTTTCATGTTGTAGACTTAACTTTTATAGCTCAATTAAAAAAAGTTCGTCAAAAAATTATGTCTTTAGTTTTCATTTTCTCAATTGATTGCGTTATCTAAATTGACAAAGTTCTAAGATCCATTAAAAATTCAAATCTAAATCCAAATCGTCTCCTTCGACTTTCTCAATATTTGTCCAAAATTCGACCATTGTTGATGGACTTGTTTAATTTTTTTTCAACTTGCTCAATGTTTTTTTAATAATTTAATATATAAATGTTCTTTTATAATTCGATATACTATTTTCTAATAATGTTATATTGGTAGGAATTTTATTTTAGATATAGAGTTTATGTTTTTTTAGTTTAAAACCTATAAGAGACCCAAACCACCTAAACCGGTCAGCTCAGACTGCCTTTTCGTGGTTCGGTTTGACCGGTTTGGTAACTTGCTACCAAACCGCTCGGTTTGAAAATTTCCTAAACCGCCATTTGTGGTTTGGTTTGTGGTTTAGGGGGTTAAACCGCCCAAACCGGACCGCGAACACCCCTACTCTTAGACCTACCCACTCCGAAAGCGACGGGCACAATTTGAATATTGGCGTCCATAGCAACGGCTAAGAACATTGTGCCTAAGTAAGGACCCTTCAAATGAGCGCCGTCTATTATAAGGACACGACGCAAGTGTCCCAGAAACGACCGAATCTACATAAATTAGTTGGTTTAGACAATAGAAAATTACAGACAATATCTGTTAATGCAAAAAAATCTAGTGGAAAAGGCTAAACATTAGAAAATACGTACCGCGCAACCAAGGGCAACAAAGCACATCTCAAAACGTCCTGTACTATCTGTCTTTATTCAGGTAAAAGTACCAGGATTATGAAGCTCCAAATTATAGAAGAATGCAAGGAGTCGTCTAAACGATTCATAGGGGGTACCCCGCACCATGGTTAGCGCATAAGCTTTCGCACGCCAAGTTTGCCAATACGAGATATCTACGTGCATTTGCTCTTTCATGTCTTTCACAATGTCGGATCCACGGAGTCTCCGGCTTTCATCCTGCACTTTAGGCAAAATTATGTTACCCAATACTCTACTATTGGCGTTACGGTGGTTGGGATGCATCTGGGTCCTTGAACAAGTGTGTACGTCGTGTATAATTCGTACGTGGAACAGAGTGGTATTCTTTACACATGCCGCATATATATGCCAATCATAGTTAGCATGCACACATCTCGCCTCGTATCAGATTTTTGAAGATCTTTCAACTCTAAATTAGAAACCCTTTTCAAGGGTCTTAATCCCGAGAGCGAGTGTCATTTCGTCTTTTGTGGGAAACACATCCCCTAGATTCACTCATCTACTACGATTATAAGATACGGGTGCTTCGTTTGGTGTGATGACGGGCTCTTCGTCTTCAGGAAGGGAGGGGCATACCAAAGAAATCATTTATCCCACCAAATGATTTAACAGGATTGGTTTCAGACGTTTCTTCTTCTTCATCCGTATCAACACCAGAAAGACCCAAATGATAAACATGAGACTCATCTGCGTCTTGATGAAATTCTTCTTTGTCTTCGTCTTCCTGTTCTTCTCGTTCTTCTGTCTCCGGAACAAAATTGGGGTTATAGTCACTCCTACCATACGCATACGCATGCTCGATTTCAGAATCAAACTGAGGCACGTAAGGAGTTTGACTCTGCTCGGGGGCATACACATCCGAAGCGCCTCCGGTGTTCGAACTACCACCAACGTTACTTCAGCCGCACATCATCACATCGTCATACACGTAAAGTGTTGGTGGATTTGTTCAAGCGATAGCATTTTCCAGGAAACAAGAAACATCGTCATTGTCTCTTAACTCATATAGTTGGCCAGAATATTTGTAAGCAATTCTGGTGGTACCAACAATAGAGTCCATACCACATTTGTTTCGAACATAATTAACCAACCTAGAATGCGTGATGGTTGACGACACCATGGCGCGAACCATCGGTTGATTTGTAAAATGCTCCCACTCTTAATCATTCTGTTGAAAGTAACCTCCACCCAAAATACGTAACTTTATTTTTTGAGAAACAAAACTCATCTTCAAGAAAAAACAGATGAAACAGAGACAAATTGCTAAAAATTTCACAGATTGCAAATCTACTTATCTTCCCTTTTCAACATTGTTATTCTTATAGAAATAATTCACGGAATCAAATTGTACAAAAGCATTTAATTAATTCACCTACTCAACAGTACAACTGGCAATTATCAGGAAAAAAAATTGTGCAGATCCACAACAAAAGCGTACGTAAAAACGTGATAAAAACAAAAAAAATGGGTGAAAATTGCGGAATAGGGTGTGGATGCGGACCTGACATGGTCTAGGGTTAACCAGGAAAGGACACGTGTAGGTCCGCAATTGAGGAGCTAGGTCCGCTATTGCGATTGTGGACTTTCATATTAGGGTTTGTTCTGGTGATGACACGTGTCGGGTATTGCGGATTGCGGACCTGGGTGACCCGACCCATTGCGAACCTGCCACAATCCGTGAATTTTTTTGTTTTTTAGCTGTCGGGTTGCGGACCTGTAGGTCCGCAATTACTGACCTATGGCTAAAATTGCAAATACCTGAGAGAAATGGCTAGGAGCTGCAATCCCCGAAGTACTTAGGCCATTTGTGCCAATTTCCCCTAATAAACATTACATTCAATTCTAACACCTTCTATATTTTAGAGTTTTCAGCAATTAAAATATTAATTTTCTCTCCTCAATGTTAAGAAAAATTGTTTTGGAATAAAATAATTAAAATAATATTTTTCTCTTTTCAATATTAACACATGTTAATGCCAAACCCCATGCATGTTAAAATAACCATAAACAAGATTCAAATAAATAGCAAACTGATACTTACATAGTTAAATTACGGCTCCAAAATCTTTTATGATTAACATGTTGATAAGAATAAAAAAATAATTAATAAGTGCAACTCAAAATAATACAAAACTATATGCAATTGTAAAGAAATAATCAACAAAATTCTACATGCAGGACATGAAATTGTATACGTATTTATCATTTTTGAGAAATTTAGTATTGCATTATTTGTATTATGTTCAATTGGTAATTGATTTTGTAAGAGTTCAAATTCATTAAATAAATCATTGCCATTATTGTTTGAGATGTGGCCATTTTGTAACCTTTTCCGGTAATCACCAAAAACATATATCAACAATAAGGTTTGTTGATTTATTATTATTAGAAGAACATATTGACATTAATATCTAATAAAAAGATTTGTATATGAATATGATTAACCATTTAAGTCCTACAAGGCACACATATTTCTATTAATTTATTTACTAAGTTTTTTCAAACTTACTCTTGCGCCGTTAAGTTAATGTTACATACACCGATTATGATACCATGAAATTTCCAATCTCATTGACGACAAGATTGTTGACACTTAACTTGAGACCATTGCCCATTATTCTACGACATATGATCTCCTTTTCCCTTGTTTGACCCGCCCTAGCCTTCACCATACTGTTGTAGGCAACTTGGTATATAAATATATATATATATATATATATATATATATATATATATATCTCATAATGAGTTAACTCACTTATACATTGCACATATATTTCTATGTATTCATTAAGTTTTTTCAGTCTTGCTTTATGTATTTCTATGTATTCACTAAGTCGTTCAACTTTGTATATCTATATATATACACACACACACATATATATAGAGAGAGAGAGAGCAAGGGTCATTTGTTAACCATTTATTTCTTGTTAACTATGTGAACCTTGCTCAACCAATAGAATTGCAAGGTTAGTTGATGTTTAATTGATTTATTTATTTAATACAAAAGGGTATTAACGTCATTTCATAAGTAATCTTTTGTTATTAATTTTATGGGAGTTACAAAAATGAAGATTCCAAAATTACTTTGTATGTTACAATTTTAGAATTTTTTTTTTCATAATTTTTTTGAATCATTTCAATATTATTATAGTAGTTTGGTTCATGATTGGATAAAACCATATATCGTATAGTCGTTCTTTTCGAGAAATTTGTCCGATATTAATATTAATTATACAACGCATGAACATACCCTAGTTAAAATCAATGAAACAAATAGTCAAATACATTACTATTTTAAGGGGGTATAGTCAAATACACTACTATTTTAAGAGGGTAGCATCAGATCATACATACGACCATGAGTTTTTCATCCAACCTGTTCATGTTTGTTCATTACTTCACCATTGGGCATATGAACAAAAACTTGTTAACGAGTCACATGAACAGTAAGGTGGTGGTTCATTCATGTTCATATTTCTTCATATGAATATGATATTCAAAAGCAATATATTGTTCATATTTCTTCATATGAATATGATATTTAAAAGTAATATTGTGCATATTTTTTCATATGAACATGCATGAACCGGGGGTTACGATTCTTTTGGAAGAATAATGTTCAAATACATACAGATTCATGAACACTAATGAACTGGGGGTTACAATTCTTTTGAAGGGAACATTAATTAAGAGAGAATAAAGACATAGTGTTTCATTTATTTTTTCCCAAAATACCCTTATCACTATAGTTCACTCTTAATTTTTCATTAATTGTGCATTTATTAAGGCTTTTAAAAGATATTCAATCTCAACCATTGATTTCCATGATCAATGACTTATAATGGTTCATAGAGTTAACACAAAAAATGTGGTTAACAAATGAACCTCATCCTTTATATTTATATATATATATATATATATATATATATATATATATATACATATGTGTGTGTGTGTGTCTCTCACAATAACTTGTATTTACTAAGTTTTTCCAAACTTAGTCTTGCACCATTAAGTTGTCATTCCTACAACTTATTAGGTTGATGTTTTTCGTATTCTCAAGTATCTTCGAGGTACTCAATTTTGGAGCCCCTTTTTTCCTTCTACATCATATTTAGATTCACGTGCTTATCTGTGATGTTGATTGAGATGGTAATCTTATAAATCACAAGTTGGCGAGTATTAGATTATGAATCTTTCTTCATGATTATCCTATTTCTTGGAATAATAAGAAACAATATATCATTTTTTGGTCTTTGACAAAGGTCGAGTATCGTGCCATGGCCTTGACTACTTGTGATATTGTTTGGTTACGTTAGTTGCCATGCAGATATGGGTGTTGATGTTTGTCAGCCTACTCCCTTGCTTCATGATATAGAAGTGCAATTCAGTTTTCCACGAACAAACATATTGAGATTGATTGTCACTTCATGTGCCATCATTTGCAACCTAGAACTAGTTTGTGCTTCCGTTTTTTTGTTAAACAAGCTCTCAATTTCAAAATTTCCGTTCAGTTTTTAGAGTTCTAATATGTTTGTTTCAACATTAATTTTTAATCTATATTTTATGGAAATTACTAAGTTGTCCATAAACTTCATAACATCTCCTTTTAGTACATGGAATGGATAAATTAACATTTTGTTTGCATAGTTTTACAAAATTATGAGACCATAGTATTTGTTGTTAATCAAACTTTCACCCCCTTAAAATTTCAAATTTACCAATTTTATATTTTTAGCCCTATTTGAGAAGTTTGTCACACATTAGTCAAAACCAATTTCAAGAATGCGTGTTGGCCTTTTATTTTTAAATTCCAATACATTCAGGTTCGAGAAACCTAACCATGTTTTGTAAATGACATTGATGGTCCCTGACTCCCTGCAATAGTTGTATGCTTTTAAAGTAACCCAAATGGTTAGGGTGAATAATGCTAAGAAACGCTCAATCAATTAACTTGAACATTACGTTCATGCTATGTTTAATGAATATGATGATTTGTCGTGTTTTGCCATTTTTAAATATTGTTAAAAGTTGAACATTGCGTTGTTGGATAACGGGAATTTTGTTGTATCATCGATTCGTATTTGTGGGGTTATCATGAGATGATGATGATGATGATGATGATCACATGGGTGTAGCCATAAGAGTGAGACAACCCTAAAGTTTGGGTTTTGTTATTTTAATAAAATGGATTTATTTTAGTGTTAAGTTAAAAAAATTTATGTGTAGATAAGCATTTTAGGAGTTTAGATAAAATGTTATGGATAAATATAAATATATTATGTATATTTATATAAGATAATTGTGAAGGAGCAAAGGTGTAAGATGGACAAAGTAGGAGGGTCCTAAGTAGAAATAATATTATAAAAAAAGAAAAAAAAGAATTTTGAGTTTGTTTGGGAGATAATCCTGTTTTTGGTTGAGGATAGGGGTTAATCCCCAAAATTCGCCTAATTGGTTAGATGATAACCACAGAATCGACTTGCTTTTGATTATATATATAAAGTCGCTCGAAAACCCTAAGAAATCAGTAAAACAAGTTGAGAGGTGAAGGAGAATTCGACTGTCAAAGCGAATAGGGTTTTCTCAACGTTTTTCGGCAAATTCGAGGTAGACCATCGACCATAATCCTAGATTTCTATTCCATAGTACTCGATTTACTGTTTGGAATAGATGTTAAAAGTATTGGGTCGTAAGAGAGTTTCTAAGGCTGTCGATTTTGCCAAAAGTTATTATTGATTGTTTTTGGTAAAATATCGAGTCTTTAAACTCAAAATTAGAGCCCCTTAGTCCATGAAAGTTTATGGTTTTTGCTTCAATAAATAGTATAATGTGTTTTTATGGTTTTGGTGCAAAAAGAACGAAGAAAAACGATTAAAAAACGACTTGATTTCGTCAAAAAAGTGGTCAGGTGCTGCTGGCCGTCGCCGGGTCGGGTCCTGGCCAGAATCCGGGTTTGGGCGTATCCAGATCCCTATGGCATCTGGGCTGGAGGCTCTTTTTCTGCTGGGCCTTGCAATTCATTTATTCTGTTGAGCTGAGTTCTTTTCCATGATGGATCATAGTATTAATTTAATGTTAGGCCCAGATTGGTTTTAATGTTAATAATAGTTTTAGTATGATTAATTAATTATATAGATTTAATGAAGTCAAACATAATTAATTAATCAGTCCAAAGTCAAAAGCTAATTAATTATGTTATTAAATTATAGTAGTCTTTTGTTTTCCATAATCATCATAAATGGAGTTAATTAATTAATTTAATATTCTCTTTTAGTTTTATTAAATTAATTAAACCTCCATTGGTTGTTATTGGCGTTTTAGGAGTTGTTTTGAATGGAAAATAATTTTTATTTGAGAACTATACTATATTATAAAGCACGGATAAAAAAACTCTTAAAAACAACTGTTAAAACTTAATGTAATGTTATTTAGAGCTAATTATTTAAAACTTAAATAAAGAATGAAAACTAAAAATCTTTTTCTATTTAATCCTTATCTCTAAAAAGTTTAACTTCCCTAAAATCACCCTTTAATTCAACTACCCTAAAATCACTCCATGCATAATTAAATACAGAATAAAAATCACATTTTAAATATAAAAAATCTAAAATAGAATTAATAAAATCTAACATAATATTTAATATTTATTTTATATAAAAAACATTATATTATTAAGTCTAAATTAAACAAATTTATAAATAAAAAACAACATTATTACTTTCTCAAGACTATCCAATTTCGTATCGTAAATCGACAAAAAAACAAAAAATAAAGGGAAACATTAAAATCGTGATGTATCTCGCTGCATTGCGCGAGTATGCTTCTAGTATAATGTAAATTATTTACAAAATTTCGTAATATTTTTTATGAAAAGGGTAGTTACTTGGGAAAAAAGTTTTAACAATTTTCTTCTTTTTATGCATTAAAGATTGTAGTATCTAAAAAGAGGTTGGCGTCTTCGAACCTCCTTTGAGCTTTAATTTTTTTTTACTATGTAACACCCTAAAATTTTGGGACAACAAAAATTCCGAAAACGGAAATGTGGTATATAAAATATCAAAGCATGAGCTTTCCCAAAAAGAGAACTATATACGTCTGTATAATTACAAGTTTGTAATAATAAAGCAATGAAGGATAACAACCTCTTAATCTAATTTCTAACAAGAAATGAGATTACAAACAGTTGTCATCAAAGTCCCAAAATAATCATCTCCTATAATTGGCGTCCCAAAAGTGCTCCCAATCTCTCATAACTTTCTTGGCGATCGCGCCGCTAGAACCTGAGATACATATCAACACCCAACAAGTGTTAGGCCAAAAGAGTCTAGTGAGTTTGAACAATAGCATAGCATAATCACTTAAGAAGTTAATAAACATAAAGGCCCATAGAGAAATCAATGGGGGAGACCCAAAACACCAACGAGTTTCACCTCAAGAGTCGATGTACCTTGATGTTCCCTCTCATGAGCAACATCCCGAAATCCCGACACATTTGAAGACTACCTCCAAGGCATTACTCCAAATGACGGAGATCTAGACACATACCAACAAGTTGGCGCCCAAGACTACATCCTCCTAGTGCCTACTCGAGGTTCATCCAATATCCAATCTCACATTATATACATTTTACTCCAAGCAAAATCATATAAAAGTTTCACATAGCTCCAAGTCTCATTTTAGGTCAAAATCCTAAATCATGTAAATTCCACATATAGCATTCATCAAACATGTATATCATGTAAATCTATCCCAACATTTGTCAACAAAATAACCTCATCAAGATCCTCATAAAATAGTAGAACTCAAGATCCCAACATTTCCCAATATGGTAAAGTTAGGTCTACTTTGTCAAATAGTTAATCATAACGAAAAGGAACATGAAATGGTAGTAGAAAGCAAATAAAGACATGTATCTCATTTATAAATGGTTAGAAAATTCACTATCTAGGTTTTATAGAAAAACCGTAGAAAACTTGCGAAACTCTAGAAATGATGATGGAGAAGGAAGTTGATCTTGAGACTTGGAATCCTTGGTTGGGGCTTGATTCTTGCAATAAATGTGGTGGATGGTGACTTTATTGCTCCTTGAACTGATTTTCAGAGGTATTTAGAGAAGAGAGAGTATTTGGGGGAGAAATAGAGAAATGAATTGAAGTTTGGTTTATTTACCTCTTTTATCAGCAACACGGAGGTTGCGCGCAGATGGTGGCGAAGGTCGTCCCGCGCGGAGAGGCGCATCGACCTCTGGAGTCGTGAGAGAATAATGCACTGCGCGGGTCATGGTGTGACTAAACTCGTGCAGCTATCTGCGCGGTACACTGTTGATACCGTGACTTTTTTTCGGCCAAAAAAAATCAGGGTGTTACAATCCTCCCACCTAAAGAGGATTTTGTCCGCGAAATCAAGTCTCAAATGGACAGATGAGGATATCGCTTCTTCATGTCTACCTCAGATTCCAAAGTTACATTCGCGCCCCGGTGATGCTTCAATTGGGTCTTCACCATGGTCACTTCTTTATGGCGTAATTTCTTCGTCTTTGATTCCAATATTGCTTCTGGTTCCTCCATGCAACGATTCCCATTGTCCACCCAAATTTCCGTCAATGGGATGACGTTATCCTCCTCGACTAGACATCTACGAAGATAACACACATGGAAGGTAGGGTGAATCCCGTCCATTTCCGGCGGTAAGTCCAATCTATATGCTTGAAGTCCCACCTGCTCTAGAATAGTAAAGGGTCCAAGGAAACGGGGACTAAGCTTCCCGCGTTTTCTGAAGCGGATAATCCCTTTCCACGGTGACACCTTCAACATGACTCGTTCTCCCACTTGGAACTCGACCGGTCTCCGCTTCTTATCCGCATAGCTTTTCTGACGATCTTGCGCCGCCTTCAAACGCTCTCGGATACCTTTTACTTTTTCCGCCGTTTCTTGCACGATTTTCGGTCCGTCAAATTGCTTTTCTCCCGCTTCAAGCTAACACACCAGTGTTCTACATTTTTGCCCGTACAACGCCTCAAATGGTGTCATCCCAATGTTCGAATGGTAGCTATTATTATAGGTGAACTCCACTAAAGGTGTAACACCCTCAAATTTGGTAAGAGCAACTAATTAAAATTTTGGTATAATATCAACATAAGGAACAAAACATTCTCATACAATTCAAAACTCAGTATACCTCAAGTTAAATTTCTATAACTAACCTCAACAAATATAAACTCCAATAATATACAAGTACTAAACCGAAGTCGGGTGTTACTTAACCCTAAACACTTGTTGCTCTTTTCAAAACAAATGCGGTAGACTTCAACAAGCTAACCACTCTCCGAGCGCGCAACTATCACTCCTATCTTCACAGTGTCACTAGATCTATTCCCAACGAAGCCTGTTGCACCTGTCGACAAATAAAAAGATTAGGCTAACGCCTAGTGAGTTCAAGAGTTTTCAACATTAATAAATATATCGTTAAAAAGGAAGAATGCGCTTGAAATTATAATATTTCAGAATGATATGCTTCAAATATGAAAACAACTCGTTTTCCAATAATATACATTTTAGACGAAGGAGACACCAATATAAACGTTCTCCAAACCAAACTATTTTAAGGACTAAGATTCCAATATAAAACGTTATTTTGTAAATTAAATTCAACCCAAAACTCACTCAAAATGAGAATAAAAAACGGACTCCCAAAGTCAATCCAAAGTCAAAAGCTAATTAATTATGTTATTAAATTATAGTAGTCTTTTGTTTTCCATAATCATCATAAATGGAGTTAATTAATTAATTTAATATTCTCTTTTAGTTTTATTAAATTAATTAAACCTCCATTAGTTGTTATTGGCGTAGTAGGAGTTGTTTTGAATGGAAAATAATTTTTATTTGAGAACTATATAATGTAAATTATTTACTTCGTAATATTTTTTATGAAAAGGGTAGTTACTTGGGAAAAAAGTTTCAACAATTTTCTTCTTTTTATGCATTAAAGATTATCGTATCTAAAAAGAGGTTGGCGTGTTCGAACCTCCTTTAAGCTTTTAATTTTTTTTACTATGTAACACCCCACAATTTTGGGACAACAAAAATTCCGAAAACGGAAATGTGGTACATAAAATTCCAAAGCATTAGTTTTTCCAAAAAGGGAACTATATACGTCTGTATAATTACAAGTTTTTAATAATAAATCAATGAGGGATAACAACCTCTTAATCTAATTCCTAACAAGAAATGAGATTACAAACGGTTGTCATCAAAGTCCCAAAATAATAATCTCCTATAATTGGCGTCCCAAAAGTGCTCCCAAGCTCTCATTTAAAGGCCATTAAACCTTTTTGGTGGTCGCGCCGCTAGAACCTGATATACATATCAACACCCAACAAGTGTTAGGCCAAAAGAGCCTGGTGAGTTTGAACAATAGCATAGCATAATCACTTAAGAAGTTAATAAACATAAAGGCCCATAGAAAAATCAATGGGGGAGACCCAAAACACCAACGAGTTTCACCTCGCGCAGAGGGTCGCGCGGGGCACTGTTGGCATTTTTCGCCTTCTCTTCGACCAGCGATTTCGGGGAGTTACAAAAGGTAGATGTGAATCCCAATTACCTCCAAAGTCTATAACACACGACCGGAGCATGTCCTTGAGAGTTTGGATTGTCCTCTCACTTTGACCGTCGGTTTGAGGATGATAGGTCGTGCTCAATTTGACTCTCGTGCCCAACTCCTTTTGTAGACCATCCCAAAACTTGGAAGTGAACCGATTGTCCCGATCCGAAACGTTAGACAATGGAACGCCATGACGCGGTACCATTTCATCGATATAGAGCTTGGCTAATTTGTCCATTGGCAACGTCTCTCGCATCGCCAAAAAGTGCGCGCTCTTCGTGAGACGATCCACCACCACCCAAATAGTATCATAACCCCTCAAGGTTCTTGGTAGCTTGGTGACGAAATCTATCGTGATATGCTCCAACTTCCATTCCGGAATGGCCAATGGTTGCAAACTTCCGTAGGGCTTTTGATGTTCCACTTTGACCTGAAGGCAAGTAACACACCTTTTCCACATAGTTGGCCACATCGAGCTTCATTACCGGCCACCAGTAGTGCAACTTCAATTCTCTATACATCTTGGTGCTACCGGGATGTATAGAGTACTTGGATTTATGAGCTTCTGCCAAGAGTAACTCACGAATTCCTCCAATCTTCGGTACCCAAATCCTTCCTTGAAATAGCTTGAGGTCGCGGCTATCTTCCGTTAGTAGCTCTCGTTGCTTCACCATGATTTCAGCTTTTAAGATTCTCTTCACGAAGTGCTTCGACTTGACTTTCTTTGATGCCCTCCACTAGGCTTGTTATCACGTCGATTCTAGAAAGGGTTACTTTGACTTCGCTCCCATAATTCTTCTGGCTCAATGCATCCGCCACCACATTGGCTTTACCGGGGTGGTAAAGCAACTCGCAATCGTAGTCCTTCAAAAGTTCTAACCACCTTCTTTGCCGCATGTTGAGGTCTTTTTGATCAGATGTGTATTTCATGATTTTATGGTCGGTGAAGAGTGTACACTTTGTCCCATAGAGGTAGTGCCGCCACAACTTCAATGCAAATACCACCACCGCTAGTTCCAAGTTTTGTGTAGGGTAGTTCTTCTCATGATCTTTGAGTTATCGTGACGCGTATGCTATCACCTTTACCCTTTGCATCAAAACACACCCAAGACCCAACTTAGAGGTATCGCTATAGACCACAAAGTCGCCCGATCCTTTGGGCAAGGATAGTATTGGCGCCTCGCATAGCTTCTTTCGAAAGGGTTCTGAAAGCTTGTTCTTGTGCCTCGGTCCATAAGAACTTGACGTTCTTCCTTGTCAATGATGTAAGTGGAGGCGATCTTTGAAAAGTCTTGAATAAACCGTCGGTAGTAACCGGCCAAACCTAGAAAGCTCCTTATTTCAGTCAGACTCGTCGGTGGTTCCCAATTCATCATTGCCTCAATCTTCGCCGGGTCTACCTTCACTCCGTCCTTTGATACCACGTGGCCTAAGAATTAGACCTCTTGCAACCAAAATTCGCACTTTGAGAACTTTGCGAAAAGTTTCTCCTTCCGGAGAATCTCTAACACCTCCCACAAATGTTGCCTATTCTCGTTCTCGTCTCGTGAGTAGATCAAGATATCGTCGATGAAGACTATCACGGACTTGTCCAAGAGAGGCCGACACACTCGATTCATTAAGTCCATAAACACGATCGGCGCGTTCGTCAACCCTAATGGCATGACTAGAAACTCATAGTGACCTTACCTCGTTTGAAACGCCATCTTCGGGATGTCGCCCTCCTTCACCCGGACTTGATGGTAACCGGATCGCAAGTCTATCTTAGAGAAACATCCCCCTCCTTGCAATTGATCAAAGAGGTCTTCGATTCGAGGTAGTGGATACTTGTTCTTCACGGTAACCTTGTTTAGCTCACGGTAGTCAATACACATTCTCATCGATCCATCCTTATTCTTCACGAACAGAACTGGAGCTCCCCATGGTAACGAGCTCGGTCTTATGAATATTTCCTCAAGTAGTTCTTGTAGTTGGATCACCATCTCTTGCATTTCCGTTGGGCTAGATGATAGGGGGCATGGGCGATCGGAGTGGCCCCCGGAGTGAGGTCAATGTGAAACTCTACCTGGCGTTCGGGCGGTAGCCCAGGTAGGTCGTCCGGAAAGACATCCGGGTAGTCACGCACCTCGTCCACATCCTCAATTTTCTTATTTTCAGATTTTGCGTCAATAACGTAAGCCAAGTATGAAGGACACCCCTTGGCTAGGCTCTTGCGCACTTTGAGTGACGAGATGATCGTGGTAGCCTTCCCACTCTTTTCCCCGTAGACTAACACTTCTCTTCCCTTCGCCAAGGGTATTCTAACCATCTTTTTGGATCAAAAGATACCAGCGTCAACCCTAGCTAGCCAATCTATCCCTATAACCACATTAAATCCCCCAATAGCCGCCAGTAACAAATCCAAAACAAATGACTCTCCGTATAAATCTATGGTACACCCCTCGAAATGTTCCCGAACTAACATATGATCCCCATTGGCTACCTCTACCACTAGTGCATCAGTTAACAAGTTAATAGGAGTAGTGAAGTTCTTGCAAAAAGTGGTAGATACAAATGATCGGTTCGCACCAGAATCAAACAAAACACGAGCAGGTAGGGAGTTAACTAGGAACGTACCCGACACTACGTCCACCGTCTCCCCTGCCTCTTTCGCCGTCATTTGGAAGGCCCGACTTGGCGCCTTTGGTGGAATCTCCTTCTTCGGCGCGGATCAGCTCGACACCCCTTTGGTGACCTCCCATAAGCTTGGGACACTCTCTTTTTACATGCCCCGGTTCGCGACATTTGATACAAACCGGCCCCCGGGAGGGGCAATCGTGGCTTACATGGTCTTTCCTCCCACACTTGAAACATTCGACAGTGTTGGAGAAAGGTCTCGGATTACAAGGCCCGAAATGCTTACTCCTACACTTGAGGCATGACCTCGACTCACGTCGGGGCTCCATGTTCCTTCCCCCGAAAAGGATTTGGAAGGTCGTGCGGGCCCGATTGGCCCTTCCCACTTTCATTTCTCGCTTGGTTGACTTCTTTCTTCCTTACCTTGAATGAGGTCTCCTCCACTAGTTGGAACTCCTCAATAACCTCTTGCAATGTAGACACCCGGGCGTTCCTCACACCTATCTTCATGTCCGCAGGCAAGCCCCTCAGATAGGCCTTTATCTTCGATCTCTCATCAAGAGCCAAATGCTCAACCAGATTGAGCTTCTCCACAAATTGCCTTGAGTACTCGACAACAGTCAGATTCCCTTTCTTCAGATTTCTGAACTCCTCTTCTATCTTGTCAAGAGCTTTTTCGTTGCAGTACTTGTCCATCACCTTTCTTTTAAAGGTTGGACAAGTGAGCTGGGCCAAAACCTTTGGAGTTAGAGTCGATCGAGTAAGGTTCCACCAACTCAAGGCTTCCCCTCTAAACAATTGAGATGCGAACTTAACTCTTTGGGAGTCGTCGTATTCGCTCAATTCAAACGCCATTTCCACCTCTCGTATCCAGTTCATACAAGCCACTAGATTGGTTGCCCCGGAAAATTCTGGAGGCTTGCTACACAAAAGGTCTTGTACGAACAACCTCTTTCCTTTCTTCGTTCGGCTCATACTGCTTGCTCTTTTTTCCCTACGATATTACCTGTACCACCCGACCCAATTATTGCATTGCCCGCTACCGTCTCGTGCCTACGGTGGCTTGCATCCCAATCCTCTAGTATCTTCATGAATCTCTCATCGCGTTTATCCATTACAGAGTTCATCATTTGCATGATACTGGCTATCATAACCGATTGAGGGTCCACCTCTTGAATAACCAGGTTCTCGGTCTCTAGGTTCACTCGTGGAACCACATCAATGACGTCCCTCAGCATAGTAGGAATTGGAGGGGTGGTTTGATTGTCTACTAGGGTAGCTCGCCTTGTCGTTTCTGGGGCGGTTATGCTTGCTTCGTTACCCACATCGGGAGTCACAACCCGACTCCTCGTGTTTACCATTGTGAATTATCACGCATGATAAAGATCACACTAGTTAATTCTTTAAAAGATTATCGGTTCAATACGTACTACTACAATGATCAATCACCATAATAACAGTTTCAAGTATGATCATGTAATCATAAATTCAAAACAACACTAGCCAAGTGAGATTCTGAATGTATTTTACACAAGAATTCTTATCATCATCACCAAAAAATTTAACCAATGTATTTCCGCAGTCCTAATACTTTCCCCACCTAGGAACATTCTACCCAATAGGACAGTGAAACTAGAGACATCTACAGCTTAAGTCTAGGTATACTATAGTCAACACCTAGTTCACTTAAACTAAAGCTCTGATGCCAACTTCTAACACCCCAAAAATTTAGGACAACAAAAATTCCCAAAACGAAAATGTGGTACATAAGATGCCAAAGCATGAGCTTTCCCAAAAAGGGAACAATATACGCCTGTATAATTACAAGTTTGTAATAATAAAGCAATGAGGGATAACAACCTCTTAATCTAATTCCTAAAAAGAAATGAGAATACAAACGGTTGTCATCAAAGTCCCAAAATAATCATCTCCTATAATTGGCGTCCCAAAAGTGCTCCCAAGCTCTCATCTAAAGGCCACTAAACCTTGTTGGCGGTCGCGCCGCTAGAACCTGATATACATATCAACTCCCAACAAGTGTTAGGCCAAAAGAGTCTAGTGAGTTTGAACAATAGCATAGCATAATAACTTAAGAAGTTAATAAACATAAAGTCCCATAGAGGAATCAATGGGGGAGACCCAAAACACCAATGAATTTCACCTCAAGAGTCGCGAGAGAACAGTGCCCTGGACGGGTCATGGCGCAGCTAAACTCGTGCAGCTATCCGCGCGGTACACTGCTGATACCTTGACTTCTTTTCGGCCAAAAAAATCAGGGTGTTACATACTAATGTTATACTGTCTAAAGGTAAATTATCAAAGTAGAGTCTAGTGGGACATTAGGTTGAGTTGACTCTAACACGACCAATCTAGTAAGACTTGGTAGTAGAATTGAACACTCTTAGTGAACAAATAAGGAGTTTGTTGGCGCGTGTACTTAGACGGTCATTACGAATTGTGTATATGCAAGTTAGAGGAGATAAAGAAGCCTACATGCACACACGAGGTGTGTTCATGTGATTTATAAAACGGAGATGCATGCATAGTATGCGAATATGTTGCAAAAGTTTAAAATCATGTTATATATATATTTTTACAGTATTTTCAGTTACATGATTTTCGTAATAGTTTTTGAAAGATGTGAGATATTTGATTTTATGAAATATGTGTCGGATTTTTTGACGGATTAGGGCGGGATACTGCCAGAATAGCAAACCGGTATTATTTTGGTCATGGCTTGGGAGATGGCCCCTATAAGCACGACAGCCTTTGTGTAGGTCAATGGCGTGGTGAGATAGCACTTATACGCTTGGCAGAATAACTACAAAAAAAAAACTACTTTTGTCGGAGGAAAATGTGGCGGGCAAAAGGCTCGAAAGTCGCCGGCAAAAGTTCAAAACCTTTTGCCGTCGGACTTTTCCATCGGCAAAAGTTGTCGTGAAAAGGTGGCCGCTAAAAGGGTTTTTACCGGCTAACAACGTGGGTCGTCGGTAAAGATTCTTTTGCCGGCGAAAGATAGAAAAACTGAAGTCGTCGGCAAAAACGTCTCTCAAGTAATCGTATAAAGTCTTTTTCCCGGCGGCTAAATGCTTTTGCCGGCGTAAATTTTTCCGTCGGAAAAAGTTTTTTTTAACTTTTACGCATAACTTTTTACCGACGCAAAAGTTCGTCGGCAAAAGTTAAGTTTGACTTTTTTTGGTCAATTCTCTACCAACACAAAAACCTGTCAGTAAAAGATAATGGTATTTTTTGGTCATCCTTTTTACCGGCACAAAAACAGGACGACAAAAGTTGTTGACCACATAATGGAACATTTATCGACCCGTTTGGACGAATTTTTGTCAATAAAAATAACTGATAAACAAATATAAAAGCAGCTTAAAACATTAATCAACTAATAATAAAAAAAACATTACAAAAATATCTTTTAAAATAATCTCAACCAAATCAAAATATCTTTTCAACATATATAAGAAATAAAGGTAGATAAAATGTACTAGACAAGATTCTCTGCAACATTATCTTCCTCATCGGGTGACTCAAACGGTTGACTAGTAGCTGCATCGTCAAAGATAACCGGCGGTGGAGGCGGAGCGCGTATAGTGGATAACAAATGTTGCGACACATTGAATCAGGGTACTAGGTCTTGAATCTGTTGAAACAATATTTTCATCTCATTCATATCTTCCATTTGTTGCACTGGAAAATCATGTTGGGCAGCCGCAAACTGTCTAAGTTGCTCGTTTTCCTTTATGGTTCTATCAATGTGTTCTTATTGGTGCATACTAAAGGTGGAGGTTAAAGTACGTGCTCGCTTTCCCCAAATGCTTTGAGCCTAGGCAATGATCCAAATCATTTCTTATGTCGGGACCGGGAGTCTAGAACATCATAAACGATATCCAGGTCCGCAGGATACTGGTCGGTATCACCTTGATCAGACGAGACAACATGTGTACTTTGTGATGCTCATCATTGAATCATCTCTTGCTAAATAAAATAAGAAGAAATATAAGAAACAATTTATTATAAATATACCTACTATTGCATGCCTTTTGATCAAAACAACTTAAATGATCCTAAAAATCATATAAAGCAATAAAAAAAGATTGGATAAAAGAGCTAACTTACATGTGCCTTCTCCGCTGCCTCACTTCGCCAACCATCTTGCTTTCGGTGGAGTTGTTCAAATGTGTCGATCGTGCTTGGAGGTTGACTTGATTTTGCAGCCTAGATTGAAAAAGAAATTTATATATAATCATAACACATAATTAAAATAAGACAAGACATAGATGTAATTCATAAAACTTACGGTTTCACGAACATGTGTCACAATAGACTTAGAGCCATGCCCTACCAACATAGACATTTTGGCCCTATTCGCTTTGTTTCCCCGAGATATAGCCTATTTAACAAGAACACATGATAATGTTATAAATAATTGCATGTTTAAAAATAGTATAAATAATTGTTCTTTTACCTGTTGTGACTCCGAAGACCAATGATCACATAACAATACCCAGTTATCTAGAGACACATTATTGTGCGGGCTTGTTTTCGCCGCCTCATTGTTTGTCTCTCCACCAACATTGCACCAATGTTCTTTCATTACATGCAACCATTCAGAGTAATGCCTCTGCATATTCCGATCCATCGAATCCTTGATGATGACATTATTAAGTGGAAAATGGAATTTTTCCTATAATGAAAAGAAATATATATATATATATATATATATATATATATATATATATATATATGTATATATATAAATCAAATCGTGATCAGTTTGCAAAACAGGTCACAAGGGTCAACTAACTGCCACTGGATCGACAAAACCATTGAGGTTGTTGTCATCGACTGTACTCAACAGAAAACAGTCCCTCAGCTACTAGTTTGTGGGTAAAATGACAGGACTACCCAGCCCCTAACTCACTCGGTTTTGCTCTTACTAACCGAGAACCTATGGTGGAATCAACTACCATCATAAGGTCAAACAAATTGATTACAAACAACCACTAATGGCTTGATTCCAACACAATGTGCGGGATGTAAAATATTACTGGAAAAACAACTATTTCAGAAGGTGATAACAATGTATACTAAAATTACAATTAGTAGACCTGAATTGAGTTTAGATGCATACCTGGATGGATTGAAAGGTTAATCTTGAACTAAAAACCCTTATGTAGAAGTTTTACAAATCCCCTTGATACAAAGATAAAAACATTAGAGGATTCAATGAAGAGTTGCACATATCTAATAGAAACAACTCAAAAAAAAAGAGCATTAGATTAGTGGCTAAATTGCAACCCATATACGAACTCCAAACAAAAACAACACCATAATAAGTAAATTATGTGTGTAGTTCATGAGTTTAAATTGAAAAAGAAAAAGGGATCTCATGGGATTCAAGTAAAACCATTAATTACAACTGGATTAATCACTATCACTATCAACAAGTACATCTTCTTGTTCATCTTCATACTCGGCCTCATTTTCTTCATCTTCATCATCAACAACAACAAACTTAGTAGATGTGCAGACTAATTCATTAATGTTATGTACTTTAGTTGGATTGACATCATCACGATCATACCGAACATTATCTAATATCAGAAGCTCTACCCATAACTTTAGTTCAGAAGAATTAATTTATTGTAATATTGGTATATCATTAGAGATGGCAGTTTCTTCGACATTTGTATCCGAAAAATCCCACACATTCCTTGGAATATAAGTATTCACAAGTCCCCAATTCTCCCCGTTTTTGTCATCATTAAGATAATATACCAATTTTGCTTGCGATGGAAGTATGAACGGATCATCCTTATAACATTCATCTTTGACGTAAACACTTGTGAAAATTGGATCTTCTTTAGTTCGTCTCGTGTCAAACCATCCACACTTAAAAAGTATAATGATATACCCCATCATTTACGACAGTTCAAGAATTTCTTCCAAAACTCCATAATAATTTACGCCATGGACGCTTGGGACCATAATACCACTATTCTGAGTTTTAAGCTTCAGATCTCGACTATGAATAACATATTTCACCCTATTCACAATTATTCCAAGATAAGAAAATGCGGTGGAACTTGATTTGTTTGCTAGAGCGTACAATTCATCGGATACCTCACAAGGTGTTGACTGACGTAGTTGATTGATCTACAAATACAAAAAATTGATCTTAACAAGACCACATTTATAGATTATCGTTGTTTACAAGAAATAATAAAATACTCACTCGAGTTTTGAACCACTCAGGAAACTCAGCTTCTTGTTGATGTTGCAGATTTGAGCCACCTCGTCTTTTCAACTCATTCATATGCTCATTTGTGTAGTTTTCAATTTCGGTACAATTATTCAAAATATACCACTCTACTTTTCTCTTCAACTGTGAGTCTAGAGGCAATGTTGTTCTTTTTCCAAATGGACGACCGACGAGTTTAAAAATTGAATATTCTCGGGTGGGACGAGAGTGAACACGATCATCATTCCTTTCGGGTCGGTTGAATCATGTTTCAATACCTCGAAAATACATTGAACAGAAGGTTAATGTCTCATCACACCATCTTCTTTAATCCTCTTGATATAATGCCACCTCATATCTTCTGCAATATATCTAGAGCTATACATCCTCTTTAGTCTCGGGGTCAATAGGAAGTAACGCATTACCTTATGAGCAATTTTCTTTCCATTTCCACTCTTATCTTGCCAACGAGATGTACCATAAATAGGACAAGATTCTAAATATGCATTCTCTTTCCAGAAAAGTGCGCAATCATCCTTGCAAACATCAATAGTCTCATATCCTAACCCAAGGTTGCGCAATTTAGCTTTCACCTCGTAGTGAGACTTAGGTAAGATCGTTCCCTCAGGCATTGCATCGACTAATAATTCAAGCAACCCATCGAAGAAATGGTTGCTACATTTATTAATCACTTTCAAATGCATTAGTTTTACTAAAAAGTTCAAAGCCGAATAATTTTTACAACCAGGGTATAACTCGCTTGACATTTCCTTCAACAAAAGAAACATCTTGTCTTGGTTATTGCTATCATCTAGAGGGGGGTCGTTGAAGGACCAGGTGCATTGCCACTCAACTCTCCGTATGTATTATCTTCTGCAAAGATATCAGCTAGAACATCTGACATCTCGTCTGTGGCATGATTTGGTATGACCTCTGGCAAACTTGGTAGTGACTCTCCATGGTAATGCCATACTTGATATGTAAGTTGGATGCCATTAACAAACAAATGTCCTCTAATTACGTCAAGAGTCTGGAACTTAGCATTCCCACATTTTTTACATGGACAACGACTTAGACCTCGATAATCAAGGTGATTTTTAGCAACTCCAACAAACTCCTCAACACCCTGTCAATATTCAATTGATAGGCGATTTGCAACACTTATCCAACTCCGGTCAGGTGCCATCCTCTATGAATGCAAAAAACATATATTAGATATGCACATGGTTAGGTTTAGTTGGGGTTTATTTGTTATATTCCATCTTTTTCATCTATTGTGTTTTACTAAAAAGTTCAAAGCCAAATAGTTTTTACGACCGGGGTATAACTCCCTTGACATCTCCTTGGGGTTGTTTTAATTGTAGATAAATTGTGTTTCATGTTTAAATGAGCTAAGATTTATAGGTTTTTGTTTCACAGGTACTATATGCATTAAAGGGAAGGAAATGAACAAAGAAAGTCAAAAGAAAATTGTAGGACAGATCTGCATGGTTGTGGCATATCTGTCATATCTCACTCTTCGAGGCACCAATTTTCTGTATCTTACTCCCTCCATTACATGGCTCTGTATCTTACTCACACTTTGATTACATATATATTAACATCAAAATTACATATATATTATCACACTTTGCTGCTCATTTACTCTCCCCTTTTGTGTGCCTTCGTAAATTGATTTGTCAAAATATATGCATCCGAACTTGACAAGTTATTGGACACATCTGTTTGAATTAGGATTTTTTTTAAAGTGGTTTGTGTATGATAGGGAAATAGAAAATGTCTCACCGAAGAGAGAAAAAAAAACATGAAAGAAGGGAGAGAGAATGTTGATGCTTCAATATATCCCATCTTTTGTTTGACTTAAATGGGTGAAAGTTTGAACTTGACAAGATGTCAGTTTATGATAAACAAAAATACATTCACAACTTGTCAACACTTGTAGGAAATGCAATTTGTTACTTATTAGAATGATAAGCCCATAAATATAAAGCCCATTTTCTTTATTTTTTAATGATAGAGAGTTTATCATCATTTTTATAAACTGTTAATATTTTATAAGTAAACCCAAGGCATGTGTTGTCATAGTTCATAAACTAGGACCAAGGTAATAAATTACAGGATAGGCTCAATTAACAGCTTCAACATGGAAATGAACAATTACAAATTGAAAGACAAAACAATAGTCATTATATTTGCTAGATGGCAACTAGAAAGATGCTCCATGTTGGGAAACAATTGAAAGGTTTTATGTTGCATATGAAATTATATTTGTATTACAGGTTGCATGGTAACGTGGAATCAGTGGGTGTGTTGTCTTCTGGAGCAGAGGAGCGGACAGGTGGTAGAAGAAGAGATTCTATCATCCTAACTTTTGAAGATGCAAAAATCTCAGTTCTAGAATTTGATGATTCAGTGTATGGACTTCGTACAAGGTGAGTTAACTAGATATCCCTTCTAAAATTGCCTACCCTTTTCTGGAACATACTCATTTCTAAGCTGCCCAACACCTCATCTTGTTAGAAAGGAATACTGGATAGTACTGGTGTATTGTACTTTTTTCCATACTAAACTATACGTTAATGTTGATCATACATGACTCTTAAATACGCTACCCAGCCTCATCTAGTTTGATATTGTTGTTTCTAACTTGATCCTTCATGTAGTAAATAGGTGCTTATTTGTTGGTTTTGAGGGTATTCGTCTACTTTCAAGTCTTATGTAGTTGTAGACTGCCAAAGTTTCATTAAACATCCTAGCTGCATGCACACTCATGATTTGTGTGGATTCTAAAGCTTTCTTTGCCTATAACTATTTGAACATTTATTTAGGTTAGCAAATCTTGTGCACCATAACAAATTATTTTGTATATACCTTTTTAAATTTTGCTCATAACTATCTAAAAGGTACAAGTCAACCGTTGATCTTATATGTGGTTATCTAGGTTCTGAATCCTGACCATATCACCATACTCAAGTTTTTGACCACAATAATATATCATCTGTTGTTATTTTTGGCAAATTGTTCAAGGGACATATTACTGTATATTTGGAATTACATGGAGGCCCCTGTTTCTTTCTATATGGATTTACATGAATATTCTCCATCTAGATATGTGTTAGATTGAAGTTTTCATAAAATGGTGTCTCATGCTTAGGTCTGTTTTCAACAACTCTCCTAGAATTTCACCGTAGGCCTCATTCTGTCTTATTCCAATTATGAAGAATGCATCATGCCATCATTACATTTATATGACCGATACCTGGTCTCTGTTATATATGTGGTGTTTTTTGTTAGCTATATGACTATATCCATTTATCTATAATCAAACACATACTGTTGTTTATATACTGGTTGATTTCAAAGTAGAATGCAAAACAAATGGTACGTCTTGCAAAACATGTTTAGATTTCATTATCAAACAAATGTCTAGAGTAAAAATCCTTCATATAAAATCTCTACATAATGGAAGAAGATATTGGAAGTAACATTTAGCTTAAAAACAGCACTTAACAGCAGGTAACACAAACAATGCCAATGAATAATACATGTATCTATATATAAACAGTTGACAGAATATTAAAATACAAAGCCTTACTTGATTGATTGGTTTCACCGAAGTTTTTATCTTCATTTCAGACCAAGCGAGCAGCCAAATAAAACCCTTCTGCAGTTTTTCATAATTGTGAGGGATGGGAGCAGGTTTCGAGTTCGTGAGCCTTATACGCAGCATCCCGTCATCTTTGACTGGTTCCTCCTGTTTCCTCGCTCACGTTTATATTCCATGTTTGTTCGATTATCCTCTCTCAGCGCCCTTCAAGATCAAAATTGGGGTTTTTCATTTTATCCCAAATCCCCTCAAAATCCTACGCCGGCCCACTTTATCCCAAAACCCCCCTTCAAGTTATACCATTTTATTTTATTATAATATTAAAAATTAAATAATTAAATATATCTTTAAGTTCTATATTTTATTTAATTAACTAACTTTAAATTATCTTATTAGATATTTTGACAATATACCAATATTTCAATGGTTTTATTTAGTTTTATTATATCAACTAATATTTTAGATTTGAAATATAGATCTATTTATACTATATTATAAAACATTTGAGAAAATTTCTTAAAAACAAAGTTTTATACATAAAGTACTGTTTATTGATGTGTATTACTTAAAATTCAAGATTACAAGTAAATGATGCATGGGTATAACTTTTTAAAGCTACATTTTTTAATTTATAACTAACTGATAAATATAATCAAATATATGATAAGCATCTCTGTAAGACTCTGTCTTAAAAACGTATAATTATTTTTACTCGAATTGAACCGTAATTAAATATAGCAACTAAAGATAGTTGAGGGATTAAAACCGTCAATTAACCAAACTATATAATTATATATATAAAAAAAAAAAGAAAATTCATAAGAGTAAATTACATATCGTCCCTGTGTTTATTTTGTTCACCGTCTCGTCTCTCTCTCATCTCTCTCTCTCTAAACTTTCAAATAACTTCTCTCTAGATTATCTTACGATCCGTTGAAGTAATCGACGAAATAACTACATATTCGGAATCTACGCGACGAACCCTTCTTAGAGGTATAGATTTCTTCTTAAGTTATTTAAGTTGGTAAGTTAGGGTAGTTAAAGTTGGTTGGTAGATTATGATTATATAATACAAAGTTATAATCATGTATATGTATAGGAATGTTTGTTTTTGTCAAAATTACAAACGGGTAAAGTTTAGAATTAAAACGGTGATATTTATATCTAGATGTTTAACCGCACACCAAGTGTTCGGTTTAATGTCTAAGAGAATATAATTTCGTGGTTAAGCTTAGGATAATAACCATTGAGTTTTAGGTTATGCTACTAATAATAATTGGTGGTTTAAATAGGCAATCGAACGAGTTAAAGTTCGTTGTGAGGATTGATTGATCGCGTGATAATCTCAATTCGATTAAGGTATGGATTTCATTTCTTTTGAATCGTGGGCAACTATTTGTTGTAGTTGACCCTTCCGAAAGGTGGTTCACCGCCTTGTGATTGATCAACCGAACGTGATCAACAAATACAAAATTGTACACACACATACACATTGATTTTGGTTTATTGAATCAATTGTTTGAACATTTTGATGTTTTATTAAAATGTGTCTCGTATGAGACTGTTTATGAAAAATGTGAAGTATATAGATTATAATTTCTGTGATCGCCATTTGGGTAAGTGGCATTTTTTTAGTTTTCGTTGATTTTAGAAGAACCCAATAAATGGGCACATTATTTGGGATGCCTTCTATGGCGGCTTTGTTGTCATAGCATCCTGCAGATGACGGTCCACCAGAGTTAAGCCTATGTGGCTTACGTGAAACCACTCTGGGAGGACTTGGCTGACTTTGTTGGCTCCAGGGCGGATGAATCGATTCTAGATTTTACCCACAGAATATGTGACCGTGGTTAAATTCACGGGGGATCCGTTGTGTGTGCCCGCATGCCGACCCAGTTCGTGTGGTTTGGCCACCCCACGAACACAACGACTGGAATTGACGGACTTTATTTATATTACATTTTGAAGTTAAAGTGTGAACTGTTCTTGAGATTATTGCTTTTGATTATATTACCGAACGTTTCTTTTGATTTAAATGAACTATGAACTTCAGTCTCAAGAACTTTCTTCGAATTGAAATTTTAAGTCTTTCGCTTCGTTATCGATGTTTTTATTATTATTTATGAGTTTATATTATAATCCATTCACTGAGCCTTGTGCTCAACCGTGTTTTTGTTTTCTGACATGGCAGGTTCGAAGTGAAGTTTTCGGGGTCGGGACTTGAGATCGAGCGTGTTATTTTGGAGTTCTTAGAATCACTTTGTTTTATCTTTATAAGTATATAAAATCTTTTGAGGTATGATAGTTTGGATTGTAATATATGTTTAGAGTTTATTAATAGCTCTGAATTTAGATATGTATTTACGTTAAGTCTCGTATGTGACATCACTCGTTCCGGACCACGGGGACGGGGGATGTTACAATCTCGTTTTAAATATAAATAATCTAAAATATAATTAAGATAATTATTGAATTTTAACAGAATACTTAATTATTATTTTATAAAAAACATTACATTATTAAATCTAAATCTAAATTAATCAAATTTATAAATAAATTAAAAAAAAACACTATCGTTTTCTCAAAATCGTATTATAAAATCGACAAATACAGGAAATAAAATGAAACATTAAAATCAAGATACATCGATATTATTATAAATTATTTAAGTTTTTGTCTTTAAAAACTGTTATTTTTCATAAACACAATAATTAAAAAATAAAGTATAAATTAGTAATAAATAATAAACATGTTTAAATAAAGGATAATACTTGACTCATACTAATATTATCTTTATACAAAATATATATATATATATATATATATATATATATATATAGTGTTGGCCGGTTGGGTTCACGTGACACCAACCTGTTTTCGTGAGACCGGTGAGACCAGAAAATAACACTAAAACTTCACAGTGATTCATTGTGAATGAACGAAAAACAGCAAACTTTCACAACAAAAACACTGTGAAGGTTTACCTTTACAATACCTTCACAGTCTTTTACTGTGAAGGTTTAGTGTTATTTTTGTGGTCTCACGGGTCTCACGGAAATAGTCTGGTCTCACATGATCTCAAGTCTCTCTCTCTCTCTCTCTCTCTCTCTCTCTCTATATATATATATATATATATATATATATATATATATATATATATATATATATATATATCACTAATAAAAAGTATATAAATGGCGTATATATTTTCAAATATTTAGATTGCAATACAAATTTGAATTAAATAAATAGGGTTAACTACTATTGGGTGGTAATGTGTCATATTCGATTTTGTTAATTGTCATGTGTGGTAATGCCTCGTATTGGATAGTAATTGGTGGTATTGAACAATAACAAGTCTTATTGAGTTAGGTTGTTTGTAATTTTGGTTTAAATTAGGTTGTATCATTGAATTATATTGGGTGATGGCTACCAGTGAGGCATATTAGGTTCTGCTGGGTGTTGTAATGAGTTGTACTGCGTTTGACGCAGCATAGGTTTGCGGAAGGATCGACAAGCGTCTAAACCCTTTAACGGTTGAGAATTACGGAACGTAAAATTCAAATTCAAGAGAAAACTCTCTAAAAAATTAAACTTTTATTGATTGATAACTTGATTAAAAACTTGATAATAAATAAACTTATTTATAACTTAAACTAGGGAAAAGATAAATCAATATATCAATATCTATCTATATATATATATATATATATATATTAAAGTAAAACTCATGTTTGATGATGTGACATCTTTTAGAGGCTAGGATCTCATTTATCTTTTTTCTCATATTTTTGAATTAATTTTTAATAAAAAATGTTAATAAATGAGCAAACCTTTCATTTTCACTTTAATTTTTTTAATATTTCTAAATATTAAATAATAATACTCTAATTCATTAGTAAAGTAATTTATTTATGTTTTTTGAATATTTTTAAATATTAAATAATAAAATTTTTATTTGTTAATATAATATTCTATTCATATTGGAAAAAACCAATTTCTTATATATATATATATATATATATATATATATATGTGTGTGAATTAACTTATGACAATCATATAAAATAGAATTATTATATAACATATAATTTTAATTTCATTTTAATATATATGTGTATATATATCTATATCTTTATATATATAAAAATAAAAACCAAGAGAAATGGCATGACACAATGTGGATTGAGAATTCTAAAATATTAGATTGTGGTTAACTTTGGTCATCCCACATTGATAGAATAATGAAATGTTGGAACATGAAGTTGATTATAAAAATAGAAGAATGCCAACTTTTTTGACATGACCTATGATTTGTTTTAATCTATTTTGGATTAAAGAGTTTATTTTTAGTTACAAATTTGTTGATGTTGATGTTGAAGATATATTATATATTGTATTACAACTATCTTTATTTTTATACATCTTTATATATATATAAGCAAAAACCATGAGAAATGACATGACACAATGTGGATTGAGAATTTTAAAATATTGGATTGTGGTTAACTTTGGTCATCCCACATTGATAGAATAATGAAATATTGGAACATGAAGTTGATTATAAAAAGAGAATAATGTCAACTTTTTTGACATGACCTATGATTTGTTTTAATTCATTTTGGATTAAAGAGTTTATTTTTAATTACAAGTTTGTTGATGTTGAATATATATTATATATTGTATTACAATTATCTTTATCTTTATATATATAAAAGCAAAAACCAAGATAAATAACACGGTACAATGTGGATTGAGAATTCTAAAATATTGGATTGTGGTTAACTTTGGCTATCTTACATTGATAGAAAGATGAAATGTTGGAACATGAAGATGATTATAA
The DNA here is from genome assembly GCA_954870635.1 of Arctium minus. Classification (NCBI taxonomy): domain Eukaryota; kingdom Viridiplantae; phylum Streptophyta; class Magnoliopsida; order Asterales; family Asteraceae; genus Arctium; species Arctium minus. The sequence goes on along the minus strand of OX941086.1, from coordinate 94,060,210 downwards.
AAGGAAAAGGATGCCAACTTTTTTTTTACATGATTTATAATTTGTTTTAATCCATTTTGGATTAAAGAGTTGATTTTTAGTTACAAATTTGTTGGTGTTGATATATATTGTATTACAACTAATAAGATACACTTATTTCATTTAATTTGTTTATTTTTGTATCTTTTTGTCTTTGTATACATAAAATGAAAAACAAGACAAAATGACATGTCATGATGTGGATTAAGAAATCTAATATATATAAGTACAATTACCCAAGAGAAATGACATGCCTCAAATAAGAATCATCAATATATATATATATATATATATATTTATATTTATATAAAAGAAAGAACCATAGAGAATGATATGACATTGTGAGATTTGAGTAATGTAGGTACCTATAAAAAACGAGGACATTTGGATTTGATATGAGATACGAGTATTCTCAAATACTACTATATTCTGGTGGTGTTTTACACATCTCACATTGATGAGTGAATATAAGATTGGAGAATGAAGATATACCTGTAGAAACACGAAGATTTAGATTTTGATAAATTAAAGGATTACTTGGCTAAATATTCTTTTTGGCCGACCCCTATTTTTGTTAAAAATACCCATTTATATAAGCAAATAAATCGATGGACAAATGTATACAAATCATCATATTTCATCAATTTATACAATATTATCAATGTTGAACCTTGATGTCTTTTTATTATCTCACAAGTCACAAGAAGATTTAAGTATTCTCAAATCTTGAATTGTGATGTTATTTGGTTATCCCACATTGATAGAAAGAAAATAAATTTGGAAGAATGGATGAATATGTAAAAGTTGAATGAGATATCTTATTTGATTGTCCTGCATCAACATAAAGACAATAGATTTGGAAGAAGATGTTAGTATTTAAAAGCTGGATGAAATGTCTTATTTATTTATCCCACATCGATAAAAAAAAGATAGATTTGAAAGAAGAGGTTAGTATATAAAAGGTGCATGAGCTGTCTTATTTGGTTAATCCACATCAACGTAAAGATAATAAATTTGGTATATGAGGTAAACAAAAGAAAAGGCGGATAAGATAACTTACAAGTTTAAAAGTTTGTGACAACCTATGTGGTTGTCTCATTTTAGTCGACCTCTTTTGCTAAAAATCAAATTTTATAAAATATTAATTTTTATGTGACTTTATTTATATAAAAAGAACAACCATAAATAATGAGATGACATTATGAGATTTCAGTATTCTAAAATATTGCATTGTGTTGTAGTTCAATTATCCCACCTTGATGCGAGGTGCAAGATTGGAGAATGAAGATGACTGTAAGAAACAAAGGTTGATTTTGATAATCAAAATTTTAGTTGGATAAATATGTTTTAGCTCACGATTGGAATCCCATAATAAATTAGGGAAGAGAGGGTTGATATTGGCTGCCAACTCTCATTTTCCAAAAAAAAATTATATATATATATATATATATATATATATACAAATTAACCACTCATTGAAACACATTAATTATTTTATATTGTATTCAATTAACTATTAACTGAGGAATTTTGTTTTATATATCTTATCTCGATACATATATTTCCTGAAATAATTATCGCCACAACTGATGATGTGGCCTAACCAAGTTTGAGTATTATTAAACGTTAAATTATGGTTTGGTTAAATTATCCCACATACTATGAAGATGATAAAATTTAAAAATAGATGGTTATATATGAGTAGAAGTTGGCTTGAAAATTTTAAAAATAGGTTTGACTAAATATATTGACCAACAATAATTTTTCAAAAAATCTATACATCTACTTTAGGCCTTAAGTTTAAAACTTAATGTCAACATGTTTGTTAGAGTGTTTTTATTATATGTCACCTTATATATAAACTCAAGAGCATTAAACGAACTTTTGAAATGAATCAAGTTGGATATCATATTAGTGCATTACAAGATTGAGTCATTAAAATAATAAGCAACATTTTTTAAGTTCAAACTTCAAAATTATCAAACTCAAATTTGAGTCAGACGGTGATTCCTCAAAACTTTCGTAACAACAATAATGATATGGGTGTATGACATGTTGTTTCATTCTAAATAACATAACAAAAAAGTTAATGTCAATACGTGTCAAACTCTTCGTAACAATAAAAGGTTATCAATACGTGAAAATAAACCACTTATGTAAATACATTCTTCATTTTAAATTGTATCTAATTAATTATTAAGCAAGAAATTATGTTCTATCTTAACTCGGTCAAGTACTTCTTTAAAAAATTTATTGGGGTTGCCACTAGTCTATATTAAAGTAAAACACGTGCTTGATGAGGTGACATCTTCTAGAGGCTAGGATCTCATTTATCTTTTTTCTCATATTTTTGAATTAATTTTTAATAAAAATGTTAATAAATGAGCAAACCTTTCATTTTCTCTTTAATTTTTTTTAATATTTCTAAATATTAAATAATAATACTCTTATTCATTAGTAAAGTAATTTATTTATGTTTTTTGAATATTTTTAAATATTAAATAATAAAATTCTTATTTGTGAATATAATATTTTATTTATATTGGAAAAAACCAATTTCATATATATATATATATATATATATATATATATATATATATATATATATATATATGTGTGTGTGTGTGTGAATTAACTTATGACAATCATATAAAATAGAATTATTATATAACATATAATTTTAATTTCATTTTAATATATATGTGTATATATTATAAAGATAAAAAAAGAATTGAATTTAGAATCTATATCCCTATATTTAAGTTATATTTTCATTAAATGTATTGGGATTTTTGTACTTATACATAACATTGAAATTTATGTTATTTAAATATTCAATTTCATTTCTTTAGGTTAGATAACTATTCATTTTCCCTTATTTATGTTAATTAATTATTCATTTCTCTTATTTATTTAACCTTGTGGTCTTAATTTTTTAGTTGTCTACCTATTTACCTAATGGTTTGGTTTTTTGTCAAACAAATTTTCTCTCACTATATTTGATCATCTAAGGTATGAACTTATGTATGTTGTTAAGTTATATGGTGTTATATGTATTTTATTTGTGTTTTTTTTTGGTAGAAAGTGCACAAACAAAAGACAAAACAAATGAGATATTGTCTAAATAAGTTGTAAAGATCGTTAAACATATTGAAAAAACATGAAGGCTTCATGGACAACATACGCATATATTATGAAATGTAAGACATTCAGTCTACTATTACTACAATCTCAATTTAAAATTGATTTTATCTATTTTGTAATTTCATGATTTATTATTATCTAATTCTCATTTCTATTTTTTATTCCAAAAGAGTCATCACAATGCTAATAGATGAGTGCTCTCCTATTCTGACTGCCCTAGAGCCTCCGGTGAACATGTTGATTTTGTTTATTATGATATGACGTTGTTACTAGCAAACTACATTTTTAGTTTCGATTTTTAAGTATGGCGTCAATTCTATGTCATTTTTGTATTAATTTATTTTAATTAAATTTTATGTTATATAATAGATGTTTAAACTGTGGTTGTTATTAATAATTTCATTACACATCTAATATATTTTATAATACTATTAATTAAATAGGCTTATAATCAATCTTTATATGTTAAATTAAGAACAATAATGTTCATCGACACTAAATTTCATCATTAAAAATGTTGTATAATGTTTTGCAACATGGTCTAAATTTATAAAAACAATAAATAAAAATAACTTATACATTTTTTCAACATGATTTGACAATCTCGCAACGCTCGATGTCGAACATTAATATTAGTATATATAAAGAAAGATCAATCAAATCAATGAGAAACCTCCGTTTCTGTTTATCTATTTCGTTATAATTTTGATTTATTTTTAATTAAATAAATCACATTTTTATTTTACTACGTTTTCAATTTCTCTTTTACTTAACAATTATTACATACATTTTTCTACAAATAACAACATTATTTATTTTACAATTTTTAATAACAATTAATTAATATATTAGTTTTATTTTTATTTAATAATTTATTATTATTAAAACATATATTTTAATTTTTTTTCTTTTTTTACATAACCAAAAAATTATTGGTAAGGTAAACTAGATTATAAAATACATATTTATATTATTTAATTTATATTTTTAGATAACAATTAACAAATATATTCGTTTTATTTTTATTTACTTTATTATTATTAGTATATTAAAACATACATTTAAATTTAATTTTTTTTCCTTTTCTTAACATAATCAAAAAGTTATTGGTAAGTTAAGAATAATTATAAATTAAGAATTGAGTTATATGAATCTAACTTTTTTTTTTGGTAAAAACTAATGAAATATAACTTTTACTTTTATTAACTTTGATATTATTAATTAAACATTATTTTTATTTACTTTTATATCAATAACTTAATCATGATTACAAATAACTTTATTTGTTAAAGTAAGGTAACAATAATTACAAATTAATATTTTTATTTATCACAACACCATTATTTCTTTTATTTATCTTTTCGTTAACTTCAAAACCTTTCATCTTTTTTTTAATTATGTATCATCAATATATAAATGAATATTTATTACGATCAATCAATATATTTGATACATAAAAATAGAATAAAAGATTAGTTGTGTAATTCCTTTAACCCCCAAACTCATCATTTGGTCCTTTTATTATATGCTTTTAATTCTCAATGCAACATTTAATTTTCCAATCAAATAAATAAATATTTAAATAACAAACATGGAAGAGAAATAGATCGATCAAAGAATACGGAATCAAGTACTCCTTAAAAAATACTACTACCGCGCATCGCGCGGGTCTGTTAGATCAATTTTAGTTGTAACCTTTGTATTTATTTTACTTTGAGGGTATATAAACCCTTGACTTTGTTCTTTTTAATACAACAGTTTACTTTTGCATATCTTGAATACAATATTACTTTTGACTCCTCATTCACTTTCTCTCTCTAGCTTTCTCTCTCTAAGAATCTTTAGATCTTGAGTTTACAATTGGTATCAGAGCAGGTTAGATTTTGAGAGATTTGAGAGTAGAGTTCTAATTTCGTGTTATCAGATCAATCGAATTTCAAATTCGTTAGAATTTTTTTTTTCTTTGAAAATCGGTTTTCTGGTCATTTCTATAGATCTATGTTGATTTTCTGAACGTTTTTCAGTGATTTTGGATTCAATTGCTCAGGAATTCAGTTTAGAACAAGTTTTGTTCTTGATTCGTGCAAAGATTTGATCAATTTGTAATCGAATTTGTCAATTTTGAATATTCCAGAAAAGTTCTCGAGTTTTTATTTCTGTTCTTCGCGAATTCTTGCTGATTTTTGGTGTTTGATCTATATTTGGATTAGTTTTGGATAATGAACCTGTTTCTAAGTGAATTCCGTGAGAGTGTTTTGAGAAATTTTGGACTTGTGTGATTTTCTTAGATCGTTAACCTGGCAGAATCGATTTTCGGTTCATTCATAAGAGTTTTCGGGTTATTCATCAGGGTTTTCGGTTCTTTCTTCAAGTTTTTCGGTTCTTTCATCTGGATTTTGTTCTTTTCGGCTAAGGTTTTCGGCTAAGGGTTTTCGTTCTTTTCAGTTTCATCTTCAACCGAGAAGCTAAGTTTTCGGTCTCTTATATAACCGAAAAGTTTGGTTTTCGGTTTCCTCAACAACCGAAAAGCGTGGTTTTCGGTTCTTTTTTTCTTCAGCCGAAAAGCTCTCTGCTACTTTTCAGCATGTCTCTTCAATCTCAAGTCTATAAGAATGAGTTGATGATGTCTCTCGGGACAGATACTCGTCCCCCTGTGCTTATTAATGAGAATGAGTATTCTCAATGGAGAGATCGATTTATTAATTTTCTTGAGAGACAACAAAATGGGGATTACATGGTTCGAGCTTTAACCAATCCTCCTTTTGAGAGACCTGTCAAGATAATTCCAGCCACTGCTAATACTGAACAATCCACAATATTAAAGCCAGTTGATGATTACAATGAAGAAGAATCTTTAAAATACAATGGAGAAAGAATTGCTAAGTCTAATCTCATTCTTGCCTTGCCAAATCACATATACAATCGTGTAGATTGTTACAAGAACAATCTAATGCTCATGTGGACTCATTTGGAGAAAATCATGCTTGGATCAGTAGTGGCTACTCAACTTCGAAAAACGAGATATATGAACAGTTTTGAGGAGTTCAAAGCAAAGAGTGGGGAGGATTTGAAGACTGTCTTTGATAGATTCTGTGCAGTGATAAATGATTTATACAAGATTAGTGTGGAAAAGTCCCCGTTGGAAACAAACTTAAAGTTTCTGAACGCTCTTCAACCTGAATGGACAAAGGCATGTCATAGACTCCGTATTGATCCAAAGATTTCAATCATGCCAATTCAAGAAATGTTTGAAATTCTCCTGAATGAAGAAAATCTGATTGTGGCAAAGAAAGAAAAGCAAGAAAAGAAGAAGAAAGGAAAAGATGTAGATCCTATTGCTCTAATGACTGCAAAATTTACTGAGCAAGCTTTTGAGAATGCTTATGATGGGAATATTGATGATGAAGGAGAAGCTCTTCAAAGAGCAATGATCTTACTTTCTCAGCAGTTTGCACGAAAGTTTCCTAACAGGGCCAGCTCCAACAACAATCTTCGTCTTTCATCTGGGTCAAGGAAGGTGGATTTTTCTGGGTCAAAGACTATCTATCCAAAGCCTGATCATCCAAAGCTTGTGGAAGAAAAGAGGGATGAAAAGAAACCTCCCACATGCTACAACTGTGGTAAAGTAGGTCATTATTCTAAAGAATGCCGAACAAAGGTGGTTCGTGATTCTACCTACTATCAAAAGAAGGCTGATATGTTGAAAAAGAAGGAAAGTGGAGCTGTTCTCTTAGCTGAGGAAGAATCATTTATTGATTTCTCTGATAATGAAGAAGAAAAAGAGGAAACTGCAGCAATGTGCTTTATCGGTGATGATCAAACTGATGATGAAGATGATGATTCAACTGATGAGTCTGAGGTATATTCTGACTTAGATTTTAAATTCATTAACTCTCAGTTTGATATTATCATTTATGCCTTGCAAAATTTTCGAAAAATGCTTAAATCTGAAAAGGAAGTGAATCAAGAAAAGTCTTATAAAATTGAAAAATTACAAATTTCTTTGGAAGATCAAAAATTGATTCTAAACGATACCAAAGAAAATTTGCAAAATAAAATAAATGAGTTGGAAAGTTCAAACAAGACTTATCTTGATTCATTGACTAGCTTGACCACTTCTAAAAATGAGCTTTCAAATAACATTGTTGATTTAGAAGAAAAATTATATATGAGAGCTCAATCTGAACAAACAATTAATATGAATAAACCTCGTAGTTATGAGTCCATTAAAGAAAAGTGGGGGCTTGGATATGAAAGTCCTAAATATTTAAATTTAGCCATTAACAAATCCCCCACTATATATCACTTTGAATATTTGAGACTTGCTCGTTATGCTCCCCAATTTATAATAGATTGGATGAATGAACAGCAAATCTTAGATATTGAGGCTAAGAGAAGAACGGAAAACACTAGAATGGAACTCCCATTTGTTTATTCGCGTGAAAATGCAAAATATTTTCCTGATCCTCAAAAGAAAAAGAAATCTGGGATATTTTTAAATACAAACTCATCTAACAAAACAACTTTACCAAACGACTATTTTGATTCTTATATCGTAAACAAAAATGAGGATAGTGTTTCTAAAACATCTTATGATACTAAGAAATACGTTCCTCCTTTGATTTTAGAATCTAAAATTGTTGAGTTGGAAGATAAGATAGATGATGATTTTATTCAAAACAGTTTGGAAAAAGATATCATTTTTACTGTTTTTAAATCTAGTTTTAAAAGGAATGTTATTTCTGAAAAACAAGTTTCTGGATTTTCTGAAGTTTCAGTTGAAAATAAAATGGGATTTTCATCAAGTGTTGGTTCTCGGTTCAAGCTAGAAACGAAAACTGGACTTTCTCGGTCTCAGTTAGAAACGAAAACATCAGTTTTCGGTTCATCCTTGGAACGAAAACCAGATTCTAACTCCTATCATTGTGATAATTTTATGACTTGTGCTACTGATGGTAAATCATATAAGTTGTCTGATCAAATGGATGATTCTTTGACTTTCAATGATTTTTATTGTTCAAAGAAAAGAAAAAGAAGTCGGTCAAGAAAGTCTAAGAAGAAAGATAAAGTTAAGTCTGATAAATCTGATTCTGATTCTTTCTTTTCAGATCGGCCTTTGAGAAAGGAAATCAAGATGGAATGGCGAGTGAAGAATAGAAAAATAGATGATATACATGTATTAGATAAACGTGATGATACTTGTAATAAAAACACATTTGCTAGTTTGAATAATGTTCAAAAATATTCTCGTGAGCAAATGTTGATTCTTCAACAGGATATCACATGTTTGTCTTCTCCATGTGATCTATCTTCTATTGCTTTACACATTTCATCTAAATGTACTAACTCTTCTTTGTTTCACTATGCAAAATCTTTTGTGAAAAGTACATTTTTCTTTAACAAACTCATGGAATGTTCTAATAAAAAGGGACCCATTCTGAAGTGGGTTCCTAAATCTTTGTGAGTTTTTCTACATGAATGCAGCCTAGTCATCTCTGGTATATGGACTCTGGATGTTCAAAACATATGACTGGCAATAAATCTTTATTGTCAAATTTTAAAGAACTGTCTGGAGGTCGTGTGAGATTCGGAAACATAGACACTTCTCCTATTCTTGGCTATGGCGATCTTGTACAAGGCAACATAACGATTAAAAGAGTTAGCTATGTTGAAGGCCTCGACTTCAATCTCTTTAGTATCGGGCAATTCTGTGATAAAAATTTGGAAGTCAATTTTAAATCAAAGAGAGTTTCAGTCAAAAATGACAGTGGTAAGGAACTTCTTATTGGTAGAAGACGGTCAAATCTTTACACTATTGACTTCTCAACAGTCAAGTTCCCTTCCAAGACTTGTCTTCTTTCAAAGGCTTCAGTTCAAGAAAGCTGGTTGTGGCATAGACGGCTAGCTCATCTCAATTTCAAGTACATTGATCGTCTTGCTAAAAACGATTCAGTTCGTGGTCTTCCGACTCTTCGATTTCAAACAGACAAACTTTGCCGAGATTGTGAGAAAGGCAAAATGAAGAAAGTTGCACACAAACCAAAGCCTGATTTTTGCACAAAGGATATTCTAGAAATCCTTCATGTAGACTTGTGTGGTCCAATGAAGACAAAGAGTATTGGTAAGAAACGCTATGTATTGGTCGTTGTTGATGATTATTCAAGATACACTTGGGTTCGTTTTCTGAAATCCAAAGACGAAACCCCGGAGATACTCATCACTCTCATCAAAACTACTCAGACTAACAAGCAAAAGCCAGTCAAGATTGTCCGATCAGACAATGGTACAGAATTCAAGAACAACATTTTACAAGCTTTTTATAATGAACATGGCATCCAACAACAGTTTTCTGCCGCACGTACACCACAACAGAACGGAGTTGTTGAACGCCGCAATCGTACGCTTGTAGAAGCTGCTCGTTCCATGCTTGCTTACTCTGAACTTCCTATCTCTCTTTGGGCCGAGGCTATCTCTACTGCGTGTTATACTCAGAACCGTTCGATTCTTCATCGCAGATTCAATAAGACTCCATACGAATTGATGAATGGAATCAAGCCCAATATCAAATACTTCAAAGCGTTTGGGTCAAAATGTTATGTTCTGAACGATCGAGATAACCTCAACAAGTTTGCACCAAAGGCTGATGAAGCAACCTTTCTTGGTTATTCAATTTCTTCAGTTTCTTATCGAGTATATCTTACTTCTTCGCGCAAAGTCATCGAAAGTGTCAATGTCAGATTTGATGAAGCTGCTGGTTTGGCTTCTGACCAGCCTGGATCAGAACCCGGTGTTATTAAGAATGCTTCTGATCAACCAAGATCAGAACCAGTGAAGATTTCTGATAATCAAGATTTTTCATCTAATACTTCATCTATTATTCTTACTGATCTTGATTTATTATTTGAAAATTTTTATGATGATGTACCTAAAACTAATTCTTCTAATGTTTCTACTGCTGTATTACAGGAACCTGGCATTGCTTCTTCTAGTTCTTCCGCTGCTATACAAAATTCTGATGATGCAATTCCAAATGTTCCTGTGACTGAACTTCCTACATCAGCAGTTGAAACTACATCTCAACTGGAACCATCCATTGTTATAGAGCTGAATTTTTCTCCACCAGTTCAATCTGAAGATGCTCCAGCTATTTCTGATGACTCTCAAACAACATTTCCAGATGTTACTTTATCTGAATCAGTTGAAGTAGTCCCTCCTCCAACAATTAATACTACACAGATTATCTCTTCTGATTCAGAACCTCTCATAATTTCATCTCATGATATTCAAAGTGTTCAAGATGAAATAATTCCTCTACCTCATACGACAAAATGGACAAAGGCGCATCCTCTTTATCAAATCATTGGTGATCCTGCTTCTTCGGTATCAACTAGGTCAAAAGTTGCTTCTTCAAATGAATGTTTGTACACTTGTTTTCTAAGCAAGCTTGAACCTACAAAAGTTTCTGAAGCATTGGCCGACCAAGACAGGATCATTGCAATGCAAGAAGAACTGAATCAGTTCAAGGCATTAAAGGTATGGCGTCTTGTTCCAAAACCACGAGGAAAGAGTATTATCAGAACGAAGTGGATCTTTAAAAACAAGAAAGATTCAGAGGGTATTGTTGTCAGAAACAAAGCAAGACTTGTTGCAAAAGGCTATCGTCAACAAGAAGGGATAGACTATGATGAGACATTTGCTCCCGTTGCACGTCTTGAAGCTATTCGAATGTTTCTTGCTTTTGCTGCTTATAAGAACTTTAAAGTTTATCAGATGGATGTAAAGACAGCGTTTCTTAACGGTCGTCTAAAAGAAGAGGTCTATGTCTCTCAACCGGAAGGTTTTATGGACAAAGATCATCCAGATCATGTTTATATCCTCGACAAAGCATTGTATGGCTTGAAACAAGCTCCAAGAGCGTGGTATGACGAATTGTCTGCATTTCTGCTAAGCTCAGGTTTCACAAAAGGTTTAATCGATACTACTCTGTTTGTTTTTAGAAAAGATTCTGATATTTGCTTAGTTCAAATTTATGTTGATGACATTATTTTCGGCGCTACTAATCCTTCACTTTGTACTTGGTTTTCCGATCTCATGACTTCTAGATTTCAGATGAGTATGATGGGAGAGATTAAATTCTTTCTCGGACTCAATGTTCAGCAACTTTCAGATGGGATTTTTATCAATCAAGCCAAATATGTCTTTGACATTCTGAAGAAGTTCAATATGGATAAATCTACAAGCATTGGAACTCCAATGGCTCATGGTGCAAAGATAGGCTTGGACCCAGATGGAAAAACTGTTGACATCAAGACTTACAGAGCCATGATAGGATCTCTAATGTATTTAACTGCCAGTAGACCGGACATCATGTTTTCAACATGCTTACTTGCACGATTTCAGGCGAATCCAAAGGAATCTCATCTGTTAGCTGTAAAACGGATCTTTCGTTACATCAAAGGAACACAATATCTAGGTTTGTGGTATCCTAAATCTTCTGATTATTCATTAACAGCTTTTTCAGATGCAGATTACGGAGGAAATCAGCTTGATCGCAAAAGCACTTCCGGCCATATCCAGTTTTTGGGAGATCGTTTGATTAGCTGGTCATCAAAGAAACAGAACTGTGTGTCAATCAGTACTGCTGAAGCAGAATATGTGGCCGCTGCAAGCTGCTGTGCTCAAGTGTTATGGATGAAAACACAGCTGCGGGACTATGGGATGAATTACAACAAGATTCCAATCTATTGTGATAGCAAATCTGCCATTGTTATTTCTGTAAACCCGGTTCAGCACACTAAAACAAAGCATATTGATATGAGATATCACTTTATAAAGCATCACGTTGAAGAAGGTACGATTGAACTTTATTTTGTACCTACTGAGTATCAATTAGCTGATATCTTTACTAAAGCATTGGATGAAAAACGCTTTAATTTTCTTCTGACGAAAATTGGAATGCTTAATTTAAAGATTCAAAATGATTAACAAATATTGTTTAACAGAATAGAATTTTTATAAATTTTCTATCTTTTGATTGCTTGTGCATGCCTAGGAAATATTTACAAGTTTATTGTTTATAAATGAGTGTTATTTGTTCAAATTTCAAAATTTCTGATCTCGATTGGTCCACTTCATGAAAATTTTGATATGAGTTTTAAGATATGTAGGTCAATATATAATAGTCATCAAGGCTTTGAAATCCTATTTTACAAATTTTATGGATGATTATGGAGATATAGGCTAAACTAATTAGTTAGTTGATCCTAGTGTTTGAGATGATAAAATATTTCATATTTCATAATACAGAAATCATTTAGTTTGATAGTTCATATCTGTGACCTTTCTGGTTTGGAAGAGTAAGATCCGCGGGTTGCTTGACAACTGACCCCCTAAGGCTACGGTTTGGGAGCGGTCGATCAGAAATTCTGCTATAAAACCAGTTAGAAAGTCATGTTCTACTGATATGAATGGGCTTAGGGAATATCGATATAGCCTTTCTGATCTGGGTAAGTAACTTCCGAGGGGTGCTTGTCACCTAGTCCCCTAAGGCTATGGTCTGGGAGCGGCTGATCAGAAAACCTGCTATAGGATCAGATAGAAAGTTATGTTTACGATGTTTTCTAGGCTTACTAAACTCTCTGGTTAAAAAGATGCCAAAGTGCACAAATGCAAAAGATGCTTTAAGAGCACACTCATTTGAAGATGCCTCTGTGCACACTGTAAAAAAAAAAAAAAAAAAAAAAAGATGCCAATGAGCACAACATCTCATGATACTTGGTGAAACTGCTAAGATGTGATAAACCTTTAAATCTATGAAAGTTCTATTTTTTTAGTGTGAGTAACAGCTGTTTTTACTCTTATATAGTGAAATACATTTTTCTTAAGACTGTTCATTTTTTCTCATGTTTGTCCACCTATTAGAAGGATGAAAATCTTTGTTTTCGAACTTATATACACTCTTTATGCAATAATACATGTCTATAGTTCCAAAAGCATGCATAGGATTTCATTAGATGGTTTATTTTATGAAAATTTTATTAGGTAAAATTTTATTTGTCAATTATTTTTTATTCTTTAAAATACTCAGTAATTACAAAATCTTGTTTAATTTTATTTTTTAAAAATGTTGATGTAATATGAAATGATTTTCTTTTCTCAATATTTTAAATTTTTTTTTTCTTGAAAAACCCGGTTCTTTAAACGTTTTTCAAATTTCACTTTTCCCAAGGTCACTATTCATCTTCTTCTTCATTTTTCTCTTCCATTCGGTTTCTTTGGGTTACAGTTTTTTTTTTTTCAAAGTTCAGATTGTCTTCGACTCATTTTGATTTCATTTGAGTATTTCGTGGTTCGCTGCTTCATCTTCGATTCGTCTTGATCATTTCGGTGGTGGTGAAGTTCAGGGGGAGTATTCGAATCGACTGGTTCTCCTAGATTTTAAGTCGATTTTTTTTTGTTGTTTTTCAACAAATTCCGCATTACAGGTATGTTTTTCTACTCTTATGCTTCGTTTGAAAGGTTTTATGAATGCATTTTTGTAGGGGGAGCAAAGGGAGTTCTTTCGATTATAATCTGGATAGAGTATTTCACTTCTCGGTTCACTCATAACCGAGAACTTCATTTTTCGGTTCACTCATAACCGAGAACTTCATTTTTCGGTTTACTCTCAACCGAGAACTTTACTTCTCGGTTCCCTCATCAACCGAGAACTTTACTTCTCGGTTCCCTCATCAACCGAGAACTTTACTTCTCGGTTCCCCTCATCAACCGAGAACTTCAATTCTCGGTTCTCTCACCAAACGAGAACTTCAACTCTCGGTTCACTAACTAAAATCTTTGCTTCTCGATCCAACCCATACCCGATAAGCTCATTTCTCGGTCTATGTTATAACCGAGAACCTCTCTTCTCGGTTCTTGGTGCAACCGAGAATCTTGCTTTTCGGTTCTTGTTTCAACCGAATTTTACCCTTTTCGGTTTGTTCTACAACCGAAAACCTCACTTGGTTCTTTCAGATTGATTATGTCCTAATTTTTTAACTATGCTTACTTTTCAGACTTAATGGCTGATGTTCAAGTACAACAAGATGAGAATGATCTCTTGGATCATCTTAATGATCAAGAACATATTTCTAGGCTTCGTCCTATGCCTTCTCAGCCTTCTACAACAGCTGATCAATCTGCTCAAGGACTAGTTCCGGATGATTTTCTGCATCATTCTCACTTCCTTCCTTACAAGGGCAATAATCATTATGTTGATTTTGGACATCTGAATATACGTGGAGTGGTGAAAGAAATTTTAAGAGGACATCCCCTTGCTTATGCGTTGACAAAAACAGTTGATGTTCCTGAGGTATATGTGCAGCAAGCCTGGCACTATATTACAAAGAATGATAAAGTAAATCCTCCACATTTCCTGATAAATGTAGATCAGTTTGAATCTCGCCTTACTTTCAGAAGGTTACGTGTGCTTCTACAATTTCCAGGCCCTGATTCCAGACCAGGCAAAGTTGCTTATGATCCGTTCCCTTCTGATCAAACTGTTCTTGATGGCATTATTGCACTTGGTTATAATGGTGAACTCAGGAAAGTGACTCAGTTTCACAAGGCTAAGCTTCCACCTCTCTGGTATGATTTCTTCTCTATATTCAATCGGTGCTTAACTTCAAAGGCTACTGGTACAGATAGCACAAGCATGCAGATTCTGAAGCTATTCTACTGTGTTATTCACGATCTTCATATCGATTATACTTTGGCCATCTGGACTGGTCTTTCAGAAGTTGTATATGCTAAAGTGACAAACAATAGGAGAAAGTTTGTGCCGTTTTTGCGATTTTTGAAGATCTTTGTTCGGAGCATTATGGATAGCACAGAGAATTTTCCTGCTCGCACTCAGTGGCCTCGCATTGCTGATTATCAGTGTAAATACTTCCAGGTTCAAAAGCATACGTTTGCGAATGAAGATCAATGGATGCCCATTCCAGCAATTCTTATTGTCAATTATGCAGATTTGACAAATGAAGCTGTGGTCGAATACATGCTAGATCATGATTACGAAATTCCACAGTCAGAGAATGCTGATACAGATGTTCAAGTTGATCAATTACATCAACAAGTTCAAGATCAGGTTGCAGAGGAACATGTTGATGAAGTTCAAGAAGTTGCAGAGCAAATTCAGAAACAACAACAGGCATTCCCTGTTGGTTCTCGTTTGGTTCAGGCAATCCCTGAGTCAGGTTCAGATATTCACTTTGTCATCGAAGATGAACTTGAGGAATTACATGCTGATGATGATAATCAAGAGTTTGTTGATTTTCAATCCAATCAAGAAGGTTCTGATGATGAGTCTGTTCCAATAAATCCAAGTGTTGGCCATCTTGCTGTAGACGAGCTTGATCTTTCACTGAAGAAATTTTCTGCTGCTCATGAATCTTCTACTGTTGTTGTTTCTACCACTGATTCAGCATTGGCTATGGTGTCCACTTCTTCTGCTTTGCACTCTTCTTCAAAACTAGATATTGTTCATAATCTTCTACGGACAACAAAGGCTTCTATGGACGCAGAAAGAGATACTCAATTATCCAGGATGGAGGCATTTCTGCAAGGAAATCTGTCAAATATTGATCCTTCTATTATCCCTCCACAGTTGTTGACCGGCAAACCCATAGAACTTCATCTTTCTCATTCAGCAGCTCTGGGTTCTGCACCTTCACTATCTGCACCGATTTTTTCGTCATCTACTATGTCATCGGGTTTTCTATCTTCTTATGCTCAAATGGCTTCATGTGCTACTATGTCATC
This sequence comes from Arctium minus, assembly GCA_954870635.1. NCBI lineage: Eukaryota > Viridiplantae > Streptophyta > Magnoliopsida > Asterales > Asteraceae > Arctium > Arctium minus. The sequence continues at coordinate 94,044,250 of OX941086.1, read as the reverse complement.
AACTTTTGCGGGTGCATCTTCTTCTTCTACTCCTGCAGGTCCTCGTATTGATGATCTTTCTGTTCAGGAAGTAGCTGAGCACTTAAGAGCTCGACTTGCATCTATGGCTCCAGCAAATCAACAGTCGATCGATCTTTTGTCTCTTCTCAGATCTTTTCAGCCATCATTTCGACCACCTACAACTGAAGATTCTCTCTCTGCTTTACGATCAGACTTTGAGAAATTTAGAGATGAGGTACAGTTAGGTTTGGGTCAATTGCAATCCACTGTTTTTGCCATTGCTCAACACTTGCAGGTTCCAAATGTCTCGTGTCGTGCTGAAGCTGGACCATCTAACAAGCGTTCACATGATCATGATGATTCTCAACCTGATCATGAGGGGGAGAAAAAGAGACGCTTGGATAAGTCTGCAGCTGATCTTTCTAAAGAAAATAAAGCAGAAACTGCTCCAAGTGAAACATGCTCTGCTGATAAAGAAAAGCCTAAAGAAGCAGAAACAGAAATGCTGTCTATGTTTGAAGACATGTTAAGCAAAGTAAATCTTCCAGAGACTGACATTTCTACAGAAAACAATTTACAGCTGGTACTTTATGTTGATCCAGATTCTGAGCCAGTCTCTTCTGTTATACCAAAATCTGTGAATATGACTGAGGCTGAAGCATTTGAGAATTTCAGAGCATCTTACGAAAATATTATTGATGTGGATTCTGAAAATGAAATTGATGACAAGTTTGAAAGCTTTTGGAAAGTTAAAGAAGAAGAAGAAGAAGATGATGATGATAGTGATGCTGATGTATTGTATGCAGATCTTTCATCTCAAGAAGTTAGATTCCCTTTTCAAGATGAACAGAATTCTCCACAAGATGATTCTTCTCAGATTCAGTCTAAAGCAGTTTCAAATCCTCTGTTTGTCTCTACAACTCTTATATCTTCTACATCAGTTGTCTCTGAGCCTCCAGCAATTGTTTCTAATGTGTCTATTCCAGTCGTGATTCCACCTACCAAGATTCCTCGTGCTCCAACAAGTAAATCTGATAAGTCAGTTGATCCTAATTATATGGCTCCTGATTTTATTCCAGAAAATCTTAGATTTTCAGGAATTCATATTTCAAGGGAACATAGACGACAAAGGTTTGAGGCTAGAGATATGAAACAGGTGTTTCGAAATGTATACCTTGAAGATACTCACCGAAGTATTTTTGTGAAACACAAGACTGCTTTGAGTTTTGAGTTTTTCTTGGGCATTGAAAAAGAGTCTGATCTTGTTAAACAGAACTATTTGATGGCCATGAGGTATTTGAGACAAGGAAAAGAAACAGTATATTCTGAGAAGGGGATTGTACAAGTTAAATGTGTTTCCATGTTCAACATATTCAACATCTGGGTTTCAAATTTCACTGTTCAACGAAGAGACTGCAAAGACTATACCTTCACAGAAGCAGATTTTAATGAAGTTCATGTGGATGATATTGAGTTTCTATTCAATTTCTTCAGCTCTCTCAATGAACGATCAGATGATATGAATAGAGCCTTCAATACTGTCAGAAGACATATTATCAGAACAATTCGCTTTTATAGCTTATTTGATTTTCAGTTGGGTGTCGAAAATCATCAACCTACGGTCAACTTGCACAAGCCAAAACAGAAGCTCGACAACATTAAAAGTTTCTTATTATATACTGTTGTTGATGAACCGTATGGTGTGGTGTACAGAAACTTGAAGGGTCGTCATTGTTTTATGAGATTTGAAGAAGTCTGCAAGTATTCTGATGGAACTTTGAAGCTTATCAAGATGCATCTAATTCAGAAGTTGAATTATGAAAAGCAGAATGTGGCAAACAGACAGAGATTCAATTTTTATCCACAAAAGGAAGGAAACAAAGAGTTACTGAGATTGGAGAAGGCAATTGATGTAATTCAAGACAGAATCAACTTTCGAAATGCTTTACGTCGCCTTGAAGCTCAAGTGGATATCAGAAGATTTTCTTGATTTTAGAGCTCGGTGCCAAAGGTTACAAAGGGGGAGATTGTTAGATCAATTTTAGTTGTAACCTTTGTATTTATTTTACTTTGAGGTTATATAAACCCTTGACTTTGTTCTTTTTAATACAACAGTTTACTTTTGCATATCTTGAATACAATATTACTTTTGACTCCTCATTCACTTTCTCTCTCTAGCTTTCTCTCTCTAAGAATCTTTAGATCTTGAGTTTACAGGGTCGCACACTAGTATATATATATATATATATATATATATATATAAAAGAAAGCATATGAGAGAGAGTGAATGAGAGGTCTCCAAAGAGGCTTTAGAATTTTCCTTGAAATTTGATTTTTTTAAATAAAATTGTGCATTAAATGAGTACAACCTTTTATTTTCTATATTATTTTTCATTGTAGTTTTTACTTATATAATCTTTTTATTTATTAACTTTTTTCATATATTAATTTTTTTAATAAATGGCCAAAATTTTATTTAACATTTGCTAAAAAAATGTGTTTTTATTTTTATTTACTTCATTTATATTATTTAAACATATATGTTTATTTGAAAAAAATTCTTTTCAATTTAATCATCTTATTTATTTCTTACTAACCTAACAATCAATATATAAAAAAAGACATATGAGAGAGAGTGAATGAGAGGTCTCCAAGGAGGCTTTTGAATTTTCCTAAAGTTTTGATTTTTTTTAAATAAAATTGTGCATTAAATGAGTACAACATTTTATTTTCAATATTATTTTTCATTGTAACTTTTACTTATATAATCTTTTTATTTATTAATTTTTTCATAAATTGATTTTTTTAATAAATGGCCAAAAGTTTATTTAGCATTTGCTAAAAAAATGTATTTTTATTTTTATTACTTAATTTATATTATTTAAACATATATGTTTATTTGAAAAAAAAAATTCAATTTAATCATCTTATTTTCTTACTAACCTAACAATCAATATAAAAGAAGACATAGGAGAGAGAGTGAAAGAGAGACCTCAAATCAGGTTTTAGAATTTTCCTACAGTTTTGATTATTTTAAATAAAAGTGTGCATTAAATGAGTACAACATTTTATTTTCAATATTATTTTTCATTGTAGCTTTTACTTATATAATCTTTTTATTTATTAATTTTTTTCATATATTGATTGTAACAACCCATAACTCCAACAATTCGAGATAAAGGATTAATATGAATTCATACCCATAATGGCCCCAAGTCTACAAAGAAAAATTCAAGGTTTACAGAAGATCACCTTCTACACAACTGAGAATTTTAAAGCAACTAACTATCAGGAAGTCTTCTAGAATCGGCACCGCTCACAACTTCTCTTTTCCTCTACCGGATCTTCCTATTTCGCGTCTACCTGAAAAGGTTTTTAGTTTTGAAAGAGCGAGGGTTAGACCATGAGGTCTAGTGAGTCCCCTCTAACAACAGTTCAACAACAAAGTTATAGAAAGATTTATAATAATATAAACCAACTCAGTTATAAACAATCAATACTTGCAACCATGCTTCTCGCACACACTACCGTCACTTGAAAGTGGCGGCATGCCTGACTCATACTGCCTTAACTGGGACACCCCCCCCCCCCCATTGGCATAAACGGGACACACCCCCCGGTATGAGTATTTACGGGACACACCTCCCAAAAATGAATATTTGCGGGACACACCTCCCGATATGATTATTTGCGGGACACACATCCTGGTATGAGTATTTACGGGACACACCTCCTGGTATGAGCATGTGCAAGACACCCCCCTCCCCCCCCCCCCCCCCCCCCGACTTCATGATATACTTGCTCACGATCACATATGCACATAAATAATTAAGAACATCACTATGAACAACAACCAATAAATCTTGCCGATAAGTAAGGCATAAATAACGTATAATCATGCTTTAAATAATTTTTCACGTGCTTTCATACATTTGAACATTTGAGGCATTTAGTTAGAAAACTCACCTGAGGTCCAGATCAAAGTTCCTCAAGAACAGGTCCGAAACGAAACCTATAAGAAAATACATTGGCCGGTAAACCTCGGATACTTTCTAATTCGCAACGGTAACCGACCTTGACTCACTAAAAACTTAAGCGATTGAATCCAAATTAAAACCGCTAATCTAGGCTCGTAAGATAAATACTACCGAGCTTACTCCCATGACCGAAATATTCTATAAGAAACCTGACCCACTAATTAAACATTAGCCCAAACCGGATAAATCAGGGCCTAACCTTGGAGAACAACCTGGGCCTACCACTACTGTTGAAGCCCAACTACAAAATAATTGGAAAACCAAATATGGGTTGCGGCCCAACATAAAATCACCCGGGGTCACTCGACCGGGGCTTCACATTGCCCAATGACCGGGGCCTGACCAAGGTGGTCGCCCGGATCCTAAGTCTGCGACCGGGGTCTTAACTCCTGGTGTCGACCGAGGTTTCACCGCCCGGTGTCGACCGAGACATCATACCCCGGGGTCACCCCCCAACCCGGGGTTTGTTCAACCAATAGCAACAGCTCCACAAGGGTTTTTCGACCCACACCCACTGCCGCGATCGGGGAAACAATTACAAACCCAAACTCCTCCCTTAAACTGGTCAATTCAATCCTTAGGTTAAGATATCATTTCTAATCCTAATCACCCCTTTACACACTGATGCGATAAATACCCAGAACTCCCAAATCAATTGAACCTCAAAACTCAATCAATAACTCATCAAACAAACTTAAAATCATAGATTACCATAAACCCCAAGAATAAAAATATAACAAAGGATGAGGACTCACCTTGAAGAAGAACACAACCTTGAAATGTCGACCCCTTTCCTGCCTTCTCCAAAATCGCACACAGTTACACCCTTTTTCTTCTTAGCCGCCGTATGATACAAAAATGAGATCATTAGGGTTAAAATCCCCTTTTTTCCAATGATACATCTTACCCCCTTACATTTTTTAGTCTTGACCAACTCACACCCAACTTTTTAAAATATACAAAATTTAAAACCGGTTATTACTACATCCTCCCCTCAAAAGAATTATGTCCTCGGAATTCCCTCGTTGAACAACCCGGGATATTGGGCCCTCATATCCGACTCTAATTCCCAAGTCGCTTCTTGTCCTTTATGAAATCGCCATTGTACTTTCACCAATCGAATTTCCTTACTCCTTAGTTTCTTCACTTTACGATCCAAAATGGCCACCGGTTCTTCAACATAGCTTAGTTTCTCGTCGATCTGAATGCCATCCAATGGTACCGCCACATTTAATTCCGCTAGACACTTCTTCAAATTAGACACATGGAATGTAGGGTGAATACCTCGCAGCTCCATGGGTAGATCCAGTTTATACGCTACCTCCCCAACGCGCTCCATGATAGCAAACGACCCAACAAATCTCGGTCTCAACTTGCCTTTCTTGCCGAAACGAACAACTCCCTTCCACGGTGAAACTTTTAACATCACCTTGTCCCCTACTTGAAATTCTATCGGCTTTCCTCGCTTAGTCGCGTACATCTTCTGACGATCTTGAGCTACCTTTAACCTTTCCCGAATCTGGTTGACCTTATCGGCCGTCACTTGCAAAATTTCCGGTCCTGCTAGCTGTCTTTCGCCTACCCCATTCCAATATAAAGGTGTTCTACACTTACGTCCGTGCAAAACTTCTAACAGAGCTGCTTGGATATTATCATGATAACTATTAACGTAGAAATCAGCACAAACGACGCCAGCATCACCGACTGGAATAACAACCACTTCAATTGTCAATTAAGCGAGTCGCCTAACTTTGAATTCCACAATCAACCTACAATTACGAGTTCCTTTATCGGGTAACCTTCCGTAGCAAAAACACTTCCATCATTATAACATACGTCTAGTGCAAAGGCACTTTCTTTCCGAACCACACGGTTACCTCACTCCGGGGTTATTCAACTCACACACGATAAACGTACATCGCTCCAACGTCATTACCCAATCTTCTTGCATGGAAGAAAATTTTCGCAATTCCTTACATTCATAATCTACTAGTTCCAACAGATTGAAATCTAAAGGCACACCCTTTTAATTCCTCCACCCTTTCAACAAATGCCCAGACATTATTGCGATGACTCCAAATTTCATCTGATTAATCACGGAGTGACCTTACTAGCAACAAACTGTTCCAAATTGCTTAACACTGAAGGCCAGACTTTCTTTGAACCCTTTCCACGCAACTTCAAGCCTGACTCAAAAGTCTTTCGCTTCGAATCGTCATATCACACACTATAATCTCCTTCTTACACCCTTATTGGGATTCATAAACTTACTAACGGCGAAGTCTGAAAACATAATTCCACACTTTTGTATTTAAACATACCATTTCCACTTCCTCCTACTAGTGTAGGACATTACTCGTTCCATTCTCTTATCGACCAACTACGTTGAAAGCGCCTTTATACTACTGCGTTAACCAACGATTCCTCACAATTCTCATTCGAGATACACAACCAGGCTCTTCCAAAGAAATACATAATGCTTGAATACCCTGCGCATTTCTCGCTTTCCCAAAAGGGTTGTTCCATCTGCTAGAATTCCTTTATCCCCAAAGGCGACTTCGACATCCCCACGGGTTAACATAACTACTACCATAACCTCAAGAACAAATCCGTTCGATCTTTCCAACAATATCTTGGTGGAATAAACTATATTCGCCCATAACCTGACGCAACACCAGAGCACCAGGTTCCTCTTTTGGATAGCCGTTAACTTCATTCGAAACTTTATCCTCAACTTAGTAATACCTCGATACCAACCAAACGCCCATTCATTCAACGACACACGCACCACTTATAAATCATTCCCCAGAAATCCCAGACAAGGACGTTCATCCTATAACAAAAACACTTGCCGACCACCACCCTTAAAGAAGTTCCTTCTCACCATAAAGAATTGCACACCCACTCATGTCATGAAAAACACCAACTCATCGATGCAACCACCACCCTACCACCCTATCTCAGCACACCCAAAATCTCCGCAACTAACTTGTCCACACACATTTACCTCCATTTTCGTACATATCATAACACCAATATCTGAATTCAAGGCATTTCGCGACTTGGTCTTCTTCGAGTCTGAATAAAACGCAAAACTATATTCCTCCAATTTACCCAGCCAGATATTGCTCCTTGCCAGCTCAAACGTGATCTGCTAGAAACAAATAATGGTAGCCAGAAAGATTAAGCGTACTACTCCTAAGATTTAAGCGCTCAAAGCACAACTCCTCCAGTTGAGCTAAATAACTTCACTCCTACACAAACCAACAAAACCTCGTCGAAGATCACCTAACCAAAAGGTAATCATCCAATTCCGAATTACTCACACTGGTGGTCCAGCGTCACACCATAAAACCCAACGAAACCATCCATGGCTACTTCTTCATTTTCAGCGTCCCGTCATTGACCTCAAAAAGGGTCGTTGGCTTCAACGTCAAAAGTCGACATGGTGGTACTTCAACCACATCTCCGACCAACTGAGATTCCCACTGGGACCTACCTCTCCCAATACAACAACTTACTAATATAAGAGCATCATAACAACTTCGAATTCCACCCTAGGCACCACATCTACCGACATCCCCATCTTATGCCACTGAACAAACGAGTATGCCATAAAAACATCCTTAACGTCGAAGATCAAGGCCTCCAATAACCACCTCCTGCTATCTAGCATATTTCTTTAACAAGAACGCCAAAGTCAAGAATTGACTACCCTCTGATTGAGCATCACACTTCCATTATCAAAACTATCATCATTCTTAACTACAACCTTCCCCCACGACCTAGAGAGTTCATAGCCTTCATACGTGACACACCAAAATTTAAATTCTTGACACTTTTGAAAATTTAGAAGGGACTACATTATGAAACAAACTTGAGTGTACACTACACAATGTCGACTAGCCATACGCAACGATTTCAAGAATTGTTCAACCCCAACTCCACAACAAAATACTCTTCACCACACCCCAATATCGGAGTTGCCACAATTGAAATTATTTTCGTTGAACTTTACCCACCAGATTTATAAAATACCACAAAATTGCTTATAATGTGTGTGTTAAGCGACTCTCACCCTCATTGATATGACAACACATGTCTGTACCAAACTCACTTATAAAATCATGCGATCAAATGTTGTTTTGATTTTCATAACAAAGTTAACTCATTTTCAAAGAGATATAAAATAATTCTCCCACACCAAAAATTGAATTTTTTTTGTCATTCAACGCCATAAACTTGTCTGTTCACTACCAACACACGTTTGCACGCGTCGACACGTTTTCAAAATAAACACCTCGTAAGGCACACACACGCCAAAAATATCTAATATGAATGATATGATAAGGCTTCAGCAAATTGTTTGAAACACAATGCATGGGACTCAATGACATTGAAGGCTATTTACTCTGACAAGGTCAACTGCTTACACTCACTATGATTTTTTTCCAAACTCCTCATTTTCGACCAACCAGTTGGGTTCCTCTCCTATGTCACAACCTCCAGCACCAACGCTTCCCAACATCCTTGAATGCCCAACTACTATTTTGCCACTGTGACTAAAGATTTGCAGGTCAAACGTCCTCACTTTGACCCTAAACAAACTTACCAACAATAGCTCATTTCCATCCGATCCTCACTTTACTTTATCAATCACACCGATATTGTCTCTCAAACACCCTTCAAATAACTACAGATTCAAAAGCTCCATCTCTATCCTTAAACTCCTGGGTTAACACTCTCCTGATTCACACTGATAAACATAACAAACTACCAAGCCGAAGACTCCCTTGGAGCGCCGAGCTCACTTCTAAACGATATTCTTTTCTTTATGGACCCAAAGGGTCCTCTTCAAAATGAATCTTCTACCTTCCACACATACTCATCCTAACCGAAAATAACCTTAAAACAATTAGCGAACCCACATAGCATGCAAGACCAACACTATCATTTCAAAGATATAACTCTCTACTCAAAACTACACCCCTCAAATAACTCAACAATAGAAATCCAGTATGCCCATGCACCTGTAAATTCATAATGGCATTGGCTAGATGCAATTCTGAATTTACCTTACATGAGAGTACTCACTATTGTTGTCACAACTCTCGATGATCAAGGTCTTCCTTAAAGGCTTCCTAAATCTCAGTTGTGTCCCCCTACTCCACAGTTTAAGTTTAGGCCCATCCGATCGCCTAATTCCCTTAAACTATGGCTCTGATACCAATTGTAACAACCCATAACTCCAACAATTCGAGATAAAGGATTAATATGAATTCATACCCATAATGGCCCCAAGTCTACAAAGAAAAATTCAAGGTTTACAGAAGATCACCTTCTACACAACTGAGAATTTTAAAGCAACTAACTATCAGGAAGTCTTCTAGAATCGGCACCGCTCACAACTTCTCTTTTCCTCTACCGGATCTTCCTATTTCGCGTCTACCTGAAAAGGTTTTTAGTTTTGAAAGAGCGAGGGTTAGACCATGAGGTCTAGTGAGTCCCCTCTAACAACAGTTCAACAACAAAGTTATAGAAAGATTTATAATAATATAAACCTACTCAGTTATAAACAATCAATACTTGCAACCATGCTTCTCGCACACACTATCGTCACTTGAAAGTGGTGGCATGCCTGACTCATACTGCCTTAACTGGGACACACCCCCAATTGGCATAAACGGGACACCCCCCCGGTATGAGTATTTACGGGACACACCTCCCAAAAATAAATATTTGCGGGACACACCTCCCGATATGATTATTTGCGGGACACACCTCCCGGTATGAGTATTTACGAGACCACCTCCCGGTATGAGCATGTGCGGGACACCCCCCCCCCCCCCCGACTTCACGCTATACTTGCTCACGATCACATATTCACATAATTAATTAAGAACATCGCTATGAACAACAACCAATAAATCTCGCCAATAAGTAAGGCATAAATAACGTATAATCATGCTTTAAATAATTTTTCACGTGCTTTCATACATTTGAACATTTGAGTCATTTAGTTAGAAAACTCACCTGAGGTCCAGATCAAAGTTCCTCTAGAACAGGTCCGAAATGAAACCTATAAGAAAAGACATTGGCCGGTAAACCTCTGATACTTCCTAATTCGCAACGGTAACCGACCTTGACTCACTAAAAACTTAAGCGATTGAATCCAAATTAAAACCGCTAATCTAGGCTCGTAAGATAAATACTACCGAGCTTACTCCCATGACCGAAATATTCTATAAGAAACCTGACCCACTAATTAAACATTAGCCCAAACCGGATAAATCAGGGCCTAACCTTGGAGAACAACCTGGGCCTACCACTACCGTTGAAGCCCAACTACAAAATAATTGGAAAACCAAATATGGGATGCGGCCCAACATAAAATCGTCCGGGGTCACTCGATCGGGGCTTCACATTGCCCAACGACCGGGGCCTAACCAAGGTGGTCGCTCGGATCCTAAGTTTGCGACCGGGGTCTCAACTCCTGGTGTCGACCGGGGTTTCACCGCCCGGTGTCGACCGAGTTCCCAACTCCCGGTGTCGACCGGGACATCATACCCCGGGGTTACCCGGTCCCCCCCCCCCCCACCCGAGGTTTGTTCAAACAATAACAGCAGCTCCACAAGGGTTTTTTGACCCACACCCACTGTCGCGATTGGGGAAACGATTACAAGCCCAAACTCCTTCCTTAAACTGGTCAATTCAATCCTTAGGTTAAGATATCATTTCTAATCCTAATCACCCATTTACACCCTGATGCGATAAATACCCAGAACTCCCAAATCAATTGAACCTCAAAACTCAATCAATAACTCATCAAACAAACTTAAAATCATAGATTACCATAAACCCCAAGAATCAAAATATAACAAAGGATGAGGACTCACCTTGAAGAAGATCACAACCTTGAAATGTCAACCCCTTTCCTGCCATCTCCAAAATCGCACACAGTTACACCCTTTTTCTTCTTAGCCGCCGTATGATACCAAAATGAGATCATTAGGGTTAAAATCCCCTTTTATTCCAATGATACATCTTACCCCCTTACATCTTTGAGTCTTGACCAACTCACACCCAACTTTTTAAAATATACACAATTTAAACTCGGTTATTACATTGATTTTTTTAATAAATGGCCAAAAGTTTATTTAACATTTGTTAAAAAAATGTATTTTTATTTTTATTTACTTCATTTATATTATTTAAACATATACGTTTATTTGAAAAAAAAATTCAATTTAATTATCTTATTTTCTTACTAATCAATATATATATATATATAAAAGAAGGCATAGAAGAGAGAGTAAAGGAGAGGCCTCCAAGGAGACTTTAAAATTTTCCTAGAATTTTGATTTTTTTTAAATAAAATTGTGCATTAAATGAGTACAACCTTTTATTTTCTTTATTATTTTTCATTGTATCTTTTACTTATATAATCTTTTTATTTATTACTTTTTTATATATTGATTTTTTTAATAAATGTCCAAAAGTTTATTTAACATTTGTTAAAAAAATGTATTTTTATTTTTATTTACTTCATTTATATTATTTAAACATATATGTTTATTTGAAAAAAAAATCTTTCCAATTTAATCATCTAATTAATTTTCTTACTAACCTAACATTATTTATAAATCAAAACTTACATGAATCTTATTTTTTTTACTAACCTAACAATGTTTATAAATCATATTAACCTAACAATGTTTATAAATCAAAACTTATATTTAACATAGTATTTATAATAATATTTTTTTTCTTTTTGATTAAGCTAACAATGTTTATAAATCAAAACTTACATTAATCTTATTTTTTTTACTAACCTAAAAATGTTTATAAATCATATTAAACATATTAAACAATGTTTATAAAGTCTTTTTTTTTTAATTAGCTAACAATGTTTATAAATCAGAACTTTTTTTATTTACTTTTTATTTATAAATCAAAACTTCCACTAATCTTATTTTCTTACTAACCTAACAATGTTTATAAAGCAAAACTTATATTAAGTGAATAAGCTAACAATGTTTATAATTTTATAAGCATATATTATTTACTAAACTAACAATGTATATAAATGAAAAGTATTTCACATAATATTTTTTAAGTTAACAATGTTTATAAATCAATAGTTTTTTTTTATTATTACTTAGTAAGATAATGAGCCTTATAAATAATTATTTATTGTACTATAGACAATTTATTAACAATTACTTTATTTATTTATGATACATATCATGTCCATTTCATTATGTTATAAACATAAATTAATGTTATCATTAAACAATTATCTTATCATTAATATTTTGAAGAGTCATTTGTTAACATTTAGTTAACTTTATATTGCATAAAGAAAGTGACGGTTACCATTAATTAGTATATTCATGACACTTATTAGTCATTATGTACTCATGTTATATAAATGAATTACATAACATATGTTATATTTAATTTTATTTAATAGGTCTATTTCATTATAACATATCATTATATAGTTATGTTATATCATTAACAATTATTTATAAAAGGTAATTCAATATATATATACACACACATATATAACAAATATTTTATATTTATAGATTTCACTTTATTTATCACGTCATATTTATTACAACCTATAATTTTTTATAGAGTTATGTTACATAAATAAGTTACCATTCTCATTAACAATATTTTACGTATTTTTAGATAACTTTATCTTAATAAAATGATGATTACAGTATTTCCCTTGCATCTATGTGTGTATACATATATAATATATATATATATATATATATATATATATATATTTGGTTTTAGTTATCTAACAATGCTTATAAATCAATTGTTATTTTTTATTACTTAGTAAGATAATGAGCCTTATAAATAATTATTTATTGTACTATTAACAATTACTTTACTTATTTATGTTACATATCATGTTCATTTCATGTCCATTTCATTATGATATATTGATATAAACATAAATTTATGTTATCATTAAAAATAAATTATTATTATTTTCAATAAACAATTATCTAAGAGTCATTTATTAACATTTAGTTCACTTATTTATGTTGCATAAAAAATTGACCGTTACCATTAATTAGTATGTTCATGACACTTATTAATCATTATGTATTCATGTTATATAAATAAATTACATTATAACATATCATTATATAGTTATGTTATCATAAACAATTATTTATAAAAGGTAATACAATATATATACATATATACACACATAACAATTATTCTATATTTATACATTTCACTTTATTTATCACGTCACATTTATTATAACATATCATTTTTAAAGAGTTATGTTAGATAAATAAATTACCATTATCATCAACAATATTTTACGTATTTTTAGGTAACTTTATCTTACTAAATGATGATAACAATATTTCCCTTGCATCTATGTGTATATACATTTATAGAGGTGTTTTCAAATGCAACATTTTTAAAGGTTCAACCCATGCAACCCACTTATCTACCACATATTTTATTTTCACCTTTTTTTATTAAAAAGATAAAAACAAAATATGTGGTAGATAAATGGGTTACATGAGGTTGCACCATTAAAAAGGTTGCATTTGAACACCCCTCTACATTTATAATATCATATATATATATATATATATATATATATATATATATATATATATATATATATATATATATATCGAAAGGAACATTGTTTCAATTTATTTGACGAATTTTTTTGACTGTTTTCATTAATTATTATCGACACAATACTTACATGATAGTCATTACATATATTATTATTTACACAAAACCCCATTCTACATATTGTTTAAAAAGAACTTTAATATTAAATAGTTAAAAAGTAAAAAAAAAAACTTATTATAACCTATCATTACATAAATGAAATACTTATGACAATTGAATACAATTAAATAACAATTATGATTTACTAATGATTATAATTTTATTTATTTTAATTCAATTTCTCTCTATATAAAGGTTGTAGAAAAGGTAATTATTTCCAAATACTTGAATCATTGTTTGTTATTTGATTTCAAGCGTCATGGAGTATTCTTTACTAAACAAGTTGAAAAATGATCGTGATGATTACATTATCAAAATTCGGATTTGTGAGGTATATTTTTTTCATTCTCTCTTTCTTCTAGCTTTCAAAATTTTCTCATCTATATTTATTTATTTTTAATCTTAGTTCTTAACCATTATGTCTTTGACCGCTAATGACAAATGTTTTCATGACATACATGCTTACTATCTTGGATTCATCTGTCGAGAAAATGGAACGCGATCGTCTTGCTGAAGGTGGGCCTTCGAAACTTTATCATGTCCCGTATCTACCATCCGTCTCCAAGTTGGTCTTCTCAATGGCAATGGGGGTGGTGTCACTCTGCATAACTGCTTAACAAATCATGTTTTGTTTCAAGTAGTTTAACCGCTCATGATGGAAATGGATATATATATATATTTTTACCATGTTGCTAATGCAACATCAAAAACGTTTAGGATGAACTTTAACAACAAACATCCCAATCTCTACTTTTCATTTTCGAATATTTTTTTTTAGATTTCACAAATTGGATTTTTTTGGTTCGATTACTTATGAAATCGACCAACATTTATTTCTACTGCTACATTATTGATAAGTTCAAAAGATATATATTCATAGATTACACTATTCGTCGTACTTATGCTCATATAATAATCGTTTGATTCGTCGCGCAAGGCGCGGTGTTGTTACCTAGTATATATATAAAAGAAGGCAGAGGAGAGAGAGTGAAGGAGAGACCTCCAATGATGCTTTAAATTTTCCTAGAGTTTTGATTTTTTTAAATAAAATTGTGCATTAAATGAGTACAACCTTTTATTTTCTTTATTATTTTTCATTGTAGCTTTTACTTATATAATCTTTTTATTTATTAATTTTTTTTCATATATTGATTTTTTTTAAATGGCCAAAAGTTTATTTAACATTTGCTAAAAAAATGTATTTTTATTTTTATTTACTTCATTTATATTATTTAAACATATATGTTTATTTGAAAAAAAATTCTTTTCAATTTAATCATATTATTTTCTTACTAACCTAACATCAATATATATATATATATATATATATATATATTAGCGGTTGTTTGTAATCAATTTGTGACAACGGTTTCGTTGGCTCGAGAATGTCATCCATTATCTTGCTTTCGGTTTCTTTGACGACTAACCCGAAATCTATTGTCGACTTTTTATGATCGGTTTCTTCTTGTGATTCTATTTCAACGGTAACGACTTTATCTTCAACCTTATCCGATAAGATTTCGTCCTTTTCAGATGGCTTTTCCGGAATGGGTGGTTGTTTGACGAGGAAAGAAACTGATGGTATAATGTGATCGTAGTTGTTGTCGCCCAAAACCATGATTGATTTCTCGTGCGTATCCTTTCTCCAAGAGTTGACGTTGTTGGGTTCGGGATGGAGTTTCTTAAGGATCTGTTCATAATTTTCCGGCAAGAATCGTTCCATCATAAGCTGTTTCATTCTCCTCCAAGATCGAACTGGTCTCTTTCGTTGTCGTTGTCTTTGCACGATCAATTTATCCCACCAAATAGCGGCGACACTCTTAAGAAGAAAAGCAACCAACTTTACCTGTATGTCTTTGGGAACATCCATAATGTCAAAGAATCGGTCGACTTCGATTTGCCAATCTAAAAATTATTCTACTCCTTTGGTTCCATAGAAAGACGGGATGTCCACTTTTATTCGGTTATTGTGGTCGTTTCTTTTCAAGTTCACTGGTTCTTCTTCCTTATCTTCTTTGGATTCGAAACTTGAAAATTAACCCGGTTACGGTGGCCATTAAACGGTGCCATAGTCGGTCCTTCAAACATGTCTCTTCTCCGACGATTGTCGTTGACGTTGTTGGGTTGAAGCATGTTAACAACCGCTGTTAGATTAACGAGTGTTGTGGATAAGGCCACATCCGACTCAACCACGTCTGCTTTGGTAGCGGGATGTTGATCTGCTATGGTTAGTGAAAAGACAGGCGAATCCTGCTCTGATACCAACTGACGCAGCGTAGGTTTGTGGAAGGATCGACAAGCGTCTAAACCCTTTAACGGTTGAGAATTACGGAACGTAAAACTCAGATTCAAGAGAAAACTCTCTAAAAAGCTAAAGTTTTATTGATTGATAACTTGATAATAAATAAACCTATTTATAACTTAAACTAGGGAAAAGATAAATACTAAAATAAATCTAATCCTAGAAAAGATAATTACGCAAACTAAACTAATCCTAAACAATTAATAAAGATAATTAAAAGGAATTTATAAATAAAGTATGGATAATTGCATCGTGGGTGCATGAAAAAAAAGAGTTTGGTGATGCTTGGGATTCCATGGTTTCCATGCACGCCAACACAATGTCTTGGGTGGGTTTCATGCGACCCAAGTCGCATCGAACCCGCATTCGGTTCTGTTTGCCTCTTTTTTTATGCCAAATTCCTAGTCTCTTGCGAGCTCATTTTTTCTTTCGATCCCGTTTTCCTCTTTTCCAATGTAACGACCGTTAATTCTCAAGGTTTAGTAAAAACATTTTTCTTGCTTGTGGGAGTGAAGTGTAAATAATAAAGAAGATTAAGGGTCTGTTTGGTAAATAATCCACAAAAAGGGCTCAATACCCTAGAGTCTCTATTGCTGTTCAGTCTCGTGTATGTGTTATGTGTGTGCGGCGACCCAAGGAAGAAGAGAGGAGCGATCGAAGACGATATTTGGAGAGTTGGAATTGAAATCGCATGGGGAATATCTTTTGGAGGTAAGTATCAAATCAGAACCCTTATTTTCTTCCTTTCGATTTGTGTATAGAGGATTTGGGTGTTTTAGGTTTTGGGGTCGAATATGTGATTGGGATAAGGGGTATAGGGAACTGTTTAACACTTGATTCCCCTATCTAAAATCTGGTTTAGGTTATTAAATTAGATTAAGAAATGTATAGTTTAGGGTGGTGTTTGTTTCTAGTTGGATTAAGGGGTGGATGAGTTCGATACCCCATTCCTGTGAGTCGCCTAACCTGTTGCATCCCAACCGGGGTGGCCCGGTGTTTTCTTGACCGGGGTCACCCAGTTTAGCATCGACCGGATGGGGTGGGGCGACCGGGGCCTCCCGGTGCCATCTCGACCGAGGCCGCCCGGTGCCATCTCGACCGGGGCCGCCCGGTATAGTCTTGACCGGGGTGGGCCGGTGCCTTAGCGACCGGGGTCGCCCAGTGTCACTTCGACCTGGGTCGCCCGGTATGATCTCGATGGGTACCGGGGGATTTTAAAACCTGGATTACCCGAGGTGTTCGACTCCCAGATTAGGATAAACCCATTTCCTCATTTCCTTTAGTCGAACATCGATCTAGAAACTATTAAAATTAAGATAAATTTTATAATGGCTTCACTATACGGATTGTAGGGGTTCGATTTGTGAAAGGTTAGAGTTCGAGCGTGTGCTGAGTTTTTCTTCATAAGGTGAGTTCCCTTGTTTTTTTATATAAATGTGTAGTTATTTTGAACTGGAAATGGATCTCACTCGATAATAATCATGTCATATTTTATCAGTATTTGATCAATCATGTTTTTAGCGGTGGAAAGCGGTTGTTATAATAAACTTTATACCATTTTATGTTCTATCCTTATGTACATGCATGGTGGTATGTCGGTGTGTTATTATGGATGAGTATTTTGCCATGGCTATCTATAACCATCGGGGATGGTTGAACCATGTGTTTGGAATCCGTTTCCTTACACATGGGAACGACATCTACTGGGGGCCGTATGGGGATCTACCGGGGGGCCCCGAGGATGAGTAGTCCAGATTTGAATTGGACGTTGGTATGGATTCAGTAAACTCTGATAATTTGCGGTTTGTGGAATTAATATATCTAAATTATGTATGTTTTCTGTTTCTTTTAAATAATAATCGGACAAGGTTGGGAATTCACTAGACGTTTCGGTCTAACCCTCGCTATATTTTGTAAAAATCCATTTTCAGGTAATAGGGTCGTGGCGGGATCCTCAAAAGCAAAAGAGAAATGTTAAAGTTAGCAGTTTTGAAGAGTGGGCCTTAGTAGCGGCGTAGTTGCTTGTTCAATTTAGTTTCTCCGTTGTAACAGACTAATACTGGATGGTTTAATTTCCTGTTTTAGGAGTTTTGTATTGGGACCTACCATTGTTGGGTTTTGTTTATTATAATATTTTGTTGTTAAATTTTTGGGTTGTTACATTTGGTATCAGAGCCATGGTTTAAGCGATTTAGGTGGCCTTATTGGACCTAAACTTAAACTGTCAGTGGGACACAACCGAGAATTAGGGGATCGTAGGACTGCCGCGTTAGGAAATTGTGTAACGAGAGATAGGGACTAACATGTAAGGTAAATTTGGAATTACAATTGGCCAATGTAATTGCAAATTTACGGGTACATGTGCATATCTATAATATCTTGTTGCATATAGGATTGTAAATTTAAGTTTACCTTTATGTTGTTTCAGTGTCGTCATGGCGGATCGGGTTTTGCGATCTAGGGCAGTGCTGGGAGAAGGGAATGTACCGGCATATGAGATTCGAACTGAATTACCGAGAGGCCCTACTGGGAGGTCGAACGCTGGGGGACGGGGACATGGTCGAGGGCGTGGTCCAGCCTGGACTACCCGAAGGGCTACGACCCACGTGAAGGGAATTAATGCTGGAAACCGGGGAGGAGCTAACACCCGAACTGCTCGCAGGGCGATAAGTGCTGGGGTTATTGGTGATAGGGAAACATCACACCAGGAAAGCTCAGCGACGGTAAGAGGACGGGGGCTGCAAGGGCTCGGGGTCGGGGTAGGAACCAGGCCTTTGTAACCCACGAGACGTTTGCTGCGGAAATGAGGAAGCTTCAGGAGACTCTACAAGTGTTGTTGGCGCACCAAGAGAAAACAGCTTCGGGAAGTAAGGATAAGAGCGAAAGTAGGGAAGTGACTGAGCTATCAAGCCCGCCAGTGACTGAAGTGGGGGGTAACTCTTTATCGATGGTCGAGACGGCAACCAAGGTAATGGCGAAAGGATGTAGCTACAAGGAGTTTGCAGCCTGCAAACCTCCTACTTTCAAAGGAGAGTGTGACCCGGTCTTGGTAATGAAATGGATCAAGGAGATGGAGCTGGTATTTGCTACCAGCAAGTGTGCCAGAGAGGATAATGTAACGTATGCTCTATCTATGTTGAGATCTGAAGCCACCTTGTGGTGGGATGCCGAAACAGGGGGATTAGGAGTGGTCGCCGTAGAAGGCATGTCTTGGGAAACTTTCGTGGGTAAGTTCAAAGCACAGTTTTGCCCTCTGGCGGCAGTGAAAAAGTTGCAGGAGGAATTTCTGGGATTGGAACAAGGAAGTATATCAGTAAGATAGTACACCAACAAGTTCATCGAGAATTCTTGTTTTGTTGGAACATACTTGTCGGACAAAGAAAGTAGAGTAGAACGATTTATTTTCGGGTTGAAGAAGAACTTGCGCGAATGGGTTTCTGCAAGGGAACCAACAACTTTTCAGGATGTCGTGCATGCAGCAAAATGACAGAGAAAGAGAAGAATCGCCAGTTAACTGACAGAGTAGGCGACAAGAGGAAGTGGGACGGACCGACGGCAGACCCGAGGAAGGGTAAGAATTTCAGACCAAAGCCGAGAATGGGTCGCGGATTTGGAGAGAAGCCCTGCGAGAAATGTCACAAAGTGCACTGGGGAGAATGTGTTTCGGGGGAGAGGTCTTGTTTTCAGTGTGGGTTGCCAGGGCACATGTCTAGGGATTGCCCGAACAAGAAAAGTTGTTAACAGTGTGGGTCGCCAGATCATCTTCGGTCCGAGTGTCCGCAGGTCAAGAAGGGTGGATCAGTTCAATCTAGGGAACGTGGGGGAGGAATAAGGGAAGAAAAGAAGTGGGAGTCGGCCCATCCTAAAGGGAGGGCCTTTAACATGACAACTGCGGAGGCGGAGGAGGTTCCAGATGTAGTAGTAGGTACGTTTCTGGTAAACTCTACTTGTGCTAGAGTATTGTTTGACTCATGAGTGACTTGCTCTTTCATATCCCCCGCGTTTGCTCGGTGTTTGGGTTTAAAGCCTAAGCGTTTAGGCCGTGGATTTGATGTGGAAACTGCCGACGCTAATCAGGTGCTGATTAGTGAGGTGTTTGAGGGTTGTATGATAGAGATCGAAGGGAGTTTAGTACCGGTGGTACTATACCCTATAGCGATGAGAGAGTTCGGCGTGGTCCTTGGAATGGACTGGTTGGCTAGGAATGATGCTAGCATAGTTTGCAATAAGAAGATGATCCGTATGGTTTTACCTGAAAGAGGAGTGGTAGTGATTTATGGGGATAGACGGGAGAGGAAGTCTAGCTTAATTTCCTTGATCAAGGCAAGTAAGAGCTTAAGGAAGGGGTGTAGGGGATTCTTAGCATATGTAATAGATGCTAAGAAAGATAAGGGTAAATTGGAGGAAGTTCGGGTAGTATGTGAATATCCGGAGGTGTTTCCGGAGGATTTAACAGATCTACCTCCAGATCGACAAGTTGAATTCCGAATTGATCTGGTGCCTGGTGCCGCTCCCATAGCGCGTGCACCCTACAAATTAGCACCTTCGGAAATGAAAGAAATGATGTCGCAATTGCAAGAATTGTTGGATAAGAGGTTTATAAGGCCCAGTACATCACCGTGGGGAGCGCCAATCCTCTTTGTGAAAAAGAAGGACGGGTTTATGCGAATGTGCATAAATTATCGGGAGCTTAATAAGTTGACAATCAAGAACAAGTACCCGATTCCTCGAATAAATGACTTATTCGATCAACTTCAGGGAGCCAGTTTCTTCTCCAAGATAGATTTGAGGTCGGGGTACCGTCAACTGAAGGTGAAGGAAGAAGATATACCGAAAACAGCCTTTCGTACCAGATACGGACATTACGAATTCCTTGTAATGCCATTCGGGTTGACTAACGCCCCTACTGCTTTTATGGATATGATGAATAGGGTATGTCAACCCTATTCGGACATGTTCGTAATAGTATTTATCGACGATATTTTGGTGTACTCAAAGACCTAGGGGGAGCACGATGAACATTTGCGAACGGTGCTGGAATTGCTAAGAAGAGAGAGACTTAACGCGAAATTCTCGAAATGCGAATTCTGGTTGCGAGAAGTGCAGTTCCTTGGACATGTCGTGTCTCAAAGCGGAATCAAGGTGGATCTGGCGAAAGTTGAGGCAATTCACGAATGGGAGGCACCGAAGTCAACGTCCGAAGTCCGAAGTTTTTTAGGGTTAGCAGGATATTACCGGAAGTTCATTAAAGATTTCTCTCGGATAGCCACACCGCTGACTTTACTGACGAAAAAGAATGTAAAATTTGCTTGGACTGAAGCTCAGAGGGATGCCTTCTAGAAACTGAAGGATATGTTGAGTAGCGCTCCAAGCTTGGCCCTGTCGGACGGCACAGAGGATTTCGTAGTTTATAGTGACGCGTCCAGGCTGGGTCTGGGATGTGTTCTAATGCAGAGAGGGAAAGTGATTGCCTATGCATATCGACAGTTGAAGGGTCACGAATCGCGATACCCTACCCATGATTTAGAGTTGGCCGTTGTGGTATTTGCTCTGAAGATTTGGAGGCACTATCTTTACGGAACAAAATGCCAAATCTTCACGGATCACAAAAGTCTCTGTCATTTGTTTGACCAGAAAGAATTGAACATACGACAGCGAAGATGGATGGAGTTGTTGACGGATTACGATTGTAAGATCGAATACCATCCCGGAAAGGCCAACGTAGTCACAGACGCACTGAGTCGGAAGGAAATGAGTGAAAACGTGATGATGGTAGCCACCAGAGCTGAAGTAGCACCAACTCTTCTAGAGGAGGTCAAGAGATGTCAGACGGAAGCCCTGAAGCCCGAGAACCTTAAGGGTGAAAGAGTGGTAGGTCTTATGGGATCGTTGGTAGAGGACAGTCGGAAACTGAAGTTCTACAACGGAAGGATTTGGGTTCCGAGATACGGGGATTTGAGAAAAGTCATCTTAGCGGAAGCTCATAAGTCAAAATATTCGATTCATCCAGGGACGAACAAGATGTACGGAGATTTAAGACTAGACTATTGGTGTCCGGGTTTGAAGAAAGACATAACTCATTACGTAGAGAAATGCTTGACTTGTCTGCAAGTAAAAGTGGAGCATCAACGACCGTACGGGAAACTCCAACCGTTAGATATCCCTGTCTGGAAATGGGAACAGATCATGATGGATTTTGTGACTAAGTTGCCTAGGACTCCAAAAGGGTACGACGCGATTTGGGTCATCGTGGATCGACTTACCAAATCAGCGCATTTTCTACCCATCAAAGAAACGTACTCCATGGAAAGACTCGCGAAGTTGTATATCGACGAGATTGTCGTCCGCCATGGGGTGCCCTTGTCAATTGTGTCTGATCGGGATAGCCGATTCTCATCAAACTTTTGGAAGAGCTTCCAGCGAGAAATGGGATCGAAAATCAAGATGAGTATAGCGTATCATCCGCAAACTGATGGCCAGAGCGAATGAACTATTCAGACTCTTGAAGATATGCTGAGAGCGTGTGTCTTGGAGTTCCAAGGTTCGTGGGAAAGTCATTTGTCGTTGATTGAATTCGCGTATAATAATAGCTATCATGCGAGCATCAAGGTTGCCCCGTATGAAATGCTATATGATAGGAAGTGTCGGACCCCCTTGTGTTGGAATGAGGTTGGGGAAAGACAACTGGTTGGGCCGGAATTAGTGCAACAAACAACGGATAAAATTGTTCAGGTGCGAGAGAGGCTGAAAGTGGCGCGCTACCGTCAAAAGAGTTATGCTGACAAACGTCGAAAAGAATTAGAATTTCAGATCGGGGATACTGTAATGCTGAAGGTATCACCCTGGAAAGGTGTAATCCGTTTCGGAAAGAAAGGGAAATTAAGTCCATGATTTATTGGGTCGTTTAAGATTATTGAGCGTGTCGGAGCGGTGGCGTATAAGCTAGAATTGCCTGAAGAGCTAAAGGGTATCCACAACACATTCCACGTCTCCAATTTGAGAAAGTTCTTGGCAGATGTTGATATGGCAATACCTTTGCAAGAGATACGGGTGGATGAGAATTTAAATTTCACTGAGGAACCCGAGTTCATAATGGATCATAAAGTTAAACGACTGAGGTCGAAGGATATCAGGCTAGTGAAAGTTCAATGGAAGTTCCACAAAGGGCGAGAAGCGACGTGGGAGTTAGAGATGGAAATGAGATCCAAATACCCTGAATTGTTCGACAAAGAGATTTCGAGGACGGAATCCCTTTAAAGGAGGGGGTGTTGTAACGACCATTAATTCTCAAGGTTTAGTAAAAACATTTTTCTTGCTTGTGGGAGTGAAGTGTAAATAATAAAGAAGATTAAGGGTCTGTTTGGTAAATAATCCACAAAAAGGGCTCAATACCCTAGAGTCTCTATTGTTGTTCAGTCTCGTGTATGTGTTGTGTGTGTGCGGCGACCCAAGGAAGAAGAGAGGAGCGATCGAAGACGAGATTTGGAGAGCCGGAATTGAAATCGCGTGGGGAATATCTTTTGGAGGTAAGTATCAAATTAGAACCTTTATTTTCTTCCTTTCGATTTGTGTATAGAGGATTTGGGCGTTTTAGGTTTTGGGGTCGAATCTGTGATTGGGATAAGGGGTATAAGGAAATGTTTAACACTTGATTCCCCTATCTAAAATCTGCTTTAGGTTATTAAAATAAATTAAGAAATGTATAGTTTGGGGTGGTGTTTGTTTCTAGTTGGATTAAGGGGTGGATGAGTTCGATACCCCATTCATGTGAGTCGCCTAACCTGTTGCATCCCAACCGGGGTGGCCCGGTGTTTTCTTGACCGGGGTCACCCAGTTTAGCATCGACCGGATGGGGTGGGGCGACCGGGGCCGCCCGTTATAGTCTTGACCGGGGTGGCCCGGTGCCTTAGCGACCGGGGTCGCCCGGTGTCACTTCGACCGGGGTTGCCCGGTATGATCTCGATGGGGACCGGGGGATTTTAAAATCTGGATTACCCGAGGTGTTCGACTCCCAGATTAGGATAAACCCATTTCCTCATTTCCTTTAGTCGAACATCGATCTAGAAACTATTAAAATTAAGATAAATTTTATAATGGCTTCACTATACGGATTGTAGGGGTTCGATTTGTGAAAGGTTAGAGTTCGAGCGTGTGCTGAGTTTTTCTTCATAAGGTGAGTTCCCTTGTTTTTTTTATATAAATGTGTAGTTATTTTGAACTGGAAATGGATCTCACTCGATAATAATCATGTCGTATTTTATCAGTATTTGATCAATCATGTTTTTAGCGGTGGAAAGCGGTTGTTATAATAAACTTTATACCATTTTATGTTCTATCCTTATGTACATGCATGGTGGTATGTCGGTGTGTTATTATGGATGAGTATTTTGCCATGGCTATCTATAACCATCGGGGATGGTTGAACCATGTGTTTGGAATCCGTTTCCTTACACATGGGAACGACATCTACTGGGGGGGGCGTATGGGGATCTACTGGGGGGCCCCGAGTTCGAGTAGTCCTGATTTTCGATATTGGATGTTGGTATGGATTCAGTAAACTCTGATAATTTCGGTTTGTGGAATTAATATATCTAAATTATGTATGTTTTCTGTTTCTTTTAAATAATAATCGGACGAGGTTGGGAATTCACTAGACGTTTCGGTCTAACCCTCGCTATATTTTGTAAAAATCCATTTTCAGGTAATAGGGTCATTGCGGGATCCTCAAAAGCAAAAGAGAAATGTTAAAGTTAGCAGTTTTGAAGAGCGGGCTTTAGTAGCGGCGTAGTTGCTTGTTCAATTTAGTTTCTCGGTTGTAACAGACTAATACTGGATGGTTTAATTTCCTGTTTTAGGAGTTTTGTATTGGGACCTACCATTGTTGGGTTTTGATTATTATAATATTTTGTTGTTAAATTTTTGGGTTGTTACATCCAATTACTTTCGAAAATTCTTATTAACTCCCGAATTCTCCCTGTATCAACGTTCTTGGGTTGTAATGGATCGTATTGGACCGTATTGGGTTCTATACATTGTAATGAGCAGTATTGGACTATATTAGGTGGTAATTGGTTATAATGGGTTATATTGGGTTGTAATGGCTCGTAATGGACCGTATTTGGTCATATTGATTGTAACAGGTCGTATTAGGTGGTAATAAGTTGTATTTGGTCATCCTGGTTAGTAATCAGTCATATTGGATTATAGTTCGTTGTAATGGGTAACAATGCAAATCATATTGGGTAATGGATCGTATTTGGTCGCCTTGGTTTGTAATGAGTCGTATTAGATGATAGTTGGTGGTAATGGGTATAAAGCATCGTATTTGGCAATGATGCATCGTATTTGGCAATGATGCATCGTATTGGGTAGTAATGCGTCTCAGTGGGCCTATTGGGTTGTAATAGGTTGTATTAGGCGGTAACAAGTCATATTGTGTTATTTAGTCTTATTGAGTCGTGTTATAAAGGTATTAATCTTTACTATATTATAAAACATTTATGTAAATATCTAAAAACAACTTATTAAGCATTAGGTATAGATTAATAATGCATAATCTCTTAAAAAAGGTTTACAACTGAAAGTAAGTGGTTTTTCATTATTCAATAATGGACTGATACTATTGTGTACATTTTCCAAAAACACAAACACTACGGTTAACTACAAACTGTTTTTTTTATGTTTAGAGTAATGCAATTCAAAATTTCTAGTTGGTAATCGGTCAATCATTATTGGTAATTATAGAAAACACATATTAACAAAAAAATATATTCATTTATTGTTATTAAAAAATATAAATATTAAAAATAAAAAAGTTCCAAAGAATTTTTAGAAATGATCAACTATGAATGGATAAATAATCATTAAATAAATAAATTATAAAAAATTAAGTAATAAAGTGGATTTTAAAACAATTAAAATGTCGGATTTGAACCCAACTCACACCAGTGTAATAAGCAAAACACTTGACATCTCTTCCAAGAAGCTACTTCTATTTAACCTTAGCCTTATTTTTATATATTTTAACTATATTATGTATAAAAAGTAAAAAAAAAATCGGAGAGCCCGTGCAGCGGTACCACCGGCACACCCCGAGCCGGTCATGATTTTAATCAAAAATAAATTTGGATTATCTTAGTTGATAAAAAATTAAGTTGATTAATTTTTTATTTTTGGTTTACAATAAAAGAATTAATAAAATTCATATATTTTTTCCAGTAAAAAGCGTCCTTAAAAATTATTATAATTTTAAAAATATTTTTGCCGAACGTGTGGGAAGTTAGCCGGTAAAAGTACAACTATAAAATATTAATGAAATTAAAATACAATTGCCGACGGATTTAGGAAGTCTGCCGGTAAAAATGTCAGTAAATTTTTTATTAATAATACAAAAATATTTTTGCCGGCGAGTTTGGGAAGTCCGTCGGCTTAAATGAAAAAATATTAAAAATTATAATTAAATAACTTTTACCGGTGAAAGATGATGTTTTTAGTATGCATCTCAAGGGGGCCTATAGCGGGTAGCTCGAAGGGCAAGTATGACCTGAGGCGGCTCCGTTAGCAATAATTATTTAAGTTGATGTTTTGAATATTTTATTTTAGTAGACTATGTTTATGTTTAGACTTCCCTTGTTGAGTGTTTTTAGTCTGCATTATTATTGTTTTGGACATTTATTATGTTATAGTTAGTAGTCACGGCCTATGGTTTTTGGGATATGACATGAATCATGTTGAGCTTTGCATGTTGGTGTTGTAAAAGCGAGACAAATGGATCTCGTCAGCTTTCAATGTTGATGTCGTTAGAGAACACGTTGGTTCTGCATGTTTATGCTGCAAGAGTAAAACAACCGGTTCTCGTCGAGCTTTGTAGGTTTATACTGTAAGAGCATGAGAAGCTTCCATATGATGCAAGAGTAAAACAACCGGTTCTCGTTGGTTCTATATGATGTTTTTTTCTTCATGCGAAGCTTCCAATCAGATGAAGATGGGCCGAAAGGATGATGGTTTTATTGGTTATGAAATTGATGAAGAGGTTGATGAGGGAAATATGGTACTCGAGATTGCAACATTGTTTTGATATTTGATGAAGTTGCTACAAATTCAAATTAACTTTTAATTTTTTTAAACAGTCGAAAATAAATTTTAATTTGCATGTATTAAGGATAAGTCAAATTTAAAAATAAATAGATAGCATTTAAAATAAAAACAAAAATTTATTTACGGATTGAAATTAAAATTACATTTAAATGGAACCAATTTTCACCTTGTTTTTATTTTCGAGAACCAACCTTTTAAAAATCATCATTTAAGGGGTTGGAACCAAAAAAAATTCTTTATTTTAGTGTCTTTAAAAAAAATGTTTTTCAACACTTGTACACTAGTTTAGTTTGTAATTTACTCTTTCTTTTATTTTTAATAACTAGAAGCGTACTCGTGCAATGCAGCGAGATACATCACAATTTTAATGTTTCATTTTATTTTTTTGTCGATTTACAGTACGATTTTGGATGGTTTTGAGAAAGTGATAATATTTTTTTATAAATTTTTTTAATTTAGGCTTAATAATATAATGTTTTTTATATAAAAAATTAAGTATTTTGTTAGAATTCAATAATTATCTTTTATATTTTAATGACATCTAGAAAAAAAAACCAATTACATATTTAATAATATAATTAACACAAATTTATAGTAATATAATATATCAATTAATAGTGATACATGGAAAGGTCTGCATAAAAGGAATGTCTTGTATATATTAAATTGGTGGGTGTTAGAAGCCTCCAGTAGTAATATGTATCTTGTGCTTTGATACTTGTAAATTAAGATATTTTTAAGATCTTGCATAAAATGATGGTATCTTGTGTCTAATAATTTATATTTAATAGTTTTTTATTCGTGCTTTATAATATAGTATAGATTATGATAAGTTTTAGTTTTTATAATGTTTTTATACCATGTCATCATTTTAGATTTATTTTTATAATTAAATAATAAAATGGATTCTTAGTCGGCAAAATATTTGGTTCGTCATTGTGAGAATATGTGGAATCCCCAGATCACTCTTCAAAAGATATTTTGAGGACAAGTCTAGCCAATGTAGAACTCCAACACACCCTCCAATGAAGGCTAGATGGACACAGATTGTCCCCGAGTGTCGAGCGGGGCTATATCCAAAGTGTTGTGTCCCTAGAGTGGCAAACCTTGACTCCGATACCATGTGTGAATATGTAGAATCCCAAGAGAACTCTCCAAAAGAGCTCTTGAGGAGAAAGAGGGGGTTCCAACATATATATACAAGAGAAATGATCCAAGTCTAGTCGATGTGTTACACCCATTTTCGAGATTCCATTTATGATTAATCACATTATCGAATGGTATTAAAGATGATAATTATGAGGGTTTTATATAATTATCATATTAATTAGGATGGTTGGAGATCGTTTCGGACATGAAAAATGAAGAAATCGCACGATCAGAGAACAATGTGACTTTCATGCCACTTTTTGAGAAATTCGGGCGACTTTCATGTGACTTTAGCAGCATGAAAAGTAGCATTAAGGTCTGTCAGCTCTAAAAGGTCTCATTTTTTTGGGCTTTCCTCATTTCATCACCCCAACAATTATCCCCCTCCATTTTCTCTCTAGTTTGAGTTCTTAGGAAGCTTGAGGTTCGATTTTGAGGCATCGAAGGAGCATTCTTGGTGGATTCAAGAGTATTTTGGTTAAAGAAATCTTTTCATCTTTCCCTCCCAAAAAAACTAGGGTTTTAGTGTTCTTCATCCACTTTCCCATTTCCTTTCATTTTGGTGTAACCTTGGGAGAATTTGTGGTAGATGAAATCTTGTGGAAGTTTTGGAGCTAAGGTTTGGAAGGCTTGCTAAGAGATCCCAATTCTCACGTCTTCACCAAAGGAAACTCAAGATTTAGAGTAAAAACCTAGATTTAGCATAAATCTAGCAAGGTGAATTCAAGTTGTTTTTTGAAAACTATGTACATGCCAATAATGTCCATTTTGAAGTAGTAATGTGTTTTACTAGATATTTATAAAAAATGTAGGTTATTTTTGTGAGTTGTGCATATTTGGGATTTTGACATTTTGATAAATAAATCGTATTAGTATGCCCTTTTAATAAGTTATCTTATAAATGAAGATTATTTGGTGATAATGCATTTTGTGTGTGTGTGGTTTGCAAAATTGCATATTGTGGTGTTATGGGACGTTCTGAAAATATAAATGATACGAGTTCATTTCGAAAATAATTTTGTCCCAACCAAAGATAAGTTTTGAGTTAATTATGCCCTTAGAACATGTGTTTGCATAAACGTGGGTTGAATACGTTTTATTGCATATGATGAGTTTTATTGTATATTCAATTGAATTGTTGAGCTTTTGGCTCGGTTTTGACTTAGATGAGTCTTAGGGACATTTGTCCGGTTTGATTTGCTCTACGTCGAGCTTTTGGAGTTATATGCAGTTATGACAAATTTATTTGAAAGTTACATGCTTTGAGTGTGTTTGTCAAGATTGAATTCTCAACAAGAATTAATTCTCAGAAACAATATCAAAGAAGTTTGCGGAAAAACACTTTGATATTTAATGAAACAGTAAATCAACACAGAAAATATGAAGAACAAACTGTAAACTTGTATTGAATGCTTTGAAGTTACAAGATTAAACACACAACCTCAATATTGATGAACAGACTCACCAATACGAATTCTACTTCTCTAGAATTAGGATCTATGCCTTGAGGTTGATTTCTCTCTATCTCTTCGAATGAATGATTATCCAAAATTATCTATCTATTCTATACATTCTATACATATACTAATCAAAAGATAATTACAATAAATAAACAAATCTTCAGTATATCTTCCATGTATATCTCTAAGCTTCCATAATCTTCAGTTTATCCAGCTGTCATTCTTTCCATCCGAATCTCTTAAGCAACACTAACCATGATCAGCAGCATTAACTTCTTCTAGCAGCATTAACTACTAAGCAGCACTAACTACTAGCAGTACTAACTAGCTAAGCAGTACTAACTTTGTTCAAGCAGCACTAACTTTGACTAGCAGTATTAATTACTAGCAGTAGTAATACTCAGCAGTATTAACCTTGAAGTCTTCTAGCAGTATTAACTCTGAACCAGCAGCATTAACCATACTTAAGTTTTTCTTCAGTTCCCAACAATCTCCCCCTAACTTGACTTTTAGGAAAAGAAGTCAAGTTCTTCAGATGCTCTTCAAGATGCTCCCAAAACTTCATAATGGCCTAAATTCCAGTATTTGCATTCAATCCCAAGCTCTGATTGATGGTTCTTTGGATCAAATATTTAGCCATCTCTGACTCTGGAATACATCTTAGCTTTTTCTTCAGCATGGCATGAAGCTTCAATCTGCTATGATTATATACTCTATCCACTAGAAAGTATTCAGTGTGATTTAAATCCAAAGTCACTGTATATACTCCACTAGTTTCATATAGAGTCCAACTGTTGACTGACTTGAATACATTCTTGATCACATGCTCTACTTCTTCAGGTTTGAACATCATACACAGATACTCCATTACCAGTTTTGTAATTGAAATCTCTGGAGCTTTCAGTATTTCTGCATACAACTTCATTCCTATCTCAAACATCTCTTCAAGATCTGACCTAGAGCATGTTCTTACAATCTTTGCCCAAGTATTGAACACCTCATACTTTTCATCCTTCCTTTTTAGCCTTATGTATTCCTTTCCATCCACTGTCACTGTATCCCAGTGAATGACCTCAGGAGGCTTTATACCAACAGGTTCTGCTGAAATTGGTTCAGGAACTTTGTCCATCACTACCATGTACAAACTTACATCCTCTGTGGTTGATGGCTCTTTCTGTTTAGATGACTCAGGTGCCCCTTCTTCTTCAGCAACCTTCTCAGCCTCTTCTTCAGCTATTCTAGGCTTCTTGATTGACTTTCTCCTAGCCATCATCTTTGTTCTCTTTAAAGTCCTTAGACTTTCCTCCAGAGTGGCTTCTTTCTTAGGGGGTGTTTCTTGCTCATCTGGAAATGGTTTTTGAAAATCAAAGTCATTACTTTCTTTCATCCTCTTCTCCATCTCCACCCTAGCAGTTTCATTTCCCTGAAGCTTTCTCATCTCTGAATCATATAGATCTTTAATCTTTTCAAATGACATTTTTGAGAACATCTCCTTTTTGACTCCTACAGAACCTTTGAGAAATATAATCATCCTGTTTCTCTCTTGAGTACCTAGGAAAGTCTTTGAGGGTTGTCTCTTCTTTACAACTGTTTTCACCACTGATTTCTTCATAGTTGCAGCTTTCTTCTGTGCAGTTTCAGTTGCCAGTCTCAGTTGATAAGCTTTATTCAGTTCAGCAGCTAGAGCCTTTGCCATCTCCCTGTCCTTTTCCACCTGAACTCTTTCTTCTTTTTCAATATCCTCTTGCATCTTTCTGGCCAAAGCTTCATCTGATTCAACCAACCTTTGCTTTTTGATTGGTTGATCAGATTCCACTAGTTTAGCTTTGCCCTTTTCTTTGCTTATCACCTTCTCAGTCCTGGATTTCATTACATCCTCACCTCTTTCTTTTATGATAACTCCTTTGGCCTTTGAAGTGACCTTGGAAGTGTCATGTTTTGCTTTGATCAGAGTTTCTGCAATTTCCAGTTCTGTTAGTACTTCCTTCACTGTTTCTGCTGCTTTGTTCATGTCAGCAGTAGTAACCGTTTCTGCTGCTCTACTTGAACTAGCAGCATTAATGGTTTCTACTGCTTGCTCTGTTGTTACTGCTGCTTCTTGTGTTTCTATTTGCACTGATTCTCTTTCTGTTTCTGCTTCCTGCTCCCCCTCAACATCAAATCTCTCTCCATCAAGCTCCCCCTCTCTTGTGGCTTCTTCCATGTTGATCTCCCCCTTTTTGGGAGCATCATTCTCAGATTTCCTTCTCCTGAGTTGGAATTGCTTTCTCTTCTTCCTCTGTACTAAACTGATCACAATCTTCTTTAGCTTAGCAATCTGTACTTGTTGTGACAGAATGACCAGCTTTAGTTCTTCTATCTCTTTGCCTTGTTTGATGACATCAAGGTTGATGTTACCCATTGTCTCCATCAATTCATCATAGTTATATTTGTCCTCACCTTCTCCAGGAGTGTTACCCCCTATTGAAGGATCATGGGATCTTTTATTAGTGGAAGTCTTCTGCCTAGCAGAAGCACTGTCCACCCCCGTGGTTTCTTGGCACCAGGGACCTTCAAATGATTGCTCATTTAAAGTTGCCATGGGAGAGGTCTTATTGATGTTACCACTTTCCTCCTCTGTGCTAGCAGGAGTAGTGGCAGCCTCATCACCCATATGCTCTTCCTCCTCCTCAGAGAGCACCTCCTTGGGGTTGGGATACACCCCTGTGGTTTCCCTTTGGATATTCCCTAAAGGAGAATTCTCCCTTAGAGGGCTTAAAGGCTTGGGGGATGATGGTATAAGAAGGGAAGGAGCCTTCTTTACCTGTTTCCTCTTGTAAGTTTGTGTGATAGGAGAGGTTGGTTTGTCAAGAAGAGACTGGGGAATAGATATTGAGTGGGAAGGTTGGGATTGGCTAGCAGGAGGATGGTCTAATGGGGGCCTTGACCCTGCTGCCATACCTTCATTGGTTTGGGACACCACCATCATTGTAGAGAACAATGGGGTGTCAACTCCTTCCGAGTCCCCAGCAGATCTTCTCATATTTGAGAAAACCTTGCCTTTAGGGGGTTTTGGTACATATATCCCTTCAGATTGAGGAATATCCGTCAATTCGTGGTTGATTACTGCTTGAACAAACCTGGGATACATGTAAAAGCTCTTTTTGTTTCCCATGTTTGAGACAAGATCATTGAAAATCATTTGTGAAAAATTGTACCTTCTGGCAGTGGCCAAACAGACCAAAGCATAAGCAATGGGACTGCTGAACTCACTCCATCCAGTAGTCTTTTTAGAAATGCAGTGCATCAAGGTATGAACAAGAAAACGCCATTGGGGTGAGAATTTAGCTTTTGAGAACTTGAACACCCCCAATGGGCCTCCATACCCCATTCTTGTAAGAGAAGAGAACAGTTCATTATTTGGGATAAAAGTTATACCAGAGGCATCGTCTAGACGTAGACTGATGCGAATAACTTCTTCAGTAACTGTCAAGGGTTTGTCACACACCCTTGTCTTGATCATTTGCACACCATTCTCAGTGATAATGATGGCATTTGCCCAGAATTGCCTTTGATGCTCAATATAGATTGGAGGCGATACAGTAAGAGCGTGGGCAATATGGCTTGACTTGAGGAAATCCACAATCTGGTGGAACCCAGCGGCCTGTTTGGGCTTCTGTAGCATCGCGATTTCATTGTGTTCATCTATGAATGCCATTGATGCCATTGAGCTTTGAGAAAATCTTGCCTGAAAGCTTTGAACTTGAGAGAGAAAGGGTTTAGAGCGAAAGGGAACAGTATGCAAAGAGTCGTTATGAACTTTTAGGCGGGCAAATATTTATAGTATTCGGGATATAAGCAGTATTAACCTAGAGCAGTATTAACTGAGAGCAGTGTTAACTGAAAGCAGTATTAACTGAAAGCAGTATTAACTAACTGGCAGTATTAACTGAAAGCAGTATTAACTAACTAGCAATATTAACTGAAAGCAGTATTAACTACTAGCAGTATTAACTAACTGGCAGTATTAACTGAAAGCAGTATTAACTAACTAGCAGTATTAACTAACTGGCAGTATTAACTGAGAGCAGTATTAACTAACTAGCAGTATTAACTGAAAGCAGTATTAACTACTAGCAGTATTAACTAACTGGCAGTATTAACTGAAAGCAGTATTAACTAACTAGCAGTATTAACTGAAGGCAGTATTAACTACTATCAGTATTAACTGTACTTACTCCTTTAATCTCTGGAAACACTGAGTACTGCGATATATATCCTGAAAAGGAAGATTAGTAACACCAAGAATAGACAATATACAGGTATAGAACCACTTTTTGAGAAGGAACTTATTCAGAGTTGATCATTCCCACACTTGTTACCAAGAAAGTAAATCTACCCATATCAAAAGCTTTGGTGAATAGATCAGCAAACTGGTTATCAGTGTGAACTTTTACAACTTGAATAAGTTTCTTTTCATTACAGTCTCTTATGAAGTGATACCTGATCTCAATGTGCTTTGTCTTTGAGTGCTTGACAGGATTATTCACAATGCTAATAGCACTGCTGTTATCAATAAAAATTGGAGTGTGTAGAAAGGTTACCCCATAGTCCAACATTTGATTTTGAATCCATAGGACTTGAGAACAGCAACTTGCAGCTGCTATATACTTTGCCTCTGTTGTAGATGTGGACACTGTGGTTTGTTTCTTGCACTGCCAAGAAACTAGTCTTGCACCCAAAAACTGACATCCTCCAGAAGTAGATTTTCTGTCCAAGTTTGCTCCACCTAGATCACTATCTGAGTATGCAAGTAGGTCAAAGGATGAGGCATGAGGATACCAAAGTCCCAATCTTGGTTGCCCTTTGAGATATCTGAATATCCTCTTGACAGCTTGATAGTGAGATTGCTTTGGCCTAACTTGGAATCTTGCACATACACAAACTGGAAACATTATATCTGGCCTAGAGGCTGTAAGATACATGAGAGAGCCAATCATGGATCTGTAAAGATGAACATCCATATCCTCCCCCTCAAGATCTGCTGTTATTTGCTTGTGTGTCTCCATAGGTGTGCTGGCAGGTTTTGATTCTGAGAAACCAAACTTGGTTAGAATGTCCTGCACATACTTGGATTGACAGATGAAGATACCATCTGACTTCTGTTGAACTTGGAGTCCAAGGAAGAAAGTAAGTTCCCCCATGGAACTCATTTTGAACCTTTGATGCATTAGTTCCTCAAACTCCTTGCACATGCTGTCTTTTGTAGATCCAAAGATAATGTCATCAACATAGATTTGGACCAGCAAGATATCCTTCTTCTTTCTCTTGATAAATAGAGTCTTATCAATGACTCCTCTTTCAAAGCCATTTTCCAAGAGATAGGATGACAGAGTGTCATACCATGCTCTTGGAGCTTGATGCAGTCCATAAAGAGCTTTCTTCAGTTTGTATACTCTGTCTGGATAGCTTGGGTTTTCAAACCCTGGAGGTTGACAGACATATACCTCTTCTTCAATTGATCCATAGAGAAAATCACTTTTTACATCCATTTGATAGACTTTGAAGTTCATGTATGAAGCATAGGCTAGGAATAATCTGATTGCTTCTATCCTTGCCACTGGTGCAAAAACTTCTTCATAATATATACCCTCTTCTTGAGTATACCCTTGAGCCACTAGCCTTGCTTTGTTCCTTATGACAATACCTCTTTCATCTCTCTTGTTCCTAAAAATCCACTTTGTGCCAATAGCTCTGTGACCTTTAGGAAGGTCTACTAGATCCTATACATCTTGTAGTTTGAACTGCAGCAGTTCTTCTTGCATTGCTTCTATCCAACTGGATTCTTTCATAGCTTCATGTGCCTTTTTAGGCTCAAGCTGGGATAGAAAACAAGAAAGCACTGTTTGCTGTTGATCTTGCATTTCTTGAAGCCTGCTTTGGTGTCTAGTCATCATAGGAGAGGATATATCTCCTATTACCAGCTGTGGAGGATGATTCTTTTGAACTCTGGTGTTATGACTAGGTTCTTCATTAAGTCCAGCCTCTAGATTAGAGTCATTCAACTCAACTGAAGTGTTTTCAGCAGCTACTTCTGATTCTTTATCTTCTTGAGTCTCCTCATTTCTACTTACTTCTTCACTCTGACTTGGTCCAGTAGATGGTTCCTTTTCACAGTCTTCAAAGGAATTCACTGTGGGTATGGGAAAGATCACTGATTTAGATATACTTTCTTGAACCTGTATAGTCCCTGATCCTCCACATTTTGAACCTGCATAATCATCACTACTGAAACCAAAGGAGTTAGTTAGTGAATCAATGTCAAATAGCCACTGAGGACCAGACCCAATAGGATTTGGTGTGTTCTCATTGCATTTGACATTGTCACTTTCTTCAATTATTCTAGAAGATGTGTTAAAAACTCTGTAGGCCTTACTCTGAGATGAATACCCAACAAGAAATCCATCATCTGCTTTGCTATCAAACTTACCTAAGTGAGATTTTGTATTGAGAATTGTACAAGGACACCCAAAAAGTTTGAAAAATCCAATGAAAGGTTTTCTTTTATTTAAAAGCTCATATGGTGTCTTGTTCTTTGGCTTAACTACTAGAACTCTGTTTTGGACATAACAGGCAGTATTAACTGCTTCAGCCCAGAAGGTAATTGGCAGTTTTGAATCAGCCAACAGAGATCTAGCAGCCTCTATTAGTGTCCTATTTCTCCTTTCAGCAACACCATTCTGTTGAGGAGTCCTAGGAGCACTATATTGTCTCTCAATGCCATTTTCTTCACAAAAGGTGTTTAGATCCAGATTTTTGAATTCAGATCCATTATCTGATCTGATGACTTTTACTTTTTGATTAGTTTGGTTTTCAATTCTTAGGATAAAGGATTTGATCAGTCCACTTGTCTCATCCTTAGTCCTTAGAAAATATACCCAGGTAAATCTAGAGTAATCATCAACAATAACCAAGCAGTAAGATTTCTTGCCTATACTCATAACATTTGTAGGACCAAACAGATCCATGTGCAATAACTGGAGACAAGAAGAAATAGAATTTAATGCTTTGGTCTTATGAGAAGTTCTGTGTTGTTTGCCTTTAAGACAAGCCACACAATGATCATCACATGAAAAGACTTTTGAAGGTAAACCTCTTACAAGGTTGTTTTTAACAAGTTTGTTCATAGTCTTAAAATTCATGTGACACATCCTTCTGTGCCAAAGAGAGGATTCATCTACAGAAGCTTTTGAAACAAGACAATTTAGAGATGAATCACTATCAACATTGTCCATATCTAGACAGTAGACATTGTCCTTTCTTGGAGTTCTAAGTAGTATCATGCTTTCATCAACTACCATGAACCCTGGAGCAAGGATCATACACTCAGTATTTGTAAATAATATACTATGTTGTTTGTCACAAACCTGTGATACACTTAACAGGTTGTACTTCAACTGTTCAACATAGTAGACGTCCTCAAATGTCATCTTACCTTTTGTGACATTACCTTTGCCACTTATTTTACCTCCAGTAAGATCATTTCCAAAAGCAACATGTCCTCCATTGATATGCTTGAAATCCTGAAGGCATGACATGTTACCTGTCATGTGCCTAGAGCAACCACTATCAACATGCCAAATGCTCTTTCCCTTGAGCTGTTGGTTGCCCTGCACATATGATAAATCAGTTAGTTTGATTTAGGAACCCAAGCCAAAGTGGTCTTGGGTACCCCTTTCTCATCAAAATACTTGCATTCTTTCTTGACAAGATTTTTAAACTTAGACTCCTCATGCTTGGAGTATTTTGTCACAATAATAGGCTTGGAAACATTTTTGCTAGAAGAAATACTGATTTTGGAAGTACTAACTACCTTAGCAACACTTGCATGCTTAGAAGTACTAACCTTGTTAGCAGTAGTAACTGTGTTAGCAGCATTAATATTTTCAGCAGTACTAACACTGTTAGCAGTAGTAACTGTGTTAGCAGTACTAATATTTTTAGCAGTACTAACACTGTTAGCAGTAGTAACTGTGTTAGCAGTACTAATATTTTTAGCAGTACTAACACTGTTAGTACTTCTAGGTACCCATAGTAAAATACTTTCTTTTAAAACCTTATTTTTCATAGGGCCTTTACTTTCAACAGATTTCTTCATTACATGTTTCTTTCCAGCCTTCCTATAAACAACAGGTTTTTGCACCAATCTTTGAAAGTTTATCTGTTGATTAATAGGGTTAAAGAAGCAATACTTAGCCAAATGATTCAACTTGCCACATATGAAACAAGGTTTTGGTCTATTGATTTTATTCAGATCAACTCCTTGTTTCTGAGCCCATTGATTATTCCAGTTTCTTTGATTACCTCTTTTTATACCAGAATTTAGGCTCTTAGCTTTATTGCAAGCACACTGTTTACAAGATCCAGGATTCACAACCGTGGTTTGTTTGTAATGGACCTTGTTATCCTTTCCTTTGGTCTTCTCTATCTCCTTGGACTTGACCCAGATTTTCCCACATCCCTCATTGGTGATAATGTTGTTTTCTAATGGTATCTTTTTACTCACAGTTTTATCCCTATTCTCACTGGCTTCTTTCTCAGTCAAATCCTTAACTACTACCTCATCCAAAGGATCTATCTTAAAAGCTTCTTCAGACAAGTCCTTTTTCTCTTTGGTTTCCAACAGGTCTGAAGTAGGAGAGATATAGTTGTTGTTGTAAGGAGGAGGTGTATTGTTGTATCCAATACCAGGCTTCATCTTATCATGAATCTGAGCCTTTAGAAGAGAATCCATTGCTTTTGAAGCATATGAAAACTTTTCTATGTCAAGCTTAACTTTAGACAATTCCTCTTTCAGCCTATCATTCTCTTCTAAGGACTTAGACA
This sequence comes from Arctium minus, assembly GCA_954870635.1. Lineage (NCBI taxonomy): Eukaryota > Viridiplantae > Streptophyta > Magnoliopsida > Asterales > Asteraceae > Arctium > Arctium minus. The sequence continues at coordinate 94,005,551 of OX941086.1, read as the reverse complement.
GTTTGGTCTCTATCTCATTCTTTTCCCACTTCCAATAGTTTGTGTCATAAGAGTGTTGAAGTTCATTAGCTTGAAAGCCTTTGATTTGCTCTTTAAATCTCTCTACTATCAACACTTAATCTCTTCTGTCCTTTTCCAATCTTTTGAGATCATCACACATACTTTGATTGTGATCCCTGTATCTTTTGACAGTGTCTATGCAAGATTTAGAGAAGAGATTAGAAATTACCTCAGAGGGGAGATCAGACACTTCTGCCATTAGAGCTTGATTCTGGATGACTTCCTCAGCTTGATCACTCCAGTCAAATCCCATTCCTTGTTGAGAAACAAGGGCTTGAGCAGGATTCTTGTTCTGATTGTAGCCTCCCTTCTGAGCTTGTTGGTGGTTGTTGTTTGGAACAGCACTCCTGCATTCTCTAGCAAAGTGTCCTTTCATGTGACACTTATAACATTCCACCTTGGTCTTGTCAAAACCAGCTCCATCTTCTCTTCTTTGAGAGAAGTTATTCCTTCCTGTTCTTTTAATGAACTTCTTCACCCTCATGGATAACATGGCCATCTGCCATTTAATATCCATCTCCTCCAGGTCATCAGGGTGAAGTTGATCCAGATCATCATTAATCAATGAATTGTTGCTTTGACTGGACAAAAAGGCTTCAAAGATAGTTTCAGTGCCTTTTTCTGAACTTACTCCACTGGCAGTACTAACTGCTTCAGGGTTGGCAGTAGTATCAGTGGATGCTGAAAGAAGTGTAGCATTGTGGACATAACCAGTGGGCTTCTTCTTGGTTTCTACTTCAGTTTCAAAAACTCTTAGATCATTGTATAGATCATCAAGTTCTTTCTCTTCCAGATTGTCACTCTGTCTATATGAGACAGTGTACATAGTCCATTCATCCCCAAGAGATCTGAGGAACTTTCTGTTGATGTCATCTTGATCCATCTTCACTCCTACAGTAGCCAGTTCACCAATGAGCTTGTTGAACCTATCAAAAGTTTGAGTCATAGACTCATTCTTTGAGGAAGTAAAGTTCTCATATTGCTGCTTTAGAACATCTCTTTGATTTCTTTTGATGCTCTTAGTTCCAGCAAATCTTTTCTCTAGAGCATTCCAGAGAATCTGAGCATCAGTGCAGTTGCAAAATTGATGCTGATATTCATTGGGGATGGCCAGGAGCAAAGTGCTCAAGGCCTTCATCTCTGTCTGTCTGATCTTCCTCTCACCATCTGTCTTTGGTGGAGGTCTTTTCCCGTCTGGTCCTATCCTTCCAGCTTCAGAAGGACCATTCTCAATGATATCCCACATTGAGTAGTCAGTGAGAAGAATATATTGTCTGATTCTGATCTTCCACATGTCAAACTCACTGGGTTTGAGCATTGGAACCTTAGATACCAAAGTACTGCTTGATTCTGTAAGATTTTCCATGATGAATAGATGTTTCTGAGAATACTGGCTCTGATACCACTTGTCAGGATTGAATTCTCAACAAGAATAAATTCTCAGAAACAATATCAAAGAAGTTTGCGGAAAAACACTTTGATATTTAATGAAACAGTAAATCAACACAGAAAATATGAAGAACAAACTGTAAACTTGTATTGAATGCTTTGAAGTTACAAGATTAAACACACAACCTCAATATTGATGAACAGACTCACCAATACGAATTCTACTTCTCTAGAATTAGGATCTATGCCTTGAGGTTGATTTCTCTCTATCTCTTCGAATGAATGATTATCCAAAATTATCTATCTATTCTATACATTCTATACATATACTAATCAAAAGATAATTACAATAAATAAACAAATCTTCAGTATATCTTCCATGTATATCTCTAAGCTTCCATAATCTTCAGTTTATCCAGCTGTCATTCTTTCCATCCGAATCTCTTAAGCAGCACTAACCATGATCAGCAGCATTAACTTCTTCTAGCAGCATTAACTACTAAGCAGCACTAACTACTAGCAGTACTAACTAGCTAAGCAGTACTAACTTTGTTCAAGCAGCACTAACTTTGACTAGCAGTATTAATTACTAGCAGTAGTAATACTCAGCAGTATTAACCTTGAAGTCTTCTAGCAGTATTAACTCTGAACCAGCAGCATTAACCATACTTAAGTTTTTCTTCAGTTCCCAACAGTGTTGATCATTCATATTTGGGGTCATGTACGTTAGACTATAATGCAATTGATCCATAGACATATGAGTCAGTTTGTAGTTTGATAATGGGATCATTATCCTTGTTTTGTAGTTTGGCACTTATATGAGTGATAAAACTGGAGTGGTTGAGCTTAACGCCTATACGAGTTGATCGGTCGTTTAATTATAGTTTATTTTCTCATCAATCACCCCTTAATAATGTGTTAAAAACGTAAATCCGAACTACTGATGGCAAAAATGCACACGTGTAAAATGTGACACAATAATGGCGCAAGTATACACCACGTATTGTGTTCGCTTCTCAAGTAATATAATGGTAATAACCAAATATCGTATCCACAGGGATTGGACTTAACTAAGAATCAGATATTTCCATGAACTTCCGGTTGAATGTTAGATTTATAAAATTGATGGGTTGATTTTTAGCGAAATATTAAATTAACAAGATAATAAAAGGCGGGTACGGGTGTAAGTTTCCCCCGAGAGTTATTTTAATAACTTAAATGGTTAACAAAACTGGTCACAATGAGATCCCACACGATTTCCTCCTCTCGAAGCTATGTCGTATAGGTTGTGATAACTGTGTTATTATAAAATTACCACAAATGCTAACTTTCGGTTTACCAATCTTACTAAGTAGATCTCGAATATCTTAGCCCCGTCAGTATGGAGAAATTCGCATATCTCTATGATACACCAACTCGACCGACATCTGGACCTTAGTTTGATTATGCAAAAATCCATATCTCTAGATTATTGAAGATTTTCTCAAACCTCCTTGCATCACCCAAGCCGTATTCGGATCTGCCCCTCTCGAGGTCTAAGATCTAATATTAACACACACAAGTGATCGGCTTGTCTGCGTTGAGATGAAGCTTCAACTTGGATGATCAAACCGAGAAGTTAGTCAAATGCGGTAACCCAAGTGTTACATTTTAACCTCTAGGGTTTGGCTTACACTCGCACCCAAAGGGGGGCTTAGCTACTAATCATAATTAAAGACATAACAAAAGAAAAGTAGTGCTGGAAATTAAATTGCATTAATCTGAAAAACTGTCACTATGGTCACAGACTTACCACAGTGGTGACGAAATTTAAAGTTCATAATTTAAATCTAAGAAATTACAAGAACAAACTAGCTATGAACTTGAAATTCAAAATGCTTGAAGTTTCTCTGGAAGTTCTAAGGGTTTGATAGATCATCTTCAAATGCCAACCCCAAGCTTCTTTATATAATGAAAAAGGTGAAAGAGACTTGAGGGGTGAAAATGACTTTTCAACATTTGTCTTCTTTTTAAAGCTTGTCTTCATCCCTCTTGTCTTCATTCTCCTCTTTTTCATGAAAGAACTCAGCTTTGACCCAACCCAAACCTGCAAGTCTTCTTCATAATTTTGTCAATAAAATCTCTAAGAATTTTTCCAACCGTTATATACCACAGTGGTGACTTGCCACACTGGTTCCCAACGTCAAAAACCTGATCAAATAGGTCGTCTATTCGGGGAAGAGGATACTTGTTATTCACCATGACTTTGTTCAGCTCTCGGTATCAATGCACATTCGCATTGACCCATCTTTTTTCTTCACGAACAAGACTGGCGCTCCCCAAGGTGACGAACTCAGTCGAATGAACCCTTTATCTAGCAGCTCTTGCAGTTGGGACATCATCTCTTGCATTTCTGTCGGCGCCAAGCGGTAGGGAGCACGAGCTATCGGTGCGGCTCCCGGGGTGAGATCAATCTAGAACTCCACTTGACGTTCTAGCGGCAAACCAGGTAGATCTTCCGGGAAGACATCTGGATAATCTCGAACAATCTTCACATCTTCTACCGACCTCTTCTCCAATTTTGCATCCACGATGTAGGCTAGGTATGACGAACATCCCTTAACTAGATGTTTGCGAGCCTTTAAGTAAGAAATTACGGGAGTGGATCCTTTCCTCTTCTCTCCATAAATAGTAAACACACCACTCGGCACCAGTACTTTGATCATCTTCTTGGAACAAATAATGTCGTCGCGGTTTTTGGTCAGCCAATCCATGCCTATCACCAAGTCAAAACCTCCAATGGACATTGGCAAGAGATTCAACCTAAAAGAGTTCCCATCTACCTCCAAAACACAGTCACGGTAGAGTTCCCGAATCAACACTTGCTCCCCATTGGCTACCTCTACCACCAAGGGATCGGAAAGGATACTAACGGGAGTAGAGAAAATTGCACAAAAAGAATTTGACACAAACGATCGGTTTGCACCCGAGTCGAATAAAACATGAGCAGGCAAGGAGTTTACAAGGAACAAACCCGATACCACATCGACGGTCTCCCTAGCCTCCTCGGCGGTCATCTGGAAGGCTCGGCTCGGCACCCTTGGGGGATTCTCTTTCTTCGGGGTTGGGCCGCTTGCAGATCCACGGTTATTCCCAACCAATCTTGGGCATTCTTTTTTCATGTGCCCCGGCTCGCGGCACTCATAGCAAACGAGTCCTCGGATAGTACAATCACGGGTCATATGATCCTTATTCCTACATTTGGCGCACTCGGGAGGACCCGAATAGGTTCTTTGACTGCATGGGCCATTGTGCTTGCTCTTACATCGATGGCACCATCTCACTTCCCGGCGGGGGTCGCTTCCCCTTCCCCCGAATGCCGGTTTGAACTGACGATTAGTTCCGGATGACCCCTCCTACTTTATCTTCTCTCCAACCATTCCCTTCTCTTCTTTTCCCGCAATCATGTCGTCTTCTACAAGCAAGAACTCTTCAATTACCTCTTGAAGTGTCGACCCTTAGACAGGTATTTTCAATTGATTTTCAATTATGATTGATCTAAGGATGGAAAGTTTCTTACCTTTCTCATGATAGCTACTATTCTTAGCGGAAACCAACTATATATATATATATACTATATAAAATTCTATTTCAGTTTCTTTTCAAGAATCTTGAAAATTTGTTGCTTAGGCTTGATGTACAAACCCTCCACACCCTCTCCCCAACAAGTTCTCATTAACCCAAGTCCTAAAAAAAATAATTTGTAAATTACAATTAATACACATATAATTAGTTATTGAATTAATTTTATTCCTTTACTTTTTAATTTTTCATTTTAGACTTTTATCATATTAACATAAATAACTGTATATGAACTAAAATGCATTAAAAATACATTTTTTTACAAATTATATCATTGTAATTGTCTCGTCAATATCTTTGAAATGGGTCTAATATTGAATATTTTTGTATTTAATTAAATTATTAAATATCATTATTATATACAAATTAAGTTTGTTTATATCCCTTACATTCTAATTTTCCATTTTACACCCTTATCATATTAAAAATATATAATCATAGATTAACTAAAATACATTATAAAATGCATTTTTTTTACAAATTATAGCATTATAATCTTTTCGTCTATAATTTCAAAATAAATCATTAATTATTGAGTATTTTTTTTTTAATAATATTGTAAAATATCATAAATACGTATCGAGATTTTCAAGAATGATGCATCGAGATTTTTTCAAACTTGTACATTTTACACCCTTATCTATTCTATCTATTTATACTCCTTCAAAAAAAATTATTACAGTCATTCTTGAATTTTTAAGAGGTACAAATCCCGATACATAATGTATAAAATTTAAAAGCTTCAAAATCTCTTACGTTCAACATGATAATTAAAAATAAAATTATTTTTACATTTAAATTACACTTTATGTGGTAACCTCTAATAAGTTAAAATCTTTATTATTTTATGTGAATTTGTGAGTTTAGGGGTAAAATTTTTATTAGTTCTAAGTTCAAGGGTTGTATGGTTGTTAGTTAGTAGTCTAGGACTAAATTATTGTTTATCCCTTGTCTAGGGTTCATTTTTAAAGTGTGGGTGATATTAAAACCCACCATCACCACCGACTTCTCCTTCATTTTCTTATCTTCTCTCATTTCAAAATTCTGCATAATAGCTTTATGGTCCATTTGGTTTGTAGAAATAGAATGTAATGAATTGAATTTTATATAGGGATTTGGATTTCAAGGGATTTGGAATCTTTTTATATGTTTGGTTCGTAAGATTGGAATGGATTTGAATTCCATTATTTATAAAAAATCATGAAAAAATATAAAAGTAATTAAATTACCTTTTATTTAACTGATTATTGGAAAACAAGAGTTTTTAACATATTTTTAAACATTATATACAAATCCTATGAAATCCCTTGAAATCCTAGTCATTCCCTTGGGATTTCAAAATCCTATGTTGGAGGGATTTCAAAAAAATCATAGGATTTCAAATCCGGACAATCCTACAAACCAAACACAGGATTGGAATGGATTTGAAATCCAAATCCCTCCAATTCCAATCCATTCCGGCAAACCAAACGCGTCCTTAGGGTTTGAATGAGATAGAGAGATTTTCTAGTTTAAGTTAAGTGCAGAAATAAGGGTGAAGAACTTCTCTAGTGGACTATTCATCTTCAGTGGTTAAGGTAAGGATCTTGATTTTCTTCCTTTCTTATGTTCTTTTGTTTTCAGAGACCAACCATGGTTGTATTTAACCTTTGATAGCTACAATCTTTTTGAGTTAGAGTGAAGTATATTTGTTGAGAAAATGTTTTTTATGGTTGGTTTGAGTTAGTATAGGTCTTATTTACATTTTGGTATCTCTTAGGGGCTGTTGCAGGTCGATGGTGACACAACCAGCAAGTTGTGCGGGTTTTCCCACGACCTGAAGTCGTGTGGGAAACCACACAAGTCGCTGGAATTGTCCCATTCGACTTTGTTCGTTGATTCTCGTTCGGAGTATCGTTTAGGGTCTCTAGGTGTCGTTATGAGCTTTAGTATTGGATTGCATCATTTAGATCATACTCATATGTGTATTCCAGATCCGGGTGGTCGTTTGTAAAGTACTTTATCGGTTGTGATCGGGTGCATAGGTTAGACGTATGTTATCATAATACTTTTCAAGGTGAGTTTTCTTTTAACCATTTTCGAACCAGAATACTTATATTATTAAATGGTTAATATTGAATATGTGTTGTGTGATGATTGTGAGATGTTAGAATGTTGTGATGATTGTGAGATGTTAGAATGTGGTTGATGGAATGAGATTGTATATGTTTAAGTATTGCGCTACACTATTGCATTTTGGTTGTACTTAGTGGTCAACGGAGTTGGTTGTACTTAAAGGTCATCGGAGTTGGTGTACTTAAAGGTCAGCGGAGCAAATTAATGAGTTGTGCTTAACGGCCAACGAAGTATATTGTGAGATGTTGGTATTAAAGGCCAACGAAGTATATTATGCACTTTATATGAGAATCAATTTTTGGTATATTGATAATGGTTTAATATTAATGTTTTCATAATATTGTTATTAAACTGTCAGTGATTATCCAATTGGTTTAACCCTTATTGTTTTTTTTAATATGTATTTCAGGACATACGAAAGGTACGAATAAAGGGAAAGAGAAGCTATGATCTTATATGGGACTGTTTTACTGATGTACAGAAGATGACTATGTGATAGTTGTTTTGATCTATGTATGAATAGAGCTAATGTTTATGTATGTTGTATGTAAAGAAAGAAGTTCGTGATGTTTTCTAGTTGTATGTTGTAAAGTTTTATATTTCGGGACACTACGTTAAACTTGATATTATGTGTTTTGTATGAGATATCTATTACATGTTATATGACAGGGTGGGTTGTTACACTTTATGTAACACCCCAAAAATGGGACAAGTAAAAAATTTCCGGAAAAAATGAAATATGGTAATCAAATATATGTCAGAGCATGAGCTCACTCAAAAGAACAATATACGCATGTATAATTATAAGTTTGTAATAATAAAGCAATGAGGATAACAACCTCTCAATCTAATTCCTAACTGAGAAATAAGATTACTATTGGTTGTCATCTACTTCCAAAAATAATTGTCTTCTATAATGGTGTCCCAAAATATCCCCCAAGCTCGCAACCAAAGTCATCTAGACCTTCTTAACGGTCGCACAACTAGAACCTGAGATACACATCAAACCATACAAGTGTTAGGCCAAACGAGCCTAGTGAGTCATATAAAAGCATGGCATAAACATTTAACAACTAATTCCATGATGGACATAAAGGAATCAATGGGGGAGACCCATCACACCAAAGAGTTTCACCTCAAGTCAATGTACCTTGATGTTCACTCCTAAGAGCAACATCCTGAAGGCCCGACACACTTGAAGACTACCTCCCAGGCATTACTCCAAATGGCGGAGGTCTGGGTACATACCGTCACGGTGGCACCCAAGACTACATCCTCCTAGCGCTTACTCGTGGTTCATCTAATATACATGCAATATCTATCTTTATACATTTCCCAAATCAACAAGATACATGTATAAGATCTCACATAATTCCAATTCCATTTTAGGTCCAAACTAAAACATGTGAGTTCAACAATGATATTCACCCACCACATAATAGTACTCTTTTTAGTCTAAATAAGGTTAATAATACTCCCATTGGTGTTCACATGAAGCAATATCACCAAAACCCCAATAATCTCAAAGATAACAGTTAGGTCAAACTTATTAGGTGATCAAATAGGTACATGAACATAAGTTTATGATAAATAACACACAAGATATGTATCTCATTTGAAAGGTTTAGTAAAAACTCACTATCTAGGTTTTATACAAAACCCTAGAAAAGAAATGGATGAATGTTTGGCCCTTGAACTTGAATCTTGAAAGGATCCTCAATAAATGCTTCCAAAACCCTTGAATCTTTCCCCAACCACCAACAATTAATGTTTTGCAAGAGATTAAGGGGAAGAGGTGTGAAGTTGAACCAAAATCGCCTACTAGGGTTCTCTCTCACTAAATATATCTGATTTTGAGTTTTAGAGGAGTTCAAAGTGAAAATAGCAACTAAAACCCGTTTTAGGACCTGCAGGTAGTCCCGCGGCTTTGGCCGAGGCTTTGAGGTCGTGCCCCAAGCCGCGCATGTGTCCGAAAGTCTGAACTCCAGTGAGTCCCGCGGCTTTGTCCGCGGCTTTGAGGTCGCATTGTAAGCCGCGTAAGTCACTGCCTCCGTGTTTTAACTTAGATTTAAAAGATATAAGGACACACACACATGCAAATATATATACAAGTTCTTACGAAACTACGGGCGTTACACTTTATACCCTTATAATTAATTATTTAATTACTTATATATTTTTTTTCATTTTTCGTTTTACACATTTATCATATTAACATACATAATCGTATATTAACTAAAATACATTAAAAATATATGTTTCTTTACAAACTAAACGATTATAATCGTCTCAACAAATGACTTCAATCAAAATCAAATGTTATGGCTTTGAATACTCCATTATCGAGCGAATCTTTTTCAAAACAAAATCACTAATTGACCATATTGACCTTGAATAATACATTCGATATATGATTTAAAAACACATAAAATCATAAAATTGACATCATACGATATAGAATAAAATTGAACATTAAACAAGATTATTCTTTCGATTTCTCAACTTTAGATTCGATATACTCTAGGGTACGTAGTATATATAATTTTATTTATCCAATTTCCGCTTAATTTTGGGATCAAAGAAACTTAATCGGTCAAATATCAATTTATTACAATTAAAAATAAGAATAATGCAATCTTGGTCTTAAATTCTTAACTAGAAACCGACAAACTCCATTTTTCGCATTATTATTTGCATCAAAAGGAAACGCAACAACGCTTCTCCGCATTTCTCTTCCATAAACACAGACTCTTTCTTCCACTGAAGAAACCCACCCAGATTCATAAACACATCATTCAATCCATTCAATTCACCAAGAAATTAACTCAAAACAAATCAACTAACTCGAAATCGAATCCATCATGGGTAAAGGTGGAGCTTTAAGCGAAGGCGTTTTACGTAACATCATCCTCTCCTACACCTACGTCGCCATCTGGATCTTCCTCAGTTTCACCGTCATCGTCTACAACAAATACATCCTCGATCGCAAAATGTACAACTGGCCTTTTCCCATCTCACTCACCATGATCCACATGGGTTTTTGTTCTTCTTTAGCTTACATCCTCGTTAGCATCCTCCAAGTCGTCGAACCTGTTCAAATGACTCGTGAAGTTTACCTCAAATCCGTCGTCCCAATCGGTCTCCTTTACTCCATCAGCTTATGGCTCTCAAATTCCGCTTACATTTATCTCTCTGTTTCATTCATTCAAATGCTCAAAGCCCTTATGCCCGCTGCCGTTTACTCCATCGGAGTTTTGTTCAAAAAAGAAGCTTTCAAGACGCAAACCATGACGAATATGCTTTCGATCTCGTTCGGGGTCGCGATCGCGGCCTACGGTGAGGCGAAGTTCAGCGCTTGGGGGGTCACGTTGCAGCTCGGCGCGGTTGTTTTCGAGGCGACGCGGTTGGTTTTGATCCAGATCTTGCTGACGTCGAAAGGGATCACGTTTAACCCGATCACGTCGCTTTACTACGTCGCGCCTTGTTGTTTCGTTTTCCTGTCGGTTCCTTGGATCGTCGTCGAGCTTCCCGAGCTGAGGGACTCGTCGACGTTCCATTTCGATTACGTGGTTTTCGGGACGAATTCGTTTTGCGCGTTCGCGTTGAATCTTGCCGTGTTTTTGCTCGTCGGGAAGACGTCGGCTTTGACGATGAACGTGGCGGGCGTCGTTAAAGATTGGTTGTTGATCGCGTTTTCGTGGTCGGTGATTAAGGATACGGTGACTCCGATTAATCTGTTTGGTTATGGGATTGCTTTCTTGGGTGTTGCTTATTATAATCATGCAAAGTTGCAAGCTCTTAAGGCTAAAGAGGCTGAGAAGAAGCCAAGTGAAGAAGGTGGGAAGCTTTTGGAAGAGAGTAAAGGGGATGATGTATCAAGGAAGAATGAGTCAAGTTCTTAACTTAATTTGATGCATATTTTTTATGTTCTAATATTTCATTTGGCATTTGGGTTTTTTTTAAGGTTTTCAATTCAACCCTTTTGGTATGATTTTTGGGATTTGGTTATGAGTTTTAGGATGTTTGTTGATGTGGTGTTTTTTTTAATTTTTCTTTATTGGTATTAATTGCAGGGACGAAACTAGAAAATTTTTCATATGGTGGCACTATAAAATATAAACAAAAAATATGGTTTTTATCTACATGTCTTAATCTTTCTAACATTCAATATTTCTTTATGTGTTTTTATCCTCATTCCACCATTTAGAGGGATTTCTTAAAGCTTTTTGCTTGATTTCGAGGGATTTTTAGGTTTTTTTTATCGATTTTGAGGGATTTTTTTGGTTGATTTCAAGAGTTTTTTTTTGTTTTTTGGTTGATTTAGAAAGTTTTTTTTGTTTTTTGGTTGATTACGAGGTATGGTTGCACTTTCTTGAAGTTTCCGAAATAATACGGTTTGCACCTTTCACGAACCTAAATTTTTTTTACCCTTCGCCGGAAAAATGATACAGTGGCACGTGCCACCGTGGCCACAAGGCTAGATCCGTCCCTGATTAATTGGGTCGTTTGAATCAAAGAGTTGTAGGTTCGAGGCTCTTTAACTGAATGGGTATGTGTTTGTTTTGTTATGTGATTATGTCTTCTCGGAAAAACAAATGAAAAACGAAGATTCTTGCACATGTTTGATTTGTTTATCATGACATGATAAATCTTGATATCTGGTCTTAAGGATGTTATTATGTTTTTTTCGAGATTTGTTTCATGTTTGCACATGTAATGTTACCGATGGTCTTTGTAACGAATGGTATTGATCGAGTCTTTTGAATCAAACTGATTGTAGGTTCGTGACTTTTTAACTAAATGGGTACGCGTTTCTTTCGTTTATTTGATCTTGTCATCTCGAAAAACAAACGAAAAAAAAAGAAGATTTTTGCTATGTATGATCTGTTTATCATGCCATGACGAATCTTGTGAGTTTCAGCGACGCGCTTTTAGCCTCGAAATGTTTTAGAAAGAAGCTATATTGCTATGACATGTCGTCTCTATAAATTGTTTGTGATGATAAATTGACTTTTTGTTTCTTGTGGTGATGGTGGCTTGAGGATGTTCTTTGATTTTATTATCATTTTCAAGATTTAGTTTACGATGTTTGCCATGTACCTCAAGTCTTTATCCTAATTGGTATCAGTTGAGTCTTTTGAATAAGACAGTTGTAAATTCGAACTCTTTCACTATATGGGTATATATTTATTTTGTTTATTTGGTATTGTCATCTCAAAAAGGAAAAAAAAAAATCGTGTGGTGATTGATCCCTCGTCGCTTGATATTGTTCTCCATTTTTGTTGTTCTTTTCAATATTTAGAGGTGTTTGGGATTGCTTATTAAAACTTCTTATTGACTTATTAGCTTTTCTACACTGCTAATAAGTTATTTTGAGTGTTTGGGTAGGAAAAAAAAGGGGGTTTATATCTTTTCCAAATCGCTAATAAGGAGTTTTTGATAAGTTAAACCATTATGACTTATCAACTTATTTGAAACAACTTATGATTTTTTTTGGTTATTTTACATGTATAAGCAAATCCCAAACACCCCTAAATAGCAACTTATTACGTTTTGGTACCACAATAAGCTAATTCAAACACTTTTTATAAAACTCATTTTTGTCACCGCACAAGTTAATAAGCACTTTTAAAAAAAACATAATTTGTTTTAAATAAGCAACCCTAAACACCCCCTTAGTTTGTTGTGTCTTGATATAGTCTCCAGGGTAGCGTTTGGTTCACGGAATGGAATATGGCGGAATTGGAATCTGTCAAATGAATTGGAATTGAAGGTGACATTTGGTTCGCAGAATGTTTTTGGATGAAATGGAATCTGTCAAAAGCTAGAATTTGACTTTGAATGAATTGGAATGAGATGTTGTCAGGTTTGACCACCAGTAATTGGTTGACAGAATTGAAATGGAATATGTTAAAGGAATTGAAATATGTTTGTTTGGTTCACAGAATGTAGTTTTGGAATTTGAATGAAATGTTGATAAATGATCAAAATACTCTTTTTGATAACTTTAATTTTTATAAACAAAACATGCTTTAATAAAATAGTCATTAAAAATATTTTATCTATAACGGTAGTTAGCAACCCGCTCAATGCAGCGGGATGCCAAATTTTTTTGGTAAATTGAGTGTATGAAGTTTATGATCATTATAAACTTTAAATTTTATAATGGTATCTTAACCAAAGATTTAGAAAGTTTTGTTTGTTCTTATATTATTTAATAATTGTTTTCACTTACTGCAACTCATAATTAACCAAAAAAAAAAACTCTAAATTCACGTTTAAACAGGATGGAAATATAATCGTCTGTAATAATATAAACTATACATACAAAATACGATAAGGTATCACTTGAAGCATCCATATGTAGGCATGCCCTGTAAGAAAAGTCTTATGATTATTATAGATACATACCACACGTGTTGTAAAAAATGTGTAATAATAAGTAGCCGTTTGTACCTTATTAATCACGTAAGACTTCTTGATACACCACGTTTGTTGTGGAGACTCCGACACAATTAAATTTTTTGGCAGGCTTTACTAATATCTTTGTATTTTCGCGAGATGTCCCTCTTGACAACGCCACATAAAGTTGGTCATGTAGAGGAGCGAGAGGAGCGTATGAGTCGAGGTACCATGATATTTTGAGTTTTTCAGTTTTCTTTTCTTAGCTTCCATATAGAGGTACCATGATATTTTGAGTTGTAGCAATCACAAACCAAACTTGCTTCTAATTATTGTAATGCATACCCTACCTCATAAAGGGCATAAAGTAAGCTTAAAAGCCGGTGAATGTAATAACATACATTCACACAAGTAACTGAAATACAATATTCATAAACATACACTTCTGACTTTTGGGGATAAAGATTGAAAAAGTATTATTTTACTAAATAAAACTCTTCATTGTAGAAGCAAATTACAAATTTACAATCAAATCACTGTCAACTATGAATTCTTCTACTTGCTTCTAACTTGAATAATGCATGATTATTTTCAATTATATATAACAGAATATTGAATGCTTGATTATTCCATTCATCTCAACCCCTTATATATAGTACAAAGGAATGTAGCCAAAAGAGAAACTACCAATAATACAATTAGGAAGAGATTTCCTTTGATTATTTCCTTCTATCTAGTGGGTTGCTATGATTATAAGGATGCGATTTAGTTTCCGATAATACTCCCTCGCAGTCGAAACTTGGAGGTTCATGAACGTTGAGACTGGACCGGAATTCGTCAAATAGAACTCGAGGGAGTCCTTTAGTAAAAATATCTGCATACTGAAAACGGGAAGGCACATGATGAACCCGAACTTGACCCAACGCCACTTTTTCACACACGAAATGAATATCGATCTCAATATGTTTCGTCCTTTGATGTTGAACGGGGTTGCCAGATAAGTAAACAGCGCTGACATTATCACAATAAACCATTGTGGCTGTCGTTAAAGGGCATCGTAGTTCCAACAAAAGATTGCGTAGCCAACATGTTTCCGAAACAACATTTGCGACCCCACGATACTCAGCTTCGGCACTTGACCTTGATACGGTTGGTTGGCGTTTGGAAGACCACGAGAGCAAGTTATCTCCCAAGAAAACGCAATAGCCGGACGTGGAGCGACGAGTATCCGGACACCCGCCCCAGTCCGCATAGGTGTAAGCCACGAGGCTCTTCGACTCTGATTTTCGAATATGAAGACCAAGATGAAGAAAGCCACGAATGTACTGAAGAATGCGGCGTAGGGCGTTCATATGCGGTTCTCGAGGATCATGCATGAACAGACAAATTTGTTGAACCGCGTAGGAAATGTCCGGTCGGGTGAAGGTAAGATATTGCAAGGCCCCGGCTAAACTGCGATATACTGTTGGGTCTTTAACAGGAGGGCCAGATGAGGCACTCAGTTTGCATCTGGTGTCCATAGAAGTGGAAGAAGAGTTGCAACCAGACATATTTGCCCGTTCGAGAATTTCCGTGGCATACTTTTGTTGGGACAAAAAGAGTCCGGAATCATGTTTTTGAACCGAAATCCCTAAGAAATAACTGAGGGGTCCAAGATCTTACATAGCAAATTCCTTGCTGAGCTTTGAGATAATGGCCTGGCGCAAAAACTCAGATGATGCTATAAGCATGATATCATCCACGTATAATAATAAATAGGCAGTATCATGTCCATTATTATAAATAAACAAGGAGTTATCGCAACGACTATGGGTAAAATCCAATGTAGAGATAAATCGGGCGAAGCGATGATACCACTCCCTTGGGGCTTGCTTGAGGCCGTATAGTGCTTTCTTAAGGCAACAAACATGATTCGGGAACCGGGCATCTCGAAAACCGGGTGGTTGATGCATAAAAACGGTCTCGTCAAGCGTGCCATGAAGGAATGCGTTCTTGACATCTAATTGGTGTATCGGCCATTGTCGGGATAAAGCAAGAGAAAGCACTGTTTGTATCGTTGCGGGTTTAACCACGGGGCTAAATGTCTCTCCACAATCCAAGCCCACCTGTTGAGACCTGCCATTTACAACCAAACGGGCCTTATGGCGCTCGATAGAGCCATCGGACCAAAATTTGTGAGTAAAAATCCACATGCATCTAATAATGTTTGCATCCGACGGTCGGGGGACAAGCTCCCAAGTCGTGTTTCTAATAAGTGCCTCATATTCATCAAGCATGGCCGTTTTCCAATTCGGATCAGTAAGATCTGACACATGAGAGGTAGGAATGGGAGAGATTGGAGTGGTAGATGTGTGAAGAGCATAACGGGGGTTCGGTTTGGTGACACCAACTTTACTGCGGGTGACCATAGGGTGGGTATGTGGTGGCGGTGTAGGTGATGGTGAGGGGGTGGGCTGTATAGGAGGGGTGGTGTTTGGTTGAATGGGATAGGTCATGACGGGAGAGGATGATGGTGGTGCGGGTGAGGGTGGCGAGGGAGACGGTGACGGAGAGAAAGAGGTAGGGGGATGAAAAAGACGGAGGGGAAAAAGATACATGAGGCGAAACCATGGAGGGGGATGGATCGAGAAAATCATATGAGGGAGATGTGGAAGGGGTGATAGAAGTGGCGAATGGAAAACGTGATTCGTCAAATGTGACATGGCGGGAGAAAATTATTTTGTTTTGAACGGTGTCAAAATATGCATATCCACGATGGTGTGTAGGGTAGCCAAGAAACACACATGGTGTAGACCGTGGTTGGAGTTTGTGGATGAGGGATGGAGGGTTGTGAGGAAAACAAAGGCATCCAAAAATACGAAGGTGGTCGTATGATGGTTGTTTTTGGTAAAGTATATGGGTGGGTGTGAGGTAGGAAAGTGTTTGGTTAGGGAGAATGTTGTGGAGGTAAGTAGCGGTTTGGAGTGCGTGAGGCCAAAAAGTAGGGGGAATAGAGGCATGAAGAAGGAGCGTGCGGGTTATTTTGTTGATTGTTTGAATTTTACGCTCGACTTTACCGTTTTGGGAGGACGTATATGGGCATGAAAAACGGAAACGGATGCCTTGTTGTTGGCAAAAAGGGTGGAACGCACCATTATTAAATTCTCGGCCATTGTCACATTGAAACGTTTTTATTTGTCTTTCAAATTGAGTATGAACATATTTATGGAAATATTGAAAGATTAATAATGTTTGAGATTTTGTGGTCATAGGAAAAGTCCAAACGAAATTAGTGTAATCGTCAAGAAAAATAAGATAATAACGTGAACCACTCGTACTAACGATTGGAGAGGTCCAAATATCACTATGAATAATATCAAAAGGAACACTCGAGAATTCAAGCCCAAAAATAAAATATCTTATTTTTTCTTAATATATCGGTTTCTGTAATAACTCGAAATGATACCTTTCAAAACTCGGGGTGTTACAATCCTCCCAACCTTGAAAGAGATTTCGTCCTAGAAATCTGGCACCGATCAAACACCCACGCCGCCCTTTGCAAGGTTAATCGGCTCTTTACCCAAAAGGAATGCCTCCACGATACCTTGCCTCATGCACGAACCGATCACATCCCATTTAAGGTTGTCACTATAGTCCCTGTAACGAACCGTCATAACTCGATCCCAAGGTTCGATGTGTCTTACCGCTGATGGAATGAACATCGAGTCCTTATCAACCACTTTCCTATCCTAAAAATCTCGACGGTATCCCAACCTTAGGTTGCACATAACACCTCAAGAATACTCCAAAGCAAACTCATTCCTTAAACACTTCTGATTCTCACACATCCAGGTCTCCTCAATAAACGATTCCCACTCAAGGTCCACCTCGAAATTCTCACTAATTGACTCCAATAAACATTACCATGAAAGATTTCATCGTCCCTTCCTTGACGAAATTCTTAACACTAGTTTGGTCTAATCCAAATCGACGATAATTTGTTTTCCCAAGGCACAACATTTGTAAGGGTTCTCCAACTTCTCTATGTCAGAACATCGGTATAACGTTTCACCCAGAAACGTACCATCCCGCACCACAGATAGTAGCTTATCCCAAACTCCAAAGTTGCACGGCTCCCATTATGCCCTCAAGCATCGGTCGCCAACCCAGCAGAAGTCTTGCCAATAACAGAAACACCAAAGATCGATCCCCAATTACAAACACTCAATATCCTTAAGGTTACTACTTAAATTGCGAACACACTGGATCCATCGGGAATGCACCAAAGCACCACAACTATTATTGACCTCAAATGGAGTGTCGACGCCTATTCTCAAAGTGACTATACTGCAATGTGGGTGCACCGTCAAGTATTTCATTCCAGATTTGCATTGTCAATTCGAAGTTGACACCTAACGTGCCACTAAAATTTAAACCTTACGTCTCTAACAAGTGAACCACGATACTTCCTTTATTTGCGAAGGTTCTTTAAGATAGTACGCAACCAACACATATTATGATGTTTAGCAACCAATTGATTCAAATCCCTCCACATGTAAGCAACCACACAAGACTTTAACCCGATGATTTACCGAAACGAAAAGATCACCACTTAAATAACTGAGAGAATACATAATTCTACTACTTCAATCATTCGAGCGTGTACTGATTCATAAACTGAAATCTAAAATTCGAAACTGACCGCGAATCCCTTTTCCAAGGACTTCTTTAGTCCTGAATAACACGCCTTTCGTGGAAGGGGTCAAAATCTACAGCTCTAATGAGTTCAAGGGTTTTTCAAGCTACAATGCCAATCTAACATTTTATAAAACCTCCAAGTTCATAAGCTTTGTAACAATTAACCATGCGAGTAAAAATCAACTACCGTTTACTCGGTAGGTTTCAAAATTGATCATCAATATTGCGCATATGAAACCATTTTCGAAATCCGTTTGTTCAATACTTAAGTTAGTAAAGACAATAATAAAACATGCGCAACAATTTACACTATACGTGAAAATAAGTTTTTGCACCATCATACGTGCAATAAATGTTTGTACTCTCCCAAAAGAGAGATTCACAATTTTAACCTTAACATTCTTCCTCTTTAACCAAAAGACGTTGTGACAAAATAATTTTCAGCAACCCCATAAGCAACAGTTTAATCCCCACAGTTTGGTAAAATGGTGGAAATACAAATAAAATTTCAAATACAGTTTAAAGCTTCCAGTCGTAGAGGTAAACACACTTAACCATAATAGAAATTATAGCGACATGAGTACTGCTAATTTGTTAAATGCATAGCGGAAGTTTCTAACAGTGAAAGTTTATGATCGAAATATGTTCAGAACAAAAGCTTTGTTTGAATGACGTAAATCTTTTATGTATTTACTCACACCAAGGTCATAATTTAATCCAGATGCAAATAGTATGCAACGGTTGACATTTGTATAAAGGCCAAAGATAACTCACATAATAATGAAATTTCCCAAAACAACATGTGGGGTGATATCGATTAATAAAATCATAAAATAACGCACCCCATAATGCATATGCACGTGCTCCCAAAACTGTTTACGTGGCGCAAAATGACGTATGACGAGACACCACAAACCCAACTGAATTTTCGTAAAACTCATTAACGCTAAAATCATGTGGTATCGAAATTTTCATTTCTCAACAGAGATCGTAAAACGACAATATGTCTAAAATGTTAAACTTCTAAGAGTTTCCTCTTTTTACTGAAATGAAAAGTGAAATAGTGCTTTACCAAATTTACATGGGACACGACGCTAAATAACTCGCAAGCTTAAAAGAAGCAAAATTTTAACTCACGCATAAAAAGACATCGTATAAAACAATACTCCATGAAATTTCAACAAAACTCACACAAACTAAATTCTCAAGAAATTCCGACTCAACGCGTGAGAATAACTTTTCCTTTAAAACCATTGACATATGTGGAGGAGATCCAATGCCTAGGTTAAAATCTCATAGCTACTTGCCCAATACTCAAATGAAATTAAAATATGGATATTACAATATCCGCAAATAGCGTTAAACACGAGTCGTGAATAAAGAGAATTTTAATAATAATTTGCATTCATGTGCAACAAAGCAATTTCATGCATGCTTAAGCTCACAGTTTAAAATCTGATGAGTGTTAAATATTTTACCAAAACTTCGCAACATAACTCACTTTATGTTTTGAAAACATGAAAAATAACTTATGCAAACTTATTTAGAAATAAGTCTTGGACATGGATTTAGTCGGCATGCAACATCTTAGGACTGTGCTTCTCAATTCATACTATTGTCATTTGGATGTATCGAACATCTTAGAGCAACAAACCCACCAATTTGGTTAACCTACAATTTCTTCTCGAAATAGAATTGGTTCAACAACTTATAGTTCTATTTCAACCAATAATTCTTACTCAAGATGATCAACTTAATGCATTCAACGTATTTAACTATCACTTCAACGTCACATCGCTATAGACATCAACCTTTCCTTAGATTACTCGCTTAGAAACTTTCTCACTACCCCAACGGTCATCATACTAAGGTATTTCAAGAATACACATGTGATATGTAAATCCACCATAACACTGGCCAGGTGCCATTATGAACGTACCACACATGCTCATCCTTGCGACCCTTGACAATTTCCCGTTTCTAGCGACCCGATCAATCCTCAAAATACCTTATCTTAAGACATCTAATATGCAACTTCACTTACAATCACTTATAAAAACGCTAGTTTGAGTCTAGGCATCCTACGATCAATACCTAATTCACTCAAACTTAAGCTCTGATACCAACTTGTAATACCCTCAAATCTGGAAATAGCAACTTATTTAAAAAAAATTAAATACATCAATAAAGGAATTATCTACAACCCCAAATTAAGATTTAATCTCAATACAAACATTCATTCTATACAAAAGTCTATGATAAGAACGGGTGCTACTAAAACCCCATAATAGTCACTATCTCCAAAATTGCGGAAGACTTCACCAACTACTTACTTTTGCACAAGACTAAGGCTCAACTCTTCGTGGCTGCTAGAACCAACCCCAACTGGAACCTGATGCACATGCCGACAAATAAAAAGGTTAGGCTTAATGCCTAGTGAGCTCAAGAGTTTTCAACATATATGAAATAATAGTTTAAAAGAAAGAATGCGGTTAAAAGTTATGGTCCTTCAATATGATACGTCTTACATGTGAAAACGACTCATTTTCAACAATATGCATTTTAGGTAAAGAACACCAATTAAAACGTTTTCCAAACCAACTACTTCAAAGTTAATGATACCAACATAAGCCGCCCATTCATAAATTAGTTTTTAACTCAAAACTCACTCAAAGCGTAAGTATAAATTGAACTCTCCATTTATGAAGATACGGTTAAACCTTATATCCCAAAACACCCCAAAACACGGGTGGGGAATAATACTCAACCCATAAATCAAGGGTAAAACCCAATTGTACAAAACGTCACCGAAAACTTGGATAATAAAACTCAATACCCAAAAACAACACCTTTCGGTGTCGGGGGATTCCCGATTCCATAAAATGTGACGGTCCACAAAGTAAGCCCATTTTATGTTGTTATGACTAGTCATATAAACAAAAGTATACGCAAGGGATGTCAGGCTCAGTGGCTTTAAACATACACCCACGGAAACTCAAGTTCAACCCCGAGGGATTGCTAGGTCGAGCTCCTCATCCAATATCGTAATACTTGAGCACGAAGGACTTATACCCACATCCGGTACCTTAACGTGCAGCACGAAGGTCTTACACCCACATCCGGTGCCTAACGTGCCTCGACGTGGAAAACTAATCGTCCCAACGCCGGACAATAATAAACCAAATACGGGATCATGACTCCCAATGCGTCAAATAAGCCAAATAATACACATAAGGCCCAACAAGGCTCGAAGTCGAGCTACCAAAACTGGACTATTGTCCAAAACCCCCCATCAAAATAACAATGCCAAGCCGCAGACTTAGCAACCCATTGACTCAATAATAAATGGAATAAAAACACGATAAAACGCTCTCACCCAACGGATATGCAAACATCACGACCAAAAGTGAGATTAGTTCAAAACTCAACATTAGTTGAGGCAATCCATTTTCCAAATGAACTCATAACACAAAATATGCATTTTCCAAATTTAACTGCTGATAAGAATGAAAATCATAAAATGAGACTATAAACATTCTTTCAAGTTACCTCACATAAATGTGCAAGTGATACTTTATAAAACACTCCATTTCATGATGATGCATAAGACTCGACAAAAAGTGTATTTCTTTGACCAAAGATCCATTCATGTAAAAAGACTTCAAAACACATTCATTTGTGACACATATATCAAACGCCCAAAAATCTCCAATGTGGGTGTTATACAAGGTTTGTAAAGTTTAGATAATTCAAATAATCAAAGATTAACAAATAACCCAACATTTGATAATTTCATGTAAAACACAAAAAAACACTTTAAAATAGACATTTTGGCATGTACAACGTTTTCACAAATCAACTTGAACTCACCTTGCTAGATTTAGGCTAAATCTAGATTTTCCCCCAACTAGAGCTCCTTTGAAGAACACTTGGATTCTCAAGACAAAACTTCCAAAACCTAAATCCATACATATTCAACCATACATAAACATAATCAACCACAAAGAATCGTTTCCCAAACCATGTGCATGAATACCTCAACTAATACCGAAACCCTAACTTCCATAACCGAAGAGAATAGAAGATTACCTTAACCCAAGCTTGAATCCACCAACCAAAACACTTCTAATTCACAAAAATGGTCACAAATCTCCAATCTATGAAAGGAAGCACAAAGGGTGGATGAAACCCTAGAAAACTTGGTGAAGAAGATGAAATGGGAGAGATGAGGAGCTTACCACCACAAAATGCTCTTGTATACTCCAATATACCTCCAATCTCTTGCTAGATACTTGAAAAGCTCCCAAAAACGAAACCGTAGCAACTTGAATCGCCCAAATCGGAGCTAGGATGAGAAAGATATGAAGAAATGAAGTTTGGGGCTGAAAATCGCGATTTTAATCGTCCAGACGCTGTTGGCGAGAGTGACAGCGAAAGTGACAAGTGTCACTCTCGTGGGGCACTTTCGCCGAGATTGTACCGCGAGCTGTAAACTTCCCCGATCACTGTTTTGGCCATAACTTCTTTGTTATAGCTCCGTTTTCGCTCTGGAAAGAACCGTTGGACTCGTAATTGAATCCTTCATCCATCTAGACTATAAAATCAAGGATTCAAGACCAAAATAAAATATCTTATTTTTCCTTAATATACCGGTTTCTATAATAACTCGAAATGATACCTTTCAAAACTCGGGGTGTTACAGCGGTGAGCGCAGAAGGTTGAGAAAAGCTTTGACTTGGAAGAAGAGGATATAGGTCCCCGTGACTATCACATCGCATGAGAGGATTGCCCGTCCGAAGTTCCTTCACACAAAAACCACTAGGATCAAATTCTATAGAGACTGAATTATCACGTGTAAATTTACGGACAGAGATGAGATTTTTAACGATATGTGGAACAATGAGAACTTGAGACAAAGATAAAGGACGCAAAGAAGGAAAGATAGTCGAACCTGATCCGGTTACCGGAATAGACGGACCATTACCAACACGAACATGAGTAAATGAACAATTATTAGAAAACGAAGAGAGCTTACCCGGAGTTGATGCCATGTGACTTGTCGCCCCCGTATCCATATACCAACTTCCGTCCGGCGGAGTTACGGTAAGAGTGTGGAATGCTGACTCGATATCGGTTGGAGCATATGGTGAGTGAGCATTTGTATAGTACGCTTGTGGAGGTCGCGGACCAAGTAACCCTAGGCCTGGAGAGGGGTGGGACTGTGGTTGTGGTCGTTGTTGTTGGGAGAACGAGTATGTCGGTGTTGAAGTCGGATATGGGCATGGCGGTGCAAACCAAGGTGGGTGTGACCACCCATTCCATCCCGGGACAGACGATGCCCAAGGAGGGAGGTACCATGTATCACGTCCTCGGCCGAAAGTTCGGCCGCCCCGCCCCCCACGGCCTGATCGACCTCGTCCGCCCCGACCCCTTCTCGGACTGTGACCGTATTGGCCATCGGATGGTTGGAGATCCATTCGGGTGGAGTCAAAGGTATTAGTAGACGGAGGTGGGTGAGATCCCGGTTGAACAGTTAAGGCTGATGGAGAAGAGAGAGAGGCATGTTTACCTTTACGTGCTTCTTCAAGCGTGAGCATACTCCTGGCTTGGTAAAACATCAGTAATGGGTTTGTTTGCTGAATGAGAGTCGCAATGCCATCATAGTTTTCTGAAAGGCCATCCACGAGTTGAAGGACGAGACGTTGATTGGAAACGGGAGATCCTACGTTTGCCAACTGATCGGCAATCATCTTTAAATTTTGGCAATAAGCCAAGACATTGGGGAAATCAGATTGATGTAGGTTGGAAAATTGATGTTCAAGATGTAGAGCCCGAGAGTTTTTGTTGTCTTGAAATATGGCTTGCAAGTGATTCCATGCAGTTTGAGCATTGGAATCGGGTTCGAGGATGGTTTGAAGAATATCGGTGGAGATCGTGTCGTAAATCCATTGGAGCACGATGGCATCCAATCTTGTCCACAACTCGCGATCGACAGACTCATCTCTGGGGGGTTGAATATGATCGAGAACTTGGAAGGCTTTGGCATGAATTTTAAATAATTCTGCCCATGACGCGTACTGGCCTTTCTCGATTTCGAGAGTGATGGGGATTGTGAGTCCAAGATCAATGAATCTCTAGAGAGAGAAAGTAGAGAGAGCAATGTAGCGCAAAGTATCAATGATATTCAATATGCGTGAATGTCTTACAAAGACAAAGACCAAAGGGACTTAAATACCCTTGGTCAATACAACACAGATTAAGACTCTAGACACAGTAATTGATCAAGCCTATAAATACAATGATTACTATAAAATCAGACTTAACAATCTCCCCCTTAGTAATCATTGGTGCTTTGGTTTTCAAAAATCATCTTCTAAATCAGCACTGACCATCAAAGCGACTTTACGAAGCAATCTGACTTTTAAAAGAAAATTCTTCTCAGCATCTTTCAGATTAAATTGTCTTTGCTTCCTTGACAAGTCTGGAACAGAATCTTGTGCTCTAGACGACACACCTCTTTTGAATGACCTTGAATGAACTGTGGTGATCGGAGCAGGAACAACAAAGAAATTAGTTGAAGCTGATAGAATAGAATCTTTGAGCGAATTTCCAGACTCTTGTGCTCTAGACGACACCCCTCTTTTGAATGACCTTGAATGAACTGTGGTGATCGGAGCAGGAACAGCAAAAGAATTAGTTGAAATTGATAGAATAGAATCTTTGAGCGAATCTGATAAACATTTGAGCTCTTTGTCTCTTAATCATCTCCTTTAACTTCTCTTAATTCTCCCCCTCATGACCTTGATGATCGGGATCAACTTGGTCATGCAAATCTTGGAGACGAGACAACTTAAGATCTGCAAAATCAAAAAAACAGAGAAATAGGGAAGGTTTGCGCGACACACTGGTGGCGCAAAGTGAGATTTGCGTTACACCAAGGTTGTGCAAAGTGAAGTTTGTGTTACACCAAGGTGGCGCAAAGTGAGGTTTGCGCAAAGAGAAGGTGGCGCAAAGCAAGGTTTGCGCGACCAACTGATGGCGCAAAGCTGACTTAAACTCAGAAAATTTTACCTTTTTAAGCTCTTTGACTCCCCCTACACAAATGCACTAGATATGACAATTCAAGTTAGCATTCATATAAATAAAATCAGATACTCCCCCTCAAAAACAGATATGATCATTAAGAAAAGTTCTCCTTTTTCACTCCCCCTTGAATAATGCTCAAACCCATTTGAAATATATTTATGAGAACACAATGATCAAATATCAATGTAGAAAGAAAAATATACTGAATATGTATTTTGAAACGACTAAATATATAAAAATTTAAACAGAAACAAATAAAATTCTACTTAGTAAAATATCACAATAAAATCCATCAAATGAAATCAAATGTATGTGTTTGGATACAGAAACAAGTTTTATTGCATATCAAGTTAAGACATGTTCAGTTTCAAAAACTTTCATCAATCTATTCAGTGTGCTCGCATGTGAACTTCGACTAGCTTCAAGAAAATGCAATTCTAAAAATATAATAGAGAACTTTGCAAATAATCACACTAATCCATCAAAAATTCAGACTTTCACAAATTTACAGGTTTATTGCAACTCAGAAATATATAACCAAGTATCATGAGATGTGTGCTCATTGGCATCTTTTAGCATTGTGCTCATTGGCATCTTCACATGAGTGTGTTCTTTGGCATCTTTTAAGCGTGTGCACTTTTGGCATCTTTTTAATCAAAAAGTTTATTAAGTAAAGAACATGCCGTAAACGTAACTTTCTATCTGACCCTATTGCAGGATTTGGGTCAGCCACTCCCAGACCAGTTGGCCTTAGGGGACTAGGTGTCAAGCACCCCTTGGAACTTACTTTCCCAGATCATAAAGGCTACATCGACATATCCTAAACCCATTCATACTAGTAGAACATGACTTTCGATCTGATTCTATAGAAGAATTTGGGTTCGATCACTCCCAGATCAAATGACCTTAGGGGACCAGATGACAAGCATCCCACAGAACTTACTTTCCCAAACCAGAAAGGTCACAGGTACAAACTTTTAAACTTAGAGATTTCTGATTTATAAGAATTTAATAATCATCTCAAACACAAGGTTTTACGTCTAAGTGCTTAGCCCATATTTTCATTACAATCCAAAATTCCGACTTTTTAGGTTTTCTAAGCATTGTAAACTATAAATATTCCGAATCACACAACTTTAAAGCAATATCAAAAGTTACAAACATGTTGCTGACTTTTCGACTTTTGTTAGAACTGGAATTTGAACATATAAGAACTTTAATATAAACAAAGCAACTTGAAAATTTATCCTATACACACATTTTATTCAAAAGAAAGAAAAATTGTAAAACTTTTACTTTATAGAATAAAATTTGTAAAGGTTTAAACTTTTAAAACAACATGCCAAGATAAAAAAAAATATAAATATTTGATTGGCAAGTTAATATTAAGGTGAAACAAAATATAATTCAATAATATTATCCTTCACACAATGTAAAAATGAAATATGTGTCTCATTTAAAAAAATTTGGCTTGAAAAAAATCAGGAGTTGAAGAAAATTGCTCAGATTCTTTAAAACATTTGAGAAAACTGGAACAACATCATTATCAGATATAAATGCAGCGGAAATTAAGTAGATGTACTCACAGTTTCTCATTAGTCAGAAGCTTAAAGCTTTGAATAACGAGTCCTAGACTGGCATGTCTAGAAGTCATAGTCGTTGAAGTACGAGTTCTGAGCTGAAGTACTCAGAAGCCAAAATGTTGACAATGAAGTCCGGGTCTTGAGCTGATTTACTCAAGAGACAATGTCTCTTACTCCCCCTTAACATGAGGTGCCTGCAACTTAGAATCAGATTTAGACTTGGGAACCCACTTGTATTTGGGCCCATGAAAGTTAGTTGCAGTTCGTATGGGGAAATACTTGTTAGATTTAACAATTAAAGCACGAGAGATATAATCACACGAATGAACAGAATCATCAGAAATAGAGAAAGCATAATCATCCGAACTAGAATCCGAGGAAGAACATGAGACATGTTTTGAAATTCGAATCATTTGCTTTATAGAATATTTTGAAATTTTATTACATGTAGCAAATGAATCACTTTTATAAAGTCTGTCTACACATTTATCTTCATCAATCATAGAATCGGTAGATATCCGCTTCGCTCTCCAGATCTGCTTCTTTGATCGAGCTCTCAAAGTCCTATCTGTAAGAATTGAATCGGAAGAATTAGAATTGTCAGAAAGAACTTTATCTTGTTTCTTTGACTTCTTTGATCGTCTTCTTTTACGCTTAGGATTATAATATTGATCATTGAGCGTAAAAGAATCATCAAGAATTTTAGACGAAATATTTAAATCAGAAGAAATAATTTTACTTAAGCAACCAATCTGATCAACTAATAAATCTGAATTCGCCTCGGAGTCTGAAGTATTTTGAGAAAAGATTTTAAAATTTGAAACTTCCTTTTTGTTTTCTTGAAAATCAAAAGAAAGGTTAGAAATAGAATCTGATTTTTGAGAAAATAATTTTTCTTCAAGACTGGATGTCATGAAAGAAAGAATAATATCAGATTCAATTTTCTTTAAAATATTTTGATCTTCTATCTTATCTTCAAGATTGATGATTTTGCTTTCTAATACTAACGGAGGAGTATATTTCTTCGAATCATAAATGATTGGAGAAATATTTTCCTTATCAGAATGAGGAGCATAAGGATCAATAAAATCATCAAACATTAAAGATTTGATAGGAGATATATCATTTAAAACTCTTCTTCCTTTCCTTGATTTTTCAGGAAAATATTTTGCATTTTTGCTTGTGTAAACAAATGTATTTCCTTTTTCTTGTTATTTGTCCTTTTCTTATTTTCGATTTCTAACACTTGCTTCTCATTCATCCAATCAATTTTAAACTGAAGAGCATAATGAGCAAGAGTCAGATAATCGTATTTATATAAAGTTGGGGATTTTTCAATCGCATTGTTTAAACAATGAGGATTTTCAAAACCAAGTCCCCACATTTGTTTTAAAGCTTCTTCACTCCTCGGTTTGTTCATAAAGATTGTTTGTTCAGATTGGTTCCTTCGATAAAGCTTTTCTTCTAACTTATTTATTTTATCTGAAAAATCATCTTTTAAAGTAGTCATTTTAGTCAAAGACTCAAGATAAGTCTTATTTGAATTTTCCAAATCATCCAATTTCTTTTGAAATATGTCTTTTGTGTTTTCCAAAATAGATTTTTCATCTTTCAAAGAAATTTTCAGTTTGTCAATCAAATCTGACTTTTCAGAATTTAAGTTCTTTTCAGATAATAACTTTAAGCGAAGATCAGATAAAGCAGAAATAATAATATTCATCTGAGAGGCAATAAAGTTGTAATCAAATTCTGAATATACCTCATCTTCATCAGTATCATAATCGTCTGACTGATCATCTCCAACCAAGCACATCTGAGCGATCTCTACATTTGCAGCTTCATCGTCAGAATGATCCAGCCAGAATTCTTCTTCTGCTAGCAAAGCAGTTTTGTTCTCTCTTTTCTCAGCCAGCTCCAATTTCTTTCTGTAATAAGCTGAGTCCTTAACCTTCTTTGCTCGACACTCCTTTGAAATGTGACCCGACTTTCCACATTTGTAGCAAGCAGCAGTCTTTGGCTCGGGCACTTTGACTTTAGAAACGGAAGTGAAGCGAGAAGTGTTGGAACCCGATCTTGGTTGGAACTTTTTCAGATAATGCTGAGAGAGAAGGATCATCGCTTTCTGCAGAGTCTCACCATCATCATCAGTTGACCCGTTGTAAGCGTTATCAGACGATGCTTGTTCAGCCAGTTGGCTCGTGATGAGTGCAACCGGGTCTACTGATTTCTTGTTCTTCTTATCCAGTTTGGCCTTCTTCTCAAGCACCAAGCTATCACCAGTCATCAGAATTTCATAAAGTTCTTGGATTTGCATAGTGGAGATTCTGACATCGTTCCTCAGTCTATGGCATGTTTTATTCCATTCTGGTTGCAATGTGTTGAGGAACTTCAAATTTGTCTCAAGCTCGGTCTTTTCAACTTTAATCTTCCTAAGATCATTGATCACGGCACAAAATCGGTCATACACAGCTTTCAGTGGCTCCCCATCCTTGGCTTTGAATTCTTCAAAGTTATTCATGTAGCGCGTATGCCTGAGTTGAGTTGCGACCGAAGAACCAAGCATAATCTTCTCAATTTGTTGCCACATCATATTAGGATGAGTTTTGAAACAGTCAATCCTGTTGTATATAGAGTTTGGCAAGGATAGCATCATATTTGCTTTAATATCACGATCAGCTTGATATGCAGACAACTCATCATGTGAATACTATTTAGTAGGCTTATATAATCCAGAAGCCAATTTGGGTTTTTCAAACGGTCCTTCAGATAGAATGATCAACATGTCGTTACCACTCTTTTGACGTTCAATGAAGTTCAGGAACCGATCTTGCCACTATGTAAATTCATTTTCATCAATTAGCACTGGTGGACGATTTTCTGTACCCAGAGACATCATAAGATCACTTTTGTAGAACTGAGCTTGATAAGCAAATTTGTCAGAATCCATGTTTCAGATAATCCAGAAAAAATTCTAAGTCTGAGACTGGCGCAAAGTTGATGTTTGCGTGAGAGGCAGAAAGCGCAAACTGAGCTTTTCGCAAGTAGTATGAAACGCAAACGAAGCTTTGTGTGAGCAGGTTGTGGCGCAAAGTAGATTTGCGTTATGCGAAGGAAACGCAAACTGAAGTTCTCGCGAGTAAGGGAAGACGCAAACTTAGGTTTGCGTGAGGCACTTAAGACGCAAATTGTTCTTTGCGTGATGAATAGAAGACACAAATTGACTTTGCGTGAGCAGACCGAGGCGAGAACTTGACTTCTCGTAAGTTGTTGGAAACACAAACCTTACTTCTCGTGACACACGGGAGACGCAAAGTAGGATTTGCGTGAGCTAAGTAAAACGCAAACTTGGATTTGCGTGAGTCATTTAAGGCGCAAAGAAAGCTTTTCTTGAACTGAAGATGACGCAAAGTATATTTTCGTGAGTAACCAAAGACGCAAACTTAGCTTTGCTTGATCCAAGGGAGACGCAAAGTTGTGCTTTGCGTGATGAACTGAAAGTGAAAACCTGAAATACACGAAGACAATATTAGTAGATCGCGCAAACTAAGATGAACTCGCGCAAACGCATATGAACTCGCGTAAACTACAGATCTAGCGCAAACCGATGTCAAAATGCCAAAATCTTACAAAAATCGATTACAAAACTGAATTTGATGCAAATTCCTTACACAGACAAGTTCGAAAACAATATTATAACACGTTTCAAACTCAAATTTCGATCAAAAACCACAAAATCAAGATTTCAAGAATTGAACAGTACGTAAAAAAAAGTATTTCCAGAAAATCTTTAAAACTCAAAATCGATGATCAAACACTGTTTTTCTTGCAAAAAGATGTGAATCAAATATGTTCTCCTATCAATTTCGAATCCAACAAACCAATTTGCAAAGAAATTCACTCAAAAAAAAACAGATCGAATTTGATTAAAAATCCAAAAACGAGATTTTCTTGAAAAATTCAAGAAAATCAATCAAATTTTCGGATTAAATCACAAATTCAGAATCTAAAAACGAATTCTCTCAATCCTCTCAAGATTCAGATGGCTCTGATACCAATTGTGAGTCCAAGATCAATGAATCTCTAGAGAGAGAGAGCAATGTAGCGCAAAGTATCAATGATATTCAATATGCGTGAATGTCTTACAAAGACAAAGACCAAAGGAACTTAAATACCCTTGGTCAATACAACACAAATTAAGACTCTAGACACAGTAATTGACCAAGCCTATAAATACAATGATTACTATAAAATCAGACTTAACAGGGATGAAGGTACGTATATTGGAGATTGTGAGGGCGGGATGATATGGAGTTCGTGTGGGTTCATGGTTTGTATCAACATTCTTAGGAGAGGTAGGTTCTGTGATTGCCATGTAGAGAGATCGACGAGAAGGAAGGAAGGAGGTAGAGAAGAAGAATTAGGAGAAAAGAAAATTGTATGGCTCTGATACCATAACAGAATATTGAATGCTTGATTATTCCATTCATCTCAACCCCTTATATATAGTACAAAGGAATGTAGCCAAAAGAGAAACTACCAATAATACAATTAGGAAGAGATTTCCTTTGATTATTTTCTTCTATCTAGTGGGTTGCTATGATTATAAGGATGCGATTTAGTTTCCGATAATAATATATACACGTTGACCCACAAAATTAAAGTGGAACGAGGCACATCTTTATACTAATATGCATGTTGTTGCTCGCATCCCAAATACATTACTACATAATTTCCATTTCATACACATGTATGCAACCAATTACACAAAACATATTATAACTAATTATCCTTAAGCATTTCATTTGGCAAGTCATACAAGCACTCTTATAAATTAAAGTTTGGTTTGGTTTATGCTATTACATTGTACTTGAGAAATGTACAATATATGCAGTCTTATAAATTAAAGGTGGAAGAAAGCTCAAGGACCAAAAAAGTGCACCAAAATGTAATGCAAAACACCAAAAAGAAGAGTAAATCTTACATAAGCATATTACTTTCTGTTTTTTTTTTCAAATAGCTTTACTATATTAGAAAAGTAAATATTACACAAGAACAAAAACATATTACTTTCTTGGAGAAGCAAATTACTTGTTGTCATGTAACAAAACAGTACACCAAAAAGAAGAGTAAATATTACACAAGCAGATTACTTTCTGTTTTTTTTTTCAAATAGCTTTACTATGTAAGCATGGTTATGTGATACAAATCTTCATTGGCTTAATGTTACCCATATCCAAAACCCACCAGCACATATATTCAAGAAGTAATCATTCAAATTAGGTGTTTATTGTTTAATAATGTAAAGATGAACCAGAAGTAAAATTAGGTGTTTATTGTTTAATAATGTATTTTATGATTGTCTAGTAGATTATAAATGCATATAGAAAGGATATATAAAATTGTCTAGCAGATTATCAAATTGATACCTAAAATTGTCTAGCATATTTGAAAAAAAAAAAAACTAATAACTCGTTGAGGTTTGTTAGTTCTGTTGATATGACCCGGTAACATGATATTTTTGGTTCTTAAATTTACAAAAGACTTATGTTTACTTATAAATGGCCATATCAAAAACCCACCAGCACATATATTAAAGAAATAATAACTTACAGGGACACATACTTGAGCATTCATCTCATTTCACACATCTAGTATCAAGAAATACAAATCTTCATTGGCTTAATGTTACCATATCCAAAACCCACCAACACATATTTTATAGCTTATTGTGAACTTTTTTCAAACACTTTGTATTCAAGAAAAAGAACAAGAACATAATGGGGTAATTAAAAACCTAGATGAGGGATGTTGAAAGGAATCAACAAACACAAAATACAATTCACGATTCAAAGTAATAGTTACAAATATAAATCGTTATTTCAAAACACAACATAAATCACATAAATCATTGTTTGAAACCAAGAAATAATGTATTTTATGATAGAAACCTGAAACTAAAACCAAAAAACTATCTACGAGATGAACTTAAGCATACCTAGCAAGATATATCTGGTTGAACAAATTCTTACCTTTTGTTGTGCATTCATTGGTTCAATTGGTTGTAGTTGGAGAGAAAACCTTTACAATGTGTACCATAATTTGTATAACAAAATCAACAGCTAACAACAAAGGAATTGTTTACAGAGCAAGAAAAATCCAAAGACTATCATGTATAACAAAAATCCAAGCAATAGGATATAAGAAAAATGGGAAACAATCATTATCCACAGTTCAAACCTCAGAACCGAAAATCCAAAGAAGCAATAGATATAAGAAGTT
This sequence comes from Arctium minus, assembly GCA_954870635.1. NCBI lineage: Eukaryota > Viridiplantae > Streptophyta > Magnoliopsida > Asterales > Asteraceae > Arctium > Arctium minus. Next base: position 93,972,339 of record OX941086.1, on the reverse strand, counting down.
TCAAGTTCTGTTACCTCATAATCGAAAATACAAAGAAGCAATAGATATAAGAAAAATGGGCAAAAATCTAAAGAAGTAATTGAAGATGAAAATTCAGACCATAAAGAAAAAAAACAAGTTTTGTTACCTCAAAACCGATGAAAAATCATTTAGGGTTGAAGAAATGGAAACGTACCTGAGCAGAACCCTAGAACAGTGGTCGACGATCGAGAGAAGCAGTACCGATTGAGGTTATTGCGATTTGAGGTACTTTTTAGCTTATTGCGATTTGGCACCAGAGATAAGCACTTTTGAGTGTTTGGATGAAAAGAAATTAAAATGGCTACCGCTGAAAAGCACTTTTTGATAAAGTCATTTGGTTTAACTTATCAACTTATTTGAAAAGTGCTTATGACTTTTTTGGTTATTTTATATGTATAAGCAATCTCAAACATCTTTAAATAACAACTTATTAGCTTATTACGTTCTTGTACCACAATAAGCTAATTCAAACACTTTTTTTAAAAACTCCTGTTTGACACCGCATAAGTTGATAAGCACTTTTTAAAATAAGTATAAGTTGTTTTAAATAAGCAATCCCAAACACCCCCTGAGAGAAAAACCGATTGAGAAGAAAGAAGTGTGAACTGATTGAAATAGCCAATGATGGATATTTAGGGGGTGTTTGGGATTGCTTGTTTAAAACAACTTATGCTTATTTTAAAAAGTGTTTATCAACTTATGCGGTGTCAAACTGGAGTTTTTAAAAAAGTGTTTGGATTACTTTATTGTGGTACCAAAACGTAATAAGCTAATAAGTTGTTATTTAAAGGTGTTTGGGATTGCTATATAAAATAACCAAAAAAGTGATAAGCACTTTTCAAATAAGTTGATAAGTTAAAACCAAATGACTTATCGAAAAGTGTTTTTCAGCGGTTTGGCACCGCTATAAGCCATTTTAATTTTTCCTCATCCAAACACTCAAAAGTGCTTATGTCCGGTGCCAAATCGCAATAAGCTAAAAAAACACCTCAAATAAGCAATCCCAAACACCCCCTTAAGCCTTGCATTGGATTAAGAGTTAGCCTGAATCGAAGCGTCATCTTGGAAGGAGTAGCCTGAAGCGTCATCTTGATAAAAGGGAAGAGATTTAACTGAATCGACAATATATGTTGTAGTAATGAGGTTGCATTAAAAGTGTTGTACATAAGATTTAAAAAGTTGTAAAGTTGAAAATTAAGCAAATATGCAATAAGTACATAAGGCTTAAAAAATTGTTTTTAAGAAATTTAGCCAAATGTTTTATAAAGTAGTATAGATAATTAATGATGGATTCTCCATAGGCATGGGAACGGGGGGGGGTTCACATTCCCCGGCCCCGGTTCGTAGTAGGGAGCCCCGCCCCTGGCCCTGGCCCCGGCCCCGGGCGGGTGCGGGGATTGAATCCCCATCCCCGGTCAACGGTGGTCCCGTCCCTGATCAAGACCCGGTCAGAGACCCGGCCCCGTTCCCCCAGCCCAAACCCCTTTTTTTGGAAGCTTTTCCCTTGTCGTTTAGAGCTACATTCTGCCATTTTTTTAAACTAAAAAAACATATATTCCATTAAACCATTCCATTACAACAAATTCCATAAAACAAAGTCCATAAAAACAAACATATTCCATGTTCCATTAAACAAATTCCAAAAACAAATATATTCCATCAAACAAATCCCATTAAAACAAATTCCATCAAACCATTGTTTTCAACGCATTCAATTAGATCCCCCATCAATTTCAACATCTTCATCGAATGCAACCGTTTGATCAAATCCTTGCGGTTCTCCTTGTTTTTTTATCTGAAATTAAAAATAGTACAAGTTAGAAGAATTATAAATACATGTACCATATAACAATTTATATAATTATTACCTTCAAGTTCTTTTCTCAACCAACTTTGGGTACACATCAATGTTGCAACTGTTTGCGATTTTAGCAGGCTACGTTGTTTTGTTATCTTGTTTCCACTCATGCTAAATGTCGATTCTGATGATACTGTAGAAATGGGAATGGCTAACACATCCCTTGCAATACTCTGCAACACAGGAAACTTAGTACCGTTGCACTTCCACCACATCAAAATATCAAACCCGTCATCATCTGGTAACAATTTTTCCGCCAAATAGTCATCCATCTCCGTCGTTTCAAACATATCATCCTGGGACATCATATTCTCAAAAGCTAATTTCCATGAAGCCTTATTCAAAGAAGAACTCCCCCCATCCGAGTGAGTAGTGCTAGATTTTCCTTTCCCTTTGTTGCGATCATGCTTCCTCTTGTACTCCTCAAATAAATCATTACATAGGTTACGTATCCTCGTAACCTCAACTTTTGAGTCAACACCATAAATCGTTGGAAAGAAAAAATTTATCAACTTCAGCTTATACCTAGGATCTAAAACAATGGCCACACTCATTACATCATGTATAACTCCCCAATATTTATCAAACTTATGCAACATACGTGATGCCATGTTTATAATAACAACATCTTCATCGTCTTGCCAACTCTTAATGGATAATTTCATGTCACAAATCAAAGGGAAGAACAAGTTTGAAGTAGGATACTTGGTCCCAGAAAATGTCTCGGTCACACGATAAAACAACTTCAACTTATCACAAACATTATGCGCCATTATCCATTCCTCTTCACTAGGTAAGCTAACATAATGTTTCTCTTTCTTGCTTAAACGAATAAAAACATCTTTATATTCTAAAGCAACATTCAATATTATGTAGACAGAATTCCATCTAGTCTTACAATCAAGAACTAATTCTCTTTCACAATCTACACCTACTTGTCGGGCAACGAGTCTAAAGTCTTGGGCCCTTTTAGGAGAACATGTCCAAAAAGATACACTATCTCTAACCTTCTTGATTGAGCTCTCAATCATAGAAAACCCATCTTGGACAATGAGATTTATAATATGTGCACAACATCTCATGTGGAAAAACCTACCCTTTAAAATTAGGGAGGAAGGAGAAAGAGTACCTAAGAGCCTGTCGACCAAAGCATCATTGGTTGAACAATTGTCAAGTGTCAATGTTGACAACTTGTTGTCGATGTTCCAATCCATGAAACATTCAATCATCACTTGGGACAGTGCATCAGCAGTATGTGGAGATGGCACATGTATAAAGATGCATTAAAAATATACTAAAAATTAACATTATACTATTAACATTGAATTATAAAGAATAGTAAACGAGAAATAACCTGATAATCCGATTTTGTAACCTCCAATTGCTATCTATGTAGTGTGCAGTTAATGCCATGTAACCTTTGTTTTGGTTACTCGCTGTCCACAAATCAGAAGTAAGAGCAATCCTACTTTCGTTCTCTTCCAAACACCGCAAAATAGAACATCTTTTTGTTTCATATGTCTTCATGATGTCGGACTTGATTGTCGCTCTACAAGGCACCTTGAATAGAGGTTGAAGTCCATTTAGCAACTTTCGAAAGCCAAAATGCTCAACAATAGAAAGTGGATAATCATGGATGATCATCTTAGATAAATCATCCCTTGAAACTTCGGCATTAAATGCATAATTACTCAACAAAGATGTTTTCCCATCCTTAGCCATTTGTTCTTGAACTAGGATTTTGTAACAGTCTAAAAATAAGCGGAAAATAAAATTTGAAAATTCGGCAATATAACGTTTGAAAATAGGATAATTCCATCACCCTAAAGTAGGGGATAATTTAAACCTGTGAAAATAGGGTAAATCATTTTAAAACCCAATAGTATCATCCCAAACGGGGTATAATGTATGGTAATTACAACCCAATAAATGAAGCATAAGACAACAACCTACTAATCTACAAGGAGTAACTAGATTATGGTCGGGTGTCGCTATACTTCCAAAATGTGTATCTTCAAAATAATCTGTATGTTGGTCACTACGTATCTTCCAAAAAGACCACTCACGACACCAAGGTCGTTCCCTCAATCCCGATGTGCCCCACCGCTAGGATAGCTTGTCAAACACGACAATAAGAACAAGTGTTAGGCTAAAACCTAGTGAGGATAAATCAAACAAAGATTAAATAATTAAACCCATTCGAAGTCTCGCGGAGTATATAGCCATAAGCTAAAACCAACAAACCAAATAAACCATTAGTGATTAGATATGATACAAATAACACCAATCACATATTGAGCTCAACTCCTCTAAGTTTGTTGCTCGAAAACATCAAGTCAACCCCTCTAGGTCTATTCTTGAGAGTTCCAAAGCGGGGAACTCTAGCACAAGGGAATTACACCTTACTGCCCATGAGATGTTTCCCGACCATATAGGTCCACACCTTACTTATCATGGTGACCCGATGCCTATTCTGTGCTAAGTGGTAAATCCCAATGCCCAAAGCGGGGACATAGGGACACCGTGCCTATGGATCCATTGCACTAATACTAAATACCAATAAATAGCATGCACAATCCTCATATAAAACATAGGTATAGATAAATCACATACAATGGGTTACCAACATACAAAGCTTAACACCCAAATGGGTGAATTTTCAATAATAATAATCCACCTTTAAAACATTATACTCGTTCTACATATAAACCAACATTATGGTTATTTCACCAAATACTTGTTTTTCCAAATAGAACCCAACACTTCCATTTAATGCATCACAACCCAAGAAATCAAAGTGGTTTGTCAAAGGAGTGGATGTTAAAGCATCACCTCTTTTATACTTGAAATATTCTCTTCACATTTTCACTTAGGTTATCAAACCCTAGTATTTCCCAAAATCCATAATTAGGTCTAAAAATCATGAAAGACCAAAGTACAAGAGATATATACATATATTAAGGTTAGGAGAAGAGAAATGAACTCACCTTGCAAGGGTTATATAAAACCCTAGATGATGTGTGAAACTAAAGAAAGTGGTAGAGGATGAACTTGATCACTTGAACCCTTAGAATCCCTCAATAAATACCCAAAATTTCCTACACCAAACACAATAACTATCATTCCTCCATTCTTGAAGAACATTGAATGAGGAGGGAGAAAACTTACCCTTTTTCTTCCCCAAAATCGGCTCCAAGCAAGAGAAAATGACAAATCAGGTTTAATTTCCAAGTTTTAAGGACTCAGCCCCTGACCGCGACCTTGCCTCGCGAGAGTGACAATGTCACTCTCGCGTGTCACTCTCGCCTGAGAAAAGTGACCCGCGGTACCATCTCGGCGATTGTGCCCCGCGAGAGTGACACTATCACAATCGCGAGGGCACTCTCACACCCCAACCCCCGACTCTCGGTACCATTTGGGCGATTGTGCCCCGCGAGAGTGACACTGTCACAATCGCAAGGGCACTCTCGCGTGTCCCGTACCGAAGCCCAAAGTGGTCGTTTTCCAGCCCGAATGCTCCCCCTTCTCAACATTAAAATATGTTTTAGGGTAAGATACCAAATTAAAGACGTACCAAAAACACGGGTGTTACAGATTTGTTGCCTTATGTCCTTCGTACCTCTCCTAGGGCATTTTGTGAAATGGTCTTTCAAATGTGTCGTCCCGTCAATGGGTCTACCGGTCATTTGTTTGGTGCGATACTTACAATTTGCAAATCTACGAACACCATCAACATATACTGCTTCAAAATGGTTCCAAACTACAGATCTTAATATTTTGTTTGTCGGTTCGGTGCTCGTATTTGACCCAATAGGCATGCTTACAGATTCGTTAGTGTCGTCACAAGTCGTTTGAGTTTTCTCGTTTCCTTCCGTAGCATCGTCTCCTAGTTCTACAACATTCTCGTTTTCTGAAGTCACCATCCTAAAACAATTAAACAAAGTTGGACAACAAACTTAGATAACATATTATATTAACATACATATATGGTATGTGGTTTTGTAACAAAACCACAATGTCAAATTCCACATACAAAACATAAAATTCCAACAAAATTCCACATAAAATTCCACATAAACCCAAGTGTCAAATTCCACATAAACCCAAGTGTCAAATTTCACATAAAATTCCAACAAATTTCACATACAAAACATTAGCTAACAATACAAATTCCATATTCAATATACCATATTTAACTGTCGGTCCAACAATACTATCAAGTTTTATAGAATAACAACACAAAATGATTACCAACCTGTATTGATTATAACAAACGAGTTACAAGGTTGATCGATTTTAAGCTTGGATTTGTGTTCTCTGTTTTTCTCTCTTTTACACCTTTAAGTGTGTGTTTGTATGTTTTAATTTTCTGATCTATCTGAGAGTGAGATACACAACTAATCTAACTAGTGTGTTGAACACACTTCCTAAGATAATATCTAGATTTAATAACTAAATATTATTTCTAACAACTAAATAACTAAACTAGAAACTAACTTTATCTAACTAAGTTAACTAGATCTAATATCTAATAACTAATATAACTAATAACAATTACATTGAATTACATTGACATTTATTACAAATAGACATAGACTTTAATATCGAGAGTCGACGTTCCGGCTTTAGCTTCAGATTGCGATCTTCAGTTTGGATGATCTTGAATACAATGAGACTGTGGTCTAACAATCTCCCCCTTTGGATCAAGATCATTACGAAAATGATTTTAGCAATTCAGTCTTCTTGTTCAGCTCAGAAGATGCAATCTCTTTCTCTAGCTCTTAAATCAGCATGTCTTTTTCTAACAATCTCCCCCTTTGAAGAGTGGACGTGATTCTTGAAACATGTGATCTTTGCCATTTCTTGTGTAGTCATTCTCCCCCTTTTTGATGTTAAGTGCAACGACTTCATCAAAATTATTTGTAAGAAATGTCTATCTTGCAGTTAGAGCCCCTGATCCGTCAATTCAAAAGATATTCATCCATATTTTTTTTTCAAATCCAGACAAAATAGTCGTGTAACACCTGAATCAACTAATGAATCAGTTAACATGCCTGTCAGTAACACTAAGTCACTGTGTGTAACGAATACACATTGGAAAGGAGTTGTTTGATGTTGACTCCCCCAGGGCTTCCATTTAATCATCGAAACACCACAAAGGTTATTTCTATAAACGTTATGACAAAGAAACTAATTCCTTGTGTGTTCGTGCTTGTGTTAGAAAGAATTAAGCACTTGATGATTGCTTATAGGCTCAAAATTGTGTAAACCACTGAGACAACAGTAAGTTAAACACAGACTCAATGTGCATGATTGAAGTGCGAAGGTGGGGCAGGCTTCCTTCTTTTCAATATCCAGATTTTCCGAATGAAAATCAGATAGCATATGTGCTGCATACCCTTTGAAAATGTGAAACACTTTCTTGTGAAGAAGAAAATGAGTAGATGGTGAGGTTTGATCAAGAGTTGGCATGGGTTAGTTGCCTGTTTCAATAATGATCACCAAAGAATTGTGAATCACTAGAATTGTGGCTACCCGGCTCAGAAAAAGTTGGTGCAGAGTTGTGATATTCTTTTAACTCTGTTCTCACACGCTCTTTCTTTTAAACTTTTTGCTTTCTCTAATCACACTCATTTCTTTTCGATTTGCACACTCAATCACTAAGGATTAACTTCTTGGGTAGAAATCACTGGTTAAGGTGATTCCATAGAAGTTGTGTTAATACCTAGCACAATGATTCTTTGTTTTCCTATGATGCACGTGATGCTCAGATTGGTTTAACTATTTCAGTTAAAGCACAATTTAGATCATGAAAACATTTAAAATACACTCCCAAAATATAAAATCTGTTGAAAAATCGGGAAGTAGTTTGAACATTAAAAACAATGTTTTCCAATGATAGAAAGTTGTCCTTCTTTCAACCATATATGAGATTAAGATAAAGGATTATACCTTTACGTTCGATCTTACATCCCATGAAGCTAAGCTTTAAGTCATAAACATATGAACTTTTAAGCTTCTCTCAAAAATTCTGCAAAAGTCTTATGTCAAGTCAAAGTAAAATTTATTCACTTATAATGAAAAGACAAAAAAGCAGTAAAACTTTTTAAAGAACGAGTTCTGATCAGAAATAATCAGAAGTCATATCCGAACTCCCTTTTGACTTGAAGAGCTCCCTCTAAAATCTTGCATTACAAAAAAAATTGACATTAAAAGGTACATGCACAAATTTTATGAGCTCCCCCTCGAAATAATATTGACCAGATGTCAATTTCTTCTCATTCTCCCCCTTGGATCATGAACATTTGATAGAAGTGCAGATATCAATCAGAGTTAAGAATGCAGAAATGATGAAAAAGTATACAATTTAGAGAACTTTTATAGGTAACTACTGATTAGATTTTAAGATTTAACATACCAAGCTTAGAGATAAGAAAGTTGAACCTCTTTTCGTCTAAGGGTTTGGTGAACAAATCGGCAAGTTGATAATCAGTTTTTACAAAGAAAAGTTCAATTGTTCCTTTTTCAACATGATCTTTAATAAAGTGATACCTGACGTCTATGTGCTTTGTCTTGGTGTGTTGAACAGGATTCGCTGTAATTGCGATGACGCTCTTGGAGTCACAGTATATCGGGATCTTGTTGAAGTGGAAACCATAGTCGCACAATTGAGTTCGCATCCATAAGACCTGAGAACAGCAGCTAGCAGCAGCTACATATTCTGCTTCGGCCGTGGAGGTTGAAACACAAAGTTGCTTCTTCGATGCCCAACTTACTAGCTTGTCACCGAGGAACTGTACGTGTCCTGACGTGCTCTTCCTGTCTAACATACAACCTGCATGATCTGCATCTGTGTAGGTTGTTATTTCAAAACTAGTATCTTTAGGATACCACAGACCAAGATATGCAGTGCCCTTTAGATACCTAAATATGTGCTTCACAGCAGACATATGGATTTCTTTAGGATTGGCCTGATATCTTGCACATAAGCATGTTGAAAACATTATATCTGGCCTACTCGACGTAAGATACATTAAAGAACCTATCATCCCTCGATAAGTCCTAACATCAACAGCCTTTCCCGAAGGATCGGTGCCAATTTTAGTACCTGGTGCTATTGGGGTACCAATCGGTTTTGAATTTTCCATTTGGAACTTCCGAAGAATATCCCTAATGTATTTTGATTGATTGATAAAAATACCCGATGAAAATTGTTTTACTTGTAAACCGAGAAAGAAATTCATCTCTCCCATCAAGTTCATCTGAAATCTAGACACCATAAGGTTTGCAAAATTCTTACAGTACTTAGTATTTGTAGAACCAAAGATAATATCATCTACATAGATTTGAATTAAAATGATATTGCCTTTTTCCTTTTTGATAAACAAAGTGGTATCCACCGTACCTTTTGAAAACCCAGACTTGACTAGAAAAGTGGAAAGGACATCATACCAGGCTCGAGGTGCTTGTTTCAGACCGTAGAGTACTTTGTCGAGAATGTAAACGTGATTTGGCTTCTCTTGATTGACAAAACCCTCTGGCTGAGAGACGTAGACTTTCTCCTTCAGAATTCCATTTAGGAATGCTGTCTTCACGTCCATTTGAAAGACCGTGAAGTTCTTGTGGGCTGCGTAGGCTAGAAACATTCTGATTGCCTCTAATCGCTCCACAGGAGCATATGTCTCGTCGTAGTCGATTCCTTCCTCTTGTCTGTATCCTTTGGATACTAGTCTTGCCTTGTTTCGGATAACGGTACCATCTTCGTCTTTCTTTATCTTGAAAATCCACTTCGTACCTATAATGGTTTATTGTGTAGAGGTCTGTTTCTCGAGTACCGACGAAGAGTTCTTCGCCGTCTTCATTGCGAACTGAACATCTCTTGGCTTTGAAGTTGACCTCTAAGTCTTTGTCACAGAACTGGCCTATACTGAACAAGTTGTGTCCTAAGCCTTCTACATAGCTCACCTTCTTGATAGTGATATTGTCATGTTGTACATCACCGTATCCCATGATTGGAGAAAACTGGTCGTTGCCAAATCTTACTGTTCCACAATATTTGTCTTTAAAATTGGACAGTATCTCTTTTTGCCCTGTCATGTGCTTGGAACATCCGTTGTCCAAGAACCATGTATGACTAGTCTGCATAAGAGAAATTACAAATTTAGATATTCATACGACAACATTGGAATTTTCACTTTGATTATCGAAGTGCGGGTCTTAAACTGATTTGTTCAAAAGCCTATTTTGACTTTGATGTTCGGGTTTTGAACTGCATTATCCAAAAACCTATTTTTGACATTGAAGAACGAGTCCTTATCTGTACATAATCAGAAGTCACTTTCTCTTTAAGCTTTGTGTGCCTGCAACACAGATTTAGCCTTAGGTACCCACTGGAATTTGGGTCCTGCTGTGTTAGCACAAGTTTTTGGTACCCATTTCAAATTGGGTCCTCTTTTCTTTTGAAATGCATGTGAAGAATTAGTATGAGATGTATGCACATGGTAGTTGCCAAACCAATCTCCAGAATCTTGACAAGAAATAGAGACATGTTTATCATAAATAGAAGACTTTCCAACAGATAAAGATAACTGAAATAATTGCTTCATTGTATATTGTTTCCGAGAAACAGCAAGTTTTGGGTTCAAAACAGCAATATCAGCAATCACAACATCTTTAGTAAGCGAAGTCTTATTACAATTAACACTACTAAACGATAAAACGGTCTTGTCAAGCTTCCGTTTGGGTTGCCATTGAGAATTTACGGCTGGCCTTTGCTTGCTCAGATCTGAAACATGTAAAGCTGGTGAGTTAGACCTTTGAGCAACAAGCGATTGCTTCTTCTTCGGATTACCAGTAGTGTTCGGTTTCTGTGAATGCTGAGATATTTTCTTACCTTTAGCATGTTTAGCTTTCACAGAGACTGAATTATCAACTTTCGTTGATTTTGCACCGTTCACAGGCATACTGGTTTTTCTTGAAGATTTCTTAACAAAGGATGAATGGTTAGGAAGTTTTGTATTAAAGTCAAATTGTTCAAAACAACCATCGAAACTACCGTTAGAGTTAAGAAAATTAAGCTCTTTATTTGATGAACCAAACGTATCCTTAGAGTTTGAAGCTTTTGAAATAACATAATTTGAAAACACAGTTGAAAAAACATTTTGCTCAATATTTATCAAAAGTCTTTCATCTGATAAAGAATTCTCGAGTTCAGAAATTTTACTTTCTAAAACGAGAGGAGGGACATATAGTTTACCTTTAATAGGCTTCGCCTCCATTTCCTTTTCAGAATAACTTGGAAAGAAATCACTTGAAAGAGTTTTCTTCTTTTGATATATTGGATTTTCATTATAACTATTATTCAGTTTCGCATAACAAAATGGAAGATGAACTTTAGATGATTTCAACCGTTTTTCCATTTCATTTGTCCAAAAAGTTTTAAACTCAGGGATTCTGCGAGCTAATAGCATATTAAGATGATCATAAAGTCCTGGCACTTCAGACATCCCTTTTTGTAGACAGTGAGGATTCTTATAACCGATTCCCCAATTGCTTTTGTTTTCTAACGGTTTGTTAAGATGAATGGTTTGTTCACTCTGACCTAATGAGTACAACTTCTTTTCCAAAGCATCTATTTTTGCAATTAAAGTTTTGTTTTCTTCAACACATGAAGAATGCAATTTTGTAAGCTCATATTTATCAATCTCACATTTTAGCAGTTTAGACTTGAGATATGAATTCTCTTTAAGAATTATTGTCTTTTCCTTAGCGTTGGTGTCATTATCTTTATGTAAAACCTCAACCAATACTTTCTTCTCAGCAATTTCATTGCGAAGTTTCTGTATCAATTGGTTTTTGTCAGTTCTAACACCATTTTCTCGCTCAAGATTAGATTCTAACTCTTTTTGTTTTAAACTCATGGCATGCATTTTATTCATAAACTCTAAATCTGATAGATTACATACCTCTTCTTCTTCATCATTTGAATCAGCATTAGCATCTGATTCTATCTGGCCCATCAAACATATGTTGACGGGTTCATCTTTTTCTTCATCCTCTTCTTCTTCATCTGAGTGATCAAGCCAGTATTCATCCTCAACCATCAGTGCCTTGCCAGCCTCCTGTTGTTTTTCAAGAAGCATCTTGTTCTTGTAGTAGTCGGAGTTTCTGACCTTTGATCTGCGGTAGTCCTTGGCAAAGTGACCGATTTTACCACAGTTGTAGCACGTTGGTGGTTCTGGCTGACTGGATCCTTCAGCTTTAAACTTTCTCTCTTCCGGTTTCCTCTCTTCTGTTCTCTTCCCTTCAAATCTCTTTCCTTCATATCTGCTTCCTTCAACCCTTTCCTTGTGGATGTAGTTGTTCGGACCAGATGAGTACCTCTGACTGTTTGATGTTGGCTTTTTGTAGAACCTTTTCTGAAAAGCATTTGTCAGCATCATCATTGCTTGCTTTAGCTGATCATTTTCATCTGTGTCAGAGTTTGCATAAGCTTCATCTTCTTCTGATTCGTACACAATCGTCTTGTTCTTTTTCTTCCTAACTACAAGAGCGACTGTGTCATCAACTGTCTTTACTCTCTGTCTATTCTCAGCTAGAATTTCATCCACCTCTTCTTCATTCTGACGGAGGGTTTCATACACCTCGTGAAGTGGAATCTCATTCAAGTCTTTTATCTGCTTCATCTGCCTAGCAAATCTTTTCCATTCCGGTTGAAGAATGCTCAGGAATTTGACGTTCAACTCAATTTGAGATTTGTGAACTTTGTTCTTGCTAAGTTCGTTCAGCAAAGTCACAAACCTGTCATAGGTTTCTTCTAAAGTTTCTCCCACCCTGCCTCTAAATTCTTCATAATTGTTTAGGCAGTTGGAGATTTTCAGCTGATTTCCAACCTTTGAGCCCAACATCATCTTTTCAAGCTGATCCCACATTTCTTTACCGGAGGCCTTGTAGCTGTCAATCTTTACGTATATTTCATTTGGGATTCCTTGTAAGATGTATGACTTAGCTAATCTGTCGCCTTTGGCTCTTCTGAGGTTATCATCTTGTAGTTCATGATACTTAAGTTCAACCTGAGTCGGCACATTATCAACTACACGAGTCGTCATTGGTGGTCTCATAACCCCTTCTTCTATAGATGTCCTGATGAAATCACCCATCTCATGTCTGTCAATGAAGTTCAGAAACCGATCCTTCCACTGTTCGTATTCTCCTTTGAAGAGAACTGGTGGCTTGGTGTCAGTTCCTATTGCAAGGGCTTCTCTGGATGTCATCACTGAGGTTTGCGGGTCTAGTGAGAAGCGCACACTGAGGTATGCGGGTCTAGTGAGAAGCACACACTGAGGTATGCGGGTCTAGTGAGAAGCGCACACTGAGGTATGCGGGTCTAGTGAGAAGCGCACACTGAGGTTTGCTGGTCTAGTGAGGAGCGCACAGTTGAGATATACGGGTCTAAGGTTTGCGTGTCTGACTTGGAACCGAGAAGTGAGCTGATATGTGCTTTGTGGGTGCTTTAGGAGCCGAGAAGTATGCTTTGCGGGTCCTTTGGGACGCGCACAGTAGGACTTTGCGGGTTGTTCTTCCTCTGGTATGCATGTGTTCGTCCTGAACTTCTAAAGATCGACTAAAATCTGTTCCTGAAACGATTTAGCAATACCAAACCCTACCAATGTGTCTAGAAACACTTTTAGAAAAGTATGTAAGCACTCGATCTCTCTAAAACACACTTTTTCGAAATAAAATCGATGGCACAGTGAACTTACCCACTTCGACTTTTTCACATAAAATCCACAAATTGGAACTCGATTTAAGCTTAAAAGTGAAATCAAATATCAACAACAAGATCTAGCATGTAGTACGATCACAACCTGATCGATTCTAACACCTAAAACACTCAAAATTACAAAGTCAATTTTTCTTGAAGAACACAGAGTCGTTTTTCTGAAAACTTGTTTTGATCTTAATCAGGCTCTGATACCAATTGTCGGTCCAACAATACTATCAAGTTTTATAGAATAACAACACAAAATGATTACCAACCTGTATCGATTATAACAAACGAGTTACAAGGTTGATCGATTTTAAGCTTGGATTTGTGTTCTCTGTTTTTCTCTCTTTTACACCTTTAAGTGTGTGTTTGTATGTTTTAATTTTCTGATCTATCTGAGAGTGAGATACACAACTAATTTTCTGATCTATCTAGATTTAATATCTAGATATTATTTCTAACAACTAAATAACTAAACTAGAAACTAACTTTATCTAACTAAGTTAACTAGATCTAATATCTAATAACTAATATAACTAATAACAATTACATTGAATTACATTGACATTTATTACAAATAGACATAGACTTTAATATCGAGAGTCGACGTTCCGGCTTTAGCTTCAGATTGCGATCTTCAGTTTGGATGATCTTGAATCCAATGAGACAGTGGTCTAACATTAACAGAACAGTAGCTAACAATACAAAATTACAAATTCCATATTCAAAACAGTATCTAACATTTGAAAACCAGAGAGAGCTGAAAATCATTCCTTTCTTGTAATAGCACCAACTTGATTCTTGAACATATTGAATGATATTGTCTTTGGGAGAGGGGGGATTAAGATTAAGATTTAAGAGAGTAAGAGACTTACTCGAATCTGCTATGCCTACTCGAATTGAGGATTGAGGTCGAGTGTTCGACTGAAGATTGAGGACTATGGTCGAGTCGTCGAGAATACTCGAATCTGCAAGTGGATAATCAGGTCGAGGTGAGGACTGACCGGCTGAGTCACTGAGGTCGACTGAATATTGCTTCGTCGGCGATGGTGGAGTGTGGACGTCGCGACTCACGAGGGCCGAGGGGTGGGGGTCGTGACTTGAGGCGGCCGATGTTGTGATCTGAAAAACTGAAACCCTAATAGGAAAAGTAATTACATAATTAACTTATTTACAAATTTTACATAATATATATATATATAATAAATTAACTTATTTACATATATCGGGTACGGGGCGAGTCGGGGGGTGTGATACCCGGCCCCGAACCCGTCCCCGGTTTTCTCTAAACGGGGATCCCCGCCCCCGAACCTGGGACCCAGTTAAGCGGGGAATCCCTGGCCCCGGTCGGGTCGGATGAACCGGGTTCCCCACCGGGTCGGGCCAAATCACCATCCCTAATTCTCCAAAATGGAGAATATGTTGAATATGAATATAATATTTTTTGGAGACTTTAATGTTGGAGATGCCTAAGCTACTTAGGTCTTAGGGGCGTTTGGTTCGTAGAATGTTTTTGGATGGAATGTAATATGTCAAAGGAATTTTACTTTGAAGGAATTGGAATGGAATGTTGTCAGGTTTGACCATCTGTTTGGTTGACAGAATTGGAATGGAAATTGTTAAATGAATTGGAATTTTTCTGTTTGGTTCACAGATTGTAGTTTCGGAATTGGAATGGAATTTTGGTAAATGACCAAAATACCCTTTTTGATTATTTTAATTTTTTTAAACAAAAATTACTTTAATAAAATAGTCATTAAATACTTTAATTTTAGTTACTAAAATTGCTTTGATTATTTTAGCAAACGAATGATGAACGAGAGAGAGAGAGAGAGAAGATAGAAAGATAGGAGAGAGAGATAGATAGAGGAGAGAGAGAAAGAGAGAAAGAGAGGAGAGAGAAGAGAGAGAGAAATGAGAGAGAGTGAAATAGTTGGTGTCTGCTATAATCAAGATCAGTAGGGTTTAGTTTGGGGTAAAAGGTAACTTTGGAATTATCAAAATATGAGATTCCATTTCATTGAAATCCTTGGGTTTTATGATGAAATGTTCAAATCCTATATCTATGGAATTTATTGGAATTCAAAGATTCTATCCATTGAAAAGCTTGAACCAAACAAATGAATGGAATATGGTCAAATGAATTCAACATTCCAATTCCACCAGATTCCATCACATTCTGCGAACCAAACGCCCAGAGTAGCTTATGGAGAACTTTTTGACACTTTTTACAACTATAATATTTATTAATATTAATTATAAATAAATATTAACTATTAATTATTTATAAACATTAATTTAACAGTAATTAAAATTAATTAAAACTTATTAATTAATTTTGATTATACATTTTTAATCAATTTTAATTATACAATATCAATAATTTTTATAATTATTATTCAATATATATATATATATTTAGATATCAAAAAACAAATATAAACAATTTTTAAAATATATATGTAAGTTACATAAAAATTAAAGTTATACTTATTTTATTTCATAAATAATTTTAACAAAATATTTAATTTAATTACTTATTATATTTTTGAAATAATATTAATTAATGAGGATATGTGAGGTTGACCAATTTTACTGTTATTCATAATATATGTAAGACCATGTTTATTCACAAACCAAACCAAACCAATATTTATTAAAAAACTAATTTTTCTCTCTTCTACCTATCCAATCTTCAATTTCAATCCAATCTAACTTTTTTTAACTTTAAATAAAAAATAAATAAAAATAATTTCATATTTTAAAACATAATTATAAATATAAAAAACTTACAATTGAAAATAAATAAAAGAAAATACAGAAAGAAGTACGAAATTACATATTTAAAAGAAGGAAATAACATAGTTAATTATTAGGGCCGAATTTTTGCCATATATGCTCAATCAAATCATTTTTTAGAGCGTTATGAGTTTCCCTATTGCGAAGTTGTTCTCTATTAGCCATATACCTTTATAGGCTTGCAATTCGTTCAACGGAGAATCCAGGTAGCTGACTATCATCTTCTACGGAGCTTCCTTGTTGTCGATTTGTGGGCATGTCGTTAAGAAATTCAGTAGGATCATAATAATGTAGGTATGTATCTCGTTCGTCTTCAACTATCATATTGTGCAAGATGATACAAACAATCATAATTTGTCCCATATTATCTTTGTCCCAAACAAGACATGGATGTCGAAGAAATGTAAAACGAGCTTGTAGAACTCCAAATGCTCGCTCAACATCTTTCCTGACACTCTCTTGATGTTCGGCAAATAACTTGTGCTTTTGGATTTGGGGAGACGTAATTGACTTGACAAATGCAGCCCATGCAGGATATATCCCATCAGTGAGATAATATGCCCTATCATTTTCGTGACCATTCACGACATATGTAACTTTTGGTGCTCGACCTGCTAATATATCATCAAAAATAGGAGATCGGTGAAGTACATTAATATCATTTAACAAACCTGGTGTTCCAAAGAAAGCGTGCCATATCCATAAATCAAATGATGCGACGGCTTCCAAAATGATTGTTGGTTTTCCACTTCTTCCAGCATATTGTCCTGCCTATGCGCTGGGACAATTTTTCCATTGTCAATGCATGCAGTCAATACTACCTATCATACCCGGGAATCCACGTTGATCCCCAACATAGAGTAGTCTTTCCAAATCATATTTGGTAGGCTTTCTGAGGTACTCGTCACCAAAACATGAGATGACTCCATTTACGAAGTTGATAAGAGTTTCCCTTGTTGTGGATCCACTCATTCTCAAATATTCGTCAACTGCATCAACTGATGTCCCATAAGCCAACACCCTCATGGCTCAAGTACATTTTTGCAATGGTGAAAGACTTTGTCTACTCGTGGCATCAGGTCTTCATTGAAAATATACGTCATTAGCAGTAACAACATCCACTATACGAAGAAATAAAGGTCTTCTCATTCGAAATCTTCTCCGGAAGATAACATCATCATACGTTGGATTATCGACAAAATAGTCTTCCATCAAACGCGCTTCACCCATCTCACGTTGCCTGTCACGATATATTCTTCTTGCTCTTGGAGGTTGATCTCCTATGAACATATTGGATGACTTTATAACCATATCCTCGACCATGCGATCAAGTTGTTGGTTTTGTTCAACAACTCGTGATTGCCATTCATAAAATTCGTCAACTGACTCTGATGAATAGTTTTCATTAAGAGACATTTTAGTAAGATTTTTGAGGAAAGTTTGAGTTTGTTTGAGGGTGTTTGAGGAAGGTTGTATGAATTAGTATATGGTGAAAGACAATAAATATATAAGGAAAGTTTGAATCATCAGTGGGGGACAATAACATGTGAACTTCAGTTGAAAGAGACAACACATTATAAAGAGACAATAACATGTGAAGTTCAGCTAACTTCCGAAGCAACCATAACCATTCATTTTAATTAAAATTACAAATACATAATACGGAAACTGCAAAAAAATACACTGAATACTAAATTACTAATACATAATACGTAAATTAAAAAAATACACGGAATAATAAATTACTAATACATAATATCACTATCCATACAACATTGTCAAAAGACGTTCTTTCAACGCCTCCTCTCCCGGTGACAGATGTTCTTTCGCCATCAGTATACGTAGATTTTTGTGGTGTTGTTCGACTTCAAAATTTTCTTTGTCAAAGTTCAGTTTTTTTGTCATGAGTTCAGCTTCATTGTTTCTTGTAATCGTCATTGCATGAAGTTCTGCAGAAAAGTCATTAGAAAATAAAGAAGATTGTGATGCCTTACCTTTTCCTCTCTTTTTTTGTCGCATCTTTACCCGTAGGACGCTGAATTGTTGAACCACCAACAATTGGAGATTCTTGGTCGGTGTCTTCTTCTTCCGTAGTTTTAGACCTTTTCGTGCTTCCACCACTATCTTCACAACCCACTTCATATTTCGAACGAGAACTTGTTGTGTCACGATCTAACTTTAATTCCCACTTAGGATGTTTACACATAACTTGGTTAAATACAAGCAAGTCTGAAAACTTTTTCCCACCTACCTCATAAATTGCATGAGCTTCTTTCTCAACATCTGTCATACTCATTCCACTTCTTTTTTGACGATATGCTTCTTTGTAAACAACAATCCATTTGTTTGCATTTTCGTTAAGTTGAGTCCAACGACCTTTCATTTGATTTTCGTTCCTTTCGTGTGTTCCTTCTGGATTTTCTTCTCGAGTTGCATCATAGTATTTTTTTCACTCGTGAAAAAAAAAACGCTCCTTTCTTTTGGTTTTTGCCACAAGTAGCGTCTTCGCTAACAAAAACCCATGCTGACATTAAAGCCATATCTTCTTTAGTGTCCCATGGATGGTCGGCTCTTGAGGCTTTTTGTGAGGTTTGAACATTTTCAGGGATATATTGAGAGTTATCAGGATGTTGAGAGTTAATCCAAAAATTTTGTTGGTTTGGATCCATAGAGGAACACTTGAAAAAAAAATCAAGATATTTGAAATTTTCAAGAGGATGAGAGTATTGAAATAAAGAGAAAGATTGGTGTGTTGAAAATATGTCAAGATTGGTTTCTATTTGTAGGAAATTGAAAAATATGGATTTTAGTATATTTTTTAATTTTTTTATTAAAGTTATCTTTTTAATCAGATAAGTTTTATCCTAATAAAATCTAAACCAACCAATTAGATTTTGCCACCTACTTATATAATTTATCTAAAAAATCTTGTTTTATTAATAAAATATTCTTCATGCTTGGTTTGCACCAGCAAACGGTTTGCACGAAAAGTTTGCATTCAATTTCATTTTTCTTTTCTTTTAAATGGAAAGTTTTTGTTTTATTGAAAAAAAATTTGGTTTGATTTGTTGATGGGAATAGTCTAATGGTTATTTAAAAATATAGATTTTTTTAGAGTTTGTTTTAACAAATTCATAATTAAGAGTACATATACACATATAATAATAACTAGCCGTATACCCGCGCGATGCAACGCGGGTGAATCCCAGTTATGAGGTAAATAACTCATTTGTTACTCATATTTCCAAATCTATATATATTATAACTCTGTGAAAAACTTGAAATTCATGACTTAACAGAACAGACATTGAGGCAAAAACATTTTTTTAGTTTAGACAATTTGATGATGAAAACCCATCAAACTAAAGCAAATACAATATTCATTTAAATAATCAAGTTCATTACATATTAACACCTAGAAATATAAAAGCAAATCAAAATTTATAAAATATATGGTATGAATTTATTTTTACATAATTTAACATTTTGTTCTCCCTATCGAATTTGGTATCTTGATCAAGTCCCTTATTCTTGTCGGTCCACAATACTATATGTTTATATCAAGCTTTAAGGATTAACAACACAATATCGATTACCAACCTGTATTGATTAATAACAACGATTACAAGGTTCGGTATTGATCTTTGAAGCTCTTTGTTTTTCTCTCTGTGTATTACACCTTTTTGTGTGATAATATCTGATTATTGAGAGAGTTGTTTTGATGAGATCTGATCTTATCTCAAGCTTCTTAGACACTAAACCTAAAACCACTTGTAATAATAAATTAATAAACCTACATAATATCTAACATTTAGATATTATATCTAACTAATAACTAACTAACTAAGTAAACTAAATAACAATAACAATACTTTGACATTTATTACAAATAAACATTAGACTTTAATATCGAGAGTCGACATTCCAGCTTTAGCTTCAGATTGCGATCTTTAGTTTGGATGATCTTGAATTCAATAGATATGTGATCTAACAATCTCCCCCTTTGGATCAAGATCATTTCTAAAAAGATTTTAGCAATTTAGTCTTCTTGTTCAGCTCAGAAGGTGCAATCTCTTTCTTTAGCTCTGAAATCAGCATGTCTTCAGAATACTTGCTTTTGAAGAGTTCAATCTTGGACGTGATTCTTGAAACATGTGATCTTTGTCATTTCTTGTGTAGTCATTCTCCCCCTTTTTGATGTTAAGTGCAACGACTTCATCAAAACTATTTGTAAGAAATGTCTATTTTTCGGAGCCTCTGATTCGTCAATTCATAAGATATTCATCTAGATCTTTGCAAATCCAGACAAATTAGTTGTGTAACACCTGAATCAACTAATGAATCAGTTAACATGTCTGTCAGTAACACTAAGTCACTGTGTGTAACAAATACACATTGGAAAGGAGCTGTTTGATGATGACTCCCCTAGGGCTTCCATTTAATCATCGAAACACCACAAAGGTAAATTTCTATAAACGTTATGACAAAGAAACAAATTCCTTGTGTGTTCGTGCCTGTGATAGAAAGAATTAAGCACTTGATGATTGCTTATTTGGCTCAAAATTGTGTAAACCACTGAGACAACAGTAAGTTAAACACAGACTCAATGTGCATGATTGAAGTGCGAAGGTGGGGCATACTTCCTTCTTTTCAATATCTAGATTTTCCAAATGAAAATCAGATAGCAAATGTGTTGCATCCCCTTATAAAATGTGAAACACTTTCTTTTTGAGAAGAAAATGAGTAGATGGTGAGGTTTGATCAAGAGTTGGCATGGGCTAGTTGCCTGTTTCAATAATGATCACCAAAGAATTGTGAATCACTAGAATGGTGGCTACCCGGCTCAGAAAAAGTTGGTGCAGAGTTGTGATATTCTTTTAACTCTGTTCTCACACGCTCTTTCTTTTAAACATTTAGCTCACTTTAATCAAACTTTCTTTTTCTGCTTCTTACACTCATTCACTATGGATTAACTTCTTGGGTAGAAATCACTGGTTAAGGTGATTGCATAGAAGTTGTGTTAATTCCTAGCACAAAGAAATCCTTGTTTTCCTATGATGCAGATGATGCTCAGAATGGTTTAACTATTTCAGTTAAAGCACAAATATGATCTTTGAAAACATTTAAAGTCACACTTCCAAATCATGAATTCGTTTTGAGAATCGGGAAGTAGTTTGAACATTTGATAACAATGTTTTCTATGATTGAAAGTTGTCCTTCTTTCAACCATATATGAGATTAAGATAAAGGATTATACCTTTACGTTCGATCTTACATCCCATGAAGCTAAGCTTTAAGTCATAAACATATGAACTTTTAAGCTTCTCTCAAAAATTCTGCAAAAGTCTTATGTCAAGTCAAAGTAAAATTTATTCACTTATAATGAAAAGACAAAAAAGCAGTAAAACTTTTTAAAGAACGAGTTCTGATCAGAAATAATCAGAAGTCATATTCGTACTCCTTTGACTTGAAGAGCTCCCCCTAAAATCTTGCATTACAAAAAATTTGGCATTAAAAGGTACATGCAAAAAATTTATGAGCTCCCCCTCGAAGTAATATTGACCACTTGTCAATTTCTTCTCATACTCCCCCTTGGATCATGAACAGAAGATAGAAGTGCAGATATCAATCAGAGTTAAGAATGAAGAAATGATGAAAAAGTATACAATTAGAAAACTTTGATAGGTAACTACTGATTAAATCTTAAGATTTAGCATACCAAGCTTAGAGACAAGAAAGGTAAACCTCTTTTCGTCTAAAGGTTTGGTAAACAAATCGGCAAGTTGATAATCAGTTTGTACAAAGAAAAGTTCAATTGTTCCTTTTTCAACATGATCTTTAATAAAATGATACCTGACGTCTATGTGCTTAGTTTTTGTGTGTTGGACAGGATTCGTTGTTATGGCGATGGCGCTCTTGGAGTCACAATATATCGGGATTTTGTTGAAGTGGAAACCGTAGTCGCGCAATTGAGTTCTCATCCATAAGACCTGAGAACAGTAGCTAGCAGCAGCTACATATTATGCTTCGGCCGTTGAAGTTGAAACACAAAGTTGCTTCTTCGATGCCCAACTTACTAGCTTATCACCGAGGAACTGTACATGTCCCGACGTGCTCTTCCTGTCTAACATACAACCTGCATGATTTGCATCTGTGTAGACTGTTAGTTCAAAACTAGTATCTTTAGGATACCACAGACCAAGATCTGCAGTGCCCTTTAGATACCTGAATATGCGCTTCACAGCAGACATATGGATTTCTTTAGGATTGGCCTGATATCGTGCACATAAGCATGTTGAGAACATTATATCTGGCCTACTAGAAGTAAGATACATTAAAGAACCTATCATCCCTCGATAAGTCCTAACATCAACAGCCATGCCCGAAGAATCGGTGCCAATCTTAGTACCTGGTGCCATTGGGGTACCAATCAGTTTTGAATTTTCCATTTTGAACTTCCGAAGAATATCCATAATGTATTTTGATTGATTGATAAAAATACCCGATGAATATTGTTTGACTTGTAAACCGAGAAAGAAATTCATCTCTCCCATCAAATTCATCTGAAATCTAGACACCATAAGGTTTGAAAAATTCTTACAGTACTTAGGATTTGTAGAGCCAAAAATAATATCATCTACATAGATTTGAATTAGAATGATATCGGCTTTTTCCTTTTTGATAAACAAAGTGGTATCCACCGTACCTTTTGAAAAACCTGACTTGACTAGAAATTTGGAAAGGACATCATACCAGGCTCGAGGAGCTTGTTTCAGACCGTAGAGTGCTTTGTCGAGAATGTAGACGTGATTCGGCTTCTCTTGATTGACAAAACCCTCTGGCTGAGATACGTAGACTTCCTCTTTCAGAATGCCATTCAGAAAGGCAGTCTTCACGTCCATTTGAAATACCGTGAAGTTCTTGTGGGCTGCGTAGGCTAGAAACATTCTAATTGCCTCTAATCGCGCCACAGGAGCATATGTCTCATCATAGTCGATTCCTTCCTCTTGTCTGTATCCTTTGGCTACTAGTCTTGCCTTGTTTCGGATAACGGTACCATCTTCGTCTTTCTTTATCTTGAAAACCCACTTCGTACCTATAATGGTTTTACCTTGAGGCTTTGGTACGAGTCTCCAGACTTGAAGTGCATTGAACTGATTTAGCTCTTCTTGTATTGAGATCACCCATTCTGGATCAGCAAGTGCCTCTGATACGCGTGTTGGCTCGAACTTGCTCAGAAAGGAGTCATGCATGCACATATTCATTGATGTTGACCTAGTTTGCACCAGTTTTGATAGATCGCCAATGATCTGGCTTATCGGGTGCTCTTTGGTCCATTTATGTTCATGAGACAGTGGATTATATGAATGTATGTCAGTTGTATCATCTATAAATCCACTTGTACCTTCTTCAGGTTGTTCAAGAGGAATGATGATTGCAGTTGAAGTGGTAGGTTCAGAAGGCTCAGCAGGTACAACTTATTCCGGGTGTAGATTGATTTGTACAGAACATCCTACTGTTTCAGCTACTTCTGTCTCTTCAGCACATGGAACTTCTTCAACTGTTGGAGTCGGTATTTGAATTGGAACTTCTTGTTGAATCGGGGTGTTGGATTCAATAGGAACATCTGAACTGGTTGGATGAGTATTCGTTAAGTCATCCATCCTGTCAACCATAACAGATTTCTTTACATTAGATCCAAGAAATTCATCATAAAACAATTCAAATAATAAATCTAAATCAGATAAATGGTTAGTAGAAGTTGATGCTTCATCTGATTTATTCTGTTAAGACGTAGGTTCTGGACTGATTTTCCCAGAAGCTAGAATTTCTGTTATAGCGGGTTCTGAACTGTGTTGTTTGGAAGCCATCTCTTCATCAAACGTGACGTTGATGCTTTCAATCACCGTCTTTGACTTCTTCAGATAAACACGGAATGCAATTGATGTCGAGGAATAACCAATGAAGATTCCTTCGTCCGCCTTAGCACTGAACTTGTTGAGACTCTCCCTATCATTTAGCACGAAACACTTACACCCAAATATATGGAAATATTTGATTGTCGGTGTTCGATTGTTGATTAACGCATAGGGAGTCTTCTTGAATCTTCGGTGTACCATGGATCGATTCTGTGTGTAGCACGCGGTCGATACATCTTCAGCCCACAAAAATAGAGATAAGTCTGATTGACTTAGCATAGTACGAGCAGCCTCGACTAGCGTACGATTTCTTCTTTCGACCACTCCATTTTGTTGAGGCGTACGAGCAGCAGAGTATTGATGTGAAATCCCGACAGATTCGAGATATTCTTCAACCTTTTGGTTCTTGAACTCTGTGCCGTTGTCTGTTCTTAGAAACTTGACCGGTTTCTGCAGATTCACCTGGGTCGTCTTTAGGAATGTGATGAGAACATCTAGTGTCTCATCCTTTGAACGTAGAAACTTGACCCATGTGTATCGCGAGTAATCGTCCACGATCACGAGTATGTACTTCTTTCCGCCTAGACTCTGAGTTCACATCGGACCGCATAAGTCCATATGCAATAACTCTAACGGAGCGCTTATACTCGGTTCAGGCTTTGGTTTATGAGGTGCCCTCTTCATCTTTCCCTTTTCACATGCTGCACAAAGATGTTCTCTTTCATATTTGAGCGCTGGAAGTCCTTTGACGAGCTTTCCACTGACCAGATTGTTGATGTACCTGAAGTTGAGGTGAGAGAGCCTTCGATGCCATAGCCAACTTTGTTGCTTCGAGGATTTCGTCAATAGATAAACCTGCTTGTCGTTCTGGATTTTTGACAAGTTAATTGTGTAGAGGTCTGACTTTCTTGTGTCGACCAAGAGTTCCTCGCCTTCTTCAGTGCGAACTGAACACGTCTTGGCTTTGAAGTTGACCTCTAAGCCTTTGTCACAGAACTGGCCTATACTGAACAGGTTGTGCCGTAAGCCTTCTACATAGCTCACCTTCTTTATCGTGACATTGTCATGTTATACATCACCATATCCCATTATTGGAGAAAACTCGCCGTTGCCGAATCTGACTGATCCGCAATACTTCTCTTTAAAATTGGACAGCATATCTTTTTGTCCAGTCATATGCTTGGAGCATCCGCAATCCAAGTACCACATATGACGGATCTGCACAAGAGAAATAATGAATTTAGATATTCATATGACAACATTGGAAGTAACTCTTTGAGTATTGAAGAGCGGGTCTTGAGCTGATGAGCTCAAAAGCCATATTCTCTTAAGCACGGGTTCTGAATAGACGTGTTCAGAAACTATTGTTTTGTCTTTGAAGTGCGAGTTTTGAACTGTTGTATTCAAGAACCTAATTTCTTGAGGAACGAGTCCTAGACTGTTTTGTCTATAAGTCATATTTGTAAGCTCCCTTTTTAAACTTTGTGGGCCTGCAACACAGATTTAGCCTTAGGTACCCACTGGAATTTGGGTCCTACTGTGTTAGCACAAGATTTTGGTACCCATTTCAAATTGGGTCCTCTTTTCTTTTGAAATACATTTGAATAATTAGAATGAGATGAATGCACATGATAATTGCCAAACCAATCTTTAGAATCTTAACAAGAAGTAGAAACATGTTTATCATAAATAGAAGACTTTCTAGCAGATAAAGATAACTGAAATAATTGCTTCATTGTATATTGTTTACGAGAAACAACAAGTTTTGAGTTCAAAATATCAATGTCAGCAATTAAGACATCTTTACTAGGCGAAGTCTCACTACAATTAACACTAGAAAACGATTTAACAGTCTTGTCAAGCTTCTGTTTCGGTTGCCACAGAGATTTAACTTCTGGCCTTTGCTTGCTCAGATCTGAAACATGTGAAACGGGTGAGTTAGACTTTTGAGCAACAAACGAATGCTTCTTCTTCGGATTACCAGTAGTGTTCGGTTTCTGTGAATGCCTAGATGTAATCTTACCTTTAGCATTTTTAGCTTTCACATAGACTGAGTTATCAACTTTCGTTGATTTTGCACTGTTAACAGGCATACTGGTTTTTCCTAAATATTTCTTAACAAAAGATGAATGGTTAGGAAGTTTTGCATTAAAGTCAAATTGATTAGAACAATCATCTAATCCACCGTCAGCGTTCAGAAAATCAAACCCTTTATTTGCTAAACCAAACATATCCTCAGAGTTTGAAGACTTAGAAATAATAACATTTTTGAACACAGTTGAAAAAACTTTTTGTTCAATATTCATCAAAAGTCTTTCATCTGTTAAAGAATTCTCGAGTTCAGAAAATTTACTTTCTAAAACAAGAGGAGGGACATATAGTTTACCTTGAATAGGCTTCGCCTCCATTTCTTTTTCAGAATAACTTTGAAAGAAATCACTTGAAAGAGTTTTCTTCTTTTGATATATTGGATTTTCATTATAACTATTATTCATCTTCGCATAATAAAATGGAAGGTGAACTTTAGATGATTTCAAACGTTTTTCAGTTTCGTTGGCTTCATCCTCTTCTGATAGTTTAGTCCAGAAAGTTTTAAACTCAGGGATTCGTCGAGCTAATTTCATAGAAAGATGATCATAAAGTGCAGGCACTTCAGACATTCCTTTTTGAAGACAGTGAGGATTCTTATAACCGATCCCCCATCTCTCTATTTCCTCTTTGGGTTTGTTCAGATGATTAGTCTGTTCAGTTTGACCCATTTTGTATAACTTCTCTTCCAAACTTTTTAATTTATCAAGTAAAGAAAAGTTTTCTTTGGTACAAGAAGAATGCAATTTTGTAAGCTCATATATATCAATCTCACTTTTTGTCAGTTTAGTCTTGAGTTCAGAATTCTCTTTAAGAATTGTTGTCTTTTCCTTTGCGTTGGTGTCATTATCTCTATGTAAAACCTCAACCAATACTTTCTTCTCAACAATTTCATTGCTAAGTTTCTGTATCAATTGGTTTTTGTCTGTAATGACACCATTTTCTCGCTCAAGATTCGACTCTAACTCTTGTTGTTTTAAATTCATGGCATGCATTTTATTCATGAAATCTGAATACGATAAATCACATACCTCATCTTTTGCATCCTCTTCTGAATCTGTTTCATCATCTGATTCTTGCTTTCCCATCAAGCACATGTTGACTGCTTCATCTCTCTCTTCATCCTCTTCTTCCTCGTCTGAATGATCAAGCCAGTATTCATCCTCTGCCATTAGTGCCTTACCAGCCTCCTGTTGCTTTGCAAGAAGCATCTTGTTCTTGTAATAATCGGAGTTTCTGACTTTTGGCCTACGATATTCTCTGGCATAGTGACCTGTTTTGCCACAGTTGTAGCACGTTGGTGGTTCTGTCTGAATGGATCCTTCAGCTTTAAACTTTCTCTCTTTCAGTTTCCTCTCCTCTATTCTCTTTCCTTCAGACTGATATCTTCTCTCTTCCGGTTTCCTCTCTTTTGTTCTCTTCCCTTCATATCTATTTCCTTCAACCCTTTCCATGTGGACATAGTTGTTAGGACCAGAAGAATATCTCTGACTGTTTGATGTTGGCTTTTTGTAGAACTTTTTCTGAAAAGCATTTGTCAGCAGAAGCATTTCTTGCTTCAGTTGGTCATTTTCATCTGAGTCAGAGTTTGCATAAGCTTCATTTTCTTCTGAATCATACACAATCGTCTTGTTCTTCTTCTTCCTGACAACAAGAGCAACTGTGTCTTCAACTGTCTTTCCTTTCTGCCTCTTCTCATCTAGAATTTCATCCACCTCTTCTTCATTTTGTCTGAGGGTTTCATACACCTCATGAAGTGGAATCTCATTCAGATCCTTGATCTGCTTCATCTGCCTGGCAAATCTTTTCCATTTCGGTTGTAGAATACTCAGGAATTTGACGTTCAGCTCAATTTGAGATTTGTGGACCTTATTCTTGCTTAATTCATTCAGCAAAGTCACAAACCTGTCATAGGTTTCTTCTAAAGATTCTCCTACTCTGCCTCTAAATTCTTCATAATTATTTAGGCAGTTGGAGATTTTCAGCTGATTCCCAACCTTCGAGCCCAGCATCATCTTCTCAAGTTGATCCCACATTTCTTTGCTAGAGGCCTTGTAGCTGTCAATCTTTACATAGATTTCGTTTGGAATTCCTTGTAGAATGTATGACTTATCTAATCTGTCGCCTTTAGCTCTTCTGAGCTTATCATCTTCTAGCTCATGATACTTAAGTTCAACCTGAGTCGGCATGGTTCCAACCAAACGAGTCGTCATGACTGGTTTCATAACCCCTTCTTCTATAGATTTCCTGATGAAATCACCCCGCTCATGTCTGTCAACAAAGTTCAGAAACCGATCTTTCCACTGTTCGTATTCTCCTTTAAAGAGAACTGGTGGTTTGGTGTCAGTTCCGATTGCAAGGGCTTCTCTGGATGTCTTTTTGAAGAAAAAATATAAGTCTGAAAAAAAAACTTTGCGTTTTGAGAAGGTTTGCGCAAGAGGTTGATTGCGCAAAGTGAGGTTTGCGTGTCAAGTGGGTTGCGCAAACTGAGGTTTGCGTATCACGTGCGTTGCGCGAAGTGAGCTTTGCGTATCACGTACGTTGCGCGAAGTGAGCTTTGCGTATCACGTACGTTGCGCAAAGTGAGCTTTGCGTTTACTTGTTGTTGCGAGAAGTAAAGTTCGAGGTTTGCGTTTCAAGAGTGTTGCGAGAAGTGATGTTTGCGTAAGCCTTTGGTCACGAGAAGTGGACTTTGCGTGTTGCTTGAGTTGCGCAAAGTAAGTTTTGCGTGTCCTGTTGGTTGGGCAAAGTAGGTTACGCAAAGTGAGCTTTGCGTGTGTTCTTCTTTTGGTTTGCGCAAGTTCGTCTGTACTTCGATAAATTCGACTTTTCAACCTGTTTTTCCAATATTAACAGAACCAAACTCTACCAATATGCTTAAAAACACTTCTAGAATAGATTGTGACCACTTGATCTCGATAAAAATCACTTTTTAAAATGTAAATCGATGGCACAGTAACTTTATAAACTCGACTTTCAGACACAAAATCACCAAAATGGAACTCGATTAAAGCTTTATACTGAAATTAATCACTCACAACTCGATCTAGCATGTATATCGATCACAACCTAATCAATTTTAACACCTAAAACACTCTAAATCTCGAAATCGATTTTCAAACTAGAACACAGAGACGTTTTTCTTAAAACTTGATTTTGATCTTAAATCAGACTCTGATACCAATTGTCGGTCCACAATACTATATGTTTATATCAAGCTTTAAGGATTAACAACACAATATCGATTACCAACCTGTATTGATTAATAACAACGATTACAAGGTTCGGTATTGATCTTTGAAGCTCTTTGTTTTTCTCTCTGTGTATTACACCTTTTTGTGTGTGTTTTGTGTTCTTGATAATATCTGATTATTGAGAGAGTTGTTTTGATGAGATCTGATCTTATCTCAAGCTTCTTAGACACTCAACCTAAAACCACTTGTAATAATAAACTAATAAACCTACATAATATCTAACATTTAGATATTATATCTAACTAACTTAATATCTAACTAATAACTAACTAAGTAAGTAAACTAAATAACAATAACAATACTTTGACAGTTATTACAAATAAACATTAGACTTTAATATCGAGAGTCGACGTTCCGGCTTTAGCTTCAAATTGCGATCTTTAGTTTGGATGATCTTGAATTCAATAGATATGTGATCTAACAATTCTAACTATGTTAACCTGCTTCCGTTAAATGTCCCAAATGTGCATTACATTAGAGTTGTTTTAAATATTAGTTAATGATTCTACTATAAGTCTCTTGGAAATCCTTTACTTGGCATGGCCAACAAACAATAATAAATAAATAAATAAAGATAAAATTATACTAACTTCCCTCCCTAACACTCTTCCAATATATGTCATCATCTAGGCTGTGAAAATGAAGGCCAAACTTGAAAGCTATGTACTACCAGAATTTGAAATCTCATCTTACAATTTCTTTCTTTGGCTTTGGTTCTGTCAAATGTGTTCTTCTAGCATTTGATGAATGGCTAGTTCAGGCACTGGTTGAGGATAAAAATGTGCAAGTCATCCACCAAAAGATTGTGAAACTCCTGACATGCTTAATTGATTCGAATATTGTTTTTGCATCTATCACAGTTGGTCTCATAAACATAGTTCTCTCTAAATAAACTCGAGAACTTCATACATGCGTCACTATCTTCTTTAGACGATTAAGGTTCACTAATACACCATATCGATTGCATAAACATTTTGTTGACAAAATTGACCATTGATTCAATAATAATTAATAAACATCTTTTGTAACCCGGGAACGTTCATGAGCTCCAAGATTTTCTTCGGAACAACTTCTGCATCGATATTAGATTCAAGAACAAATAGGTTAGGTTCATATATGAATTTGAGCTAGGTTAACAAATGGTCCATTCTAATTGACGATTTATCAACACAAATTGGGTAAGTGAGTAAGAGTGCAGTCTCGATAAGCACAGACTGAAAATGGTTGTTTAAGCGTTATCTGAAAGGAAATAATATTCAAGAAAATGAGTGAAAATTGGAAAACTTCTTACTATCGATCCCAAGTTGATTAACGGCTGTTACGAACTGTTGATGTAACTCGACGGACCAAACGACAGAGGCTTCTTCGAAGAATAAGTAGAAGACTCGTCTGGTTCCTCGGATTCCTCCTCGTCGTCTTTCCTCCTCTTTGCGTTTTTTCAATTATGCCCTTCGTTTGCAGAAGACGAAACGTCGAGATCTTCATGGGGTTTCGGAGGTTGGTGATCAACATCATCTACACTTATTAACGGCTCGAAATCTTTCCATTCGTGTTTCCGTCTTCGAACAACATGTTGCCATATGTTACGCAATGCCTCAATACGAACAGGCTTTATCAGATAATCACAAGCACCGTGAGTAACCCACTTCATAACTACACTCTTGCTATCATCGGCCGACATCACTGTCAAAATTACGAACCTTGATTATGCAAATTTCACCAATAATTCGAGAAACTAAAACTGTAAAAAAAACTTGAATTTCAAATTGATGTTGTTACCCAAATACTATGAAATAAAAATTCAAGAAAAAAGAAGAAATTGGAATGATAATTTGTGAACTTACTGATAACAGGGAGGTCCATTTCTAGGCCAATATGTTCAAGAAGTTTGAATCCATCCATATCTGGCATATGAACATCACTCAGAACTATCATTCCAACATCGAGTTCATTTTAACCATTCATTATACCCTGGCTTTTTGGGAGCCATTGTTTGACCTACCAAACTTTGCATTCATAACCAGACTTTACAAGCAACCCTTCTCCAAAAGAACGTCTACTTTGTTCTGAAATCGAAGTGGATTTTAAAACAGTCTCCATAGCTGAGAAGAAACAAAATGAGGTAAAAGAAACATAAACGAACAATATGAATCGGTACCTTTGGATGATGTTTTTCCTGACGCGGGGACGATCAAGATGTTTGGTTCTATCCTCAGGTTTTGAGAAACGCAAACGACAAAACATAGCTAAGGAGGGCTGCAGAAGTAGAAAGGGTTTCGTAGATGGCGGAGGATTCAGGGAGCAGGAGACCATTCTTTATGAGATAAACTGATTTGAATTTGAATTTGAAATCAAAATCCGAATCAAAATTAGGAACGTGTTGCTGTTGCAGGAGATATTGGACCAAATTCAGTGGGGTGTTTTGGGTTAAACGTATTGGAGGACAAATAATGCAACAGAAAATTGTATATTGTGCTTATTGAGTTGTAATTCATAGTTTTTTGAAAATTATGCATAAAATGGTAGTACCATGTGCATTATGACTTGTCTTTAAGAGTTTTGTCTAAATGTATTATAAGGTAGTATAGATAATAATAATAATAATTAATTTTAAATTATTTCAATTAACATATTATATTATTTGGTTTTTCTTTATTGTCTTTTTTGTATTAAATTACATATTATATTATTAAAATTTTATTTAAATTATATTATGAAAATATATATTTGTAATTGAATATTTTTTCAAGATGTTATTTTTAGTTATTTTACATGCTTATAAGCTAGTTTGATAATTTGTTCATCAGGTAGTTTATCAATCATCAACGAGCTTATTATTTAGTTTATCAAATATAGCCTTAGGGCCTATTTGGTAGTGGCTTAACGAGCTTAATAGGGGATATAGCTTATTCGGTTAGCTATGTAGAGGTGTTTGTTAGTGGCTTAATTATTTAGGCAATGACTTATTTGCTCAGCTTGAGGAGGTAAGCTTTATTGAAACATACATTTTTATTCCAACTCTACCCCTCCTAAATAAAACAAATATCATATGCAAAGACCCAAAACCCTCTCACACCCAAAACCTTTCACGCCAAAAAACTCTCTCGCTTCCAACTTGCACCTCGTCGGAGCTTCTCCTCGCCGGTCTCTTCCACGTCGATGCTGCTCTCCGACCATAACAACGTACATTTTTGCAGATCTTTGAAATATCGATTCACGACCTGCTCTTGTCTTCTTCAATGTTTCTCATGATTTTTAGGGAAAAAAAACTTCAGATGAGTTTTTAGAACTCAAAGATGGGTTTTTTCAACGTTTTTTTTTAAGCCATGCCTGTTCTTTAAGATGGGTTTTTAGAACTCAAAGATGGGTTTTCTCATGATTAAAAAAAAAACTTCAGATGAGTTTTTAGAACTCAAAGATGGGTTTTCTTATTTTTTTTTTTTTAAAAAACTTCAGATGAGTTTTTAGAACTCGAAGATGGGTTTTTTCAAAACGATGGTGTTATCTGTTCTTTAAGATGTTTTTTTTTCAAACTTCATATATGTTCTTCAGATATGATTTTTTTGCCTCTTGATATCAAACGATGGGTTTTATTTTTCTTCCATGCTTCCTGATAGCAAGTGTTTAACCTGTGTATAATGTTTATATATCCATGTGCTTCATGATAATACTTGTTCCCCATGCTTCTTGACTAGTGCTTCATGATAAACCTGCCTAGTGTTTCTTCTATTTCCTGACTAGTGTTTCATGATAAACCTATGTATAATGTTTATTTATCAAGTGTTTAACCTGTGTATAATGTTTATTTATTATTATGCATGTATTTATATATAATACTTTTTCTTACCAACAGGTCTGTCTAAAAGGTTTGTTTTTGTTTTACAAACAGATCTCTTTACATGGTTTTTTATTGACTTTCTTTTTTTAGAAATCTATTTACACTGTTTATTTTGTTGACATTTGGGTAGTTTATTATCACGTTAAGTATGGAACAAACCATCGATTCACAACCTACAAAAAGAACTAGGGTAAGTTGGAAGAATAACAACGCTCTCAAAACTTTCTTAGAAACTTGTATACTCGAGATTGCCTTGAATGGGAAGGAAGGTGGAAGCTTGAAACCACTTTCATGGAAGAAAGTGGCGGAAACTTTAAAAGATGTACACAACTTTGTCGTTGATCGTAAACAGATGAGAAGTCATTTTGACTACTTGAAAGGAAAATACGGCGCATGGTTGAAATTGAAAAACAAAACCGGCAATGTATATGATCCTTCAACAAACTCTTTTAACTTGACACCTGAGCAAAGGGAGTTGGAGATTCAGGTCATTTTCTTGCTTTAATTTTATTTCCACTTAAATTTGATTTTGTTTAATTACTTATAGTTATATTGCAACTTTTTGAACACAGTCCAAAAAATATGTGGAGTCATTAAGGACTACGAGTCTCCCATTTCTTGAGTTGTGTGCCCAATTGTTTGAGGGCGGACTTTCTACGAGTGTTGGAAGCTTCAGACCATCATCCAATGATCCTGAGCCAACTACTGAGCCCTTTAATGTTCACAACATTGAGGAAGTGGAGATCGTGAGTTCACAACCTCTATCTTCAACTCTTGTATCTTCATCTCGTACTAATGTAAGAAACAACCGAAGAGCCAATCAACCATCCTCCTAAGTTGATGATGATATTATGATTGTTTTGAAGAGTTTAGTGGGTAAGCATGAGAACCCTGAAATGTTAGAGATCCCATCATACAATGCATGTCTCCAAAAGCTTAATGAGCTTGGATGGGCCAAAGAAGACCCATTATTTCACAGTGCAATGGCCCTTCTTGGAGACAAGGACAATAGGGAAGCGTGGATGGCTATACCAACCAAGTTTGCAAGGGAATGGGTTAGGACAGTTGGGGACAAGCAAGGTTACAAGTAGTTTGGTTGATCTTTTTGGTGATCTTTTGGTGATTGTATATGCCCATGTGACATTTTTTTGTGGTGATCTTTTGGTGTTGATTATTGACAACTTGATGTCAAATTTGTATGCCCATGGTGACATTTTATTAGATGATTATATGATATTTTGGTAATATTATGGTGAAAGCTTGGTATTTGCATGTTCATTTTCGGTGATATTTTGCTAGTTTATTTATGGTGATAGCTTGGTATTTGCAAGTTCATTTTCGGTGACATTTTGCAATTTTATTTATGGTACTTGACAATTTATTAAATGATATTTATAATGTTGTCGTTTGAATAGATGTTGACTCGTCGGGAATAACTTTTGTTCATAATTCTATTGTATTGGTATATAAGACGACGAAGAAATGTGTCAACATGAATTGAAAGAGTGCGTGAGAACTCTTCAGTAATGAGCGGACATGCATACACATAAGAGTTATTGCATGGACCTAACATACAGTGTCAAGAGTTGATGCGTATGTCTCGTGATGCATATGTATTACTATGCAATCACTTCAAACAAAAAGGATGGGTGAAAGATGGTGTATATGTATGTGTTGAAGAAAAGATGGCAATGTTTTTGACAATGCTTGGACATAATGAACGATATAGAGTGATTAAACGTAGATTTCAACGATCGACGGAAATTATCCACAATTGTTTTCATGAAGTTCTAAGAGGTATGATGAAGTTTGAAAGAGAAATTGTATGTCCTGCAGCCTCCGATACAACCACCACGAATATGTCAAATCAAAAAAGACGTTTGAAATAAATATTTCTGATATGTGTTATTTTTATTTTTTTTACTATTGTTTTAAATATGTATACTTTATTTTTCAATGAAGGGTGCAATCGGTGCACTAGACGGGACTCTTGTACATGCAATTGTGCCTGCTAGTCATCAAACTGCTTACAGAGGAAGAGGAGGTGGACGATGTTATCAGAATGTTTTAGGAATATGTGATTTCGATATGATGTTCACATTTGTTTGGGCTGGATGGGAAGACATAGCACATGATTTTAGAGTTCTAAACGAAGTTGCATTCAACCCAACATCTGGTTTTCCTTTTCCGCCTGAAGGTATTCATCACTTATTATTTTTGAAAGTTTTTATTTTGAAATAATGTTTTCATGTTTGAATATCAATTGCAGGCAAATATTATCTTTGTGATGTTGTATATTCTAATGCCCATGGATTTTTGGCGCCATACCGTAACACAAGGTATTGGTTAGCAGATTTTCGACGCCGACGTGCTTTATCTAAGGAGGAACGGTTCAATCATGCACATGCGCAACTAAGGAACGTTATTGAACGTGCTTATGGTGTATTGAAAGCAAGATTTCCAATCTTAAAGCATATGACCCCTTTTCCGTTTACAAAGCAAATGAATGTGGTAATTGCTTGTTTTGCTATACATAATTTCATAATAAAATGCAATATTCAATATCAACTATTTATGGAGAGCAATGAAGACACTATGTTTACCAATGAAGAAGAACAAGTTAGAAGTGGAGAAGCGATGTAACACCCTAAAAATCAGAGTAAATTAAAACCTGGAAAAAAAACCTGGCAACATGACGATCGTAATGATATAAACCTCCCATCAAGGGAGTCAGTCCTTAAGACTTTACAAAACCTGAACAGATATAGGGTTCATCAACGAACTAATCTAGATACCTATATCAAGATTACATCAGCTGACAATCCATAATTCACCAAAAGAATGAGACTTAACAAATGCCCAGATACAATACTAGTCATCTCCCAAAAGCCTCGAGACCAAACTCGTCTCTCAAAACCCCGACAGCCCACCGCTAAGGGAAACCTGTTATACAAATCATTTGAGAAAAAGTGTTAGGTTTTAAGCCTAGTGAGAACATACAGTTCATAAATCTCAAGAGATATTGACAAATGTAACAAGTAAATCCTTTCAAAGGTTTGGTTGAGCAAAATACAGTTCTTGATAATAAATGGACAACCGGTCCAAAACACATCTTTCGATGACGGGGATTACCCGATTTACCAAGGATTATAGTGGAACACGAAGTAAGCCACAAATCCGAGTTATGAGCTAAATACATGGAACCATGGCCACGAACGCTTCGGTCCGTACTACGATGTGAGGGAGGGCCCCCAAGGAACCATGTCATACTCGTTCATTAGACTACATTTGACCCATGGCTAGGATCCGGTCTCACATAACCGTACCTAAGTTGCCCCCGAGGATCAAATGTATCTAACTACAACGGAAGGGGCATATCCTTCCCAGCCATAAGCCGACTCGATACCTAGGGATCCACTAGTATAGTCATGACTTGTCACAATATTTCGTGTGACCAAAAAAGCTAGATAAATAGCTTCCAACACATTTATATTTCAAAATGCCATTTTCCAGACCAACTGCTGGTAAGAAAGATAATCACAAATCCAGTTTATATACATTCTTTCGAATAAGCCACACACTGGGCAAGTAAAACATTATTTTACTTCAACAAGGTGAAATCCATCATTTTAGTCAAAAGCGTTTCAGGAACCCTAAG
The DNA here is from genome assembly GCA_954870635.1 of Arctium minus. Lineage (NCBI taxonomy): Eukaryota > Viridiplantae > Streptophyta > Magnoliopsida > Asterales > Asteraceae > Arctium > Arctium minus. Next base: position 93,935,137 of record OX941086.1, on the reverse strand, counting down.
ATATCTCAAAACCCCAAGTTACATCAAAATGAAATAAACGGACAATCCGAAAACGTAGAGATATGTAGGAGTTAAAAACACAATCTTTGACATATATAACAATTTAGAAAAGTTAGTAGGAACTCACCTCAGTTTCCTTCTCCCTAACGAATGCTACCTATGACAACACCGAAAGAATCGGTAAGTCGAAACACAGATAACTCTCCTGCTACCTGACTAGAACTCAAAAGAAAAAAAACAGAAGCTAACAACGAGCAGAACCTAAACCGGTCGAAAGGGGTTTCGGTCGAAGACAACACTCCGGTCAAACCCGTACCGGTCAAACCCATACCGGTCAAACCCATACCGGTCAAATGGGTTCTGGTCGAATGCATCTCACCGGTCGAAAGGGTTCCGGTCGAATGCAACTCACCGGTCGAAAGGGGTTTCCGGTCGAGTGCATTCATCCGGTCCTTTGCACATCCGGTCGTCTTGTTCGCCAAGAACAGTCGGAGATACAGAACCCATATCCAAAATGAGAAATACTCAGATCTCAAAATGGAACGGTTTAAAACCTTCACAACGAGATTCTACACGGCTAAAAGCATTCAGATCAAAGTATTAAGCTAGATTCGTACCTTGATTTTTCCGAAATCCAACTATACAAAGAGATGAGGATATCTATGCTTCATATCCTCTTCAGATTCCCAAGTCACATTTGCTCCCCGGTGATGCTTCCACTGCACCTTGACCAAAGTGACTTCTTTATGACGCAACTTCTTAGACTTTCTCTCTAAGATGGCGTCGGGTTCTTCCACACAACGGTTACCTTCGTCTACCCTTAACTCTGAAAGGGGAATGACGATGTCTTCTACCGCCAAACATTTCCGGAGGTAGCAAACATGAAACGTGTTATGTATTCTGCTCAACTCCGGTGGCAGTTCCAACTGGTAGGCTTGCAAACCCACCCGCTTAAGTACTTTGAAAGGTCCGAGGAAACGGGGACTCAGCTTCCCACGTTTTCCGAACCGTATAATGCCCTTCCACGGCGACACCTTAAGCATAACGCGGTCGCCTACTTGGAATTCCATCGGTCGCCTCTTCTTATCGGCATAACTTTTCTGACGATCCTGAGCCGCTTTCATTCTTTCACGAATGCATTTGACCTTATCGGCAGTCTCTTGCACGATTTCAGGCCCGTCGAACTGCTTTTCTCCCGCTTCAAGCCAACACACTGGATTCCGATACAATGCTTCGAAAGGTGCCATCCCAATACTCGAGTGGTAGCTATTGTTGTAAGCAAACTCCACCAAAGGCAGGTGAGAGTCCCAACTACCCCCGAAATAGATGGCACAAGACCTCAACATGTCTTCCAAGGTTTGGATCGTTCGCTCGCTCTGCCCATCGGTCTGTGGATGGTAAGCCGTACTCAACTTAACTCGTATACCAAGCTCTTTCTGAAACCCATCCCAGAAGTTCTAAGTGAACCGACTATCGCGATTCGACACGATCGACAATGGTATCCCATGCCTCGATACCACCTCATCGATATAAAGCTTTGCCAACTTATCCATCGGTAAAGTCTCGCGCATAGGCAAGAAGTGAGCGCTCTTTGTCAATCTATCAACTATCACCCAAATGGTATCGTGACCTCGAAGGGTTTTAGGCAACTTCGTTACGAAGTCCATGGTGATATGCTTCCACTTCCATTCGGGAATCTCTAAAGACTGAAGACTCCCATACGGTCGTTGATGTTCGGCCTTGACTTGCGAACACGTCACACAACGTTCAACGTAATGCGCCACATCAAGCTTCATTACCGGCCACCAATAGTGCAACTTCAAGTCCCTGTACATCTTTGTACTTCCCGGATGAATGGAATACTTGGACTTGTGAGCATCTTCTAGCAACAGCTCACGGTTACCCCCAATCTTGGGCACCCACACACGACCGTTGAACAGTTTCACTCCACAGCTATCATCCGTTAAGAGTAAACGTTGTTTTGTCAAGACTTCCTCTTTGAGATTCTTTTCCAACAGTGCTTCTACCTGCGATGTCTTGATCTTCTCAACAAAACTAGACACTAGCTCGATTCTCGAATGGGTAGTTCGAATACTCCCGCTATAGTCCTTCCGACTTAGCGCATCGACCACCACGTTCGCCTTACCGGGATGGTAAAGCAATTCACAGTCGTAATCTTTAAGCAACTCGAGCCACCGCCTTTGCCTCATATTCAGCTCTTTCTGGTCAAAGACATACTTCAGGCTCTTGTGATCCGTGTAAAGAGTGCATTTCGTGCCGTAGAGGTAATGTCACCAAAGCTTCAAGGCGAACACCACCGCCGCTAACTCCAGATCATGGGTTGGATAATTCTGCTCGTGTATTTTAAGCTGCCTCGAGGCATAAGCGATGACCTTGCCTTGTTGCATCAACACACAACCCAGTCCCATCTTTGAAGCGTCGCTGTAAACCACGAAATCTTCCGACCCTTCAGGTAACGTCAAGATCGGAGCTTCACACAACTTCTTTTGAAGGATCCGGAACGCCTTCTCTTGGGTTTCGGTCCATTCGAACTTCACATTCTTCCGAGTCAGAACTGTCAAGGAAGAAGCGATCTTTGAAAAGTCTTGGATAAATCTCCTGTAGTATCCCGCCAGACCCAAGAAACTTCGGATCTCGGATAGACTCTTAGGAGGCTCCCAATTCATCATAGCTTCAATCTTGGAGGGGTCTACTTTCACTCCGTCCTGAGTGATTACGTGACCCAGAAAATGTACTTCTTTAAGCCAAAAGTCGCACTTGGAAAACTTAGCGTACAACCTTTCTTTTCTCAACACCTCCAGAACTTCACGTAGATGTTGCTCGTACTCTGTCTCACTCTTGGAGTACACGAGTATGTCATCAATGAATACAATGACCGACTTGTCGAGGAATGGTCGACACACTCTATTCATCAAGTCCATAAACACTGCCGGTGCGTTTGTCAGGCCAAAAAGCATTACAAGAAACTCGTAATGGCCGTAACGCGTTCTGAAAGATGTCTTCGGAACATCTTCTTCTCTTACCTTCACTTGGTGATAACCCGATCGTAAGTCGATTTTAGAAAAACATCCCGCTCCTTGAAGTTGATCGAACAAGTCGTCTATTCTCGGAAGCGGATATTTGTTCTTTACTGTAGCTTTGTTCAACTCACGATAGTCAATGCACATTCTCATTGTGCCATTTTTCTTTTTGACAAATAAGACCGGAGCTCCCAAAGGTGACGAACTCGGTCTTATAAAGCCTTTCTCCAATAGCTCTTGGAGTTGTGCCACCATCTCTTGCATCTCCGATGGCGCTAAACGGTAAGGTGCTTTAGCGATCGGTGCTGCTCCAGGCACAAGATCAATCCGAAACTCTACCTGACGATCGGGTGGCAACCCGGGCAAGTCGTCCGGAAAGACATCTGGAAACTCATGCACGATCTTCATATCTTCTAGCTTTGATTTCTCTAACTTGGCATCGATCACATAGGCTAGGAAAGACGAACATCCTTTTACTAAGCACTTGCGTGCCTTTGCCATTGTGATTATTGCCACTTCACCCTTTCTCTTTTCATAATAGATGACAACGACTTCTCCAGAGGGGTTGGGAAGTCGAATCAACTTCTTGGAACATACGATCTCGGCCTGATTGTTTGACAACCAATCCATGCCGACCACAACATGAAAACCCCCGATTAACATCGGTAGTAGATCGATCGGGAATTCTCTCCCTTCGATACTAAGAGTACACTACTTTAGAACTTCGTGGATCAGAACTTGTCTACCATCTGCTATTTCTACCACTAATGTATCCTCAAGACTAGTAGTGGGCATAACAATTTTCTGACGGAACAATTCAGATACGAAAGAGAAACTAGCACCCGTATCGAATAAAATACGAGCAGGTACAAAGTTTATAAGAAAAGTACCCGATACCACATCAGCGGATGCCCTGGCCTCTTCGGCCGTCATCTGAAAAGCTCGACCCGAAACCCTCGGAGGGTTCTCCTTCTTTGCCGCCGCACTACCCGACTTGAGCTTCAGGCAATCTCTCTTCACATGCCCTAGTGCCTTACACTCGTAGCAAACCATCCCCACGACAGAACAGTCACGGGCGGTGTGGTCATTCTTACCACACTTGAAGCAGAATCTAGAAGTGGAGTTACAGTTACCGTGGTGTTTGGTTCGACACTTCGGGCACCACTTTGCTTCTTGATGACTGTTGAAATTGCGGTTTCCGACAAAAGGTCGGGCCCGCTTGGAAGGTACTGAACTGCTCTCCCACTTCCTCTTATCAGACACCACCACTGCTTTCTCAGATTTGCTTCTCGCGAACATTTCTTCCATGAACTGAGCTTCCTCGACCATCTCTCGGAGGTTGGAAGCTTTGGAATTGTGGACCATAGATTGCATGTCCGCTGGTAAGCCATTGAGATATGCTTTCATCTTGTCTTTCTCTGTTGGGGCAACGTGCCCCACCAGACCAAGCTTCTCCATGAACTGACGGGTATACTCCCTCACCGTCAGGCTTCCCTTTACCAGAGACCGGAATTCTTTCTCAATTCTCAGGCTTCCCTTTACCAGAGACCGGAATTCTTTCTCAATTCGGTCCATCGTTCTTTCGTTGAAGAATTCTTCTAAAAACTTCTTCTTGAACTCGGCCCAAGACAACTGAGCCAACACTGCAGGAGATAGGGTGGATTGGATGACATCCCACCAAATGAGTGCAGTATCCCTCAACAGTTGGGTACCGAACCGCACTCTTTGGTCATCTCCGCACTCGGAAGAGCCAAAAGCTTTCTCAACTGCTCGGATCCACTTTACACACACGACCGAGTCATCAGAACCAAAGAACTCTGGCGGTCCGTAGCCCAGAAAGGACTTATAGGAACAACTTTTCCTATTTCCCGGAGTACCAACAATCCTGCGCTCTTCAGCCCTGACCCCCGTACCATCGCCTCCAGAACCCGCTACGACGTTCTCCACAACCGTCTCACTTCTCCGATTGTTCACGTCGCGGTCCTCCATTACTTTCAACAGAAACTCTTGCTGCTTTGCCATCTCTTCCCTCATTGCCAACATCACGCTGGCCAACAACTCGGACTGGGGATTAGCATCCCCGATGACTGGGTGGGACGAAGCCAGGTCTACTCGCGGAATGACCTCTGGCCCCCCACCGAGCCTTGGCTGAACAGGTGGTCGTACAACAACCTCAACTCCTTCCGGCTGACCCGCTGTAGAGGTTGTCGCTTCTAGACCATCAACACGCGTACGCGGTCTTCCGCGTGTACCTACCATACTGAACTGCTACACCGAGCAGAGAAAGAGATAAGAAGTAGGTAGGAAAACTCGAAAGGAAAACGTACTACCACATTACCAATTGTCATATTAACAGCAATTCAAACACTCTTACGTACAATATCCTCATAATAACATTAGCTAAATGAAATTATGAACATATAACACATAACGGTTCTTGTCACCACCACTACAACGCCTGATAAACGTACTTTCCGTCGACTCTAAGACTAACCCAACTTAGAAGTTCTACCCAAATCTCGCGGATCAATTCTTAGTATACTCAGTCTAAGTCTAGACATCTTACATTCATGCCTAGTTCGCTTAAACCTGGCTCTGATACCAACTTGTAACACCCTAAAAATCAAAGTAAATTAAAACCTGAAAAAAAACCTGGCAACATGACGATCGTAATGATATAAACCTCCCATCAAAGGAGTCAGTCCTTAAGACTTTACAAAACCTGAACAGATATAGGGTTCATCAACGAACTAATCTAGATACCTATATCAAGATTACATCATCTGACAATCCATAATTCACCAAAAGAATGAGACTTAACAAATGCCCAGATACAATACTAGTCATCTCCCAAAAGCCTCGAGACCAAACTCGTCTCTCAAAACCCCGACAGCCCACCGCTAAGGGAAACCTGTTATACAAATCATTTGAGAAAAAGTGTTAGGCTTTAAGCCTAGTGAGAACATACAGTTCATAAATCTCAAGAGATATTGACAAATGTAACAAGTAAATCCTTTCAAAGGTTTGGTTGAGCAAAATACAGTTCTTGATAATAAATGGACAACCGGTCCAAAACACATCTTTCGATGACGGGGATTACCCGATTTACCAAGGATTATAGTGGAACACGAAGTAAGCCACAAATCTGAGTTATGAGCTAAATACATGGAACCATGGCCACGAACGTTTCGGTCCGTACTACGATGTGAGGGAGGGCCCCCAAGGAACCATGTCATACTCGTTCATTAGACTACATTTGACCCATGGCTAGGATCCGGTCTCACATAACCGTACCTAAGTTGCCCCCGAGGATCAAATGTATCTAACTACAACGGAAGGGGCATATCCTTCCCAGCCATAAGCCGACTCGATACCTAGGGATCCACTAGTATAGTCATGACTTGTCACAATATTTCGTGTGACCAACAAAGCTAGATAAATAGCTTCCAACACATTTATATTTCAAAATGCCATTTTCCAGACCAACTGCTGGTAAGAAAGATAATCACAAATCCAGTTTATATACATTCTTTCGAATAAGCCACACACTGGGCAAGTAAAACATTATTTTACTTCAACAAGGTGAAATCCATCATTTTAGTCAAAAGCGTTTCAGGAACCCTAAGATATCTCAAAACCCCAAGTTACATCAAAATGAAATAAACGGACAATCCGAAAACGTAGAGATATGTAGGAGTTAAAAACACAATCTTTGACATATATAACAGTTTAGAAAAGTTAGTAGGAACTCACCTCAGTTTCCTTCTCCCTAACGAATGCTACCTATGACAACACCGAAAGAATCGGTAAGTCGAAACACAGATAACTCTCCTGCTACCTGACTAGAACTCAAAAGAAAAAAAACAGAAGCTAACAACGAGCAGAACCTAAACCGGTCGAAAGGGGTTTCGGTCGAAGACAACACTCCGGTCAAACCCATACCGGTCAAACCCATACCGGTCAAATGGGTTCTGGTCGAATGCATCTCACCGGTCGAAAGGGTTCCGGTCGAATGCATCTCACCGGTCGAAAGGGTTCCGGTCGAATGCATCTCACCGGTCGAAAGGGGTTTCCGGTCGAGTGCATTCGTCCGGTCCTTTGCACATCTGGTCGTCTTGTTCGCCAAGAACAGTCGGAGATACAGAACCCAAATCCAAAATGAGAAATACTCAGATCTCAAAATGGAACGGTTTAAAACCTTCACAACGAGATTCTACACGGCTAAAAGCATTCAGATCAAAGTATTAAGCTAGATTCGTACCTTGATTTGTCCGAATCGATCAACCACTTCAACACTGCTTTTCTCTTGCTCTTCACTTCTCTCTGGCTTCTCAACAAGAATCAGACTAAATGAGATATTTTGAAAATATCTCAGATTTGATTTGTATTTATATAACCCAAGTTACAAATAACCCCCCTGAACTTTGGGTAACGGTCAACTTCTCATCCAACCCCAAAATTCAGGGTGTTACAAGCGACATTAGATGGGTGTAACGCCCCGAATTTTTTGTTGTGTTAATTCTATCATTAAGACTTCTAGCCTTGTTTATTGTTAAGTCTTAGTTTTATTTCGTTTTCTGTTGGTCGTTAGCATTGCAGGGTTTGAGCCAAGCTTGATTTCTAAGAATTTAATTGGTTGTGAAAATCAGTGACTTGCGCGACTTTCTCGACGACTTGGGAACCGCGGACTAAGCCGCGTAACCCTCTGGATGTGTCTTCCTCAATGGCACACGCGGGCTACACCGCGGCCTCATGGTCTCGGTCAAAGCCGCGAGGTTCCCCAGATCACCCAAGTTCGGTTTTCTTCCCCTTTTTCTCATTTAATTCCTATCTACTTCCTCCATTTCTCTCTCAAAACCTTTTACACTTCCATTATTGAGTTCTAGGGTTTCACCAACTCCATCCCCCATATTTATTACTAGAAGTTGGGTGTTTCAACTAAGGGTTCAAGATTTTAGGCATTAAAGTCATCACCTCCATTGTCATCTTCTCCAAATGATCAAATCTAAGGTTTTGGGTTTTCTTCAAAAACCCACTTGGTGAGTTCCTACTATCATTTTCCAAACCTTATACATGTCAAAACTTACATTTTAAGCTCCTATATATCTCCTCTATTTTGGATTAATGTTGATTACATTTTTTACCTAACATGAGTTTTGGGAGATTTTAGGGTTTCCACTTATTTTCAAGTAAAATGAAGGGTTCCATTTTATAAGTAGTAAAACAAAGTACTACTTGGACATTTTGGCGAGGTACTTGAAAGAATGCATATAATCTCATTTTATGATTTTCATTCTTATCAACAGTTAAACTTGGAAATGCATTTTGGAAATAAATGTTATTGGGAACTATATGTTTAACTATAGTTGGCCACAAATGAAATTGTGACAAGTCTAGACTATTACTAGTGGATCCCTAGGTATTGAGTTGACTTATATTTTTGGGATGTTTTTCCCCTTTGTAGCTAGTGGATACATTTGATCCTCGGAGGCCCTTTGGTACGGTTATGTGGGCCCGGTTACTAGCCATGGGTCATAATGTAGTCCTAGTGAACGGATATGACTTGGTTTCCTCGGGTGCCCTCCCCCACATCTTAGTACGGACCGACGTTGTTCGTGGCCATGGATTCCAAGTATTTAGCTCATAACTCAGATTGTGGCTTACTCGGTGTTCCGCTACAATCATTGGTAAATCGGGTATCCCCTGTCATTAAGTTCTGTATAGATAAAGTTGTCTGTATTGATAATGACGTCTGTATAGATCTAGCTAATCTGGTGTTCGGTTGTTGGGCTGACCAAACAATCTGAATTTAGAAAATGACTATTTTACCCTTTAGTTTACATTGAACTTTTGTAATCAAATTTTATAAAACAACTTTTACAACCCTAAATCAAAAACTCAAAACTATGAACCTTAAAATAAAAGAGACCAAATTTATAGATTTTAAAAAAACCCACAAAGGGGAGAAAGAACACCTGTGAAGAAAACCACAGTGTTGGCAAGGAGAAGGCTATTTTAAGGAAAAGGCCTTAAAAACCAACAAAGGGGACAAGAATACGTCCAAATATGGCGAGGAAAAGGGCCGACGATGGAGACACAAGTGACGGCGATGGCAAGGAAGCAGCTTCAGCTCCGGGCACCGACCATGGCGAGGCAACAGGCCAACAACGGTGAGAGCTATTGGAAACAGGAGGATATCGAGAGGTTTTTTCACAGTAATGTGTGGTATCAGGCAGTAACGTAGGTGTCGGTGGTGGTTGATATGGCAACAGCGAGTGGGATGATGATGGTGAGGTAGAGAGACGAGTGCGACGATGATGGTGGTCGACGATTTGAGAGGACATATTTGTGGGCATTGAAGGTTTTCTAGAGAGGGTGTAAATGGGTTGAGTGAATAGGGGTAGGATAAGTCTTTTTAACGGCTGAATGTAAAGGACAAATAAAATTTAGCTGACCGATTCAACCATAGGCTGATCGAATAAGCCACTATCGAACACTTGGATATGGCTGTGCGAATCAGCCATATCCCCTATACAACTCATTAAGCTGCAAACGAACAACCTCTTAATGGAAAACCAACCAAACAACCCCTTGATCTGTTTGGAGGACTTAATCCAAATTTTCATATAACCATAGGGACGAAATTTGTACTTTACCCTAAAAAAAAAAAAAAAGGTTAGTTTGCAATATTCGAAAACTTGTTGCAATTATTTTCTTGTTTTTTGTTTTAAATGCAGAAAACGCTCCTAAACCACCACCGACCAAAGGCGTCGAAACCCAAAACCCTCTTGAAATTTTAGGGACACCCTGGGAACCCTCCGGCTCAATCAAACTAGGGCTATTTCCCGCCTTTCTATTATCTCTCTCCAATCCTTCTTCTTCGACGGCGCCGGATTCGGCGATGGTGTCAGCTAAGCAACTGCTCACTATCATCGAGTCCACACTCTTAGGCTCCACTCCGCCATCGCCGTCGCAGAGGATCGAGCTCACTCATGCTATTCGTCACTCCCTCCCTTCTCTCCAATCTCTCTTGTCATTTCCGGTATAAAACATCTGTTGAGTTTTTTGTTTAAATCTCTTGGTTGTACTATTTTTACTTCGATTTTACCTTAGCTTGATTGACACTCCCTCTGTTTAGGGGGAGCACAAAAGAACGATCACTCGTGGCCCTCTACGGAGAAGCACTATCCGTTATGGATTTGGCAAATGCTGTATACGTTGAATTTATAACTTCATGAGAAATTGATACGGATTTTAAGTGCTTTAGAGAAAAAACAATGGCAGCTATATTGAGTTTACAGCGTTTACTAGGGACAGAATCATGTCGATGTTGAATTTGAAAAAGAATTCGTATCCATTATTACGTTTGATGATGACTGCACTTTTACATCAATATAAGATTAGGGATTTTTATCTTGGGAAGGGGAAGAATAACATGACCGAAACACAATTTTATTGGTTTTTATTTAGCATATCCAAAACGTTATTCATTTAGTTAGATCTTACCGGGTAGAATAGTTGAACTGATATTCGGAAATCAATTTGCAGAAAGAGCAATTATGACCCTATGATGTGATTAGAGAAGTTTATAGTAAAACAAACAGATATAGAAAGAAGGAAGCGGAATTTTCATGTATTAAGATGTAGACTGAGTTAAGATGATAGACTGATTTAGTTAACCATGTAGTTTATCTTCAGGGAGATGTATGTTTATTGATTCATATCATGTCAGACTTATAAATTGTAAGTCTTTTTTCCTGTTCATATTATGAATTTTTGTTTTAAAATTTCATATGTAGCCTCCGAAGCCTTCTGACAGAGCACAAGTTGAGTCCAAAGAAGTTAGGCTTCCTGATTCAGGACCAATCCCACTCGACGATCAGGATGTTCAAATTGTTAGTTTACATACTTCAATTATTGCTCTCTTTTAGCTTTTCATGTAGAAAAGAAAACGACTTCTATGGTCAAATTGTAAAAGGCTCGAAAAGGGAATCTAGTTATTACAGTTTAAACAAATCAACTTTGTGGTTTGATTCTTTCTGAATTTTCAATTAATCCAGCCAGCAATCGATCTATTTGACCATAAAAGTTGAGTGATGATCTCCATTAAAAGTTTTTGTTTTGAATGGGGGAAGATTTTTCTTCAGTAGTCCGTTTTTCCCATCATCTAATCACATGTAATTTAGGCTCTTAAGCTGAGTGATGATCTCCATCTCAATGAGATAGACTGTGTGCGACTGCTTGTTTCTGCCAATCAAGAGGTAGACCTTCTCTTACCATCTATTTATTCAGTGTTGCTTGAGTTGGATTCTCTTATCTGATTGGTAAAAATGCATCACTTTCATGTAGTGGGGATTACAAGGGCGAGGGCCGTTGGACATATTTCGTCTTGCAGCAGGGCTTTGGTATACAGAGAGAAGAGATTTAATAACAGCACTTTATACACTGTTACGGGTATCTTTTCATCTTCCATTTCGCTCCAACTGATCTCTTTTCTTTACCCTGGAGTTGGAGTATCTTCTTGCTATTACAACAGTCATTATTTATGTTATTACTTGCATATTGTAGGCAATTGTGCTTGATCAGGGACTTGAGGCTGATCTTCTAGCTGACATTTTAAAATATGTTGAAGATCTAATCAATAATGGTTTTCGACAACGGCTGATTTCTCTTATAAAGGTAGTCTTTCTGTCTTTTTTGTTATTTTATCCTACGTTGCATTTTGTCTATAGGTTTTTTGTTCACTGCTTTAGATCTCCCTTTTTTAGATTCATTCTTGAGATCCAACAAGTTGCCTATACGAAGAGTAGGTGTTACTAGGCAGAAACGCAGGCCAACTAAACATACACAAAATACAGATTATGCAGTTCTCCGAGGTTGAAGTATGAACTATACAAGTGATATGATAGATTCTAGATATTTGACATACTTCTACGCCTCATCTGCATTGCCATTCACTCCCAATCTATGTATTTCTTCTCGGTGTTGGTGCTTCCTGTTTTGTGGAGGAGTTTTGTCAAACTAAAGTTACTGGTCACCTAGAAAATAAACTGAATTTTGTGCGAAGAAGGTTGGCTTCATCTTAAGGGCTAAGGCTAAAGTTTATCTTAGATGTCCCATTGCTGGCTGCTGTAGTGGTCATAGGCGTTTATGCGATAGCCCATAATGTAATGTCGTTGTAAGCAAATTCTTCTGTAGCTTGGTTTCTTCTAATATCCATAGTTGGTTGGTCTTTGGATTAGAGTAGGTGTCATGCCAATTCTTCAAGCATACAGATCCCTATTATAAGGTGATAAAATCTGAATCTGTATCATGTCTAGGATGATAATTCCATGCTTCTCTTGGTAAAGTGTAACGAATGCTAGCATGGATTTCCTAGGCTTGAGTTCAGATATTGAGTCATATTAATACTTGAAATTCAAACTTAACATTCTTCTACCCCATAGTTGTGAGACTTTTGGAGTGTGTTGGCCAAAATATCCTTGCGTGGTTTTGTATGGTTTCTCTTGAAGAAGGCAAACACAAGAAACTTCCAAATTTTCATAAGGATGTACTTAACTTATTTTTTTCTTATGATATTTTACCTCTTCCTTTTCTTCTCTTTTCTTGACTATACCACCAATTAAGCCTGACATTCCACTTTTATGTGAAGTTCCATGGTTTGAGAGCTTAAGCATCTTAACATGTTTTCACATCAGGGGAAGTAAGAAAATGACCATGATCCTGCTGATGCTTTGTGATGCAGCACATCTAAATGACCATGATCCTGCTGATGCTTTGTGATGCAGCACATCTAACATATCGTGCATATATATATATATATTTGTATCTTTGTCATTATTTCTCTTCATGGCTGACTGGTCAAGGATCTCCATGAGTAGTATTATATAGCTATAGATAGATTGAAACTTATTTTCTCAAATAATTAATAATTTTTTTCCTGTCAATATGTTAGGAAAGTTTCTATTTCATGATTGGGGGGCGTTTAACGTATTTGAGCTTGATTTAGGTTTGTAAATATTTGGTTGACATGCTCCCCCTACTGCTGATCAAAAATTTCCATTGCAAATGACAAATATCATGTAGAGAAAAACCCTTTAATGACATTGTGTTTTCAAATTACATCGCTCTTTGATTGGGCTAGATAATGCTATTTTTTGCTCATTTGTGAAGTATCTCTTATTCTAAGTTCTAAGACAATGGGGTCTCTATTAATGATATTGGCAAAGTGGAATCTGAACATGTATTTTGATAAGAAGGTTAAATGTAAAAGCAAAACTAGTACCAAACTTGGGTAGAGACATTATTAACTTTTTTGATAGCTTCTTATTCCTTACAATTTTTTTTATTGCGGGAGTTGCTGGTATAGGATGGTATTTTAACCAAAATAACTCTGTTACTTATTGCATTATTATATAAAATCGACCACATGTCTTTCCTCTGTTGTTTTCTACTTTTCTCTATTTCTTCTTCCCCTGTCCAACGTCTGTTTATTGTTCTACACCCTAATCTTCTTTTTGTTGTATCACTTAAAATATGTTTTTTGTTTTTCTTGAAATTAATATAATATCGAGATCAAGCTGATCTGCGAAGTGAGCTCTGGAACCGGTTACGTATGACCATGGTCCAAAATTGAAAAAGAACTAGTCTTAGCGGTTGGCAAGTTTATTGTTTGGAGATGAAAAACCAACTTTGCTAACATAGGCGACGTGGTTACAGTTTCAGTTAGTGCATGGTTGATATCTATGAATCATGATGATTGTATTCAATTCTAGGAACTAAACCGAGAAGAACCAGCTGGTCTGGGTGGGCCTAATTCTGAGCGCTATATTCTTGACTCAAGGGGTGCTCTTGTGGAAAGGCGAGCTGTTGTTTGTAGGGAGAGACTCATTCTTGGTCACTGTCTTGTTCTATCGCTGTTGGTTGTACGTGCAAGTATGTTATTTAACTACACTTTCAGTTTTCTCGTCCTTTTATCTTTTGTTATAACTGTTTACATCTTCAAGTTGCTTGAAAAAGGCGTTTCAAGTTCTTTATCAGATGGTTGTTTTACATATGAGAAATTTTTACAGTGGGAGCCTAAAGTTGTTTGCAGTAGTAGCTGATCTAATATTATATGTCTGTCATTGCTTCCAAATGTTTTGTACTTTAGAAAAAGAATCTTGCATCATAGTTATGCTTTTAAACCTACATTCTTCTGATTACTTGGTTTTGATGTCTTTAGTTATTTGTTAACGCTGTTCTTTAGTTAAATTTTTTGTATGCACTAACCGTTTTACCTCGATTTGGACATATCACTATTCTTCTCCTGAGTTACACTGTTTAATGTACATATCTTCCTAATCAGGACAATTCTTTAGTTAGTTCCTACTCTTCTAAAATCAAATAATGCGTTGAATCTTATATTAAACCAGTCTTCCTTTGCAAGAGCATGCCATTCTTTTTACGCCGGCTTGCCTCTTAAACTTATGCAACAGAAAGAAATCTGTAGACATTTTTTTTGGCATTAGTGACTACTAATTTGCTGAAGTTGCTTATTTTTGTTCCTTGTTTTTGTACATATTAGTCTATGCATAGTTCCATCTGTGATCCTAGCTTTATGATTTTGTTATTCTTTGTCTGGAAATGACAAAAGAAAAAGAAAAGCAGACACAGGACAATCGTACTTCGTACCTTCCCATAGTTATTCAACATTTTACCAATTCATTTTTCTTATGGGCCCGAGCATCATTTCAGGGACCCTTAAATATGATATTAGGAAAGAATTAAGTATTTGAAGATCCCACTGTTATCTTTAAGCTGTTTCATTTTCTTATAGTGAACTCGTCTGCTCAAACGAACACGACTCAGCATTTGGTCAGCCTACAAACCTTGTTGTGTGATGACTTCGGATTCTTCATGAAATGGATAAATACCCTTCATATAGCTGCAGTCTAGGTTTCATCTTTTAGTGAGTAGATAGCTTTGAGTGGTTGAACTTCCAACTGAGATGGAGCTCATCTACAGACCCTTAATTAATATTTAACCACTAACTATGCAATGCCATTAAACAAATTTTGGGTTTTGTAAAGCGACCTTTGAGTGATCTGCCTTCCATTATGATTTGGCAACATATTTGTTCACACATCTTTTATTCATTTATTGCTGTGGAGTAATTGAGACGTGTCAATCCATCAAAATAATCAGGTTGATAATACCAGTCAGCTAAACAAATTGTACAGATCCAGCATGACATCACACTCACTGAACTGAGATTAAATAGTTTTTAATACGGCATTTTGAAGTATAAAAAAGTATATCTTTACCTGACTCACAATCCCACTACGAGGACTGAAAACCGGTAACAGTAGCATGTAATGCACACCCTTTCTTCAACATACAAGTGCCATAGGTTCTTGTTGATTACCAATGCTCCTCAATGCGTGTTTTTTGTGCAGTGTTGCTGCAGCTATACAGACTACCAACTTTAAAGGCCCCTTTTTAGTTGTGAACTGAATGCAGGCCCAATATAATTGTTGCCAGCTCCCTAGGATATCTCATTTAGTTTGTTAGCGGTTTTTTGGTTTCTGAAGAATAAAGATGAAAGGAGAATAGTGAATTTTAGATTCAAGTGTTTGATTTTGTGATCAAAGATGAGCTTATAGATGATGGATACAAATGGGAATAACGACCTAATAGAAAATAGCGAGCGTTGGACCCAGGTTTGAAAACCTCCCATGACCTTTTAGGGTCAAATCAATTATAACTGTAACTTATTTGAGTGAAAGAAAAAAGAGAAGGCAGAGGAGATTGAAGAGAAATGGAAAATCATTAGTAGTCTATCCTTAAAAGAGTCGTATCTATGCCGAGTTATATAGACTACATGACGAATCTACCAATGCTTAACATGGTACCAACTAAATGCAAGTTCAAGCGTGCTCAAAGACACATGATTGGTTTGGGTTACCGAATTTCTACCTTCTGTTGTGTTAAAATGTGGTAGGCTTTGATCCCGTTAAAAGATAAGTCTTATCACTGTGTTAGCTAAACAGGTGAGATTATCATAGATAATGGAATTGTTATGTTGTTTTTTCACCTAAAGGAACTTATTTTTTAATTGCTTGAGTGTTTGCTTACAGGCCCAAAAGATGTAAAAGATGTTTTTACGACTTTGAAAGATAGTGCAGGGGACATTGGTGGCTGTACTGACATTGTAAAGAACCAGGTATGTTTTATATTTAATTTCAATTCTCTCATGTCATTCTTCTTGTTGGGAGTGGGATTATGGTGTCGGAGCTTGTTGTGTGAAAAGACTTTAAATGGCTTATCGAGAGAATTTATTTGTGGTATTCCTTACAAGGAAACTGCTCCTCTGTCTAGCTGGGTTATAGTCCTTCGGAAATTTGTGTAACTGCTTCCATACATTTCTAGTGATGAAAGAGGAGAAATAGTGTATTTGACTTGACTTGAATAATTTGACCTGAAATCCCGAGTTTGTTTTATGTTCTACTCTTACATGTACAAGGACATTACTTTATTTTTGCATCCTTTTTTGGCAGCCTTAGTAACTGATGGACCTTTTTATCTTTTGCAGATCGCATACAGTCTTCTTTTTTCTCTTATAATTTCATTGATATCAGATGCTCTGAGTGCATCACCAGACAAAATGTCTATCTTGGCACAGGATGTTTCTTTTAGGCATGATTTCCAGGAAACCGTAAGTGCAAACCTTAATAGTTCTCTTCTACTACTAACTCTTTGAGCATAATTTGGAACCTGTTAGCTGTGTTTTTCCAATAGGTGATGGCTGTTGGGAATGATCAGATGATTGAGGGATGTATGCACTGTGTTAGACTTGCATGGGCTGTGCACTTAATGATAATACAAGATGTAACTGATGCAAGGGAGACAACTAATGATGTGAGAAATATAAGTTCATGCCTGGAAGTTGTTTTCTCGAGCAACGTTTTCCAGTATTTGCTTAACACAGTTCTTCGAACACCAGCCTATCAGGTTTGTTTTTTGTGTCTAATGCTAGGTTTTTAAAATTTGAAGTCTTCAGAAAAATGTTAAATGTTAAAACAAGACATAGTTATAAGCCTTCTTTCTTTTTGTCATTACCTACTTTGTGTTATGTGATTCATGTAAATCTGCATCTAGTAAAACCGAGACATAAGTAGTTCTTTTATTGTTATAGTTTTTTTTTGATGTATTCTATCATGCACCCAAACCACACAAACCCTAGTAAAATCCCGCTCGAAAGTAGGGTCTGGGAGGGTAAGATGTACGCAGACCTTACCTCAACCACTAGGATCGAGAGGCTGTTTCCGTGAAGACCCCCGGCTTGTGCATGACGCGAGGTGTGTGCAAACAGGCAATAAGATAGGTAATATATAACAGGGAATCAGGAAAACAAATTATGTGCGCACGATCAATGGTGTACAAGATAATGTAATAAGGTTAATATATTTTCTTTTGGAAGTATGAGCTAGGATAAAGCATGAGGGTGCATGGCCTGGCCAGCTAGCTTAAACCTGCTATCTCTGCATGGGGAAGGTTCTAAGCGTGTTCAATTGTAATGCAAACTTACTCCAGAAATGTGCGAGCATACTTTCTGTGTAATGTTGACTGCTGATTCTGGAAAGCTGATTCAAAGATCATTCATGTAAAAGTGTGCCAGCTTGGTATCCATAGGTAGCATGCATTGCTAAGTCTCCTCATAGTTCAACTAAGGTTTGAAAGAAGAAAATTCCAGGAGTAGGGTTTGTTCTCTAGTATGACAATAGGTTTACTGGCAAGCAGGATGAGAAAGCTATCTAGTTCACTTGGCAGAACAGAGTAAATATGCCAGGTGATTAACATGCTAAGCTGCTAAATATTGGAAATATGTAGAAATTTTTAGTAAGTAGCTTTTCTAGTTGTGTACAAATAAAGTAATGTAAGTGGATTACCTAAGCAGTGGTAATCGGTGTGTGTATGGATAGAAGCAGTTGCTGTTAACCAAATATAGTATGAGTTCTGTTAAATGATTAGTAACAACCTAACAAGCGTATTAGCATATGCTTTACAGGTGCGTATCTTAGTGATTACACTTGGGCTAATTTTCTTTGCCAAGCCATCTAACTAGTACTCAATCTTTTAAAGGTTGGTTTAATGGATCTTTTGTCTTTAATATTTTATATGTTGATATTAATTTCTCTCTGAAAATTATCAATTGTATCATTTTTCCCTTTTTTGAAAATTTTATGGATTATGGTGTTACTCATTTTTGCCCTTCCCAACTGATGCCTGATGGGAAAAAGGCTTATTGGAGTTGGGCATTACTTGAATGGCAATCAGTTAGTGTTAGGTTTGCTTGTATTTTCTGCTTCTAATGGACAACTCCACTAGAATTGTTGAGCACATGAAGGCAAATGGGGGTAGTGGATTGTGATCCTTATTGTTATAATGGGAGTCTTAATCAATACTCCACTCTAGCTGCATATTCAATATTACGTAGAGTAAATCTTTAAAGTTTCATGATTGCTTCAATTCAAGTACATCGTTCTATTTATAGGCAATTGAACTACATGCTTTCAAATATGATATTGTCTCGTTCATTTCTTAGTTTTGGCTTACTTTAAAAAACCATAAGATCACTGGTTAGCTAAGGGGTTGTTCGGTTGGTTTTCTATTAAGCCTTGTATGGATAAAGTTGCCTGTATTGATAAAGTTGTCTGTACGTTAAACAGACAAATTATTGTTCGGTTGGTAAACTGAATAAACAGTCTGATTGTCAGAAATGACCCTTTTACCCTCAATCTATATTTTTGTTTACATAAAACAACCGTTAAAAATGTTGAATAAATGGCTTTTAATTATAAAAAAATATCAATTTAAATGTTTTTTAAATAAAAACAACTTGATTATTTTGAATATATATTTTTAATTAAAAACAAAGAGGCCAGTAAATAAAATATGGAGTGACCAAAAGGTCAGCTCTCCCTTGATTGTATCTCCATTCTCCATTCTCCACCAGGCAACCTTCACAAACATATTTCCGGAAACACCAATTAAATCCAATGCCAAAAACCCCACCTTTTTGATTCAAAAAATCACATCGCTTTCTGGATTCTACAATGAAATAATATATATACTTCCAATCCAATCCAGTCACGAGATGAATATCTTCCAACCTATGTGTATTTGCTGCTTCTCTCTCTGTTTTTTGAGCGAGTGTGCAGCTGTGCAACAGATTAGAAGCATTGAGTGAGTGAGAGAGAGGAGATGCTCATCTTGCACAACTTTCAGCCATAGATATTTTCAACAATTCTAAAATTTCCAAGGAGACGCAGAGGTTGAAGAAGAAACCGAGTCAGGGAGAAATCGGTATAGCTATCTTACAAATAGGGTTTCTTTATTGAAGGGTAGTTGGGGAATTAATGGGAAATTAAGTGGCCGAGTGTAGAGGAGTAATGGTTTTTAGCTGAGCAATTAAGTCATCAGCTGACAGAGTAAGCCACAACCGAACGGCTATTTATGGCTGAGCGAATAAGCCATATAGGCTATACAACCCATTAAGCCACAACCAAACATCCCCTAAGGCATCTACAGTTAGTTCTCATACTAAAGTTGTCTTCACTTAATAAAAGTCAACTTTTAGCCATCAGTTTCGCTTGAAGTTTGCTGTGTATTTCAGGTTATTACTTATTAGAGAGTACTGGGTTTGTTTAGTTTGGTTAGGTCAGGGAACAATCATGACAAAACTACCAATACCATGATGGGCAGGATATTCTAAATATTTGATATTTATGTGTACATCTATCCTTGAATCCTTGTACTCCATAAGATCGTCACTTACCTTCCATTTGTCTTTATTGCGTTCCTATGCTGTAACCTGTTAGAAATCCTCTTTATGCATTGTATCTCTACTGAATGTAACTTCATGTCGTTATATGTTTCACAGAATGACGATGAGGATATGATCTACATGTATAATGCATACTTGCACAAGCTGATAACATCCTTTCTATCTCATCCACTTGCTAGGGACAAGGTCAGTCATCTCTTCTTATATGTGTTTTGTGTATACCCGGTATGTGCAGTAGTTTGTACCATGTATTAGTGGATGCCATGTATCTACATTGGTTTCTTTACATCTGATATGCATTGCGAAATATAGATTGTTATCTTCATCTAATTTCTTCACAAGGCATTACCGGAAGGTTATATTGGTTCATACTAAAGAAAACCAAGTTTACATCCTCAGCTTTTTACATTTGCACTGAATGATTCATGTTCCAGAAAGCACCCCTATGATACCAAATTGCCACTCCCCTTGTGTGGGCCATCATCCCATCACTGGAGAATGGGTTTCCTTTCTGATTAAATGTAAGCTGCTTGTTTCACATTTATAATAATAATGCTAGTTGAGAATGAAAAATATCTCCACTCACGTATGTTGCCATCTCAGCTATGGTTCCACAAAAATAAAGAGGACAATGGACACAAATTTCTTGAGGGAAACGTATAGTTCATTGAACCATAGATTTTGCAGAGGTAACGTTAGGTATTGTGATTCCCTTATGCAACAGTACTGAAAATGCATCCACTAAAGCAATGAACTGCATAAAAGAACCAAGTAGAATTTTTACCCTAGTACGAGTAGTTTGATACTACTATCCATGTGACTGGGATAAAGCTCAATTGAGCTGTAGTATTCTAGATCTATGTATTCATACATGTTCAGAATTGCCATCTGGATTGGATTCTAGGGAAAAATATTTGCTAGTCTGGATCTCTTTTAGCACCAACCATGTCCACAGAGACGGGAAATGGAGGTTCACCTGCGATGACTCCAGGCCATTCGTGGTCGCCCGTGGATTAGTCGGTGCGCATAAGCTGGCCCTGAAACTCACGGTTACCAAAAAAAAAGAGACGGGAGATGGCACATGCTAGCTAAATGTTATGCCCTCACCCCCTTCCATTACATAGTATCCAATAAGTTTAAAGGTTCAAGTGGGATTTTCATTGTTACACTGAAAATGGTGTTGTGGGATCAAGAAAGTTTGGACGTAGAAATGTGCAATTTGCCACCCTCGTGTATAAATATTTTTTGATTGTGATATCTCATATAATTCATCAATACTACACAATCTCTTGAGCTTGAGTCATAATAAAATTGACTCTCTGCCCAGGTCAGGACTTCATTTTTCTGTTTAAATCTTTTTGCCCTGATATGATGGTTTTAATATGGTTGGTAGGTGAAAGAAACGAAGGAGAAGGCTATGACTGCTCTTAGTCCGTACAAAATGTCTGGTTCACATGATTATGTTCTGGATGGTAACATGCATTCTCAGCAAACTACTGAATCTGCCCCTCAAACTTTTGTCTCTCTCCTGGAGTTTGTTAGTGAAATCTATGAGGTCAGTATACTTTCTGATTGCGTTTTCACTTACAGGTTCACATGAACAAATTTGGAGCATTGTATTAATACTTGTAGGTTATTCTCACCTGAAAATTGCACTTTTAAGTCCATCACTATATGTTCAGTAGTGCTGTGACTATACTCGCTCAGCCTTAACAGGCAGTAATTGTAATGGCGGTAACCATGGAGACCTCATATTACATAGACTATAAGCGTGTTTGGTATATTTTTTCAGCCACAAAACTTTTTTAGGACAGTGGGAACATGTAGTAAAATACTATTTAAATTTTGTTCAGCTGAATTCTTTTAATATATACTGCAGAATGGCTGTAAGATATATATTTTTTTGTGCCATTTTCATTGAAATGCCTACATAGGACTTTGGATGCATTGAGGTGTCCATCTGTTCTTATATTTGAGTTCGTAATTGTTTTACTTAAAGATTACTTTGGATCAGTGCTCCTTACACTTCTTGATGTTTACCACAGAAAGAACCTGAACTTTTATCTGGCAATGATGTCTTATGGACATTTGTAAAGTTTGCTGGAGAGGATCACACTAATTTTCAGACACTCGTGGCATTTTTGAAGATGCTTAGTACATTGGTAGGTGTATCTGTAACCTGAC
Source organism: Arctium minus (assembly GCA_954870635.1). Taxonomy (NCBI): domain Eukaryota; kingdom Viridiplantae; phylum Streptophyta; class Magnoliopsida; order Asterales; family Asteraceae; genus Arctium; species Arctium minus. Next base: position 93,913,084 of record OX941086.1, on the reverse strand, counting down.
TTATTAGTATCTACGAAGTTCTTATGATCAATGATATGTTTTCCAAGTTGTTTGACTTATCAACTTTCAGGCTTCAAGCGAGGAGGGTGCTTCCAAAGTGTATGAGTTACTGCAGGGCAGAACCTTTCGCTCTATTGCGTGGAGCACTTTGTTTGATTGCTTATCTATTTATGAGGAGAAGTTCAAGCAATCCCTTCAAAGTGCAGGGCCGATATTACCAGAGATTCAAGAAGGAGATGCAAAAGCTCTTGTTGCTTATCTATGTGTTCTTCGAAAGGTGTTATGTTCTTCTATGTTATATTTCAGTAATAGTTGGTCGATTTTGGTCATTCGAACTCGATCTTTTCATGTAGAATTTGATATTTTGCAACTATGATTAATATAAACATGCTCCGGGTTTTCATTCGCTTTGAGGTTGATATGCTGTGTTTGCTACTGGCATCTCCTAAATCGGGTTTTCGGTCTATCCAGTTGTCGACAAAGCATGTCTTGTTCTTCTAATAATACGTTGGATAACCTGTAAGTAGGTAATGGAATGAAGTCTACTCTTAGTAATATCAATGAAATGATCTAGTTTTTCACTTGAATTATGATATCGGCGACTTAATTTTTTTATTTCCACACCTTTCTTCAATTGGTGACCTGTGTCGTGCTTTTTTAGTGAATCTTCTAGGGAACATTTTCAATTAGCTTTGCAATATTGTCTTTTACAGGGTTTAGATATTAGAGTGGTATGATCACCTAATGTTTACTGTGATATTTCTTACCATTAATGATACAATTCTCTGCTTTATACATATGAACTTTGACTAACTGGCCTGCAGTGTTCTTTTTCTCATGGTTGATAGGTTGTCGAGAATGGGAACCCTATTGAAAGAAAGACATGGTTTCCTGATATTGAGCCATTATTTAAGCTTCTTAGTTATGAAAATGTGCCTCCTTATCTGAAGGTTTGTTCATATCTGCTGATACCTTTCCTAAAGCCTTTTTGAGTTTTGTTTTTCTAATGGTCTTTGAAAGTCAAAAGCTGCTTTTGGAATTTGAATGTTCACCATTTTTATTCACATGTTTTCTGTTGCGTTGTAGGGTGCTTTGCGTAATTCGATATTGACTTTTATTCATGTTTCGCCAAACTTGAAAGATACGATCTGGGGTTTCCTTGAGCAATATGATTTACCAGTAGTTGTTGGACCTCAAGTTGGGCATGGTACACAAATGATGGCCTCTCAGGTTGGTTTTGCATGATCTACCAAAACTAGTTAATGATTTATAATCTTTCAAACAAAAAAAAGTTAATGATTTATAAGATGGCTAAGAACTTTGACTGCAAAGCACACTCTTTTCTTGTACTGTTGTACATGCTAGGATGTTTACCTGTGCTGTCTCTTATCCTCTCATTTTAAGCTGAAAAGAGTTGTAGCTGGTGAAAGGCCTTTCTTGAAATTACCATCTTCCCTTTTACAACATGCTAACAGATCTCCTGGTGGTGACTCACACATATCTGTGTGATCTGTTGATTTAAGTTAATGTGTAGAGAATTTAACGTTAGCTACATTGGTTTGATATGTGATGGAAAGAGTTGCAATGATTTGACCCTAACAGGTTTATGATATGAGATTTGAGTTAAATGAAGTAGAAGCAAGAAGTGAACATTACCCATCCACAATCTCATTCCTGAATCTGTTAAATGCTCTTATTGCTGAAGAAAAGGATGCAGCTGATCGAGGACGTAGGTAATGGTTCACGTTCTTCAACATTTTCCTTCACATGTTTCTCTTTTTCTGCCCATACTTCTTCCTCTGAACTTATGTGGAATGTTTGGCAGGTTTATAGGCATCTTCCGGTTTATATATGATCATGTGTTTGGGCCATTTCCCCAGAGGGCCTATGCAGATTCTTCTGAGAAATGGCAATTAGTTGTAGCATGTCTCCAACATTTTCAAATGTAAGCTGATGTTTCAGTCTACAGACTTCCTTTGATACTTACCTGTTTATGCTGTGGGAATTATCTATGAAGATAGCTCTGGTCTCTCTGCTACAATTCTCTTAGTTTTTAGCTTTATGTTGGGCTCTGCTTTTGTCGCACTTGGGAGGATTTCTTCTTGTTTAGCAATGTTGTTATAGTTGTTTTGATTTATTTCTAGTTTTTCTACTGAGATTTTTACTGATGTTACTTCTATATTGGTGTAATATGTGCAGGATATTGAGTATGTATGACATAAAAGATGAAGATATTGACGTTGTGGTTAGTCAATCTCAGCTGTCGGCACCACAATCAACTCCACTCCAGTTGCAGCTTCCTGTAGTAGAATTGCTCAAAGTAAGCTAGTTTATTCTTGTAGCTGGAGGTTCTAATTCATCCAGTGCACTTCTTACTTATTGGTTTTCTCCATTTTTATGATATACTACAATTATTTTTCTCCCTTCCAATCCCCCTTGTTTTATTTATATGCATCCTATATCTCATGCATATGAAGACGTTACCAGCCCCTGGTTAGTTTTCCATAAGGCCGCTACTGTTGAGCAGAATTTGGTAAATGTACATGTCATAGGGAAAAGACTGGGATTGTGATAATTTTATTTGTTGTGTCTGTCTTCTTGTCTGTGCTACACTTGCCTAATGTTGTCATCAACTTACTTGAAGTTTTGTTTATTTTGTTCTGTGTGTTTGTTATGTCGTCAAGTCTAAGCTTGACTTATAATTGGTGTCTTGTGAGCAGAAGCCATGCTTGTTGATTTGGAGCTGATTGGCCATTGGAATTTTCAATTTAATTCTTTTGCTGTGTACGTGGTTCTAGTGTTAGTGCCTAATGATGCCCTCCTGGTTGCTTTTTAATCAGTGCATATTACGTTAAGTATTTATGGAACTTTATTGCAAGGTAATCTTTAACTAATTGCTTCTCCTTGTAGCTACCCATGATGGTTTATGGAGGATCTTTCTCTGGATTGTACTTTTGGTCAATTTTTTACGATGCGTGGCTTGTTGATTGGGGTGGCGTATAGTATCCCTGGTTTGCCCACAATCTGCATTTGGTTATAATTTTCAACCGAGGAGGAATATTGGATGAATGAGTAATTTGATTAGTTTTAGGCCAAAAGGTCTTGCCATCTACTGTATTAATCTTTTAAGACTCTCATGCAGCGTTCTCGAGTTTGGAGAGAAAAGGGATGACAATAATTTATTTTTGCTTGTTCTTTGAGTCGAAAAGAAATAGAAGTATCTTGTTTAATTTTTTGTGTTCTCGAGTTGGAGAGAAAGGGAAAGAATGTTGACATTTTTACAATTATACTCTTCCTTTCCTTATAAGAGGTGTATATATAATAACTTCGGTCAGGGACAGTTTAGTAATGGCAAATATTATAAACCCTTACCTTTCTCTCCGAATCTTCCCACATTTGGGAGGAAAGTGTTGGAGAGAAAATCACTTAAAATTTTCCCTCAGATTCCTTCTCTTCTCTCCAGAACTCGAGGACATGAATATTTTAGCTTCTCTTTGTCTTCTTCCAAATCAGCCGCTTCTCTCCAAATAAAGAACTTGAGGCACAATGTCAGAGAGCATTATAGGCTTTTTTGTTATTGCATTTGCAGATTGTAGAATAGAGAACATCTAATAGGTGTTCTATTGTTCCCCAAGCTTTTTTTTTAATTACTAAAATTATTTACCCATTGTGGATATAAGGTGCACTGTTTTTACTCTGTACTACCATGTCTTATCTTATGCTGCATTAGTCCCCCCCCCCTTTCTCCCTGTTACTTTTAAATCTTCTGAGTTGTGTGATGATATTGACTTTGGAAACTATTTGTCACTTATCCATGTGTAAAAATTTCCCCATTTATGGTGTTTACAGGACTTCATGAGTGGAAAGACTGTGTTTCGGAATATTATGGGTATTCTTTTGCCTGGAGTGGATGCCATAATTGCTGACCGGACCAATCATACTTATGGTTTACTTCTAGAAAAAGCTGTGCTCTTATCTCTTGAAATTATAATCCTTGTCTTGGAGAAGGATTTATCAGTTTCTGATTTTTGGCGTCCCCTATACCAGGTTACCATGCAATCTTAAAGAAGTTGTTTATTATCATTTCTGTTATCTTTTTTTCTTCGAAGGTTCTAGCATGAACCAGTGTAAGATAGTTCTCAAATTTAAAATTGTTGTGCTAGATGTTATTATAAACAATTTAAACTTAACTTCAAACTATATAAATCACAATTGCTCGTTAACGTCAAGGTCTGATATGTTTTACTTCTCAGTTGCCTAGTCGTAGAGGTCTATCAGTCATGTGACAGATCTTTTTGGTGTGCTAACAATCATTGCCATCAGATGTTTCTATTTCTTTGCACAAGCTACTTTATATGGGCATGAATCAGTGTGCTAACAATTCATTGCCACAGTCCCCGCTGATCTGTCCCAGCGGTAGATGTGTGGGTGTAATCCATATGTGTGAGGTCCTGGGTTCAAGCCTGGGCACCACTCCTCTGCCAATGGGATGCATGCACTGATTTACCTCCCCCATGATGACTGTGGGACCGGTGCGGTGGGGGCGCCTTGGAGGGTGGTGTCTACCCTTTTTTATATAGGCATTATCTTTTGGGTCTTAGAGCAAGGAAGCTCTGGTTTGATAAGTTTATTTGACAACTCTGCTGGCTAAGGCATCTGTAAATAATTGCGGCATATCTAGTATACTTGTTAACTGTTTGCTACATTGTCAGTGTGGTGCACAAGGACACAAAATTTTATCCATAACTAGTTAGACATGCTAACAGATGAAACATCACAATTTACAACTCCTATAGTATACTCTTAATAGGTCATTTACAAAATCACCATTGTAGATCCGTCATTATGATATTCTTCTTTTTGATTGAATACACTAATGACACCAGCGTAACACCATTAGTTACTGTTTAAGGCATGCTTTTGTAATTTGTTTTGCTTGATTTAGTTTTTTATTCTTGTTCTCTTCATCCTTGATTTTCTTGGTCACAACACCTTATTTCGTATGTACTTGTTGATCATTCCGTTGCAGCCTTTTGATGTTATACTTTCTCAAGATCATAATCAGATTGTAGCTTTGTTGGAATACATCAGATATGACTTTCATCTACAAATTCAACAACGCTCCATAAAAATAATGAGCATCTTAAGGTATTCCTTGCTATTCACTATATCTCTGTCTTTTAATTTGTTCTTTCATGGATCATAGATGCACTATGGTTTTGTTAATGTATCTGGTATGTTTTTGACCTAAGAATGACCTTGTAGTTGTTGCATGCAACAGTTCTCGCATGGTTGGGCTTGTTCCATTACTACTAAAATCCAATTCTGTTGGTCTTCTGGTTGAAGATTATGCTGCTTGTCTGGAGCTAAGATCTGAAGGGTGTCAAGTTATAGAAAACAGCTGTGATGATCCGGGCGTGCTTATAATGCAAGTTAGTATTTTATTGCCTTATGCTTGTTTTTTGGGATGAGGCGAAGATAGAGTTTGTTACTTTTCTGTTGAATGTGCTATATATTTCTTTCTTCACATTGCAGCTTCTCATTGATAACATTAGTCGTCCAGCCCCCAACATAACACATTTCCTGCTGAGGTTTGACCTTGATTCCCCTGTAGAGAGGACAGTGTTACAGCCAAAATTTAACTACAGGTATCTTATTAATTATAAGTTGGAATTTTTTATCGCATTTGTTTCATGTTCAATTTCTTAATATTCTCTTATGTGTTTTATGTTATTTTTTTGTCACTTCAGTTGTTTGAAGGTTATACTTGATATTCTGGAAATGCTACCAAAGCCTGATGTCAATGCATTGCTTCATGAATTCGGATTTCAGGTTTGGCAATGCTAACTAATTTTAGACATATTAGTACTCTTTGTCTGTTGCTACTTACACAGACAAGTTATGTTGTCCTGTAGCTGCTTTATGAATTATGTTCGGATCCGCTCACATGTGGCCCTACCATTGATCTTCTTAGTACCAGGAAGTATCAATTTTTTGTCAAGGTAAGAAGTTTTCTTCCTAGAACTAGGGCAGTATAATCATAATCGTGCAATTGTTTAAATTAGCATTGTTATTACTACAGCATCTTGATAACATTGGTGTTGCACCACTACCAAAAAGAAATAGCACTCAGCCACTTCGAATCAGCTCTCTGCATCAGGTTTGACTTGGCAACACTTGATCTTTCATTCCACATCAACTTTCTGGTACGAGATGGCTTGTGTTCTTGCATATCAATAGGTTTCTTGGTATAATCATAGTTTAACAATCTTCTTCAAATGAGATCAAGCTAGAGCGTTTGTGTACATATATGTTGTCTTTTATTTGGCAATGTTGTAGTTTACACAACTGTGGATTTTGAAACTTCTTGCATGCCCACTCGTCCTGTTGGTGTATGGTAGGAAATTGAGGTTTGAGACTGTCAGATGGTGATTGCGTGTATTCTTAGCTTTAATTAACTTTATATTCCTAAACCAGTTTGGAATATCCAGATGATCAGCTGTCCTTTCTAGTTGAATCATCTACTCTTCCATGCCAAAGTGCTAATCCCTGCGAAGTGACCACAGTAGCACCTGCGTTCTAGATGTATAGACAAGTACATGTATTGATACGTTTGCGTGTATGCATAAGTATTTTATTTGATATATTTTAAAAGAATGTGTAATTTATGGCCTTGAAACAATTTAGAATGCTGTCTGCTTTGTATATCTTTGTTTCTTTGATATGTACACACACAGTAGCCCCCGCAGTAGTGAGTAGTCCCTGCTTTCCTTATGTATACACACAAACATGTACACATATGCAATTCAAGTTTAAACAACTGCAATTTATGGCATTGAAATAGTTTAGAATGCTGTCAGCTTTGTATATTCTTGTTTCTTCTCTCATATGGGTGGGTGTTATGCTGTAGTGTTCATAAAGATCGGCAAACCATCTCTGTGGTGGTGTATGACAATCTATTTCTCTCCCCCTTCCATTTTCTCTTACTCTCACTCTTAATGACACTCTTAAAGGTGTTATGATGTCATTGTGGTTCAATATTGAAAATTTTGGTTGGAAGTTGGAATTTGAGAAACGGCAGTTGGTGTGGTCACCTATAATGAGAATAGCAGCGCCTTTGAGTATGATCAGAAATGATTGTTTTTTGTTTATGTTGAGTTGAGTATTTGTAGAATATGTTGTGCGATATGAAATAGTAAACCTGGTTAGAAAGTAAACCCGGCTTTGTTTTGTTTGTGGATTCAAGCTTTTTTCTTGTGTCCGATACTCTCTTTAGTCTTAGGATGTATTTTTGCATCTTTTCATTGTTCATATGTGAATTGTGATGTTTGCTAAAAAATAAAATAAAAAATATGCATACGAGAGTGGTGTTACTGTGAAATATATGAAGATCCAATCTGTGCATGCTTTTTGACCTAAAATTAAAATGTAATCCCTACAAATCATATGGAGTTTTTGTTTTGGCAAGATTACTCTACGTTGTCAATATGTGGAGGTGTATTTGCAGTTATTTAAGGACTGATGCACTCCATAAAGCAGATTTGTGGTTGCATCATAATTTAAGAAATTTAAATAGAACTTATTTAACGTTGTAAATGCTAAGCAAATCATCAATTGTCACCAAAAATTTATTTTATGTTTTTTCTTCATTTTGGTCTTGGGTAATGTTTGGTATTTTTCTTCAAATATGCGTTGGGGATTTCTGCTTGGTATTGGCAGACTTATTACTGACTCAAATAAGCATTTTTCTTCATTGATTCAGAGAGCATGGCTGTTGAAGCTTTTAGCACTTGAATTGCATGTTGGCAATGCAACATCTTCCAGCCATAGAGAAGTGTGTCACAGCATTGTTGGTCATTTGTTTGGGCAAGGTGAAACCGAATATGACAGTGATAATAGAACTCTTCGCCCCCTCCTTCAGAGTAGTCCTGAAGATACTGCAAGCAGAGCCATTGGCAGGTGTAAGGTACGGGGCTCACTACTTGGCTGCAACATATTAATGCCTTCTCCTGTTGTTGGTTTGCATGGGGACACAGGGACGGACACAGCAACTTTTTCATACGGTGGCACCATATTTTTCATACAATTTTTATCGACATGTCTTAATTTTTTTTTACCGGCGATCAATATTGTCCGATGTATTTTTAGTCTAATTCCACCGTTTCGAGGGATTCTAAAGTTTTTTGCTTGATTTCGAGACATTTTTAAGTTTTTTTTATCGATTTTGAGTGACTTTTTCGGTATTTTTGGTTGATTTTAAGAGATTTTTTCGGTTTTTGTGGTTGATTTCAAGAGATTTTTATGGTTTTTTTGATTGATTTCAAGAGTTGGGCTAGAATAGAAGTGAAGAAATGGGCTTTCAAATTAAGATTTGGTGCACCTTTGAAGTTTCGAAAATAAATACGGTAGCACACTCGAAAACGATACGGTTGCACCTTTCACGAACATAAAATTTTTACCCTTCGTCGGAGAAATGATACGGTGGCACGTGCCACCGTAACCACCCTCTATGTCCGTCCCTGTGGGGACATGCGGCAGTTAACCCTTATGGAGCATGGTTTTGGATGACGAATTGCTAAGATTTTTTCCTATATGTAGCCTATAGAGATTATGTATCATGTCATGTATGTGATTTAGACTCATTTGAGTGGGAGAGCGAGATACATGGTTGAGGTTAGGTGTTTCTGTTAGTACGCGGTATTCATCCAACCTTGTTTTTTCCTACTTTACATCGGTGGCTATCAATGATTCTGTTTGAATTTAATTTAACCATCTAGGGATTTAGTGGTGTAGTAGGACATAAAGGAATTAAATTTCAAGGGACAGGAATTTCGTGGTGTAATTTTGCAATTTATTTGGTTCCCAGTTCATCTGGTGTATCTCCATGGAAGAGGAGAACTAGTTTACTAACATCGATATGAATTTGTAATGCAGGTATTAGAATTGCTTGAAATAATCCAGTTTAGGTCTCCAGATACGACGATGAGGCATTCTGAGGCTCTTTCTCACACAAAATATGGACCAGTAGTAAGTGCCAAGTATTTCATCGGGCTTCCATCACAGCTCATTTTTTCATTCATGTTTCGTATATGATGAAATTCTTTTTATAGGCTGACGATATACTAGGGAATCCAGCAACATTTGAAAAGGGAGGTGTTTATTACTACTCGGAACGAGGGGATAGGTTGATTGACCTAAATGCATTCCGAGACACTCTTTGGCAGGTATCTAATTTGGTTTTCATTTTTTTCTCGAGTCTTACTTCTATCTCAATGTTGCTTGATTGGTTCTCTGGGCCACAGCTGCCTTACCTCTTGAGTATACTTAATTCCTGCCTCCTTTTCTCCTTCAGAAGTGCAATCTTGACAATCCACAGCTGAGTTCCTTTGGCAGTGAAGTCGAACTCAACGAAGTAAGAAATACTGTTCAGCAATTACTGCGATGGGCATGGAAACACAACAAGAACCTTGAAGAGCAGGCTGCTCAACTTCATATGTTGACAGGATGGTCACAAATTGTTGAGGTGAATGAACCCTTCTCCTCTCCTCTTACCTTTGTGCTTTCTTTTCCATTCCGACATTCCTATAGCTCACCTCTTTTGTGTCATTTTATATTTAGTTTTTTTTCTTCTTCCGACACGGTAATCTGAATAACTGCTGTATGTATGGTCTGTTTATCAGGTTTCAGCTTCAAGAAGGATATCCTTAATGGAAAATCGATCTGAAATATTGTTTCTGTGCGTCAGCTCTCTCTCCTGGAATAGTGTCATCTATTTATAATATCATGTGATAACTGTCTTTGTCTTTGCCAACAGGTTGCTTGACACATCTTTAAATGCTTCTAGTTCTCCAGATTGTTCGTTAAAGATGGCGGTGATGTTAACTCAGGTAACAGAATATATTTGCATATATTTTAATTAGCATACTTGCCAAGTCTTGGTGCTGTCAATAACATGCAGATTCTGTGCTTCAACTATGTAAACTCTTCATATCGCCTACAACTTTCATGTTTGGTTCTGAATATTATCTACTTCTTTGATTGAACTGCATACCTCTGGAAAAGTTGGCTTGACTGTACAACCATCCCATCCCATATGCTTCATCTTTTGGGACACATAAACTACATAAAGACTCATTTTGAAAGCCTGCTTAGAGTATACAGAAGATGGGTGTTCATTATTTACAGAATCCTGTTATTTAGTCATTAGGAAAAACAGTGTTTTCAGTACTAGCATAGTATGACCCAGTATTAGTTACTAAGGTGTCGTTTGATTTTTAAGAGGTCTAAAGTCTGAAGTCTTATTTTAGTTATGATTAATAAGAGGTGTTGTGTAAAAAGGTCTGAACGATTTAGACTTAAGAGTCATTACGAGATTTTTTTTTAAAAAACAAACAACCCCTAAGTTGGAACCTGTTCTACATTGGCAAACAAAGACGAAGAACATTATCATGTCCTACATTTTCTCAGTTGGATCTGTTAATTAAAAAATCATATCCTTCCTCGAACTTCAGCCTTGAGAAAAAAGTGAAGACAAAGAATGACACTAAAGGAGAGGATAGAGTGGTAGTGGTTTTGACTTATGAGTATACATAACATATACAAATGAGAAAAGAAAAAACTCAATCCCTCACCAATTAAGTATTATTATTATTATTATTACAATGTCGAGAAATTGAGGAGTGAATTTTAACTACTACTATTATTATTATTACACAATATATCTTTCCTAATTGTATTTATTTCCATATTGTTAAGATAATTATATATACTCTTAAAAAATCATATATACTTAGTATTAGAGTGGAGCGAGATATGAAGAAGATGCTTGTTTGATCAGTTGATTTTACTGGTGCTTCATGGTGTGCTGTTCACAAACCTGAGACTGGTAGAGCTCATAAAATCTGGTCTTGTTTTTTCTGAAAGATTTGGTTTTTTAGGTGTCATGATTGAATGTATTGATTTGTGGTCACTAGTTGATAAGACCTATTAATGGTTGCACTGTTTATTTTTGCTTTGATAGTCGTTTAATTGGGCAGTATTGGGATTATTAGTTGAAGGAAATAAATTAAAAAGGTGGGACCTGCATTATGATTGCTTTGCATTCACACTTCACCTTCATTCATTGATTTTTCTTTGGTTGGGGATGGGGGTGGGGGCGGGTTTGAGATTGGGAGAAAAGTTATGATCATTCATTGTTCGAAACTTCATTTGTAGAATAGATGAATTTCAGACCTTCGAATTATCACAATATTCTGTTACGGAAAAATGATACAGCTATTGTTTTGCAATAGTCACAGGCCATAGCGATATCTTGTGGCTGTCCCTTACATTTTCCATAGTGCTGCTTGATGATTATGAATTTTCTATCTCCAGGTTTCAATTACATGCATGGCGAAACTACGCAATGAGAGATTTGTTAACCCAAGCGTCTTGAATTCTGACACTGTCACATGTCTTGATGTTATTATGACAAAGCGACTGTCAAATGGTGCATGTCACTCTATCCTTTATAAGATTATGATGGCAATTCTGAGACATGATACATCAGAAGCATTGAGGAGACGGTATGGTTCTAGTTAACTGGTTAGAAATTCATCATCCCTGCTGCTAATAAAATTTTATATAATCCTGACTCTTACTACTTTGTCGAACTTTTATAGCCAATACACATTGCTTCTAAGCTACTTCCAGTACTGTCAGCACGTACTGGATCCAGATGTCCCTACTACCGTCCTGCAATCATTGTTGATAGATGAGCAAGAGAGTGGAGATTTGGATCTTGAGAAGGTCAGAAGTTTCTAAATTCAATGATAACCAAATTGTGGGTTTATATCAACTCTCATATAATGGCACACCATTGGTCAACTTTACTAGTCTAATTGTACAACTGTTGCCATTTGAAACTAATATTTTACTTTTGTTCAGATTAACCAGGATCAGGCCGAGCTGGCCCATGCAAACTTATCTATCCTAAGAAAAGAAGCCCAGTCTATTTTAGATTTGGTGCGCTCCTTACTATTTCTGTTGGTTATAGTATGTTCTATGATGTATATTGCTGTGATGAAATAGTTTCTGTAACTTTGCATATCGTATTCTACATTTTATATACATACATCATGCACACATGCACACACATGTATCCTCTCTTGTGACTGGCATCCAGGAATAAGTTCTAATCATTGATGAATTGTTTTGTATGTTTGTCTTAATGATATCGCATTTCAAGTTATTTGCTACCTGTTATTCTGGGCAGGCCTACCAGTTTTCTGTTATGCACTGACCCAAGCCCAGGCCCAGGCCCATTAATAGGATATGTTCTAGAAGGGGTAGTTTTGGTATTGAGTCTGTGATGGTTGTTAATAAATAGAGGGGATGCAGGAGGTGAGAGTCATGCAGAAACTAGTGAGTTTTATTTGGGAGAGTCCTAGCGACCTAGCCCCTCGAATGCTAGAGTTTACCTTGTTTTCCAATTCTAAGTAACCATTCAATTAATCTGATTCCATCTTCATTCTTAGTTTGTTATTGATTTAGAATCCAGTTCATAACATTTTCTTTTGTTTGCTAAAACTGATATACTTTCTACCTGCGATAATAAGATATCTAGTGTAAGGTGCTGAAGGTGTTATAGCCAGGTCAACTATTGGTCTTGTAGTAAGTTTTATTTTTATTTTTTTGGATGAAGGGTCTTATAGTAATTGCCATAGTGATATTTTGATATGAAAGTAATCTTATAAATTGGTGGAAGAATAGGGATATATTATTATGTGAAGGATGGTGTTCAAATCAGTAGAATATATACATTTGTGTTAGTTTGTATTCCTATCCCATAACATTTGCAGCATGAAATCTTGTTTTTGTTATGTCTAGTGTCTAAAACAGTCTTCAATAGGGGAACCGGGACCAAAGTCAAATCAATAATTTGTAAGAAAGACAATTGACAAGTAAGGAATTTTAGCTTGAAAAATTTCCAAGAATCAAGTATTGCAATTTCCATGGGACATCCCAAGGGGTACATTGCTGTAGTTTCAATCCCTCACCCACCACAAAAGGGTTCCATATTTTACATAGGAGTTTTGAGGTACAAGAACATAATGTTGTCTATCCTGAATTTCTTTAGCGGAGCTCTCGGTAATGTTCAATCATCAAAATGTTTGTTTGGGTCATATCTCTTGGTTAGTTATCATGACACTTGGACGGAGGTCATGTCTAAACTCTCCTCGACACTAGTTGATTGGTAGTCCATTTACTATATATACTTGCATATATCTTCAATATTTAGTTATAGCACTTCATATCTGTTAATGTAGTATCAATCTAACCAACATCTCAGGTGCACAAATCTTATTGTGTCTTGTTTGCTTTATGTCCACAAAATTGAACTCCAAGAGTACTTTTCTTTAGTTGAGGTCGCTTGATATCTTGGGATTCTTTTTTGTTGTGCAAGCATGATGAAACTTTATTGGATGTGAATTAAGGTATCACTTCAATGCTTGTATAACTCATCAGTGTGTTCTGCATGCTAATATTCTGTGTTGAACCCTTATATTAGATGCCATCATTTTTAAGAAATAATGTTTGAAGTACATGATGCTGTGCGATTTCTATTTGTTGCTTTATCACAGGGGTATTCTGTATGATAATTTTGACATGGATGTGTGCTCAGTATCATATTAGCTGGGTATATAGCACAAATATAATGTGCCTTATATACATATAGATACATACATACAACATATTGATATCATTATTAGCGTTAGTACTTTATTCATCTACAAAAAGCTACTGTGATACCTCAGTTTTTTTTTTCATTGGGCTCCAGCTGACATTGTTTTCCTTTGTATCAATGCCACTGATATTAAGGCCATTAAAGATGCAACTCAAGGCAGTGAATCTGGAAAGATAATGGCCCTCTTTGTTCTGGATGCGTTGATTTGTATTGATCATGAGAAGTTTTTCTTAGGCCAGCTTCAAAGTAGAGGCTTTCTGAGGTCTTGCCTCATGAGCATCAGCAATGTTTCATATCAGGTTTGTCCCCCCTCCTCCTTGGCAACTGTCTGAGACATTTGATCTCCCTCAAATTTGTTGTTTTCAATAAATTATTATAATGCTTGTGAATTCTTTAGACCTTTATTGGGTATCTTCTTATGTGTTTCATCTCATGCGGTGTGTTCAGATCTTTATTTGGATGATAAAAATGAGGGCCAAAGGCACTGTTTACTTGTCTCAAGGCTGGTGTAAGAAAATGAGTTAGAGAACTAGTGAGAATTTTACATAGTACCTTGGATGGTAGAAGAATGAATAAGAAAGAGTATACTGAATTGTTAGTTGAGGAACATAAGATGCTGATGGGAATGAGAATTCTATCTGTAGACACAACCTAAAATAAGCATTTCTATAACATGTTTGCAAGAAACCATTGATCATATAGAAAATATAGATAAACAAGAATATCAATTAATATCTATTGTGGCATGAAAGAGAGCCATAGAAAAGTGTTGGCTAACAGCTAACTTGTGTAAGTTGATTGACTAACATGTAATAATGGCAACATCATTCTGCTAGGGACCTAACCTCCCAACATAACATGCCAGAGTTAAAAGAATAACAAATTCTTAAATTGCGTTCATGTTAGTAAATCCTGTGCTTAAGGGATTCGGTTCTTTGATTAATAATTGTCTAGCTGGTTTGAAGAAACATGAAAACTTATATGTTATGGTGGCTGTTCATTATTAGCCTGCAATATTTGTTCTATTGAATATTTCTATCATACATTAATATAATGTGGTTGCTGTTCGTTGTTGTGGAAGCCTTATCCAGCACACGACTTCCCTAAACGTCCACCGGAAAGGACATGTCCTATGTGTTGTATGTGGGGATAGGTTCTGTAAATGTTGACTATCTCGGATTTCATAAATTAGATGATTCATGTATTAAAAACCCAGTAAACACTAAAAAGGAAACAAATAAGAGTACTACTGACTAATATTTTGGCTTAGGAATTTTATTCATACTACCTCGTAGGAAATATGTATACATGAATGGAATTAGGGATAGCAAATCAAGTCATGTAAAATTAAGAACTAGCATGTACTTCAAATCAAATCTAACAAATCTTTCATATGTGTAGCAAAATGTAATTGACAACTAAATAATGTACAACTAATTGTCGAAATAAAGGAAATAAATAATTAATTGGTTAATCTTTATTATGTGGTCAAATTTACAGATGGCAGAAGATGTTTAGTTAGGCATTCTCTTTTCCATCTAGACCCCTAACCCTTACACATATTTTATATATCCCCACACCCAAATCTGTATTTAGTCTTCGAGAAACCAGAGTATCCCTTAATTGAAATTAAGGACTTTTCCACTCATATAATTGTTTTTTTTATAAATAGATATATACAGGAATAACTAAAATTGACTATTTATAGATTTTTCAAAGATACAATGTAAAAACAAACATGTATGCTATGGACTGAATTTTCTGAAGCTGAACAATTTAGCTGTTATATTTACATAGATTTTGTTGATTCATAACTCATATTTGATTGCATGTATTAAGTAATTTATTTATGTGATGTATGTATGCATCTTATAGCGCTGTGCCTGTGCCTGTGCCTTCTGCCTTTATTTGCCAGTCTAAACTCTAAATTCATCTTCTTCTTTTTTTGTCATAAAGGATAGCGTGCATTCTATAGATCCATTACAGCGGTTGTGTGCTCTTGAAGCAGAACTTGCTTTGCTTTTGAGAATTAGCCACAAGTATGGTAAATCAGGGGCTCAGATTCTTTTCTCTATGGGTGCATTTGAGCATATTGCTTCATGCATGACACACAACATGCACATCAAGGTCAGTTTTGTATACTTTCGGATTTTTTAAGTTTTTCAAAATTGACTTAAGCTAAAGTCGGATCTTCACACAGGGGAACCTAAGACGTCTTGACACTAGTTTTGGGAAAGATTCATTTGCCGATGTTCACAGACAAAGAATGGTCATATCTCCATTATTGCGATTGGTATTCTCTTTGACTTCCTTGGTTGAGTCATCAGACTTTTTCGAGGTGAGCTTCTTCTTCATCTTCCTTTTCTCCACTTTGCTTTCTTCGTTTTTTCTACCTTTATGGTTTTCTACCTTGTTTGGTAGCATCTTGGTATTAACCTAGATGTTTTGCAGGTGAAGAATAAAGTTGTTCGTGAAGTGATAGACTTTGTCAAAGGTCATCAACTACTTTTCGATCAAGTTCTTCGCCAAGATGTTTCTGATGCTGACGAATTGGCAATGGAACAGATTAACCTTGTTGTTGGTATACTTAGCAAGGTTTGCAATCTGGAACTTTTTATTACTACTATGTTTAGATACCCCAGCAATGCTTGCTCTAGTATATGCCTTCATTATGCTCTGAAAGGCAGAGTGTCCCATTGTCATTATGCCTCAAATGTAATAAAACCCAAGGCTAGTGAGGGAACTCTTGATAATAAATCATTGTACAAAGAAAACCTTGTGGATCCTCAAACGGAATTCTCATTTTTTATGTTTTTTAATGCATTGGTTGTTTACCCTTTAGGTTTGGCCATACGAGGAAGGTGCTGAGTACGGTTTTGTTCAAGGACTTTTTGGATTGATGCACACTCTTTTTTCACGTGACTCAACGTTTCTTTCTTCAGCTCAATCAGTAAGTTCTATTTATGGCACTTTTACAATTGGGCATTATTCGTAACACATGAACTTTTAGTAGCATCACATCTAATCGTTTTCCTTCTAATTCCACACAGGATTTTCAGAAACAGAGGAAATCGGAATTGAGTGCCTTTCGTCTGTGCTTTAGCCTGAGCTCTTATCTCTATTTTCTTGTTAAAAAGAAATCATTGCGACTTCAGGTGTGTATATAATTTGCTTTTCTTGACCATTTTCTATACATCTGTATGTCTAACCACATTGCTGTGACCAGGTTTCCAACAATTCAACTGATTATAGTGCGCTGGCTGGACAGCAGCAACCAACGTTAAGTTTGCTTGGTTTTCTTCTCAACTCCGTGACCACTGCTCTTGAAAATGCCGCCGAGGAAAAATCTATATTGCTTAACAAGGTCACTATCCTCCGAATTTGCTTATACATTATTGCCATATGAGCTTTAAGCTTAACTTATCTGTTCTATTTGCTTCAGATTCAAGATATAAATGAACTACCACGACAAGAGGTGGATGAAATTCTTAACATGTGTTTTCTTGAAGATCAAGTTGCTTCATCAGACAATATTCAAAAAAGGTACTGAAATTGCTGGTATCTGTGGTTCAAATTGGATCTTTGCCACAATTGCTAGATTTTACTATTTGCAATAGCTTTATGGTATTATTTTTTTGAAAGATGAAATTGTCTACTCTGCCTTACATTTTGTGTACTACATTTGTCCACCACTGGTGTCTATAACACGTTGCAGTTGCTTAATCTACATGGAAAAGGATCTGGCATAGGTGGCTCATCAGCCATCTTGGAGAAATACTTGTGGTTTTGGCTATAGTTATGCCTTATCATGACCCATGAGCAGCTCAGCATTATGTTTTATAGATTCATAAAAACCAAATGAAATGAACTAATAAAAAACAATAGAAGTACAAGAATTGAGACAAGAACCTGGGTTCTTCTGTTCAAACACCTGGGTTCTTATAAGAACATGTGGAGGTTTTTATAAGAACCTGAAGAAGAACCTTCAATAAGAGTCTACAACTTTGGTTTCTCATCAGTCAGAAGTTCCTCCTTTGTGGCTTTTTCACATAGAATGGTCTTATTTTCTGGTCCTTCCTTTGCAGCTTTTTGACATAGGAAACTTTTTATAAGCAATTTTTACATTCAATGATACCTATGAACTGCATTCTTATGCCGTGATAACTCAAAACCTTTTTATTCGAATTTACATGCTATTTGGATTTGATGCAGGAGGTACATTGCAATGGTGGAAATGTGCCGGATTGCAGGAAATAGGGATCGGCTTATAACTCTGGTGCTTCTGCTTGCAGAGAACTTGCTGAACATTTTTCTCATCCATTTTCAAAACAGGTATTTGCCCATCTTCCTGCTTTGTGGAAGATTTTCTTGTGTTGTCAGTATTTGATCATTTTTTGACTGGTTCCTTGGCAGTTCATCTTCATCTGAATCTGGTGAAGCTGTGAAAGCACTTACATATGGCTCAAACGAAGAAGCCGTAGAAGACCTAGATGCATTTTGTTCAAAGCTTGTTCCAATTTTGGAAAGACTAGAAGTGCTAAGAGAGGTATGGTTGATTTAATAATAATAATAATAGTGATTGAAAATAGAAAGAATTGGAAATTTTCAATGGAAGTGTAGTATATATAATGTGAGTGGTTGTTGTTGTTGTGTGGGTGCAGGATAAAGTTGGTCATAACATGAAAGTGTTCCAGAGATTAGCGAGTTCTCTCAAGGAACTCACAATTCAAAAGTTAACACTGTGAGTCTTTATGATCCTTGTGGATGTTGAATTGTTGTATGTATTAAGGTAGCAAAATTTTGTGTCGATTTTATTAAGCATGTCGTATGTAAGTTTAGGTAGTTGATAGACTTCAATCTTTTCATACGTTTGTATACATCAACACTGCCCGTGCAGAAAAAAGAAGTATTTCATTTCCTGCTTTCCAGGGGTGAAATGTGGTAACACAATGTTCTATAGAGACTTTGGTGACTTATTTCCTCGACTTGCTTTAATTTAACAATCAATGCAGGGAGAATACTAGGATGCTGATACCACTGCAAAATACTGGCTAATTTGCATCTGATATATATATATATGTATATATATATATATAATTCAAAAGGTTTGCTGTAGGTACTCAAAGATGAAGACAAAACAAATCAATTCAAATCACTCAATATCACTAGAGGCCAAACCACTTTTACAAAGAAGTCAAAAGATGCTAAAAGTAATGTCGGCCATTTCAAGAAACAATCAGATTTCAAATAATTCAATATGGTCCAGTCGTGGTGGTCCAGTTAATAGTCCAATAATCATAAGAATACTTAATTTTCAATAAATCAAGTTTATTTCAAAAAATCTAGCCTTGAAAACATTTGAAAAATGTCATGTCTAGATCAAAACCCTCTCTCTTTCTCTACTGCAAAATGTTCAAAATCTACTTCAATTGTTATCCAAATTTCTCAGTAGGATTATTTGATCCAAATATTTTAGATACTTTAGTTTTAGCAATAAAACTAAGAATCTAGAATTCAAAGAAGATATAAAAGTTGTAGCCATAATATATAGGGTTTGTTATAAAACTATGTCTACAACAATAGAACCTAAGACAAGAATAACTAGCCTAAAAAATGAAACCATCATATTTGAATCAAATCCTCAACATACAAAAGTACAAACTCCAAAAAGACTCAAATGGAATGAAATTACTCAATTTTGTAATTGGAATCTTTAAGATATAAGTCTACCTAAACTTATAGGAGACACAAATCAAATATCAAATATCATAGAACATGAAGATGGTTCTGTCGATATTAATTTTAATACTATTCAATCTATTTCATCAAGATTCTCAACAGGTTCAAATACATGGGAAGTATCCCAGATATTCTTCCAATAAGTGTTCATGGTGGATGTTCTGATAATCCATCTAGATTCCACTCATATACTGATGAACCATCAAATTGATTTCTAATGAAAGCAAAGTCTCTTGCTTCATATTGAACGTTTGGAATAATTGGTCTTGAATAATAATTTAGGGTTTGAAGTCTGCTTGTTGAAGCAGAATTACCACTAAATTTTACTTTATTAATATTATCAATTTGTGGATTATTTGAAAATTGTTCTTGAAGTTGAGAAATATTATTTTCATTTGATTCATTGTCAGAGGAATCTTTGGATGAATCATCTGGATCTTAATTAATAACATTAACTTTCATGTTATTTAATTTTTCACTTAATTCATCAACTATCTTTTTATTATATGTATGAATAATTTTGATGTCGATGAATAACTCTAATATTTAAAATATTATTCAAAATACAAAGGTTTGTGAATTCATTTAAAAAAAGTCGTTGGATAAATATTTGAAATAAAATTTTGATTTGATGAATATGATTAAATCATTGCAAGATAAGGCAATCATCACTAAACATAACAACGTAAAGCATGATTAAATTGTACCTTCTTTGATTAAGCAATTGTTTGAACAGTTGTCTCTAAGACAATTTGAACATACAGTAGGAGATATGAATATCTGGAAATCTAGAGATTTTGAATATCTTGCAGTAGAGAAAGAGAGAGAGGGTTTTTGATCTAGACATGACATTTTTCAAATGTTTTCAAGGCTAGATTTTTTGCCTACTTTGAATGATTCTTGAAGTCTTCTTTTATAGGCATTTTGTATGAAAGATGACCGGTGAGTGTCCTTCAACTTGACAATTATTGAGTAGCTTTTGACCGGTAACCGGCTGCGGATTTGAATCTTGAATTATTTGAAATCTGATTGTTTCTTGAAATAGCCGACAAATATATTTTCAAAATTTGATTTGAAGTCAGGATTCTGGCAAATACAAATTCATGAAACTGATAAATACAAAACATGTTTTAATGTTCCCTTTGGTCATTATGAATGGAATGTTATGCCTTTTGGACTAAAAAATGTTCTATCTGAATTTCAAAATATCATGAATGACATCATAATCCCAATAAGCAATTTTGCTGTTGTTTATATTGATGATGTCTCTTAATCTTTTCAAAATCCATTGATCAACATTTCAAACATTTAAATATATTTTATGATTTAATTTATAAAAATTGATTAGTTGTATCCGCTCCAAAAATGCATATTTTTCAAACAAATGTTCGATTTTTAGGACATGATATTGTTCAAGGAACAATAAAACCAATTCAAAGAAGCCTCGAGTTTTCTAATAGTTGAGGTTAACTGAGAAACTTGAGAGGTGGATCTGAAACGTTGATCACTTTTAATCAAATGTCCTTCCATGAATTGCGGTTTAGAAGGGAATTGATCTGGTGCATCTTATCTCGATGCATCTCATCCTAATGTGCATCTATTTCTCATCCAATGGTTGATAACTACTTCTCATGCTTTTCACGTTAACATCAAATTTTCACCGTACATCAATTGTTTGATGGCAAAAGTTCATCTCTTTTTAGATGTAGTAACTATCTTTATCTTCTTTCCTAAAAGAACTTGTTGAATAAAAATAAAGCTATGGCAAAATTGTGTTAAAAAACTAGAGCATCTGTCAGGTTGAAATTTTGATTTGAATGGCTATCTATAGTGGTTATACTTAGCATTTTTGTTTGATCCTCCCCCCCCTCTCTCTCTCTCTCTCTCTCTCTCTCTATATATATATATATATAGTCATATATCATACTAGGGTTTGGTTCTGGTGAGAATGGAGAGGGGTAAGAAGAAATCTTTACCTTTGGATGCACATTAGGATGTGATGCATTGAGATTAAGATGCACCAAGATGAACATGATCAATTCCTATATCAAGCGTGATTCATGGGTGGGTTTAAAATTAAAAATGATCAAGGGTCCAGATCTCTTCTTACCTTCTCACACAATCCTTCGTCTATCATACTATTGGCAAATGAGGCGGTTTTGCTTGTAACGAAATGAATAAAAAATGATGGGCAACAAATATACTCATTTGTCAACAGGATCCTGTTCTTGTTGCTAAAAGAAATGCTTACTATTAAATATTTATGGTTAATTTTTTTATTATTTTAAATTAGTTTTTAATTAAAAGTATTACCTCTGAAAACCTTTAGGGCACGTTTGGTTTGCCGGAATAGATTGGAATTGGAGGGATTTGGATTTCAAATCCATTCCAATACCGTGTTTGGTTTGTAGGATTGCTTGAATTTGAAATCCTAGGATTTCTTTGAAATCCTTCCAAGATTTTGAAATGCCAATGGAATGGTTAGGATTTTAAGGGATTTCGTAGGGTTTTATATAATAATGTTTAAAAATATGTTAAAAACACTTGTTTTTTTAATAATAAATTAAATAAAGGGTAATTTGATTTTAAATTTTTTTTTTTTAATTTTTTAATGATTTTTTTTACAAATAATGAAATTCAAATTCATTTCAATCCTACAAACCAAACACACAAAATGATTCCAAATCCTCTCAAATCCAAATCTAAATCCCTATATGAAATCCAATCCATTCTATTCCTACAAACCAAACGGACCCTTATTTTACTAAATAACCTTGGGAGTATGTTATTCCCAAAATACCTTTAACGACCTGCTTAGAAAAACAAAAACTTAGAGACGGTCCAGTCGAGAATTCATCTGTAACCCGAGACTTTGTTTCTACGAACAACTCGATAGACCTAGTCAAACATCTTGAAAACATGAACTCAGTAGGGTCTAATGAGTCCTACTGAATCCAATCGAATATTATACTATAGCCAAGATAAACTTATTCTTTTTAGAGACTCGACAGCCCAAGTCAACCCTTGTTGAATCAAGTCGAACTGCTCTACTGGGTCCCTTAAAATCTACTAAATAGAGCCGAGCATTCATAATGTAACCCAAGATGAACTTGTTTTTCTAATACGCTTGTCTGACCTAGTCGAGAATCAACTGATCCAGTCGAATTGCTCGACAGTCTAGACTTAAAAACCATCAAAATGCAAAGAAAATGTGCCGTCAATAAAAAAAACCTTAAATCCATTTTCTTTAGTTATTGTTGTCCGCTTCTAATCCCTTCTCGTTG
Source organism: Arctium minus (assembly GCA_954870635.1). Classification (NCBI taxonomy): domain Eukaryota; kingdom Viridiplantae; phylum Streptophyta; class Magnoliopsida; order Asterales; family Asteraceae; genus Arctium; species Arctium minus. The sequence continues at coordinate 93,890,335 of OX941086.1, read as the reverse complement.
CATATCACCCTCCCACGTGCTACTATTTCGACATGGCATCCTTCTCGTTGTAGATATGTTCATCATCGTCCTTCTCATCACGGTCTTACCGTTGGTGGTGGAGATTAGACATGAGAAAACATAATCGCTTGTTAAAGATCGATTGAGGTTTACTGAAACCATAACACCCCCCCCCCCCCCCCCCACCCCCCAGTTAACAAGGGACCTGTTGTAACTAGGACATAACGGTATTTAACGTTTTGTTTAATTTATATATCAAACAATTTTCATGCTTCAATTTTTTTTTTCTAGACATTTTAAACAATTTTTATGTATTAAATATTTATGATTATTAAGCAATTTGTAAAATTTACGTTTTTGTTTATTTAAAATCAAAAAACTAAAATATTATTCGACTATAGTATATAACAATTTAATATATAAATATACACACACACATACACGTAGGGGTGGGTTCCGGTGAAAAGTTGAAGTTAACATGAGAAGCATGAGAAATGGTTATCAATTGTTGGATGAGAAATTGACGCACATTAGGATGAGATGCACCAGATCAATTCCCTTCTAAGGCGCAATTCATGGGAGGACATGAGATTAAAAGTGATCTCATGATTCAGATCCACTTCTCGTGCTTCCTACGTTAACATCAACTTCTCACACGATTCTTTTATAAGATTTATACTTCAATTATATAGTAAAGAAGTGTTAAACAAAGCAACCTGGTAACCAGTTACGAAGGATGAGTTACTACCAATCACCGACAACCAATTATAACCGGGACCGGTTACGACCCGAGAGTGCACGGACCGGTTAAGGGCCCGATTGATTAACCGGTTTGATTCTTGTATTTCTTTTCTTTTCTGAAGAAAGCTAGATTGGAGCTACTAGTATTGTTATCCAACAGATTGAACTACTTTCAAATATATCTTACCATTTGAATACCCACAAATGAATTTATATGTAGGAATCTTTATCAAGAATCGAATCGACAATTTCCTCCTGCAAAAATACGCAATGAAAACGATCATAAGCCAAACCCGGGACCAAAAACAGCCAAATTTTACACTATGTGAAGAAGATTTTTTATACCCGTGAATTTCAACATCTCTATCATCGTTACTAATTGGGGCCACTAGTCTTCGAAGGGCCTGCTCGTTCCACCATAACGTCATATAACTGTTTCCCATTCTAATTATCACCCAAAAAACCATATATCAGAGACCAAACATTCATGAAAAAACAACACAAAATTTCTCGTAGCATTTGAAAACTCACGAAGATCACGGGAAAGAAGTGCACTTGTCCTTCGGGCTTTGTTTGTGTTTCCTTGAAGTAAACCAAAATCGGGAAACTTGGCCACCAAAGCTCCCAGTTTACGAATGAAGAATACCTGCTATAGATGTTAGTTCACGTAGCAAACGTTTATTTCTAGATTTATATCATATAAACGTGAAGAAAAATCACTCACTTCCAACGGTTTTTGCCACCAACAAACACATTCTCACCCGAATCCTCGAGCTCTTGTCCTACTTTCACCTCCTTTAGTTGTAAAAGAATTCGAAAATATTTACTTTTTTCGTGTATGCATACATGCGTACTATAAGACTTGCATTCACAGTTAAAATCAATGACAATTGACTTGCAAACCGCACGTTACAACAGAATCGGCTTCATAGGACGGTAAATATTTCTAAATGTCCTAATATAGAACCAAACAATTGTGAGTCCTATCTAAAAGTGTTACAATTAGATTTTATGATGTATTTTAATATCCTAACAAGTTATTTATGACTTTTTTGAAATAAAGTTTCCTATTAGTTTTTTTACAAAGAACCATTCTATGAACAGTCTTTTTATTTGACATTTTTTTTCAAATAACGTCACATGAAAATAATTAATATGACGCTTTATTTCAAAAATGTCCAAAAAACTTGTCCAGACACCTAAAAGCGTTCTATTGATTTGTTCTAACACCTTTAAACACACAGGTGTTTGGTCATATAAAGTTAATTCCTTTAAATCAGTTTATCAAGACATTCAGACATATTTGACATACTATATAAATCCAATCATGTTGTAGTAACAATTGATTTTATAATCTGAATAATCGAAAAATCTAATAGAAGTTAACAAACCCTCTAAAAGACCCGGAAAAAATCAGGTAAAATCTTAATGAACGACTAACCGCATGTTAGGATTAGAAATGGGAATCACCGGAAAGTTTGTTATATGTATTTACAGCATAAGTAAAGACGGTTTAGGGCACAAACCAGGGAGTCATCATCGAAGACGAACCTCACTCTAGTTGTCTGTAGGAAAAAAAAAAAAACCAAAAACAAAAAATAAATTGTAAGGGTTTATATGATTGAAATATGGAGGTAAGAGTAGAAAATGCACCTGAAAAAGTAAAAGTAAGCCAAGAAGACCAACAGGAGCAGCTGCTAATAGATTATCATTGTACACTAAACCACCAGCTAAACCTGTTTGATCATATATTAACATTTAATTATCAGAATATTTCTCACCATACATATATATATAGAGAGAGAGAGATTCAATCGAGAATACTAACCAAATAAGAGAGCACGAAAACGGCCAAATCACGTACTAAATCACATTTGATTTTATACTAACGGTCAATGCAAGCGTGTGCGGGCGACGTGGGCCAAAGGTTGCGTGAATTACATGTGATCTTACATGTGATTATAGTGTAAAATGACATGTGATTCGATCGTTTTCTTATTCACTTATTTGATTATTGTTCTCGTATGAATCTGACTATCTCTCTCTCTATATATATATATATTCTAGAAAATGAAGGTTAAAGAGGAAGCTCTCATAAAAAATGAACATATTCCTTCCATCTCAAGCTAAAACTACATGCACTACAGCAAATTCGGCTTTTATAGATGCCAAATATGTTTAAATGTCCTAATTGACTGTTTTATAGGACTTAAGTTTGTAGGCCCAAATAATTGTGCGTCCTATGTAAAGATGTTATAATAAGTTGATTAGACATTTTTGGGCTATCTAACAAGTTTTTTATAGGGTATTTTTGAGAAATGTCCTATGAACACATTTTTTTTATAGAAAACTTGTTTTTATAAACATTCTTTTCAAATAATGAAGTATAAAAATATTAATATGACCTTTTATTTCACAAGTGTTTAAAAAAACTTATTAGGATATCCAAAAAACGTCCTATCAACTTACCTTTTTATATAAAGCACAATTGTTTGTACCTATAAACACACGGGTCCTGTAAAACAGTGTGTTAGGACATTTGGCGTCCTATAAAGCTGATTTTGTTGTATGATGCTTGACCACTCTCATGGTCATAGTTGGAACTAATAGTCGCATGCTTCTATCAAACCACGATTGCCTCTATTTGATGGGTTAGATGAACTACTTTTACAATGGAAGTTTAAGAACACAGAGATCCCGATGCTAGATTGTAGAACATGCATCAATCTTGATATAGACGTCATGCAAAGTTTTTCATATGAAATCAGGAACGAACCTAGAAGAACAATCGGTATTCGATAATCCGGATCTGGGACAACAGTCTCTTTTTTGATTGGCTTGGCCTTCTTACCTATTGAAAACTAAAACACACACAAAAACGATAAGACTATTATAACCATTAAAGAACTTCCCCAAATTCCATGATTGAGTTCTTCAATATATTAAATATATAGGGGCGGGTTTAATTGCAAACTTAAGTTTAGTTTTGAACATGGAGATAAAGGAGTGCATGTCACGTGTCCCAGACATTCACGGAATATTCATCATGAATGGTGTAACATTCATCACGAATGAAAGGAGCTCATTATTCATGATGAATGAAAACAAATGAGGACATGTGTCACGCTCTCCTTTCTCCACGGTTCACAACGTAAAACATGTTTGCAACTGAACTTTCCTCAAATTTATATAGGTTGGGTTCACGTGAGACCAGCCCGTTTTCGTGAGACCACATTTTTACAATTGAAACTTCACAACAAAATACTGTGAAGGTAAACTTGACAGTATTTTTTGCTGTGAAGGTTCGGATTCTTTTTAGCTTCACAGTGAAGTTTGTAGAAATGTGGTCTCACGAATGCAGGCTGGTTGATCTCAAGTCATTATATATATGTATATATGATAGACTTACGAATGAAGTTATCTTAATGCTGCTTTTGTGATTGGTATATGCATCAATTCTTCTGATAAAATGGGAGTTAGGTATGAATTTGCCACAAAAGGAGCTCTGAAATTGCCTCACGTTGCCACAAAATTCTCTGCCTGGTTCACGAATCAATCAACAACTTAACCAACATTATTAGAGTCTATAAAATGACACGACCACAATTCTGAACTTTTTATACACACACAAATTCAAGAAGAACAAAAATGATTAAAATAAGAAAATCCCGATTAGGGTAAATTAATAGGACCCAATTTCTAGTTCTGACATGGATTTTTGAAGGTTAAAACAGACTTACTTTGGATGGAAAGATATGTGGGAGTTAATAAGAGGGTGCTCTCCATTTTTCTTCTTCTTGAATTTGTGTGTGTTTTTCAGCAAAGCAAAAGAAACGCAAGATTGTGTAAGGAGGAAATGGGTGGGTTGAGCTTTCCCAGGGATTGTTTTCAGTGTCAATTGACAATAATACCCTTTCAACTTCTGCTTCCCCACACACTAATCAATTCAAGATGATGAATTTCTAGGGGTATTCTTGGAAAACAATAAATAACATGGCCTCTCATTCTAGAGATAGTAAAGGGGTTGTATGTTTGGTTTTCCAAGTAGATTAATCTGTATAAGATTTTTTATTTGGGAATAAGCATGTTTTTTAATCGAAAATAATTGGTTTAGACTTTCTACATTAAACTCCCCATTAGAAGCAGCTTATTGTCACTTTCTAAACCACTATAAACAGTCATATACAACTAACCAAATAAGTTGTGAATCCTATTAAGTTGCCAACAAAAATAGGTGCAACTCAAACTCTTAACACTCACATTTTCACAATTACCAGCAAATATTTTCACTCCTTTTTACCCATCAAAATCCCGAAACTATATATCAATTTACATAATCAAACTGTATATTTTCTTCAAGAACAATGTAATTTGTTATAGAATCTTTAACAACTTCTTTAAAATGAAGATTTTGAATAATTTGTTTGCACCAACACATTCTTAATTCTCCAAAAAAGAAGAAACTAGGAGAGTGAAAAATACCCCAAATTTAAGGAACTCTTAAAATATTATTTTTTAAAAGTAATATAATTAATATTATAATCTAAAAAAAAACTGTTAAATATAATTTCTTTTTGAGGATTTTGATTTTGATTTTTAATTTTTAGACAAATTTTAAAACATTTAGAAATACACACCCAACTTTGCTGGATTTTCAGTTTGACGGTTTGACCATCACTAATTTTAAGGGGTCGTTTACTCAAATGCTTACCCGGTAAACGCTTACAGGCAATAGTCAGCACTATAATTTATTTATCGAGTAAGATTATGGTACATCAAAACGGTATCGTATGCAACAATTTACCTGGTAAGCTCTTACACGGATAAGAGTCATGCCCTTGTCATGTTCATCCGGTAAGAAAAATTACCTGGTAAACACTTGCTAGATAAGTATTTAATAAACGACCCTTAATAATTTATAATCTTTTATCACCTCTTCTTATTTTGGTACATTTCCAAGTCTAATGTAACAAAAGATACAACACAATGACAGCTTCCATAATACCATGCACATAAAAACACTAGGGTTTACATACACTTCCATAAAATGACTAAATTACCCTTATTTAGTTGAACCTAGAACATATTTTCCTAATTTCTCCTTGTGCACCAGTTTTCACTTCAATGCTACTCATCTTGATCATAGATTTTTTGAACTCGAAATCGAATCTAAGTCCCAACAACCCTCTTATGCTTCCCGCGTAGTTTTGCACTATGCCACGAGTCGCAGGATCGCCCCATAATCTCTGATCCGACTCCAAAACACCGTTCCCATCACGCACGTTCTTGAAATAGCTCACGTCGAACTTCATCGGGCTGTCCTTGTCCAACGCCACCCGTTCTGTGCCACTAGTGCTCTTCGGACACAAGGTCTGGAAGTTGGTTAGAGCCGATTGGCTTAGGGACGGGTCTGAATTCCCGGTTGTCGTGAAGTTGTATAGACGGTATCTAAAGAATCTGCAATCAGTTTGGCCTATCGTATGGGCACCTACATCACAAATTTCGTCGTCGATGCATTCTTAGTCGTGCAAAATACATATAAAGCTCAAGATAACGTGAATTAAAAACTTGCCCTTGATACAAGTAATAACAATTGGACTGGGATTGGACATAACTTGGTGAGGTAGATGGGTGAAATAATTGTAGGTGGTTATGGGGTTTTTAATTTGACATGGGTAGTTTAGTAATTTACTAAGCTTGTCTCATCTCTTTTTGTTCCACCTATTTAGGTGGGACAAAAAGATGTATATTTGTCCCACTTGGTCTTGTCAAGTTTCTAATTGTCCCACCTGATATGGGAGAACAAATTTTTATTCCGTCATGCCATGTATTGTCCCGCATACCAAATGCACCTTGTTAAGATTACTGTCGAAACGACCATAAATACCTGGTTTGTGAATGATAGAATCACCTAGGTAACTTCTAGAGTGGCAAAATAAAGATTCTTGACGTAATCTTTTTGAAGGATTATTGAACTATTTTATTTTCAACGAGCACGTATTTTGTGGTTGTTCGGGTAGTATTTTGAAAACATCTGCTAGTTCTTTTTTGCAAATGGTCAAAGTTAAGAAGATGATAATCGGTAAGTTTGAGGGGACCAAGAACGTACCAGCTAGCGTCACTAGATCACGATCATCAAGGCCTTTATCTGCAAACTTCTGCCTCTGGGTATCAACAGAATCTAGTGGTGATGGTAAGTTTGAAGCTTTAGACGATAATGAAACTCTACCATCTCGTCTCCCTGTTGGCACCGCCCAATTTGGACCGTCACTCTAGGATACATGACATAAAGCATGTTAGACATGAGTTACACAGTTAACTTTAAAAAAAAATTTAGCAACCAAAGGGTCATTGGCCCAACAATACTCAGGTTACTGATAAATCCCAATCTCCCTAGAGGTCAAAGGTTCAAATCGAGTGTGTGTGGGTTTTGCTGTATATAAATATTATATACTTCATATATATGTATATATGTATGTATAGCAATCAGGGAAAGAGAATACCAGATCAACCGAATCACGAGCAGCCAACGCCAGAATATCAGCACAAGAAACCACACCAGGGCACAAAGCTTCCAATTGTGTCTTAGCATCATCGATTACTTCAAATCCTCTTAATCCAAGATTCGGCAATGCATTGATCTCAGCAGAACCACCCTTGATCAAGATTGAGCCATCACAACCCTACAAAAAGACAACATCCCATTAATAAAGTTCAAAACTTTGTTAATTCCAAAAACACCCTTTTCAGTAATTTGGTACCTCAACAAAGCAATCATGAAAATGAAGCCTGAGAATGCCAGCAGCAACAGTAGGATCATTCTTGAAGTGCGTTTCAACAGTAGACCTCACAGTAGCTTCAGCTTTGGGACATGTAGAAGAGTAAAAGCCTGATTTCAATCCTCCTTGAGATTTAGCAACTGGGGTTAAGATTAAACTCAAACTAATACTAATGATGATTAGCAAAGTAATCTCCATTTCTGCATATAAGATGGTTGTATCTAATAGGGTATATATATATATATAGTAGTAGCTAACTAGTTGGAGTCCATTTTGATGGTACTAAAGAATATAAATTCTTGTTCAATATAAGTGGAGCTCGACTCATCGAACCAATAAATGTAGAAAAAGGAAAAGACAAATGAATAGGATAATACAGATTAGTGTCTTTTCTTGATTCTGTAATGGAAGCTTTTAAGTTCCATTTACGCGGTTTTAACTTCTTTTGGTGATTGTTCTTTCACAATTGTCAATGAGTTCACATTAGCTTTTTTGAGGTCTTAGTGAATTCATGGATCAGCTTGCATGATGATCTCAATTCTTGATAGTGTAGCCGTGTAGGGTATGCAGGCGATTACGTTCAAATGAAGAATGGCAACTTCTAACACACTGAGTCATTAGATCAATAGCAGTTTTGTTGATCTTTCTTGTCTGCTCAGAAATATAATGTTATATTGTCTAGACAGGCTCCAGTCATTGTTTGAAGTACTCCAGAATTGGGGGTACTTTTTGTTCCCAATGAGTGGTCCATGTTGGTTGCCTACGGGTACGTCTGGTACGTGGGACAGGACAGGACATAATAGTACAAAAACTTCTTGTCTCATGTCTGCACGATATTAAACAGTGACGAGACCTGAGTGGGATAAAAATGCCTTTTTGTCCCACCAAAATTAGTGAAAATAAAAATAAGGAAGATGAGACAAGGTTGGTAAATTACTAAACTACCCATGTCAAATCGATACCATAAAACCTTCCAGAGTTCTTTCATCTGCCTACCTCACTCTCAACTGTCCAGTCTTGTTAAGTATCATCTGCATACCAAACGCACTACAAGGGTGTATCTGTATGTTTTAAATTAATTTTAAGACAATTTTTACACATCATTTAACTATTAGCATACCCAAGATTAACATCATGCATCTATTCTATTTGTGGGTGTTTCCCCATAGGTTGATTCAATCCAGCCCATTGTTTCTATTTGTGGGGGACCAAGTGTTTTCAACCCAGCCCATTATTGGGCCCATCTCAGAAATGAAAACCAAAATCATTCTCAACTGTTTTCCCCCTTCCTACAGGTATTCTACGAAGAATGGCATGGATCGAGAACGAGAGAGAGACGATGCAAAAGTAGCCCTTGCCACGAGGGAACACCAGACAGACTTTGCGGACCTCATTGATTGTGATATTGATCTTAGCATAGACAATCTTAATTCCCCTAGGAATGATAGTACAAAAATGTCAAACAAGTGGAATTCTTCATAGTTGAAACTTGAAAGTACCATCTTTGATTACAATCATTAACGTTGTATACAACATCCTAAATAAGGATAGTCTTCAAGAGTAGAAAAGGGAAGAACAAAAGGTACAAAACTTGTGTTGTTAATTATCATTATCTAAGTATTTTACAACCGTAGCTAGCATGTAAAGACGAAGCACGCCATTGGTGCATCCGCTGTAAACATGTAAAATATAATTTGTTTTCAGAGCAACAATTGACCCTAACACACATGCTATTTTGCTAGTTGCTCATGAAGAGGAAGCTTATTCCAAGTTTCCTCTATTCCACTAACTTGCAAAGGTGGCAACGAGAACACACTAACCGTGGAGCTCTTGCTTCGGATTTCTTTCAAAGCCCTCAAAGCTGAAATAGTGCTCTTTGTGTACAAGCTCTTCATGTACTCGAGCTCAGCAAGTTCTTTAGCTTTTACTGGTCCCTCACAGGTGGCTGCACTGGTGCTAGGTCCCATGCCTCCACCACCAGCTTCAACAGATGGAGCTGACAGATCAGTTAGAGGGAAGTGGCGGTCTAGCATCGCCTCACACTCCTTCACTAGCTTGTAAAGCAAGTCTGTGGTGAAGAATGGTTGTTGCAAGACTTTTTGAATGAAAGGTAAACGGAGGAGAGCTCCAGTTCTTTTATCGTACTTCTTCAGTATCTTTACAATTCCTGTTTGAAGTAAAATGCCAATAGTCAACGACAAGAATTTTAACTTCAAAACTGATATTTCATTCAAACTTTCAAGAAAGATAAGCAACCTGTGTAGTTAAGAGCGCTATAATTCTCTAACAGAACCATCTCTCCATGGAAATCAACTATTTCTTTTCGTATCTTAATCATCTCTTCATTTGAATCCTTGGCTTTCATCACGCTATCCTGCAATTCCTGCAAGGCAAAACCAAAAATAAACATTGGTCAATTACCAAGCCCACACACAAGCTTGACTAAGCCTAATAATAATTTAATGAGTTCCAACAAAAAAGGGTAAACAAAACATGACTTCAATTGATGTTTTGACTTCTAAAATTGACTCTATATGGAATGGACAAGATATCATATCCACCACTTCAAAGTATTGAAGGGCTGTTTTTTTGTGGTTCAAAGAATAAAGAATCTTTCTACAAGAAAAAACCACTAGAGACCAAAGTCAAGTCATCCTTTTCAACTTGTCCAATTGAAAAAAATATAATATTCGATCACTCAATGTACTATTAGTCAAATTTCTTAAATGTCTTCTGATAATATCATAATAAGAAAATCTTACACATCCACATCAGATTTTAATAAGATCATACTAGACAAATTCAATTTTAATATTGTAAGAAACAAGAATGCTTGTATCCCTTGCTCAAGCTTCAGTTGGAGGTTTTGAAGATGCAATTCTTGGAGTGTGGTATATTAAGCATCCATACCATACAATGTTGATTTAACTCCTAAATTAATGACCACAAACTGACTTTGATACAAGATATTGGATATGTAAGGGAAAGTTGTAGTCTTACTCTTTCCTTTTATCAAAAACACCACAACTTGCGAAAGTGTAAACAGAGAGATATAAACAGAAATAAAATTAAGATAATGATTGGAAAAGAGGAAACACTAGGATTTATATGAACACACCAAGTAAAAGTAACAGCATGATATCCATAAAGAGTTATACCATCTTAATACATGTAATGTGTGTGTCATTAAATAATTTTTCGTTTTATCAATTTGGTTGGAGACTTATATAAAAACAGTAAACACAGACACATACATATTCATATGTAAATACACCCTACATCCTTGATTTGCTTAAACGGATGCATAGTAGCTAGAGTGGAAACAATATGAACCCAACATCTTGCATTGTCATGTTCAAATTGTGCATCAGAAATTGCGTACTCAAACATACTAGTATTTAGACCTAATGAATCAAAGAAGATATGTTCTGGATGTTTGAATTCGAGATGATCATATTCATGGCATAAAAGTTCAAAATTCATCTCTAAATTACTAAAATTAACAGATCTATTAGCAATTGACTAACATAAATTGGAATCCAGATCTAATACCTTCAGTTTGATGATATACTCTTCCTCTTTCTCAACGAAGAAGGAATTGAATTTCTCAACTTCCTGCTCCAACAACTCAACGAAATCAACCTCTTCTCTGGACATCTCACCACCACCAACACAAGCGACGACGGTGCAGTCTTGGCAGGAAACCCTAGGCCTCTTGGCTGGCCTATTACAGTTGTCAGCGGATTTGTCTTGTGGTGTAATAAGCTTCAATCGTTTCTTGAGTTCTTTGTAAGACAAGAACTTGTCTCTCCATTCAGGCAAAGTTTCTTCGATCTGATTGCTTAAACTCTTACCGAATTTCATGATTGTGAGTTTTGAATTGTTGATGCGTGGAGGAGGACGGCGGAGGCGGAGGAGGAGGAGAGAGGGGATACGGTGGTTGAATATAATGGGGGAAGGAAGGAGAATATGCGGAGGAGGGAATTGGCATATTCTGGAGAATATTTCCGGTTTTATTCCTCGCAGAAAATGACGGTGATGGCTTGAACTTGAAGCTACTCTTATAAAAAGTATTCTTACACGTCCACGTGTTTGGAATCCTTGTCATGTAATTATGTGATTAGAATTAATTAAATGAATTGCATAAAAATTAGGGAAGTTGGCTCAAATAGCCACGTTACATTGGCATATTGGTCTCCTAGCCACTTCTCTCCATGATTTACCAAAATAGACCTACGTCCGCAATGGCGGACCTGCAGATCCTCTACCTCCGCCATCCTCTGCTGTCGTTGGGTGAGATCGTGACACGTGACAAAATGGCGGACCTGGGTCGGGTGGCGGACCTACTCGTTGCGGACCTGGCTTGGACCGACAATTTTTTTTGTCTTTTTCTAGAGGTAGCGGACCTGCAGGTCCGCAACGGGTCTATTTTCGTCAATAAGGTAAAGAAATGGCTAGGAGACCAATATGCCAATGTAATGTGGCTCTTTGAGCCAATTTCCCTAAAAATTAATCTATTTAGCTATCTCAAATGTGATATGTTAAATATTTAGGAGGTGTTTGTTTGTTTGTTTGTTTGTTTTTAAATTTCTTAGATCATTTTCATCAGCTATGCTAAAATAGAAAGAAAGAGGGATTTTAGCAATTTTTTGCTCCAACAGTTATACTATCTTGTATGCTAAAATAGAGAATAGAGAAGATAAAAATCTTCAAATTTGGAGAAATCTCTAAAACCCATTTTTTAAGAAAAAAAATAATATTTTAATTTTTCCACCAATAAAAGACATTGAAGTCTAATGTTTAAAAGAGAGAAATAATATTTTATTAATGTATTGATTATTTTAATAATATAATTAATGATATAATCTCTAAAATAGAATAGCCGTTGGAGTTGGAGGTTAATTTTTTTTTTAGAGATTTTAGCTTTTGATACTCTATTTTAGAAAAAATATAGCATAGCTGTTGGAGAATATAGCATAGCTGTTGGAGATGCTCTTAATGACTCTTAAGTCTGAATCAGTCAGATCTTTTTACATTTAGTTTGTTTGTTTTTTCCAATTTTCAGAACCTCTTAACTCTAAAATACATTTAAAATAAGAAATGAAAACCTAACTTCTTAAAACCTCTTATCGCCGCCTCAATTCATATGCGCTCATGTCTCTCAAGACGCCTCCGGACATTACAAAAACAAACAATCTTATTGTTTCAGATTTCAGACTACAACAACACCTCTTATTAATCAGAAATGAAATAAGACTTTAGACTTCAGACCTCTTAAAAAACAAACGCCACCTTAGTTATCTAGTTTATATGATGTTAGTGCTTCAAAAAAATCGTCATGGCAACCATCTTGGCTCAAGGTTTGTCGCAGACGTTATGTTAATCACATGGGTACATTGTAACATGATGCGTTGTTTTGTATATCGTTATTTGAATTTTCTTGTCTTTTAAGTATCTTGTCTTTTAGTTTTTGGTATATAATCTAATTTAAATTATTCAACATTTTTTGATTTATTGGGTAATAATATAAAACATATGTATGTTTATATATAATTGTATTTATGATATGCAGGTTTTGTTGACTCCATACCTCACACCATTTAGAACCATGAAGAATATATGAAAAGACATCATACTTTACCAAATTGAATGTTTTGAAGATATATTAACAAAATAAGAATTTGACTAGAGATGGCAACGGGGCCGGGGTTATCGGGGATCGCAATCCCAATCCCCAATCCTCAATCCCATCCTCGTTAGGGGAATAAGATTTCATCCCCATCCCTGTCAAGGAACGGGGATCCCCATCGGGGGAATCGGGGATTTTGCCCCATCTACCCGGTTTATTTTTACGTAATGTTTTTATATATTATTTATATAAATGTGATTTTACGTTGTTTAAGAGACATATAATGCTAAAATATTAATCAACAAAATTTTAATTATTGCATTTGTATAAGAGTAACATAAAAAATGTAGTTCAAACGAAACATTTAAGTCAATGATGTAATTCTTTTTACAAGTTGTCACTTGTCATAATGGAAGATTAGTTATATTTATACATTATATATACTCATTGGGTTTCTCACTACATTATTATACTTAGGGGGTGTTTACTTGTGGCTTAATGATCTTAATGGGGTGAGTGGCCTATTCGCACAGACAACTGGAGTGTTTACATGGGGCTTAATAGCTTATTCGCGCAGCTGAAAACGTCTTATTCGCTCAGTATGAAAAATAGTTGTTGTCCCCATTAAGCCACAATTTTGACATTTCTACCCTTAACAAAAAAAAAAACCATCAAACATAACCCTAATCACTTCCTCCCACATACATCGCCTCCATCAAGGCATCGACCAGTTCCCTTCCCCACATACATCGCTCCATCACCGACGACCACCCTTCAGGCCATCATTTTCTCCATCGCCGGCGACCTTCCTGTACTGATTATTGTTCTCTCGATTCAGCATTGATTATTGTTCTCACTTCCCAGATTACCATCGATTAAATGGTTTCTTCCGACGATGAGATACAAGAAGAAAAGAGGGCGGTGATCGAGACGGAGATGGCGGATTCCGACGAGTTCTGTCACGTCACGCTTCCGGCGACGTCCTGCTCCGGCGATTGCTCTGTTGATTTTAGTTGCAGGTCGTCTCTTTCTATTTGGCTTGATTTTGAGTTCTGCAATTGGTTTGATTCTGTTCTTCTCTTTGTTTTTTCTTTTCAATTTCTCTTCCACTTTGTTGTATTCAATGGTTCTTTTGGATGATATTGGTTTCATTTTGAGTTCTGCAATTGGTTTGATTCTTTTCATATTGGTGGTATAAAATATAAATTGATATATTGGTTTTGAAATTTATCTTTTGGTTTGAAGAGTTATAGTTTGATTTTGTTTTTTAGGTGTTTTTTGGTTTTTGGTTTGAAGAGCAGTAGTTTGCTCTTGCCATCTTGTTCTTCAACTCCATTGTTGAATTCATCGCTCCTGAATTTGGTTCGATTAGTATCAAATTTGTTGGACATTTCTACCCTTAACAAAAAAAAAACCATCAGACATAACCCTAATCACTTCCTCCCACATACATCGCCTCCATTAAGGCATCGACCAGTTCCCTTCCCCACATACATCGCTCCATCACCGACGACCACCCTTCAGGCCATCATTTTCTCCATCGCCGGCGACCTTCCTGTACTGATTATTGTTCTCTCGATTCAGCATTGATTATTGTTCTCACTTCCCAGATTACCATCGATTAAATGGTTTCTTCCGACGATGAGATACAAGAAGAAAAGAGGGCGGTGATCGAGACGGAGATGGCGGATTCCGACGAGTTCTGTCACGTCACGCTTCCGGCGACGTCCTGCTCCGGCGATTGCTCTGTTGATTTTAGTTGCAGGTCGTCTCTTTCTATTTGGCTTGATTTTGAGTTCTGCAGTTGGTTTGATTCTGTTCTTCTCTTTGTTTTTTCTTTTCAATTTCTCTTCCACTTTGTTGTATTCAATGGTTCTTTTGGATGATATTGGTTTCATTTTGAGTTCTGCAATTGGTTTGATTCTTTTCATATTGGTGGTATAAAATATAAATTGATATATTGGTTTTGAAATTTATCTTTTGGTTTGAAGAGTTATAGTTTGATTTTGTTTTTTAGGTGTTTTTTGGTTTTTGGTTTGAAGAGCAGTAGTTTGCTCTTGCCATCTTGTTCTTAAACTCCATTGTTGAATTCATCGCTCCTGAATTTGGTTCGATTAGTATCAAATTTGTTGGATATCGATTTCTACATCAAATTGGGCATAATACATATTGAGGGTAAATTGGTCATTTCTTTCATTCAGACTGTTGATTCAGAAAAAAAGTAAATAACAACACTAATTTACCCGGACAGACAAATTTATCCGGATAGACAAATTTATCCATACAGGACTTAAATGAAAATTTTGGTAAACAACCCCTTATTGTGTATATATATAGAGGGAGTTTCAAGGGAAAACCTCAAAAAAAAAAATTTTGGAAAACTGATGAACACCCTGATAGCCCTTCATTTGGACAGTATGCATTTGTGCATACAAATAAATTAAGTTATTTTTTGGTTTTTATGCACGTGTGCATTATGCACTTGTGATGTTACAAATTATTTGTTTGCACAAGTGCATACCGTCCAGATGAAGGGCTACTAAGGTGTTCCTCAGTTTTTCCTTTTTTTGAGGTTTTCCCCTGAACCTGATATATATATATATATATATATAATGTATAATTAATACTCGGGGTTAAGTTCAGGGTCGGGGATGAAGAGTATCCCATCCCTGATTTATAAATTCGGGGATTCCCCATCCCCATCTCTATCCCTGGTCAACTTGGGGATTCCCCGATCAAACTAGGGTCGACTACTGGGTCCCCGTCGGCTACAGGTTTTTGCCACTAAATTTGACTAAAGTATGTTGGATTTGCATGCAGTTTACCTTATCATTTGTATATTTGAAAGCTAATAGTTTTAACTAAATGATTTATAAGATAATATAGACACTCTTTATAAATGTATATGTAGACTTGGAATCGTGCGGGAGCTTTTATCTATCATGAGAATCTTTTTGAAGCTGTTGGATGATTCTTTTTTTTTTTTATATAAGAAGGCTCACAACACCATGACATGAATATAATTAAGTGGAACTTCGATGGCATGTATTTGGATAATACACACCTTAACATTAAAAACACTAAACTTTGGATATGATCAATGTTGTTAGATCAAAGCGATCAATGGTTGCAAAAGGGTTCTCGCTTCTCACGAAAAGGAAGATTTATCATATGTGATATATATATATATATATATATATATATATATATATATATATAGTGTTTGGTTCATTTGAGAAATGGTAAATATATGAGAAATAGATAAGTAATCCTAGCCATTCATATGGTCAAGATCGGATTTGACTAGTCAAATATTGCGGCTTTGACCGGTCAAAAGTTGCGGCTTTGACCGGTCAAAAGTTGTGGCTATCCCAAAAATAGAAGGACAATTTCGTAAATTTTACAAAACACACGGGTTGTGTTCATATATGAACATGTATAATTCACATTAGGGGTGAGCATCGGCACCGAAAATACCAAACCGTACCGGTACCAATACCAATTATATTTTTCGGTTCGGTACTCGGTACTTATAATGTCGTTGATTCGGGATTTGGGAAATTCGGGATTCGGTACTCGGTACTAATACCGAACCGTCCCGGTAAGACCAAAGGTCATTTTAATTACTTTCGGTACCATGCTCACCCCTATGTAAAATCATCAAGCTATGCATGCTACTATAAAGGGTTAGCTAATTTAGGCTCAAACAACACAAAGAGTCAAGTGACTCAAGTCAGACTCACCATAAAGTTTAGGCTCATCGTGAACATTGTTCGTGAGCTCCAAGAGGCTTGATTTATATTTAAATGCATTCTCAAATTTGTGGATAATTTAGTTAAACGAACATATTTGAGATTTTAATATGACTTTCTGAAAAAAGGTAACAAGCTTTGAATGTATATGATGTTAAACATCTAATCTATGATGTAAAAGAATATAGTCATGTAAAATTTTAAAAATATACTAATAGGACGTTTGGTTTGATGGAATGATTTTGAGATATTCGGGAAATTCGGGACGAATACCGAATACCCGGTACCGGTACCGATACCGGTACCGTATATGATTACTCAGTTCGGTATTCGGTACCGCCTTTAGACCACATTCGGGATTCGGGAAAATCGGTACCGGTACCGGTCGGTACCGGTCCGGTACCATGCTCACCCCTAATTCACATATGAACTATATGTTCATATATGAACCAGTGCAATTCACAACTGAACTCTTTTAACTGATTCATATATGAACCTTTGTGATTCATATATGAATCAGTTGAATTAACTAACAGATTCATATATGAACCTTTGTGATTCATATATGAATTTGTATGAATCACAAAGATTCATATATGTACCTTTGTGAATCACAAAGATTCATATATGAACCTTTGTGAATCACAAAGATTCATATATGAATTAGTTGAACTAATTAACAGATTCATATATGAATCTTTGTGATTCATACAGATTCATATATGAACTCATCCCGTGTATTTTATGAAATTACCCCTCTACCTTCTATAGATCACACAAGGAATTATCCGGTGCTTCGCGGTCAAAGCCACAAATGTTGACCAGATGAATGGTTAAGATTACTTCTCTATTTCTCATATATTTACCATTTCTCAAATGAACCTCTCCCTCTCTCTCTCTCTCTATATATATATATATATATATATATATATATATATAGAGAGAGAGAGAGAGAGAGAGGAAGTTCAAATGAAAACTCATTTTTCATTGTGCACGTGAGGACAAATCCCAGCCACTCGATCTATTTTGATCCAACAACTCATATTAAATAGAGTTTTTAATTTTAAAATGCTTAGGGGTAAAAATGGAAGAAAATTTAAACACACGCCTACCACGTTTGACTTTTTATTTTCTTTTTTAATTAAAAACTTTTTACCCAATTAAAATTTAAAATAAATTATCTTAAAAATTACTAATATTTTAATCAAAAAAATTACATAAAAAAAACGAGAATTTCGTGCTCTTCGATATGACATCCATGTCGATATAGTTTTTTTTTGTCGTTTTAACCGTTTTTTACGTGAAATGCTATATACGTGTTATATTCATAACGAATATTTATGTACGTTCAAGTTTGTACAACGTATTGACACCGTAAGTATGTAACTCGACATCACCATCTTCAACACTTTCTTCAACATCGTAAGGCATTATGTTTCTTCAGCACCGTAACCCAACACCCATCAAGACGAATCGATAACCTATCGAGTAATTCTGTTGTGAATCGGGGAACAAAAGAGAGCGTGTCACATCTCCACATCTCCACATCTCCACAGATCATTCATGTGTTATTCATCATTAATAATGTATCATTCATGATAAATAATACAATATTCAGGGTGAATAATTCACGATTCATGAATTCATGTATTATTCGTCATGAATGTTGTGTAATTCATCCTGAATACTATGTTATTCATCATGAATAATGTATAATTCAGGATGAATAATAGAACATTCAGGGTGAATAATGCACGATTTATGATAAATAATACATGAATAATGGATTCGTGTATTATTCATCCTGAATATTGTATTATTCATCCTGAATACTGTATTATTCATCATGAATAATGAATGAACGTTCACATTTGTTATTCATACTGAATGTGGACACCTGAGGACGTGCATGCATATTCATAATGAATATAACACATAGATAGAATTTTACGTAAAAAACGGTTAAAACGAAAAAAAATCCTGAATATTGTGTTATTCATCTTGCATACGATACTATTCATCATGAATAGTGAATGAACGTTCACCTTTGTTATTCATACTGAATGTGGACACCCGAAGACGTGTATACATATTTATAATGAATATAACACATATATAGAATTTCACGTAAAAAACGGTTAAAACGAAAAAAATAACTATATCGAGATGAATGTCATATCGAAGAGCACGAAATTCTCGTTTTTTTTATGTAATTTGTTTGATTAAAATATTAATAATTTTTAAGATAAATTATTTTAAAGTTTAAGGGGGTAAATTTTTTTTAATTAAAAATAAAAATAAAAAGTCAAAGAAGGTAGGCGTTGATTCAAAATTACAATTTTGTTCTTAATCACTTCCCAATTAACCTTATTATGTATTAACCATTGATTAGTTTTCTAAGTTTTGATCAATGGTTAAAATTTGTCCTTATGTGCACAATAAAATATGAGTTTTCATTTGAACTCACTCATATATATATATATATTATATATATATATATATGGTTAGGTTCCGATAATAATAAAAATTATGATGAGTAGGGTAATAATAGATCTCCACACTTGAATGCACATAAGGATGAGATGCACCAAGATGCACTAGATCAATTTTCGTATCAAGCTTGTTTCATGGGGTCGAGGTAAGATTAAAAGTGATTAAGGGTTTATATGTCTTCTTAGCTTCTCACCTTAATTCTTCTTCTCACGAGATCTTTCGGTCTCTCTCTCTATATTATGGATACATATTTTTAAGGCAATAAAGCATTAAAACAATTCTATCTCATTATATAATAGTATATCGTTATGATTATCATACATTTTTCTAAAGTAACAATTAAAATCAATTTAAAATCTTATAAACTAAAACTTTAATTTGTATTTTATGCATAAAATTGTATCAAAGGCCAAAATAACATAAACGACCCTTAATTGATCACATGATTGTCGACCATTTGATTTTTTAATCAGGAAAATTGATATCAATTTAAATAATCATTAGAAACGTACTCGCGCAATGCAATGAGATACATCACGATTTTAATGTTTCATTTTATTTTTTTGTCAATTTACAATACGATTTTGGATGGTTTTGAGAAAGTGATAATTTTTTTTTTATAAATTTGTTTAATTTAGGCTTAATAATATAATGTTTTTTATATAAAAAAATTAAGTATTTTGTTATAATTCAATGATTATCTTATATATTTTAGTGACATCTAGAAAAAATAATCAATTACATATTTAATAATATAATTAAAACAAATTTATAGTAATATAATATATTAATTAATAGTGATAAATAAAAAGGTCTACATAAAAGGAAGGTCATGCACATACCAAATTGATGGGTGTTAGAAGTCTGCAGTAATAATATGTATCTTGTGCTTTGATACTTGTAAATTAAAATATTTTTAAAATCTTGCATAAAATGATGGTACCTTGTGCCTAATAAGTCATATTTAAGAGTTTTTTATGTCTGTTTTATAATATAGTATAGATATAGATGATATGTGATATATTGTTGGCTAACGAACTAATTTTACTAAACGCATGTTTTCGTATGAATCAACTAAATTTTTGGTTTTCCGATCAAGGGTTCGCATAAAACATTAATAGCATGAATTCGAACATGAGATATAGTTAATGTTTTATTAAAAAAAATGTTAAAAGAAAATATTATAAGATGTGGATTGGATTGGATGTGATGTGGAGAGGGATAGAAGAGCATATATTGAAAGTAGATCCTTTTATGCTGACAAAGTGAGATGGCTTTTTAAAAGCAACCAAGGAAAAAGGAGGAGGATAAGGGCATATTCTAAGCTTTGGTTCTTTTGTGCTCTTCCCTTTTCCAAACAAAATATTAATGTGCCCCAACCAACTTGTAATTATATTATATTATATTATATTAATATATATATATATATAGGTCTTTATTTGAAAACCTATCAAATTATGATAACATTGAAAATTAATTCTTGTGCTATTATATATATATATATATATATATATATATATTTTCATCTAAGAATAGGATTTAGAATATTGATTAACATATATTTGTTTCACAATTTAAATCTTTTTAGTCTGTTTGTGAAATAAAGGACACGTAAAAAAGTTTCATATTATGAATCGAATACATTTGAAACAAACACATTCTGAAACAAATATATGTTCATCAATACATTAAATGTTAATCTTAGATGGAATATAACATCATGTGAAACAATATTTTATGGTAAAACTTCTCATGATTATCACAAATATATTGAGTTCTCATTTAATTAGGTTCCTATATATATGGAAAAGATCTAGAGAAAACGTTCAAAAAAGAAACAACTTATTTAAATCGTTGGATGGGTTGATTTTTTTATCTAACCATTAAAAAATGTGGACTTTTAGTTACCTTTAATTGGTGGCCGATAAAAACACAAACCTCCATCTACCTTTAATAAACATCATCTTCACTTTTATCTTTACTTCACTAACCTTTACAAACTTTTACATATCTTCAATCATCTTCACATACATGAATTTGTAAATATTTCAGTTATGGTGATAGAAATAGGTAAATGAAACTAATTGAAGATAAATGAAGGTTTTTGTAACATCAACACTTTTATCTCTTTTAATATGGAATTTATTTGGTGGTTTTGGTCATTTAAATGTTTGAATTGAGGTCTAGAAGTCTTGCATTTATTTGGGTTTGGTTGAGGTGAAAAACTAGGAAAAAATAGGAGTTCTAGGCCAAAACACACTTCCCGTGGCCTGGCATGCGACATAAGTCGCGACCAGGGTCTGTGATGTCAAACAAAAGCTCCGACGACTTAGCTAATGACCTATGTCATGACAAAAGTCATGTGAACTCTTACTCTCAGAACCAGTGGAGCGAGAGACCAATCGTGCGACTTAAGTCGCAGGCCAGGTTGTGAAGATGGTGCATGGTCGTATTTATTGAGATTTGGAAATAGGTTTGCTCAATTTTCTCCCAAACTTCTTCTCTCTTTTTTATGGCCGGTTGTTGGAGCATATAAGGCAGATTTTGAAGATCTTAGGAGCATTAAAGCCAATTATTTGTGTTGGGTCAAGTCTCAAGCTTCTTTTTTCAAGATCTAGGGGTTATTTGGTTTCTTAGGTTTGATCAAAAAACCCTACTAAGATGAGTTCATCGTATCTTGCTTAAATAAAAAATGTTATACATGCCAAACTTGTCAAATAAATGATCTATAAACTTATCCTGATGTTTTATTACATTGAAATCTATTTTTATAAGCATTTGGGTACCTTAGGGGCATTTTAACCTAGATGGTTGGTAGCTAAATAACGTGCACTCAAAGCGTGGACACTGAGTTTCCCAGCGTGGACACAAGTATATATCAACACTGGGATCGCTACAAGTAATAAAATGGTACAAGTAACGAGTATCGTACCCACAGAGACTGGACTTACTAAGAAATACTGACTTTCATGAACTTCTTGCACAAGTTTCGAGTTGGGAAAAATATTTGTTTGGTTAGTGAATTAATTCTAAAAATGCGAAATGAACTTTTTATAATTAAAGAATGGGTATGGGTGTAAACGTTCCTTGAGACAAACGTAGTAACAAAATGGTCGGGCGCTTTGTAGTACGGAAAATCTATAAAAAGCCCGATCTCTCGAAAGTGGATTTTTAAAGACCGGTCCTACAAGATGCTTGCAAAGTGTCCATCGTTACCAACTCTTAATCTTGCCGATTTATCTAAGTTTGACTCTAAACGTCAAGTTCCACCGGTATGGAGATTTATACCCAAATATCTTTGTGATTACTCGATCGGCATCCCGAACGTTAGTAAATCATACAAAACCCGCATCTCTACGTGGTTATCAAAGACTTTCTCAAATCCTTGTTGCATCACTTAAGCCGTATTTCGGATCCGCCCCTCTCGAGGTCTAAGATCTAATATTAACACTTCAAAGTGATCGGCTTATCCGCATTGAGTTATGTCCCGACTCAAATGACCAAACTTAAGAGTTAGTAATAATGGTCACACCCAAGTGTTGCCTACTAGTCCCAAGTTAGCTCACACCCACACCCAAGAGGTGCTTAACTCATAATTAAAGTAAGAGACATAAGAATAAAAGACAAGAAATAATTAAGAACTACTTGCATAAACTTAAATTACGGAAATGGAAATTAAGTACTTGAAATAAATTACAAGGAAAAGTAAAGTACTAGAAATGTAAAGTGCTAGAAAGTAAAGGACTTGAAATTAAAATTACCATCTTCAAGTTAACAAGTAACTTGAAGATGAACTAAAACTAGAGCATTGTTGGTGACTTTCTTGGTGTTGGATGTTGTGGATTAGAATATATATGGATGTGAAGAACCAAAGCCTCCTTTATATAGGAAGTGAGAGAGAGAAAACCCCTTGTGAAGCAAGTGACCACTGGATCTTCGGGTGTCCACCGCGGGCACTCACTGCCCTCCCCGACAGTTTTCCCAAATTCTGCACAAAAATTACTTTTGATGCCATTATCATAATTTGCTTTAATTAAAGACCAAAAGAGGATAGAAAGGAACAAAAGTGGGTATAAATAGGAAATAAGACACGGAAAAGAGTGATAAATAACACTCAGGAATGAGGGTTATCACATCCTCAAACTTGAACTGTTACTTGTCCTCAAGTAACCAAAAACTAAGAAAAGAGATTTTACGGAAAAGGGAAGAACGAAAAATAATAATAATAAAATATTTACCACACGGAGGGACTGTTGATCTTTGTCTAGCGGGAGTGATGTGCATTCTTCCATCCTTGACTTAGGTTCTGATGAAATTAATCAGTAGGACTTGAGGGTTAGTGTTTGATGGGTACGAATTTTTACTAGCTTCCTCAACTTGAGCAATACTACAAAAGGATTTTATGTCTCTCTTTATTTTTCACTTTTGCGTATATTTTTTTTTTCAATCGCATCTCCCAAGACTTATGATGCTTCATAAGTTCTATGTCTTTGGGTTATGCGTGTCTCCCAATTTTCCGAAGACATATTTCATCCCCCCACCCTTTATAATTTTTTTTTAAAAAGTACAAAAACAATCTTTTAAAAAGATTCCAAACCACCATATTTTTTGCCAAGTGTTCATTTTGTACCAGGGGTAATGATTGTTGCCAGAAAGTAAGATTTCCAAATCTTACCTGGTACGTTTTTCCGCCAAAAGTTCCCGCCAAAAGTTCCCGGTGGGCACTCCCGACCTACAATGGGCACTCTGCAAAATTTTTCAAAAACAACAGAAATTAAGCTGTACAATTTATTTACAAACCGAACTTTTCTTCACTAAACTTCTGGATCGGTCGAGGACAAGTTCATCGTGTTGTAGCCGTGGCATACAACACGATAAATGCTTTGAAAGTGAAACAAGTGACACAGGCTCGAACAAAAATCAGTATCTCAAGATGTAAAATCGTGTCAGTCCCCGGCAACGGCGCCAAAAACTTGGTAGCTAAATAACGTGCACTCAAAGCGTGGACACTGAGTTTCCCAGCATGGACACAAGTATATATCAACACTGAGATCGCTACAAGTAATAAAATGGTACAAGTACCGAGTATCGTACCCACAGAGACTGGACTTACTAAGAAATACTGACTTTCATGAACTTCTTGCACAAGTTTCGAGTTGGGAAAAATATTTGTTTGGTTGGTGAATTAATTCTAAAAATGCGAAATGAACTTTTTATAATTAAAGAATGGGTATGGGTGTAAACGTTCCTTGAGACAAACGTAGTAACAAAATGGTCGGGCGCTTTGTAGTACGGAAAATCTATAAAAAGCCCGATCTCTTGAAAGTGGATTTTTAAAGACCGGTCCTACAAGATGCTCGCAAAGTGTCCATCGTTACCAACTCTTAATCTTGCCGATTTATCTAAGTTTGACTCTAAACGTCAAGTTCCACCGGTATGGAGATTTATACCCAAATCTCTTTGTGATTACTCGACCGGCATCCCGAACCTTAGTAAATCATACAAAACCCGCATCTCTACGTGGTTATCAAAGACTTTCTCAAATCCTTGTTGCATCACTTAAGCCGTATTTCAGATCCGCCCCTCTCGAGGTCTAAGATCTAATATTAACACTTCAAAGTGATCGGCTTATCCGCATTGAGTTATGTCCCGACTCAAGTGACCAAACTTAAGAGTTAGTAATAATGGCCACACCCAAGTGTTGCCTACTAGTCCCAAGTTAGCTCACACCCACACCCAAGAGGTGCTTAACTCATAATTAAAGTAAGAGACATAAGAATAAAAGACAAGAAATAATTAAGAACTACTTGCATAAACTTAAATTACGGAAATGGAAATTAAGTACTTGAAATAAATTACAAGGAAAAGTAAAGTACTAGAAATGTAAAGTTCTAGAAAGTAAAGGACTTGAAATTAAAATTACCATCTTCAAGTTAACAAGTAACTTGAAGATGAACTAAAACTAGAGCATTGTTGGTGACTTTCTTGGTGTTGGATGTTGTGGATTAGAATATATATGGATGTGAAGAACCAAAGCCTCCTTTATATAGGAAGTGAGAGAGAGAAAACCCCTTGTGAAGCAAGTGATCACTGGATCTTCGGGTGTCCACCGCGGGCACTCACTGCCCTCCCCGACAGTTTTCCCAAATTCTGCACAAAAATTACTTTTGATGCCATTATCATAACTTGCTTTAGTTAAAGACCAAAAGAGGATAGAAAGGAACAAAAGTGGGTATAAATAGGAAATAAGACACGGAAAAGAGTGATAAATAACACTCAGGAATGAGGGTTATCAATGGTCAAAGGAGATGATAACCTTGCTTTTCAGTGGGTATTTGGAACTCACGCAACTCAAGACTTGATATGTATGGTTAGTTCTCATACATTTGAATTATATCGATTATTGATATTTAATTGTTGTAGCACCTTAGGCTTATCTATTGATGACTAAAGTTGGAGTTGGGTCAAAATGGCTATGAGTTTGGTAAATGGTCGAAGGCCAAATAATTTGGGGCCTTGCTCAACTTGGAGTATTTAATGGTCAAGTTAACCGTTGACCTACATAACTTTGTATCTATTATTGGAAATATATATGATTTATATATATGTGGGACTCTCAACTTGAAGCCTTTTGAATTGTGGCTACATATGTATTGGATCCATAGGCATGAGAGAGTCTGTTTGTGTATTCAAGTGAGGGTTTCATTACCTTGCCTTGACTCTAAAGAAGCGGAGCTGGGTCTTTGAGTCTTTCGTCGTAACCCGACAAGGAAGTACACAAGGTCCACGACTCGTATGGCTTGCTATCTTTAGAGACGAGTTTGCACTAAGGATTATTGGGAGCCTTGTGTTATCGCCTGTTGGGGTGGAATACGATGGCCACTAATTCTAGTAACTCGATAACATTGTTGAGTGACCTACTTTTGTGTTCCACCATGAACAATGGAAATGGGTCTCCCCGTCATAGAAAGATGTTTTGGAAAGAAGCGGAGTCGGACGATGCCCCTCCTTATAATTGGAATATTGTCATAGTGATATCACCTTTCTAGATATTATTTTATTGAAATTGTTGAATTTATACAACTTGAATTTACTAGGTTTTAAACCTAACACTTCTTCTTATTGACATGTATAGTAGATCCTCGTAGTGGCGAGTCTAAAGGCCAGTGAGTTGCTTGAACACCATCTAGCAGTATGGGTGAAGTTAGCATTTTTGGAAGTGTCGTCATCCTTTTAAAGATAGCAGACTTTGGTGGTTGATGTAACCCTCGACTTAAATATAGTTCTAGTTAGAATTAGATAGAAGTCTATAATAATCTGATATTTGGCTTTTGATTATTCATTATCTTGTTTTAGAGAGAGAAAGTATGGAAGAATATTCGGAATTGATTAATTTGAAATGAGTTGTACACAACTGTATTTAAGGCCAAACACACCTACCAAAACACTCCTACCAGCAATTAACAAAAAGACTCAAATACCCTTATACAAAATAAACATAAACTGTAATATGCCCCTTCAAGATGAGCATGGAGAACATATGTTCTTCAATGCCATCTTGGAAATCAAATGATGCAGAGTAACTTTAGGCAGTGACTTGGTAAAGATATCCGCAACTTGAGAAGACGATTGTATATGCATTAATCTGAGAAATTTGCCTGCCACCTTTTCTCTCACGAAATGACAATCGATGTCAATATGTTTGGTTCTCTCGTGTAAAGTTGGGTTTGTAGCTATCTGTCGAGCAGACTTGTTGTCACAAAATAACGAGATCGAGTTTGGATGATGTACATCCAAATCACGTAACAAATACTTGAGCCATATGAGTTCTGCAGTAGTGGAAGCCATAGCCCTATATTCAGCTTCAGTTGATAGTCTTGAAACCGTGGGTTGTTTCTTGGATTTCCAGGAAATCATTGAATGTCCAAGGAAAATGCAAAACCCTGTCACTGATCTACGAGAATCAATACATTTTCCCCAATCAGAATCTGAATAAGCTTGCAATTGGCATTTAGAATTTGCAGAGAAAAATAATCCTTGTCCGGGTTGCTGCTTCAAGTATCGAACCAGAAGCAAGGTCGCATGCCAGTGTCGAAGGCGTGGTCTAGACACGAATTGTGATAATTTTTGAACAACAAAAGAGATATCAGGTCTGATTACCACATGATACAATAGCCTTCCAATCAACCTTCTATACTTTGAAGCATCTTCAAGAGGTTCACCATCATTATCATTCAACCGAGCCTTCGAGTCCATAGGAACATGACTTGGTTTACTACCAAGTAAACCTTATCCTCGAAAATTTGTAGAGTGTACTGCCTTTGTGAAATTGAGATACCTTCAACAGATCTTGCAATTTCCAGCCCTAAAAAGTACTTCAATTTACCCAAGTCTTTTAGCTTAAAATTACAACTCAATTGATTCTTGATATCAAGAATAGCTGACGGTGATGCTCCCGTGATGATAATATCATCAACGTACACTAATAAAGAAACGAAATTTTTGCCACTCCCTTTGTGAAACAACGAATAATCCGCTTTGGATTGTTTAAATCCAACATTAATCATAAACGTTGAGAATTTAGTATTCCATTATTGAGAGGCTTGTTTCAAGCCGTAAATGGATTTATGTAAACGACAAATGGGTTTCGTTCCTGGTGGAAATTTCTCACAGATTTGATAATTCCTTGAGGTATGTCTATGAACACCTCATAGTCTAAATCCCTGGTTTAAAAAGCGTTGTTCACATTGAGTTGAACCAATTCCCATGAACGAATTGCTGCTAGTGCAAGTAGAGTCTTGACTGTTACCATTTTGGCCACAGGAGAGAACGTGTCAACAAAATCAACTCCCTCCTGTTGATGAAATCCCTTCGCCACAAGACGTGCCTTATAATGTTCAATGTTACCGCTTGGTCCATATTTAAGTTTGTATACCCATCTGCACCCCACTGTGTGTTTTCCTTCTGGCAAAGCAACAACAGGCCAAGTCTTATTTGATTCCATGGCATCAAGCTCTTCCTTCATTGCAGAATACCATTCTTTATGTTGCATCGCCTGCACATACGACTTTGGTTCAACATTGGTAGAAACTGCCATCACAAAGCTTCGATGTGCTTTCGACAATGAGCCATAACTCAAGTAGTTAGCGAGTGGATAGAGAGTTTTAGATGCACCATGACCATTACTGCTATGGTAGTCTCTTAAATATGACGAGGGTTGACGATTGCGTGATGTACGACGAACTTGTTCATGAGTTACAACCGGAATCGATGTAGGTTCACTAGACTCGTTAGATACATCATCAGATTGACCCACTGTTTGTAATTCAGTCTGATGATGAGAAGAAACATGTTCAACTGAAATATCATCATCTACAGGTACGGGTAAGACACTATAAGGCAGAATCTCTGGAGTTTGTAGATGAGGACCTTTTGCAAATGGAAAGATATCCTCATGAAATACAACGTCTCATGAACAAAAAAACCCGTTTAGAATGAATGTCATACAATTTGTAAGCCTTCATACCAAGTGGGTATCCAAGAAAAACACATGGTGTGATACGAGGAGCGAACCTGTGTCTTGATGAAACCGATGTGGATGCAAAGACTAAACAACCAAATGCCCGTAACATTGAGAAATCCGAGGGAACTCCATATAGTTTTTTATAGGAAGATAAATCTCCAAGCAATTCAGATGGAGTTCGATTCATCAAGAAAGTGGCAGTCATAATACATTCAGACCAAAAATGCATTGGAACGTTGGATTGAAACATCAAGGCACGAGCAACATTTAGTAAGTGTTGGTGTTTCCATTATACAACCAAGTTCTGTTGGGGACGACCAACACATGATTTTTGATGAAGAATACCTTTTTCAACAAAGAATGTATCGAAATTTAACTCCGTAGCATTATCTGAACGAAATCATTTAATCTTTGCATCAAACTGAGTGAGGATCAGATTATAAAACATGGGTATAATGCCAATCACATCAGATTTGTGCTTTATTAGATACACCCATGTAAAACGAGTATAATCGTCTACAATTGTAACAAAATATCGATGCCCTTGATAAGACGCAACATGAAAAGGGCCCCAAATATCACAATGGATCAGATCAAAACGATTATTACTGATATGATTCAAAGATACGAAAGGAATTTGTCTTTGTTTGGACAATGGACAAACAATACATATGTCATCCTGTTTTGTACTCGCATTATTAAGTCCCAACAACAACTTTATTGCTATCAATCTCTTATTACTAGGATGGTCAAATCGTTTATGCCAAAGATCTAAAGAAACATGATTCACAGTTGCAATTGGAGATTGAGACGAGCCGTGAATATTCAGCACGTACAACCCTTGAGTTCTTCTAGTTATGCCAATCATCTTCTTTAACTTGATCTCCTGGATCATCGCTTGACTATTATAAAATTTAACCATCAATTCTCTGGTGGCAGTTAAATCACTGACTGAAAGTAAGTTCAAACGAAACTCCGGAACATAAAGAACATTCCGAAGTACTATCATGTTATGTAGATTGGCATCTCCCGTCTTCGAAACAGGAATCGTAACTCCGTTAGGCAAAGTTACCATGAAATTTTTAACATCCCGAACATTTGTTAAAACTCCAATATCATGACAGATATGCCGTGATGCTCCTAAATCTATGATCCAATCTTGTGATATAAGATTATGTGAAGAAAGAGATAAGGAATAACAATTACCTTGTGCCTCGTTCTTAAAATCAACAGATTCACCAATCATGTTAACAGAGCACATATGGCTTGAAATGACATTAACTCTTGACATTGAGTTGGTGAAAGTCCTTTTATGACATTGTTCAAACCATTATCCTTAGCTTCTGACTCTACTGATTCATGATTTGCCTTTGACTGTTTCTGTTTATAACCGACAGGATATCCGTGCAACTTATAACATCTTTCCATGATATGTCCTACAATTTTACAATGTGAACAGAATGGACGTTCACGTCCTCCCTTGAATCCATTATTTGATTGAGTCTTTTGAGGAACATATTTAACATTGAACACTAGTGTTTGTTGCCCCATACTGTTTATAGTCCTCTATTGTTCTTCTTGAATCACTAGAGAGAAAACTTTATTGAGTGCCGAAATAGGATCCATTAGGAGGATTTGACTTCGGATCTGTGAAAAAGACTCATGTAGTCCCATGAGAAAAATCATTACTTATTCCATCTGAAAATACCGTTCAATTTCTTTAACACCTCCGCACTCACACTTTCGTATGAACAGTGAGGCCGAAATTGAACAAGTTCTTCAACAAGGGACTTTAGTTTAGTAAAGTAGACTGCTACTGGATCCAGATGTTGTGCAAGATTCATAATCTCACGCTTGATCGAGAAAATATTTGGACCGTTGCTTTGCCTGAAGCGGTTACTTAGATATGTCCAAATTTCCAGAGCCGTTTCTGCAAACATGACGCTAGCGGCTATATCTTTCGAGACTGAGTTCAATAACCAGGATTTTATGATGCTATTGTTACGCATCCACGAGTTCAACAAAATTTGATCACTTCCATCAGGTTTTCGTAACGATCCGTCAACAAAACCTACTTTGTTTTTGGCAGCAAGAGCAATAAGCATAGCTCTCCGCTATGCCGAGTAGTTATCTCCAGTCAAGAGTTGAGAAACAAGAACTTAACCTGGATTGTCCGAGTGATGTAAGAAATACGGATGGATCCTGTCATCAATGGCATAAACTGATGTTGAATTTAACGATCCAGAGACTGGTAGAGCGGATGTTGAACTTGAAGATCCAGACATGATAAAAAAAAGGGGGAAAATCGAAAAGATGATCGGAAAAACCTAAAAACAGCGAGAGCAAAGCTCTGATACCATTTTAGAGAGAGAAAGTATGGAAGAATATTTGGAATTGATTAATTTGAAATGAGCTGTACACAACAGTATTTAAGGCCAAACACACCTACCAAAACACTTCTACCAACAATTGACAAAAAGACTCAAATACCCTTATACAAAATAAACATAAGTTGTAATACATTGATACCCTTAAGGAGTAAATACTTGTAGTTTGTGGTAACTCCGATGGTTTTACCGAGATTTAAATTTACTGCCATTTTTAAAAGCCTTAGGGGTGTTACAGTTTTGTTCTCATGTTTTCACCAAAAAAAATCATCCTCACAGGAACTCAATCTTATATATAGGGTTAGGTTTTGGTAAAAGAAAAATCAAATTTTCTTATGAACCGTAGGAAGTGTTTTGTTAGAATGTTCACATATGTTAACATCTCATGTTAAGATGTGTTGATTTATTTTAATTTATGCTAACTTATTTAAACATTTTTCCATGCTAAATTTTAACTTTTATGCAATCCATTTTATTTATTATATATATATATATATATATAGGGGTAGATTTAAACGAGAAGATAGTCAATTTGCGAGAAGGCGAGAAGGAATAAGAGCCACATAATTTATTAATTAAAAAATAGCATATATAAATTATTTTTTTAAAAATTAGGATAATTACAATTTGAATTGGATAAATCTTTAAAAATCTCATAATATCTATTAAATTTATTTATTTTTTAATTTTAATAAATTCATAATTTTTATATCAAATTTATCTTATTATTTTCTAGTTAAAATCATAATTTTCATCAAATATCATATGTGATATCCATAACTAATTCATTATTTATTTCACCATTTTTTTCTCTATTTTTTAGATTTACGTTTTGAATCACATGTGATTAACTTCGTTTAACATGTGATATATTATTATGTATCACATATGATTCCACTAGGTGGATTTTTGTAAATATCATATATGATAATATATGTCTGAATATAAATGACGCATAATCACATGTGATAATATTTACATCACAAAAAGATCTAAATATAAATATACATAATCACACATGATTAACTAAAATATATACCACATGTGATAATATTTACATCACAAAAAGATCTATAAATAGAAGTATACATAATCACATATGATTAACTAAAATATATACAATTATCACATGTGATAATATTTACACCACAAAAAGATCTATAAATAGAAGTATGCATAATCACATATGATTAACTAATATATATATATATATATATATATATAGAGAGAGAGAGAGTGACAATCATTTGAAAACCTTTTAAATAATGCAAACTTACAAACTCATCTACACCATCGGAATTTTTGATCAACGGTTGAGGATTTTTCGTATTTAATTTTTTTTTTAAAATAGAAAAATGGTAGTTTAGGAATAATTTTAACTATTTAAAATTTATTAATTAATTTAAATTAATTTATTTATGGTTAGAGTATATCCTTAATTATCTCTCCATAATTACCTAACCCCCCCCTCTCTCTCTTTCTCTCTCCCTCTCAAAATTCCGGCCATCTCTCTTTCTCTTTCAAAAATCCGGCCACCGTTTTTTTCTTTCTCTCTCAAAAATCCGGCCACCATAGGAATCCGGCCACATTGATGAACAAGAAAGTGAACACGTCTCTCTCTCTCTCTCAAAAGTTCCGGCCACCATGATGAACAATAAAGTGAAATTGAAGAGGATACCAAACTCCGGCGAATCCTGCTAAACTCCGGTGGGTTTTATGCGTTTTCATTAATGGGTTCATATGTTTTTTTCTCATATGAAACGTGAAAATTTCGTAATAATCATATATTTTTATATAACTTCGTATATTTTCATTAACGATTTCAAATTTTTTCATAACACGGTTTCATATATTTTTCTCTCGTATAAATAATCGGATTTTTAAGTTTCATATATTTCTTCTATATGAATATTCAAATTTTTTTTCGAAATAATCACATATTTTCAAAGTTTCATATGTTTTTTCTCGTATCAATCGTGAAAATTTAGAAGTTTCATATGTTCTTTCTCATATGAAACTCGCCAGAAATGGTGGAGGTCGCCGGAGTGGGAGGATGTCGTCGGAGCCCGGAAGTGGATGGTGACAGGGGATCGTGTGTGTGTGTGTGAGAGAGAGAGAGGGGGAGAGATAATTAAGGAAGTTGGTTATTTCCTAAAAATACGAAATTTGTAAATGAACAAAAATACCCTTGGGTTGCATAGTTTGCACTAATAAAAAGTTTTAATTTGAAGGAGCCTATATATATATATAATTATCACATGTAATAATATGATATGTGATATGCATAAATATTCATATAATGATATCACGTGTGATATTTGGTTAAAATTGTGAATTTTTTTTATTAAAAATATATTTAGAAAAAAAATTAATAAATAATTGAAATTACAAAATAAATAAATCTAAAAGATATAATGAGAATTTTAATGATTTATCCAATTTAAAATGATAATTATCCTAATTTCTAACTATTTTTTATTTTTTATTTATGGTTTTTTTAATTAATAAATTATGTGACCCACATTCCTTCTCGCCTTCTCGCAAATTAGTTTGCTTCTCGCATGATCATCCCTCTCTCTCTCTCTCTCTCTATATATATATATATATATATATATAGGCCTTCATGTGAGGACTTGTAATAACCGCGAAGATCAATCTAAACCACTAATCAATATAAGTAAAGGGTTATTGCTAAACAATGAATTTTTGCACTTTTATATAAATAAGACCAACAATATTTAAAAATAAAAGGACGATTTAAGGCCTATTTAGGGACTGTACAAATCTCTCTCATTTATCCTCTCTCCGGTTAACTTTCCTCTCTCTCGTTATCAATGTAACATACACACACAATATAAAATCCATAAAAATGTGAACAATTTTGAACACAAGATGAACATTCTCTTTTACTGAACTATCGGGATCATCCATCCGCCATAAAAACCATAAAAACTATTTGAATAATTGTGAACACACCGAGAAACCTAATTAACCATCAAAACTAAAACCACACCAACCACCATGATTGTAATATTGGTATGTAATCATTGTAACAATCCGAATTCGCAGAAATAATGCATAAACGACTTTAATATAAATCAATGCCAAACGGCCCCAAAACAACAATTAAAAAAAACAAGGTTTGCGAAAACAACCTATTACACAACTGAGATTTAATACAGAAAACTAAATCTGGGATCTAGCAAACAATCTTCTCCTACACCACGCTTCTCGCCTACAACTTCTCTTCGCCCTTGCTAGAACCCTCTGTCGGGTACTTTCCTGAAAATGTTTTTAGTTTGGAAAAAAATGAGGGTTAGACCGTAAGGTCTAGTGAGTTCCCTCTAATACAGTTCACGCTAAAGCCACATAAAAGATTTATCGAAACATAAACCAATTCAGCCTTTAAAATAATACATCATACTTACAAACACGTTTCTGGCACACACTACCATCACGCGGAGGTGACAACGTGTCTGGCTCATGCTACCTTATTTGGGACACCCCCCAATGGCATATACGGGACCCCCCCCCCCGGTATGAGCACAGGCGGGACACCCCCCGACTTGGCCATCTCGCTAACAACAATGTATGCATAATTTTCCACATATCAAGAACGATAAAAACATAACTCGCATTAAATGATAAAACATAACTCGCATTTAACAAAATCTCGCATATATAAAATATCACATAATCATTAACGAGGATTAGGTTAGAAAAACTCACCTAGTTTTATCTAACTTCCTTACAAGCTCCAACCTTTATACCGGACCATAAGAAAGAAAAGAATAACAAACTCAGACAACACTCTCTGGGTTAAACTTTCTACCGGGTACGCTACCCGGATCTGTACCTGGGGTCGCCTGACACCCGGACCCTCTATCGCTGACAAACAAACTTATGTCGGGGTCAACCGACTCCTGGGTTCTCCCGACCCCTACCTCCTGAGATTAATACCCACCCGGGCTCCCCGACACCCGGGTCCCCCACTCCGTCTCCCGGGGCTTAGATCTCCCGGGCGCCCCGACTCCCGGGGTCCTCCGCCTGGGTCCACTCACTTCCGACTCCCGGGATTTGAAGTCACTCCCGGGTCTCCCCGGTCGAGTAACTCCCGGGATCCCCGAGTCCCCTTTCCAGATCGGCTAGGTCGTCGGCTGGGGGCGACGATTTGACAGAACCCACGTCGGGGCATCGAATTTTGGGCGACAAAATCGACACACCCACACCCACACAAGAATCGCCGATCTCACCTGTCCAACCACACTACTTGCAACGAAAAAAATCATATTACTATTTTGCAATGAGACCAATTGATAGAACCCTTTCTCAAATAGGGAGTAAATTGGTTACTCATCCATGGAACAAATCTTATGCTTAGACTCCCATTTCTCAAACTAAAGATAATAGCAAGAGATTTAGGGCTTACCTTGAAGGGAATCACTACAACTTATCTTCAATTGATGATTAGCTCTCTTTTCCTTCCTTCTTTTCTCCAAAATCTCCTTAGCTCTTCATTGTACTCCTCTTAGCCGACTCAAAACAATAGCAAGAATTAGGGGACTAGGGCTTTAGGGTTAAAACCCTATTTACCCAAAATTACAATATAGCCCCCACCCACTAGGCTTTAAACAAACTCTCACTCAACTTCCATTTTATTACTTTAAAACACGGTTATTACAATATCTCCCCCTCAAAAGAATTATGTCCCGGAATTCCATCGACAAACAAATTCGGGTACTGGGACCTCATATCCAATTCCAACTCCCAAGTTGCCTCTTGTCCTCTAAGATATTGCCACTGCACTTTCACAAGACGAATCTCCTTATTCCTTAGCTTCTTCACTTTATGGTCCAAGATGGCCCCCAACTTCTCTACATAGCTCATTTTATCATTCATACGAATATCATCCAAAGGTACAATTACACTGTCTTCAGCTACACACTTCCTCAGATTCGACACGTGAAACATAGGGTGGACACCCTGCAACTCATCAGGTAAATCTAGTCTATAAGACACTTTTCCCACTCGTGCTATTGTGTCGAAAGGCCCGACATACCTAAGCCTCATCTTTCCTTTCTTCCCAGAATGATCCACATCCTTCCAAGGCGAGACTTTTAACGTTACCTTGTCCCCCACTTGGAACTCAAGACTCATACTTTTCAATCTAATCAACTTAGCTTCACTCAGTCGCCCAACCCATTCTGATCAATTTCATAATCGAAACATATCCATCGGAAAGGATTTGTCTAACATATTTGTAACGTATCCAAACAACTAAATCAGATATTTTCTGCTTTGTCCACACACCTGGACTCACGGTTTTAAAACGTGTCACACTAAGGTTTCACACACAATTTCACTTCTTAGAAGAAAGAATTTTACCAAAGTCAACTCCCTCGACCATATGCGTTCCTGACTAAAATAATAACCATTCAACTTGCCAACATAACATATAGCCAACCTTAGTTATTACAATAAACTCACAGTTATGAGTTTCTTCATCCGGTAACCTGCCATTGCAAAGTAGCTTCTCTCAGTGCGACATACGTCTAATGCAAAAGTACTTTCTTTACTGAACCACACAAATCACAACCAAACGGTGCTACCCAACTCATACGAAGTATACATACATTTCCCCAAAGGTCCTCACCCTATTCCCACATAAATAAAAGGAAATTCCATATTTCATCACCTTCATAGTCTACTAGCTCCAACTGAACAGAACATAATGATACTCACTTCAATTTCTCATCGCATCCAACAATCGTTCGATCATATTTGTAATAACTTCAACCTTTACTCGCGCAACAGGGAGTGACCATGCTCACCAAAAACTATTCCAAATAGCTTAACACTGGACTACATGTTCACTTGGAACCTTTTCCACACAATACCCAACCTGACACAAAGGTCTTTGATAGGCCCTTTTGTTTACCTCAGGGTGAGACTGATAATACCAAAAAGCAAGTATACAAATTGGTACTATGTCGCCTTTCAAGTGATAAAAGTGGTAAAATACCAGATATCGTCCCACAGAGATTGGATTAAAAAGTGTGTTAAAAGTATAATGAAAGATGAGATTTCAGATGATGAATTTGAAGCAATATTTTGATCGGTTGATTAACACACGATTACTTTAACAAGAATAAACGAGAAGCAAGGGTGTAAGACTTTTGATGGTATATGAATCCAAAATCCAGCAGGTCAATGCTACAGCACTTGTTATAGCATGATGCTATTTGAGTGCTGCAGCATGCTTCTGACTATAACTAGTTTTATTATTGATTTCAAGACACGTTCCTCTCGGACTCTCACCATCCCATTTTTCCAGTGGCTATGAACCATCTCATCTCTGAGCAAGGTTCCAGATAAGGGAATGATGGGAATGGAGTTCTCAAAATATACGGCGAAACAAATTCTCTTCGTTAAAAGTTACTCTTTCGAAATAACCCCCGTACCTCCCAAGTTGATGTATTCCAAGTAGCTTATCTCTAAGTCTACTCCATTTTAACCCTTTGAAAAAGTGACTACTTATCAAGAATGGATCATTTTAAATAACACAAGTAACAACTCTCGTTGCAAGTAACTCTTTCGATATTACCTCCCATGTCATTCAATTTGACGTGCTATTCAATGGCCTATCTCTAGGTCCATGACACTATTACACTATCAAAATAATCATTTTGACAAGGAGTTTTGTTATCTTGATAAAACTTGAGTTGGAATAATAAAATTTCGTTAAAGTCACAAAAACCCACTTTCTTTTAGGTCCACATAACCACCATTTGTCTCACACCCAAGCTAAGATGATTAGCTACTCATTACAATAAAGAAATAAAAACTACTACTAAGAATTACAACGATAAACATAATGGAAATTGCTCTTGAAATGTAAATGACTTGAAAGTATATAAATATATATATATGTGTAACTAAAAATGTAAAGACGAGAACGTAAATTACAAGGAAATGGAAATGACAAGAAAGTAAACTTGTAGATAAATACAATAAATTTTAACTACTAAAATCTAGAACAAAAGAGAAAAGAAAAGGCTAGAGATGCAAGATGAAGAAGGAATAATACAACTAAATAAAAGGTGCAGGTGCTGTTTCAATGTTGCAGCATGCATATTCAAACATGAAGGTTATATAAAGAAGATGAAGAACACAATAACCATGCATGATTTCTGGAAATTAAACGAACAAGGGACTGGAATGGGACCAGTTCGTGAATCAAACAGAAAGTAGAAGGAGTACAATAAACATAACAAGATTGAAAGCTTAACATAAAATATGAAGAGCAAGATGAAGAACATAAACACTAATACTTGAAATTAACTAAAAAGTAATTCAAGAACACCCCCAAGCTACCATCGATCAGATGCAAAATACTTGAAAGAACAAAAACTAAGATGATAAGAGTTGATGGGAGAAGATGTAGGTGATGTCCCCTTAAGAGCAACTAAGCACTCCTTTTATAACAAAAGGGAGTGGCAAACTTGCAATTTTAAGGGGAATCTAATTGTACTTACCTAGTCTAAGCCTACTAGAACTACCAAAGCTTGTCCCCATTTAACCAACATATTACAAACCATATTAACTAGTGTTTAGAGATTACAATCAGATTAGTTCCATGCCAAAAATCAGATTATGCTCCATCCTCTTTCATTCTTTCATCAAAACCATCAGCTCCATGCTGTTTCCATGCTGCAGCATGCCCTGTTTCCAAATAGATTTTCAAAAGATAACCAAAGTTAGCCTACAATCTTCATAGAACAAGCAAATCACACAATTTAAGCTCCAAGACACAATAAATGGAAAATAAGATAGAAAATGACTCAAAGTGGGATTTGAAAATGAAAAATCCTATCTAAAAGGTTAAAAGAAATGTGCTTAAGTACTCAAAATTGAGTACTTATCACCACCCCAAACTAAAAACTTTGCTTGTCCCCAAGCAATACAAAGAACAAAAGAAAAGACATTAAATGTGAAAGTTTTGCATTGGAATACATTAGGTGTATATCATGAGTTTGAATATGCCAAGTCTACATCATATAGCCTTTCATAAATCCAAAGTAACCAACAATCTCATCCTATGTGCTTTGACATGAACCATATGCTAGCCTTATATTCTTTTTGTTATGGACACACATCCTACATCATACCTCCTTCATGGTTCTGAGTGTATGGGTTTCTCTCTTTTGGCTCTTTCTTTCCTTTCCATGCCTTTTCTCACACATGTACCAACACTTGAAATTTTTCAAATTTTTGTGCATTTTCTGTTGGTACATACACCAGCCCCTATGGGACTTTTGTGGTGTTGAATGCCACTTTTCATGGCTTTTCTTGTGCCATATTAGACACCCCCCTACCCCAAACTAAGAATTCTGCAATGTCCTCATTGTAGGAAGGAAAAGTGTTTTGTTTTTGATATTTGGGTGGCTATGGTGCAAGAAAAGAATATATGCTATTGAGTGTGATATGTGTAGAATGTGATCCAAAATGTGTCCCAAGCAACTATTAGGCTAGTTCTAGCATGCATTTCTTCTAAAAGTGAGATGTTTACTCATGAAATTATTATGGATATACAACTTAACTAATCATAGCAACACATGATCCAATGCAAACAAAACAAACCTATAAAAATTAAAAGACTCATCCCAGACTAAAAACTAAAAATAAATAGACATGGAGCAAAAACAAGGTGTGATTTAAACCTGTCCTACTCAGGTTGAGTAGGCTGTTTGTGGCCAACAGGGGCTGCAAGTGAGACTGCTAAGAGGTTGGAGGCTGCAGCACCAATGTGAGCACTTTCTTCTGCTGCCAATTTGACCTTCAAATCTGCTATCTCTCTCTTCTGTCTTTTCACCATCCTTTTCAGCTTCTTTACTTCAGCACTCTCCTCCTCTTGATCCTTTCTCATTCTGCTATCAACCATCGACTGCACCTCCACCTTGAGATCTTCTAGCCTTTCTATGAACTCATTCCTTTGTTGAAGGACTGTGTCCATAAGATTGCTATTTTGAGCCAAGACTTCTTGCATCATTCCCACCATCTCATTGGCCCCAACACCCTTTTCTTTCCTGTCCCTCAGCCTCTGGACTGCCTTCATATCCATTTGGAACCTTTCTCTTTGTTCCTTGACCACCAAATCATCAATATACCGAGGCACCCCCATCTCAGTTAGCAGTTTGGTTAACATCCCAGGGAAGTAGAACTTTCCCCTGGATTTTGATCTGGTAGAGCACTCTCTTATGCTTCTCATGATGATCTTTCCGAAGTTGATGGTTTTTCCTGTCACAAGACAATAGAGTAAAAGCATCCTTTCCACAGTAATAAAGGTATCATGAGAGGTTGGTGAGATGGTGTGCCTCACAAAATTGATCCACACATTGGAGTCAGCTGTGAGGTTTGAGGCTCTGAAGGTCCTTAACATCATATTTGTATGGCTTTCCCAATTAGTTTTAGGCTTTCCCAAAACTGCAACCACTTCAGCAAGGTCACTGGCAGTGGCCTTATGCACAAGTGCATAATACTCTGTTTTCTTTGGTGGGTTGAGTTCTAGGAATTGGTTGATTCTTTTGGCAGTGAGGTGGACAGTGGTTCCTCTAACATGGATCTTTGAGGCTGAGGTTACAGACATTTCACAATAGAATTCTCGAATGAGGGTGAGGTTGTAGGAATCATACACATGGCACAACTTACTAAGACCTTGGGTGTCAACTACTTGCCTTATGAAATGGAATTCCCTCATACTGTGTTCATCTATTCCTTTCTCGGGGAATCCAATTTTTGTTTGAAATTTAGGCCACATCTTGGCTGCAGCCTTGGAGCTGAACCCATTGTGAGGTGAGGTAGGCCTTGGCAACAGAGTTACAACAGGTTCCTCTCTTCTCTTTTTTCCTCTCACAGACTGCTCATGCTGCAATGATGCTGCAGCATAGCAGTTGGTATCTGTGGGTTTTGTTCCAGATGGTTCCCCTTCAACTATCACTCTCTTGGTCCTTTCACTCTTTCTAGTCCCTTCCCTGATGGTTTTCCTGGCAAAGACCTTTCCCAATCTCTTTCTTTTCTTAGTTGGCTTGACTACCACTGGCTCTTCTTCCTCAGTCCACACAACTTCATTCAAAGGGAAATCCATAAATGGGTCCTCATGGTTTTCACCTATATCTCTATCCACATTCATATTTTTAATGATGGTTTCCTCACTTCTTCCTATCCCAATGCCATCAATAGGGTTCTCAATATTCTTTTCAACAGTAAATCCCTCAAATGGGTCAAGACTCTCAACAGTCATTCCTACTTCTTCAACAGTTGGTCTAGGCATTGGGTTAATGGTGACCATTTTGTCAGTAGAGTTCAATGGCCCAAATGAGCTATCGAACTCAAACTTTCTGAAATGATCAACATTCACCTTTGTTGAAGAGATAGGCATTCCAGACTCATCCTCCGAACATGAGGTGATCAGGCCATCGACCATAGATTTTTGAGCAGGGGAAGATACCTGAGATTCTGCAATGGTAATGAAGTTGGGATGGAGAATAACCGCAAATGGATTACTTTCTGGAATCTCCCCTGTTGTTGTCGCTCTGTCCGAAATTCCTTCTCTTTCGGCCATTAGAGAACCCTCGATGTCAGAAGCATTAGGGAATAGGGTCTGCGGAGTGATAATGTGGAGGAATGGTCGAGTTTGTGCAGGGCTGGAGTTGTCTTCCGAAACCGTTGAAGGTCGAGGGTTGCTCGCGTTCGGGCTTTGCTCGACAGCCCTGGTTCGTGGGCTTCGTCTTCTTCCTTCACTATTAGGGTTTCGAGCCGTGGTTTTCTTTATCTTTGCCATGTTACAGGTTAAATCACTGAGAAAAGGGGAAGAATATGGTGGTTCTTGAGAGGATTTCGGTTTGAGAGGGAAGTGACAGGGAGTAAGGAGTGAGAGATAGGAAACGGTTATGTTTCAAAAAGAGGGTTTTCTGGAAGTTGAAAAGACAAAAGGTGACTTGATGGTGTCCTTATCTGATTTAATTTAGGGGATGCAAGCTGTAATTTAGGTGTAACTTGGGTAAAGACCATTGGATTTTTAAGGAAAAGTACAAAAAGGTATCTTTTGGAGGTTTCCTCATCATTGGAGCTATAAATTAGACATAAAGTCTAAAATTAGCTAAAAATATGATTTCACCCATTGTACTTTCCTTAAACAAACCCAAAATTTTTTTTTGTCTGATATAATCCCCAAATTTTCAGCTAGACATTCCCTTTTTCTTTGAAGACTCAGATCTCTGGTGCTGTAGCATTAGGATAGCATCCTCTTGTTTCCTCCTTTTTCCTAAATTAAGGCTGCACACTAACAAACAGATTACACAAGACTAATAAAGAAAATTGCTAAACTAATTAAACAAAGATTATTTACACAGATTTTGGAACTTTGAGATAGTTCCCATCTTGAGTGAAGCTTTTTAGCATAGAGTGACCATCTCCACAGAGCTATGCTGTGGAGATGCTACAGCATCATGGTATAGCTTTACTCTCTGGCCATTGACTTTGAACACACTATTGTTTTCCGGATTGACTAAGTCTACAGCCCCATATGGATATACTTTGTGGATGAGAAATGGGCCTGACCATCTAGACTTAAGTT
Organism: Arctium minus; assembly: GCA_954870635.1. NCBI lineage: Eukaryota > Viridiplantae > Streptophyta > Magnoliopsida > Asterales > Asteraceae > Arctium > Arctium minus. Next base: position 93,847,396 of record OX941086.1, on the reverse strand, counting down.
TACCTGGAAACAATTTCAGCCTAGAGTTGAACAAAAGACATTTTTGGCCTGCTTGCAACTCTCTGTGTCTAATCCTATTATCATGCCATTTTTTTGTTTTCTCTTTGTATAACTTGGCATTCTCATAGGACAAGTTCCTATGTTCTTCTAGCTCACAGAGTTGTAACTTTCTCTTGTTGCCAGCCTTATCTAAGTTCATGTTCAATTCCTTTATAGCCCAATATGCTTTATGTTCAAGTTCTAAAGGGAGATGACAGGCCTTTCCAAAGACTAGCTTGTATGGAGACATACCCAAAGGTGTTTTAAAAGCAGTTCTGTATGCCCATAAAGCATCATCTAGTTTGAAAGCCCAGTCTTTTCTGTTTGGTTTAACAACTTTTTCAAGAATCCCTTTTATTTCCCTGTTTGAGAGCTCAGCCAAACCATTGGTTTGTGGGTGATATGCAGTGGCAACCCTGTGTTTCACATGATATTTTTCAAGAACTTTACTCAACAAATTGTTTATAAAGTGGGTACCCTCATCACTAATTAGTGCCCGGGGGGTACCAAACCTTGTAAAAATTTGTTTTTGTAAAAACTTTACAACCGTTTTAGCATCATTAGAAACACATGCCATTGCTTCTACCCATTTTGAAACATAATCAACAACTACTAAGATATATTGACAATTGTTTGAAGGGGGAAAAGGTCCCATAAAATCTATTCCCCAAACATCAAACAACTCAACTTCCAAGATCCCATTCAAAGGCATTTCATTTTTCTGAGAAATGGAACCACTTCTCTGGCATTCATTACATCTTTGAACAAAATTATGGGAATCTTTAAAGAGAGTTGGCCAATAAAATCCTGATTGAAGCACTTTAGCTGCTGTTCTTTGGCCTCCAAAATGTCCTCCATAAGCTGATTGATGGCAATGCTGTAGAATTGCTGCAACTTCAGTTTCTGGGATACACCTTCTCAACAATTGATCTGTACCAAGTTTAAACAGAAAAGGATCATCCCATAAGTAAAATTTACAATCATGGAGAAATTTCTTAAGCATGTGATGAGTATAATCAGAAGGTATGATGCCACAGGCCAAATAATTTGCTATATCAGCAAACCATGGAAGTTGTGCCTGCACCATAAGAATCTTTTCATCAGGGAAAGTCTCAGTAATGCTTCCACCTTCCCTACTTTCAACAAGTTTCTCTAACCTGGACAAGTGATCAGCTACCTGGTTCTCAGTCCCCTTCCTATCAACAATCTCTAGGTCAAACTCTTGCAACAACAAAACCCATCTTATCAGCCTAGGTTTAGCATCTTTCTTTGATATCAAATATTTAATGGCAGCATGGTCGGTATGTACAATGACTTTTGCTCCCATCAAATATGATCTAAATTTTTCAAATGCAAAAACCACAGCTAATAATTCTTTCTCAGTTGTTGTATAATTAATTTGAGCTTCATTTAGGGTTTTGCTTGCATAGTGGATGGAATGAAAAATTTTCTCTTTTCTTTGACCTAACACAGCACCAACAGCCCAATCACTGGCATCACACATGATTTCAAAAGGTTTGTCCCATTCAGGAGCCACAACCACTGGTGCAGTTACCAGAGCTTTCTTTAAAGTGAGGAATGCATTTCTACATTCATCATTAAAATCAAACTTTTGGTCATGCTGTAATAATAGACATAAAGGTTTTGAAATTTTTGAAAAGTCTTTTATAAACCGTCTATAAAATCCAGCATGGCCAAGAAAGCTCCTGATACCTTTCACAGTTGTTGGTTCAGGTAGTTTTTCAATCACTTCAAGTTTAGCTCTGTCTACCTCAACTCCTCTTTTAGAAATTAAATGACCAAGGACAATCCCTTCTGTTACCATGAAATGACATTTTTCCCAATTAAGGACCAGGTCAGTCTCCTCACACCTTTTAAGACTCTGCTTTAAATTATCCAAACACTGATCAAAAGATGAACCATAAACAGAAAAATCATCCATAAATATCTCAATGGATTTTTCAAGCATATCAGAAAATATGGACATCATGCATCTCTGAAAAGTGGCAGGAGCATTGCAAAGTCCAAAAGGCATCCTTCTGAAGGCAAAGGTGCCATAAGGACAAGTGAAGGTAGTCTTCTCCTGGTCTTCTGGTGCTATGGCTATCTGGTTGTATCCTGAGTATCCATCCAAAAAGCAGTAGTATTCTTTTCCAGCCAACCTGTCCAACATTTGATCAACAAATGGTAAGGGAAAATGGTCCTTTTGAGTAGCCTTGTTCAGCCTACGGTAGTCCATGCAAATTCTCCATCCGGAGACTATTCTGGTAGGGATGAGTTCATTCTTGTCATTGGAAATGACAGTGATCCCTCCCTTCTTGGGTACACACTGGACTGGACTAACCCAAGAACTACTGGCTATTGGGAAAATAATTCCTGCATCTAACCATTTCAAAATTTCCTTTTTCACTACCTCTTTCATGACAGGGTTTAGTCTTCTTTGTGGCTCTATGGAAGTGAAGTTCTTGTCTTCTAAGATGATCTTATGTTGACAAATAGAGGGACTAATCCCCTTAAGGTCAGCAATAGTCCATCCTATGGCTTTTGTGTGCAACTTCAACATATCTACTAACTTCTTTTCTTGATGCAATTCTAGGGTGGCAGAAATAATGACTGGCAGTTTGTCTTCTCCTCCTAAAAAGGCATACTTCAAGTGAGATGGGAGTTGTTTCAACTCCAGGTCAGGTGGTGAGATTATTGATGGAGTAAATGACTTTTGTTCATTACTTTCCAGCAGCTCAAATGCTGCAGCATCCAAAGGGACAGACTTTTTCTCCAAGGTCTTATCCTCATCATCATCATATTCCTTGTCTAAGTCTCTCAAGGTCAGGTCTTCCTCATCCTCCTTTTCTATCCTACAAGCTTGTTTGACTCCCTCTTCATGACACAAGTCCTCAATGACACCTAGGCTTGAGCAGTCTTCTAGATCACTAGGGTATTTCAAAGAATTGAAGACATTGAATGTGACTTTTTGGTCTTGTAGTCTCATGGTCAATTCACCCTTCTGGACATCTATCAAAGTTCTACCCGTAGCTAAGAAAGGTCTTCCCAAAAGTATGGGAATATCCTTGTCAGCCTCAAAGTCTAAAATGATAAAATCAGCCGGAAAAATGAACTTATCAACCTGCACTAACACATCTTCAATCTTACCCTTGGGATATGCAATGGTCTTATCAGCTAGAATGAGTGTGACTGTGGTAGGTCTGGCCTCTCCTATGCCTAAGCTTTTGAAAATGGACAATGGCATAAGGTTGACACTAGCACCTAAATCACACAGTGCCTTCCCAACCTCTTTCCCTCCTATGGAACAAGGAATGGTGAAACTCCCTGGGTCTTTTTGCTTAGGGGGAATTTTGTTGGTCAAGAGAGCACTGCAACCTTCTGTGAGAGCAACAGTCTCATATTCATTCAATTTTTTTTTCTTGCTCAATATGTCTTTTAAAAACTTGGCATAACTGGGCATCTGCTCAATTGCTTCAACAAGAGGTATGTTGATATGCAATGCTTTGAAAACATCCAAAAATTTCTTGAATTGCAATTCCTCCTTCTCATTCCTTAACCTTTGGGGGTAAGGAATGTAAGGGGGAACTGGTTTGATAACAGCTTGGTTTGATTGTTTTGAGCAAGATGGATCCAGTATGCTTTTGGTCTTTGTTTCATTAGGTGAAATCACAACTGAGGTCTTTGGATTAGTCAAAGGTGGACTTGAACTTGTGATCTTAGGATCTTGATTTTCTTCTTGAATTTCTGGTATTGGAATTACAGGAATCTCTGGATCAGGAATGGACTTGGGTGTTTTCTCAAAATCTGTTTTGGTTGTTGGTCCAGATTCCTTTTCCACAGATTCAGGTAATTCTTTACCACTCCTAAGTGTGACAGCTTTCACATGTTCTTTTCCAGGAGCCTTGGGTAATTCTGTATTACTGGGCAAAGTGCCTGAGGCTCTATTGTTCTGATTAAGTGCAATTTGACTGACTTGTGTTTCCAAACTCCGGAGAGCTGCTTGAGTCTGACTCATGAATCCTCTCATCATTGCTTCAAGAGAGAGATTTGAGTCATCATGTGGAGGTGTATGATGTTGATTTTGAAAAGGTGGTTGAGTGTGCTGATTGTTTTGAAAACCTTGACTACGATTATTCTGATGATGATTATTTTGAAAATTTCCCTTGTACTGATTTTGAGAGCTACTTGCTTGATTTTGAAAATTGGAGTTCCCTTGGTGCTTTGGTGCTGGTGGATTCAAACATGGACTGTTCCAAGAGAAGTTTGGGTGCTGTTTCCAGCTTGCATTGTAGTGGTTGGAGTGGGGAGCAGGTCTGTTTTGCACAAAGTTCACAGATTCAGAATTATGTGGACAGTTTTCATAAGAATGCTCTCCACCACAACACACACATTGCACAGAAAGAACTGCTGAAGCAGGTGTAGGGACAGTCGGCTGTGCTCCTTGACCAGAAGTTAGATTTTTAAGCATGTTGGTCATGGAAGCAAGCTGAGCTGTCAATGCAGTGTATGCATCCACATCATGCATTCCAGCAGCTTTTCTTTGAGTTTGGGCCCTTGGATCAGCCCAGTGTCCATTGTTTGTTGAAATCTTTTCAAGAATCTCATACCCGGCATTGTAGGTATTAGAAGTAAATGCCCCTCCTGAAGTCGCATCGAGCATTTGTTTTGCATTAGGAACAAGCCCATTGTAAAACGTCTCGAGTTGAATACAGTAGGGAATGCCATGATGAGGGCATTTTCTCAACAATTCCTTAAATCTTTCCCACGCATCCGGAATAGCTTCATCATCCATTTGTTTAAACATGCAAATCTCATTTCTGGATTTAGCATTCCGGGTAGGTGGAAAATATTTTCGCAAAAATTTTTCGGCCATATCACTCCATGATGGTACTGAACCTGGTGCTAATGAGTTGAACCAAACTTTTGCCCGATCCCTTATAGAAAATGGGAATAGAGTGAGCCTTAAGGCATCAGCAGATACTCCAGGGATTAGAAAAACATCGGTGATTTCCATAAAGGATTTTAAATGCGAATGTGGATCTTCCGATGGCATTCCGGCAAATTGACCATTGGCTTGCAACATGTGAAACATGATGGGTTTTGGTTCAAAATGTAAAGTTTCTAATTGTGGCCTAATAATCCCGGAATTCAATTGCTCAAAATTAGGAATTGCATAGTCCATAATTCTTCCATCTTTTGAGTTTGCAAGATCAATGATGTTTTGTGGTTCAACATTACCAACAGATCCGGCCTCATCTTCCTCATCATTATGATTTTGGTGATTTTGAAACTGATGAGGTGGAGGATTTCCAAAAATTGGTGCATTATTTGCAAAAATTGGTGGTGGCCTGATTTGATTCATTAAAGGTGGTCTCATTTGATTTTCCAAAGGCGGTGGTTGATTTTCCAAAAGTGGTGGTCTAAGATGCATGTTTTCAAAACCCGGGGGAGGTCCTTCCATATTGAGAGGATTTGTGTTTTGAAAAGTTCTTTGAATTCTCCTTCTTTGACGGAAGGTTCTCTCAATATCTGGATCTAACTCAAAAAGTTCCCCGCGTTGTATTCTTGGCATGCACCACTTTTAAAAATCTTTTGAAATTCCCAAAGGTGGTAGAAAAACCAAATCTTTTAAAATACTTTACAAACACTTTTGACTTGCCAATCCCCGGCAGCGGCGCCAAAAACTTGATAGGCCCTTTTGTTTACCTCAGGGTGAGACTGATAATACCAAAAAGCAAGTATACAAATTGGTACTATGTCGCCTTTCAAGTGATAAAAGTGGTAAAATACCAGATATCGTCCCACAGAGATTGGATTAAAAAGTGTGTTAAAAGTATAATGAAAGATGAGATTTCAGATGATGAATTTGAAGCAATATTTTGATCGGTTGATTAACACACGATTACTTTAACAAGAATAAACGAGAAGCAAGGGTGTAAGACTTTTGATGGTATATGAATCCAAAATCCAGCAGGTCAATGCTACAGCACTTGTTATAGCATGATGCTATTTGAGTGCTGCAGCATGCTTCTGACTATAACTAGTTTTATTATTGATTTCAAGACACGTTCCTCTCGGACTCTCACCATCCCATTTTTCCAGTGGCTATGAACCATCTCATCTCTGAGCAAGGTTCCAGATAAGGGAATGATGGGAATGGAGTTCTCAAAATATACGGCGAAACAAATTCTCTTCGTTAAAAGTTACTCTTTCGAAATAACCCCCGTACCTCCCAAGTTGATGTATTCCAAGTAGCTTATCTCTAAGTCTACTCCATTTTAACCCTTTGAAAAAGTGACTACTTATCAAGAATGGATCATTTTAAATAACACAAGTAACAACTCTCGTTGCAAGTAACTCTTTCGATATTACCTCCCATGTCATTCAATTTGACGTGCTATTCAATGGCCTATCTCTAGGTCCATGACACTATTACACTATCAAAATAATCATTTTGACAAGGAGTTTTGTTATCTTGATAAAACTTGAGTTGGAATAATAAAATTTCGTTAAAGTCACAAAAACCCACTTTCTTTTAGGTCCACATAACCACCATTTGTCTCACACCCAAGCTAAGATGATTAGCTACTCATTACAATAAAGAAATAAAAACTACTACTAAGAATTACAACGATAAACATAATGGAAATTGCTCTTGAAATGTAAATGACTTGAAAGTATATAAATATATATATATGTGTAACTAAAAATGTAAAGACGAGAACGTAAATTACAAGGAAATGGAAATGACAAGAAAGTAAACTTGTAGATAAATACAATAAATTTTAACTACTAAAATCTAGAACAAAAGAGAAAAGAAAAGGCTAGAGATGCAAGATGAAGAAGGAATAATACAACTAAATAAAAGGTGCAGGTGCTGTTTCAATGTTGCAGCATGCATATTCAAACATGAAGGTTATATAAAGAAGATGAAGAACACAATAACCATGCATGATTTCTGGAAATTAAACGAACAAGGGACTGGAATGGGACCAGTTCGTGAATCAAACAGAAAGTAGAAGGAGTACAATAAACATAACAAGATTGAAAGCTTAACATAAAATATGAAGAGCAAGATGAAGAACATAAACACTAATACTTGAAATTAACTAAAAAGTAATTCAAGAACACCCCCAAGCTACCATCGATCAGATGCAAAATACTTGAAAGAACAAAAACTAAGATGATAAGAGTTGATGGGAGAAGATGTAGGTGATGTCCCCTTAAGAGCAACTAAGCACTCCTTTTATAACAAAAGGGAGTGGCAAACTTGCAATTTTAAGGGGAATCTAATTGTACTTACCTAGTCTAAGCCTACTAGAACTACCAAAGCTTGTCCCCATTTAACCAACATATTACAAACCATATTAACTAGTGTTTAGAGATTACAATCAGATTAGTTCCATGCCAAAAATCAGATTATGCTCCATCCTCTTTCATTCTTTCATCAAAACCATCAGCTCCATGCTGTTTCCATGCTGCAGCATGCCCTGTTTCCAAATAGATTTTCAAAAGATAACCAAAGTTAGCCTACAATCTTCATAGAACAAGCAAATCACACAATTTAAGCTCCAAGACACAATAAATGGAAAATAAGATAGAAAATGACTCAAAGTGGGATTTGAAAATGAAAAATCCTATCTAAAAGGTTAAAAGAAATGTGCTTAAGTACTCAAAATTGAGTACTTATCAGTCTTTCACTTTGAGCACTTCATCCACCTACCTTTTCCCACCTTCTTCTCAAAAATCCTAAACATGCTTCCAAAGCTCGGCTCACTAACAGGCGCGAGTTTTAGACCAACCGTACGATTTAGTTTTCTCAACACTAGAGCCATAATATACACCATCATCTCCTTCTCACACCCTCTCTAGAAGTTCATAAACCCACTACTGGCGAATCTGAAAACATAGATCCACATTTCTGTTTCAATTGTCAAACTTCTTAGTCTCCGATTACTCACTTATTTAGACATATTATCTTCTCTCTCTTCATGCTTGCATGGAACACTGCCAATCCAACATTACTTACTCCATTTTCTGACAATCCTAAATGTGTCAAAAGCACATTTACATTACTATGCTTAGCCAACGGTTTCCCACAATTCTTACACGAGATCTCCAACCAAGCCCTCTCAAACAATACTCAATGCTTGGAAGCGCAACGCAATTCTAGCTTTCCAAACAGGGTTGTCCTATCCGCTAGAATTTCTTCACCCCCAAAGGATACTTCGACATTCCCACGGATTATCATAACTACTACCATAACATCAAGAACTAATAAATTCAACATTTCCATCAATATCTTAGTGGAATAAGATACATTCACCCAGTAACTTATCGCAACTCAAGGACACATGGTTCCTCTTTTAGATAGCCACCACTATCACTCGAACATTATATTCTCACTTAGCAATACCACAATACCAACCAAACACCCATACATCTCAACAACACGCTCACCACTTTTGAATAGCTTGCCAGAAATCTCCGGGCGAGGATTCCCACCTCGCTCATTCTAGATCAACAACACGAGCCCACTACTTATTCTTCAGAACTCCTTACCACATCAAAGACTTGCACGCCTACCTTGGCATAAATATCGTTAACTTATCTACACAACCATCACCACCCTACATCTTCATCTATAGTCAATATCTTCATGATTAAATTGTACACATACTAAATACCTCCCCCTTCCTACTAACCATAACACTAATATTCGAAATAAAGTCATTTCACGACTTGGTCTTCTTCGAATATGAATAAACCATAGAATCTAATTCACCCAACATGCTCTCGACCAGTTGTGCAAAATACTTCACTCCTATACGAACCATCAAAACCTCATAGGAATTCACCTGTCCCCACTAGCGATCTTCCATTTTCGTAATGCCCACCCAAGATGGTCCAAAAGTATGCCAGGTACACACACTCCCCGAACAACCCCTTACTTCCACACTCAAAACTCAACTAATAACCATAGCCATTTCTTCAATTTTCAGTATCCTGACAACGACCTCAACAAATAGTCGTTGACTTCAACATCGACAGTCGACATGGTGATCCTTCGAAAATGTCTCCGTCCAACAAGGACTCCCAATGGAACCTACTTCCAACGCACCATAACTAATTATGTGCCCCATCGACTCTACACGTTGAAGGCACAAGATTCACTTGATACGTTGTTTAATTACAAGACCACCCCAAAACTCCGGCTCGTCGCTGATAACCTTTCATCAATGTACCACAACTCTACTTAACAACATATTGTTATAAGAAGTATCTTGCAGACATCGAATTCCACCCCAGACATAACCCCGCATCGACAACCGCATCTCAAGTTACCCGACAAGAGTGTTTGCTACCATTATACGAACCTTCCTAACGTTAAAGACCAAGACTTCCATCATTTCCTGCCCTTCCCTAATAGGAACATCAAGGTCATGAATCAACCATCAACAGCTCGAACGCCACACTTCCACTCTCAAAACTTTTCATCATCCTTGGTTGCAGCATTTCTCACAACCTAGAGAGTTTATATCCTTCATGCATGACAACACAAAAGTTTAAAACCTTTGACACACTTGAGAGTTTAGTGGGTACCACATTATGAAACAAGCTTGAGTGTACACGATACTACACCAGCATTATTGAATAGCCATTTACAACGATCTCGAAGATCGTTCATACTCAACTCCACGAGGAAATAAGCCTTATCCCACCAAAATCGATGTTGACACAATTGAAAATATTTTCAATGAAACTTTACTCATGCGATTTATGAAATTACGGCAAAATTACTTATATTGGGCGAGTCAGTCGACTCTCACCCTCGTTGGCATGACGAACATGTCCGTACCAGTCTCACTATAAAACCATGCGATCAAATGATATTATAATTTCCACAAAAAGTTAACTCATTTATAAAAGAAGTGAAATAATTCTGCAATTACCAAGTTCAAAATTTAATACACAACGCAATAAACTTGCCCTTTTCAATCCAAACACACGTTTACACGCGTCATCTCATTTTCAAAATGAATGAATCGCAAGGCGCACACACCCACAAATATATCGGACAAGAAAGACTCAATAAACTTGTTCGAAAACACAATGCATGATACTCCTTTTACATTGAAGGCTATTCACTCTCGTAAGGTCGACCTCTTACACTCACAACAATTAATCACAGACTCCTTATTTCTGACCAACTAGTCAGTTCCCTCACAAGTGCAACAACCTTCAGTACCATTGCTTCCGACATGCTTTCATGTCCAACTACACTAATACCACCGCGGCTAATGATTTGCAGATCCTGGGACTTCACTTGACTCAAATAGGCTAACCAATAATAGCCCCTTATCATTCTATCCTTACCCCAATCACCAAACAACACTACTATCATTTCTCAACCACCATTCCATTAACTAAATAGACAAAGACTCACCTCTGCTACTCGATACTAGTGCTGAAGCTCTCAAGATTCCAATTAATCGACGTATCACACTACCATAATGGAGACTCACTAGAAATTAGGAGCTCACCTCCAATCGGTTATTCTTCCCCTTTTTGGACCCAAGGAGTTATTCCTCAAGTCAAATTATCTATATCCTACACAATGCTCACCCCAAAAGGTGTTAATCTTAATACCACAAATGAGCTCACACAACACTCCAGAACCAACACTATCAGTTCAACGATAGGACTCACTACCAAAACTATACCCATCGATCATCTCAACATAATTATGAATTTACCTTACATGAGAGTCCTCTCCACCATTGTCACGATTCTCGATGATCAAAATCTACCTTAATGGCTTACTATGTCTCAGTTGTGTCCCTATACTCTACAGTTTAAGTTTAGGCTCATCCGGTCATCTAAATCCCTTAAACTATGGCTCTGATACCAATTGTAACAACCAGAACTCACATAAATAACGCATAAATGACTTTAATATAAATCAATGCCAAACGACCCTAAAACAACAATTCAAAAAAAAAAACAAGGTTTGCGGAAACAACCTATTACACAACTGAGAATTAATACAGAAAACTAAATATGGGATCTAGCAAACAATCTTATCTTACACCACGCTTCTCACCTACATCTTCTCTTCGCCCTTGCTAGAACCCTCTGTCGGGTACTTTCCTAAAAAGGTTTTTTGTTTGGAAAAAAAACGAGGGTTAGACCGTAAGGTCTAGTGAGTTCCCTCTAATACAGTTCACGCTAAAGCCACATAAAAGAATTATGGAAATATAAACCAATTTAGCTTTTAAAATAACACATCATACTTATAAACACGCTTATGGCACACACTACCGTCACGCGGGCTCATACTTCCTTATTTGGTGTTAGTGAATGCCCAAAAGCTAATCATAAGATGATTGTAATTTTGAGTTTTGTTTCATGAAAATAATAAATAAATAAAAGGCATTGCACAATTTATTATGTCTATGTTATATTATGTGTTTTTAGTTATTCATAATAAATAACCTTAGAATAATGTATTCTAAATGTCCCTGGTTAAATATTATGTTGGGTTTTAAGGTTGAAGTAATATGATAATGACTAGCATATGTAGGGATTCATATAGAGATATTGAATCTACATATGGGTACAAAATGGAGATTTTGTGTATCGGACGTGACTCGCTATGAGAACACTTCATTGGATGTCATGTGAGTGTCATAAGTGTTTCTCATGTGGTCAATGTACATGTAATTCTTTGACTTGAGAAATATGGAGTTTGCTATGTATGAGTAATATATTTTGACATTTGTTCTAATCATTCCGTAACTGGGTGACATAATTATTGTTGGGCAGGTTATAAATCACATGGTAGAACTAGCATGTATCGAGATAGGATTTGTCCCTCTTTTATGACGGGAGTGATGTCTCTGGGCCCCTTGATAAATATATACTAAGGAAATGCATGCATGCTCAGATAAATGATATGAGATATCAATTTATGTTTTTTTTAGTATATTAGGGAATTAAGAAACTATAGATTGGACATAACGAGAATGACACATTTAATGTCTCGTGTTCAATCTAGACATCAAGGACAAATGAATTAAATGTGTAAACTAAAATTGACTACAAATCGATAATTTGTTGTATCACCAATTCTCGTCATTTGGGTGACGATGATGTATTGCTAGATACCGCTCATCGTTTATAAATATAAATACGAGATTTATATTTATTACCAACATGTTGAGAACCCATTAGGTCACAGGCTTTGAACATATCCGGATAAGGAGTTTCAATAATTAAAATGTTTAATTATTATATCTGATTTGTATTGTTTAATCTGATTAAATAAAAATCAGATGTTACTTTGTTGGACATTAAATAAGTTGACTAGGTATGGTTATGTAAGAAAGTGATGGTGCATGGCCACTCTTACACTCAAGTAAGGTGTGGAGATGATGGTGATCTTTTAGGCCATACTTCCATCACCATATATAATGTATGACATTGTATACAATTGTTGTTCTTGCAATTCTCTCTAAAATCACCTACAACTATATGCTCCCTTTCCTTTCTAAGTTTTGAAACCGTGACTAGCATCACGAGAAGGTAAATGATTCGGATTGTTCGTGTGGATACCGTGGAGGCATCAAGCTTGCTTTGTTGCTGTGATTCAAAGTCTCGTTAACTGTGAGGTATAATTTCGAAACACCCGATTTATTCCGGTTCGTATGGATCCTTGGAGGGTTACGGTTTTATTTTCCACTGTGCTTGAGATCCCATAACCCAACATTTGAGACACCCCCCATGGCATATACGGGACACCCCCCCCGGTATGAGCACAGACGGGGCACCCCCCACCCCGACTTGGCCATCTCCCTAACAACAATGTATGCATACATTTCCACATATCAAGAACGATAAAAACATAACTCACATTAAATGATAAAACATAATTCGCATTTAACAAAATCTCGCATATATAAAATATCACATAATCACCAACGAGGATTGGGTTAGAAAAACTCACATGGTTTTACCAAACTTCCTTACAAGCTCCAACCTTTATACCGGACCCTAAGAAATAAAAGAATAACAAACTCAGACAACACTCTCTAGGCTAAACTTTCTACCGGGTACGCTACCCGAATCTCTACCCGGGGTCGCCTGACACCCGGGCCCCCTGCCGCTGACAAATAAACTTATGTCGGGGTCACCCCCGCCTCCCGAGATTGATACCCACCCGGGCTCCCCGATTCCCGGGTCCTTGCTCGGGTCCCCCGCTCCCTCTCCCGGGGCTTAGATCTTCCGGGCGCCTCGACTTCCGGGGTCCTCCGCCCGGGTTCAGTCACTCCCGACTCTCGGGATTTGAAGTCACTCCCAGGTCTCCCCCGGTCGAGTAACTCCCGGGATCCCCGGGTCCCCTTTCCAGATCGGCTAGGCCGTCGGCTGGGGGCGACGATTTGACAGAACCCACGTCGGGGTATCAAAATTTGGGCGACAAAATCGACATACACACCCACACAAGAATCTCCGATCTCACCTCCCCAACCACACCACTTGCAACGAAACAAAATCATATTACTATTTTTCAATGAGACCAATTGATAGAACCCTTTCTCAAATTGGGACTAAGCCGGTTACTCATCCAAGGAACAAATCTTATGCTTAGACTCCCATTTCTCAAACTAAAGATAATAGCAAGAGATTTAGGGCTTACCTTGAAGGGAATCACTACAACTTTTCTTCAATTGATGATTAGCTCTCTTTTCAATCCTTCCTTTCTCCAAAATCTCCTTAGCTCTTCACTGCACTCCTCTTAGCCGCCTCAAAACAATAGGAAGAATTAGGGGGCTAGGGCTTTAGGGTTAAAACCCTATTTACCCAAAATTACAATATAGCCCCCCACCCACTAGGCTTTAAACAAACTCTCACTCAACTTCCATTTTATTACTTTAAAACACGGTTATTACAATCATACACATTATCATAGTAATTTTGTGTGTTTCGCTACACCATGGCATGTGATTATGAAAAATGTATATTGGAACATGTGGTTGTATACATGATTTTTAGACTGATGCATTTCATATCCACAAACCAATGTTGTTCAAGATGGCAACAGTTTTGGGGGTACCGGGGATCGTAATCCCCATCCCTATCCCTATTAGGGAATAAGATTTCATTAGGGGTGTTGAAAAAAACCGTTGAACCACTCAAACTGGGCGAACCAAGTCAAACCAAACCATTTTTGGCGGTTTGAGCGGTCTAACTGCCGGTTCAGTCTGAAAAATAGCCAAACCGCTCGGTCCAGTCTGGTTTACGGTTTGACCCTTTTTTAGCGGTCTGGACCGAATCGACCACCAAAAAAATGCATGTATTAATGATATTTAATTTTCATGTTGTAGACTCAACTTTTGTGGCTCAATTTAAAAAAGTTTGCCAAAGACATTGCATTTTTAGTTTTCGTATTCCCAATTGACTATGTTATCTAAATCGACAAAGTTCTAAAATCCATAAAAAATCAAATCTAAAATCCAATTTCGACTTGCTCAATATTTGTCCAAAACTCAACTATTGTTGGTGGGCTTGTTTTACTTTTTTTTCAACCTACTCAATGTTTTTCAATTTTATATATAAACGTTTCTTTTATAATTCAGTATACTATTTCTTGATAATGTTATATTGGTGGAAATTTTATTTTGGATATAGATTTCATTTTTTTAATTTAAACCCATAAGAGGCCTAAACCGGTCACACTAGATCACCTTTTTGTGGTCCTGTTTGACCGATTTGGTCACTTGTTACCAAACCGCTTGGTTTGCAAATTTCCTAAACCGCCATTGTGGTTTGGTTTGTGGTTTGGGGGGTTAAACCACCCAAAGCGGACCGCGAACACCTCTAGATTTCATTTCCATTCCCATCCCTATCGAGGAACGGGATATCCATTGGGGAATCGGGGATTTTTCCCTGACTACACAATTTAAATATGTTTTATATATTATGTATATAAGTGCCAATTTACTTACGTGTAAACACATATAATGCTAAATATTAATTATCCAAATTATAATTGTTGCATTTGTATAAAAGTAACATAAAAATTGTAGTTCAAGCATAAATATATCAATTACAATACCTAATATTTGATATTTTATACAACCACGTTGTTACACCAACAAAAGTTTCAAACATAATGGAAGATTGATTATATTTATACATTATATATACTCATCGGGTTTCTCAATTTATTATATACTTAGTGTATATATATGTGTGTGTACATAAAAATGTATACTTAAAACTCAGGGCCGGGGATGAAGGGTATCCCCATCCCCATCCCTGGTCAAACGGGGGTCGGGTATCAGGTTCCGTGGGGTGCAAGTTTTTTTGCCATCCCTAAATGTTGTGTGTTTGTGTGCATGTTGAACTCATTGTTGTATGATTATTTGCACAATCACATGTTATCGTGTATAACATCATAGTGAATACAACAACATGAGTGTCAAATTAAAGAGAAAAAAATTCTTGATTTTTTTTTGTATAATATATTTAATAATAATGTTTGCCAAATTTCAAACATGTTAGTTTTAAAAATGGGGTAATTGTTTACTGCAATAAGATAGCCAAGTGAAACACCAAGTAATATAGCTCTGTTTGGTTTTCTTTAGCAACGTCTATAGACTTGAAAACAACTGCCATGATGGTTCCAATATTTTGGGCAATTATTTTAGCTTTTAATGTAAGATGAAATAACTTCTTAAGCACTTCCTTCGATGCATTGTCCAATTTTTTTGGTGGTCTAACAAGTTCACCAGGTTTGTTGATGTGCATGCATCTGCATAAAGACCAACGATTGAATTGCCATTGTCGTCTTATTCCATTGAACACCTTCCATAGTTCTTAATAGTGCAAGGGCATCACCAACTTTTTCAATTTTTAATAACGAATCTATCAAAGTAGAGTAATTTCGAATGTCATCTAGGAGCATAAGAGCATCCTTGAGTCTGCCAACATCACACAACATGTTGATGACAGTGTTGTAGGTCACAATAGTTGGTGTGACTCTCTTTCTAGACATTTCCTTAATAAGACTAATGGCTTCACCTATCATACTACTCTTGCAATACCCCTTAATCAGGATATTATATGTATAAAAACCAGGCTGCAAACCAAGGCATGGAGTTTTCGAAAATGTTGCCCTATTCATAATATTGCCCTAATCCTTTTAGACATATTATATGAATGGTCTTGTAGTAAAGGAATGTAAATTCGTTGCCTCATCTTATTGATCACCTCTCAATATATAGAGTACAATGCCCTACAATTTGGGCTAATACCATGGAAAGGATTACATCAATAAATTACATTAATTTACATTTATTCATCTAGTCTATTATACCCCCACATTCGAAGCGGGAAGTGGACAGATGCTGAGACTGGTATGAAAATCATCAAACAAAACGCGAGGTAGACCTTTTGTGAAGATGTTGGCGATCAGATATCGAGAAGGTACATGAAGAACACATACTTGACCTCGGGTTACCTTTTCTTTAACAAAATGGATGTATATTTCGATGTGTTTGGTCCTTTGATGTTGGACGGAATTACCGGCTATATAGATGGCACTAATGTTATCACAGTAAACGATAGTGGCGTTGCGGAGAGGGCAATGAATCTCCAAAAGAAGATTACGAAGCCAACAAGTTTCGGATACGACGTTTGCAACCCTGCGATATTCAGCCTCGACACTTGATCGCGAGAGTGTCGATTGGTGCTTCGAAGACCAAGAAGAATATTATCACCCAAATAAAAACAATATCTGGAAGTAGATCGGCGGGTCTCCGGACAACCACCCCAATCCGCATCGGCATATGAAATAAGAGACGTAAGAGTCGACTTATAAAGATAGAGGCCATGAGAAATCGTGCCTTTAACATAACGTAAAATCTTCTTAAGAAGGAGCATGTGTTCGGTTTTCGGAGCATGCATGTGGAGGCAAACTTGTTGCACAACATATGTAATATCGAGGCGTATGGACGTTAAATATTGTAAATCCCCCAAGGCTCCGTTATGAAGTAGGATCATCAATTGAGGAACTGATATTGGTACTCAATTTTGCATTACTGTCAACGGGAGTAGTTGCAGTATTACACGAGGACATCCCGGTGCGTTCAGGAATTTCAGCAGCGTATTTTTGTTGAGATAAGAAAAGATTATGACCATGATGGGTGACAACGATACCCAAGAAATAACTTAAGGGTCCAAGGTCTTTCATAGCGAATTCCTTCGCAAGAAGAGACATAAAATGTTGCCGAAGAGCATTGGAAGAGGTGGTGAGAATTATATCGTCTAATAAAGGATAATATACGCCATGTCGACCCCTTGTTTGTAAATAAAAAGCGAGTGATCACACTTGCTATGAGAGAAACCCAAGGTGTAAATGAAATCTGCAAACCTTTAATACCAAATCTGCAGGGATTGTTTCAAGCCATAAAGGGACTTCTTGAGCAAACACACGTGATCTGGGAAACGAAGGTCACGGAAACTCAAGAGTTGATGCATGAAAATTATTTCGTTTAAAGTACCATGGAGAAATGCTTTCTTGACGTCCAATTGATGAATTAACCAAGAATGGTAAAGAACGATGCTTAAAACAGTTCAGATAGTCGCTCGTTTAACCACAAGACTAAAAGTCTCGCCACAATCCACGCCAACCTGTTGAGACCTGCCATCACACACCAAACGAGCTTTGTACCTCAAAAGAACTGTCAGAGTTCTTTTTATGCTGAAAGATCCATATGCAATGAATGATGTTCATATTAGGGGGAGATGAAGTTGGAAGCATGGAGGTTGAATTGTCGTTTAGGTTTGGAAACACCGGTCATGCTTCGGGTTGTCATGGAGCGAATTGAGGTTGGTGGGGCTAATTTATGTCGGGAAGTGGATGGTTGAGTTAGGCCGATTTGGCTTCATGAACGGGTGTTATCTCGTGACAAAGGTGAGGACGGTGGAGGCGGAGAGGATGGCGGAGAGGATATGGGTTGAGATGGCGTAGGGAAAGTGTAACACCCTAAAAATAGGGATAACAAAAACTTTCCCAAAGGGGAGAAATGGTATATAAATTGCCTTAGCAAGAGCCTCCCAAAAATGGGGAATTAAATAAGCCTATTTAATCACAATTGTAATTGAACGGACAATAAATAACAACCAACTAATCTAATTTCTATATCTAGAAAAGAGATTACAAAAAGGGTGTCATCTATAAGCCCAAAAGACTTCTCCAAAATGTATGTCCAAGTGCATTTCCCCAAGCTCTCACCCAAGCAACTACGCCTGCTTAGAAACGGCGCCACTAGAACCTGAGATACACATCGACACTAAACAAGTGTTAGGCCAAAAATCCTAGTGAGTTGAACAAGAAATAGCATGTTAAAGCATTTACAATTCTTATCAACAGTTAACCAAATTTCATTTAATGTGGAGTCAATGGGGGACGCCCATAGCACCAATCGAGTTCCACCCAAAGAGCCGATGTACCTTGATGCCAACTACTACGAGTGACATCCGAAAGGCCCGACACATCCGAGGACTACTACCATGGCATTACCCCGAATGGCGGAGGTCTAGGCACATACCCACACGGTGGCACCTAAGACTACATCCTCCTAGTGTCTACTGACTTGGTTCATCCAACATAATTTATTAATAGGCCTCAAGGTACAATGTGACCAAGAATATTATCCATACCAACCATGGGTACAATATTACAAGCCATTTAATATGAAGTCCATAATAAGACCAATATAACCAAAATTTAACCATGTAGTTTTAACTCATCAAATGGTATTTCATCAAGATATCATCTCCATAACCATATACATACATACATTACCCAATATGTAGAAGCATGTTACACATAAACATGTGTTCATAAGGAAAAGCCCCAAATACTTGCATTTAATATAAACACTTAAAATAGGAAGCAAGATAATAACAAGTAGTAGAATGTAATGTGTATCTAGTTTTAACAAAAGGATTAGTAAACTCACAATCTAAGTTTTTGAACCAAAACCTAGAAAATAGAAAACCCTAGGTTAGAAGGTTGAGACTTGAAGATGAGCTTGAAGACTTGAGAAGCCCTAGAAAATGATCCCTTGAGAAGAGTAAATGCAAGAATCAAAGATCCAACCACCAAAGGATGTTGTATTTATGAGGGTTAGGGTTTGGTGAGAGAGGGAACTGATTTTGGGAGTTCTAAAATCGCCAAGGGAGAGAGATGTGAGAATTATGAGAAAAAAATCGGTGAAAAAGGGTTTTGGAGACCAGCAGGTCGCCCCGCGACTTATGCCGCGACTTGCACCCGCGGCATAAGTCGCCCATTTCCACTGAGAGATGCACTACAGTGGGTTACGCATCTTGTGCCGCGACTTCCATCCGCGACGTAAGTCGCGTAACTCCCTGCTTACAAAGGGTGGCTCTACACTTCCAAACAACACCAAAAACGACATTTACGCAAAAATAGCAATTAAGCATATAAGTTCTACTTTGCTAAACACCCAATAAAAGGTTAACGAAGCTTCATACTTACCTGAAATTCCGGATGTTACAGAAAGAGGATGTGGGAGGAGGGGATGGAGCTTGGTTTGAGGGTTCTGGATTTGATGGTGATGCATTAGGAGGTGGAGAGTAATGCATGAGGTGTGGGTAAATGTCTGTGTAAAGGAAATCGTAAGAGGGAGGAGTAGGAGTAGTGAGTTTAACGAAAGGGAAAACGGTTTCACTGAAAACAACATGAGGAGAAAGAGTATTTTACGGGTAGACAGGTCATAGCATTTGTACCCCTGATGGTTCGAAGGATATCCAAGGAAAACACAAGGAGTTTACTGTTATCCGAGTTTATGGATGGTGGTAGATGGAAGGGGAAGCTAACACAATCAACCGAAAATGTGAATGTGGTCGTAAGATGGTTTGAGATTTTATAGATGAGTGTGTAACACCCCAAAAATTGGGACAACAAAAATTTCCAAACATGGAAATGTGGTATATAAAATGTCAAGACACGAGCCTTCCCAAAATGGAACAATATACGCCTGTATAATTATAATTTTTTAATTTAACGGTAAGAGATAACAACCTCTTAATCTAATCCCTAATAAGAAATAAGATTACAAATAGGGGTGTTATTCGGTCGGTTAAATCGGTTTTTGGTTTATTCGGTTCGGGTTAATCGGTTTTCAAGATTTTTTAAACCTAATCGATAACCAAACCAAATAAGGTTCGGTTTAATCGGTTTTGGGTATTCGGTTTTCGGGTTATTCGGTTCGGTAACCGGTTAAACCGAATAAGGATTTATATTTTTCCGTTGGACACTTGCTCAAATAATTTCCCCAAATTAAGTGTGTTGCTTCTAATATATAATTTGTATAATACATTCATCTTAACAATTAGCTTATATTAAGTAAAATCACCATCTATCAAAAACCAATATCTACCAAATGATATTATTTTTCTTCATGTGACGTAAATCAAGCAAAAAACGTAATACAATAAAAAAAATATTATTTACTATCATAAAAAATATTATATAGCAACAAAATAAGTAAAATAATAATAGTATAACATGTATTTGGTTTATTTTTTATAAACATAAAAATATATATAATATTAGTAGAATGCGTTATTCGGTTTAACCGAATTAGGAAAAAAATAACCGAAAACTAAACCGAATAAGGATCCTTATTCGGTTAACCAAACTGTTTAACCCGAAAATCGAATAACCCGAAACCGTTTAACGCAAATGCCATTCGGTTCGGGTGGGTTATTCGGTTTCGGTTATTTTTGACACCCCTAATTACAAATGGTTGTCATCTAAAGTCCAAAATAAGGCTCTTCAATAAAGGTATCCCAAAAGTTACTCCCCATCTCACATCTAAGTCCCTCTAGCTTTGGCGGCCATGCCACTAGAAGCTGAGATACACGTCGACACCAAACAAGTGTTAGGCCAAAAATCTTAGTGAGTTTGAACTAAATATAAGTCATGAATGAAGGATGAGATAAACAATATTCAATAAAAGCTCAATATGGAATCAATGGGAGAGACCCAAAACACCAAACAAGTTTCACCTCAAGAGTCGATACACCTTGATGTTCACCCAATAGGGCAACATCCTAAAGGCCCGACACGTTGGGGACTACCTCCAAGGCATTACCCTAAACGACGGAGATCTAGGCACATACCTCCAAGGTGGCGCCCAATATTATATCCTCCTAGTGCCTACTCGTTGGTTCATCCAAATATTTTAACAATACCAATAATAACATCTTACTCCAAGCAAGGTGCATTTATATTCATGCCATAGTCGGTGGTCCAACCACTCCAAATCAATTAGACATTTCATGAATTTCCAAGAATTTTCCACAAATAATCAATTAAGCATGTAGCTTCCCTTATCCACATAACAACATAAGAGTTACCCTTTATGCAAGTAAAGACACAATTTATCACTTATGAGCATATCAAGACTAGGAGCCTCATTTTAGGTCCAAAATCTATGTTGGTTTTCAATCACCAAATGCATATGATTTCAATAGAAATACTAAGATATGTTAATAGTCTTCCAAACATGATTTTATAACTTCTCACAAGTAATCAAAAAATGTTTCCCATATAAACTCAAGCTTCCAATATGATACATTATAAGTATTTCACCATTTAAAGAGGGTTTCACCAACAAACACACAAATAAAGATAAAGAACACAAACATTGACACGTATCTAGTTTTGACAAGGTTTAGAAACTCACAATATAGGTTTTTAGCAAAAACCTAGAAAAATGGCTAAAACCCTAGAAGTGTAGAAATGTAGACTTGAGGCTTGAAGACTTGGATCTTGCTTGTACTTCACAATCAATGCTCAAGAGGTCTAGAATCCCACTTAATGGATCCCAACTAACCCTAGCTTTGAAATGTAATAATTGTGTTCAATTTTAATAATTTTGAAATTGGGTGAAGGCTTACTCAAGGCCCAAAGTAAGGGGGGCCAGGTTGTAAATTTGAGGAATGAGGGATTTAAACCCTAATGCCTCCTTTCCCTAATTCATTGTTGGAGGCGGCTAGAAACATCAGAGGGATTAGAGAAGGGAGACCATCTTAAGAGAAATTGAGGAAGGAAGCTAACATTGAAGAGGCTTTGTTGGTTGTTCTTGAAGGTAATCACCCAATCTTTGTTTATATCTTGTCTAGATTGTTGTTATATGATTAGAATCGTTGGGAATCCATCTTCTTCTTCTTCTTCTTCTCATTTTTTGGATTCTAGTTTAGTTTGTATAAGTTCTTGGGTTTGTGGTTGGAAGGAATCAACCACCTAAATCAGCCTTGTATTTTGGTAGTGAGGGATTGAGTTGATAAAGGGTCGCCCTTTGTCATCTCAAAACCCATCGAGCCGTAATCCCATCGGACTGGTAATTCCAGTCGATTTGGATTAGAGACACCCGGGAGTGAATCCCCGGGAGTCGAGGTCCCGGGTAGTCTAACAACCGAGGTGACCTGGGTTGGAGGGGAGTCGGGGGCACCCGAGGAAGAGGAAGTCCCGGGGAGACCAGGAGTAGGGAACCCGGGCGGGACACGGGAGTCGGGCGCCAGGGGGGGTCGTGCAACATCCCGGGAGACGGGAGGTAGGGGCCGGGAGAGACCCGAGAGTCGGGTTACCCCAGTAATAATCCAGGAGAAGGCATGCGTAAAGGGGACCCGGGTGTCGGGCGACCCGGGAGTCGTGTTGGTAAAGGTTCAGAGTAAGGGTCTGGGTCTGATGTTGAATTATGTTACTTTAGGTACTCGGTTTGCAGGTTGGGAGCATGTGTAAGGAAACCCTTGCTATCAGGTGAGATTTTCTAACCAAAATCTTAATGATGTTGCCATAATTTCCACATGTGAGTTTGGTTGAATGCGAGTTTTGTTAAAAGCGAGTTATGTTTATTCTTTATGGTTTGTCGAAATGTATGCATACATTGTTGTTGGTAAGATGGTCAAAGTCGGGGGCTGTGTCCTTCCTGTGCTCATACTAGGGGGTGTGTCCCGTATATGCTATTGGGGGGGGGGGTGTCCCAAATAAGGCAGTATGAGCTAGATACATTGTCACCTCCGTGTGACGGTAGTGTGTGCCAGAAGCATGTTTGTGAGTATGATGTTTAATTTTAAAACTAAATTGGTTTATATTTCTATAAATCTTTTATGTGGCTTTGGTGTGAATTGTTATTAGAGGGAACTCACTAGGCCTTTCGGTCTAACCCTCGCTCTTTCAAAAACTAAAATCCTTTTCTGGAAAGTACTCGACAGCGAGTTCTAGCAAGGGCAAAGAGAAGTTTTAGGCGAGAAGCGTGACGTAGGAGAAAATTGAGTGCTAGATCCCGGATTTAGTTTATTCTGTATTAAATGTCAGTTGTGTAATAGGTTGTTTCTGCAAACCTTTATTAGAGAATTGTTTCCCTTGGGCTGTTTTGGTAAGAAATTTATATTATGTTGTTTATGCCTTTTCGTGCGTGTTTGGGTTGTTATAATTGGTATCAGAGTCATAGTTTAAGGGATTTAGGTGATCGAATGGACCTAAACTTAAACTTTGGGGTAGAGGGACACAACTGAGATATAGGAAGCCATTAAGGTAGAGTTTGATCATCGAGAATCGTGACAATGGTAGTGAGGACACTCAAGTAAGGTAAATTCAGAATTGCATCTGGCTAATGCCATTATGAATTTACAGGTGCATGAGTATACTCAATTACTATTATTGAGATGGTCGATGGGTGTAGGTTTGGGTAGTGAGTCCTATCATTGAAATGATAGCATTAGTTCTAGAGTGTTGTGGGAGCTCGTTTGTGGTAATAAGGTTAACACCAATTGGGGTGAGCATTGTGCGGGATGTAGATAATTCGACTTGAGGAAGAATAATCGATTGGAGGTGAACTCCTAATTGCTAGTGAGTCTCCATTATGGTAGTGTATTACGTCGATCAATTGGGATCTTGAGAGCTTCATCACAAGTATCGAGTGGTAGAGGTGAGCCTTTTGTCTATTTAGTTAATGGAAGGGTGGTTGAGGAATGATAGCAGTGTTGTTTGGTGATTTGGGGTAAGGATAGAATGATAAGGGGCTATTATTGGTTAGCTTTCTTGGGTCAAGTGAAGTCGCATGATCTGCAATTTATTGGTCGCGGTAGTAACAGTGCAGTTGGGCATGCAAGCATGTTGGGAAGCACTGGTGCTGAAGGTTGTTGCAATTGTGAGGGACCTGACTGGTTGGTCAGAAGTAAGGAGTCTGTGATCAATTGTTGTGAGTATAAGCGATCGACCTTGCGAGAGTGAATACCCTTCAATGTAAAAGGAGTATCATGCATTGTGTTTTCGAACAAGTTGCTTGAGTCTTTCATGTCAGATATATTTGGGTGTGGGTGTGCCCTGTGAGTCATTCTTTTTGAAAATGAGATTACACGTGTAAACGTGCGTTTGAATTAAAAAGGGCAAGTTTATTGCGTTGTAAGTTAAATTTTGAACTTGGTAAATGGAGAATTATTTCAGTTCTTTTATAAATGAGTTAACTTTTTGGTGGAAATTATAATAGCATTGAATCGCTTGATTTTATAAGTGAGATTGGTACGGACATGCTCATCATGCCAACGAGGGTGAGAGTCGATTGACTCAACCAGTATAAGTAATTTTGCCATAACTTCATGCATCGCATGAGTAAAGTTTCATTGAAAATATTTTCAATTGTGTCAACATCGATTTTGGTTGGATAAGGCTTATTTCATCGTGGAGTTGAGTGTGAACGATCTTCGAGATCGTTGCGCATGGCTATTCATTGATGTCGGTGTAGTGTCGTGTACACTCAAGCTTGTTTTATAATGTGGTACCTACTAAAATTTCAAGTGTGTCAAAGGTTTTAAACTATTGTGCATCATGCATGAAGGCTATGAACTCTCTAGGTCGTGGGTAATGTTGCAACCAAGGATGAGGAAAGGTTTTGAGAGTGGAAGTGTGGCATTCAGCCCGTTGATGGTCGATTCATGACCTTGGTGTTCCCATTAGGGAAGGGCAGGGAATGACGGAAGTCTTGGTCTTTAACTTTAGGAAGGTTCGTATTATGGTAGCATTCACTCTTGTCGGGTAGCTTGAGATGTGGTTGTCGGCGAGTGGTTATGTCTGGGGTGGAATTCAATGGCTGCAAGATACTTCTTATAACAATATGTTGTTATGTAGCGTTGTGGTACATTGATGAAAGGTTATCAGCGACGAGCCGAAGTTTTGAGGTGGTCTTGTAATTAGACTACGTATCAAGTGAGTCTTGTGCTTTTAACGTGTAAAATCGGTAGGGAACAAAACTAGTTATGGTGCGTTGGAAGAAGTAGGTTCCATTGGGAGTCCTTGTTGGACGGAGACATTGTCGAAGGATTACCATGTTAACTGTCGATATTGAAGTCAACGACTATTTGTGAGGTCGTTGTCAGGACAGTGAAAGTTGAAGAAGTGGCTATGGTTATTTGCTGAGTTTATGTGTAGAAGTAAGAGGTTGTTCGGAAAATGTGTGTACTTCGCATGTTGCTGGACCACCTTGTGTGGGCATTACGAAAATGGAAGACCGCTAGTTTGGGCAGGTGAATTCCTATGATGTTTTGATGATTTGGATAAGAGTGAAGTATTTAGCACCTCTGATTGAGAACGTGTTGGGTGAATTAGATTTTATGGTTTATTCAGATTCGAGGAAGACCGGGTCGTGAAATGATGTTTAGTGTCATGGTTAGTGGGAAGGGGCGGTATCTAGTGTGTGTACAATTTAATCGTGAAGATTTTGCCTGTAGTGTGAAGATGTAGGGGTGATGATGGTTGTGTGGATGAGTTATTGTTTTATGCCAAAGTAGGCGTGAAAGTCTTTGACGTGGTAAGGAGTTTCTTGAGAATACGTAGGGGGCTCGTGTCGTTGATCTGGAATGAGCGTAAGTGGGAATCCTTGCCCAGAGATTTCTTGTAAGTTATTCAAAAGTGGCGAGTGTGTTGTTAAGATGTATGGGTGTTTGGTTGGCGTTGTGGTATTGCTAATTTGTGAATAAATTGTTCGAGTGATAGTTGGTGGTTACCTAAAAGAGGAACCATGTGTTCATGAGCTGCGAGGTGTTATTGGATGAATTTATCTTATTCCATTAAGATATTTTCATAAATGTCGGATTGATTAGTCTTAATGTTTGGTAGTAGTTATGATAATCTGTGGGAATGTCGAAGTATCCTTTGGGTGTGAAGGAACTCTAGCGGATAGGACAATCATGTTTGGAGAGCGAGAGATGCGTGATGATTTCCAGCATTGGGTATTATTTTGAGAAGAGATAAATATGTCTGAATTAGTGAGTAATCGACGAGTAGAAAGTTTAGCAATTGACACAGAAATGTGGGGCTATGTTTTAGATTGGCCAGTAGTGGGTTTATGAACTTCTAGAGAGGGTGTGAGAAGGAGATGATGGAGTATATTATGGTTCTAGTGTTGAGTGCTAGATCCCGGATTTAGTTGATTCTGTATTAAATCTCAGTTGTGTAATAGGTTGTTTCCGCAAACCTTTATTATAGAAATGTTTCCCTTGGGTCGTTTTGGCAAGAAATTTATATTATGTTGTTTATACCTTTTAGTGCGTGTTTGGGTTGTTATATGAAATAAATGAAGAGAGAGTGTTGGAAGTTCAAAATCGCCTCCTAAGTGCTTTCTAAACGAGAAGAAGTCTGATTTTCATAACAAGTGCAAGAGAAAGTGGCAAAAAGAATTTTTATTCCCGTCAGACCGCGCAGGTGATTGTGCCATGGGCACTTTCGCCGCAAGTGTACCGAGAGCGGGACAGGGGCGACGATTGTGACAACGCGAGAATGCCAAGTGGAAAGGTCGTTGTCACTTTCGCCCAACCTGTACCCAGGGTCCTTAAGCCCCGACGATTTTGACACTACGATTGTGCCCTCGGGCACTGTCGCGATCACTCTCACACCCTAGTACCGAGCCCCGATTTTGCATTCTACTTAACGGTAAGGATCATAACATGACTTTTGGGTTCAAGGTTAGTTTTATTAATTACTACAATAAGCCAAGTATCGAAACATAGGACAATTTAGGAGTCTAAACATAAAGATTTTTACTTGGTAAATTACGGTTGTTACATGGTGGAGGCGGCATAGTTGGGCAATTTTCTAGGAAGGATGTTTAATAGATAGGTGTCCATTTATAACGCGTGGTGCCAAAACGTGCTCGGGACGGATGAGTGTGTAAGTAAGGTGCAGAATATGTTGTTTATGGAACGTATTTTGCATTCATTTTTTCCATTTTGGGAGGAGGAGTAGGGGCAAGAAAATCGAAAAAGCATACCGTGTTGGTTAGAAAATTGTTGAAAAGAGTTATTTGCATATTCTTTCCCGTTGTCACATTGGAAACATTTAATTTGACGTTCAAATTGGTTTTTAATGAGGTTGCGAAAATTGAGAAAAAGAGAGTAAACTTTGGACTTTTGACGAAGAGGGTATGCCCAAAGAAAGTTAGTTTAATCATCCAAGAAAAGAATATAGTAACGGTGACCACTTGAACTAACAATCGGCGAGGTCCATAAATCACTGTGAACAATATGTCAATATCAATAGGTAAGAGAGTGCGAGAAGTAGAATCAATAAATGGTAACTTAACATGTTTGCCAAAGATACAAGACTGACAAATATTTGAACTTTTGATTTTGCCACAATTAATAAAGGAATTTTGCTGAAGAGAATGTAAAAAAGAAGATCCCAAGTGCCCTACACGGTGGTGCCAAAGATCTTGAGATAAAGATGCAAATGTGGAAGGAGTGGTGACGTGATGAAGAGACGGTGAAGTGAGAGGGTATAGATTTCCCTTGTTGTTACATCTGAGAATAGGTATCCGCGTCTGGAAGTCCTTAACATCAAGACCAAACAGGTCAAAATCGATAGAAATATTATTATCATGGGTCAAACGACGAACGAAAAGAAGATTTTTAATAATATGAGGAACATGAAGGACATTATTTAGTTTTAAAAGGGGGAATGGAGAAGGGAGGGTTTGATGGCTGGTACCTTGAATTTTATTTCAGAGCCATTCCCGATGATAATATTATTAGCAATGCTCTTATTAAGATAAGACGAGAAGTTATCTGTCGAGTGAGTCATGTGGGAGGTGGCATCGGTGTCGAGATACCAATTCGTATCCGATGGGTTGAGGGACATGGTGTGAAGAGCCTGCTCAATGTCGGTAGGAATCGAGCTCGCATTGGATGTTGTGTAGGCTTGTTGGGGTCCTACGCTGAGGATTCCAGGAGCGGGGGACGGGGTATGGCTCTGGTTTGGTTTGGCCCAGGCCGTAGTCGGGTAGAGGCATGGCGGAAGAACTTAGGGTTGAGAGGGCTAAGACCAAGGTGAGTAAGAGGCCCACGGTGGTGGTTGGTAGTTTGGTGAAGCAGTGGTGTTGGGGAAGGGGAAGTTACGGCCTCGACTGCATTTAGATGATCTACCACGACTACAATAGGGTTGGTAAGAGACTTGCGAGCGGGTATTGCGAGTAGGTGGATGAGAAGGCCGCTTAGTGTCGTTGACGACTGTGTATTGTTGTGAAGGGTGATGCCGGCGGCGGAGGTGGCTTGTTTTGCCTTCCTTGTTTCTTCGAGTATAAGATTGGAACGGGATTCATAGAAGTCAAGCAGGGGATTACTTTGTTGGATCATCATTTCAACACCATCATATTGTTTATTAAGGCCGACGATGAGTTGAAGAACTAGTCGTTGATTTTGGACAGGAGCCCCCACGTTAGCCAGTTGATCGACAAGCATCTTAAGTTCTTGACAAAAGGAGGAGACATTTGAGAAATTGTCAAGGCGGGTGGTAGAGAATTGATTCTCAAGGTAGATGGCTCGGGAATTTTTGTTGTTCTGGAAGATGTTGGCTAAGGTGTTCCAAGCTTGTACTGCGGTAGAATCTGGTTTAAAATAGTATGTAGTAGGTCATTCGAGATGGTGCCGTAGATCCATTGAAGAACAATGGCATCGATACGTGACCTAATATTTTCATCGATGGCCTTTTCTTTGTCTTTTTCGGATTGAGAAGAAGGTCGCGGTGTGGGAACATTATGATCGATGACCTGGTAGGCTCGACAATGAATCTTGAAGAGTTCTGCCCATGATGAATATTGCCCTTTTTCCATCTCAATAGTGACCGGAATGAAGTTACGAATGTTGGTGACGGTGATCGCCGGGTGTAGCTTGTCGTCAGCCATGAAGAAGAGTGGAAAAGGTGATCGGAAAGAGAGGAGAATAGTTGGCCAACAACAATATTAGGGTTAGGGTGCTCTAATACCATAAAGGAATGTAAATTCGTTTCCACATCTTATCGATCACCTCTCAATATATTGAGTAAAATGCCCTAAAATTTGGGCTAATGCTATGGAAAGGATTACAATCAATAAATTACATTAGCTTACATTTATTTACCTAGTCTATTATGTAGTTTCATATACATATATATATATAGGGGTGGTATCAATTGGAAACCAAGTTTCATTAGAAACTTTGGAAACCAAATTTCAGCCATTAATCTTTATAATCAATGGTTAAGATTCATTTGAATTATATATGGTAGTAAATTAATTAATTTATTAATAATAAATAAAAATAATAGATGAAAAGGGTAAATATGTATTTTGATTTTGTGTCTCAAATATGGCAAGAAAGGTTTATTTTATTTAGATTACTTGAAACCAAAATAAAATTTCTTACGCAATCTAAATTTTGTTATTTTTTTTACTATGAAAATGTGGAGCATTTGTCTTTTCATCAAAAAAATTATTTTTCTTTTAAAATGTAAGAAAATATATTTTTTAATTCCATTTTATTATAAAATTTCCCACGCAATTTAATATTGTGATGAAACAGAATGAATTTTTGGATTACAGATTTCATCAGGTTCATCGTGTTAGCATTATTGTTTCATAATGAAAATAGATTCATCAGGTTCATCGTGTTAGCATTATTGTTTTATAATGAAACATGATGAATTTGTGTCATTTTTGTTAACTTCCCATTTTTGTTTCATTACCTGTTCAGTTGCATATCCGTATATGAAAATAGATTCATCAGGTTCATCGTGTTAGCATTATTGTTTCATAATGAAAATAGATTCTTCAGGTTCATCGTGTTAGCATTATTGTTTCATTATTACCATATATAAGCTAAATTAAAATTAAATAATTTACCTAAATTAAATATCTCATTTTTTAAATTAATCAATGATTATTATTACCATATATAAGCTAAATTAAAATTAAATAATTATTAATATAATAATAATAACAGTTACCATATATATTATGAAATAATGTAAAAGACAAAAATAACCTTTTCAATTAAAAAAAAAAAAAGAAATTCACTGATTGGTTGATTTCGGTTTCCAAAGTTTCCAATGTAATACTGGTTTCCAATTGATCGCTCCCCTATATATATATATATATATATATATATATATATATATATATATATATATATATATATATATAGGGGGCCTTTCATGGGAGACCCTAGTATTTTGTGGTAACCATGAAATCCAATCTCATCCATCAATCTTAGTAATCAATGGTTTAAAATAAATAAGAGATATATTAATTAAAAACACAATTTTAGGTCATTAAAATAGGTAAAAAGGGTAAAATTGTCAAAAAACTTTATAACTTATTGTGATCTAATTTAGGCGGGTCCGATAATTTTGGAATGAAATCAGATAAGATTATCTCAAAATATTGAAACTTATCATTCAATCAAACTTTATCCCGATGAATACCAAAAATACAGTGTGTTACACTGTGATTACCAATGTGATACACTCAAAGTATATTGTGTTACATTGTGATTAACATTGTGTTACACTATGATTACTATTGTGATGCACTCAAAGAACATTGTGTTACACTGTGATTACTATTGTGATGCACTCAAAGAACATTGTGTTACACTGTGATTAAAATCGTGTTACACTGTGATTAACATCGTGTTACAATGTGCACGATGGAAAGGATGCATAATTTAAAATTTCATACGACCAAATCAAAAAGTAAACAGAATATCTCATAAATAGTTGGTTGAGAAATTTTAGGAAACAATATATTTAATTTATAAATGATTGATTTTTTCAGTTACAACTTTGTTTTTAATATTATTTAATTTATCAAATGACCAAAATATTCTTCATTATTAATAAATAAAAAAATAAAAAAATATTAGATGGATGGATGAGATTGGATCTCATAGTTACCATAATCTAATAGGGTATCATATGATTAGGCCCCTATATATATATATATAGTGGAAGAATATTTTGCAACTCTTGAAAAGGTTGCAACCCTTGCAACCCACATCTTAACCGTCGGATTCATGATCGACGGTTATTTTATTTTTATTTTTCTTTTTTTTTAATTAAAAATATTGGGCCCCATATCTGTTGTAACCGTCGATCATGAATCCGACGGTTAAGATGTGGGTTGCAAGGGTTGCAACCTTTTCAAGGGTTGCAAAAAATATATATATATATATATATATATATATATATATATATATATATATATATATATATATATATATAGGAGAGGGATCAATTGGAAACCAATATTACATTAAAACTTTGGAAACCGAAATTAACCAATCATTGAATTTCCTTTTTTTATTTTTATTTTTAATTGATAAGGTTATTTTAATCTTTTACATAATTTCATAATATATATGGTAAGTGTATTATTATTATAATATTAATTATTTAATTTTAATGTATTTTATATATGGTAATATTGATCATTTATTAATTTAAACATGAAACATTTAATTTAGGTAAACACAAATTGATTCATACGCAAGCTACAAATCAAAATTTTTTTATTCTTATGAATCAATGATTGATTCAATATGAAATCTTCAATATTACCTCCAGACACAAAATATTAATATAGTGAAACAAAATATTAATATAGTGAAACCTGCTGAAAATAAAATGTTAATATAGTGAAACTTGATGAAACAAATTTGATATAGTGAAACATAATGGAAAGATAATGAAACAAAATATTAATATAGTGAAATCTGATGAAACATATTTGATATAGTGAAACATAATGGAAAGGTAATGAAAGAATAATGGTAATGAAACTTATTTGGGTTTTTACATACTGCATATTGATGAACAAGTAATAAAAAGATAGTCTTGATATACTTTTTTTTAAAGAAATATACGTTTTTCTATATTTAAGCATATTTCATCTTTGTTGCCAATTTTGAAACACAAAAGAAAAAGACACATTTACCCTTTTTTGACATATTATTATTATCTTTTATTAATAAATTAATTAATTTATTACCATATATAATTTAAATGAATCTTGACAATTGATTAAAAAGATCAATGGTTGAAATTTGGTTTCCAAAGTTTCCAATTGAAACCACCCATATATATATATATATATATATATATATACATATATGATATATACATACATAGAGGGGTGTTCAAATGCAATCCCTTTACATGGTGCAACCCCATGTAACCCCTCTCTATCCACCACTCATTTTATTTTCACCTTTTTAATTAAAAAATGTGAAAATAAAATGACATTTAAATGTTGTATGCTACTCTTCAACAATTTCTACAAGAAAATATGCAGGGATGGGTGAAAAGACTAATCAAAATCATTCTTTCAATATCAAGCAAAAAGGCAAAGGTGGATATTACACTTAGGTGCCTTTTGTTTTTTAAAAGGTCTGAAGTTTTACTTTAGTTATAATTAATACGAGGTAGTCATGTATAAAAATGTTTGAACGATTAAGACGTAAGAGCCATAAAGAGGTTTTTTTTTTTTTTTTAAACAAACACCACCTTAGAGGTGAAGAAACAGACGTTTTTCTCCCCCTGATGGATCCAAGTAAAGTAGGTCATATTATTTGCTATTAAATTTAGTTGTTGGGCACATGGAGCAAAAGAATTCGTTACCGTTTCTTTTACTTTATAAAAGTAATATATATATATATATATATATATATATATATATATATATGCTTTTTGGCTCTATTCAATATATTATTCTATTGCAAGAATTATTTTCTAATTGGTCTCTGATCATATACAACAACAACAACAACCATTTTCTAGTATCTGATTCCTGTTTTGTAAAATGTAAGGTCATAAATTTCATTAATTAGAGCATGTGGATTGCAATTGTTTCAAGTCATTGGTTTTGTAGCTGATGGTGCTAATTACTGAAAAACATTAATTATTTCATTTGAAAAGTAAGTAATAATTTCATGCTTAGCAATCCATGGAATTGATACACATTAATCATTAAAGGTGTAAACATGCACTTGGTCTTTTTGATTTGTAGTTCTATTATTACTACATTTATTTACATGTCAATCTTTCCTTATGCAACAATACAGTTTAGTAGTGCATATTTTATTACATGCATGGGGAGATATATAGATTGAATGCATCTACATCAAAATAATTTTATGCTTCGAACCATGTGGTGAGCATCCTTCAGATCATGGGTCTGCCATTTAGTGGTACCCTTAATAGGGCTGGGTCGTGGTCGACGGGGATTAGTCGGGTGGCACCCTTAAGAAGGAGCCCGGATACCCCGGGAACGTGTGCGTGTGTTAACTTGCGGTTCAAAAAAAAAATCATAATTTCAACTTGGAACATGAACTTAAAATTACAGAAAGCCCCATAAACAGCTACAAAACTCATTCCAATCAACCATTACAATTTCCAATTCCATGGAATTGTAGTTTTGTGTTTCTTGTAACCCATTTTTCTCAAGTAGTTAAAACCGGAGGCAAATAACCAGCCAAGTTACCAAGAACCCTAGCTTTCGTGTCCGGGAAAAACTCCGTCCCCGGCAACTCCGTCACATCTCCTTCCTCCGTCACCGCCACCGGATAACTCAACAAATGCCCCGGCAAATCATGCTCCAGCTTCTCCGAACAATACATATCCCAATATTTCAACGAGATCTGGTTCACCTTTTTGATGCAATTCAAGCTCTCCGGGCACGAAAAACAGTCGTCAAGAAACCCCATATGCTCGTACCACAACGACATCCGGAACCCGTGAATCTGCCCCCTCGCCGGCCGTCGTTTTGATAGATGGCAAGGTTGAAATGCCCCCATTGCTATCTCCGAATCTCGAGCTCCGTCCATCGATCTCTGGTTGATGTTCGCCGATCCAACGATCATGTACTCATCATCAACTGCAAAAATCATCCATAGTTTTTTAGTTTACTTGAATGAATTCATATCAAATTACAAAAAAACTTGAAATAAAAATCCCATGTCCGAAATTATCACGTCTCATTCATGTCCATCAATCACATGAATACATGTCATTGAAAAAAGAGTATGAACTTGAATTAAATAAAATTAAAAATATATAAAATTTGACCGGAATTTGGCTCAAATAGTCAAAGTAGACAAAAAAAAATTGGTGTCTTAGTCATTTATCTCCCGATTTTGCACAAATATCATTACATCCCGGGTCCGTAATTGCGGATCTGGAGTCCAATTTCTTTTTTGTTTTTTAAGCCAAAAATTACTAAATTTGCATTTTTCTTTGTCGTTTAGCGAGCTGTGCACCTGGATATTGTGGATGTAATGATATTTATCGGGGGAGAAATTGACTGAGAGACCATATTTTTTTTTTTTTATCTACTTTGGCTATTTAAGTAAATTGTGGAATATGAATAAGACGTAAATTTTGAGGCTAACATATTTTTATCAAAAATTTGGATTAGATTAAAGGTATCAAAAGTTACCGATCATCATTTTGGCGTGCACATATATCATGAACCGCCGTGCTTCTTGAGCTCGACTGTAATTACTACCATTTTCCGGCTTCTCCGACGGTATATACTCGCCGTCTTTCTTCGTTTCCCGGTTTCCGAGACAAAAGAACGTCAAATAGTTCTTCGGATCGGCCACGATGCGTTTCACTTTGAGCGCATGAACGATATCGGTGTACATCATCTTCATCGTTCTTCTTTGCCAATCGAGTATGGCTTGCACCGATGCACTTTCCGGTTCACCCTCCGGCCACATTGGCAAAACCACGTACACCCTGAACTCCTCACCGGCTTCGATCTTGCTCACGATTTTAAGCGAAAGCTCTTTCGGGATTAGATGTAACGCGTTGATGTCTTCGTCTTTGATGTCGTTCGAGTTCCAATCGAACGAGCTCCCGAGGAAGTACTGGTTTTCGATATAAATGAAGTTCTTCGCTCGTCGGATGGCGTTGATGTAACCGTCCTGGATGCTCCGATCGATGATGTTATCTTTTCCGCTAATCAAACCGGCACGAGCTGCGTCTTCGGGTTTGTCGGGAAACCCGAATGCAGCTCCGCCGTCAATGGAACGAAACAGCTGAACGTTCCACGTTTCGTGGTCATGCAGCAGCATGACCGGA
Source organism: Arctium minus (assembly GCA_954870635.1). Taxonomy (NCBI): domain Eukaryota; kingdom Viridiplantae; phylum Streptophyta; class Magnoliopsida; order Asterales; family Asteraceae; genus Arctium; species Arctium minus. The sequence goes on along the minus strand of OX941086.1, from coordinate 93,811,869 downwards.
GACGGCGGGATTATGATCCGATCGAGATCCCGCACGTCGTTCAGTAAATCCTTCCCGCCTTGCTTCAACCACCGTTGCTCGAAATTGAACAACACGTCCCATGCGATGGGACCTTCGAGCTTGCAATGGATGTCGTGCCACGGCTCCCGAGGCCCGCCTTTCTTAACCGATGAATTCGGGAAGTTCGGTTGGTGGAAGTCGTCGTGGTGGACGGTACCGAGCGTTCGGAAAAGGGAATGGAACGGGGTGTCGTACCTTCCGTTGCAAAGGTCGATTCCGCCTACGAAGCTGACGATCCGTCGTTTCTCATGGTTGCCATTTGGCAGCCCGCTATCGACAACCACAACCTTTTGGTGGTGAGTCATCATTGTCGAGATCTGGATATTTTGGACGAGACTCCTTCCGTCATCAGGGTTACGAGGACACAGGACACAGTTGACTTCCGAGCCACGGAAGTAGTCTCCTGTGTCCTCGTCATGGGTTGCCATGAACCCGTTCTTAAACAAACCGCCCGAAGTCCGATCATCCCAAACGAGCATTAGCACTCGAACACCTTCGCTAGCCTTTTTCTTAAGCAACTCACCAAGCGTCATATCCCCGCCGGGCTTCGGCCTCCTCAAATCCCTGATCAAAGTGATTTCAGTATAAACCGACCATCCCGTTATGTAAATCAAGTGTTTCGCGTTCGAAATGGCATCAAATATGTCCTCCCAGCATCCGTGAGGTTCGTAATACTTGCCTCCAGATAACGGTATTCGTGGGGTGAAATTTCCGGGTAGGTGCGCATCCTGATAAAGCGTAACCATACACCCGTTTCTTTGCGGGAAAAACGTGAACGGAACCCCGGGAAACTTTTCGCTCTGTATACCTCGAGACCACTGGCATTCTTGAACGACTTCGAAAAATTGGACCTTAACGTGGATTTTGGGATGCCCGTGTACTTTTTTACCACGATCATCAACGATTTCGAGCCATTCGTCGATAACTTCTTGGCTCAGAAGTTTTTGAACCGGAATATACGCACGACCCAATACGGTTGCACCTATTGGGTCGTCTTCTTTGATAGTGAAGACAACTTTGGAGGCCATGTGGGCACAATAGATGTGAAACGACTCGTACCATCGTGGGTTCGAGTCGTGTTCGAGCATCCGGGTTCGGCCCACTCGAGCCTTTTCCAAGTCTATTGTTGCATAAAGGCTTCCAGCATTGTCTTTTAACCCCACAATATGCTCTAGTCCGTCCACGATCTACAAAATAAAAGAAACACGAATTTATTTATTAAATAAAAAATACACATTATTTTAGGTTTTGTATGATTTAGTTAAGGGAAAAGTTCAAAAAAACCCAACGGACTTTAGGGTTTAAAGTGATTAAGTTCTTGAACAATTTTTTCGAACAAATAAGTCCTTGGACATTTCAAAACCCGTTAAATAAATTCTTAGACTTTTGATAACCTGTTGAATAAATTCTTATTACTTAAAAAATGTAACTTACAACCTACATAACAGGTAAAACTACAAATTAAAAAAGAAATGTCACATATTTTATCCACCTACAAACTAAAAATGAGGAAATTAAGTGAAATAAGTCAATTTAATCAACCAAGTTCATTTTTAACCACTTTTCAAAGTTTTTTTTTTCTAAAATAGTTAAATTTTGCACATAATGTTTTTTTTTCCTGTGTAAGAATTATTTTTTCCAAAAAATAAAATAAAAAACATCTTTACATAAAAAAATTTATGTATAAATATTCACTTTGCTTATAGTTTTAGAAAAAATACACTTTATATCCTTATAAAGCTATAATTAGTTATTTGATTTATTTTATATGCATTATTTTTTCATTTTACATTTTTATTATGTTAACACATGATCGTATATTAACTAAAATATATAAAAAATTGGTTTATTCTTTTACAAATTATATCATTATAATCGTTTGGTCAATATGTTTAAAATGAACTCAATATTGTTTTTGAATGTAGTCTTATATTATTCAATATCATAAATACGTACGAACTATTTTTAATACTTATAGTTACATATTTATCTTATATTATTAAATAAATAACCCTAAAATGATAGAAAGTGTAAATATTAAATATAATTTGTACGTATTTATGATATTTAATAATATGAGATTAAATCCGAAAAATTCAATATTAAGCTCATTTTAAACGCATTGACGAGACAATTATAGTCGTGTAATATGAAAAAAGAACATATTCTTTTTAATATATTTTAGTTAATATACGATTATGTGTGTTAATATAATAAAGGGTTACCTGAAATTAAAAAAATAGAAGATATAAAGTAAATTAAATAACAAATTATAAAGATGCTTTCTAATTTATTTATTTTTGCCAAAAACAATTCTTTAAGACCAAAAAAATTATGTATAAACTTAGACTATTTTAAAAAGATATTTTGAAAAGTGTTTAAAAAATGAATTTGGTTGATAAGATTGACTATTTTAATTAATTTTCCCATTTTTTAATCTGTAGGGATAAAGTAGGTGACATCTTTTTTGTTTTTTTTTTAATTTGTAGTTTTATCTGTTATGTAGGTTGCAAATTACATTTTTATGTAATAAAGATGTATTTAACAGGTTTATAAAAGTCCAATGATTTATTTTGTGTGTTTTAAAATGTCTAAGGACTTATTTGTTTAAAAAAATTGTTCAATGATTTAATTACTCTAAACACTAAAGTCCATTGGGTTTTTTTGGACTTTTCCCTTTAGTTAATATGTATATAGAGGGAGGTTTAAAGAAAATTTTTAAATGAATGAAAAACTAAAAAATATCAACCGTTAACTTAATTACTCCATCAACCGTTAACTTAATTGATCTAGGCTATGTTCGGCAAACTAGCTTATAAGCTAGATTGTGGTTGATAAACTAGCTTTTCAAAACGCTACTTTGAGTAGCGTTTCAATAAGCTAGCTTATGGTCATCCAAACGTGTACCAGAAAAAAAGCTAGCTTATAGCTTTTTTTGCCGAACATAGCCCTAATAAATGTAATCTAAATAAATGAAAACGTACGAATAAGTCATTGATAAAATGAAGACAAATTGATCCAATTAGCCATAAATTGGTTTTCTAACCATTTCTCACCTATTTTTACTAAAATATCGCTACATCCGCCATATACAAGTCCATAATTGTGGACCTAACTCAAAAACAAAAAAAAAAAAAAAATCGAATCTGATCGATTTTTCTTAAAAAAAATATGGACCTGGAAAATTGAGCAGATTCGTATTTTTTGTGTTTTTGAGCTATGTCCATAATTATGGACTTATATATTGTGGAAGTAGTGACATTTGTGCAGAATTGAAAGGACAATAACTAAGAGATCAAGTTTGTTGTCTAGAATGACTATTTGAGTCAATATTTCTAAAATAATAATGATTATGGAGAACTCAGTTATTTGTGATAACTGTGAGATTCAGTATGAGCCACATATTAAAGAATAAATTAGAAAATTATTAATTTTGGTAATTTTGATTGAAATTTTATTAAAGGAAATTTTAGGTATTTAAATTTTTTATCTCTCCTCCCTCTCTTCTCTCCTCTCTTCGGCCTCCGAAGAACTTATTCCGACGGATACACAATGTGATACCTACAAAAAACGACACTTCTTAACAAAGCATACATACAAACGATCATATGATTGTGATACCCAAAATAAATTGTGTTACACTATGATACTCATTGTGATACCCACTACTGTGATATCTGTGATACTTTCATGTGATACCCATAACCATTGTGATATCCATGATACTTTCATGTGATATATCCAAACCCTAAAATTTGGGAATTAGGTTTATGATAGAGAGAGAAAATTAGAGAATACGTATGAGAGAAAAAAGGAGATATTTTAGGAATTCTTAATTTAAATAGATATAAAAATAAGTTTACTAAAATATTATTTTCTATTTATTTAAAAATTGTATTAATTATTCTAAATGTATGGCTCACATTCGATCTCACAGTTATTACAAACTATGTAGTTCTCATTTGATTAGGTATATATATATATATATGTGTGTGTGTGTGTGTTGTAGTATGTAAAGTACGTGGTGGGTGTGTCATGAGTGTTCGGGTTGGGTTGGGTTCGGGGTGTGGGGGATGGAGGCTTGGGGAGGGGCTAATAAAACTTGTGATATATTATTATTAGAGTAAATTACATATTTGGTCCCTGTGGTTTATGTGTTTTAATACTCTGGGTTCACACTTTGAAATATATATAGATTGCATCCTCGTGGTTTGCATTTTATAACGTATTGGGTCCCTAAAACTAACTCCGTTAGAATTTTTCTGTTAAGTAGGTTAAGTAAGAGGATATCTTGGTCATTTTAATCATAAGGACCAAATATGTAATAAAAACCATAAGACCAAACAGAAAAAAAACATTTATCTTCATCTTCATCGACAAACTATAACCCTAGTTGCTCTCTTTCCAAATCTTCATCTTCATCTCCGGCGTATCCCTCCCCACTCCGGCGTATCCCTCCTTCTTCTCCTTCACATGAACACAGATCAATTTCTTCTTCAGATTGGTTCTTCTCCAGATCTGCACTTCAAGATCTGAATATGCTCCTCCAAATCTCGTTCTCTTGATCTGCGCTTCTAGTTTTTCAGATTGGCTCTTATCCAGATTTGCGCTTCACAGGGTTCTCTCGATCTGCTCTTCTCTAGATCCACATCTCCTATACTTCCATATCCGCAATATTTTTTGCAAGTTGGGTTTCCTCTCTCTTTCTCTCATCAAGAAACAAGTTTCATCCTTCTCCATGGTCAGATTGCAAGCTAGGTTTACCCTATCTCGGTCAAGATCTAAAAGGTAGAGAACTGGGTATTTGATATGAGATGAGTTTTTTATTTAGCTTTAGGGTTATGATTTTGATTAAGGTTTTTTTTCTTGTTTCGTGTTTAGATTTAAGATTTTTTTTTATTTGGGGGCTTGTATCTCAATTTTTTGAATAAATTGTACTTATTCATCTTTACTGTATTTTTGGGTTATTTTGACTTCATATATTTGGGTTCATTAAACTGGATATTGAATTCTTGATATGAATGTATTTTAGAGTTCTCAAATGTTGATTTCTATGTTTCTATTACGTTTTAAATTTCTCAATCTGGATTATATTGTTTCAAAGTTTTGAAATGAAATTTGAGTTTTGAAATGAATTTTGTGTTTTTGTGTATTGATATGGAGATGAAGTGTGAGGATGGAGATGGGAGTTCTTGGCCGAAGAAGAAGTTCTTGGTGTGTGATATAGTGTATGGTGGCCAGAGGTGGTAGTGGTCGGAGAAGATGACCGGAGAAAGGAATAAGGTGGGTGTCTTGCCAAAGAAGATGAAGAAGATAGAGTAAATTACATTCTCATTCGCTATGGTTTAATAAAAAAACTAGAGTAAATTAATTGAAAATAAAAAAATAAATTAAATGACAAAAATACCCCTTTATATTAATGAGTTAACGACACTTTTTGGATGGAGTTAGTTTTAGGACCCAATGCGTTATAAAATGCAAACCACGAGAATGCAATTCATAGATATTTTAAAATAGGGACCCAGAGTGTTAAAACACATAAACCACAAGGACCAAATATGTAATTTACTCATATTATTATTAAATCGTTACTATTGAAAAAGATATTATAATCATGAACAAATTGTAACCAAATAACGAAATATTTTTACTTTATTTTTAATTTCGTTAATGTGTTTTAAATCATTATTGACAACCATGGTAGTTTTAAAATTCATTATTTTTGATAATTTGATCAAGGAAAATAATATTTGATAAAATCCAATGGTTTTTAATCATTTTAAAATGTTAAGTGGTTTTAATAATCTATCTATACTATATTATAAAACACGGATAAAAAAACTCTTAAATACAAATTATTAGGCACAAGGTACCATCATTTTATGCAAAATTTTAAAAATCTCTTAATTTACAAGTATTAAAGCACAAAATACATATTACTACTGCAGACTTCTAATACCCACCAATTTAGTATGTGCAGGGTCTTCCCTTTATGCAGACATTTCCATGTATCACTATTAAGTAATATATTATATTACTATAAACTTGTTTTAATTATCTATACTATATTATAAAACACGGATAAAAAATTCTTAAATACAAATTATTAGGCACAAGGTACCATCATTTTATGCAAGATTTTGAAAATCTCTTAATTTATAAGTATCAAAGCACAAGATACATATTACTACTGCAGACTTCTAACACCCATCAATTTGGTATGTGCAGGGTCTTCCTTTTATGCAGACATTTTCATGTATCACTGTTAATTAATATATTATATTACTATAATTTTGTTTTAATTATATTATTAAATATGTAATTGGTTATTTTTTCTAGATGTCGTTAAAATATATAAGATAATAATTGAATTATAACAAAATACTTAATTTTTTTATATAATAACATTATATTATTAAGCCTAAATTAAACAAATTTATAAAAAAAACATTATCACTTTCTCAAAACCATCCAAAATCGTACTGTAAATCGACAAAAAAATAAAATGAAACATTAAAATCGCGATGTATCTCGCTGCATTGCGCGAGTACGCTTCTAGTATTATTAAATATGTAATTGGTTATTTTTTCTAGATGTCATTAAAATATATAAAATAATCATTGAATTCTAAAAAAATACTTAATTTTTTATATAAAAAACATTATATTATTAAGCCTAAATTAAACAAATTTATAAAAACATTATCACTTTCTCAAAATCATTCAAAATCGTACTGTAAATCGAAAAAAAAACATTAAAATTATGATGTATCTCGCTGCATTGTGCGAGTACGCTTCTAATAATTTATAATGTCAAGTGGCCGAATTATAGATAAAGTGAATATGCGTTATTATTTATCGCAATTTGTCTTCCAATTTGTTTCTATTAAATTCATGTAAAAATAATACAGATTCTCTTTTTATGTTTCAAAAAGGAGATGGAGTTAGTAGACTTTTACTTCCGTTGACTTGGATCCACATGGTTATTAATTTATTTATTTTTTTGAACGGTAAGTTAACGTACACACATGTTTCAGTGGTATTGGACCTTTATTATGGGCAATTCCACTAATTCGCTGCGATTCGGCCCAGCCTTTTGGCTGAACCCGACCGGTAGGGTAGATGGTTCCATAGACTGGACCCACCCGAACCGGTCCCGGACCCGAAGGACCAGACCCAGAGTCTGGATATCTCAGGAAATTGTCGCTCGTGGGAATTGAACCCGGGTAGTGTGGCTTTCACCCCCCCTCCCCCCGGATGTTAGCTATCCAACTGATCTAACCCTCTTTGATATGGTTATTAATTTATTATTTTGTATTTATTAAAAGTATTTTATTTGTAAGTACAATGGGGTTTTTTTAAACATGATTAATGCATGAATTATTTTATAAAATTCAATATATATATATATATATATAGAGAGAGGGAAGTTTAAGGGAAAACCTTAAAAAAACGGAAAACTGAGGAACACCCTGGTAGCCTTTAATTTGGATGGTATATATTTGTGCATACAAGTAATTTAGAACATGCACACATGCATATGTACAAGTACATAATATGTACTTATACATACAAACCAAAAAACAAATTAATTACTTATATGCACAAGTGTGGAGTTTGTATTTAAATAAGTGTTTATGTAAAATCATTTCATATCAAAGTTATGGGCCTATGGATGCTATGTGTACTCATCAGGACCATTAGTTTCCACCAATAAACAAACCCAAACACCCTTGACCCTTGTCTTCATAGATGAAACGACACTAACAATTGTCGTTCCCTGAAATTTGATTTTTTAGTTATAACTATTATAACATAAGATGCATGTTCATACGAGAACGATATCTATTTAAGAAAGTATGAGGACGGCTGGATCAATACAAAATTATATAAGATTCACGTACAAAATCATATATATGATTCACGCGACTTTGCCATCAACTTAAGTCGCGGCCAAAGTCGCCCACGTCCGTTTTTTTTCCGGTTAATGTAAAATCACATATGATTTTGTACATGATTTTACTGATTTCTTGTTTTCTTAAATAGTTAATGTTCTCGTTGTCTTATAATGTATTATTGAAATCAAATTGCAATATATATGTTTTCTTTTCCAGTTTTGAAGTTAAAAAAAATATTTTTTTATTAAAATTGGATGCAAGTCAATAATGTGAACTGGAAAAGGCATGAACATGAACCTACTTCACTAATAAATATAACATAAAAAACCTAATCCGATACTATACTATACATCCTCATTTAATATTGCAAACTATTAGTAGTTGTGCAAATTTGACTTGCGTTGGTACAAAGATTGTTCTAAAATATGCATCTTGGATGCAAAAACACAGTTAAATATCTATTCTACAAATTTTGTACCATAATTGCTTGCTCGTATCTTTTGTTCATTTGCAAACAGGTTATAATTAAAAAGCATCAATAGTTAATCAAAAATCTTGATTCATTCTAAAGATTCAGAATGAGACAAGAATCCTTGAACATAAACCAACTTAACTAGACAATGAGTTACAAATGATACAAATAACCCTTGACCCAAATATATATATATATATATATATATATATATAGAGAGAGAGAGAGAGAGAGAGAGTAGAATTGAAAACCTTGTGGAGAAGATTGGACTTGAGTTTGTCTACTTGAAAGATTGTTGCATGAAGTGTTCCATGAAGCAATATTTGTGCCATCTCTCTCCACCTTCAAACACCTTATTTAACTTGATCTCTCTCCGGGAAGAGAGAGACTCCAAAGACTTTGGTATAGTATCTCTTTCTCTGGAGTATGTATATATATATATATATATAGAGAGAGAGAGAGAGAGAGAGATCTAGAAAGAGAGAGAGGGTTAGTTATAAGAAAGGGTAGGTTGAAGCCAACGAAGAAGAAATAGAATAATAAAAGAAGAAGTGTGTATTAGGTGAGAATTCAAGAAACAAACCCCATTGGTTTGACATTCAACCCTATCTTTTTACAGATGGCTCTTATAACATGTTTTTTTTTTTTTTTTTTAAATCAGATAGTCTGTAGTATTTAATTTTGACCTGACTTAATTGAAACTTCAAATTTTTGTAAAATATATATATTCTCCAAAATAGACATATGTTAAATTATAGATAACTATCAAATAAGTAATTTTAAATCGTATAATATTATATGTTTCTTAAAATAGGAATTCATGAATAAAAGTATATTTTGTTTGTATGAAATTGGAAGAAGTAACTTAATCATATATTTTTTTAATAAATTATGATTTACCCAAAATGATATGAATGAGTACATATCGATCGGTCAAGAGTCTACATCAATATCCATACGTGTAATCAAGCACGATAATTTTGGAGCAAACAAAATATATAATATATGGCGTAGAATACAACTTGTATAGTTTATGAGGTTCTGTCAGTTTGGGACATTTTGTTTAGGTTTTAGTTAGTTTTTATGTCAATTATCAGATTTTGTTTTAAATATATGGTACATATTATCTGTTAATTTTTCAACATATATAACAAAAAAAAATCGATTGTCTGGAACAAAATTAAAGTTCTTAAAAGGTATTTTTCAATAAGCACACCAAATTTTACCTAAATAATAATAATAAAAACATCAAACTTAATGTAAAACTATTTATATAGACCATTTCGATATTAAAATATACTTTTGTTATTAACATTGGTATAATAATAAGTTAAAAATGAATTATTGATTAACCAAAACTTACACCATTTTTTCTGAAAAAAAGCTGTTGATAAATAGTTAAAGATGATATTTATCATGATTGATATACATATGGGCCCATGAGTACAAAAATTGTGAGCATACATGCAAACATATATGTCCACATATTATGTTGATAAAGAGTTAAAGATGATATTTATGATAGACACGAATGATCGTGTGAGAAGTTGAGGTTAACTTGAGAAGCATGAGAAATGGATCTAAATAGTTGATCACTTTTAATCAAATGACCTCCCATGAATTACGGCTAAGAAAAGAATTGATTTGGTGCATCTTATCACGGTGCATCTCATCCTAATGTGTTTCCATTTATCATCCAACGGTTGATAACCACTTCTCACGTTAATCTCAACTTCTTACCGGAACCCAACAAGATTGATACACGTATGGGCATGTGAGTACAAAAATTGTGAGAAATACATGTTAGAACTAGGCGTGAGCATCGGACGGGTCGGGTCTGAAATCCCGAAACCCGATCGGATATTCGGATGAGAATAAATCCCCCGAAACCCGACCGAAACAATTCGGGTAGTTCGGGTCGGGTGGGTCGGGTCTGGGGCTACTTTGGGCTGTTTTTTTTTGGGCCTGTTATAACTTAAAACTTAAACAAAGAACTATTTACATTATAAATACAAACAACTAATTTTAAATAAAAAATACAAACAAGTGAACAACTATGAACCAAAGTATTCAAAGTCTAAATTACATCTAAAAGACTAAAATATGAAATGGTAAACTACTTAACTACATCTATAAACATCAAATAACCGATCTACTAATTCAAATATTCAATTAAAAGTTTGGAACAACAATACCAAAATGTCAAAAGTACCATTACTTAGTTACTTACATAGTTACATCAATTGAAAGTTTGAAACAAACAACCATAGTACCGTACCAAAAAACAAAGTACCATTACTTACCAAGGTCCAAAATATTTTGATTTTCGCTTACCAATTTCCAATTTTCCATGATCAACCGTCTACCCCTCCCATCCCATCCACGTCCAAGTTCCAACTTCAACTTCCAACTCCAAGTTCCAAGTGACCAACTAACAAGTAACACCAACTTTTATTGAAATTTTGAATCCTATAAAATAAAAAATAACAAATAACAAATCATGAATCATGTAAAATTTAAAGTATCTTTCTCAATCATGGATCAACATCAGTATCAACTTCTTCAAATCCCCCAAAAGCAGATGTCTGTGTACCAATACTAGGACTATCTTCACCACGAGTCGAAGTTCCAACTCTTAAATTATCAATTTCTGCACATAATGATAACTTATAATTATAAATTAAAGTCGTAATTATAATTTACAGATAATAACTAATTCATAAAGTAATGTCGTACCTTTCTCAAACTTCTCAAGGTCCTCCAAATTTTCTTCGACAACAATCGGTTCACTAGGACCCCTTAACCAATCTTGGGTACAGATAAATGCTTCAACTATTTTAGGAGTTAGAGAACTCCTAAAATTATCCAAAACCCTACCACATGTACTAAACGTTGATTCGGACGCAACTGTAGAAATGGGTACGGCGAGGACATCTGAGGCAAGTTTTGAAAGAATGGGAAATCTTGCACTATTCAGTTTCCACCACATCAACAAATCAAATTCCTTCCCATTATCATCTACAATTGCCTCACCTAGGTAAACATCAAGCTCACTCGTTTTGCCATCTAAAGCCCCACTCTCAAGTTTTTGTTTACTCAACAAACTTTTGAACTTGGATTGTGATCTTACAAGAGGGGGAAGACCTTTTCCCGATTGAGATTGGGATTCGGTTTGAGCTTGAGATTGAGATTGAGCTTGAGAAGGTTCGGAATATTGTTGCACATAATCTTCAAACAAGGTAGTGAGTTGGGATTTTACCTTTCTAAAACATGCCTTACCTTTTTCTGCACCAAATAACTGATCGAACTGTAATGGCATGTACTCCACTTTATCTCTTGGATTCATAATGTTGGCAAAGAAAATTACCAAATTCATCTTCTCCGCATCACCCCAATATTTTTCAAACTTATCCTTCATTTTTTGGGCCATATTCTGTTTATAGAAAAATGAAAACAATTACAGAACTATATGAAAGTGGAGTACATTGTAAATTAGGACTAATAAAGTAAATTTGAGATTGAATTGTACCTTTTCAGTCAAATTTGGAGAAGCAATCATCTCCGTAAGCGAGAACCCCAAGTCACATATCTCAGTCAAGTAAGAACTAGAAGTGACATAAAGAGAGCCTGAGATCCGAATAGTCATCTCATAAAAGGTCTTCAAAAGGGTAATGAAGCTCTCTAAATACACCCAATCATAATCCACAAGCACAGAATCACCTAGATCTAACTTGAACGATACATCATGGCCGTCATAAGATTCAAACACGTATCGATAAGGAATGGCATTCCGGAGCATCATGTATATTGAGTTCCATCGAGTAGGAATATCAAGACAGAGAGAGCTTCTTTCTTCAACACCAAGTAAAGTAGCAAGTTCCCTAAACTTGGCCAATCTAGCCGGAGAGCCCCTTACCCACCTCACAATATCCCTAAGCTTCTTAAGTGCCGAGTCAGCCATCTTTAACCCATCTTGGACAACCAAGTTCAGAATATGTGCAATGCATCTCATATGCAAGTATTGAGCCCTTACAGATGAACACCCCCAAGATACTAGTTTGCTTTTCAAAAACACTAGGGCAACATCGTTACTGGATGCATTGTCTACGGTGATGGTCATTATGTTTTTTACGCCCCACTCAACCAAACAAACCTCTAAAGCTTTGGCTATTGCATCCCCCTTGTGTGATTGAATTGGCACAAAAGATATTATTTTTTTGTTCAACTTCCATTGGGCATTAATATAATGTGCAGTTATGCACATATAATTGATCCTTTGCACGGATGTCCAAGTATCGGTGGTCAAGCTAACACGTTGGGAGTGTTCCTTAAAAAACTTTTTAAGACTATTCCGCTCTTCTAAATAGATGGCAAATATGTCCCTATTAACCGTCCATCTAGACGGTATTTTAAACATAGGACAAGCTTCTTGCATCAAACCTCTAAACCCCCTACCCTCTACAAATTTGAACGGTAGTTCATCTATGATGATCATCTTAGTCATTGCTCTCCTAACATTCTCTTGATTAAACACCCAACTGGTTAAAACACTTTCATTGCTTTCACCCCTACCAAATGCCAACATGGATTGTCTAGTTTCTTTGGCCTGTGGGTTCTTAAGGCATACAATCGAGTGATTCTTTAATGAGGACGTGCCATACTTTTTCGGGTCGGCCGCATATGTTTTCTTACAGTATTTGCACATCCCTTTGATCAAATTACCTTCCGGGCTTAATTTTTTTTCAAAATGATCCCATACCTGAGATCTTGTTTCTGTAGCTTTACGCTTCTTTGGTTCGGGGGGTACAGGTGCACTACTCTCGACTTGAGATTGAGACATGTTCTGACAACAATTGTTTGAGTTAGTCTATTTACTCCTTCAGTTTAATAAATACTAATGTTTATCGTTTAAGAAAAATATAGCAGTCTTTCCGATTGATCAATAGTCGATTGGGGTTGAATATAAAAAATGGATCATTTTGAAAACCACTCTAAAAGAACCTCTAGCCCATTATAAATCCATTCAATAGGAAAGAACCAACATAAGATTTTATTGTGTGCATAAAAAAAACAATTTGAGAAGAAGGTGATGCTGGAAAAGTTATATATACAAAGACCAAGGCTTGTGCAAGCAAATATTACATGTTGACCACTTGCCAAAGTCAGGTTTTATCAGAAACCTCCTCCGCTAATATCCCTCAATTGGCAGCCACTTGAATTGAGAGTTTTTGAATGCATAATAAAACTATATATAATTAAGAAACGTGAGTATTAACATTCTTGTTCCCTTAGGTTTTCACTGCAATGCAATATGATGAGAGAGAGAGAGGCTATTAACAAAAGGATATCATAATATCAAATATCAATCCATAAATGAACTAATGAAGTTCAAATGATTAGGAGTTTTAGCCTTTAGGACTGGAAAACAAAAACACAGGGCAGTGGCAGTTTCCAAATATCAATCCATAATATCAATTATCAAATATCAATCCATAATATCAAATATCAATCTATAAACCCATTCAATCCATAATATCAAATATCAATCCATAATATCAAATATCAATCCATAAATTAACTAATGAAGTTCAAATGATTAGGAGTTTTAGCCTTTAGGACTGAAAAACAAAAACACAGGCAGTGGCAGTTTCCAAATATCAAACCATAATATCAATTATCAAATATCAATCCATAAATCCATTCAATCCATAATATCAAATATCAATATAAATGAACTAATGAAGTTCAAATTTCAGTTTCCAAAAAAAACCCAAATTAAAAATCGATGTTTATGGTAACTTACAGAGAGGAGAAGAGTCAAGAGTGTAGAGTCTGACTAGAGAGTAGAGTCGATGCCTCGATGGCCTCTGGTGGTAACTCAGTCGATGAGCAATGGGTCGATGGCAACTCACGTTCTCAACAACTTAGTCGGTGGCCGGTGGGAGGTCTGGGAGAGTGGGAGGACCGGAGGAGGCGAGGCCGAGGAGCAGAAGGTGGCCGTCGGTCGAGACTCAAGAGTCGCCGGTGGAGTCGTGGAACTGGAGAGTCGCTCGACGGGGACGGGTCGGGGTCGATATCGATTTAGGTTTGGGAATGTTTGGGTCGATTAGCAGATTAGGTTTGATTTTGAATTAGAAATTAGATATTTAGAATTAGAATTAGGATTATTAAAATAAAATTAAACTGATTTTTTAAAAATATTAAAAACATTCTGATTTTCAGGTCGGATCGGGTTTGGGTTTTGGATACCCAACCCGATCCTATATTATCCGATAATATAACGAATCGGATTATTTTGGGGATTCGGATATTCGGGTGAGGGTGCTTTTCCGGGTCGGGTCGGGTTTGTCGGGTTGGGCGGGTTTTGCTCACCCCTAGTTAGAACAAGTAGTATTTATCACATGGCTTGTTCTTTGCTTAGTCCCACATAGGAAGAGTGAGGAACCTTTTATTGGTTTATAAGATCAAGATGAAATTGATTTAAATTATTTGAAAGTGATTTGGAGGGAACTAAAAGGGGCAAAGTCTAGAGGTCTTTTTTTTGGCAATATTACATAGCACGAGGGGCTATATATAATCAAAGACTTAGCACTAAGCACTTTGCAAAATTTTTGGTCCTAACAGTTAACGACAAGCTAACTTTTTCGTTAACTTTCAGTTAGTTTATTTCGGTTATTTTTGGAGGGAAAACTAAAACATTGCACCGCTTCATAAACCATTGCATCTGTTCATGAAAGGTGGCATATGTTCATGCACCTTTTCATGAAAGGTTGCAATTGTTGGAAATTTTATCCTATATATATATGTGTGTGTGTGTGTGCATGTGTGTGTTTTCCTTCAATTTCATTAATTTTGTTTTTTCTTCTTCATCATATCATAACCATGATCATGAGAAGAACTTGTAGGATCATTGCCTATAGTTCTTAAAACTTGAGGAGGTCCTGGGAGGGAATTAGCCTAGATCCATCAACGACCTAGTGAGGGCTAATATTCCTAGCTTAATGATAGTGATATAGTCACGTCCTCGTTTTAGCGCTTTGATCAATTTCAATTTTGTTATATACGTTGTTTCTAACAAACTTAATGAATATTAAACATGGATGCTTCGACTACTATGCTAAAGATGGTCTATCAAGATTCCATCAAACTTGACAGAATGGATGGAATGAACTTCACTCGTTGGAAGGAGAAGATGAAGTTTCTCTTGACTACTGCAAAGATATACTATGTTCTAGAGACACCACAAATTGGTGTACTCGGTCAAGATGAACAAAGACAACTCGAACACGATGACATGCTATGAAGAGGATATATTCTGAGTATCCTCATTGATCGTCTATGTGATCTCTACACACCGATGACATATGCAAAGGAAATCTGGAAGACTTTGGAGGAAAAATAGAACTATAAAAAGGAAGAAGCATATAAGTTCATTACCTTTAAATTCTTTGAATTTACTACGAAAGATAATATTTCTATCATGGATCAAGTCCACGAATTTCTAATTCATGTCTCAAAAGTCAAAAATTTCAACATTGAAATTTTTGATAAATTGGTGGTCGGGGGCTATCATTACTAAATTGCCCACATTTTGGAGGAAATACGGGAAAAAGTTGATGCACACTTAGGAAGATTTCTCTTTGGATCAAATTCAAAAACATTTACAAATTGAAGAGGAAACTCATATTCATGAAAATAATTTGGATGGCGAATCTACTTCTAAAGTTAACTATGTTGAATCTGGAAAGAATCGAGGCAAGAAAAGAAAGGCAAATTCATCCTCTTATACAAACACTCAAAAGAAAGGTAAAAGGCCTTTATTTGAAATCACTTGTTATAAGTGTGGTGAAAAGGGACATGCAAAGAAATTCTGCAAGAATCCTAAGAAGAAAGTTGATATAGGGAACAAGAAGAATGGAAGTGGAGATGCAAACGTGATTGAAATAGCAGAACCTACAAATGAAATTACTGCCATGGTTTCTGAATTGCATGTCTATATGATTCAAGAAATACATGTTGCAAGCTTTACTATTTCTGATGATTGGTGGTATGATTCTGATGCTACAACACATGTTTGCAACAACAAATCATTGTTCAAGGACTACAAGGAACCACAATAAAGATATGAAGTGATGATGGGTGATAATCATACTTCAATGGTGCTTGGCATGGGCTCTATTGAATTAACGTTAACTTCTGGGAAAAAAGGTTGTACTCAAAGACGTTCTTCACGGTCCTAGCATTAGGAAGAATTTGGTTCATGGTTTTAAGCTATGTAAAAATGGGATAAAGGCTGTGATAGAATCTGATAAAGTGATTTTATCTAAAGTTGGTGTGTTTGTAGGCAAAGGCTATGTTGCCGATGGGATATTCAAACTAAGTATCAATAAAATTACTACTCCTACTTATATCATTGATTATTTATTTTCTTCAAATTTTAGTATTGAATGTTCATCCTTTAGTTTGTGGCATCATCGACTAGGACATATAAACTATAGAGCAATGAAATGCATGTCCAAACAAGGATATATTTCTTATAATAATGCTCATAATGAAAAGTGTGAAATATGTGTTCAAGCAAAGATGAAAAGGAAACCTTTTCCGAAGATTAATAGGAACACAACAATCGTTGAGTTACTTCATTCAGATATATGTGAATTGAATGGACAACTAACTAGAGGAGGAAATAGATATTTCATAACTTTCATTGATGATTGTTCTAAATATACTTATGTATATTTACTAAAATATCTAAGGACCAAGCTTTTGATGCTTTTAAAAGATATAAGGTTGAAGTAGAAACTCAAAAAGGTAAAAAAGATTAAAGCAACAGAGGTAGAGAGTATTTTTCCCACATAATTTTCTTCCTTTTGTGAAAGTCATGGTTTAATCCATCAAATGACGGCTCCATATACACCACAACAGAATGGTGTATGTAACTCCCTAAAATTTAGACATTTCAAAAACTTGGAATGGAAAAATTGATAATATAACGTCTAAAATGCGAGGGTTTGTAAAACCTGTAAATATGACAACTAAAACCCAACACGAGGGGTAGTTTGAAACTATTATAGTAGCGGTAAAATGAAATATAATACAAAGAACCTATTTTAACCTAGAACAACTACTCGTTAGATTAAAAGTGGGTGTCGCTATATTTCCAAAACGCTCTTCTCAATATCCCAAAAATCCCGGCTCAATGAGGCTCCTATGTGAACGATCGGTACATCAAATTGGCTTAAGAACGCCACTAAAAGGACCTGTGAGTCAAACAAAATACCAAATAGTGTTAGACCGACAATTCCAAAATACAGCAAGATTTGGCGTCTAGAAATTTACACAATTATGTCATATTATTTGTTACCGATACTTCCAAATGGTTGCACTAATGTCACCCTTCTCTTGAAAAGGGATAGCTCGCACCTGAATATATACACACAAGATATACCTCTTGCAATTACGGCGGAGACCCGTTTCCATCTTGGGTGTCAAGAACACGTGAGTGGTGACGCCCGTGATGTTACTGAATTCCAATACATGCCCCGGTTCTAATTCCCATGCCATAGAGACATCACAATCCTCAAACCGTTTTTGCCTCTGATGCTTACCCCGCCTAGTTACACCTCAAGGACTTACGGACATTATTGTCTATCCAATCTAGTCGAGTTACAACTCAAAGGCTATAAAGCCCTCTATTGCCTACTCGCTAGCGGTCAAAAACGACCAACAACTTTCTACCCATAAATAGGCATGTCTAAATCCTCATGCACAAGGAAATAGAGGTCCAAGGTTCATATATAGAACATGGCAAGACAATTAATTGAAATAATGCATGCAAAACTTTCCATCATTATTCATGCTTAGACTCCACCACAAATTTCCACATAAAGGTAGTCCATTCCATGTATACATCGACCCAACTATTCTTATCAGGTATTAATCATGTTATTACTCATCAGATAAATAAAACCAGGGTATCATATACATTTTAGCCAATCCTAGGGAACCTTAGTTTCTAGGTATCAACTCATGTATAAAGATGTATGTAAGTGTGTATATGTGTTTGTATGTGTGTACAATAACATTTAGGTGCACATTCAATATTTGAAGAGTAGAGACCCACAAAGTAAGGATTATAGGGAGCAAACCCTAGTTACCCAATAAATCACATAGAAGAAGGCATGTATGTGCATTTGAACAAACAAGAACATGAGTTAAGATGTAAGGGTAAGAGACTCACTACTTAGGGTTTTATAAAGAGAAAACCCTAGAATGGTTGAACTTGAGGAGAACTTGAAAGACTTGAAGCTTTAAATCCCAAACACCCTCTTGTACTCAACTACTTCTTGAAGCCCTCTTAAATGTTAGGTTAGGTTAGGTGTATTGAATGAGGAGGGATAAGTAAAGAGATGAAGAAAATCGCCCTTAGAAGAGAGAAATTTGATCTGCAGGTTTCAAGTTTGAGTGTGTGTGTGTGTGTTTGGCCTATCAATGCACACTAAATACGGAAGCCACAACCCTGTGGCGACAATGCCCCTGCGACTTTGCCCTTGGCATTGTCGCCGGGGCAAGGTCGCACCCTAAGCCTCACCCACTGGAAAAATTGCCCGAACCTTCAGCCCCTTGACCCCCTACTGTGACATTGACAACGCGACATTGCCTTGGGCATTGTCTCCGGGCAATGTCGCCTCTGGCCTGCCACGCGCTGCCCAAACGACCCAAAAATCTAACGGTTCTTAACTCACTCCCCTTCCGACACTCATGTGAGTACCATAAACACAATATAACCACATAAAAACATGCAAGGAGTTTATAGATGGTT
The DNA here is from genome assembly GCA_954870635.1 of Arctium minus. Classification (NCBI taxonomy): domain Eukaryota; kingdom Viridiplantae; phylum Streptophyta; class Magnoliopsida; order Asterales; family Asteraceae; genus Arctium; species Arctium minus. Next base: position 93,792,618 of record OX941086.1, on the reverse strand, counting down.
TACGATTCCTTAATCAAAGAATAAGGTCATAAAGGCTTGATAAGGAAAATGACAAGGTGCGATATTAAAATCTCTAGAGAACGGAATGTTACAGTGTAGCGGAAATGAAGAATGGGGTTTTACAAAATAGGCTTAATGCTATGTTGGTAAATGCTAATTTACCAAACAATTTTTGTGGTGAAACATTACTCACGGTTTGTCTAACTTCGAAAAGAGTATAGTGGAGGCTTACAAGCTTCCCTAAACCGAATCGAACTAGTATCAAGCTTGATCGAGAAAATCAAGGAGTCTCAAAAAGAAGCTCTTCGGGAAGAAAACCTTAAAAACGAGGTGATGTTAAAGCAATGTCTTCTCTTGACCGAAGATGGTCGCGAGGTGAAGCTCTTCAAGGGGCGAGTTTGGGTGCCCAAAGTTGGGGGAAATCGAGAATTGCTACTCGAAGACGCCCATAAGTACTAGTATTCTATTCACCCGGGGAGTACAAAGATGTACCGGGATTTGAAACACAAAAAACACAATGTGGCCTGTCATGAAGTTAGACGTGGCGAATTACGTGGAGCGATGTGTGACCTACCTTCAAGTGAAAGTCGAACACCAACGACCTTACGGAAGTCTCCAATCTTTGGAAATTCCGGAATGGAAGTGGGAACATATCACCATGGATTTTGTGACCAAACTACCAAAGACTCTTAGAGGGCACGACACCATATGGGTGGTGGTAGACCGCCTAACCAAGAGCGCCCATTTTCTGGCTATGAGGGAAACTCTCCTGATGGATAAGTTGTCTAAGATTTACATCGACGAGGTGGTCTCGAGACATGGTGTGCCTTTGTCCATTGTATCAGATCGAGATAACCGCTTCACATCTAATTTTTGGGACGACCTTCAGAAAGAGTTGGGATCGAGAGTGAATCTGAGCATGACCTATCATCCTCAAACCGATGGCCAAAGTAAGCGAACTATCCAAACGCTCGAGGACATGCTAAGGTCGTGTATTATTGACTTTGGCGGGAATTGGGACTCTCATCTACCTCTAGTCGAATTCGCTTACAACAACAGTTACCATTCTAGCATCGGCATGGCTCCTTTCGAAGCCTTGTATGGATGGAAATGCCGAACTCTAGTCTGATGGTTAGAGGCGGGTGAGAAGCAATTCGCCGGACCCGAGATCGTCTAAGAAACCACGGATAAGGTCAAGGGTATCCGAGAACGCTTAAAAGTGGCCCAAGACCGACAAAAGAGTTATGCGGATAAGAAGAGGCGACCGGTGGAATTCCAAGTGGGGGATCGAGTTATGCTCAAGGTATCCCCTTGGAAGGGAATCATACGGTTCGGCAAGCGGGGAAAGTTTAGTCCCCGATTCCTCGGTCCATTCGCTATAACCAAGCGAGTTGGACTTCAAGCTTATCAATTGAAACTCCCACCCGAAATGAATGGAATCCATAACACATTTCACATGTGCTACCTCCGGAAATGTTTTGCGGAAGAGGAGAGTGTCATTTCCCTCTCGGAGATAAGAGTGGATAAGGGTAACCATTGCGTAGAAGAACCTGATGCCATTTTGGAGAAGAAATCCAAGAAACTCCGTCATAAAGAAGTCACCATGGTCAAAGTGCAGTGGAAACACCACCGAGGAGCCAACGTGACTTGGGAGGTGGAGGAGGATATGAAGAGAAGATATCCCCATTTATTCTCGCAAGGCTGATTTCGAGGACGAAATCGATTCCAAGTTTGGGAGGATTGTAACACCCGGATTTCAGGTAAGGATTCTTATCTTGAAAACAGGAGTTTTAATTAGCTTAATCAGTTCTAATTGGGAAACTCGTACCTTTAATCCTATCTTGTTCGGATGTGAATTAGTGGGAGAAAAATAGGATTTTTGGCCTCAGCATGCTTGGTGCGAAAGTGTCCGGCGACTGTGACAATGTCACTGTCGCTGGGGCATAATCGCGGGGATAGGTGGACTCTCGGTACACTTGGCGCGAGAGTGCCTCGCGATTGTGACATTGGTCATTGTCGCTTGGCACAATCGCTGAGCCAAACCGACTCTCGGTACCTTTGGCGCGATAGTGCCTCACGATTGTGACCGTGTCACTATCGCTTGGCACAGTCGCCCGCAACGTTTGAGAGTTTATTAACCCGATTTTCAGCCCTTTTCACTAATTCCTTTCATCTACCTCCTTTATTTCTCTCTAAAATTCTCCCTCATCATTAATTTCGGTTCTAGGGTTGTTGAAGTCATCTCTTCACTCATTTACTTCAAGAATTAAAGCTCACCAACCAAAGACTCTAGTTTGGATCTCCTAGCTACCATCTCCATTATCACCTACTCTTCAAGAAAGGAAATTAAGGTTTTGAGTTTTCATCAAAACCCATTTTTATGAGTCTTTACTTCATAAATACATGTTCTATGATGCCATGAAAACCCTTTTTACTTTATATTACTTTAAATGCTAACATCATCCTTTATTTTATATCTTTTGAACTATTAGGTCAAAACCTAGGGTTTTGACACTTGTGGGAATGTGTTGAGTCATGTCATTATAAAATGTGTGCATGTTTACCTACATACGATTTTCTAGAAGTATTATGGAACATGGAAACCTAAATGAGTATTATGATTTACTTGGATTCATGAGTGGGTTGGGGGTTGTATGGTTATACTCGTTTTATACTAATAACTATTCGTGTATATGGGATACTATGGACACACTACCTACCCTTCTAAAATGGAACTTATGAGAAGGTAAAAATATTAAAATGGTTACACATCGGCTAAATGATGGTATAACGATCCAAGCTATATTATGTTTGGGCTTGGGTGCTAAGGGTACAATGATAGAATGTCATATATGTAATTCATGGAGGATGGTGAGAGTTCAGGGTAAATACCTGGATAGGGTTGAACTTGGATATCTTTGGGGTAAATACTTTGATAGAGTTGAACTCGTGTTTACATTGAACTAAAGACTTGGATAGAGTTGACGTTCTAATGGCTAAAGATTTGGATAGAGTTGATGCCGGTAAACATCCATTCTCAAGGTTGTGTACATATGTGTTGTGGCCTACTTATGTGTTCCGTCACAACCTATGGTGGAACGGGTCTCCCCTGTTTCTACATAAGGAACTCAAGTGTTGGAAAGTTGATCGATTTATTTATTTTAAGCGGACTCTTTAAATATTGGTATGCATCAATTACTCATATTTATAATTATGGATTGATCTCACTAGGCTCCAAGCCTAACACTTGTTTACTTTGATGTGTAATTCAGGCTCCCTTAGCGGTGGGGTAGCAAAGTCTTGAGCGGAGTGGTGGGCCGTCGGGGTCAATCTTTTGGGAATATAACATTAGTTGAGACATAGAGCATACACGTTACTTGTCAATATTTTGGGAAATGATGATGACACCCGATTTATAATCTAATTTAGAATGTTTAGATTAGTAGGTTGTCGGTCCTTGTTTCCATTTCTTTCAAAAGTTGTAATCGTTTATACTTTCTCTTTTTGGGATGATGTCTGGTGAAGTTTATTTCATACTATATTTATCAGGTTCAATATCTCTTCCATTTATAAATGGATTATTGTGAAAATTTCAAGTTTTAAATTCACCCAGTTTTTAGGGTGTTACAATAATCTCCAAGAAACTCAAAGTAGCTCCTTATGAAACCGGAAAGGTAGAAAACCCAATATTAGCTATTTCAATGTTTGGGGATGTTTGGCTTATTATAAGGTTCATTTGCCTAATATGTCTAAACTTGGACCCAAATCCTTGAAGAGCGTATTCGTGGGATATGCAGAAAATTCAAAGGCATATCGCCTTTTGGATTTAGATACCAATGTTATTGTTGAATCAAAGAACGTTGAATCAAGGAATGTTGAATTTTTTGAGAATAAATTTCGACATGGTTAAACAAACTTGGATCAAATTGTTTCTGATATACCACAAGGTATTCCTACTCCAGAAATTGGCACTATAGACGATTGCCTGAGACTTTTGTTGCACCTAGAAGAAGTGAAAGAACCAGAAAAGATAAAAATCTAAGTCTAGATTTTATTAATTCTAAATCCATTATATTCCTAGTTGAAGGAGATATGAATAATAAAGTCTTGAATAAAATCCCTATTCTTCTACATGTAGAAGATGCCCCAAGGACTTATCAGGAAGCTATGACTTCTAGAAATGTTGCCTTTTGAATGAGGCAATCAATAACGAGATGGATTCCCTTATATCCAATAACTTGGGTAATCTCATAATTGCTTCCTGGTTCCAAGGCTATTAGATGAAAGTGGGTATTTAGTCAAAGACAAGGAGTAGATTACTTTGATACATATGCCCCAATAGCTAGAATTACATCAGTTAGAATACTCTTTGCTTTAGCTTTTATTCGTAGTGTACCTATACATCAGATAAATGTAAAAACAACTTTTTAAATGGGGACTTAGATAGGGAAGTTTACATGAGACAAACCAAGGGATTTGTATTGCTCGAAAATGAAAATAAAGAATGTAAACTTAAAAGATCCTTGTATGTGTTGAAACAGGCACCTCACAAATGGCATGAGAAATTTGATGTTGCTATACTTTCAAATGGTTTTTCTCACAATTCAGCAGATATATGCATTTATTCTAAGTTTACTCAAGAATATGGTGTTATCTTATGCCTTTATGTGGATAATATACTTATAGTTGGAACCAATATGCAAGGTATAATTGAAACTAAGAAGTTTCTATCTTCATATTTTCAAATGAAAAATCTGATTGAAGTGGATACCATATTGTGCATTAAAGTACAAAGGCATAGTGGGGGTTATATGTTAAATTAATGTCATTACATTGATAAAATTCTTGATAAGTTTTAACACTTCGAGATTAAAAAGGCAAATACCCCGTATAAAACATCATGTAAGTTAAGTGAGAATAGTGGTAGAATTATTGCTTAACTTGAGTAACGCAAATGTCATTGATTGCCTTATGTATGTTACCCATTGTACAAGACTCAATACTGGACATTGCATTTGCAGTTTATAAACTATAACACCCCAAAAATAGGTGCTAATTTAAACCCATTAAAATAATACATGAAAGAACTTAACATGGAATATAATCACCTAAAATGGGGAAGTGGTAATGGAGTTAATAAATTACAATGACCAATAACCAATAACCTACTAATCTAAACCACGTTCTAAGTCTAGATTATAGACGGGTGTTGATATGATCACCAAAAGAATGATATCAACTCTATCTCCAAGTAATGTCCCAAAAGTATTGACGCCTCTCAAAAGTTGCCTCTAATGGCAATAGGCTCTCTGCTCAAATATTTGCGGACCCGCTACCTTGAGGACCTGCTATACATGTCATTTTAAGAAAAAGTGTTAGGATAACGCCTAGTAAGAACAACAGTTTATACATAATGAATAATGAATATAAATTCAAAAACATAAACAAGGTTTGATATATATATATAAGGTACACTTTCCATTTTCAAGATAATAACAACATATACACATCTTACGATGACGGGGAAGACCCGATTTACCATGTTAGTGACACAACACAAAGGTAAGCCACATATCCATGTTTGAGAGCCCCACTATGGATCATTGGTTATCTAATTTAACCCCTCACGGTTCATGGCATAATATCCCCAATGATCCTAGATTTCACAAGAAATTACAATTATTGGTCTTTGGTCGTTGTCTGACTCATAGAGCCCACAACTATTACCCATATTGACCCCATGTCTATTTCTTGTTACAATACGGGAGTATTCATTCCACACATAAACCGAATCCTATGCCTATGGATCCATTGCATTTAGTCTAGTTACGTAACACTTGTAAACAAAGTCATTCATAGCTAAAACCCATCACATTTATACTCAAAGGGTGACCATAAAATAAAATCACCATTATTATCTTCCAAAACTCAAATATTTCTCAAAACCCTTGATTTTAGGTTTTACAAGCATATTCCTTAATAACAATAAATCATTTGTATGAAACCATAAGAAAACTCACATTTCCTTCCAAACTCATCAAAATATCCAAAATGCAAGTTTTGACCTGAGTGGTCCAAATCTTCTCAAACATATATAATGCATAAAAGAAACCTTAAAACGATTAAGATGAACTTATTTTAACACATATCAAAGATTAGAAAGGAAACATGAACTCACAATACTAGGTTTAGTCAAAAACCCAAAAATCTCCAAAACCCTAGAAATTTCTTGAGTAAGAAGTTGAGATGGTGAAACCCTTAGGGGTTCTTTGTTTTAAAAAAAACCTCTTAATGGCTCTGAAGTCTGAATCGTTCAGACCCTTTTACACACCACCTCTTATTAATCATAACTAAAATAAGACTTCAGACTTTAGACCTCTTAAAAAACAAACGACACCTTAGTGTGTAGCCTCCAAATCCTAGCTTGATGATAATAAAGCTTGAAGCAAGATAGAAAGGGAGCCTTAAATGCTTCTTGGTTGCTTTCAATGAAGAGAAAGAGAGAAGAAAACATTTTAGGGTGAAGTTGGGTGAAAAGTAAACGAGAAAGAGCTGGAAGAAATCGGATTTAAACCCCTCTGCCCCCCGATGGCGACTATGCCCCGCGATTATGCCCACGACATTCTCGCTTAGTTTGTACCAAGAGCGGCCACCCCTCCATAACATTGCCTTGTGATTGTGCCTGAGGCCACTTTCGCCAGGCATAGTCTCCCCATGTGTATCGCGAGTCCAACCAAGCCCACAACAATGCCTTAGAGACAATGACCATGTCACAGTCGCATGGCAAGGTCGCCCCTCTCGTACCGACCCTCGAAATTCGATTTTTCGATCACGAACTACTCTAGAACCATAAGACATCTAATTAGTTCATTTTCCAAAACATAAACGACCATCAACAATAAATAGAACAAGATGAGGGGACAACTTTACTTACCACAAATATGAGTGTTACATAAACTTTCGAGGTACACTGGTAATCCAAATAAAGACCATTAAAAGGCTATTGGTAGGGTTCTCGGATATCTAAAAAGAATCAGAAATCTTGGTGTACACTATGAAGGTTTTCCAGAAGTACTTGAGGGTTATTCGGATGCTAGTTGGATTACTGGTAGAAATGACAATAAATCCATAACTGGCTGGATTTTCTCCCTTAGGGGTGCGGTTTCTTGGGCTTCAAAGAAGCAAACATGTATTACTCATTCCACCATGGAGGCTGAATATTTGGCCTTGGCTTGTAACACCCTAAAAATTGGGGTAAAATAAAACTTAAAATTTCGGCAACATGACGGCTAAAAGTAAGGATTTAGAACCTGCCATTCAGAACAACTAAAACCCCAAGACGAGGGATAGTTTGTACAACCAAGAATGATGGTAAAATGAAACATAATACACAACAACCTAGTTAATCTAGAACAATTTAAATACTAGATTAAATGTGGGTGTTGCTATGTCTCCAAAAAACGCTCTTCTCTCAAAACCCCAAAATGTCCGAACCATGGGAGCTCCTAGGTGTGCTTTTGGCGGATCAAGGTGCCCTAGACACACCGCTAAATGAACCTGTGAGTCAAAGAACACATGCACAAGTGTTAGGTTGAAGTCAAGGAGAATTTATAAGATGTTCACGTTTATCAAGGAGTACAAATAAAGCAAGTAAATGTTACCGATACGCCTTTAGATTAAATTCGTGTCATCAACCCATTTGGGTTAAGCAATTAAAACCTGTACAAATCACCAGAGAAAAGTCTCCAAATAACGGGGAATACCCGTTCCACCTTGGGTGACGAGAACACATGAGTGGGGTCACCCGCGATGTTAAATTGAATTTCACCACATATCTCGGACCTAGTTCCCATGCCTCGCCGGACATCACAATCCTCGGACCGTTTATGCCTCTAACGCTTATCGAGTTACGCTCCAAGGACTTATGTACATGAGTGCCTATCCAAAGTAGACGAGTTACAACTCGGAGACTTGCGTTACCTATTGCCTACTCGCTAAAGACCTAACGGTCCACAAATACATTTCTGCATATAATCCATCTAATTCCTCGTGCACAAGGGATTAGACATAACCTCCACATTTGAATCTTGCACATATGCATACGAGTGACACCTTTCATGCAACGAACATGTACCATTTAGAAGCATAATAAAGCATTCTCATGTGTATTATTTACTTGGATACTAGAGACATTATATTAACCACATTGGTAGACATAGGTCCAACTGCTGATAAGAATAGTTCTACACATTTTCCATACCCAACATAATCATCTTCACATCATTTATCGATATATTATATCATACATGTAACAACCGTCACCACATTAAATGATTCCTTCAATAACAAATCTCCATACATGCTAAACACATAAACCCTAGTCTTAGCTTATTTAAACACTTTGTAATATTCATTTTAGCACATAATAACACAAGTGGAATAGTTTGGGTTTAGGAGACTCACCAATAGGATTGTAAGGTAAAACCCTAGAAATGGAGAAAACCCTAGAAATGAGGAAATGGATGGTATTGAGACTTGGATCTTGAATCTTGGATGAAAGGAAGCTTATTTAACCCTAGAAACCCTTTAAAATCAAAGGCATTAATGACTTACCATCCAAAACATTAAATGGAGGAAGGAGAAGAAAGAAGTGAATGAAATCGCACCTTAAGTGTGTGTGGTCGGTCCTCTTGAAGAATTTCCAAAAACTTAGGCAAATAACTCTAAAAATGGCATTAAATGAAAACACCTCTTGGCCACGCGCGACAGTGCCACGACGATAGTGCCAATGGCACAATCGCGGGGCACAATCGCGGCAAGTGTACCGCGAGTGGTACATCCCGCGCGACATTTCCCTAGCGACAGTGCCATTGGCACAGTCGCGGGGCACAGTCGCCGGCTTCACCCCAACCGCTGTCCGAACCCGATGCGACGCTAAAAACTTGACCCAAACAATACTAAGATATCTAGATTAGTTCCGGAGACTTTAATCATAAAAATAATAACTAATATTCATCAAACGAGGTCTAAAATTCGGGGTGTTACAATCCTCCACCCCTTAGAATGGATTTCTCCCTCGAAATCCGAACTAGTCAAACAAGTGAGGGTATCACCTCCTCATGTCTTATTCGGACTCCCAAGTCACATTGGTCCCGCGGTGGTGCTTCCATTGGACCTTCACCATAATCACTTCTTTGTGCCGTAGCTTTTTCATCTTTCTTTCGATGATAGATTCGGGTTCCTCTATGCATCGATTGTTATCCACTCTAATCTCCGATAGGGCAATGACACTCTCCTCTTCGGCGAGACATTTTCGTAAGTAACAAACATGGAATGTGGGGTGGATCCTATCCATCTCCGGCGGAAGATCCAACTTGTAGGCTTGAAGTCCAATACGCTCGGTAATAGTGAAAGGTCCAAGGAAACGGGGACTGAGCTTCCCACGCTTTCCGAACCTTATCAATCCTTTCCATGGTGATACTTTCAGCATATCCGCTCCCCCACTTGGAACTCGACCGACCTTCTCTTTTTTCCCGCGTAGCTTTTTTGCCGATCTTGTGCCGCTTTCAAACGCTCTCTGATGATTTTCACTTTGTCGGCCGTCTCTTGCACGATCTCCGGTCTGGAAAACTGTTTCTCTCCCGCTTCTAACCAACACACGGGTGTCCTACACTTTCTTCCATACAATGCCTCGAATGGCACCATGCCAATACTTGAGTGATAACTGTTATTGTAGGTGAATTCCACTAGTGGAAGGTGTGCATCCCAACTTCCCCCGAAGTCAATGACGCACGACCTCAACATGTCCTTGAGGGTTTGGATGGTCCTCTCGCTCTGGCCGTCTGTCTACGGGTGGTAAGCGGTACTCAACTTAATTCTCGTGCCCAACTCCTTTTGTAAACTATCCTAAAAGTAAGATGTGAAACGGCTATCCCGGTCGGACACAATAGAAAGTGGCACTCTATGCCTTGAAACCACTTCATCTATATATAACTTGGCCAACTTGTCCATCGGTAGGGTCTCTCGCACGGACAAGAAGTGCGCGCTTTTGGTCAAGCGATCCACTATTACCCAAATGGTATCGTGGTTTCTCAAAGTCTTCGGTAGCTTGGTCACAAAGTCCATGGTGATGTGTTCCCACTTCCACTCCGATATTTCCAAGGATTGAAGACTACCGTATGGTCGTTGGTGCTCCGCCTTCACTTGTAGGCAAGTTATGCATTGTTCCACGTAATTAGCCACATCTAGTTTCATCACTGGCCACCAATAGTTGAACTTTAAATCCCGATACATCTTAGTGCTTCCCGGATGAATTGAGTACTTGGACTTATGCGCGTCCTCTAATAACAAGTCCCGACATCCTCCAATCTTTGGTATCCGGATCCGACCTTGGAACAATTTCAAGCCTCTTCCATCTTCGGTCAATTGGAGATGTTGCTTTACCATAATTTCGCCTTTGAGGTTCGCTTCGAGAAGTGCCTCCGACTGTGACATCTTGATTTTATCAATTAAGCTTGAGACCACATCCACTCTTGCAAAGGTGGCTTGAACGCCACTACTATACTCCTTCCGGCTCAAGGCGTCCACGACCACATTTGCTTTTCCGGGATGGTATTGAAGCTCGCAGTCATAATCTTTGAGTAGTTCAAGCTATCTCCTTTGCCGCATGTTTAATTCTTTCCGATCGAAGACGTACTTCAGGCTTTTATGGTCGGTAAAGAGAGTGCACTTCGTACCATAAAGGTAGTGTCGCCATAACTTCAAAGCGAACACCACCGCCGCTAGCTCGAGATCGTGAGTTGGGTAGTTCTTTTCATGCTCCTTCAATTGCCTTGATGCATAAGCTATGACCTTGCCCCTTTGCATCAAGGCACACCCCAAACCCATTTTAGATGCATCGCTGTAGACCACAAAATCCTCTGCCCCCTCGGGTAGGGATAATATTGGCATTTCACACAACTTCCTTTGCAAGGTCTGGAAGGCTTGCTCTTGTTTCTCGGTCCAAAGGAACTTCACATTCTTCCTCGTCAGAGACGTCAATGGTGAGGCGACTTTGGAAAAATCTCGGATGAACCTTCTATAGTAACCGGCTAGACCCAAGAAGCTCCGAGTTTCCGTGGGACTCTTTGGCGGTTCCCAATTCATCATGGCCTCAATCTTTGACGGGTCCACCTTTACTCCTTCACTGGACACCACATGACCCAAAAACTGAACCTCTCTTAGCCAAAACTCACACTTGGAAAATTTGGCATAAAGCTTATCATTCCTCAACACTTCCAACACTTATCTAAGGTGTCGCTCGTGATCTTCATCATTCTTCGAGTACACCAAGATATCATCGATGAACACTATGACCGATTTATCTAAAAAGGGTCGGCAAACTCGGTTCATCAAATCCATAAATATCGCTGACGCGTTAGTTAACCCAAAAGGCATAACTAGGAACTCGTAGTGACCATAACGGGTTCTAAACGCGGTCTTGGAAACATCATCTTCTCTAACCTTTACTTGATGATAGCCCGATTGGAGATCGATCTTGGAGAAACATCCGGCTCCTTATAGTTGATCGAAGAGATCATCAATTCGAGGTAGTGAATACTTGTTCTTAACGGTTACCTTGTTCAATTCTCGATAATCGATGCACATCCGCATCGATCCGTCCTTCTTTTTGACGAAAAGTACTGGAGCTCCCCAAGGCGAGGAACTCGGTCTCATGAATCCATTCTCCAACAATTCTTGGAGTTGTGACATCATTTCTTGCATTTCGGTCGGGGCGAGACGGTAAGGTGCATGGGCAATCGGTGCCACTCCCGGAACTAGATCGATTCTGAACTCCACTTGGCGGTCAGGCGGTAAGCCCAGTAGATCGTCGGGGAATACATCCGGGTACTCGCTAACGACGCGAACTTCTTCAATCTTTCTCTTCTCCGCTTTAGCATTTAACGCGTAGGCAAGGAATGACGGGCAATTCTTCATGAGACATTTACTTGCTTTGATGGATGAAATAATAGCCACTTCCCCCCTACGTTTTCCCCGTAGACAAAGACAAAATCCCCGCTTGAAGTCGGTAATCAGATCAGTTTCTTTGAACATAAGATCTCCGCCTTGTGTCGTGGCAACCAGTCCATTCCAATCACCACATCGAAACTCCCAATCGCCATGGGAAGTAGGTCTATTTCAAAGAGCTCCCCACTAATATCTAGATGGCACTTTTCTAACACCTCACGCAAGATCACTTGTTCCCCATTCGCTATTTCCACTACCAAGGCATCGCTAAGAGTACTAGTGGGCACATTTAAGTCTTTGCAAAAAGCAAGAGATACGAAAGAGAAATTTGCACCGGAATCAAATGGCACCTTAGAAGCAAGGGAGTTGAGTAAGAACGTACCCGACACCACGTCGGTGATCTCATTTGCCTCCTCTCTCGACATTTGGAAGGCCCTCCCTTAAGCTTTTGGGACGGCTTCCTTCTTCGGTTGAATTGGTGGATTTTCTCCTCTAGCTCCACCCCTTAGCTTGGGGCAATCTCTCTTGACATGGCCCGTCTCCCAGCACTCAAAACATACCGGCCCTTGGAGAGGGCAACTTTGACTAGTGTGGCCCGACTTGCCACACTTGTAACACGAAAGAGGGTTGGAGTGGGAGTTGCAAGAACCAAAGTGCTTGTGTTTGCATTTTGAACACCAATTCGCCTCCCGGCGATTATCAATGCTTCTTACGTTGGGTTGGTACTTCGGTTTCTTGAATGGAGTCGGCGAACTCTCCCCCTTCCTCTTTTCCGCGACCTTAGACTTTTCTTCCTTGTCCTTTGCGTAAACCCTTTCCATTATGTTGGCCTCCTCTATGATCTCTCGAAGATTTGTAGCTTTAGAGTTGCGGACTCTGTTTCCCATGTCCGCGGGTAGACCCTTCAAGTAGGCCTTTATCTTTTCCTTTTCAGGTGGGGCCACGTGCCCCACAAGATTTAGCTTCTCTATGAAGAGACGAGTATACACTTTCACCATCAATTCCCCTTTCGCTAAGGCTCGGAACTCTTCTTCGATCAAATCCATTTCCTGTTCATTACAATACTCCTCCAAAACCTTCTCCTTGAATGTAGCCCATGACATCTTTACCAAAACAGGCTCCTCCATAGTTGTGGTATAGACGTCCCACCAGACTAAAGCCGCACCCCTTAGCATTTGAGAGCCGAAATTCACCTTTTGACTTTCTTCACAACCGCAAGCCCGGAAGGCGTGCTCGATTTCTCTCAACCACTTCATGCAAGCCACGGGGTCATCGACCCCGGCAAACTGGCGGTTTACAGCCCATGAAGGATTTATACGAACAACCCTTCCCTGCTTGTCTTGTCTCTAGGACTACCAACCCATCAGTATGGTTCTCGCCTCCGGTACCACCCGAACCGGCTATCACGTTCTCCGCAACCACTTCCAGCCTTCGGAGACTGGCATCTCTGTCTTCTAACATCTTCAGAAATGCTTCTTGTTTCTTTTCCATGGCCGATGTCACGATCTGCATAACACTAGCCATCATATCGGCCTGCGGGTTTGCCTCCTAAATGACCGAATTTGTGGATGCCAACTCCACTCTAGGTATGTGTTCCACTTCTCCGGTGAATATCGGCGGCATGTTGGGGGGAATAACAGTCGCCACCCGAACTACGGGATTTGGGTTAGACGGACTATCCTCATGCATTTCCCCTTCGATTAGCGGTCGGCTCCGATTATTTACCATTTCGGATCTGCCACACAATTGGGAGAAAGAGGAAGATAAGCAACACAAGATTTACACAAGAAACATACTCATACGGTTCATTGATCATCATAATCATAATAAGTCAAGCATATTCATGTAACCATACATTCATAATAACCGTAGATAATTGAAATTATGAACGTACACTACATAAAGATTCTCACTACCACTTTTACAAATTTCAACGACATAGTTTCTGTTGACTCTAAGGTCGTCCCATCTTAGAAATTCAACCTAACGCTCACAATTCATAACTTAATAGTCTCAGCTTAAGTCTAGGCATCGAGTTTACGTACCTAGTTCACTTAAACTAGAGCTCTGATACCAACTTGTAACACCCTAAAAATTGGGGTAAAATAAAACTTAAAATTTCGGCAACATGACGGCTAAAAGTAAGGATTTAGAACCTGCCATTCAGAACAACTAAAACCCCAAGACGAGGGATAGTTTGTACAACCAAGAATGACGCTAAAATGAAACATAATACACAACAACCTAGTTAATCTAGAACAATTTAAATACTAGATTAAATGCGGGTGTTGCTATGTCTCCAAAAAACGCTCTTCTTTCAAAACCCCAAAATGCCCGAACCATGGGAGCTCCTAGGTGTGCTTTTGGCGGATCAAGGTGCCCTAGACACACCGCTAACTGAACCTGTGAGTCAAAGAACACATGCACAAGTGTTAGGTTGAAGTCAAGGAGAATTTATAAGATGTTCACGTTTATCAAGGAGTACAAATAAAGCAAGTAAATGTTACCGATACGCCTTTAGATTAAATTCGTGTCATCAACCCATTTGGGTTAAGCAATTAAAACCTGTACAAATCACCAGAGAAAAATCTCCAAATAACGGGGAATACCCGTTCCACCTTGGGTGACGAGAACACATGAGTGGGGTCACCCGCGATGTTAAATTGAATTTCACCACATATCCCGGACCTAGTTCCCATGCCTCGCCGGACATCACAATCCTCGGACCGTTTATGCCTCTAACGCTTACTCCGACGAGTTACGCTCCAAGGACTTATGGACATGGGTGTCTATCCAAAGTAGACAAGTTACAACTCGGAGACTTGCATCACCTATTGCCTACTCGCTAAAGACCCAACGGTCCACAAATACATTTCTGCATATAATCCATCTAATTCCTCGTGCACAAGGGATTAGAAATGGAGAAAACCCTAGAAATAAGGAAATGGATGGTATTGAGACTTGGATCTTAAATCTTGGATGAAAGGAAGTTTATTTAACCCTAGAAACCCTTTAAAATCAAAGGCATTAATGACTTACCAACCAAAACATTAAATGGAGGAAGGAGAACGAAGAAGTGTGTGAAATCGCACCTTAAGTGTGTGTGGTCGGTCCTCTTGAAGAATTTCCAAAAACTTAGGCAAATAACTCTAAAAATGGCATTAAATGAAAACACCCCCTGGCCGCGCACGACAGTGCGATGGCGATAGTGCCAATGGAACAATCGCGGGGCACAATCACGACAAGTGTATCGCGAGTGGTATATCCCACGCGACATTGCTCTGGCGATAGTGCCATTGGCACAGTCGCGGGGCACAATCACCGACTTCACCCCAGCCGCTGTCCGAACCCAATGCGACGCTAAAAACCTGACCCAAACAATACTAAGATCACTAGATTAGTTCCGGAGCCTTTAATCATAAAAATCATAACTAATATTCATCAAACGAGGTCTAAAATTCGGGGTGTTACATGGTTGCCGCAGGTAAGGACGCAGAATGGCTAAGAAATATGTTGTTGGATATAGAGTTGTGGCCACAACTAATGTCGGCCATCTCCTTAAGTTGCGATAGTGAGGCAACTTTATCTAGGGGTTATAATAATACTTACAATTGTAAATTTAGACATATTAGCCTTAGACATGCTAATGTGAAACACTTAATTTCTGATGGAATTATCTCTATTGTTTATGTACGCTATTGTAGAAATTTAGCGGATCTGTTTACAAACGGTCTTCCAAGAGACAAATTTTTAGAACTACAAGAGATATTGGTTTGAAACCCATTGATTGAAGTTGGCAATAACGGGAACCCAACCGATACTTAGATTTAAATTTACTTATACGTTCAATGTGGTAAAAGCAAGTTATTGATCACCAACTTAGACATATTTTGAGGGTGAGTTCTATACTCTTAATGAAGTACTCCTTTGGTAATTAAAGGGGCTTCTCCTTTGTAGACACAAGAGGTGGTGCCGCTCCAGTAAAATCAAACATTTTGCCTTTATATGTGTCTATGAAATTGAGACGAGCACATGGCCATACTAGTGCTCCCTTATTCATGAACATGGAATACTTCTCATGTGTGTTATCTCTACGAGTCTAACTTATGGAATCATGAATCAAATGCTTTAAGGTCGACTTAGATTCTATTGGACTATTTGAGAGGTATACACTATGTTAAGGTTCAAAGCATAAGCTACCTTCATTTAAACATGAAAGTCGGATGCTTGTGATAAATCCTAAGTGGGAGATTGTTAGAACAAGTAGTATTTATCACATTGTTGTTCTTTGCTTAGTCCCACATAGGAAGAGTGAGGAAGCTTTTATTGGTTTATAAGATAAAATTGATTTGAATGATTTGAAAGTGATTTGGAGGGAACTAAAAGGGGCAAAGTCTAGAGGTTTTTTTTGGCAATATTATATAGTTGAGGGACTATATAAGCACTTTGCAAACTTTTTGGTCCTAACAGTTAACGACAAGTTAACTTTTCCGTTAACTTGCAGTTAGTTTATTTCGGTTATTTTTGGAGGAAAACCGAAACATTGCACCTGTTCATGAACCATTGCATTTATTCATGAAAGGTTTCATCTTTATCCTATATATATAGGGTCAGGTTAAGGTAAAACCTAAAAATAAAGGAAAACTGAGGAACACTCTGGTAGCTCTTCATATGGACGGTATGCACTTGTGCATATAAGTAATTTATAACATGCACACGTTCATAAAAACCAAAAAACAATTTATTTTACTTGTATGCATAAGTGCATACCGTCCAGATAAGGGGCTACCAGGGTGTTCCTCAGTTTTCCATTTTTTTTGAGGTTTTCTCTTGAACCTCCCACTCTCTCTCTCTCTCTCTCTCTCTCTCTCTTTCTCTCTCTCTCTCTCTCTCTATATATATATATATATATATATATATATAGGGGCAGGTTCAAACGAGATGTTAGTCAATTTGCGAGAAGGTGAAAAGGAATAAGAGTCACATAATTTATTAATTAAAAAATAACATAAATAAATTATTTTTTTAAAAATTAGGATAATTACAATTTGAATTGGATAAATTCTTAAAAATCTCATAATATCTTTTAAATTTATTTATTTTTTAATTTTAATAAATTCATAATTTTTTTTATCAAATTTATATTATTATTTTCTAGATAAAATCATAATTTTCATCAAATATCACATGTGATTTCCATAACTAATTCATTATTTATTTCACCATTTTTTTCTCTATTTTTTAGATTTACATTTTGAATCACATGTGATTAACTTCGTTTAACATGTGATATATTATTATGTATCACATATGATCCCAATAGGTGGATTTTTGTAAATATCACATATGTTAATATATGTCTGAATATAAATGACGCATAATCACATGCGATAATATTTACATCACAAAAATATCTATAAATATAAATATACATAATCACATATGATTAACTAAAATATATACAATTATCACATGTGATAATATTTACATCACAAAAAGATCTATAAATAGAAGTATACATAATCACATATGATTAACTAAAATATATACAATTATCACATGTGATAATATTTACATCACAAAAAGATCTATAAATAAAAGTATATATAATCACATATGATTAACTAAAATATATACAATTATCACATGTAATAATATGATATGTGATATGCATAAATATTCATATAATGATATCACATGTGATATTTGGTTAAAATTGTGATTTTTTTTTATTAAAAGTATATTTAGAAAAAATAATAATAATATTACAAAATAAATAAATCTAAAAGATATAATGAGAATTTTAAGGATTTATCCAATTTAAAATGATAATTATCCTAATTTCTAAAACTATTTTTTATTTTTTATTTATGATTTTTTTAATTAATAAATTATGTGGCCCACATTCCTTCTCGCTTTCTCGCAAATTAGTTTGTTTCTCGCATGATCCACCCCCCCTCTCTCTCTCTCTCTCTATATATATATATATATATATATATATATATATATATATATATATATATATATATGTTTTTTCCTTCAATTCATTAATTTTGTTTTTTCATCTTCTTTTTCATATCACAACCATGATCATAAGAAGAACTTGTAGAATCGTTGCCTACAGTTCTTAAAACTCGAGGAGGTTTTGGAAGGGAATTAGTCTATATCCATCAACGACCTAGTGGGGGCTAATATTCCTTAAGGATGGTGATACAATCACGTCCTTGTTTTACCGCTTTGATCAATTTCGATTCTCTAACACACCCTGTTTCTAATAATACATGCAAACATATATGTCGACATATTATGATAATATAATCTATACTA
Organism: Arctium minus; assembly: GCA_954870635.1. Lineage (NCBI taxonomy): Eukaryota > Viridiplantae > Streptophyta > Magnoliopsida > Asterales > Asteraceae > Arctium > Arctium minus. The sequence continues at coordinate 93,774,285 of OX941086.1, read as the reverse complement.
TATTATAAAACATTTGAGAAAAATTCTTAAAAACAATTTTTTATGCACCACGTACTGTTTATTGATGCATATTACTTAAAATTCAAGATTACAAGTAAATGATAAAGAGTACAACTTTTTAAGGCTGGATGTTTGAATTGATACTAACTGATAAACATATAAACATAATCAAATACATGAAAAACATCTCATTTTAAATATAAAGAATATAAATATAATTAGCATAATCATTGAATTCTAACATAATACTTAATTATTTTATAAAAGCCCGTTATATTATTAAACCTAAAATAAATTACATCAATATTAGATCTAAATTAAAACAATAATAAAAATTAAATTAAACAAATTTATAAAAAAAAAACATTATCGTTTTCTCAAAACCACACAAAACCATATTATAAAATCGACAAAGACAGAGACAACAAATAAAATGAAACATTAAAATCGAGATGTATTGTGTTGCATTGCACGAGTACCTTTCTAATATATATATATTATATACAATTATATACACACGTTTATGTGTATGGGTGCATATATCATTATTTGCTTTACGTATGGGCCTATGGGGTCCATGCACTTAGATATGTCCATTTATATCATGAAAATGACATAGTAAAACAATATTGTTTTTTGAACCATTGATATCCATACAAACTATCTCGACTAATTCCAGATGTTTTAGAGAACAGTAAGGAAAACCTCCAATGATCTTATAAAACTTGAACCAGTATCTCTCTAATTAAAAGAGATCCCCAAAAACCCCAAGACTTATTGTCGATTGAGTTAACTCCATAAAGTAAAATAATAATTCTTTTACTTTTAGAAAATCAAAGTAATTTCTCAAATGTGTTTCGGTGATGATGACATCATCATCAAACAACACCGTTTATCGTCACCATCAATCACCACTGTCATAGCCAACATCAATCACCTCTCTTACCATTATTGTTACCACTAATGATTCATCACAACCATCAATGACACCAATAAACGATCATTATTGTCATGTTCAACAGGGGCACATTTGGGCTTAGCTAGGGGTTTCGAAAGTGCACTCATTTTAAATTGGTGTGTGTTTCTGTAAGTTAACAAAAAGTGACCAATCTACTACCAGTAATATTTTATGTAGTACAGTAGGTTGCAAAGTATAAACTGTCTTCCTTTGTATTTTTGGTCATAACAACAAAAGGAAAATCTCATTTGGATGTTGCAAAAAATCACGTCTATGCTAAATTCAATGAATGCATTTTTTTTATATCTAATACTTATTTTATTTTATAGTATGTTAATGATTGTGTACCCTCACTTGGAAATATTTGTAAATCCCCTATGTGGTCCGACAATGGGTGTTTGTGGTCCGGTTTGGGTGGTTTAACCCCCCCAAACCACAAACCAAACCGTAATGGCGGTTTAGAGGTTAAGTTTTTCAAACCAAGCAGTTTAATATCAAGTGATCAAACCGGTCAAATCGGACCAAAAAAAGACGGTCTGGTCTAACTGGTTTAAGCTGTTTGGGCTTGTTATGGGCTTTAAACTAAAATAATCATAAAATCTATCTCTATCAAAAATTTCCACCAATGTTACATTGTTAAAAAAATACTACACTAATTATAGAAGAAAAACCCATCTTCAAAATTTTAAAAAACATTTAGCAAGTTGAAAAAAAATTAAGCAAGTCCACCAACAATAGTTGGAATTTTGGACTAACATTTAGCAAGTCGAAAGACGATTTGCAATTTTTAGATTTTGATTTTTGACGGATTTTATAATTTTACCGATGTATGGAACACGGACAATTGAAAATTGAAAACTAAGAACTTAATGTCTTGGATGATTTTTTTCTTTTAAAATTGAGACATAATGGTTAAGCATTCAACATGAAAACTAAATATAGTTTTGGCGGTCGGTACGGTCCAAACTGCTAAAAAAACGTTCAAACCGCAAACCGGACCAGACCAAGCAGTTTGACTATTTTTCAGACCGGACCAAACCGTCATACTACTCAAACCGCCAAAAATGGTCCGGTTTGACTTGGTTCGACCGGTTTGAGCAGTCCGACGGTTTTTTTGAACACCCCTAAGTCCAACCATTATTTATATAACATATTAAACTCAATATACCACAATTACCAGGGTCGTGCATCATCCTGTTAAAAGTGTTCAAATGAACAGGGCCCCCAATTCTAATATTTTGGGGCCTAATATGTAATAGATAGTGTAACCCAATTGCCCAAATATAGCCCAAATTCCTAAATCCTAATCCAAATATGAAATATGTCGCCTAATTTCAATAAAGAAAAGCGGCAGTCACCCAGTCGGTCGATCTTCTTCTTCTTTCTTCAATTTGCTTCTCGCTAGACGCTACCATCTAGACATCTAGTATCGACGATTGAAAATCCCAAAATGGACAATTCGATTTCGGTTCTTCAACGGCTTCATCTTCTTCCTCTGTATAATACGTCAGGTAAATCTTTTCTTCAATCTTCATCCTACAAACGGTGAATCTTCATTCTTCAATCTCCTTCACATTTGGTTCTTGCTTCTTACGATTTGCAGATTTGGAGATTTGGGCACTTCACTTCCAGGGCCGTTCCTAATTACTTCCTAACTTTTTGGGGGCACTTCACTTCCAGTGTTCAGTGTTCACTTCACATTTGGTTCTTGACTTCTTGTTTCCAGCTTCTTGGACATTGAACTACATAATAGGTAATTTTCATTTTTCAGTTATGTTCTAATATCTTAATTCTTAAATTCTATTTTTTTTTTGTCTACTATCTACTGTCTAGTTGTTATTTTTGTGTAAATTAGAGTACGTGGTTTTTACTTGTTTAGGTTAATTGATTTAGAAATTAAGATTAACAGATTATGTTCATATGGTTTAGGTTAGGATATCAAAATTAACTTACTGCATAGGACTCTATTCTCATAAATCAGAAATTCATATGAACATTTTTAAGTGAAGAATTATATTTTTTAAGTGAAGTTTACATGTTACTATATCATTATAAACATTTTTTGTCCTTTTAATTTGTAAGACATTAGTACGGTATGAACTTTTATAATTTATTTCTTTATTATTCGTTTTACCGTTCAATATGTAACAGAGCCCCCAAAAAGTTAGGAAGGACCCTGACAATTACACACCTACAAGAAAGCTGAGCTACGTAGACAAATTTAACGATGAACTCTGACCGTTGAAAACTAATGACGGATCATCAACAACATAGTGACAGCTATTTAAACCAAATTTTATTGACAAATTAGCTAAAAGGAACGCATGTCACTAATTTGTCGCTAAAGTACCAACATTACCGATCAACGACACATTTGTAACAACCAACTGTTGCCGATACTCCATGGTTGTAATAACCTGATTTTCTACTTTTGTCATTTATAAAAGTACGAGGACTTGAGTGGTGAAACCTTTAGTTATTTAAGGGCTATAAGTGTAACGTGTTACCGTTTTACTGTTATTTTTATCTAAATCGATGGAATGCAATGGGAGGAGTAAAAAGGTAAATATGGAGAATATTGGATTAGAAGGAAAAAGAAAAAGGAGAGATTTGGGGGTGTTTGGGATTGCTTATTTAAAACAACTTATGTTTATTTTGAAAAGTGCTTATCAACTTATGCGGTGTTAAATCGGAGTTTTTAAAAAAGTGTTTGGATTAGCTTATTATGGTACCAAAACGTAATAAGCTAATAAGTTGTTATTCAAATATGTTTGGGATTGCTTATACATATAAATTAACCCAAAAAGTCATAAGCACTTTTCAAATAAGCCGATAAGTTAAAACCAAATGACTTATCAAAAACAGCTTTTCGGCGGTTTGACACCGCTATAAGCTCTTTTCATTTTTCTTCATCCAAACACTCAAAAGTGCTTATCTCCGGTACCAAATCGTAATAAGCTGAAAACCATCTCAAATAAGCAATCCCAAACACCCTAAAGAGGAAAGATGATTTTGGTTTTGATTCTTCTCCAAATCAGGTGTGGAAACTAAACCTTTTAATGTCTTACACTTTCTCCATTATGGTGGATTTATTTAGTTGGCGTTTTCTCCTTAAATGACTATTTTGTTGAAAGAGTGGGGGTTTTAAGATTTTGGATCTTGAAAGATCAAATTAGTGTGAAAATAATGAATTTATGATGAAAAAAGCCTATTGGTTCGAAATATGTATTTATTTGTGATGGATTATTATTATTATGGAATTTTGGATTTTGAACAAATCATCAACTGTTATAACGTTCTTCATTTTGAAGGATTTTAATCTAAGGATTTGGGTTTTGTGTTAGATAAGTAAAGCAATCATTTGCAAGTATCTTTGTAAATCATGGAATCTAATTCCTTGATTTAATTGATACGGGATTTCGATTTGATTACATGTGGATTCATCGAGTATAATCAATCCATTGAGAATTTTGATGTTCTTCAAATTAGGAGATTTAAACTAAGGATTTGTAGTGAATGGTTTGGGTTGTGTTCTGTTTGACATTAGGGAAAACTTGTAGTTGATTTGTTTGTGTAAATTTGGAGCATGGTTGCTTATAAATTCGGTTTTAAAGGTTGGGATTGTGATATTGGTGTTGTCTCAAAATCTGTGAAATCAAGGACTAAAACAGGGGCACACACGACTTTTGGTGTGAGCCTAGTCGCAACACAACCCGCTTGATAGTATCTGTGTGTGAACTCCAGTGGGTTACTTGAGGGTATGCGCGACAAAGGTCGCGGTCCTGGTTGCGTGGCTCATTGATTTGCTATTTTTGGTTTATTTAGTTTTTAATGTTGGAATTGGATGGGGATGCTTATAAGATTGGTTGATTTAGGTTAAGGGACATAATTAGACTTTTTAGTCTTGAGAGCTTATTCCCCTTGATCGATTTAATTATTCAGGTGTTGAGTTGTCAATTGGTTAACTTTGCTTGTTCGATTGTAGCTTAGGCGTGAATCGCAGGTGAGTTCTCTTGTACCATTTTTTTTGAAATACACAAAAGTTTTTAACGTTAAGATTATGGTTATGAAATATTCATTTCGATGGTGTGTGTAGGTCGGTAACTGTAACACCCTAAAATTGGGGTCAATATAAACCTGGAAACTTGCGGAAAGTTCAAACTATCATAGCCAAATCACCCAAACAGGGAATAATTGTACGGCGTTTACATTACAAGAATTAAGTAAAGAGGAACCATCAACCTACTAATCTAGATCAACTATATCCAGATTATGGACGGGTGATGACATTTTACTTCCAAAAGTATACTACCACAATGTCAAGTGTACGCCTCTATAATCTCCAAAAATGAAGCTATCCTTCGATGACTCTCCACTCAAGCCCGAGGAGTCCCACCGCTAGAATGACCCATTATGCATGTCATTTTAAGAAAAAGTGTTAGACTAAAGCCTAGTGAGATCAACCAGTTATAATATTGAAGAATTAACTTTAGCGCATTAAATGAAGAATAGCGAGTGAAATAAATATGGATAAAACATTGTTTCCGTACAAATACCTATTGGGTTAACGGGGGAGACCCACTTACTAACATAGTGACGAAACACAAAAGTAAGCCACTTGATAAGTTAGTAAAACCAAACACACAATAAAGTAGGACTTACTCCACATCCGATGCCCAATACCTAGAACTTATACCACATCTGATGCCTAGTAGGACTTATACCACATCTGATGCCTAGCACCTAGGAATTATACCACATCCGATGCCTAGTAGTGCCTCGATGTGGAAAACTAACGTTCCAACATCGGACAAAATGATACAAACAGTTTACGGGGTCATGACGCCCAATGCAACCAAATAGCCATTTTAATGCCAACAAAACCAATCAATGACTCCAACAGATAAGAATGCCTTCAAATAGGAAACGACTATGAATCCATATAACCTTTCACAAATTTTCAAGAGATCCCCACATACTTCTTTAGATAGTGTTTCCACACACCAAATCAAGTTAACCAAGTTACCCTTCAATAAATACCCATCCACATTTCAAACCCTAGTTTTGATTTGCAAGTATTCAAACATGAGATTAGAGGAAACATGTTTCTCATGTACAAGTACACAAATAGTTCAATATATACGTTCCTTAACCTTAAAATCATGCTCATCCACATAAACCCTAAAATCTCCAAAGTTAGGTTTTGGTGAAAACTCACCCCAAATCAAGTAAATCAAAATGGAGATGTTTAGAGGGTAAAAATCCATATTTTAACATGTATAAAGTTTATAAAAAGGGAATGAACTCACCTTGTAGGGTTGTAGCTTAAAACCCTAAATCCCAAGAACAAATGAGATGAGAGGAGATCCTTGAGAAAGCTTGGATTTGCACAATAAATGCTCAAAGGGACCTAAATGCCATAAATGATTAAGGGTTGAAGTAAATTGGAAGGCATTAATGGTAGAGGATGAAGGGGAGGGACTTACCAACCTTTTTCTTGAGGAAAAATCGCCAGCCAAAGCACTCTAAATTGAAGATATTGAGTAAATGAAGTTTTGGGGCCGATTACCCTATTTATCAAGTTATTGCACGCGTGCACGAGTGCCCGTGCGGTTCCACTCGCACAGTGGTCCGCGCGGAGCACTGGAGCCGCGGTTGGGCAGAGTCCCATGCGGATGGTCGCGCGGTTCCACCTGCGCGGTGATCCGCGCCAAGCACTGTTGGAAACTTCTTTTTCTTCATTACAACTTCTTTGTCTAATAACAAACAATGCATGAATTTGGGGTCAAACCAAAAGTCAAACTTAAGATTCGGGGTGTTACAGTAACTTGAATGGTAGGAGTAAGGTACCATGGGACTATGATGGCTCCATGGGAGTGATCATTCTCCTTGTGTGCTTGAATATGTTTATTATGCACAATGGGCTGGTATTTACTGATGGCAGATATGTAGAGTCACAGGTGTGAGTGAAATTATTGTATGCGACCACTATGTATAGTTAACCGAGTGGGAATGTGGTCTTGCTAGTTTGCATGCATTTGGAATATTGCTTGAATGAATATTTTTAAAACTGTGGTTTATACTGCGATTTCAAGGAATTCACTAGATCTTTCGTTTGAACCCTCGTTTTCAACTAAAGTATTTTCAAGCGAGTATCAGGTTGAGAATGCTAGCACAAAAAATGGTAAGCTGTAAACCTCGCGGAGAAGGTTGCCTCGGTTACCAGTTTTTCTAATAGTGTTGTTTAACTTATGTTTATGTTGGAAGCTCGAGTTGATAGATTTTAGTAAGAATCACATATTTAGTAAGATTTATTTCTTTCACCTGTGGTTATATGAGGATATCTTGGGAAATTTATTTTAATGGATCCTTATTGGATCTTATGTTGGGTGATTGTCTTTTATTAAAGCGATTTTGATTTTTGGGGTGCTGCAATAGATAAATATGGTATAGTTCTTATTTTATTTTATTTAATGGTTATTCTTGAAATCCGTCGATAACGTGTCTTTTACGGTTGATTATTTTTATCTAAATTTAGTTATTATATAGATAGAAATAGTATTGACGTATTTTGATACAGAATGATTATAGATAACTTTGTCCTTTGGTAATCTGTCAGAAACAAGAACTGTTGGTAAATCCATTTATCGGTATTATGATCTGGTGATCCGACATTGACCTGTTTTAAAACGTGTTCCCATATTTTATTTCTAAAACTATAACATTACTTTAGTACGAATTACCAATAGTCTAAGCCATCAATAATTATAAAGATTCATTAGGACAAATGTTGGTAAAAGTCTATTATCATTTAAATGAAGTTAAAGGTAGAGTAAACTGTGATTTTGGTCCATGTGGTTTGTTATTTATAATGAATTTCATCACTGGTTTTTAAAAAATTATGTTCTTGTCCCTATGATTTCCACTTTGTTTCCTTTTTCGTCCCTGAAGCTAATGGCGTTAGAAAGGGCTGTTAAGTTAGGGGGTAATCTAGTCTTTTTCACTTCTTTTTTTATATAATATATTATAGTACAATTTTATTAATACATAAGTACAAGCTATAAATGCATTTATTAAAAGAAAACCTAAACCATCCCCAAAACCCGAGTGACCCACCCCAACCTTCTCCAGACACAACTTCTTGTCTTATGCTTTATTCTAGGCAACCCCCTCCAATACAACCCTCCATTCTTCTTCTCCAATGTGAACCTCCTCACCCTTTGATCTCACCCCTAAAATCGAAATTGATAACTTAAAATCAAAATTAATAACAAAAACAAAACCCTTAACTCAATTCAAACAGATAAAACCAATACATACAAATTCTTCGGGGAAGAAGAGGAGACCGTTTTGTTATCTAGGTAACTTTGAACATCCAGATCCAACTCAAGTCTCAAGGTCACGGTTGAACATCAAGATTGAAGGGTGCGTTTTGAGGGTTGGAGCAATGTTATTGAATGTTATTTATGTTGTATAAAAAAACACAAGCATACCCTGATGATGAGACGACGAGACCCAGGAAAAAACACAATAAACAACATCTCATGATTACAAAAACTTGTATGCATACATTTTGTTTGACGTACACCAACCTGAATTAAACTAGTTGGCTATGAGAGTTGTGCGTAATAAAAATGGCAAAATCAAAGGAATAAGGCCAAAATGGACACATAATGCGCAATTTGCTTCCATTATGGTCTAAACTTGAACAAGCTATTGCTTTCATATCCATTGCCACTAGATGAATACTTTATTTTTTAATGCATATTGTTGACAAATACTTTCATATCTAGTGAGCTAGAAGTTGATGTTTAAGCCTGATTTGAAATTGCATCTCCTTTATAGTTCTTTGTGATTCAAAAGGAAAAAAATAAAACAAAACAATTCCTTTTTTCTTGTCTGCAAGTAGAATAACCAACATTGACCTTAGCTTATTCTTTGACACACGATGTTTTCTATGGCGCTTTCTTATTCTCTATAATAAGTTGATATCCCTTATTAAAGAGAGAGTGAAAAGACATATATATATATATATATATATATAGAGAGAGAGAGAGAGAGAGTGTGTGTGTGAAAAGAGATAGATAGAGAGAGTGAGTGAGTGAGTGAAGGAGAAGAGGAGGAGGCCTGGCGCATGGTACATAAGGATCTATAGAAGGAGATCGGTGTGTTTTGGGTATTTGGATGCAGCAGTAGGTGGTCGTTGTGTGTCACTTGAGATGGAGGAGCATTGGGAAGGATGTCTGCCGCAGAGTACACAACGGATTTGGGGAAGGAGATATGTGCATTTGGGGTGTCTATATGCGGATGGATGCATTGGTTGTGTTCCTCAGAGATGGAGAGGAGAAGGGGAGGAGGACGTCGACGTGGGGGAGGGAATGGTTGGTCGGCGATGGTGGTTGCTGGAGGAGTATCGAGTCGGTGATGATGATGAGACGATGAGGATGATGAACAGGGAGGGAGAAAAACGTCGCTAAAAAGACGTTGCATTTAACTTTTTAATGAAAAGATAAATAAAATATGAAAAGACCAAAATATTCCTCACTTAACAAATGTTTTAACAAAGTTAGTCTAAGGGATGAAAAAACAATAAACTACAAACTATAAGGATGATAAAAAGCGATTTTTAAAAACTAGAAGTAAAAATCATTATAAACAAAATACCACAAGGACGAAAATCATAGTTTACTCTAAAAAACCATCTAGTAAAAAATTAACATAACAAATAGAAAAATAATAGCATTTGAATTACTAATTATTTATAATAAAAATTACTTAAATTAGTTTAATGTTTTACTTGTGTGAGTTGTGTCGTGTATAGCTGGCCGAGAAGCATGTGCGCCTCTAGAAGAAAGGTCCACTTGGCAGAGAACACGTATCACGTTATCATTTTATCTTTTAAATTCAATCCAATTATCTATTTTTTTTTAAGATCTCAAACATTTTAAAATACAATTAATGTTTAAAATTAAGATCCATTTCTCATGTTAACTTCAACTTCCCATATAATCTACTTGTATTTTATTAGTTTAACCTTTCTTTTTACAAAAGTCAATATTAATTTTTTTTTTACAACCCTGTTCTTGAATGAGTCTGTTGGAAAAGAACTATTTCGTGAAACCTTTCTTAACAATTGATTAACACAGTTGCAAAACCCAATAAAACCCATTTTGGTTACTAAGAATTTATTTTAAGCTACAAAAAATATGAATTTTAAGACTCACAAAAAAGAATCAATTTACATAGGTAGGTGCATGATAGCATATCATAGTAAAAGAAACTTTACCTAAATGAACGTAGTTGCAGAAAGCATAAAAGGAAGATTTTTTGATATTTTATCTTTTTTAAGATAGAGAATGTTGTTGATGTGAATTCAAACAAAAAAACACTCGGACATTTAAAGAAACGGTTTATGTTTGTGTGTAGGAACGAATATAGCTATCAGAAATATAACAACCGAGAGAAAAAGGACAAAGATATAAAATTACCATTCTCGGCAAAATTTCACCTTGCTAATCTTCCGCTATGAAGTAATCTAGGTTGAATTTGGGTGCGGCTGAATGTTTTAAAAAACATAATCGATTGTTTCTTGGTGTCAATTATGCCAAACCTAAGTGGAGAGGAAGAGATCGAGAAATAAAGAGATTGAGTGATTAAAATTATAACAACCAAGAGAAAAGAGCATAAAAATATAAAATTACCATTCTCGGCAAAATTTCATTGTATTAATCTTCCGCTATGAAGTAGTCTGGTTGAACTTGGGTGCGTGTGAATATTTTCAAGAACATAACCAGTTTTTTTTTTAATAGCAATTATGCCAATGCTAAATGGAGATGAAGAAATTGAGAAATGAAGAGTTGAGAAAGTAAATCAATGGCAAAACAAAAAAGAGCATGTCTATCAACTAGTTGGATAGTTTGGGAACTAAACTTAAGTTGAAAGTTTATCAAAAAGTTGAATAGTCTATGAGGTTAAATTTAAGGTGAATACAAAATTACCAAAAAGATCTCATTTAGGGTGCGTTTAGTACACTGAACAGGATATGACAGAACAGAACAAGGATCGTTGTCCCACGTTTAGCAGGACTGTTAGGTAGCGTTTGGTACGCAGACATGATTGGACGGGACTGGACAGGACAGAACAAGAGGCTAAGACAGGACTGGACAGGACATGACAAGATAAATGTATGTCTTGTGTTTGGTACGGCTAAGACTGGATAGGACAGGACTGGACAAATATTCCTAAAAGTTGTTTGATGATTTTATATGTCATATAATAGTTATAAATAACACAAATAAAGTATATCTTTAAATAATTTAATTAAAAAACATTTTTATTTTTTTAAACGATTTTCATACATATAAATACATATAAAAACAATGGTAGGAAATTTGAATGAATAACCTGAAATAATTGATGGCAGTTCGAAAAAATCCGATTCATATATAATATTTGATTCAATTTGGAAGATCTTAATGAATTAGCGGATGCATAGTTGCAACGACATGTAAAGATAAATGTGATGTGTGGCCCGTGAATGACGGTAGTTGTGAAGAACGTGAAAGATAGTGGATGGTGGTGGTGCAGGAGGTTGTTATGGTTGATGTGGTGGAGTTATAGGTGGTCGATGATGGTAGTGGTGGTCACTACAAAATTTTCGACCTTTTCCGACGGCCAAATCCGCCGGAAATCCGCCGGAAACAGTGGTTTTCGGCGGATTTCGAGCGGATTTGGTCGGTCGGAAACAGAGGCGCCGCAAACCTTGGTTTTCGGCGGCGTTTTCGACGGATTTAAGTTTTCGGCGGCATTTTCGGCGGAATAATCCGCCGAAAACAAATTCGAAATTTTTTAAAATTTTAATGCTTTGATTAATCAAGAAAATTAATTTTAATAGTTTTGGGCGGATTTTCGGCGGAATATTCCGCCGAAAATAGTTTTTTATTTTTATTAATTACTTAACTTATTTTTTTGTTTTTATTAAAAGAAATTCGTCGAAATTTTGCAGCGGATTTTCAGCGGAATATTCCGCCGAAAATATTTATTTATTATTTATTTATTTATTTTCGGCGGAATATTCCGCCGAAAATCCGCCGAAAACTTTAAAAATGAAAACCAGAAAATTCCTGTTTTTTCATTAAAAATCTTTCTATAAAACCTGCTAAAAACAGTAAAAACCTGTTGAAAGCTGTAAAAACTATAAAAACCATAAAATACAACTAACATAAATAAAACATAAAATACAAGTAACGTAAACATAACATATATTGTTCAATTGTCAAAGTATTGTTCCAAAATACATAATGGGTTGCGAAATCTTAAGCAAATATCATCACATGGGTGGTGGCGGTGGCGGTGCCCCTGACGACTGTGAAGAATAGAAATGCTTTACCAATTCACACATATGCTCGTACTGGGCATCACGTTCCCGATGACGTGCCAATTCCTCCGCCCGACGTGCCTCTTCCTCCGCCCGACGTGCCTCTTCCTCCACCGCACGTCTCTCTTCCCGCTCCTTCAACTCCTGAAGTTGGGTCTTTAGATCCTCAATTTCCTAAAAAATAAAATAAAAAAAGACGTTAGAAGAAGTTTAACATGAATTATAAAATAAATTGATAAAACTCATATAATGAAATGTGGTACGCACCTGTCGGGAAGAAGAAGCACCACCACCCGAGGATGTCCCAGCCAAGATCGCGTTGGGATCTGTGTGGTACTCGAACCCAAACGTACGACCTTTCTTCACTCCTCCAGAAACCTCCTGCCACAAGTCGGTATCAAAAGTCGGATGTTGGCTGAGGTCCTCGCCGTACCTCTGGGTGACACTGGTCGAATACCCATTCTGTAGTTTACAAAATACATACAAGTCAATTTCGACAGCATAACGACTGTAATGGGGACATACCCAACTATGTTAAACAATCCTAATGTTTGCCCAACAAATGACAACCCAAACTAGATAGATATATACATAAAGGCCCTAAATGCACATATTGGGCTATTTGAAACACAAACCATGCATATAGAACATATAAGGTTGGGTTTGTGCGCATAAAGGCCCTAAATGCACATATTGGGCTATTTGAAACACAAATCATGCATATAGAACATATAAGGTTGGGTTTGTGCGCATAAAGGCCCTAAATGCATATTTTGGGCAATTTGAAACCCAAACCATGCATATAGAACATATAAGGTTGGGTTTGTACGCATAAAGGCCCTAAATGCACATTTTGGGCTATTTGAAACCCAAACCATGCATATAGAACATATAAGGTTGGGTTTGTGCGCATAAAGGCCCTAAATGCACATTTTGGGCTATTTGAAACCCAAACCATGCATATAGAACATATAAGGTTGGGTTTGTGCGCATAAAGGCCCTAAATGCACATATTGGGCTATTTGAAACACAAACCATGCATATAGAACATATAAGGTTGGGTTTGTGCGCATAAAGGCCCTAAATGCACATAGAACATATAAGGTTGGGTTCAACAACATAACGACTGTAATGGGGACATACCCAACTATGTTAAACAATCCTAATGTTTGCCCAACAAATGGCAACCCAAAGTAGATAGATATATACATAAAGGCCCTAAATGCACATATTGGGCTATTTGAAACACAAACCATGCATATAGAACATATAAGGTTGGGTTTGTGCGCATAAAGGCCCTAAATGCATATTTTGGGCTATTTGAAACCCAAACCATGCATATAGAACATATAAGGTTGGGTTTGTGCGTATAAAGGCCCTAAATGCACATTTTGGGCTATTTGAAACCCAAACCATGCATATAGAACATATAAGGTTGGGTTTGTGCGCATAAAGGCCCTAAATGCACATTTTGGGCTATTTGAAACCCAAACCTTGCATATAGAACATATAAGGTTGGGTTTGTGCGCATAAAGGCCCTAAATGCACATATTGGGCTATTTGAAACACAAACCATGCATATAGAACATATAAGGTTGGGTTTGTGCGCATAAAGGCCCTAAATGCACATAGAACAAATAAGGTTGGGTTCGACAGCATAACGACTGTAATGGGGACATACCCAACTATGTTAAACAATCCTAATGTTTGCCTAACAAATGGCAACCCAAAGTAGATAGATATATACATAAAGGCCCTAAATGCACATATTGGGCTATTTGAAACACAAACCATGCATATAGAACATATAAGGTTGGGTTTGTGCGCATAAAGGCCCTAAATGCATATTTTGGGCTATTTGAAACCCAAACCATGCATATAGAACATATAAGGTTGGGTTTGTGCGCATAAAGGCCCTAAATGCACATTTTGGGCTATTTGAAACCCAAACCATGCATATAGAACATATAAGGTTGGGTTTGTGCGCATAAAGGCCCTAAATGCACATTTTGGGCTATTTGAAACCCAAACCATGCATATAGAACATGATTTATGGGTTGAGTGTTTTTGCCCCACCCGTGCTTGGGTGTTTCGAGATACAACGTTTGATCCACGTTTCTTATATTGGGAGTCAATTCCTATTCTCGTTTCGAGCGAGTTTTGGGTTGCATCATTTTATAAGGAATGCTCTGTAATGATGTGTTCATCTTTGAAAATGCATGATATTGGATAGAGTCGTCTCGAACTTTAAAGTAAATCATTTGAAAGATTTTGATTGTAAGTGGAATTTATTCCATTTAAATATATATTTATTCATGTAAAACTCTTGAACTCACTAGGCGTTAGTCTAACCTTTTTATTTGTCGGCATGTGCAACAGGCTTCGTCTAGGAGTAGTTCTAGTGACACAGGGAAGAGATAGGTTCTAGTTGTGTGCCCGAGAAGTGAGTAGCTTGGTGAAGTATTCCACATTGGTTTGTGAAGAGAAACTTGTATAGGGGTTAAGTAGCACCCGTCTTCGGTTTAGTCTTTGTTTAATGTGGGAGTCTTAATATTTGAGGTTAATTATTGAATTTTATATTTAAGGTATATCAAGTTTCGATTTGTAAGAAGAAGTTTTATCTTTTACTTGATGTCATATCAAAATTTTAAATTAGTTGCTCTTTTCATATTTGAGGGTGTTACAAGTTGGTATCAGAGCTTAAGTTTGAGAGAATTAGGTGTTGATTTTGAATGCCTAGACTCAAACTAGTGTTGTTTTAAGTGAATGAGAGAGACAATTTCACCAATAGGCACTTTAAGATTGGATGTTTTGAGGATAATGGAGTCACTAGGAACGGGAATCACGTCGATGGTAACAAGAATGATTATGTACCGTACGTTCATAATTGCACCTGGACAATGTTATGGCGAACCTACGAGTACATGTGTATACTTGGACTACCTTGATGTGACGACTGTTGGGGGTAGTGAAGGAGTTTCTAAATGGGTAGCCGTTAGAAGAGGTTGATGATTTTAATATTAGTCACTTAAGTGACGGTAAGTATGATGATTGCATTAAGTGGATTGTTCGGTAGGAATTGTTGGTTGGACTAGAACCATAGACTTATGGAATCGACATTATTCAAGGATAAATTGTAAGTTGAACTGATGAAATCTTCAATTATTGCCTTAAGATGTTGAGCATCCGGATGACGATAATGTGACTGAGAACTTGAGGCGCGTAGTGACGAGACGTTGAGTGTTGATCAAATTCATGCACAAAATTTATTCAAAAATAAATTGCGTCAATTATTTCTCATGTTTCTGAAATCATCATGTGAAATTTTATTACGAAATTTTGGAAAGATGTTTAACACACACAAGGTTTTAAACCATGATTTTAAATATACATAAAACTACTTGATTGCATGAGGTTGCAAACTTTGCTGAGACCTTCTTTGTTCTCATTGTTGCCCAACGCTATTTTCGGATATTGCGATGTTCGTACTTTGAAGTTGTGTAGAGTCTTGGACAAGTAACTAGGGCTTATGACCTTAACATTGGATTTCCTCCACGTATATTAAGACCTTAGACGAAGAGTTGCCTTCCACTATTTTAGTGTTTGAGTTTTCTTGGGAATTTTATTTCGTGTGCGTTTTGTTAAGTTTCATGGAGTATTATTTTACGACGTTTGCAACGCATGGATGAACCTTGAAATGCGTGGACTAAGTTCTTTGCGTGCGTTGGTTTATGGTTTATCGAGAAATTTATTTCATGAGAGTTTTGTTGGTGAATGTCACCCCATATGTTATTTTGGGAGTTTCAATGTCGTGTGGGCTCACTTTCGAGTTTTATACAAGTATAATTTGTTGTAAAACTTAATGGGTGAGTTGATTTAAACTTTTGGTATGAGAAAACTTATGAAAAACCTAGGATGGTTCGTGTTAAACTGGTGCATTGAGCATTCTTTGATTGTCAGTTTTATCATTATTGTTTTACGCAATGCATTATATTGACTTGCTAGTATGCATGGCTTCGTAGCCACTATCTTTGGAAAAGAGCATTGTATTCATGTGGCCTAAAGTTTTAAAGTGATTTAAAATTTATTCACTTTTGACCAAATTGCATGCACCTATCATTTTACTAAGTTTGAGAAATAAACTGGTGTATGTGGGCCTTGTAGGAAATTTGACTCCATGTCATTTTATGGGGTTAAAAGAAAGAATTTGGGGGTTTGAAATTATGAAGTTCCTCTTTTGGATTTTGTGCAATTATTTTTCACACATTGTTTTAGTATATAAAATTATTTTACGTACACGACATAGACTGATGAAGGCTAGGATCGTAGTGGTTTATTTGAAACTTTTGTTGCGCATCTTTTATTATCGCCATTATTAGCATGATTAGTGATCAAATGTTTTCTTATCTGTGTGACGTTGTGACCACTTTATACACCTACTGAGTAAACGGTAGTGGATTTTTACTCGCACGATTAATTGTTATAAAGCTTGGGTATTTGAAAGTTTTATAAAATGTCAAATTGGCATATTATCTTGAAAACCCCTTGAACTCATTAGAACCATAGTTTTAAACCCCTCTTTGTGAAATGACTTGTTAATAAGAACTAGAGACGTCCTTGGGAATTAAAGCGTCATATGAGACGACTGGTGGTCAGTTTCGAATTTTGGATTTCGGTTTTACGAACCGGTTCACGCATGAAAAAAAGGTTAAGGTATTAGATTTATGTATTATCCCAGTTATTTAAGCGGTGATCTTTCTGTTTTGGGAAAGCTTCGGGTTAAAGCATTGTGCGGGTGCTTGCGTATGGTTGGACAAGGGTTGTAAGTGTTGGAGGTGTGCCATCCAGACGAGTTTTCGAAAATAAAGAAAATATTCTAGTTTGTTTGATAGAGATGTAAGATTGGAAACTTAGTGCCATGTTAGGTGTCAACCTTAATTCGACAAAGCAAATCGAGAATGAAATATTTGACGGTACACCCACGTTTGCGGTATAGTAATTTTAAGGATAAGTGTTGACATTCGATTTGAGGACAATACTTGTTGGGGTGATTCGGTGCACTTTCGATGAATCCGGTGTTTGCAATTTAAGTGGTAACTTTAAGGAGATTAGACGTTGGTAATTAAGGATCGATCATTGGTATTCATGTAACTGACAAGGCTTTCGTTGATTTGCCAACCGACGCTTGAATGCATTATGGGAGTTGTGTGGCCTTGGAGTTTGGGGTTAATTGTCTATTAGTAAAGCGTAAAGGCACATTTTTGGGTGAAACATCAGACCAATTCCTTGATTGAGGGAAGTTTTGGGAAACCTTTAGGATGTGGTGCTTGGTGTCAGCCTGGGGAACGAATATTGTAACACCCGTAAAATTACTCGTAAGTAATCTTGGACCTTCGACCTCACCCTCTTATGTTAATGTTAATTATCTTTAAATAATAAAGGGTTTAACCCCCTAAAGAACCCTACTTAACTTAGATCGATCAGATAATGGAGTTTGCCAAATTTTCAGCAGCTTATGGGAGTTTAGCGACAGTGACCAGCGACTATGACACTGGTCATAGTCGCCATGGAAAAGTCGCGTTGGGGGAAGTACTTACGGTACAACCCCGACGATTATGACCCCGCGATTATGACATGGGCATTTCCGCTTGTCACAATCGCCAGAAAGGTACCGAGAGGGGTGGGGACCCAACGATAATGCCCGCAACAATGCCCAAGTGGCAAAGTCCCTGGGCAAGGTCGCCCGTGTGGATTGACTCCCTGTTTTATACGGGGCTGATGTTCATTTCTGCAAGAAAAAAATAGATAAATCGAGAGAGAGCTTCTTAAGGGCGATTTTAGGGCAACCGAACCCCTCCTCCATTTACTCCACTCTTCTTGGTTGGTGGCCACATTTATGGAGCATTAAACCTCATCCAATGGCATTTATTATGGTGTTCTTGGCAAGATCTTCACTCTTCTCAATCAAGGCTACCACTGCCATCTCCTAGGGTTTGCTATTTTCTAGGTTTTAACCCAAAACCTAGATTTTGAGTTCCTAAACTTTGTTAAAACTAGATACACATCATAACATGTTATTTATTGTTGTCATTCCTCTATATTTGAACTATTTATACACACATCTTGATTTATTGTGGAGTTCATTATGTTTAGGTTTAAGACCTCATAATCTATATGGATGAGCTTCCCTAAAATGTTTTTGGGACTCTTTAGCCTTAAATAAATTAAAAATATACTTGTATGGGATAACCTTGAATAATGGTCTATATGGGTGGTTTGACCTAATTTTGGAAAAAATAGGTTATGTGCCTTGAGACTTACAAATGATATTGTTGGATGAACCAAGTCAGTAGACACTAGGAGGATATAGTCTTGGGTGCCACCGTTAATGTATGTACCTAGACCTCCGCCATTCGAGGTAATGCCATGGTTGTAGTCCTCGGGTGTGTCGGGCCTTTTGGATGTCACTCATGGTAGTTGGCATCAAGGTATATCGACTCTTTGGGTGGAACTTGATTGGTGCTATGGGTCTCCCCCATTAACTTCGCATATGAGAAACTTCTTGCTAACTGCTGATAAGCATAGTGCTATTTAATGGAATATTATTATTTGTACAAACTCACTAGGCTTTTTGGCCTAACACTTGTTTGGTGTCAATGTGTATCTCAGGTTCTAGTTGTGTCGTGCCTAAGAAGGTCTAGGCGGACTTTGGTGAGATCTTGGGGAAGTGCTTTTGAGCGCACATTTTGTGAAGATTGTTTGGAGTTTAAATATGACATCCTTTTTGTAATCTCTTTTCTACCATAGAAATTATATTAGATAGTTGTTGTTTATTTTCCGTTAAATTACAAATTGTAATTAAATAGGTTTTAATTATACCTCATTTTTGGGAGGCTCTTGCTATGGCAATTTCTTTATACCACATGTCTGATTTTTTTTGGAATTTTGTTATCCTTTTATTTGGGGGTGTTACAAATTGGTATCAGAGCTTTAGTTTAAGTGAACTAGGTATTGACTTAGCATATCTAGACTTAAACTTTAGGTGTTATTAATAGGTTGTCCACCTTGGGGTAAAAGTCATAGGTGGGGAGAGTGTTAGGATCTATGGAATTACATTAATTAAGAATTGTGATGACGGTAACCACGGATCCTTGTGTATCACGCAATCATAATATCACGTAGCTAATGCTATTATGAATGTGCTCTTACGTGAGCATGCTTGAATTGAAATTATTATGATGATTGATAAATGTAGTAGTACGTACCATGAGTTTAACTCACTTAGTCTTTTCTCAACCTCTTTCTCGTGCGTGTGTGGCAAATAACCATGGTAAACACTCGGAGCAGGCTACCAAACCCGCAAGAGGGTCACGTGGAAGTTGAATCTACTGCGGACCAACCTCCCTTGGTCGAGACCTTTATGGGAACTCCCATACCCACTATCTTGGGCGAGGGCCCCGAGCATGTTCCACGTGTGAACCTTATCAGTAATAACCCGATCATGGAAGAAGTGACACTTGAGACTAGAATCAAGGACATTATGATGCTAGCCATGAACTCGACCATGGCACAATAGCAAGAATTCTTTATGAAACTTCTGGAAGATCGCGACGCTAGTCACTGACGGCCCGAAACGGTGGCGGATAATGTTGTGGTTGGGTCGGGCGGTGGACTGGCCATCATGGGGACGTAAGATCATGTTGTTGTTCATGAGAAACGGAATGAGACAGGATGCACCTATAAGGCTTTTCTGGGGTGCAGGCCACCCGAATTTGCAGGTACCGCCAATCCTGTCAGCTGCATATATTGGATCAGAGAAGTGGAAATGGCGTTTGAGGCTAGTGAATGTGACGAGTCTCAAAGAGTAAAGTTTGATTCTCATCTACTCAAGGGCAAGACCCTGACCTGGTGGAACCTCACCCGATCATCTCTCACTCCCGAAGTGCTGGCCAAACTCTCGTGGCCAACATTTAAGAAGAAGATCCTCAACAAGTATTGTAGCGAGAGGGCGTTGGACAAAATCGAGCTCGAGTTCCATAATCTAAGAAAAGGTAACATGTCTATTGCCGACTACTCAAAGCAGTTTCTGGAGAAGCTGAGTTTGGTGGAGCACCTGGCTCCAGATGAGAAGACAAAGATCAAGGCCTATCTATTGGGGTTACCGGCCGAGATGAAGACAGCGGTAAGAAATGCCAAAGTATCAAAAATTGAGGAGGTAATCGAAGAGTAGTTCCTTGTGGAGGACGACATTGCACAAGGAAGGGAAGAGAAGGGTCAAGTTGCAGAGAAACGGAAGTGGGAAGGGCCATCGGGGCCCGTTCGTCAGTCTAAAACCATTTGTGGGTGGAAGATTCGGAGACAACTGCCGAGAGTCAAGGTGGTGCCATAAATGTAAGGCTAAGAATTTTGTCCCATGTAATCCAAGACCTCATTTGGGACCTGTTGAGTGTCCCAAATGTGGGAAGAAGGGCCATGCCATCCGAGATTGCCCCATTCGGGGGCCGGTGTGTTTTGAATGTCGAGAACCAGGTCACATGAAGAAAGATTGCCCGAAGCTTGTGGGTGGCGGTCGTGTAAGTTATTTTGGATCGACGGCAAGAGTCGAGCAACCTCCGAGAGCGTTGATCCGAGCATTCCGGATACGTTCCTAGTAAACTCCTTGCCCGCTCGTGTGTTGTTTGATTCGGGTGCTACTTGCTCCTTTGTGTCGGACATTTTCTCTAAGCAATTCATCACTTCTAGTGGTATTCTTCCTGATGCTTTAGTAGTAGAGGTAGCTAATGGAGACCAAGTGATTATTT
This sequence comes from Arctium minus, assembly GCA_954870635.1. Taxonomy (NCBI): domain Eukaryota; kingdom Viridiplantae; phylum Streptophyta; class Magnoliopsida; order Asterales; family Asteraceae; genus Arctium; species Arctium minus. Next base: position 93,753,149 of record OX941086.1, on the reverse strand, counting down.
GTGAGTGTTTTGTTGATTGTACCTTAGAGATCGATGGGAACTCCTTTGGAGTAGATTTATTACCTATGGCTATAGGTGATTTCGATGTAGTCATAGTAATGGATTGGTTGTCAAGACATAAGGCCGACATTCTTTGTTCTAAGAAGATAATCCAAGTGCCTTTGTCGGGAAAGGGTGTAGTCACCACCTATGGAGAGAAAGGAAAGAGATGCAATCCAATCATCTCCTCTCTTAAGGCCCGTAAATTCCTAGCGAAGGGCTACCCTTCGTATCTGGATTATGTGGTGGACGCAAAGAAAGAGAAGAAATCTGTAGAGGACGTGAAGATCGTGCAAGACTACCCGGACGTCTTTCTGGAGGACCTACCTGGATTACCGCCAGAACGCCAAGTGGAGTTTTAAATCGACCTTACTCCGGGAGCGGCTCCGATAGCCCGTGCTCCCTACCGTTTGGCTCCGACAGAGATGCAAGAGATGATGACGCAAATTCAAGAGCTCTTAGAGAAGGGGTTCGTCCGACCAAGCTCATCTTCTTGGGGAGCCCCGGTTTTGTTCGTGAAGAAGAAGGATGGATCTATGCGGATGTGCATAGACTATCGGGAGTTGAACAAAGTTACGGTGAAGAACAAGTAACTTTTACCTCGAATCGATGGCCTCTTTGATCAACTCCAAGTCATGGGGTGATTTTCGAAGATCGACCTTCGGTCCAGATACATCAAGTGAGAGTGAAGAAGGAGGACATTCCGAAGACGGCGTTCCGAATGAGATACGACCACTACGAGTTCTTGGTGATGCCCTTTGGCTTAACCAACGCTCCAGCCATATTCATGGATTTGATGAACCGCGTGTGTCGTCCTTTCTTGGAAAAATCCATGATTGTCTTCATCGACGATATTTTGATTTACTCAAAGGATGAGGTCGAGCATGGGAGACACTTGCGTGAAGTGCTAGAAGTTCTTCGAAAGGAAAAGTTGTTCGCGAAGTTCTCGAAATGCAAATTTTGGCTTCAAGAAGTGCAATTCTTGGGTCACGTGGTGTCTAAAGACGGAGTGAAGGTAGACCCGACAAAGATTGAGGCAATGATGAGTTGGGAACTGCCAACGAGTCTGTCAGAGATCCGAAGCTTCTTGGGGTTGGCGGGTTATTACAGACGATTCATACAAGATTTCTCTAAGATCGCTTCACCACTCACCTCCCTCACAAGGAAGAATGTCAAATTCCTTTGGACAGAGATGCAAGATCAATCCTTTCAAACTCTTAAGAAGAAATTGTGTGAAGTTCCCATATTGTCCCTACCCGAGGGATCAGATGACTTTGTGGTGTATAGTGATGCTTCCAAGATGGTCCTCGGGTGCGTGCTAATGCAATGGGGAAAGGTGATAGCTTATGCGTCACGACAACTAAAGGACCATGAGAAGAACTACCTGACTCATGACTTGGAATTGGCGGTGGTGGTATTTGCATTAAAGTTATGGCGACATTATATGTATGGGAGGAAGTGCATTCTTTTTACCGATCAAAAAAGCCTAAAGTATATCTTCGATAAAAAAGAACTCAATATGCGACAAAGAAGATGGCTCGAGCTATTGAAGGACACGATTGTGAGTTTCCCTATCATCCCGGTAAGGCCAACGTGGTGGTGGATGCCTTGAGTCGGAGAAGCTATGAAGGCGATGTCAAATTATCCCTCACTTGAATTGACGTTGTGTCGAGTTTGTTGGAGAACATCAAGTCATGCCAAGCGGAAGCACTTAGAGAAGAAAATCTCAAATCCAAAGTTATGGTAAAGCAAAGTGGACTATTGACGGAAGATGGTCGTGGACTTAAACTATTTCAAGGCCGAATCTAGGTACCAAAGCTTGGTGGGAACCGGGAACTACTCCTAGAAGAAGCGTATAAGTCGAAATATTCTATACACCCCGGTATCACCAAGATGTATAGGGATCTAAAATTGAATTATTGGTGGCTAGTGATGAAACTTGACGTGGCCAACTACGTAGAGAGGTGTGTCATGTGTCTTCAAGTCAAGGCGGAACATCAAAGACCATACGGGAGTTTGCAACCGTTGTCCATTCCCGAGTGGAAGTGGGATAACATCACCATGGATTTCGCGACAAAGCTACCGAAGACCTTGCGAGGCCATGATACTATATGGGTGATCGTAGATCGTCTAACCAAAAGCACGCATTTCCTTGCAATGCAAGAGACCTTGGCAATGGAGAAATTGGCCAAGCTTTACATTGATGAAGTGGAATCGAGACATGGAGTCCCGCAATCTATTGTGTCTGATAGGGACAGTCGGTTTACATCAAATTTTTTGGGTAGCTTACAGAAAGAGTTGGGCACGAGATTAAATCTGAGCACGACTTACCATCCTCAAACGAATGGTCAAAGTGATAGGACAATCCAGACGCTTGAAGACATGTTAAGGTCGTGTGTTATCGACTTTGGAGGGAGTTGGGACTCACACCTACCCTTGGTAGAATTCGCTTACAATAACAGTTACCATTCTAGTAATGGAATGGCACCATTTGAGGCCTTGTATGGCTGGAAGTGTAGAACCCCGGTTTGTTGGCTTGAAGTGGGCAAGAAACAATTTGCCGGACCGAAAATCGTTCAAGAAACGGCGGACAAAGTGAAAGAAATTCGGGAAAGATTGAAAGCGGCTCAAGACCGACAGAAGAGTTACGCAGACAAGAAAAGAAGACCGGTCTAGTTTCAAGTGGGCGACCGCGTTATGTTGAAAGTATCTCCATGGAAGGGGATTATCCGGTTTGGGAAGTGTGGGAAGCTTAGCCCCCGTTTCCTTGGACCCTTCGTTATTTTGGAGAAGATTGGGTTGCAAGCTTACCGGTTGGACCTACCATCGAAAATGGATGGAATACATCCTATCTTCCACGTGTGTTACATTCATAAGTGACTAGCCGAAGAAGAGGGTGTGATTCCCTTGACGGAAATCCGAGTAGATAATGGAAATTATTGCTTCGAAGAACCGAAAGCAATTTTGGAGTCAAAGGTGAAGAAATTGAGACATAAAGACGTGGTCATGGTTAAAGTCTAATGGAAGCACCACCGCGACACCAACTTTACATGGGAATGAGAAGAAGATATGAGAAAACATTACCCTCACTTGTTTCCTTAGAATGAGATTTCGGGGACGAAATTCTAACTAAGGTGGGGAGGATTGTAACACCCGTAAAATTACTCAAAAGTAATCTTGGACCTTCGACCTCACCCTCTTATGTTAATGTTAATTATCTTTAAATAATAAAGGGTTTAACCCCCTAAAGAACCCTACTTAACTTAGATCGATCAGATAATGGAGTTTGCCAAATTTTCAGCAGCTTATGGGAGTTTAGCGACAGTGACCAGCGACTATGACACTGGTCATAGTCGCCATGGAAAAGTCGCGGTGGGGGAAGTACTTACGGTACAACCCCGACGATTATGACCCCGCGATTATGACATGGGAATTTCCGCTTGTCACAATCGCCAGAAAGGTACCGAGAGGGGTGGGGACCCGGATATAATGCCCGCGACAATGCCCAAGTGTCAAAGTCGCTGGGCAAGGTCGGCCGCGTGGACTGACTCCCTGTTTTATACGGGGCTGATGTTCATTTCTGCAAGAAAAAAATAGAGAAATCGAGAGAGAGCTTCTTAAGGGCGATTTTAGGGCAACCGAACCCCTCCTCCATTTACTCCACTCTTCTTGGTTGGTGGCCACATTTAAGGAGCATTAAACCTCATCCAAAGGCATTTATTGTGGTGTTCTTGGCAAGATCTTCACTCTTCTCAATCAAGGCTACCACTGCCATCTCCTAGGGTTTGCTATTTTCTAGGTTTTAACCCAAAACCTAGATTGTGAGTTCCTAAATTTTGTTAAAACTAGATACACATCATAACATGTTATTTATTGTTGTCATTCCTCTATATTTGAACTATTTATACACACATCTTGATTTCTTGTGGAGTTCATTATGTTTAGGTTTAAGACCTCATAATCTATATGGATGAGCTTCCCTAAAATGTTATTGGGACTCTTTAGCCTTAAATAAATTAAAAATATACTTGTATGGGATAACCTTGAATAATGGTCTATATGGGTGGTTTGACCTAATTTTGGGAAAAATGGGTTATTTGTTAAATACATGATGATAAGTTGCTTTGTCATTTCTTGGTAATGAGGTGATCTACTACTTGTGTACACATGAAGTGGGATTATGTTTACATTGATGATAATAAATTCATGCAAGTCTTTTTAGAGACTATGTACGATGTGTGAATTGTATAGTCTAATATTGTACCCATGGTTGGTATTATAAACATTCATGTGCATTATGTGCCTTGAGACTTACAAATGATATTGTTGGACGAACCAAGTCGGTAGACACTAGAAGGATATAGTCTTGGGTGCCACCGTTAAGGTATGTACCTAGACCTCCGCCATTCGAGGTAATGCCATGGTTGTAGTCCTCGGGTGTGTCCGGTCTTTTGGATGTCACTCATGGTAGTTGGCATCAAGGTATACCGACTCTTCGGGTGGAACTTGATTGGTACTATGGGTCTCCCCCATTGACTCCGTATATGAGAAACTTCTTGCTAACTGCTGATAAACATAGTGCTATTTAATGGAATATTATTGTTTGTACAAACTCACTAGGCTTTTTGGCCTAACACTTGTTTGGTGTCAATGTGTATCTCAGGTTCTAGTGGTGCCACGCCTAAGAAGGTCTAGGCGGACTTTGGTGAGAGCTTGGGGAAGTGATTTTGAGCGCACATTTTGTGAAGATTGTTTGGAGTCTATAGACGACACCCTTTTTGTAATCTCTTTTCTACCATAGAAATTAGATTAGACGGTTGTTGTTTATTTTCCGTTAAATTACAAATTGTAATTAAATAGGTTTTAATTATTCCCCGTTTTTGGGAGGATCTTGCTATGACAATTTCTTTATACCACATGTCCGATTTTTTTTTCAGAATTTTGTTATCCCTATTTTTGGGGTGTTACAAATATATTGTTGTGTGGAATCGGGCCAAGCTGGTGTTAGGAAATTCGTCGGGGAAGGGGCGATATAATCCATGGTGGCATTGTTTATTGGAGAAATTTGGTGAGGATGTTGGGGTAGGCCTTAAGTGAAAATCGATTATTGAGGAGACCTTGATTTGTCGAAATTGGAAGTATCATTTCTGTAATGACCATGGATGATCCGCTCAACAGTCTTATACAATTTCCTTCACCACTTGGGTACTCGAAATTGAAAGGAGTATGGTTAATATGTGGGTGAATTCTTTCTGCAAAGGTTGTAGTGTTCTTGAAGGCAGGAAAATAGAGTAACGTAATTCAATGAAGGGTGATTAGGGGTATTTAAGGGTATAATTCGCTTTGAGGTACATTTGGTGGAAATGGTTAGTCAAGATCGTAGGTAACTCTTGAGGTAATATGTACAACCTAAGTTTGGGAGGCAATTGAGATCTTAATGATAGGAAAATGATTTGATAAGAACTCGATGTTCATTCCGTCATTGGTAAGGTAAATCGAACCTTGGAATTAAGTTTGTGACGGCTCGTTATGAGAAATACAACGATAACCTTAAATGGGAGGTAATCGGTTCTGTATATGAGGCAAGGTATCGTGGAGGCATCCCTTTAGAATAGAGAACCAATTAGTCTCGCTAAATACGACATTTGGGAGTTTGGTCGATGCCAGATTTCGAGGACGAAATATCTTTTAAGGTTTGGAGGATTGTAACACCCGTGATTTTAGAGACCCTTAACCCATACTATCATAACTGTATGCCCATTATATTGGAGGTTTAGTAAGGTTTTACGTCCCTTTTTGCAGTGGAGCCATCAATGATCGAATCGGGCATAAAAACAGAAGGAAATCGGGGGAAATGGATTCACGCGGTTTGGTGCGTGGCTTGGGGGTCGCGGCACAAACAACCCAAGTCGCTGGGTCGACATCAGAAGCCACGCACGACTTACCACGCGGTCTAAAGTCACGGACAAGGCCACAGGAGCGACCTGGAAGCTTGAAATCGACATTTTTGGGGTTTTTCTTCATTTGGTTGCATCTCCTTCATTCTAGGTCCGATTTGGGTGATTCTTGGACCCAGGGTTTCGTTTTTTGAAGCTTTTCAAGATGAGATAAAATAGGATTCGTGATCTTGGGTTGATCCAAGGGTTTATGGTCAAGGTAATCTACTCACCTCTTCATTTAGATATTAGGATTTGAAGTTTTTATCATCTTCATTACACTCTTCAACTTTGGTATGATTTTGGTAGCTTTGAGGTAAATGAAACCTTGTAGCAGTGTTGGATCTAACATCTATAAGAGATTCCTTGAAGATTTCAAGTCTCCATCATAGGAGACTCACATTTGGGGTAAAACCTAGATTTAACCTAAATGTAGCAAGGTGAGTTCAAGTTGATTTGTGATAACGTTGTACATGCCAAAATGTTCATTTTTAAAGTGTTTATGTGTTTTACATGAAATTATCACTTATTGAGTTATTTGGTGGGTTTTGATCATTTGAGGTGTTGGTTTTATAAACCTTGTAAAAAACCCTCACATTGGGATTTTTGGGCATCTTGATAAATAAGTTATTTTAAAGTGTTTTGATGATTTATTGCATAAATGAAAATTATTTGGTAAAAAGACACTTTTAGTGTTTGTTTGGGGGAAGGACTTGATTTTGGGTTATGGGACGTTTTGAAGGGAATAAGAGTATAAATCCATTTAGAAAACCATTTGTCCCAATCTAAACTGTATTGGAGTCTATTCGTGTATTTTGAAGTATGTGTTGCATGACGTGGGTCGAGTGCGTTTATTATTTGGGGATCGTTAATCGTTGGTCAAAAAGGATTTTGAGCACTTTAGCTCATCGTTGACTTAAAGAGTCTTGGGGACAATTGTCCGGTTTTAATGGCTCAATGTAGAGCCTAGTTATGATGTACATACTAATGCACCTTATTGCATATTGATGTTAATTTCATGCTCGAGTTTGTTGGTCATTCATGTGTAGTCATGTAATGTTAGACTGTGTTGCGTTGGATCCACAAGCACGTAAGTCAGTCTGTTTTGATGGTCATTTAGGTATTGCGGAGTTCGACTCCGATACCCATGTTTTATGACCGTAAACTTTTCAAGTAGGCAATAGGAGGGTTGAGTCTGGAAGTGCTACTGGGGAGGTAGGCACTAGGACCTCCGCCACTTGAAGTAATACCTTGGAGGTAGTCTTTAAGTGTATCGGGCCTTCAGGGTGGAGTTCATTGTAATGTTCACCAAGGACAACCGTCTCTTGAGGTGAAACTTGTTAAGAAGTCGTATGGACACTTGGGCTTTTATGTCGTGAGGTGTCATGCGATTAACGTTGCAAGGGTGACATACTTTTGTGTTCCTCCACTCTCAACGGATACGAGTCTCCCCCGTTGTCGGCCAACAATATTTTAAATGCTAACGCCTTACTTTATTATCGTTGGGTTTGTGTGGTCGACTGTAAATGATGACCTTAATATTGGGTTTCCCCCGCGTATATTAAGGTTTGAATGAAATACGTCATTTCCATGTTTTGATATTTGGTTTCCTTCCATTTTATGGTCACTTGAGTATTGGGCCTAATGTCCATGTTTTCGGTGACGTATCGTATATGTGGGTTTTTAACCATGATTTATGGGTTGAGTGTTTTTCCCCACCCATGCTTAGGTGTTTCGGGATACAACGTTTGATCCACATTTCTTATATTGGGAGTCAATTCCTATTCTCGTTTCGAGCGAGTTTTGGGTTGCATCATTTTATAAATAATGCTCTGTAATGATGTGTTCATCTTTGAAAATGCATGATATTGGAAAGAGTCGTCTCCAAGTTTAAAGTAAATCATTTGAAAGATTTTGATTTTAAGTGGAATTCATTCCTTTTAAAGATATATTTATTCATGTAAAACTCTTGAACTCATTAGGCGTTAGCCTAACCTTTTTATTTGTCGGCATGTGCAACAGGCTTCGTCCGGGAGTAGTTCTAGTGACACAGGGAAGAGAGAGGTGCTAGTTGTGTACCCGAGAAGTGAGTAGCTTGGTGAAGTATTCCGCATTGGTTTGTGAAAAGTAACTTGTATAGGGGTTAAGTAGCACCCGTCTTCGGTTTAGTCTTTGTTTAATGCGGGAGTCTTAATATTTGAGGTTAATTATTGAATTTTATATTTGAGGTATATCAAGTTTTGATTTGTAAGAAGAAGTTTTATCCTTTACATGATGTCATATCGAAATTTTAAAGAAGTTGCTCTTATCATATTTAACGGTGTTACATAACAAATACATACTTTCTTCAGAAACTGTGATTGATGATATATCAAGTTGAACATAAAAATGCATAATATAGTAGCCAAACTCCCAACCGGATATTTGTTGATTACACTAAATTGACAAAAAAAAAAGTATGAATTAGATAAAACCAACTATGAGATAAACTTTGTAGATGTATAGTGAGATGAATTACCTTTGAGATCTCCCATCTAAATGGCATGGATTTATCGGTATCACACGGCCCTCCTTCATCAAGATACCATGTAACAGCGCTACAAAAATCATTAGCAATAGTAGTGTTGGAAATTATAGAAATACAAATCAATTCTTTACAAATTTAAGAATCACTTACGCTTCCACGTGCTCTTTGACAATGTAGAAGTCCATTGTCTTTTCTTTAGACATCAATGAATCCAATATATACGCAATGCGACAACGAGGAACGATCGGAAAGAGGATCCAGTGGTGGCTGGTAATGTTCAAAACCATTAGTATAAATAAGAAATGGATAAACCGTAAGCACTATAACAATAAATATGTTAGTGTTAATGCCAAAAATCATCCAAAGGAAGATTTAAGGTCGGTATGGAGCTTTATCCAACTAAAGAAAGTAACCAGACGAAAATTTGCGCGATAATAAACAAAATAAAGAGACAAAAGATATGGTGACGCAGAAAAACCTCAACGAGGAAAAAACTGCGAACAACAGTGAGAGGTCGTCGAGCACTATGATCGCCAAATAGGGGCTATGTCCTTATGTATATTATAATTTTGTACAAGACAAGTACGAAATATAAGTGTAGAAACTAATAATAAGTGATAGACGTGTATAAAACACTTCTGTCATGCGTATAGAGCTATGGTCGTGTAATGCGAGTGAGATAGCTTTTGAATGCTCTTTGTATGGCTTGTAAACGTGTAGTAGCAGATATCCCAATGAAATGTGTGTCTTCTGTATTTATAGCTTTTGATCTCCATAAATGTGTCTTTGTAACCGTCGAACCTTCATAATGGCCTTAATGGCTTTAGTCGGTTATAGTCATTGGCCTTTATGAACATTAATCCAGCATTAAATAAACAAGAGAAGAATGTTGAGTCGTACGTTAGCATAATTGTGGTCGAGTGTATTCTTACGATGGTCATACAACGCTCGACCGACTTCTACGGAAGTGTCGATGAATATTGCAAATATGATTGGTTGGTAGGACCTTATCTTAATACAAGATCAGTCGCATGAAATAATAACATTTGTCGTGGTCGTGGATGTTTACCCAAACAGTTTGTCCCTAAAATTTAAAATTAAGCGTCAATTTTGAATTTTAAATTTTAAGTCTATCGAAAATTTTGGCGGTAGCCACGTGTCACTTGATGAGTGGCTCTCGTTGCGGTGGAACCGAAACAGTTTGATTCTAACTAGACTCATGATGATCTAGCTGACATGCGTGACGTCATGGAGGTGTGAGGAATACGCGTGACAGTTGTGTGTGACAGGTGTCGATGATCTAACGATGCTCACGAATAGTTGATCGACACGTGTCGATCATCGAGCGACTATACTCGATACGGATTTCACGCATAAATAAGGATAACCAGGGAAGGTTTCCATTTACGTTTTCAGAATTTTTTAGAGAGAGATTTTCAGCGAATCCCTTCCAAACTTACTGAATCCTTGCTCAACTTAGCTTTTGATCGAGGTTTAGAGCAGCTATTTAAGGTGCGATTTTGCCTTAGCTTTTTATATGCGATTCAAAACTCAAGATAGAAAACGTAGGCGTAACTGGGATATACTTGGGTTGAGTGAGCTAAAGATTAACTTGAGTAGATTAGCGATGTCGAGCGAACCGACTAGCACGATCCAGAGTCAAGACGATCTGGATGATCTTAGGCGCTTAGCGCAGATTCCATCTACTGTGGCCATTAACTCCCCTAGCCAAGTACATTCGGACATGTGTCCGGAAGGGTATTTCGTTATATATGAGTACCCTTTTAAGATAGGGTTTAAATGGACCTATTCATCGTTGTCAAGGTTGTTCACGCTCACGTTCAACCTTGCACCGGGGCAACTTATGCCCCAATTCTGGAGAGTCGTCTCGGTCATCGATCGACTAACGGGGACATGGGGGTCTTCGTTCGATGTAAACGACCTTCTCACGGCGTACGTCGTGAAGACTGGCGGTTTTCACCATTACAGTCTTTTTTCTAAGTACCAGGGTGATCGCACCCTGGTACTTAATACTGCGGTTAACGACCATGGGTGGAAGGCTAGATATGCATTCGTGTGTTCGGCATCGTTGGATCCAGACAGCGACGTTCCAGAGACGTTCTGGAATACGTCGAGTAAAATTTTTACTGTTTTTAATCTTTGTCGTACGTTTTCTATAGGTTTGCATCTAACGTGTTTTCTTTTGTTCTTTTGATTTCAGCTATCAAGTTCGACGAGGTGAAACCGAACAACGATTCGGTGTACAAGATAACCCACTTTTTGGGTTATAGCATGGCCGACCGATCGTACTCTCCCCTTTCGTCAACAGGCGACGACGACTACGTGACCATCGTCAAGCCCTCTGAAGTCGAGGAGGAAGAGAAGGAAGAGGAGGAAGAGAGAGAGAAGAGGAGGACGAGGAGATGGCAGGTATTGTATTTGCCTGTTGATTTTTTATTCTTTCCTCACTCTCTTTGTCTGTTGTTTGTCTTGCGTTTGACCGCTGTCTTTTTTGTTTTCAGGCGGTTCTCCAGCGAAGACGTCCACTGCGGCCAACCAGAGGAAGGCCCAGCTGGAGTTGGCCCGGAAGGGCAAAGAAAAGAGGAAGGCAGTTGCGACTACTGGGTCAAGCCTGCCTAAACGTACGAGGATGGCGATCCCGAGGGAACCGTCATCAAAGGGTGGTGACGCGTCGAGCGTCGCTAGTCTTGAGAAGGCGAAGATGGGCGACCCCATTTCTGCGGTCCCCATAAACATGGTGCCTCCAGTGACGGAGTCTCCGGAGGAATCTGGCATCGAACGACCTCCTCCGGAGAAAGTTCAGGCGACTGAGGCCTCTGCTTCTGCCCCCTCGTCCGACAAGGGGAAGGGACCTGCCGATGTCCAGACGGTCAACTTTACGTTGCCGTCGGACTTTATGGCAGATGACGACCTTGATCGGGCAAGGATATTTCCCCATCTGGGGAAGTATCTACTTCTGCACTTGCAGGGGAAGTTCAAGGAGATGACGATCGACGACGTGTGATCCCACGTCTCCGGTCTCGCCTTCATGGTAAGGATCGACACTTACCTGTTTTTCTTCCGTATATGATGTTTTTAACTTCGATTACTAACATCGTGTTGTTTTTGTAGACGTTCCAAGCCTCTCTTGGCCTCTACGGAAAGATGGAGAGAATCCGGCGTCTCTTGCCCACTGCTCTCGAAAGAGAGAAAGTGGTGTTGGAAAGAGAGAAAGTTGCTCTAGCCAGGGAGAAGGAGGCGATGTCCAAGGTGGAATCCTTGACTGTGAGGCTTGAAGAAGCTCACAAGGTCTTGGAGGTCTTCGGTCGCCAAACGGTTGATCTGCAGACACGTCTTTGCGTGTCGTGCGAGATCCTGAAGGGGACCCGGTAGGAGTTGTAGCGGGACCAAGTGACCCTGGTCTAGAATGAAAAAGAGATTGGGGTCATGAGGGCTAGGGAGGCCAAGCAACAGGCCAGGATCGAGGAGCTGGAGAAAGAACTAAAGGATGTCGAGGCCTTTACCTGTTGGACGATGAAGGCGGCGATCATGAGACGCCATCCAGCGGGGAAGAATCCTTTGGCCAATGCTGCTGAAGACCTTAAGACTTACCATGCAGACGTCAGGAATGAAAATAACTTGGATTCCGAAGATGAGAAGGACGTCGAGGTATTCGAGGTCGACAAGGAGGAAGTCAAGGTGGATGAGACCCAAGCTGGTGATGTTTCTACGTCGCAACCGACAGAAGACGCTCCTCCATCCACGTGTAACCATTGATTTTGGTTTTATAATACAAATGGTTTTTATCTTATCTGTCGAATGATACACATGATAACAACGTAAGTCGAAATGGTACTTAGAACTTTTAAAATTCAAAAGTCGCACGACTAAACAAATAAAACGTCAAACATACAATCCAAAGATATTCACAACGCAAATAATCTAAGGGTACTTGTGACTGAGGCAATCCAAGCAATTCGAAGATTCTTGCGATCAAGGCATTTATTTATGGTGAAAAATTTTCTAAGTTAAGAACTTAGACTACATATCTTCGGCATTTTATAAGACTAAGTCGTGCGAAATACTTACAGTCTTATGTCGTGCGATCCTGCGAAAAAACAATGTTAGAGGTTGGTCGTTGGATAACCAACAACCCTCTGATGTCAGTATTGGTTGTAACAAATAATAGTAAGTAAATAATCAAGGGACTTAGAAAAAGTACCTCTTTAGATACGTTGCATTCCAACTACGTGGAATTTCTTGGTCGTCGAGGGTTTAGAGTCTGTAAGCACCTTTTCCTACGAATTTTGATATGCGATAAGGACCTTCCCATTTGATGGAAAGCTTACCTGCGTTTGGTTCCTGAGTGTTTTGAAACACTCGACGTAAGACGTGGAGTCGTACCTGAATGTCGTTGACATGCGTCATAATTCTGTACATACCTAAAGGCGTCTTGTCATAGCGTTGGCCAGTAATAACCTTGTTGTGATACTTGATTGGCTAGACTACGACCACCTGAATGGTTACCACATTCACCGTCGTGCATTTCCTGTAGGATGTTCTGGACTTGTGTTTTGCTAGTGACACATCGTAAATTAAGTCCAGTAGAAGACCATCGATAGAGTTTGCCTTGTATCATAACATATATGGATGCCTTGAATATGATCTTTCGGGCTTCCATCCTGTCTTTAGGAAGCTAGTCGTATGCTAAATAGTTCATTATATCTCTTGACTAATTTTCCTCTTCATTGTCGATCTGGACGATGTCGTCATGATCGATGGATGATGTCGTGAGACGTACCATGGGTATCGTGTCGAACAATGGTTTGATAAGTGTCAATCCCAGATTAGCTAAAACATCATCTTGAGTATTCAAATCTCTTGGAATTTGTTCTGAGATATGATGTCATCTTCGAGTCTTTTGCCGCAAATTCGCCATTCATTTGGTTCACGACGAGGAGGGAATCACTTTTGACATGCAACCCTTTTACCCCCAAGTCGTGTGCCATATTCATTCCCACAATCAGAGCTTCGTACTCTGCTTCGTTGTTGGTTGCTTTGAAGTCACATCGTATGGAGTATACCATCTTTCCCCCAGTGGCGACTTTAAGACGACGCCCAATCTTGTACCTCTAGAGTTGGACGACCCATCGACATGTAGAGTCCAGGGTTTTTCGTCGTGAGTCACCACAGAATAAGCTTCGTCTTGTGTTTCATTCTCTATTTCAGGACTAAAGTCAGCGACGAAGTCTGCTAGGACTTGCAATTTGATAGCGGTCCTGGGTTTGAAGTCGATGTCGTAACTGCTGAGGTATATACTCCATTTCGCCAGAAGACCTGTCAATTCTAGTTTTCTCGAGACAGACTTAAGCAGAAAGTTAGTAACAACAGTTATAGGACGCAACTCAAAGTAATGTCGTAATTTTTTAGTTGTCATAACTAGTGACAGTAATAATTTTTCCATCGACGAGTACCTGGTTTCAGCATCGTGTAGAGATTTACTTACATAGTTTATTGGCAACAGTTGTTTGTCGTCTTCTCTTAACAGGATTGCACTTACCGCATTAGGGCTAACGGCTAAGTAGAGTTGCAATACCTCGTTGTCCTTTGGTTTTGATAGTAGTGGCGGCGACGTCATGTACTCTTTCAACTTCTGTAGTGCTTGCTCGTGGTCGTCCGTCCACTAGAAGCCTTTGTTTTTTCATAGGATGTTGTAGAACAAATGGCATTTGTCGGACGATCGTGAGATGAACCTATTTAAGGCTGCCACACGACCAGTCAGATGTTGAACCTCTTTGAAATTTCTCGGCGATTTGATCTCGATTATGGCCTTGATCTGGTCAGGATTAGCTTCGATACCTCGTCTTATCACCATGTACCCTAGAAATTTCCCGACGCTTACTCCGAAGGAACATTTTGTTGGGTTAAGCTTCATGTGGTATTTCCTGAGAATGTTGAACGATTGTCGCAGATGTTTAACGTGGTCGATAGCTTGTCGTGACTTGATGAGCATGTCGTCGATATACACTTCCATGGTGTCGCCCAGTCGATCTTTGAACATTTTGTTAACCAATCGTTGGTATGTGGAACCTGCATTTTTCAAACCAAAAGGCATAACCTTATAACAATAAATTCCTCGATCTGTCATGAAGGTTGTCTTTTCTTGGTCGTCGACGTGCATGAGTATCTGATTGTAGCATGAGTATGCATCCATGAACGTCAAGAGTTCATGTCTAGTGGTTGCGTCGACTAGAGCGTCGATATGTGGTAAAGGAAATGGATCCTTTGGACATGCTTTGTTTAAATCTGTAAAATCAATGCACACCCTTCATTTGTCATTTTTCTTTTGTACGACCATGACATTGGCTAGCCAGTCGGGGTATTTCACTTCTCGAATCTTCCCGATTTTAATAAGGTTGCCAACTTCATCGTTGATCACCTTGTTTCGCTCTGGAGCGAACTTCCAACGTTTCTGTTTTATTGGTTTGAACGATGGATCCACATTAAGTTTGTGTGAAATGATGTCAGGGTCGATGTCGACCATGTTTTCGTGCGTCCAAGCGAAACAGTCAACATGTTTAATGGAGGGATCGAGGGACGAACCTACGAAGACGACTTGGTCTGGTTTGCTTTGATCCAGGATGACTTCCTCCAAGCGATAGTCATCGATAGTATCGGGATCATCCTGGTTTTGTAATTGCTAGATGGATTGCTTTTGTGGTTTCATTGTTGTCTTGTAACAGTCTCGAGAAACTTTTGGTTCACTCTTGATCTCATGGATTCCCCACAACGTGGGAAATTTCATTGTCTGGTGGTATGTCGAGGGAACTTCTTTCATATCGTGGATCCAGGGTCGACCAAGGATGATGTTGTATGCTGATGAACAATCGATGACGCTGAACCTGATCTGCTTATTGATTCCTTTGGCGTAGACTGGAAGAATGATCTCTCCGAAGGTGCTTGTCGCATCACCGTTGAAACCCACCAGGGTCATCGAGCGTCGAACGATCTCCGACTTGTCGAGACCCATAGCTTTGATGGTGTCGAGGAAGATTATGTTCGCTGAGCTCCCCCCGTCGACCAACACCCTTCGAGTTAAACAAGTGTCGATCTGGAGCTGAATGATTAACCCGTCGTGATGTTTTTTATGTAAGTTGCCCAGGTCATCTTAGTCGAATGTTATCTTCATGGACTCTAGTTCCAGCTCTTCTTTCTGTCGAGAGGATCGAAGGATTGGCTTGTCGTCCGCTCCCCGACTGGCGTGTCTTTTCGCCGCAAAGTATGTCAAACCACAGACGGCAGACCCTCCGGTAATGCAATTCACAATTTTTTATTGAACAGGAGACGGTGGTCGCACATCGTTATCGAGCGTTGCTGGTTCGTCGAGTATATCATTGAGATTTACCTTCGGAACATGCCAAGCGAGCTCCTTTTCAAGCTCGCTCAGTTTCTCTCGAAGTTCATAAGATCCATTGCCGTTTGTCGTACGACGCACGACCAAAGTCTAATTACACACGACGAACGACAGACTTTACTTTATTGTATTGTTTTACATTGTATTACACTTATAACATTTGTTATCAAGGACGATGTCCCTGATTGACGTCCATAGTGCACGACGATTCACACTCGTCCGCGGTTTTTACCCATTTTTGGGGTTTTCCGCGTCACTAATTCTCTCGTCTCATTTACTTTATTTTTGTTATAGTCGTACGATTATTGTCGTTACTTTCTTTAGTTGGATCAAACTCCACATTTACCTTAAATTTTCCTTGAGAGATTTTTGGCATAAACAGTTTGGCGCCATCCGTGGGACCCCATCTAAAGAAAATCTTCGATAATCATACGACGTACTAACGTTTTTCCTTCGAGTGTTTCTCTTTTATTCATTCAGGACAATGTCATTCCAAGGAACTCAAGATCATGTTGTGGCCCAAATGAACATGGAGCTGACTGTTGCTCGTGCCCGTATTGACGCCCTAACCGCCCAGGCTCGACAGGCGGCTGAAACCATCGAGCATCTAAGAAACCAGGGTGGAAACAATGTGACGGGGACTACGAATGTTTATACCGGTGCTTGGAACATACCCAGTCCATTACCTAATTACCCTCGTCCACCACCAGTTAATCCTACGAACTTCGTAATCCCAACCATGCCTATGACTTCTATGCCATTCAATGGATATGCCTCTGATTCTTCACAGCCAACTAACTTCAACGGATCAGGTTATGTTCCATTGGGTGTCTCTGGGGGTATCCCAATAGATCCCGTTGCGCAACGGTTGAAACTTCTGGAAGAACAGAATGAGCGTGTCTTGTCGATGCTGGCCAAATTGCCGGGGGCAGCAGTTCCATTTGATGTCGAGCCACGCACAGGATTTCAAGCATCGTCGTTCGTCGATGAGATCGCATTGGTAGACGTCCCAAAGAAGTATAGCATCCCGACCTTTACCCCGAAATATCCAGGTGTCACTGATGCGACAGAACATGTTGCCCAATACAAACAACTTATGTGGACTGTTTCGATACCGTATCAGTTTCAAGAGGTCTGTATGTGCAAAAGTTTTGGAGCGACCTTAACTGGAGCAGCGTTACAATGGTTGATCAATCTCAAACCCAAAACCATCGGGTCTTTTGCAGAATTGGTGAACCAATTTACTCAACAATTCGGCAGCAGCCGAAAAATGGAAAAACAGACGAACGACCTTTATTATGTCGTACAGAAAAATGGAGAGTCCATCCGGGATTATTTTAACCGTTTCAATGCAGAAATGATCGGTATCCGAAATTGCGAAGTAAAAACAGCCATTGAGGCATACAAACGGGGTCTGGATGATAGTTCAGCGTTATATCTTGACCTTACGAAATATCCTCCAGAAACCTTTGAAGACGTACGAGCAAGGACGCTTGCCCATATGAGGGTCGAGGATGACCTTGTTTTCAGAAACAAACATTCAAACGACAGGAAAGTTCTAGGTGTTAAAAAGCCAGACTTCAAACTGAAATCGACCGGACGATCAGAGCCTGCCCAACAGATTTCAAACGTCAGATTCGAAAAGAAAGGGTCGACATCTTCTAAACCTGTCCAGTATCCTAAGGTGTCATCTTATGGTTTCCCTGGGTCAGCCAAAGACGTCGTCGCGTCCCTGAAGCAGCTCCAGCAGAACATTCGATGGCCAAAGAAAAGCGATAAGGACAGTGATAAGAAAGACAAAAAAAATGGTGCGATTTCCATGATGACTTCAGTCATGTAACGGATGATTGCATTGCCATGAAGAAAGAATTGTCCTGGCTTAACTCGAAAGGCTATTTACAAGAATTGACGGAAAAGAAGGACGTGCGTCCCACATCCCCAGAGCATGCTAAGGTGATTAATTGTATCACCGGAGGTTCTGATGTTTGTGGGACCACATATTCAGCTGCCAAGAGACATGCTAGTCGCGGTCCCGACGACCGACCAATTCCAAAGGAGGCAAGACCTAAGGAAGACGCAGAATTAGAAGCTATGCCCTTGACGTTCGACCAATCAGATCTCGATGACGTACACCAAAAACATCATGATGGATTAATTATCCAATTGAGCATTGGAAATTGCCTGACAAAGAGGATACTCGTCGACGGAGGTAGTTCGGCTAACATTATCTTTTTTGATGCAGTGAAAGCTATGGGGCTCAACAAATCCGAGATTATTCGACGCTCGACTACACTCGTTGGATTTAACGGAGGAGCGACAAATACCATGGGAGAAATCACACTACCAGTATATGCTAAAGGAATCAACAAGCAGACGAAGTTCAACGTCGTCGACTGTTCATCAGCTTATAACGTTATTCTTGGGCGACCATGGATCCACGACATGAAAGCCGTACCCTCGACGTACCACCAAACCTTGAAATTCCCTACGCAATGGGGAGTACAGGAGATCAAAGGCGAAAGAAAAGTCGCTAGGGAATGTTACAAAGTCTCTTTGAAGCCCCCGAAGCAGACAGTATAGCAATTACAGAACCAGGACATTCCTGGGACTGACGACGATTATCGCTTGGAAGTTGTCGTCCTAAACCAGGATAAGCCTGATCAGATGGTCTACATAGGTTCGACACTGGATCCATCCTTCAAAGATAGACTAATTTCTTTTTTGCAGGATCATTATGATTGCTTCGCATGGACGCACGAAGACATGGTGGGTATCGATCCGAGTATTATTTCTCATAAACTCAACGTCGATCCATCCTTCAAACCCGTTCAACAGAAAAAACGAAAATTTGCTCCTGAAAGAAATAAAGTCATCAACGACGAAGTTGATAATTTGCTTAAAACAGGAAAGATACGAGAAGTCAAATATCCAGATTGGCTCGCCAATGTTGTTGTTGTCCAAAAGAAGAATGGCAAATGGAGAGTATGCATTGATTTCACAGATCTTAACAAGGTCTGTCCAAAAGATCCATTTCCATTACCACACATTGATTTTATGCTCGACGCTACAGCTGGACATGAATTGCTCACATTCATGGATGCATATTCTGGATATAATCAGATATTGATGCATTCCGATGATCAGGAAAAAACGGATTTCATGATAGATAAAGGTATTTATTGTTATAAAGTAATGCCTTTTGGTCTTAAGAATGCAGGTTCGACGTATCAACGGTTGGTGAATATGATGTTCAAAGAACATTTGGGTGACACTATGGAGGTATACATCGATGACATGCTTGTCAAATCGGAACATATGGTTGATCATATAGGACATTTGAAGCAGTCGTTCGACATTTTGCGCGAATACAAAATGAAGTTGAATCCGACAAAATGTTCTTTTGGAGTTCGAGCTGGTAAATTTCTCGGTTATATGGTCACACGACGAGGAATCGAGGCTAACCCGGACCAAATCAAAGCAATTATCGAGCTAAAATCGCCCAAAATTTTTAAAGACGTCCAACGTCTAACAGGACGTGTAGCAGCATTAAATAGGTTCATCTCTCGGTCGTCCGACAGATGTCATCTATTCTACAATGTCCTGCAGAAAAATAAAGGATTCGAGTGGACTGATAAGCACGAGGAGGCGTTGCAACAACTCAAGGAGTACATGATATCACCTCCTTTCCTCTCCAAACCTGAGAAAGGTGAAGTTCTTCAACTTTATCTAGCCGTCAGTACTAATTCAGTGAGTGCAGTCCTTGTACGAGAAACCGACGGGCGACAATTGCCAATCTACTATGTAAGTAAAACTCTATTAGACGCTGAAACCAGGTACTCATCTATAGAAAAACTCTTGCTTTCGTTAGTCATGGCCGCTAAGAAGTTACGGCATTATTTTGAATCGCATCCTATAACTGTTGTAACTAACTTTCCATTAAAGTCTGTGTTAAGAAAACCCGAATTAACAGGACGATTAGCTAAATTGAGCATCTACCTCAGTAATTATGATCTGGATTTCAAGCCCAAAACGGCGATCAAATCACAGGTCTTGGCAGATTTTGTTACAGATTTCAGTACAGAACTAGAGGAAACGGCGACGTCCAACGAGTTAATTGTGGCGACTTTGCACGACACCGCTTGGATACTCGACGTCGATGGTTCGTCGAACGCACGAGGGACAGGGCTGGGTGTCGTCCTACAGTCCCCACAAGGGGGCAAAATAGTGTACTCCATACAGTGCGACTTCAAGGCAACAAATAATGAGGCAGAATACGAAGCATTGATTGCAGGAATGAAAATTGCTCATGACTTGGGGGCAACATATCTACATGTTCGGAGCGACTCATCTCTAGTTGTTAACCAAGTTAAAAGAGAATTTGCAGCAAAAGATTCAAGGATGATTGCCTATTATAAAATAGTAAAAGAACAAGCAAAGAAGTTCAGTCGCTTCATCGTGGAGCAGGTACCAAGAGATCAAAACACTCAAGCTGACGCATTAGCCAATTTGGGATCAGCACTTAGTCAAACGACATTCGACAATATCCCAATAGTCCACCTTGCAACACCAACTATCAAAGACGACGATAATACTTTGGTCGCGCCAATTGAAGAAGAAAATTCTTGGTCGGAAGACATTAAAAATTATCTAGAGAATGATCAATTGCCTGATGACAGAATGGAAGCAAGAAAGGTCAGGTTTAAAGCATCAAGGTACGTCGTGATAAGAGGACAATTATATCGAAGATCTTCAACTGGTTTGAATCTACGATGTATTACCAACAAGACGCAAGTCCAGAAAATCTTACAAGACATGCACGACGGTGAATGCGGAAATCACTCAGGAAGTCGCAGTCTAGCCAACAGGATATCTCGACAAGGTTATTATTGGCCGACACTAAGACAAGATGTGATCAGGTATGTACAGTCGTGCGACGCATGTCAGCGACACGCAGGTATGTCCCATAAACCATCTGAACCCTTACACTCGACTTTAGTCTCATGGCCCTTTATGAAATGGGGAATGGATATCGTCGGAAAACTACCACCTGCCCCCGGGCAAAAGGTATTTCTTCTAGTTTTAACAGATTATTTCTATAAATGGATAGAAGCAGCAGCTTTTTCCCAGGTTCGGGATAAAGAAGTCGTTTATTTTATCCAAACTAACATCATTTGCAGGTTTGGAATTCCGTCCGAAATAACGTGCGACAATGGGTCACAATTTATCAGTAATCGGACACGAAAATTCTGTGAAGAAAGGAATATTAAGTTAGTAACGTCGACACCTCGATACACACAGTCGAACGGCCTTGCTGAGTCAAGTAATAAAACTATCATCAATTCAATCAAGAAAAGACTCAAAACTGCCAAAGGAAAGTGGGTAGAAAATTACCCTCCATTTTATGGGTCAATCGTACGACACCATGTACGTCCACAGGACAAACCCCCTTTTCATTAGTCTATGGATGTGAAGCCGTGTTACCTATTGAAGTACGACTACCGACTTCGAGACACACGTCCGTCGAGCATAACTTGGTCGACATGAGCTATGACCTCGATGCTTTAGAGGAACTTAGAGAAACAGCACACATCCGCATGGCATCGCAGAAACAAGCGGTCGAGCGACATTTCAACAAAAATGTCCAAATCAAAGTTTTTCAAGAAGGCGACTTTGTCTTGCGACGAGTGTTCCAAAACACTCAAGAACTCAACCCAGGTAAACTTTCCACTAAGTGGGAAGGCCCTTATCAAATCTCTGGCATCGTGGGTAAAGGGGCTTATAAAATCCAGACCCTTGATGGTCGAGATATCCCACGAAGTTGGAATGCAGTTCATTTAAAGAGGTATTTCTTTTAAATTTTGAATTCGTTTCCTTGGATTATTTCTTAAAAAGATTACTAACTTAAGCATCGGAGGGTTGTTGGTCAAACCAACGACCACCCCGCTAATGTTGTTCTTCGCAGGGACGCACGACTTAGCTAAGATTTTCATGTCAATAAATACTCATACGATCGCATGTATATGGTTGGTCGTAATTGTTGATAAAGGTTAAATTTTTATACCTAACTCCCAATATATATATATTCGAAAATCATTATTTCAATTGCACTTGTTCGATCGTAAAACTCAGTTGATTTTATGATGGTTTGGTCGAATGTATGACATACTGCGCTTATATTTTAAAATTGCTCGATGTACAAAAGAAACTTTGTCATTAAAAGAGAAAGTTACAAATTTAAGGGACGACCATAGACGGCCGACCCCTAGAGAATAAATCTGAAAAACTAAAAGGGAGGAACGTCAGACTGTTCCTGCATGACATCAGTCTCTGCTGCTGCCGCCTCTTCTCCACCGTCACTTCCCTCTAACTCATCATCTTCGTCAAGGTCCCTTTCGGTTCCCACGGTGTCAAGATAAGTTTTGAGCTCTTCAGCGACCGACGCCATAGGATTTTTCCCAGTCAAATGACGCCTCATCAAGGCAGCCCTAGCCGTGAAGCGAGAAAAGGCTTCGATTTGCCTATTCTCAGTCTCCAGGTCCTTGACGTCGCCTTCCAGCTCATCGAACCTCTTTTTGAGGGACGCGACTTCATCAGCAGAAGTAGCAGCAGCAGTGGTGGCTTTAATCTTCTCGACCTCCAATTTGGTCGACGACGCCTCAAGCTCAAGGATATGATCCCTAAGCTTAACCTTCTCACGATCCGAAATCTCTAGTAGAATTCGGGTATCGGAGAGCTCAGACATAAGGCCCTCGACCTTTGCCTTCTCGGACTCGACCGCCTTCAGGGCAATCATCTCCCTCTCAAGAGCCTCGGCAGCCCTTTTCTTGACCTCAGGGAAGGACGTCCTGAGACCTTCCATCTGAGCATAGAAGCTCAGACAGGCCTGGAAAGCCTGTACGACATCAACGAAAGGGTTAATAAAAAAGAAATATAATGAAAGGAGTAAGAAATAAGTAAGACGTACCATGAAGGAGAGACCAGCGGCGTGTGCCCCCGTGTCCTTAACTCGAGACTCCTTATATCGGTCATAGAAGGTCGGGAGGAGGAATTTTCCTAAATGTGGAAAAATGACGTCCCTCTCAAGGACGTCATTAACCATAAAATCAGATGGGAGAGTGACTTTGAATGTCGTCTCTCCCACTTTCTCTTTATTCTTCTCCTCACCCTTAGAAGAGGAAGAAGGTGCATGAAAGGGCTTGTCAACGCCCGACATCCCCGACATTGGGACATCCTTCGTCACCTGAGTCGAGCCTCCAAGCTCGACCCCAGCGGCGGTTCCTTTCGACGGTGTCGTCCCTGCAAGGGACGACATAGCAGCGTCACCCGTCTTCTTAGGTGAGGACCGGGGCTTTCCTCGGACACGTCAGAGATCTACCCCCGTAGAAGGGGCAGATCTCTTCCTGGATTTTCCCTGCCTTGACGAGCAAGCTCCAGTTGTTCGGCTCGCTTAAGGGCAGACGCCTTCACAGTTGCGTCTTCTGAATGAAGAGAGCAAGTTAAAAAAGAAATGACGTGCGATGTAAAGGTACAAAATACTGTCAAGCGACTTACCGGTCATCTCTTCTTCTCTCTCTTCTTCCCTCTCTTCTTCTTGATGAGAACCCTCGATGGACGTCGCTTCGGCTACGAAAACGACCTCGTCCTCATCGTCGTTCGACCGCATAGCAAACGAACGATCGGCAATACTCCTTTCCAAGATCCTCTGAATCTTGTTGAGAGAATCTCTGTTTGGCTTCACTTTAGTAAAGTCAATTGCTGCCAGACAAATAGAGATATCATTAGTAAATATTAAAAACGCACGACAAAAACGCATGACAAAAACATACGACAAAAACAGTTAACCTACCCGATTCGTTCCATACGGACGATAACCATTGGCTGTCTTCGTCGCTTACAGACGCCACTTGGAGGAAAACATATTGACGTTTCCGACCACGGTCGTTCACCACGGTATTATGCACCAATACATTATCTCCCTTCGATCGAGGGAATAAGCTGTACCGGTGATAATTATCCGGTTGAACATTATAAGCAGTCAGGAGATCGTTCACATTAATTGTCCAGGTGTTAGATCGAATGCATCTAAAAACGCCTTGACCAAAGGACTAAACGGCCAAGTAAACCCTATTTTGAAGGGATACTCATATAAAACGCAATATCCCTTCAGGACTTCATCCGGCCTTAAATCTTCTGGCGACACCAAATTAATTCCATCTGGAATCCTGGCTAAATTCTTGAAATAATCTATGTTTTCTTCTTCCCTATATATATTCACAGGCTCGCTCGACATCTGGAAGTCAGGGATATTTATAGTCGCACGCCAATAACTAAGAATATCCCAAGCTTTCCTAGGCTTTTTAGCTATGGATTTCCTATGCATATAACTGACACAGAAGGAGAACGAGAAATTGTACCTTAAATAGACTTCTAAACCTCGAATTTAGAATGGAAAGGATTCTAATTGCTCGGAAAAAGAAACTCGTCGGAGGTATAAGGTATTCAAGAAGGAAAGCGTAAAGAAGGAAAGGATTGAAGACAATCCTTATTTATACTGAAAATTGGAAACTGAATCGCCAAGAAATCGAATCACCAATCGCCAATTGACACGTGTCGTCCGTGTCAGGCGAACCACTTGAGTGCATCCCTTGAATGCATGACACCTGTCCACAATTAGCTGTCTAACCGTTTATTTTGCAGGAAATGACGTCATTGTCCAGCTAGAAACAAACCAATTCGGTTCTATTTGAATTACCCGCGTTTCTTTTATAACATGTGTCCTGATTTTAAAATTTAAATTTCAAAAAGTTGCCGCTTGAATTTTAAATTTGGGGGCAAACTGTTTGGGTAAAAATTACAACAGTCTATCGTCGTACGACCAGTGATAACCAACGCCCTTCTTTTAAGGCGACCTCGATTAAAATGAACAAATATCCGTCCAACAAAGTTAGTCGTACGACATGATTTCAGTTACTAACCTGTGACATACGTTATGTCATGTTTAATGCAGGATTCAAGAGACATTCATGACCAAAGATTGTAACGGTTGCCACCATCAAGAACAACGGACGTAACGGTCGCTATCATCAATATCAAACGGTTATTCTATTAAAGATACGCATTCAAGACTTATCAACGGAAAATTAGAGTATAAATATGAAGAGGGAACCTCACATTCGGACATCTGACTCTCAGACTTTACAAGCTCACAAATTACGTTCTCAAGCTCGCTCAGTTTCTCTCGAAGTTCATAAGATCCATTGCCGTTTGTCGTACGACGCACGACCAAAGTCTAATTACACACGACGCACGAGCGACTTTACTTTATTGTATTGTTTTACATTGTATTACACTTATAACATTTGTTATCAAGGACGACGTCCCTGATTGACGTCCATAGTGCACGACGATTCACACTCGTCCGCGGTTTTTACCCATTTTTGGGGTTTTCCGCGTCACCAATTCTCTCGTCTCATTTACTTTATTTTTGTTATAGTCGTACGATTATTGTCGTTACTTTGTTTAGTTGGATCAAGCTCCACATTTACCTTAAATTTTCCTTGAGAGATTTTTGGCATAAACAGTCACTATGAAAATCGCACCACTTGGTCTTATCCTTCTTGTCATCGGCTTTGTTGCTTTTCTTTGGCCATCGAATCGTCGCTTGTACATTTCTCATTGCCTCGACTAAGTCTTTCGAAGTCCCTTTGAACCCATAGGAAGAGATCTTAGGGTACTGAGGGAATTTAGTCGTTGTCAAGCCTTTCTTCTTATCGAGCCTGACGTTCGATATTTGTCATGGTGGTTCTACTTTAACTGCTGCTTTGGATTTAAATTCAGGTTTCTTCACACTCAACGATTTTTTTCGTTAGAGTTTTTAAAGCAAAAGGCAGCGTCATCTTCGACCCTTATATAGGCAGAAGTTCTTGCTCGTACGTCTTCGAAGTTCTCCGGGGGGTACTTTTTCAGATCAGTGTATTGACCCGAACTTTCATCTAGACCACGTTTGTAAGCTTCGATCGCGGTCTTGATGTCGCAATTATGAACACTGATCATTTCTGCATTGAAACGATTGAAGTAGCTTCAAATGGTTTCCCCAGCTTTCCGCACGACGTAGTACAAATCACTAGTATGTTTCTCCATCTTACGACTACTGGTTAATTGCTGGGAGAACTGGTTCACTAGTTTGGCGAATGAACAGATGGATTTGGGCTTGAGATCGATCAATCACTGCAGGGCAGCACCCGTGAGGTTCGCCCCAAAACTTTTGCACATACACACCTCTTGATACTGGTGTGGGATCGACACTGTCCACATCAACTGTTTATACTGGGCGACGTGTTCAATGGGATCCGTGATACCAGAATATTTTGGTGTGAATGTCGGGATGTTGTATTTCTTCGATACATCGAGCATCGCGATCTCTTCAACAAAGGGCGATGCTTGGAACCCAGTGCGAGGCTCGATGTCGACAAATATTGCTGCTTCTGGAAGCTTGGCAAGTAACGACAGAATGCATTCGTTCTACTCTTCCAACATCTTCAATCGTTGAGCGACGGGGTCGTCATGAGTATTCCCTTGAGTTGTTGTGGGGATGTGCCCTGAATTTTGGAAGCCATTCCGATGCGTCGAGTCAGAAGCATCTACATTGTAATGGAAGGTAGGCATCGATATCGTGGGAACTGACGATGTTGGAGGCATCGTGGTACTTGGTGCCGTTGGATGAAAAAATGGTGGAATCGATGTCGTGGGTGGCATTGAGGGGATTGATGTTGTCGAGGGAAAGAATGGCGCGGGTGGCGGGGGTACCGTCGGCATAGGCTGACTAGGGATGCCAAGGAAAGGAGGTTTTGGATAATTGGGAAGTGGGGGTCCCGACCATGGCATGTTAAACCCACTTTGATCATGTGAAGGTCCCACCGCACTATTAGCATTACGATTTCTCAAAGATGCAATATCTTTCATCGCTTGTCTATGTTGTTTTGTCAAGGCATCGATACGAGCACGGGCAGCGTTCTGTTCCATGTTCATTTGAGTCATGATTTGTTCTTGGGATCCTTGAGGAGCTGACATTATTATGTAAAAGAAAAATCACTTGAATAATTTGTTAGTACGGCGCACGATTGTCGAGGATTTTCTTAGGTGGGGCCCCATGGTGGGAGCTAAACTATTAATGATAAAAATCGTCCAAAGGAAGATTTAAGGTCGGTATGGAGGTTTATCCAACTAAATAAAGTAACCAGACGAAAATTTGCGCGATAATAAACAAAATAAAGAGACAAAAGATGTGGTGACGCGGAAACACCTCAACGAGGAAAAACCGCGGATGACAGTGAGAGGTCGTCGAGCACTATGATCGCCAAACAGGGGCTATGTCCTTATGTATGTTACAATTTTGTACAAGACAAGTATGAAATATAAGTGTTGAAACTAATATTAAGTGCTAGTCGTGTATAAAACACTTTTATCGTGCGTATAGAGCTACGGTCGTGTAATGCGAGTGAGAGAGCTTTTGAATGCTCTTTGTATAGCTTGTAAACTTGTAGTAGCAAATGTCCCAATGAAATATGTATCTTCGGTATTTATAGCTATTGATCTCCATAAATGTGTCTTTGTAACCGTCGAACCTTCATAATGGCCTTAATGGCTTTAGTCGGTTATAGTCGTTGGCCTTTAGGGTGCGTTTGGTACGCAGACAGGACAGGACGGAACAGGATGGGACAGGACAGAACAGAACAGGACAAAACAACTGTTCAGCATTTGGTAAAACAGAACTTGACAGAACAGAACATATAACATGACTAATTTACCCCTAAATAAAATTTAAAGAATGAATAAAATATAAAAAAATACATATTTAATGTTTTATAAGAGAATTATATTTTATTTTGAAGTTATATTGGTAAAACATAAGTCTGTTCCACCTTGTTCCAGCTTGTTCCATGGGTGGGGGTGGAACAGGCATGTTCCACTTTTGTTCCACTCTGTTTCTGTCTGTTCCACCTAACAGTCCTGCCAAACGTGGGACAGTAATCCCTGTTCTGTTATGTCCTGTCCAGTTCAGTGTACCAAACGCACCCTTATGAACATTAATCCTGCATTAAATAAACAAGAGAAGAACGTTGAGTCGTACGTTAGCATAATTGTGGTTGAGTGTATTCTTACGATGGTCATACGACGCTCGACCGACTTCTACGGAAATGTCGACGAATGTTGCAAATATGATTGGTCGGTAGGACCTTATCTTAATACAAAATCAGTCGCGTGAAATAATAACATTTGTCGTGGTCGTGGATTTTTACCCAAACAGTTAGCATATGGTACCTCTGTAGGTATGGTGCGATAAAATACCATAGTTCTCTATTGTGAGACATCACACTAGCCATTTTACTTATGACATCATCCTTGTTTGATATGCATTCATCGGTATGAATCCAAGAGGGACATATAAAACCACATCGGTTGTTCTCATTTTTTTTCATAATCCCCTGTAAAAACCTAAAAAACGACAATATAATAAAGTAAAATATTGTGATCATATGAATGAATATGTACTAATCATTGACTTACATCTGGAACCAAGTAACAATGGTATGATCGATCCAAGCATTCTTAACTAAAGAATGTATGTCATCACGGAATATCATAAACTCAAATGATTGAGCCTCAAATACCTCAGGCTCGACCCGAATAAGAATCCCTTCATTCGGATTAGGGAGGGACTCCCAACGCCTATATAGCGATTGTAATTCTTTCGGCCTCTTCATCAAGGTTTCCATCGGGATCACACTCTTCGATGGCAATGTGTTATTTTTACGTGTCATCTTTTTTCTCCCACCCTGCAATGGTTGTGAACTCTTGGGCACACTTTTGGCCAACAAGTGGTTGTATGGAATTTCCTTCATCGTGTACCACATGCTGACTTTTTGAGACCTATTAACAAGTTCGTAAGAAAAATATTTAAATAATTAAATTTGACTACAATAGTAAAGAAAGAGACACTAATTTATTTTTACTTGAGTGAGAACAATTGCATCACGCGAGCATTGGATAAAGTTGTTTCGTGCTTGACCTAGTTCCGTCATTTCTCCATTCGACACAGGAAAAGGATAGTTCGCAAAATAATTTTTCACTTGGTCTACATGCACCTTCTTGTAATTTTCCGTGACAGCGGAATAACATAATGCATCCCCTATAGAATGGACCATCCCTTTTCCACATGGGAACTTGTAGTTACCGTCTACCGCCAACAATTCACAATGAGCGGGTAACTGCAAATAATTATGTAAGTAAGTATGTAAGCATAATTGTATGTGTGTATGAGCTCAATTACATATACGCCATCAAATTCGTCGACACAAGGCATTGAACCACAACTACTCTTCCTCATCCCTGGACTTGGGCTTCCATCATGTGTGTTGTTTAGCTTGGACATTAGTTGCATGATCTTTTCAATCTTAGTATCGAGCAACTTATTGCTCTCATCCATCTCCGCACAGTAGATCCTTTGGTCCTCCTCAATCTCAACATTCAATAAAAAAAATTCCTCACACTCGGCAATAAAGTTCTTTCTCTTATCCTCACACTCGGTCTCAAAGTTCATCCTCTTCTCCTCCCAATCTATATCCATAGGGATTTGACTTTTTCTCTTTTTTCTGAAATCCTCGGAATGGTTGTTTTCAAGCCTACTATGTGGTTGACTCCTTTGGTGCGACCTAGGTGCTTAGGTCCTAGCACTGCTATAAGAACATCCTCTCTCAGATCAGGGATCCAAAGTCCTTCTAAAACCTGTCTATCTTTCTCAATCTATTAATGCAAATAATACGTATGTAATGATAATTATTAATAAACAATTTTCAATGAAGCATAAAAATAAACTAAAATATGGAACACTCTCTTACAATCTTATCTACTAATTTCTAAAGATATGTAGGGATCCTTAATGTCCCATCAGCTGCTCTGACTCTCCTATCCAACAAAAAGTTCCTTGCCTGCTCGTCTTGAATCTGAAATAGTTCTAATGAGTAGCGTGGCTCCATCATCTCTTTGCTCCAATTATCATGATTCAAACGATACCCATGTGCACCTAACCGGGATGGATTTATGTTTAGAGCCGCATTCTTCCTCCCTTTTTCACTTTTCGCCTTCACATAAGAATAACTAACTCAATTAAAACATAAAAAAATAATGAAAATATTGTAGGCATGTAAGTTGCAACAAACAAGAAATTCGTCAGTTGATTTAATGACACAAAAATCTTCCCATGTTTCTTGATCGAGATACGGGTAATTAGAACAAGGATTGCGACCTTGCATACAGTACTTTCTATTAAGGCTCTTCTTGAATTTCTTCCATGATGTACCGGCTATTTTATTTTATACTTGTCATCCTCTATATTCCAATTATCCTATTTTTTTTCTTCAAAATAAGCATGTTAGTTGTTATTAGCATAAATAAATAAAACCATGAGTACATGTAAACACATCTTGGATATCATACCTTGATAGCCAACCACAATAAATCCATTAATACCTTGCAAACATTGACAAAATCTAGTTTTCTTGACTCTTGACAAGGTATAACAAGTCGGTGGTAGATATTGGCGACTTCCAATTTCAACAGGAGCAAGTTGTGATTGAATTCCCATTTCGACCATGTCTCTTTGAACTTTGACACCATCTTTCGTCTTCCCTGGAATGTTCAACAACAAGCCTATCAAACTGTCATACACATTTTTCTCAATATGCATAACATCAAGACAATGTCGGACTTGCAAATGCTCCCAATATGGAAAATCCCAGAAGATAGACCTCTTTTTCCATATATTCTTAGGAGGAGGTGTACCACATTTTCCAAGCACAATGTTTAGATCTTCAACTCGAGAATATATAGTTGGTCCATCCAATGGTAGCCTTAATACTCCTTGCTCAACTTTTCCATCAAACGCTACCTTCAATTTACGGTATGGGTGACCCCTTGGTAGTGATCTTCGATGTCCCATGAACAATTTTTTCTTACAATTTATCAACCTCAATGAATGTGTGTCATCTTCACATACAGGACACGATTTCTCTCCTTTTGTACTGTATCCTGACAAATTGAAAATCATTTATGGTGCAAAATATCATGGCTCGTAATCGAAAATCCTCCTTACTGTATGTGTCATACACTTGAACGCCTGAATTCCATAATTCTTTTAAGTCATCAATTAACGGAGCCAAATAAACATCAATGTCGTTCCCGGGTTGTTTGGTACCTTGAATTATCAACGACATCATGATGTATTTCGGTTTCATGCATAGCCAAGGCGGAAGATTGTAGATGCATAACAGAACTGGCCAGATACTGTGACAATTGCTCATGTTTCCAAATGGATTAATCCCGTCTAAACTAAGCCTGAAGCGGATATTTCTAATTTCATTGCCAAATTCTTCAAAATCATAATCGATATTTCTCCATTGAGGAGAATCAGCCACATGTCTTATTTTCCCCTTTTTTTACGCTCTTCGGCATGCCAATGCAACATTTTTGCATCTTTGGGATTTGCGAATAATCGTTTCAGCCTTGGCACAATGGGCAAATACCACAATAATTTAGCAGGGGGGCATTTTTCATCTCATGAATGTTTTCTTCTGCATTTTTTCCCCTTATACCGTGATGTACCACATCTAATACATTCATGTAGGTTCACATACTCGTTTCGGTACAACATACAATCATTTGGACATGCGTGTATCCTTTCAATTTCCAATCCCATTGGACACCTTAATTTTTTTTTTACTTGGTATAAAGAAGCAGGCAGCTTATTATCTTTTGAAAGCATTTCATGCAAAATCTCTAATAGACTAGTGAAACTTTTATTACTCCAACCATTGCTTGCTTTTAGGTTAAATAATTTCAACACGACTGAAAGTTTGGTAAATTTTGTACAACCAACATACAACGGTTTTTCATAATCCACAAACAATTGTTGAAAATCTTCATAATGCTTATCAGCAACATTATGTTCCACATCATGTAACATATCATCTATATTATCACGACTACTTTTGTCTGAATCATCGTAATCATCGACATTACAATCACGACTCGTGTTACGATCATCAAATACCTCACCATGTCGTGACCAAATCGTATACCCTTCCATAAACCCACGACATATCAGATGTCATTGAATTACATGATAATCAATAAACTTATGCAAATTATGGCAATCTTTACAAGGACACCAAATATAACTTTCTCCACTGTTCACCCGGTCATTCTCAGCAGCTTTAATAGAACCCGTCCAAATTGGTCAAATATTCAATGATAGAACTTGGTATTTTGTACATCCAGGTATTATGATCCATCTGTAATATAGAAAATAAACTATTAATGAAATGCATGAATAGAACAAATGACAGGTGGTCAATCCTAACTCACTTTTTGAATAATTTGTCTCATATATGAAAACCAGATTGAGTATTTAAAAAAAATCGACAACATTTCCTATTGGCTCCTCAAATATGCATCTGAAACACATACTCGTAGGCGCAATGAGAAATATCTAACGATTTTTTCTTAAATACTTAATCGATTAATACATGTTCACATCTTAAATGAGACAAATTATTCAAAAAGCAGTCCCAAAACGGGGACTATCTGAAAGTAATATTTATTAGATTATTTCAGACGAGTACAAAATCTAAAGCATATGCAATGTTGTTACCAAGATATAGAAAATTATGTATGATCATGCAATACTGAAAAACTAAAATTTAAAATGACAAAGATTTACCTTGTTCCACCAATTTTTAATTATTCAAACGAGCAAATTAATTCTTGTAATCTGATAGCTCAAACGATCCTAAAAAATATAAAAAACAACGTACACCATCAATTATATATTATTTCACATACACACATTCATGAATTATATATA
The DNA here is from genome assembly GCA_954870635.1 of Arctium minus. Classification (NCBI taxonomy): domain Eukaryota; kingdom Viridiplantae; phylum Streptophyta; class Magnoliopsida; order Asterales; family Asteraceae; genus Arctium; species Arctium minus. The sequence goes on along the minus strand of OX941086.1, from coordinate 93,720,312 downwards.
TATATATATATATATATATATATATACTAGTTGTCTACCCGCGCGATGCAGAGCAGCTGAATCCTAATTATGTTTCAAATAACTAATCTGACACTTATGTTTTTGTTCGTCTTATTCTAACTTTCTTTCAGTTTTTGATAGATTTGTGTGGTTTAATTGCAAAATAATTACTAAATAAAATACGGTTTCTTGACAAGATATCTAGAAAATAATCACAAAAGTGCTGAATTTCTAAACCCATATATTAACAACTCGTTAAAATTTTTGAAATCCATGACTAAATAAAACAGACGTTATAATCATATGTAAAATGCACATCCGTAGATTTATAATATGATAAGCCACGTGAAGTATCAATCTGTAAGAATGTCCTGCAAAAAAAAAACATAATCATTTTAAGTAGAAACATATTATACCCGTGTGTAATAGTAATTAGTTGATTGTACCTTATTCATCGCGTAAAATTTATTTATAAACGGCGTTTGATGTGTAGACTCAAACATGATTGAATTTTTTCATAGGCTTCTTTAGTACCTTTATTTTCCAAATTAATTTTAATTTAATTTTAATTCTTTAATCATAATTAATCTAAGTATTAATCAATAAAAATATTTTTTACAAGTTAAATGACATTTAAAAGTTATAATTATATTTTAAATTAAATATGATGTTTTTATACGTGATATTTATTATTGGTAGATTATTTTTTTATTCCATACTTAAAAAATTGTATTTATTGCATTGTAGTTGGGCTTTATCGCATTGAAAGATTATTTTTGTACAGGCCCAAGTACAAAATGCTTTTGATAGGTTATTTCTAAAAAAATTCAAAATTCTTTTTATCCAGCTCTCTTAAATCAGACCTCGCTCTCAAATCGGTCCACAAACGAATCGTCCAGTCCAGTGACGAACCGAACGAGAACCACGAACGATTTCCTTCTTCTGATTTTGGACGGAGCACGACAAGGATTTTGGAGGAGTACCTCAGATTATAATTTTGCAATTTTCTCCCAAGTCCCGGGTGTTTTCCTTCTGATTTTGCTCCTAAGTCTCAGAATCTAGATTATTTCATATTTTCTTGGTTATACGCATTATTGCATATTTGCATATTTGGTGATTGCTATTTGCTTGAATGAGTTGAATGAATCTTGGTCTTGAAAGTTGCTATTTGGTGATTGCTATTTGATATTGCTATTTGCTTGGTTATACACTTATTTGATATTTGTTATTGCTATTCACTTTTTTTCTTGGAAACTTTCGACTTAAAGTAACTTACTTGCCCATCATCATCATTTGAGCAATATTGGTTTTGATCCACAAGATCGATCTGATTTGTCTCTATATGAGGGTCTTTAGGGCATTTGACAAATAGTCAAACACTTCTGATAAACTACACGATTATATTTTAATCTTTTACGAATCAAATTCTTGTTTTTGCTTGAAATTCTTGTGGATGCTTTAAAGGATCTAAAGTGTCTCGAGTTATTTCACTTGGGGTTACTGATCAATCGCATAACTCTTTTCAACTACTTTTCACTATCCATAATTTTGAATTTTTATGGGTTCCATTTATGTAGCACACTTGTTTCATAGGGGGTTCGGTCTAGTTGATGCAAAGGGGACTAAAGATGGGATCCACAAAATGGAAATACGTGGAGAGTTGGTATAAACGAATCAAACCGCTCTATCAGAACCTTGAATTGATCTTTTGGTTGTATTTAAAATATGCATCAAATCACATATCCATTTATTGATGCTTCAAGATTGTTTCTTTTCTTGGGTAGAACCCACCAAAATTTAGGCCTAAAGAAAAAAAATGTGTTCTTAATTTATTGGATTAGAGGCATATTTTTGGGTTTATGCTCAAGGCATCCAAAACCATTGGACCGGCCCTGAGTATCTTTATTCTTTTCTTGTGAACATATTTTGGAATGATTTGAATCAGCGAATAAGTACCTTGTAATTTGGCCAACAAAGGAATGTTTATGGACATCCAAAAATGGAGTTATTCTGGAAGGAAAGAGTAATAATGAAGGTAGAAGGTAACAATGAAGCTAATCTACCAGTGATGATGGATGGCAGCATATACTTTTGGCCACAAATTCGGTTTTAGAAGTGATCAGTTTACATGATTAGATCTAGGTGGTCAATGGGTGACCTTAGTTTCTCTTATTCTTGTGTTTGTCATCAAGGAGTCATACACTATTAGTTCCATTAATTGTTTTTTGCACACCCAGATGGAAGGCTTAGCAAAACACTTAAAGTGTGTTGGAATTGATGTTGTTGTTCCCTATTCTAGAAAGCCAGAAACCAGGTATTGCTTCTGTAACACACTCAATCTCCCTTCAAAAATATGTTGACTGTTTTTTATATCAAGTTCAAAAGGTCGTATATGGTTATTTTGTAACCGGGGAAGTGAAACGGATTTTCTTCACTGTCATCCTCAGTCTACACCAACTTACCACCATCACTGGATTGTTGGAGCCAGTTTTATTTTTAATCAGTTCTTAGGGTTTTTTTGTAAAAATAAAATTGTAGTGATGGTTTTATTAGATACTTTACATTTAGAATCCCTCTGTCTAATCCAATTCGTCCACCGCTGTAAACCCCAATTAAAGATTTCTTTCTTAATCCTATTTATTTTTCTAAAGATTTTTTTCTTATTCCTTTTATCTCCATCTTCAGGGAAGCTATTAAAAAGAAGAGAGTTCTTCTGACAAGAGTTGCTAAGCTCTTGAGACATGAATATCTGTTCTAAAAAATGACCAGCTAATTGAGGTATTGATTAGTTTAAAAACAAAAATACAAAAATTTCAATTTATACAATTCTCTCTCTACTCTCTACTCTCTCTCTCTAAGTTCTTAGATTGTCAAATCTTGATATTGTTGAATTGAATCTTGATTGAATTGGGAATTTATACAATTTCAATTGGTATCAGAGCGAGACCAAACTAATTCAGAAAGATCACACTACTTGAATTGGATCAATTTCCTGAAAATTTTCAAGATTTTAGTCGACTTCTTTTTTTTTCACTGTTCAATCGATTTTTCATTGAAAATTTGTTTTTGATACAAGATAATGGATTCATTGTATTCAATTTGTGTTTTAGATTGTTTCTTGTATTGATTGTATCACGAAATTCGAACTAAATTGGATTCAATTTTTGAATTTTTGTGAGATTTTGTTTTGAAATGTTCGATAGTGTTCTGAATTGATACTATGTGTTTTGTTGTTTTTGATTAGAAATTAACATTGGAAATGTGTTCTATATGTTTAATCGATGAAATCTGTACAATTTCATTATTAATACATTGTTTAAATACATTCTTGAATTGACGGCTCATTATTAAGATCAAATTGGAGAAGAATGTTCAGATCATGAAGACTATTCTACATTGTTTAAAAGAGGGAGAAGTTTCAAAGACTGAACTGAAATTGAAATGAGTTTTGATGATTTTGATTCTCAAAATTCATCAAAAAGGGGGAGAGATCTATAGAGTTCAATTTCAAAGAATTTCAGAGTTATAAAGTGAAAAGACTTGTGGAGAAATTTACAAAGTCTCAACAAAGTTCATTCTTAAAGTCTGAAGACAATTTCAAAGACTTGATGATTCAAAGACAAATCAAGATGATTGAGAAAGTTTGTTTTTCCGAAGACTGATCAGAGATTACATAGATGAAGATACAAGTTCTGAAAGATTCCTCAATGATCAAAGAGGTTTTATGAAGTTTCAAAAGTTTCAAGACTTCAGATTCGTTTTCAAGACATGTTGACTTTTCAAAGATGCTAAATGTGAAAGACTTTTCAAGATTCTTCAAAACATCATAATTCATAAACTAAAGACTGTCAGAGCTTCAAAGTTTAAAGCTGCCAGAGTCAAAGTTTGAAGAATCAAAGCGCTGAAGACGAATGTCAAATTTTATTAAATCTTGAATACAAAGGGGGAGATTGTTAGTGTATAATTGTATCCAAGATTTAATGAGAAAAGTCAATGTCATGTGAAGTCAACAAAGTCAACTTTAGTCTTGAGAGTTTTAGTCCATGGTATAAATAGGGATATGAGTTGTAAGTGTTGTAAGTTCTTAAGCATTGTACGTTTACATTGTCAGATGTATGAAACGAGAACTTTCTCTCTCTACTCTCTCTTTCTAAGTTCTTAGATTGTCAAATCTTGATATTGTTGAATTGAATCTTGATTGAATTGGGAATTTATACAATTTCAATGTTAAAGGTCTTCTTGTGCATTTTATGATTCAGATATCACCATGATGGAAGACGACCTTAATATGTTAAAGGTACTTGGATGATTGCCACTCTTGAAAGCTACACAGATTTAGGATAGAGAAAGAATACACAAAAATGTTAGATCTATGCATTCTTATAAATCTCACCTATGTCTTTAGTTTTTTGCATTTTCTGTATTAGAGTAAAGAAAATGGATAAGACTACTATTATAAAAGCAGGAACAACTGTTGTTGTATTTTTATATTGTTGTATTTTTGTGCAGTCACATGACCGTATTGTTGTATTTTCAAATAAAAACAGGAACAACTGTTGGAGCAAAGAGAGGTACCTTACTACACAGAAGAGAGGATCATAGATTTAGAAGAGCAACTTCAACAGGTCTGATCGAGTTAAATAGAGCAAAAGAAACAGAGGTGGTGAACTACAGAATAAATACGAGTATACAGAGTTTATGAAGATATCCCAAACAGAGGTGGTGAAATACAAAATGAAAATAAAAATGAAACTCAAACTCAACTTATTACCTGGAGCTGAAGTTGAAGAATTTGGGAGCTTACAAATGATGTTGGGTTTAGAAAATGGAGAAAACCAAAGCTTCTACAACGTGTTATATGCTACAGATTCTCCCTCTCTCTCTCACACACACACATGGGCTGGTAGAAGGGTATGGCTTGAGGTCACATATCTATAACACGTAAAGCATGTAGAGGAAGATGGGTATGGGTTGGTAGAAGGGGTCAGAATGCCTGGTGGTAGAAGGGTATGGGCTGGTAGAAGGGGTCAGAAAGCAGGTTGGCATGGGTAGAAGGGTTTTAAAATTCTTGCATCAAAGACTTGTATCTCATGCTTCACAACTTGTAATTAAGAGTTTTTTTATTTTTATGCTTTAAAGTCTTGTATTACATGCTTAAAGAGTTGTGTTTAAGACATTTGGTGTAAATGCATATTAAGGTAGTATAGATATATATTAATATATATATATATATATATATATATATATATATATATATATATAGAGAGAGAGAGAGAGGTGGTTTCAATTGGAAACCTACATTAGATTGGAAACTTTGGAAATCATCTAGATACCATTGATCTTAGTAATCAATGGTCAAGATTCATTTGATTTAAATATGGTAATAAATGAATTAATTTATTAATGAAAATTAATAATAATAGGCTAAAAGGGCAAAAGTGTCTTTTGCTTTTTTGTTTCAATTTTGGTAACAAGATGAAATTCGTTGAATAATGAAACTTTTTAAACTTGTTGTTTTTTTATATAACTCTCTTGTACCTTTAAACATAATGATCAATAGACCTAATTTATGGTTCTTTTTATATATCTATGCTTAATTAATTAAAAGGATTATTAGAAAACTAATGAAGGGATGGAGTGATGAAAAGGTATACACACACATTATTGATGAAACCTATTTTTGTTGATGAAATCATTTTTTATGAAACATTTGTGTGCATTGTTTGAAATCTAATGAAAGCCATGAAACAAATTGGTTCATGAGTTTCAACATTGTTTCATCAAACACGTATTTGATGAAACATGTTTCAACATTGTTTCATCTATAACAAATTCATCATGTCTAAACGTGTTTCATCTATTGGTTCATGAGTTTCAACATTGTTTCATCAAACACGTGTTTCATCTATCGGGAATCTTATCAGAATCATTACTAGGAATTTCATCAACCGGACGAATAAAATACGATAAAAACGTTTTATCGTTGTCGAGTAGATCTCGAACATGAATTTCGTTAGCTGAAACACCATCAAACATGTTACCCTTCATTGCTCTGTATGGTTAATTTTTTACACTCCAATTAAAAAACCATACAAATATATAACAAAGAATGAAAAGAATAGATTTTAAAAATATTTCAATTCAATGAAAACAAATATTGATTTTAAATATAATTAAATATTTGAATTTTCTATAAAAATAACTATTTTCCAAAATTTGATGAAACGGAAATCAAATAAATAAAAAGATAGTTTACCTTAATTATTCCAATTAATATGAAATTGAAATCGGAATCAAGAAAAATAGTTTAAATTAATAGGAATTAAAAAATAAATATTTTGAATTAAAAAGAAATTGAAGTCGGAATCAAAAAGTGCATACTTTAAATTAATATAACATCAATTATTACCATATATAAAATGCATTCAAATTAAATAATTAATATTAAAATAATAATAATAATTACCATATATATTACGAAATTAGGTAAAATACTAAAATACCCTTATCAATTAAAAAATGTAAAAAAGAGAAATTCATTGATTGGTCAATATTGGTTTCCAAAGTTTCCAGTATAATGTTGGTTTTCAATTGATCCCCCCTCTATATATATATATATAATTATATATATATTATACAAGTATATATATGTGTTATATTTGTGTGTTGTGCATGTGAGAGATATAGAGATAAACAATTAATATATTTAGTGAATTGCCTTAAAAAGTCTTCAAATTAATGGAGATGTGAAAATAAGAAAGTGGAAGCAGTCGTTCTATGTATTAGGAAGAAGAGACTAATAAAGTGTTTAGATATCCGACCTAGAGAATTGTGGGAGGTAAATGCTACCCGGTTTCCTTAATAGAACCGGGTAGAATTCCTAAAAAAAGCGTGTCTATTCTAACCATCGAATAGTATCCGGTTGGGTAAAATACCGGGTATGTTTTATGTAAATGGAACCCGGTTTCTCTTAAAAAACCGGGTACTATTATGGTTCCCAAATTTCCTACCCAATATAACCCGATTTATTAGGCGGTGACGAGATAAAACCAGGTTTTTCAGTTAACCGGTTTCTATTTAGGGGGTTCTATTAGACTTTCAGTAGTTGTGTGTGATAAGTACACTTAATCATATATGATTAAACATATGTTTCATTGACGGGCACAGAGCAGACAACCTTCCCCATGACCTTTGGTCGCATTCACTAAGTCGCCTGTGTCTAGGGGTGAGCATCGGAAGCGGGTACCCGCCTTTGGAACCGGAACCGCTTCTGAACTTCCGGAACCGGAACCGATGTGATTGGTTCCGGTTCCGGTTCCTAAAATATGGAACCGATCGGGACCGGTTCCGGTTCTCATTTTTTTGGAACCGTTACCCGCTAGGTACCCGCCGAGACCGGTTCCGGGACCGGGTATCCGGTCCTGCTGGGTACCCAGAACCGGAACCGGCGGGTACCCGCTATTATTTTAATAAAATATATTTTGTTTATTTAAAAAAATATAATAAACTACCTTTCAGTGAAGCACTGTTTGTAGTATTTATCAGCATCAACTAATTTTAATGACGTGAAATGTTTCGGAAGCACCGTTTGTAATATTTATTTGTTTTATAAGCACCGTTTGCAATATTTATTTGTTTTGTAAACATCGTTTGTAGTATTTATTAGTTTTAGTTTTTATCTTATTAGTTTTCACGTTTGTGATACTTATTTCTTTACGTTTGGACTTTTTAATATAATTAATATTTACTTTTTTATAATATGAATGATAAAAAAAAATTAAAATTAGACGGTGGGTACCCGGTACCGGAACTGGAACCGGCGGTTCCGGTTCCCAAGTATAAAGAACCGGTTCCGGTTCCGGGAATTTTAGGCAGGTACCCGCATTTGCTCACCCCTACCCGTGTCCCTTTTGGATGTGTTTAATCACATATGATTAAACGTTCATATTACATATAATCGTAAATGATCTTGAAACTTCACGTCTTCTCATAAAATTGATTTACATAAATACAATAAAGTTACTGAAAAAAAAACATGAGACCCACAAGAAGTTGTAGGAGTTTCTTAATTATAATAGTTATAGGACATCCATGGTAAGAATAGTTTTTGGTTTGTTAAGTTTGCATTGATTTAACAAACAAAAATATGAAAAATATAGTTCTTCAATTTTCAAACCACTTTTTGTGGATCCTTTAATAATCATGGACACCATCTACCATTATCATCATACAATCCTCAAATACTATTATGATCCGTTTGATATCTACTCTTGATCTCTGGTGTTCAAATGCAACCCTTTTACATGGTGCAACCCCATGCAACCCCTCTATCCACCACTCATTTTATTTTCACTTTTTTAATTAAAAAATTTGAAAATAAAATGAGTGGTGGATAGAGGGGTTGCATGGGTTGCACCATGTAAAAGGTTGCATAATAACCATCCCCTATATATATATATATATATATATATATATATATATATATATATATATATATATAGAGAGAGAGAGAGAGAGAGAGAGAGAGAGAGAGAGAGAGAGGTCTAATCAAATGAGAACTAGGCATTTTGTGATAACTGTGAGATCCAATGTGAGTCAATCATTTAAAATTATTTATTTTATTATTAATTAAATATTAAAGGTTAATTTAGTAAATTGATATATATGACAACTCATAAATAATTTCATTTATTCCAATCCCATAATTTTAGGATAGATTGGTATCTTTCTTTCTCTCTCCTCCATCTCTTTCTAAACCTTGCAAAAAATTCGTCTGCCGGAAAATCATAGCGTTTCTAAACCATGATCTCTTCCTCTCCTTCATATTTATATGCATCACCATTGATAGTCACTACGGTGGAAACCATCCACACTTCGCCATCAGGTAACTTCTCTAAATCGAGTCGACAATGGGGGTGTTGACGGTGGATCTCGACGGTGGATCTCGACAGTGGACGTCATCGGCACCGATCTAGTCCCCATGCTCAGAACGGTATCACAGTGGTAGTACAATGGGTATCAAAGTGGATTACATTTTAAAGTTCTTGGTATCATAACGGGTATCACAGTGGTATCACGATGCGTATCACAATGGTATTATAGTGGGTATCACAGTGGTATAACAGTGGGCATCGCATTGGGTCTTATATGTATTGTATGTATGACATTGCATTTTGTATCACAGTGGGTATCACAGTGTATTTTGTATCACAATGTATCTTGTACCACATTGGATATCATAGTCTATTTTGTATCAAAAAGGGTATCACAGTGTATTTCGCCAGAATTAGTTTCACCAGAGAGAGGAGAGATAAGATTTTTAAAAATACCTAAAATGTCCTTTAACTATAATTTTACCAAATTTTATATTTCCTAAATTATTCTTTGATTTGTGGTTGAGATTGGATCTCACGGTTATCACAAAATAATCAGTTCTCCCATGAAGGGCCCCCTATATATATATATATATATATATATATATATATATATAGAGAGAGAGAGAGAGGCTCATTTGAGAAATGCTAAATGTATGAGAAATAGAGAAATGATCCTAACCCTTTATCTGGTCAACATTTGCGGCTTTGGCCGTGAAGCACCCAATAATTTCTTGTGTGGTCTGTAGAAGATAGAGGGTAGTTTCGTAAAATATGCAGGACGAGTTCATATGTGAATTATACGTTCATATGTGAATCAGTTAATTAGTTTATATGAGAATCAATTAATTAGTTCATATAAGAATCACAAAGATTCATATGTGAATTTGATAATTAGTTCAACTGATTCACATATGAACTTACAATTAATTAGTTCATATGTGAATTAATTAATTAGTTCATATATGAATCACAAAGTTTCATATATGAATAAGTTAAAAGAGTTCATATGTGAATTAATTAATTAGTTCATATATGAATCACAAAGTTTCATATTTAAATCAGTTAAAAGAATTCATATGTGAATTGCACTGGTTCATATATAAATCACAAAGGTTCATATATGAATAAGTTAAAATAGTTCATATGTGAATTGCACTGGTTCATATTATATATGAACTTGTCCCGTATATTTGTAAAAATTACGAAACTGTCCTTCTATTTTTGGAATAGCCGCAACTTTTAACCAGTCAAAACCGCAATTGTTGACCAGTCAAAGAAACAATATTTGACCAGTCAAATCCGATTTTGACCGAATGATAGGCTAGTATTTCTCATACATTTATCATTTCTCAAATGAACCTCTACCTATATTCATATATATATATATATATATTTTTTAAGGGGCTAATGCTTACTGGTAAGAGTCGACACTTTTACTTAACTTATTAGGTAAGATTTTAGTCCATTAAATCGGTGTCGTATGCAACAATTTATTTCATAATCATTTACCGGGTAAGACTCTCGGTCATTGTTATCGCTCTTAATGGGTAAGATTCTCAATTTTTGTTATGTTCATCCGATAAGATAATATGATAAATGACCCAATAAACATTTATAAGATACATGTTTAGTAAACTGCCTCTACGTAGCAAAATAGAGTTTGATGTAGTTGCCTTCAAAAAGAGTAGGCATTGTCATTCATATTCATAACTTAAGAGAAATCTTAAAGTTCATACTGAATTAAATAAATATGGGCCATGACCCATCTGAAGAAGGAATAAAAGGTGGATCGTAATCTTTTAAAGTAAACCGGGCCTCACTTTTTAGGCCCACTATAATTATTGTTACTATATCTATACTACTTTATAAAGCATTTGGTTTGCTTTTCTTAATTACAACTTCTTAAGCTTAATGTACTCCTTAAAAACAACATGACTCTTCCTTCTCTATCAGACGATTCTATCAAGAACAGCTTCCAACACTATATTCATCGCTTCAAGGCGACGATTCACACTCCCAAGACGACGATTCGAGATGCCGGGTAACAATTCGTCCTATCTGGTTGTTTCTTCATATACAATTTCTTCATCTCGATTTGGTCTTCTTCAGATGGCTCATCTCGATTTATGGATTTCTATCTTCTCGACAGGTAACGATTCTTACTCTGGATTTCTTCAATTTCTTCTCCGGTTGTTTCTTTTGTTGTTACCTTTTCGCTCAAAACCTAAATGAACCGAAAAAGACATTGATAATTCATACTCTGGTTGTTTCTTCCTATACGATTCACAGGGATATGATTCATACACTCGGTCTTCTTCACATCGCTCTACCTATATGTTGTGGTCTCGATTTCATGATTTTTTGACCATTTGATTCTCGATTTCTTGATTATCTCGATTTTTATCGTTACGGTGTCTAATTTCTTCTGCTCTCGGGTTTCTCTTATCGTGGTCTCGATTTCTTTATTTCCAGAAGGTACATGACCGACATGAACTTAGCAAAAACTCTAATGTTTTTATTTGGTTGATTCATTGTGAATTGCATACTCCATTTGGTTATTAACATGGATATTTTGCAGCCTTTGAATGCAGATTCATGTATTTATCATTGTTTCCTCTTTAGTGATTGTATTGAAATGTTTCTTTTGTTGGTTGATTGTATTTAGTTTCAAGCTCTTAATCTATAAAATTTTCTTGAATGCTAAAGTATGCATAATGAATCCTTATAATAATCATATGAATTTGTTCTCAAATTAATGATGCATCTTTCACTGGGATTCTTACAAATCTTGAATCCCTTTAGTGATTGTATCGAAATCTCCCTTTTCTTTGTTGATTCCGTTTAGTTTCACGTTTTTCTGGTGGCAATTTTCTTGAAATCCAAGCTTTGCACAACGATTCTTTTCATATTCATATGAAATTTTCATTCGAATTTTAAAGTTGTTCTAATCTTGAACTTGAATCTGTTTGCAGGGGATTATAAAAACAACAGTTATATTATGGTTTCATGCAATGGAGGACTAAATCAAATGATAGGAGCAGTGACTTAGGTACCAAGTCATTCTCAAATAACCTATTACTTGGATGCAATTGCTAAACCTTCATATTGTGGCATTGCTGTAGGGTATCATGAGGAAGCACATGGTCGTTCACATAATACCAGACTCTGAAGGCATGTCATTGAATTTTAAATTCTAACTCAATTTTAGCATTTGGGTAAGAAAGTGTCATAAGATTGGTGGGGTTGGTATTATCCTCCATCTGGGGAACTACATGAAACAAGTTTAATATTTGGAAACTAATCAAGTTGAGACACATAAGATGAAACAAGTTTAATATTTGGAAACTAATCAAGTTGAGACACATAAGAAGTTAGCTTACTACAGATCACGTAAAATGTGCAACAATTATTATCTTGCAAGGAAAAAAATATATAACATCGGTTTGAATCAATGAAAACAATAACTTTGCAAAAAACAAAAAGGCTTCATAGGAGGACACTTTCTCATTTTCTAAATATAGTTGTATAGAGAGGGTGCTGGAGTATTTTTGGTTTAACATGTATTTCATATTACATGTTAAATCTGAAATGAAACAAAACCAATTGAACCATAATCATAAACAAAATTAAAAAAACATGTCTGTTTTGTGAATGTTTGTGTGAGGGAGTGGCATTGTGTTGAAACTCAAGAACTGGCCCAACATATACAAATTAAATGCTCAAAATTTGTCAAGCTTAGATTTTGAAGAAGTAAATGTGAGAAAGTATGTTTGATATACTCTCCTTTTTGGTATTTTGCATTGCTGCACAAAAAGTCTTACCTTGGTATTTGAAGAAGTAAACATGAGCAGTTTAGCACAAGTTTTTGTTCATGGAGACACAACCTTTAACCCACAAGTTTTTAAAGAAGTATAGGACCCTCTTTGTTTTTCTATAAGTTTTTTATGATTTAATCGATTATCTAGGATTTGTTAGGTTGTTTGATTAGAATTTGATGCCATTTGTGTTTGTTTTGTAGTATAAAGGAGTGTAGAGGAGTAGAAGAGAAGTGGTGTGAAATCTTATGGTGGGTACCCTAAGATTGAGCTTTCCATCAAGGTTACGACAACTTTTATCCGGTGAAAGGCCTAACGGTCCGAATGTTAAACTTGACTCTGAGACTCTAAGAAATTTTCTTCTATTATAGTAATTATTTGCCTTTGTGAAGTGTTAATCCGTGGTTTTATTTGGGGTTTCATGTTTATTGGTGTTTAGTTTGGTCAAGATGGTTTTCCACTTTTGGGGGTTTCATGGTAACACTTCAAGTTATGGATACTATCTTCAAGAATATCCTTCTATCTTACCTCAACTTCGATTCGCAACTAACCATTGAATAATGTGATTAATAAATTAAGTAGGATTATTCAGTGAGTTTGTAATTATATTATCTATGTTGAGGTGAACCATTTAATACCTCCGCTTAACCTCTACTTATGACCAATAGTACTAGAAGGTTTTTTGGGGACACAGTGCTAGCCATTATTCTATTTTTAGTTAAAGTTTATGTTCATTGATGGTAGTTCGTTTCCTATGTTTTCGGTATAGGCAACATGTAATCTTTCTTATGACTGTATATGCTTACATGTAATCTTTCTCATGACTGAATATACAATTCGCTTTATGAAGGCTGTTGAGTGGGGCTGCAGCAGATTGGTGGTGGAAGTGATTGTTGGTGCAGGCACGAAGATCAGGATTGCGTCCATTAAAGCTCTCATCAAGTACGGCTGATTGGGGCTTTTTACCACTCGCAAACTTCACTGTCCCCCTACGACTGTGGTATTCTATGTTTGCTGCTGATGTCCTGCTTCGTGTGTGATCTGGGTCGGCTAATTGAGTTCGAGTGTCCTTCTTAACACATCGGTTTTGCAGTTGCTTTTGATTCGAGTCTGCAATTCGTCAACGTGTTTTAAAGGCTGCTGTAATTTGCTTGATGGTAGATGTGGTCCGATGGCACAACAATGATTAGGATGGCTGTTGAGGGTTCTCGGTGCTGTTTCGGTAATTTGATTCTCACAAACTCGGTACATCTTAGTTCCTAGCTCGTTTTGTGTTGGATCCTATGTATGATCTAGCTGCTGTATGTGGGATTCGATATGATTGTTTGGACTCTCTTGTATCTTCTTTGGTTGGTTTGGGTATATATAAGTTAATTGTTGCTGTTCAAAAAAATAGATAAATGATGTTGTGGCTAAGTAGTTTATTTTTTATAGGTTGAGCATAGATTTTTTAACCTTATTTTTTTACTTGCTCCAGTAATGAACTTCAACCGTCCTCTTTCGGTGCTATCTCCACCAACTCTCTCTCCTCTCCTGTCAGTTCTATCTCCTCTTTCTTTTACAATCTTTTTCTCTCATCATTGTTGATGAGTTTCAGCAGCTCGCTCGAGTCTACTGTTTCATTGTATCAGATCTCTTTTTTTAGGCTGAGGCCTCTGATGAAAACCACGATGCTTCTCAAGAGGCAAAGGCTAAGGGGATGGAAGCAATTTACAGTGGTTTGTTCTTATCTCTTCTTATTCTTATGCAAATTGTAGTGCTTTGGTTATTGGAACCACCAAATTTACAATCAAAGTTGGAATAATTTCTTTTTGTGTAAAAAACATATGAATAAATGCATTTTTTTTCATAAGCATAGAGTAAGCAATGGAGCTTCTCACCGAAACAATCTTGCTTTGGCTATCATGTATGGAGCCAGAGGTTGTTTAAAATGCAGTTTGAGTTTTTATTTTGGTTTATAGATGATGATTGTTTAGAATTTCACATTAATATTGAGTTTATTGTTTTAGTGGTCACCAGCTTGAGTCGTATCAGGAACATTGAAATTATATGTGGCCGAGGATTGAGTTTATATGATACCTTCAACAAATGGAGTTTTTTCCAGAGTTTAAACCTATCTAAAATATTTAAACTATAAATACAAATTCAATTAAATAAACTATACCTCGAATCGAGAGTTTGTAATACATTTTCAATCACCACTTGTGATTTTTATTCTATTCAAACATAAAATAAGAGATTGAATTAAAACTTAAAGCATACAACTTATTACATGTGTACAATTTTTTAAGACTTCATATTTAAATTCCATAAAAACAAATTGGAACACTTCATCTAAAAATTAAACGTAGAGATTCACTTAACAGCGCAAGTACTTGGTAAGTTATGTTTTTCTAACGAAAAATGGAATTATTTTAATCTTCGATTAGAAGCGAATTTTACGTCCTGTGCATTGCACGGGTAGACAACTAGTATACCAAAAAATGTGTACTTTTTTAAACTAAATATTTCAACATTAAAATATACTAGAAGCCGTATTCGCACAATGCAGCGAGACACATCACGATTTTAATGTTTCATTTTATTTTATTTTTGTCGATTTACAGTACGATTTTGGATGATTTTGATAAAGTGATAATGTTTTTTTATAAATTTGTTTAATTTAGGCTTAATAATATAATATTTTTTATATAAAAAAATTAAGTATTTTGTTAGAATTCAATGATTATCTTATATATTTTAATGATATCTAGAAAAAATAACCAATTATGTATTTTAAATCACAAGGTGATTGGTCCCTGTGGTTTGTTGTCTATAACTATTTTCATGATTAAAAATAACCAATTATGTATTTTGTTAGAATTCAATGATTATTGTTTCATATAGAAAAAATAACCAAAAATAGTAGAAAAAATAACCAATTATTAAAATTTAAACATTAATGGCCTTCAATGTTTGAAATGTGTTTGGAATCTTCCAATTGACTCCTTCTAAGTTTAGAAAGTTTGAAAATTCTTAA
Organism: Arctium minus; assembly: GCA_954870635.1. Lineage (NCBI taxonomy): Eukaryota > Viridiplantae > Streptophyta > Magnoliopsida > Asterales > Asteraceae > Arctium > Arctium minus. The sequence goes on along the minus strand of OX941086.1, from coordinate 93,704,602 downwards.
ACATGTATATGTATTTTAGACAGTTTACGACAAGAGACTTAGAACTACAACTATATCTCATTTGACAAAGAAATAATTGAAAACTCTAAGTAAGTTTACCACATACTAAGTTTTCTAGAATTGCGTAAATTATTTTTAGATGGCTATTTTATCAAGCAATACTTTAACGGGAATTCAAGTTTAACCTCTGCTATATATTAATAACGATGTCTTTCTATATATTTATATAAAGTATATGTAAGGGTTGTTTGGTTGGTTTTCTATTAATTCTTGTATAGATAAAGTTGTTTGTGTTGATTAAACCGTCTATATAGATTGGTAAGATTTTTGTTTAGGAGCGTTTTTCATAGATGAAATGAACGCATTTTTTAATTGAGAGTGACAAGTTTGGAAAAAAACTTGACTTTCTAAATAAAGTTCTCACTTAAAAGCTTAGTAAATAAACCACTTTTTATATTATTAAACTATTATCAAACAATTATGTGTGGCTAACTGAATAAATTGTGAGTCTTATTAAACTCATTAAACTACTAACAAACAACCCAAAATTTCCTAATCTATATATTAGAAAAATTCTGAATACACATTACCATCATAGTATTTTGTTTTTTATACATAAAAAGAACTTGAAGATATACATGTGGTTGCTATTGCTTGTATAGTGTAATCTTCTAAATTATTAATAATTATATTATAAAACAATCAACAATAGGTAAATAAATTATACTTTTTAATTTTTTAATTTTATTGATATTGCATACATCTTATTTGCATAATATTTTAAAATTTAATATAATATTCGATTCAATAAATAGAACCGTAAAAATGCAAAATATTTTTATTATAAAATAATTAAATATTAAATAAAGATGAAATGGAAATTTCTAGGCATGTGAAGAGATAGAAAAGAAGCCAAAGGATGACAACAACCGAAAACTTCTTTATGATGGCATGAGTTGAGCGACCAAACTTTTAATTATTTCACTAAACACCTTCAACTTTCTAAAAACTTTTATAATACACCCCTCTACATCTTATAGCTGAATCAAATGATTTGTGAATAAGATTTTATTAGCAATTGGTATATTCAAAAATGAATTTTTGTGCATCGTTAACATGTTTTTATCATATGGTATGAGCTATATTACTCCCGAGCTCATCGAAGCTTCGGGATGCATCTTATTTGATCCAAGATGAATATGATAAAACATGTAAGAATTCAGTGTAAAGAAAGTATAAAGTTTTTATTTATTAACGTTCTCTCTTCCATAAAGTTCTTGGCTAATTTTCATATTAGAGACCGGTTAATGCTCATTTGTATTTTAATCAACTGCAAAGAAGTTTGAGGGTTAGTATCAGAAATTAGAATAATAACCGACGAATGTAACTGTTTTATATATAATTTAGATAATTAACTTATATTGAAACTTTCAAATCAAATAATTGAAGTGTTTAAATTGTATTTTAGTTGTTTTTTTTTAATAAAAAGTCATAAAATAATTACTTTTTTATCTTCTTTAAAAAGGGATCCTATTTAAACCAATCATTCAATGCTTTTTCTTCACCTGTTCAAAGAAAAGTTCAACCCCCATTTTCAAGAACCAACCAACCCAACAATATAAAATTTCCCAATTTGTTCCAACTATCCATCACCCATTTCCAAATTCATATACGCACACACACACACCTCCACTTACACACGCACATATTCATACTACAACTTTCTTGAATCTTGATCATGTCTTCATCTTTTTCTCTCATTCCCACCAAAAAATCTTGAATTTTTATTCATACCCATTTCTTTAATCTTCTAAATTTCCAAGAATTAGCCCAAAAAAGAGAGGGAAAAGATCATCATGTCATCAATCTTGGCTTCAAATGGGATGGTGTTAGCCACCGCCATGGCTGCCGTCTCCGGCACCGTGATCCTCCTCGCCTTCCACCTCCAGAAACCACCTTCCACCACCACCGCAACCGCCACCGCCGCCCGATTCTCCATCATCCACCACCCTGGAGGACCAAGACCCTGCATCTCTTCAGGTTCCTTTTCTTCTACAACTTTCTTGAAGATTTTCTTGAATTTTGATTTGGTCAAACTTTCCCGTTGACTTTCTTCTCTCTCTAAAAGACTAAAACTGTTTTTTTTTTTTTGTTTTTTTTATAGTTGGGAAGAAGAGAGAGAAAAAGAACAAGAAAGTACACTTTGCAGATGATGTGATGGAACCAAGTGGGAATGGAGAAGAGTTTAGGAGGAGGCTACAAAGTAAGAATCTCTATCAAAACAGGAATTTTTCAACAACTTCAAAAGATGGAGGGGGTGAAAAGAAAATATCTAGAGATTACGAGGGTATTCCAGCAAATAGGATGGCTCTCTACTCCGGAATTCTCAGAGATCGTGGTGTTCATCGACTGTCTTATTGATGAATTGACTTTTGAGCTTTTAGCCCCTCTTTTTTGTAAATTATTTAGTTTCAACCCCTTACTTTTTACGGTAGTGCAAATTGCACCCTTTTAGTTCTAATTACTTTTTATCTTTTGGTTACGATATACCTTTTAAGTTGTATCCACTGCTATTGATGTTGTACCATCTTGTACAAATTGAAATGAACAGGGAATACTTTTGTATAAATCAAAGGTTCTCTTTATTAAACTGGCATCGATTAACAGGGTTGTACCAATCTTTTTGCATGTCCGAATATATATGTATCAAAACTATCAAGCTCATAAATTAAAATGGTAGAGTAAGATGTAATTAGTTTAAATCTAATCAATCTTCCAACATTTAGCGAAAGCCGGAACCAGAAACCCAAATCTAATCAATCTTCCAACATATGCGTAAGGATTGGTTTTCGACAAAAAAGAAAAAGTAAAAAAGAGGTTTCTACAGAAGGATCCAGAAACCTCACGCATATAATGGAACTCTTATGCAGAAACCGTATGCATATCCGTATATATAGTATGTATGTAGGGTTGGGTTTTTTTTTGTAAACCCAAATTATTGTATTAACTTTCTGAACCAAAATCATAGCCCTTGATCTTAACACAGACGGTTGAGATGATGCACAATTAAAACATTAATTATAATATAGACCAATGGTTAATAATTTTAGTGAACATTGGTGTTTAGGGGTAATTGAGAAAAATATATTTCTTTTACCTTCTGTAACACCCCACAAACTACTCCCTAAACAATAATTTTAGTGAACATTGATGTTTAGGAGCTGATGCCTGATGGTTCATATATATACATGTCACACATTCTATTAATGGCCAACACTTCATAAGTTTGTATATCATTCATGTTTTAGATGCTTATTCAATTGTTCGTATATGTGTTCATACAAATAGAAAGTTGGCAGGCCGATCCTGACATTTTTTAGGCCCTGAGCGAGATGTAAAAATGGGTCATTGATAACTACGAAATTATTTTCAATATCTTGTTTATATCATCGAAATAACATTGAATTCAAAAAATACTAATAATTCATATAAAACCGATTTTCCCGGTATTCCTAACGCAAGATCAATCAATAAATATTTCTAAATTAATATTATCTACCATATCATTTTTACATAACATCGTCAATCAGTTCCACCATCAAAGGCATCTTATTATATACCTTTAATATATAGATTGAAATCATTTGACGTCACTATGTTGACCATTCGGAGTAACAGTTTAAGTAAATCAATATAAATCAGTTTATATTCCACATATTACCTGATGTTATGTTTTCCATCATCATTTTAAACTTTTAGGGGAAGAAACAATTTTTTTTAAAACCATCAATCTTAGAATCAAAAGTCCATGTTGGTTATAGTTTGAAATATTATTCTTGTTTTAGAGATAAGAGAGTACTTAAAATTCATGTACCCAATATTAGATAATAAAGAGTCAATAATGTATGAAAAAAGAAGTATTTTTGAAATCCTAAATATAAATATATGTTGGGTCGTCTCATATAGTTTGGTAATTGTTTTAAAAAAATGTAGGAGTTTTCTTAGTTAATAACAAGAAATCTACTATATTCTAACAAAATAATGAAATTCATGCGGATTATTTAATGAAAAGAGTATGTAGAAGATGAGTAATGAAGTTTATATTAAGGATTATACGCAAAAATAGTTTTTAGATATTAGTAGTAGATAAAAAAAACTTAGAGAAACAATAAGCAATACTATAAAATGAAAGACTAAATAACTTTTTACAGTTTTTCTTCTCCAATGTTATTAACTAATACATATTTGGGCCCTTAATATAATGTTAAATTCTTTTTGGGTCTTATTATATATTAATTTTTTGTCTTTACAATTTTTTAACTACTAATATATAGTATATACTAAAAAAATTGGACCCCTATTTTGTTTGGGCCCTGGACGTACGTCCGGCCCGCCCTCCCCCAGGGACGGCCCTGAAAGTTGGACCTTATGGTTTTTAGTAATAGCATTTGCATATGTGTTCATGTACATCCAAACATTGTTTCACATGTTTTATTATTGTTCATATGTCTTCATGTCACACGTTTAATTCTTGTTCATATATGTTTATGTCACACTGGTTATTGAAGTTCATAAGTGTTGAGTGTGTCCAACATTGGTTACGACACACTGGTTATTAAAAATGAAATATAATGTGTTTCATATGAACACTTATTTATTTTTGTTCACGTTAAAATATATTTTGTTTAAATGAAAACAACATACAATTTAGTAATCATAGCAACTCAAACACATACAAAAAAACTACCAGTACAAAATTTTGTTGTTGGATTCGAGTATTTCCATATTGCATTTATCCCTACTACCATTTTGGGGTATATATTTCTCATTGTTATTGAGTTGCGTTTGATGATCTTCAACCATTGTTGTTGTTTTTAGGGATGAACAATTATCAACAACTCCTCCATCGACATCGTTCATAAGCCCATAACTCATAATGTTGTTCGATTATATTGAGTTGATTATTGTTACATTCATGTTGATATTATATGGACTAAAATTTGAAAGCACACTAATAGCTATATATATATATATATATATATATATATATATAGGGTTCCCTTTTTTTTGTTAACCATGACACTGGTATTGTAACACTCTAAAAATTCGGACGAATAAAAATTCGAAAATTCGGCAATATGACGTCTAAAATATGAAGGCCCAAATACCCTGTAAATATAAATTTCCAAAAAAGTGAATTCCAATATTCAAGACAACTAAAAACCCATAGCAAGAGGGTTAGTTTGCACTATAAAGTTTGCAACAAAGAATGGGACATCAATATTACAACAACCTACTTAATCTAGGATTGATTCAAATCTAGATTAAAATGGGTGTTGCGAATTCACTATAAACTCTCTTCACAAAATTCCCCCAAAAGACCGGCACTTCGAGAACTCCTATGTGCCCGGTTGACAAGCCCGACATCCTAGTTTCCTCCACAAGTAGGATCTGTGAGGGAGCAACAACCACAACAAGTGTTAGGACGAAGCCTAGTGAGAATACAATAGCTTATGAATTCATAAGCAATTGTATCATATTTTAAATGAAACAAGATTTTGGTTACCGAACTCCATCGTCTCACAATTACTGTTTCCACTGCAACCATAATCTCGTACATGAATGCAAATATACAAGAGATAAGCCTTGAAATACGGGGGAGACTCGTTTCCATCGGGGTGACGTTTACACGGGAGTTGAGTCACCCATGATGTTAATGGATTAAACCTCATGTCCCGGTCTTAGTTCCCATGCCATAACGACATCACAACCTCAGATTTACTGCCTTTATTGCCTACTTCGTTGAGTTACACCTCAAGGTTTTACGGGACATTATTGCCTATCTATATCTAGACGAGTTACACCTTAAGGGTCCAAGACCCCTTATTGTCTACTCGCTAGTAACCCACAATGATTATTACAAGGTCCATATAATATACAACTACCTCATCGTGCACAAGGAGTAGCGTTCACATTCTTATCAGGTGATCAACATTTGGTAAGCATTTATAACCACTTATACTGTAACACCCTGAATTTTGGAAATAACAACTAATTTAAAATTTCCTAAATACACCAATAAATAAATCATCTACGACCACAATTTAATATTTAACCTCAATACACACATTCTTTCTATACGAACAGTCTATAATAAAGATGGGTGCTACTAAAACCCAAAAGTATCGCTATCTCCAAACTGCGGAAGACTTCGCCAAATGCTTACACTCGTGAACCACTAAGCACATCTCTTCATACGACTGTTAGAACCGAACCCCCTTCTGGAACCTGATGCACATGCCGACAAATAAAAAGGTTAGGCTTAACGCCTAGTGAGCTCAAGAGTTTTACATTAGGGATGTAAATATAAAACAATAACTTTAAGAATGTTATTTAAAATCATGATTTCCACAATCCCATACGTTTGATTTGAAAGCAACCAAAAATGAAATACATTAAATCTTAAAAACAATCTCCTTTCAACGTTCACCCCTTTTTGTGATTAAAATCATAAAACACACACCCCTTTAAATAAAGCCGAAACCCAAAGTGCTCGTAAAATATAACTGACCTCATAATGATCAAACACCGAAAACGTAGTTAACTCCATCTTCCCAAAACATCCCAATAACTCGAATGAGTTTCAATAACCAAAACCTTAAAACATAGATAAATACCCATACACCAACGTCTCCGAAAACATGGATTATAAAACTCCATAACCAAACCACACCTATTGGTGACGGGGGAGACACGATTACATTGTACATAACGGAACACAAAGTAAATCTCATAGTTATGTAGTAATTCAAAACATGTGGGTTACACATAAAACACCCACCGAGCTCAACTACTCCTAGTCTATCGCCCGAAAACATCAAGTTAACCACTCTAGGTCTTTCCTTGAGAGTCCCCAAAACCGGGCAACTCGGGCACAATGGGATTACACCTTACTGTCCATGGGACGCTGCCCGACCGTATAGGCCCACACCCTACTTACCATGGAGCCCGATGCCTATCCCGTGCCAAATGGTGAACCAACTTCCCAAACGGGGACAGAGGAACACCGTGCCTATGGATCCATTGCACTAACTAAACCATTACATGACTCAAAACGAATGAATCAAAGCATTCAAAACATGACATGCTCAACTAAAATGCAATAAATGCAAATCTTAACCAAACGCTCAACACCGAGCAATTAAAACGGACAAGTGTCCTCAAAACCCAACAAAATCCAAACCGAGCCACAAGCTCAACAAATCCAAAGACTCAACGTCGAAATTCATGAAATGAAATCAAATGTAAATACCCGTATTTATATAAACCCACGCTCCAAAACATACAATTAGCTACAATGTGGTTTAGATTGGGACAATTCATTCTCCAAGTGAGTTTACAACATTTATCTTTTCAAAACGTCCCGTAACACCAAAACCATGCATTTTTCCAAAACATAATTTGAAACACATTTATGCTCAAAATCTACTTCCATAAAATAAATCATTAAAATACCAAAATACATGATTTATTTATCATAATGCCCAAAATCCCAAGGACGTATGTTAAATGAGTTTATAAAGTTAAGCACCTTTAAAATAACCAACTTATCAGCAGTTACAAACTTCTCAACAGTTAACAAAACTTATCAACAGTTAACAATTTCGTGTAAGGCATAAAATACTTTAAAACAACCATTTTGGCATGTACACCGTTTTCACAAATCAACTTGAACTCACCTCGCTAGATTTAGGCTAAATCTAGATTTTCCCCCCAATTAGAGCTCCTTTGAAGAACATTTGGATTCTCAAGACCAAACTTCCAAAACCTAAATCCATACATATTCAACCACAAATAAACATAATCAACCACAAAGAATCGTTTCCCAAACCATCTACATGAATACCTCCATTACTATCGAAACCCTAACTTCCATAACCGAAGAGAATAGAAGATTACCTTAACCCAAGCTTGAATCCACCAACCAAAACACTTCTAGTTCACCAAAATGGTTACAAAACTCCAATCTATGAAAGGGAGAACAAAGGGTGGATGAAACCCTAGAAAACTTTGGGGAAGAAGATGAATAGGGAGAGATGAGAAGCTTACCACCACAAAATGCTCTAGTATACTTAAATAGACTTTCAATGTCTTGCTAAATCCTTTAAGAGCTCTCAAAAACGAAACCGTAGCAACTTGAATCACCCAAATCGGAGTTAGGATGAAGGAGATATGAAGAAATGAAGTTTGGGGCTGAAAATTGCGATTTTAATCGTCCAGACGTTGCCCGCGAGAGTGAAGGCGAAAGTGACAAGGTGTCACTCTCGTGGGGCACTTTCGCCGAGAATGTACCGCGGCCGAAAACTTCCCCGATCACTGTTTTGGCCATAACTTCTTCGTTATAGCTCCGTTTTTACTCCGGAAAGAACTGTTGGACTCGTAATTGAATCATTCATCCATCTAGACTATAAAATCTAGGATTCAGGTCCAAGATTAAATATCTTATTTTTCCTTGATATATCGGTTTCTGTATTAACTTGAAATGATACCTTTCAAAAGTCGGGGTGTTACATATACACCTCTTTTCTACATGCAAATATCAGTTCATCTTTACTTCCATTGGTACCACATTCCTCATAATCTCATACATGTAGTCACAAAGGTTTATTTTACTCATACTATATCTTCATAAAGTTATCAGCAGTTAGATCAAAAACCATAGAAACAAGGGTTTCCTTATGAACTCATCATACAAGCATGAAATCAAAGATCCATATTCATTTAGTTATCATAAAAGAGGTTATTAGGGTTTACTAGACATGCTCACCCTTTTAGGGTTCATAAAATTGAAAACTTTACAAGTTAGGTCACAAATCCCAAATGAACAATACATATGTATAATGTACAAGTAACCATTAAGTAATAGAGTGTGTAAGGAGTATAAACTCACATTCTTGGGTTTGTAAGTAAGAACCCTATAAGAAGGATGGACTTAGAAGAGGTCTTGAAGCTTTAATAACACGAAGGATCTTCTCCACCACCCAACAACCACTTGGAAAGACAATCAATGCTAGGGTTTGGTTTGGATCATGAATGGAGGAGGGAGAAGGGAAATGATGGGTGGAAATCGCCTAGAGAGAGAGAGGACTTGCAGACTTGGAACAATGGGAAATAATGATCTAATTGCTCACAAAAGCGACTTAAGAAATCAGCCTCCCGTCCCTCTCTAGCGACTTTGACATAGCAACATTGCCCCTGGCAATGTCGTCGAGGCAATGTCGCACAAAGGCACCCCCCCCCCCCCCGCTGGAAGTTTGGCCGAAAAACTCAGTACCCACCCCTCTACCTGCGACTTTGCCAGAGGCATTGTCGCATGGCAATGTCGCCCCTAGCCTCCCTCAAGCTGCTTGATTGAAGCTCGGCGTCCCAATTTCCAAACCCAAGAAGTCTTTGTCCACTATAGGTTCATGCGTTCACAAAGTTCCATGGTTAAACCCAAATTCAACACATTACCAAGTACATACGTGAATTCATTTATTTACACACACACACACACACACACATATATATATATATATATATACTCCCTCCGTCCCAAAATAAGTGTCCACATTTGACTTGGCACATAGTTTTAGACATGCATAACTATTACACCTTTTTGTTACCAAGTGACATTTTTACCCTTATTTAACTTTTCTCCCTCTTCACTACTCTTATATATTTATGCATTAATTAAGGGTAAATATGATAATTTAGTTATCTACTTTTTGAAAGTGGACACTTATTTTGGGACAAGTATAAATAGAAATGTGGACACTTATTTTGGGACGGAGGAAGTATATATTTATCCACATTTATATGCACATAATTACATATATCTATATACCCCTTCATGGATACAATTATTTTAATAAACTTGAAAACCCACGTTTTAGACATTTTATAATAAACACGAAATGCAAGATATACGATTAATCGACCCATAACAAGAGGACTAGACATGGTGCTTCCTAACAGATCAATTACATGAATAGGGATTTGAGAACTTTTACTCGAAGATTTTCGGGGTGTTACAGGTATTAACCGTGTTAACCAATCTCAACCGTAGATTGTTGAGATCGACGGTTCACAATTAATTGATTTTTCATTTAAATAAAAAATTCCCAAATGGTTGATAATAAACATTGCATATATGTACAAGGGTATTTTAGTAAAAATATCATCCCATTTATTTAGGGGAACACGTGCTTACCAAAACAAATCCCATTTAATTAGGGATTTCTTCCCCCAAGATAGATTTAGCCAAACCAAAACTCACAAACACACCATATCACTGGCCAACCACCGGCCACCTCCATCGCCAACCAACCACCGGCCATGTGCACATATGTACATTCAACGCCAACCAACCACCGGCTATATGCACATCAATAATCTCTCGATGTTCTAAAAGATATCGTCAAAATGCTACCTGTGAAAATCGTAAAAAAAAACTAGAAGATACTTACATCACAAAATGACCAGAAAACACATAAACAAATGAAAACAAAGCTATGCACTGTACCAACAAATTAATATGCATAAATGCATATCCATATATGCACTCTTTAAAGAATATGCACATATGCACAAATGCATATATGCACATTCTTACATATGTAGATATGCATGTATGCACATTCATGCATATGCACATATGCACAAAATTTAAGTGTAAACGACGTCGTCGTGGACGAGATAGGTGATCGGAATAGGGTTTTGGCGAGCCGGTGAGTGAGGTCGGAAAGTGTGGTGTGGCGGTCTACGCCGACGATACGTGTATAGCCGCCGACGTAACATAGGGATTTGTCGTGAGGATGAGGGACTATGTGACCGTCGTAGCTGCACATCAGCCGGAGCTTAGTCAAACCACCAGCCGCCGCTGCTGCCACCGCCATTGTAGGACCGTTATTTGGTGGGTATAGAGGGTTTTCTTCGCCCCATTAATCGTTTTTTCTGGAACGAGGTGAGGAGTCTACGAAGTCAGAGTGTGTAGCGGTGGTAGTAGTGGCTGCCGTTGTGGCAGTGGTGGTGGTGGCGGAGATTGGCGGAAAAAGTTGTGCAATTGTAAGGTTTATAATTGCTTAAAATAAGGAAAAATATAACTTCCCCAAAAAGAAGATGAATATTATAGACAATATCTAATTTTAATTTTAAATTATTCTATTTAATAACTAAATAGATAATTACCAAATTAAAGAAATCCTTAAAATATGGAAACAAAATTGATAGGCGTGAAACAATGGAATTCCAATATTACCCCTTTGATATTTAATAAGCTTTTAAGTTGTTAGACAATCTAGGATCATTCTGATTGGTTGAAAATTGGTTAACACCAATGTCTTGGTTAACAAATGAATGAGCCTATATCTATATCTATATATATATTCAATTATAAAATAACTTTTTTTCCATCAAAATATATAATGTTTTGACACATGACCCCATATATGGCAAGAAATATTGTGTTGTTTTCTTGTATATGTTGAATAGATATATGATCACAAGAAACGTATAAAATCATGCTTAACATTACAATAAGACAGTTTTTATCATAAACTAACATGTCGTTTTTCAAATGTCGTGTAATTTCAATCAAAGATTTCTAAAAAGTAATGATGTGAATTATAAAGAATTGTACTTGCATGACTCATTTGGTCAAAGTGTGTCAATTGATTTTGTCGCATGCATTTTGTGGGTTTGTTTACCAAATCTTGTATATAACGGTTTTATCATTTTACTCTATGTTCAATATAACATAGTTAAAACGAAAAATCAGTATTATATTAAATAGTTTTGGTAAACAAACCCACAAAATGCATGCGACAAAATCAATTGACACACTTTGACCACATGAGTCATGCAAGTACAATTATATATATATATATATATATAGGGTGCGTTTCTTTTGCAAACCAAGCAATTTGTACAAACTATGCAAACAATTATATTGGGAAACAATAGATATATTTATGGATAATGATTATGATTCATTAATAATGATTGTAATATATATGGAAAATGTTAAGTTTATTCATTATAATCATGATTTTAAATTAGGAAACATAATAAAATCATATATTCTTTAACTTGATGAACGGCTAAGATTGGTTTGCATAGTTTGTACAAATTGTTTGGTTTGCAAAAGAAACGCACCATATATATATAGGGGCGTAATCAAATGAGAACTGACTATTTTGTGGTAACCGTGAGATCCAACCACAATCAATCATTTTAGATAATTAATGTTATTTACTAAAATAAAATAAAGGGTAAATTTGTATTTTAAATTTGTTTGACAACTCATCAAACCCTAACATTTTTCCAGCCGCTGCACTCCAAATATTGCACATACTCTTTTTCCTTTTCATAAAAAGTTGATAGTATTAACAGGAGACTTCATCCTAGAAGAGTCTCCACGCCGCACACATCATCTCTCATAGGATAAACTTATTAAACAATGATTTCTCCGCAGAAAATCAAGGGGAACAATATCAAACGTCTCTCCTTCTATGGCTTCTTCGACGGCGCCGAGATGTTGTTACTAGACAACCAAGCCATCCACCGTTCTTGAAAACCAGGTATGAAAACTCCATTGAAACCATGTATGGAAGCTTCAGATCTCTAACCCCATCGAAGCAGTCCACCATTCTTGAGTCTCCATCTTCATCAAAACCGAGTAATAAAACTCCATATTTACCAATATTGAAGGTTATGCGTCTAAGAAAATGTATCGATATCGAAGGACTGCCTCATACCCAAAACTAAAAACCCTATATCTCCATTAAACTCTAGATCTGAATAATCGAAGTTTCTGCGTCAAAGAAAAGTTTTGATATCAAAGGTCTGCATCATTTATATGTGTTATCACAGTGTATCACATTTGGTATCACAGTGTATCACATTTTGGTATCACAGTGCATCACTTTGGTTTTGTTGGTATCACACTGAGAATAGAGGTCTGGATCTTTGTAAGTATTTTTTGTATCACATTTGGTCTTGTATGTATTATGGGTGGTCTTGTATGTATTTTGGATATCAAAGTCTGCATCGTTTCTTTCTGGGTATCACAATGGCATCACATTTGGTATTACAGTTGTATCACATTTGGTATTGTATGTGTTACTTGATGTTCACCGGAATAACGTTTACCAACGAGAGGAGAGAGGAGAGAGGAGAGAGAATTTTTTAACATACCTAAAACGCCCTTTGATTAAAATTTTAAGTCAAATTACCAAAATTATTAATTTCCTAATTTATACATTGATTTGTGGTTGAGATTAGATCTCACGATTATCACAAACAACTGAGTTCTCCCTTATATATATATATATATATCATTGAGTGTTTGATCAAGATTTTGGGAAGAAGAAGCAAGTGAATTGTAACCATTTATGTGTTGTCACAAACTTGTTGGCCAATCCCTATATATACCAATCGTTGTCGTTGCATCTTATGGCCCCAAACGAGTGGTGGGAGATTGAGAACTGATGACAACAACAAAATTATTAATTTCTTTTAGAGTTTGTCGTGATTTTGAATACAATGTTTGAACAATCAAAACCATAATTTTCGGAAATTCATGTTTTCTTTTATTGAGTTTCTTTCCTTTTTGTTAAAGAAAATATTGTTTTCGGATTAGATAGTTAAAAAACAAACCGTATGTGCCTACAAAAATATGATACATCCATTATTATAAACAGTGAAAGATATGTTTTTAAAGATTGCCGTTATCATCGTTTAAAATTTGAGTTCGAAACAATGACCGATTCTAGAATAGAGGTTTGTTGATTTTTGTCATTTTCTCCATCTTTTTTGTCCCCATTCTTAATCTTGCACCACTCATTATATATAGGATTAGGTTCATTTGAGATATGATAAATAAATAAATGATCATAACCCTTTATCTGGTCAACATTTGCGGCTTTGGCCGTGAAGTACCGGATAATTCCTTATGTGGTCTATAGAAGATAAAGAGGTAGTTTCGTAAAATACGCGGGACGAGTTCATATATGAACATGTATGATTCACATATGAATTATATGTTCATATATGAACCAGTTAAAAAAGTTCATATGTGAATTAGTTAAAAGAATTCATATGTGAATTACACTGGTTCACATATGAACAATATGTTCATATATGAAATCGTCCCGTGTATTTGTAAAAATTATGAAACTGTCTTTCTATTTTTGGAATACCCGCAACTTTTGACCAGTTAAAGCCATAATTGTTGACCAGTCAAAGACGCAATATTTGGCCAGTCAAAGTCGATCTTGACCGAATGAAAGACTAGGATTACTTCTCTATTTCTCACACATTTAGCATTTCTCAAATGAACATCTCCCTATATATATATATATATATATATATATATATATATATATATATATATATATATATATATATATATAGGGATATAGTGGAAGGATATTTTGCAACCCTTAAAAATGTTGCAACCCACATCTTAACCGTTAGATTCATGATCGAAGGTTATTTTATTTTTATTTTTATTTTTTTTAATTAAAAATATTGGGCCCCATATCTATTGTAACCGCCGATCATGAATCTGACGGTTAAGATGTGGGTTGCAAGGTTTGCAACCTTTTTAAGGGTTGCAAATTAAACAACCCCTAGGGAGATATATATATATATATATATATATATATATATATATATATATATATATATATATATATATATATATATGGAGAGGTTTATTTGAGAAATGCTAAATGTATGAGAAATAGAAAAATGATCCTAGTCTTTTATCTGGTCAACATTTGTGGCTTTGACCGTGAAGCACCGGATAATTTCTTGTGTGGTCTGTAGAAGATAGAGAGGTAGTTTAGTAAAATACGCGGGATGAGTTCATATGTGAACCTATGTGATTCATATATGAACTATACGTTCATATGTGAATCAGTTAATTAGTTCATATGTGAATTTGTTAATTAGTTCAACTGATTCACATATGAACCTACAATTAATTAGTTCATATATGAATCACAAAGGTTCATATATGAATCAGTTAAAAGAGTTCATATGTGAATTGCACTGGTTCATATATGAATCACAAAGGTTCATATATGAATCAGTTAAAAGAGCTCATATGTGAATTGCACTGGTTCACATATGAATATATAGTTCATATGTGAATCATACAAGTTCATATATGAACTCGTCCCGTGTATTTGTAAAAATTACGAAACTGTTCTTCTATTTTTGGAATAGCTGCAACTTTTGACCGGTCAAAGCTGCAATTGTTGACCAGTCAAATCCGATCTTGACCATATGAAAGGCTATGACTATGATTACTTCTCTATTTCTCATACATTTACCATTTCTCAAAGGAACCTAAGGCTATAGATATAATTATATATAGGAGGGTAATCAAATGAGAATAAAAAAAAGTTTGTGAACCGTGAAAACCGATCTAAGCCATTTGTTGTTATTAATCTATGAATATTAAACACAATGGAAATTTTGAAATAATTTACAACTTCATGATTTATTATGTATTAAAATGAAAAGTAGAAGGGTATTCATGGGCTTTCAATTCATCCCCCCGCCCCTTCTTCATCGTCCCCATCTTCAATTAGGCTTTTTTTTCTAACCCTTTTCCTCCAAATTCTACGAAGACTCTCCACCACCACCACCACTACCTACACCACCACTACCAGTGATTATCCCCTAGATTAGAACGTCCTTCGACGCCGTTCGAGGCCAAAAATCACAAACCCTCCCTGGTGGTGACAGAACAAATCGAGGTGGCGGCGTTGCGATCATCGTTGGTGTTGATGAGACCGGCGAAGGAACCATGAACCTCGCTGCTGACTCTGGATCGAAGGTCCATAATGTGAGTTGTCAATGCGGGTGAGGGAATCGGCGGCGGAACAAATCGAGGAGCGGCAGAGAGATTGGGCATACTCGCGTCCTGTTGTTATTCTAGACCTAATTTGGAACCTTGCGTTCATCGTCATCGACGCTGCCGTCAGTTTCTCTCTCCTGACAAACCCTTTCTCTTTGATAATACTCCTTGGTCTCTTGGTGGCGAGGGTCTTCCTCTACCTGTTCCGCCCCTCTGATCCGTCTTTGGTGGTTTTTGGTCGTACGATCTCCAAGAGGGAATTACGATTGTTTGTGTTCATGGTGCATTCAAGACGTTGGAGGATCTGTTTCTTGATGGACTGGTGCTTCCACCGGATTCTACCCATTCCTCAGTGAAAGTCGACGTACATGATCTAACGTTTGTATAATCAAAATCAACTTTGTGGATGTGGGAAATTTTATTTGATTTCATGTGGTGAAATAGATTATAGATGAAAATTGTTTTTTATTTCATGAGGTGAAATTAACATATATTATGTTTGAATTTCATGAGGTGAAATATCATATTTATGAAAATTCTGTTTTTTAGTATATGTTTCATCTGGTGAAAGAATATTATGTGTTTCATGAGGTGAAATAATAGTATGTATTTCATATGGTGAACCTTTATTACAAAATGACGATTATACCCTTTTCATATGGTTGAACAACTTTTAATTAAAACCATAGGATCAAAACAAATTATGGCTTAGATCGGTTCTCAAGATTCTCAACCTTTTTTTGGTTCTCACTTGATTTAACCCCTATATATATAGGCGAAGGATCGTGTGAGAAGTTGAGGTTAATGTGAGAAGCGTGAGAAATGGATTTGGATCGTTGATCACTTTTAATCTCCTGCCCTCCCATGAATTGCGCCTTAGAAGGGAATTGATCCGGTACAACTCGGCGCATTTCATCCTAATGTGCATCTATTTCCCATCCAATGGTTGATAACCACTTCTCACGTTTCTCACGTTAACTTCAACTTCTCACAGGAACCCAACCCTATATATATATATATATATATATATAGAGAGAGAGAGAGGTAGGTTATTATGCAATCCTTTTACATGGTGCAACCCATGCAATCCCTCTATCAACCACTTATTTTATTTTCAACTTTTTTATTTTTTTCTTAATTACAAAATTGAAAAATAAAATGGGTGGTGGATAGAGGGGTTGCATGAGTTGCATCATGTAGAGGGGATGCATTTGATGCCCCTCTCTTTCTCTCTCTCTCTCTCTCTCTCTCTATATATATATATATAATGAACCTATCAATATATATATATATGTGTGTGTGTGTGTGTGTTTAATTGCAAACTTAAGTTTCGTAGTGAACCTGGGGGACAAAGGAAAGTGTGCCATGTGTCCTAGACATTCTCAAGATATTTATCATGAAGGGTGTATCATTTATCCTGAATGTTATAAAAAATCATATTCTCTATTCATGACGAATGAGGTTCATTATTTTGATGAATGAGAATAGATGGGTACACGTGTTGCGCTCTCCTATGTTCCCCAGTTTACAACGGAAGACAAATTTGCAACTGAACTCCCCCCCCCCCTCTCTCTCTATATATATATGTATATATATATATATACATATTAAATAAAAATCGTCTAAAAGTTTGAAACCCTAAAACAATTTTTATATGTTGTTTCAGAGATGAAACAACACATGTGAACATGCGATGTTGATACAGTGTTGTTTCATAAATGAAACGTCAAAGAATGTTTTGCATGTGGAAAAAAAAACACAACAAAAAAACGTTTATACACGAAGCACACTCATACTCACACACAAAATGAGAATATGTGAAACAATATGAATCATATATAGCTTAAAAATCAAACTCATTGGATGATTTTGGTTGATTTTACGGGTTTGGTTTCAGATGTATGGTTTCACCTACGAAACAATACATGAAATTGATTTTTACGGTTTCTAACTTTTAATGGGTTCCTTTTGTGGTGGGTGGGTGTAACAACCGTGCTCTTCCTAAGAAAGGTAGACCTCATTTAATTCATACCAATAGTTAAATTTGTTGTCATATTTATGTTGTTAAATTTTCACTAAACCATCAAACCTTGCATGCGATCGCATAAGAGAAAAGAAAGTTCGGAGTGTCGGTACCCCTTGTGCGAGAGTGACAATGACTGTGCCAATGGGCACTGTCATCGGTCACAATCGCTAGGAGGGGGAGGCCACGGTACGCCTCTGGCGATAGTGATCGCGATTGTGCCATTGGGCACTTTCGTGTGTCACAATCGTGTGGCACATACCCTAGGTGGGGGGAAGATCGTGAGAGAGCCGGCAATAGTCCCATTAGGCACAGTCGTCGGGCACAATCGCCCGACGGGTCTGTGGGTATAAAACCCCACTTCAACCGATTTTCACCTCATTTCTTCCTTCTAAATCAGTTGGAACCCGATTAGAGCTTTAAGCGAAATTTCACCCTTCAACCCTAATTTCATTTATTACTAGCCTTTTGGGTTGGTGAATCTTTGGTAGAGCATTCAAGACCTCATTTAAAGCGTGTTAGTGATAAGATCCAAGCCCTCAACCTCAATTCCTCATCGTCTCAACTTTTCTAGGGTTTGATAACTTTTCTAGGGTTTTAATCAAAGCCTAGATTGTGAGTTCCTAAACCCTTTTGTAAAACTAGATACATGTTATTAAATGTTCCTCATTTTCATCTCTATATATTTTTATGAAAATCCTTTGTGCTTGATAAATGTGTATATATTTCCCTACTTCCAAGGATACATGGGTTTTTGGAGGAAATGCTCTAGTTGATAACAAGAACACTTATTTGTGTAATACTCATTGGTATTTGATCTTCTCTAAGGAATATTCTATGTATTAGGGTTTAGACCCTACTTGGGGTTTTTGCACTAGAAATTACTTAATTGTTCATGAATAGTCTTAATAATGATTATTGTGCCTTTAAGTAATTAAAATGTAACTTTCTAGCTTGGACATCTATTGTGTGGGAACACATGCCCCTTGTTGGTTAAATTGAGGATATTGTATGATTTCAAGGAATTCTATTATGAAGCATGTGGTAGTTAAACCACCAAATGTCTATGATGGTAAAGAATGTGTTTCACATGGACTAATGTGTCTTTGGCCGAGGTTGGAAAATTGGATGAACCAAATCAAGTAGACACTAGGAGAACATAGTCTTGGGTGCCACCATGTGGGTATGTACCTAGACCTCCGCCATTCGGGGCAATGCCTTAGCTGTATCCCTCGGATGTGTCGGGCCTTTTAGGTGTCACTCTTGGTAGTTGACACTAAGATATATCGTCTATTTGGGTATAACTTGATTGGTGTTATGGGTCCCCATTAACTCCAACTATTGATGAACGAGTTATTCTGCATGTCATTATTGTATTATTCTGCATGTGGCTACTTGTTTAAACTCACTAGGATTTTTGGCCTAACACTTGTTTGGTGTCATCCTGTATCTCAGGTTCTAGCGGCGTCGGGTCGAAGAAGATTTATCCATGTCTAGTATGAGCTTTGGGGAAGGTATGACTTTTGAGGCACCATCACTGGAAGACAATTCTTGGAGTAAAGACGACACCCCTTTTTGTAATCTTATTTCCATTTAGGAATTAGATTAGATGGTTGTCGTTTATTTCTGTTATATTACAAGCTGTAATTAAACAAGTGTTTGTTAATTCCCTTTTTGGGAGGCTCATGCTATGGCATTTTACATACCACATTTCGATTTTTTGAAGTTTTTGTCTATCCCAATTTTTGGGGTGTTACAGTGTACGTGTGTATGTGTGTGTGTATATATATATATATATATATATATATAACTGACTCAAGAGTTCCATTAAGGTGAAAACTAGAACACGCAACAACATGATGAAGTTCTTACTACCGTATGAATTAATCATGTAACAACCCGTTCCATATGGATAGAAAAATAGATCTGTGAGCTTCTTATAAGTTCAAAGTTGTGGGTTTCCGATAACTTCTACAAAGGTTTTAAGTTGGATTAGAAGTTATTGGGCCAACTTGTTCCTTTGGCCCATTAAAAATGGTATCATAGTCGATCCTTGTACCATCGGGATGGTGGTGCAAACCTCATCCAGCATGACAAGTCTCGTGGGGGGATGGTGTTTTTTTAACATCTTAGGCGAATCCTATATCACCGATTACAAGGAGGAAGATTATGGGCAGGCTTAACGTGGACGTCAGGAGTTTAAGTGAGAGAGTTTGTAACTACTCGTCTCACATAGATAGAAAAGTTGTGGGCTTCCAATAACACTTACAAAGGCGTGATTCACACTTTGATCATTTACCGCGTTATTGTTGATGTATATTGTTTCACATTAGGAATCATTACCAACTGTTGACATGATCCGTAATGCCCTAATGCCCAAAGCAATATGTTGCCCCAATAACTTCTAATCCACTTGAAACCATGATGGAAGTTATTGGTAGCCCACAACTTCTATCATGGTTTCAAGTGGATTAGAAGGTACTGGGGCAACATATTGCTTTGGGCTTTAGGGCATTACGGATCATGTCAACAGTTGGTAATGATTCCTAATGTGAAACAATATACATCAACAATAACGCGGTAAGTGATCAAAGTGTGAATCACGCCTATCATAACTTAGCTGGTAATGATTCACAAAGTAAAATAATATAATCACCATTAACGTGGTAAGTGATCTCAGTGTGAATCATAGTTGTCAGCATAAATGTGATTGTGAATCATTACCAATAACTGTTTTTTTTCAAAAAAAATCTTATGATTTTACCACAATAACCGGTTTTATAGGCCAGCGGGATCAATTTCTTCGGTTTCAGTTAGTACAGAGATATATTTGTTCCAGAAAAATGTCCAGATATTTCATCTCTCAAAATATGAAAATTCGTTGAGTTTTTTTTTTTTTTTTTTCCTTCAGACTTCTCTAAAATATAATAATAAAGGTATTAATTATTTCACTTGTTATTTAATAACAATGATACAACAAAAATCCAAACAAAAACCATTAGCATCAATAAGGGGTTGTTTGTTTTTTTTTAAAAACCTCTTAATGGCTCTTAAGTCTGAATCATTCAGACATTTTTACACACAACCTCTTATTAATCATAACTAAAATAAGACTTCAGACATTAGACCTTTTAAAAAACAAACGGCACCTAAGTGTAACTTGACATTGACGTATTTTAACTTGAAGTTATTCATCTAAGAAAAAAATGATAAAAGATTCCAAAATAAAAACTATCCTAAATATACATTGTTTTTTTTTTCTTTTTTGTCTTTCTAAAGATAACATATACCTAACCGATAATGCATGTGGTAGGCTTTATACAAGTGTTTGTGGTGTATTCATAAAATACCAATTATTGGTGTAAATAAACAATAATATGTACCATTTTATCTTATGATATTTATAGTATTTTAAATGTTTTATATTTAATGATAAAAAATTAAAAATGACACATGCAAATCTCTTTGGCAAAGAGTGACATCATTCCCACTTGCTTTTAAACATTTCCATGGTCCCATTAAATAGAAAACTTTTACAAAGGAGAAAAGGGGGGGGGGGGGGGGGGGGGGGGTGGGGGGGGGGGGGGTGACCCAATTTAGTTACTATATTAATACCAAAAAGGCACCAATTACCCTTCATGCTTCATGTTACTCTTAGTGCCAAACTTATTATAATTTTTAAATATGAAAAACATATGATGTAATATATGTACTTTTAAATGGTGAATTTAATGATAAGGTTGATGTTAATTAAGAGGTTGTTTGGTTGGTTTTCCATTTAATTTGTATGGAAAGCTATCTGTGTGAATTGAGAATGTTTTTGTTTGGTAGGATTTTTTTCATAGATGGAAGGAGTATGTTTTTTAATCGGGAGTGATAATTTTGGAAAAGACTTGTTTTCTACATAACCCCCCCCCCCCCCCCCCCCCCCCCCCCCCCCCCAAGAATCTTTGGTGGCGTTTGTTTTTTAAGAACTCTGAAATCTGAAGTCTTATTTCACTTCTGATTAATAAGAGGTGTTGTTGAAGTTTGAAATCTGAATCAATAAGACTATTTGTTTTTGTAATGTCTGGGGGCGTCTTGAGAGTATGAAGAGCATATGAAATGAGGCGGCAATAAAAGGTTTGAAGAAGTTAGATCACCACTTCTGATTTCAGATGTATTTAAGAGTTAAGAACTTCTGAAAACTAGAAAAAAAACAGTCTGAATGTAAAAATGTCTGATCGATTCAGACTTAAGAGTCATTAAGAGGTTTTAAAAAAAACGGCCCCTTACTGAATAAATGTGAGTCTCATTAAGCTCATTAAGCTGCTAACAAACATGCTCTTAGTTGAATTTGAAAAATAAGTTTTTATAACGCAAAAAATTGTTGTAAACTGTTTACAAATTCAATGGCTGATTTATTTCCTTTAATGTATAGGGAATTTATGAAAGGCACAGGTTTCGACGTGTAGCTCAGTTGGTAAAGAGCTAGGACGACTTTGCCCAAATACAAGGCATGTATCTGGTTTGATCTAGGCCCCTTGCTAGCCTCAGTCGTTGAGAGAGCTAAAAATTCCCCCCCCCCCCCCTAAAAACACACACACACATTGGTATCCTTGATTGGTGGGTTCCGTGTGGGATCGGTTGGGATTGCCGGCAATCATCTTTTTACCCAAATTTATGAAAGTCACTTTAACTTTCAGATTTGTGTTATTTACATTAAATTGACCACTATCTTTTTGTTCAAATTTAAACTTAAAAGTTAATAAATGAAAGGTAATACAAAATTCATGGGTAATTTTTGTAATATAAACTTAGTTTTGCTACCAGCTGCCCCTACTAGTCCTTGTTAGGGGTGTGTAGAAATTCAACCGATCCAATTAGAACCGACCAACCATAATTTGATATCCAATTGTAATTGGATCGGATCGGATTGAAAATCTCAACATCCAATTTGGATCGGTCGGTTCTTGGATGGCAGTCCAAAACCGACCGAACCGAACCAACCAACATCCAATTACCCATCCAATTAACCATTCGATTACCATCCAGTTTTCCATCCAACTATCATCCAATTATTTTTTTTGCAATTTTCTTAAATCTAAATTTGTTTTGTGTTGGTTTTTGAATTTTTTGTCTCACTTATGTTGGTTTTAACACAAACTAAAATTAATTAATTAGAACATTGCATTAAATTAACACGTTGGATGGATTCGATCTGATCATCCATTGGATGTCGGATGGATCCAATCCGATCCAATGAATATCCAATGGATATCCAATCTGATCCGATAGATATCCAATAAGAACATCCAATGGATGGAACCGGACCGATCCAATCATCCATTGGATTGGAAAAATCCAACATCCAATGGATGATTGGACCGGTTCGGTTTCCCTCACATCCATTGGATGTCAACCGATGAACACCCCTAGTCCTTGTTATTCATCGTCGACTCGTCCTGTCCCTAACGATCACCTGTTAGAGGTCGTTTAGTAAACGCTTATTCGGTAAAACGATGATAAGGGTGGAGAGGCTTATCTAGTAAATGAGAGTGACGACTTTTACCCAGTAAGCGTTTACCAGATAAATTATTGTATACGATACTATTTTGATAAACCACAATCTTACTCGAAAAAATAAGAAGTAAATTACGTTTTTAGTCCCTGTTGTTTGTTGAAAATTTCTATTTTCATCCTTATGGTTCTAAAATTACAATTTTCATCCCTATGTTTAGTAATTCATTAACTTTTTCGTCCTTATGATTTAAATTTTATTGTTTTTTTCATCCCTATGGTTTACAATTCATTTCTATTTTAGTCCTTCATACTTAAAACTAGTTTTTTACCCTCAGTGATGAAAATAGAAATGAATTGCAAAAACAATAGGGATAAAAACCGAAATTTCAAAACCACAAGGACGAAATCCGCAATTTTTAACAAACTATAGGGACTAAAAATGTAATTTTACTCTAAAATAAGTTAAAGTGTTGACTCTTACCGACGACATTTTTTTCTCTTTTCTTTTTATTTTTGACCACCAAATAACCTTAGTTAATCACATTTACATCATTTGTGGCGAATTTGGTGTAGATATCAATTTGCAACTTTGCCTCATTATATATAATTTATTTTGTATTTGATGATTGAATTCGTTCATTCTAATATGAAAAAAGGGGCAATTTAAATAAGGCCACGTACATTTTTTTTTTCTTTAATTTATATTTTACGAAAAAATTGTTTGAATAAAGAGAGTCAAAAGAAAACCTCAACATGAATTGAAGAAAAGTGGTGGCAATTTACACCACAAAAGCCACCAATAATGTTTGTTAATGTCACAAATGTAACCACTAGGTCTTTGGCCTAGTGGCCAGCTCCCTTCCGTAAAAGCTCCTTCCAGGAGTTCCCATTCAGGGTTCGAATCATGGGGGAGACAGGTTGTCTTTTCCGGTGCGGCCTTATGGAGCTACGAATGTAGAGTCTCCAAAAGGGGACCACGGGGCCATGGGTCCCCGCCAATCAACATTTTTTTAATGTCACAAATGTTATTCTTTCAAAGTTCGGCAATTTGAACAAACAAAGCAAGTGGGTATTTCTTTTTAAATATAAAACAAGAAACTAACGTTAACATATTATCCTAAAGTCATTTTCGTAAATTTTAAACCAAATTATAGTTTCTTACGTCAATTCAATATAACATATTTTATTACCATGACGACCACAAAATCGGGTAAAGTCCTAAAGCGAAAACATTAAATACATAAAATGACGACATTTAACAAAATCCAATTATCTTTTGTTCTTTTTCTCCAACTTCTAATATGAAAACATTAAATACATAAAATGACGACATTTAACAAAATCCAATTATCTTTTGTTCTTTTTCTCCAAGTTCTAATATGTTATTTAGATGACAGCTTGTGCATCAAGACTAATTTCAAAAGTCACTAAAGTTTGTTGGTGATTTTAGTGAAATCATCGATTCATTTTGTGTAATTGGATTCCCAAGATAATAATGGGGTTGGTAGCTAAGCTATAACACGAGTTAGGAGGTGTGGAGTGCACACTCGTGTAAGCTAACTATGACCCGGGATAGTTGGATGGTCACGTTTGGCGGTTTTATTAGTTTTGTAACTGAGACAGTGACTCGGGCGGGTTGTGTCGTTGGTTAACCCGCGTGGCTACCTGTGCCATGCAATAGAAATGGGACGAAATCAGTGACCCGCGCGGGTTGTGCCGCGGGTTAACCCGCGCGGCTACCCACGCGGTTCTCTGTGAAGTGGGGACGAAAACAGTGGCCCGTGCGGGTTGTGCCGCGGGTTAACCCGCGCGGTGCTCTGTGAATTTGTTTTGTAACCGCTCCATTTGACTTCAATTTGTAACCGCCAACATTTATGTCCAACAATCAATCCCATTAAATGGGAAATTATTATCATTAATAATATAGGATCGGTTACGATTCTCTTGGTGTTTAAATAGGATCGATTTCTGCCAGAATCGATACCGGTGAATTAGAGATTATCCTCGAGTGAATTTCGTGATACTCAGGCAGAATATGGTCGAAATATCACTTTAGGAAAGCAAGCTCTCACGCGATCTCAAATTCTTATCCAAGATCCGATCACTCTCTCATCCTTCTCTCCATCGATTTTCTGCACCCCCTCCCCAACAATCTTAAGTGATATTTTCCTGCGTGAGAGAGATGGCGAGTGATCAATCCGTGAGAGACATGACGACCAACTTCACTAAACTGGAGAAGTTTGAAGGCGTCGATTTTCGACGATGGCAGAAGAAGATGCACTTCTTGCTGACAACGTTGAAGGTCGTGTACGTGTTGAGCACGCCGATGTCGGAAGTGATGGAGGACGAGACGTTGGAGATGACCCGGCGTTGCGAAAAATGGGAAAACGACGACTACATATGTCGCGTCTTAAACGGTATGTGTGACTCCCTCTTTGACATTTATCAAAATGTCGAATCTGCTAAAGAGCTATGGGACTCTCTTGAGTCCAAATACATGGCGGATGATGCTTCTTGTAAGAAGTTCCTCGTGAGTAATTTTAATAATTACAAAATGGAGGACTTAAGGCCTGTGATGGAGCAATATAATGAGCTCCTACGCATTTTAGGCCAATATGCTCAACACAATATGAAGATGGACAAATCCATCTACGTATCGATCATAATTGATAAATTGCCTCCCTCGTGGAAAGATTTCAAACATATGTTGAAACACAAGAAGGAAGAGTTGTCTCTTGTATAACTCGGTAGTCACTTGCGCATAGATTCCTCTCTTCGGGCGCAAGAGACTAAGAAACCTAAGATAAAAGAGGTTTATGTCCCTTCGATGAACATGGTGGAAGAGGGAAAATCCAACAATTTCAAGGGAAAACGCATATTCAATGAAGCCAAGAAAGGGCCCAATAAAAAGGTTAAATTAACTTGTTAGACCTGTGGGATGACCGGCCATCTCAAGCGGGATTGTCGGGTTATCAAGAACAAGAATGGAGCAAGCACAAGTGGTGGTGGGCAAGGATCCAAGGATCAACACTAACGACAAGGTCAGTTTATTGACTTTGGTTTTAATTCAAATTTGAATTATGTACCACTAATATCCGAATCATTTTACGTGCAGGATGATGATGATGCTTGGTGGATTGACACGGGTGCCTCGAGTCATATGTGCAAGGATCGACGTTGGTTCACTTCCTTGGAACCAGTTGAAGACGGATTCGTGCTACAAATGGGGAACGAGTCAAATGCTCCCATTCTTGGACGTGGCTTAGTTAGGCTAGAGTTTAGTTCTAGCAAAATTATTGAACTTTTAGACGTTTTGTTTGTACCAAAAATTCGAAAGAATTTGGTTTCCGGTAGTGTCTTGAATAAGTTAGGATATAAGCAAGTTTTTGAGTCCGACAAGTTTATCTTGTCAAAAGGTGGCTCTTTTGTAGGATTTGGTTATTTGAATAATAATATGTTTATGTTGAGTTTGAATAAAAATAAGTTTGTTTCAAATTCTGTTTATATTGCAAATGAGAATTGTGTTGATTATAGTTTATGGCATGCAAGGCTTGGTCATGTTAATTTTAAAAGAATTGTTGAAATGTCAAAAGACGGTCTTATTCCGGCCTTTGATATTAAAACCGAAAAATGTAAAACTTGCATGTTGACAAAGATCACTAGACAACCTTTTTCCTAATGTGAAAAGGGATTTGTCGGTGCTTGAATTAATTCATAGTGATCTTTGTGATTTGCATTCAACTCCATCTTTTGGTAATAAAAAGTATGTCGTTACTTTTATTGACGACGCTTCACGTTTTTGCTATGTATTTTTATTACACTCAAAAGATGAAGCATTGGATAAATTAAAATTTATAAAACGGAGGTTGAATTACAAATAAACGATTTTATTAAATGTTTACGCACCGATCGTGGTGGGGAATATTACGACCCCATGTTTTTTCAATCCGTATGAATCATTCTTGAGACCATAGCGCCTTATACACCACAACAAAATGGTGTGGCGGAACGGAAAAATAGAGTTCTCAAAGAAATGGTGAACTCTATGTTATCCTACTCGGGATTGAGTAATGGATTTTGGGGTGAAACCATGTTAACGGCTTATTATTTATTAAATCGAGTTCCCAATAAAAGGAACAAGATTACCCCATATGAACTTTGGTTCAAGAAAAGGCCTAACTTGAATTATATTCGAGTTCGGGGTTGTCGAGCGGTTGTTCGACTACTCGAACCCAAAAGGAAAACCTTGGGTGAGAAAGGTATTGATTGCATCTTTGTTGGATATGTCGAGCATTCCAAGGCCTATAGGTTCTATGTTATTGAACCTAATGATTTTATAGCGATTCACACCGTCATAGAATCGAGAGATGCTTTATTTGATGAGACTAGATTCTCTTCAATACCTAGGCCAAAGGACATAGTTTCAAGTACTAGTGGAACCAGTGAGGTTGAAGAACAAGCAATTGTTCCAACCGAATCTCCGATGCTTCGAAGGAGCAAAAGAGGAAGGATTGAAAAATCATTTGGTCCTGATTTCAAAGTGTACTTGATAGAGGGATCAAGAGATGAGATTGGGTCACAATTCTCTTACTGTTATAGTATTGAGGAAGATCCAAAATCATTTGATGAGGCTATGAAGTCTCAAGATATTGCTTTCTGGAAAGAAGCAATAAATGATGAGATAGATTCCATCATGGGGAATAATACTTGGGTATTATCGAACTTGCCACCGGGTTGTAAACCTTTGGGATGCAAGTGGATCTTCAAAAGGAAGATGAAAGTTTATGGATCAATCGACAAGTTCAAAGCTCGATTAGTAATCCAAGGCTTTAGGCAACGGGAATGCATCGATTATTTTGATACCTATGCCCCGATTGCAAGGATCTCCACGATTAGATTATTGATAGCCTTAGGTGTTATCCACAATTTAGTGATTCACCAAATGGATGTCAAAACAGCATTCTTGAATGGTGACTTGGAGGAAGAAGTTTACATGAAACAAACGAAAGGTTTTGTTATGCCCGGGATGGAGCATAAGGTATGTAAACTTGTAAAATCATTGTATGGGCTTAAATAAGCACCCAAACAATGGAATCAAAAATTTAATGAGGTTATCTTGTCCAATGATTTTATGTTAAACCAAGCGGACAAGTGTGTATATAGCAAATTTGACACATCCGGTAACGGAGTAATCATTTGCTTATACGTTGATGACATGTTGATCTTTGGCACCGACCAAAATCAAGTTGATAAAATCAAAGAGTTTTTGTCATCAAATTTCTCCATTAAAGATATGGGAGAGGCGGAGGTGATCCTTGGAATAAGGATCAAGCGTGAGAACAAAGGGATTGCAATTACGCAATCTCATTACATTGAGAAAGTATTAAAGAAATTTAATTGCTTTGATTGTTCTCCGGTGAGTACTCCATTTGATCCGAGTGTGAAGCTTATGTCCAATTCGGGTGAAGCGGTATCACAACTCGAGTTTAAAAGGCTATTGGATGCTTGATGTATGCCATGACAAGCACTAGGTCGGATATCGCTTTTGCCGTAGGCAAGTTGAGTAGGTATACTAGCAATCCTAGTACTCATCATTGGCAAGCGGTTAGACGAGTATTTAAATACTTGAAGAAAACCATTGATTACGGTTTGTCATATGTCCGGTTTCCTTCAATATTAGAGGGATATTCGGATGCAAGTTGGATTACCAATTTAGAAGATCGCTCTTCTACGAGTGGTTGGGTGTACTTGCTTGGGGGAGGTGTCATATCATGGGCTTCCAAGAAGAAAACTTGCATCACGAGTTCGACTATGGAGTCGGAATTTGTGGCATTAGCCACTGCCGGTAAAGAGGCGAAGTGGCTAAGGAAATTAGTCCATGAAATTCCGTTATAGCCGAAACCAATATCACCTATTTCTATCCGTTGTGATAGTGCGGCTACCTTGGCTAAAGCTTATAGTCAAGTATATAGTGGCATGTCTAGACACTTAGGTGTTAGACATAGCATGATTCGTGAGCTAATCACGAATGGGGTGATTTCGGTTGAATTTGTTCGGTCGCAACAAAATCTAGTGGACCACTTGACGAAGGGGTTAGCTAGGGACTTGGTTCACAAGTCGGTAATAGGGATGGGATTAAAGTCCATTTAAATCCCTAACGGTGAGATACCCAATTCCCTTCTAATACAACGTTAGAAGTTGAATTCAATGGGAAATCTCACTCTAAGGGATTGGAGCACAAAATAATCATCCCAAGGTATGTACTCGGTACTGCAAGTGAAGGAGGTAATTGTTCTTTTGTAAAAGTGCATATGCAGGTGCATGATGAAAGGAACTACCTATATGAGTACGAAGTGTCGTCGCTTCAAGAAGCTTGGACTTGGCTATATAGTGTCAAGTTTAAACTTTAGAGAATCTTTAAATTCATGTGTATGTTATTTTTATGGTACTCAAATGGGTTGAAGGGTTCAATCCATAGGACATCCGGATTCTCGAGTATTTGAAATGTGTAATATACTAAGATGGAAATTCAATCTTTTAGATATTTTCATTTATGCATTAGTTTGTTTCCTATAATAATTGTTGTTTGTGAATCAAGGATTGCACTAAAATGGGGGAGGAATGTTGGTGATTTTAGTGAAATCATCGGTTCATTTTGTGTAATTGGATTCCCAAGATAATAATGGGGTTGGTAGCTAAGCTATAACACGAGTTAGGAGGTGTGGAGTGCACACTCGTGTAAGCTAACTATGACCCGGGATAGTTGGATGGTCACATTTGGCGGTTTTATCAGTTTTGTAACTGAGACAGTGACACGGGCAGGTTGTGTCGTGGGTTAACCCGCGCAGCTACCCGCGTCGTGCACTAGAAGTGGGACGAAATCAGTGACCCGTGCGGGTTGTGTCGCGGGTTAACCCGCGCGGTTCTCTGTGAAGTGGGGACGAAAACAGTGGCCCATGCGGGTTGTGTCGCGGGTTAACCCGCGCGGTGCTTTGTAAATTTGTTTTGTAACCGCTCCATTTGACTTCAATTTGTAACCGCCAACATTTATGTCCAACAATCAATCCCATTAAATGGGAAATTATTATCATTAATAATATAGGATCGATTACGATTCTCTTGGTGTTTAAATATGATTGATTTCTGCCAGAATCGATACCGGTGAATTTGAGATTATCCTCGAGTGAATTTCGTGATACCCAGGCAGAATAGGGTCGAAATATCACTTAAGGAAAGCGAGCTCTCACGTGATCTCGAATTCTTATCCAATATCCGATCACTCTCTCATCCTTCTCTCCATCGATTTTCTGCACTCCCCTCCCCAACAAAGTTAACAATTTGACAAACCTCCCATCATCTGAAAGAAACTCAATCAAATGATTACTAAAAAGCAAACTTAAGATATTATCAATCGAGTTACCCAAGAATCCATGATTGTTTATGTCTTGGAAAAACTCGATATGGTGTCTACTAAAAAACAAACTCATGATATTATCAATTAAATTGAAGTTTTATTATGTTGTAGGTTGGATTATGAATATGTTGGCATAGTGATATTGGTGGATTGTAACATACCTAATTGATAGACCATGACCAACAAAGATGTAATAAATTGATACATCCATCAAATGACACATACCCATTATGTGTTCCTTTCGCAACAAGGAAAACAAAGTTCAAAATGTAGTCTTAGTTGTGCCAAGTGTCCATTAAAAACCTTATATTGAAGAGCCATGAGCCACATAATCACATTAATCATGTACATGGTAGGTACCTTCCTTTATATTTTTTGGTAGATTTGTTTACCATTTGGCATGCATTATATGATCCAAATTTCCACCAAATTGTTTTATTAATTCTAACACTTGGCGTTTTAGAGACATAGTTGATCATCACGTATGTCACAAGACAAGGACTTCTAGAAACGATGGACTTTCAAACAACAAAAGGGTCAATATCCTTTTTGTTTAAAATTATAAAAAAAAAATTGAAGCTTTTAATGTCACATAAATTATTATATCACATGATTTACCTCTCACATAATACTCTTGAGATGAGACACTGTGGATCGACTCTGACTACAAATCTTTTTGTACAGTAAAAAGATATTATAACTTTATTCCTCAACAAAAATGGTTAATACATAGATTTTTGTTACATCAACTTGCCAAAAGTACAAAAGACAACATCCGTGAACTCGATGAACACGTTATTTATCATTAAACAATTGATACCCAGGGCAAGTTTTTATTATTTTACTTGATACGATCAGAAATAAGAACAAGGGTCATTGGTCTGAGTTATCAGTAGAGGCCAAGGGTTTAAACCTTACCAAGGTGAGAAGTGGAAGTAAGTGTTTGCTATATATACGATCCACATAAGGCAAATCTGGAAACTTCAATCCAACAGATAAGCCGGAGTAACTATGAATTTGAATCAAAATGAACACTGACTGCATTTCAAAACTCGACATCTATGATTCCGATATGAACAACAGGATTTACCAATGCGAGACAAGTGTAATTTAACTGCAAAGAAAAGATACACCATGAACCCATGGCATGATGGCATCACGTATATGAATCTCACCTGAACACTTGTATGTTATTATTACACGCGTAATGTTGTTCATACGCGAATAACTTCTGAAAAAATGAAAGCAAAAAAGACGCCGCTCCACAAAATATGGAAACCCTGCAAATAAGAGATGAGTTATTTCAAATAGCAGTGTTTAAGTGAATGGTGGTTATGGAGCTATGGTTCTGATCTGTACCGGGCTTTTGGGATCTAACAAAACGCAGGATTGGTGACGGGTTCAGGCTGCAGGGCATTCTGCACAAGTTCTGACTGCTCTCTCCCGTGAACGGTGTAGAAACCGGTTGCAGTCGCAGCAGATGGAGCACGGCCTACGTACTTGATATCATCTATTGTACCTCTATCAAGTGCCTTCATGGCAGTGGCAAGGCGTGGGGCAATGTAGCTGTAGGCCCCCATATTCATTGGCTCCTCCTGGCACCAAACAACTTCGGCATCTGAAAGATTACACAAGGAGGGTGGATTGGTCAGTACTCGATTGTTCTTAAACACGACACGACAACACCTAGGCTATGCTTGGATGATAAACAGCCTCTTAAGTTTTCAGGACAACACATCCAAACCAATTGATCTGCAAATGAGACGGCATCAATTCTCACCTTTAGGCATTAGATTATTGGTTTTCCTTCCGGGATTTTAAATGGTAAAAGATATTCCAAAAAAAGAAGATGCACCGTAAAACTGTTTAAATTTAAAAGGCTGGGATGGTTGTCTAGTGGCAATCTTTTGCTGGAACCTCCCATGGAAGTTGAAATGGGATAAAGCACGTATGCTAATAAGGTTTGAACTTACTTGGATAGCGCTTCAGTTCACGCTGGATGAGGTCATATGGGAACGGGCACAGTTGCTCAACACGGCAAATTGCAATATCTTTACCATCAACTGACTTCCTTTTTTCATCAAGTTCGTAATAAACCTGCAAAAGGCAAGTCTCGTTACAGCAACTGGAATAACGAGAGAAAATCTAATGCTGATATTTTATACGGTAACCATCATTTAACG
Organism: Arctium minus; assembly: GCA_954870635.1. Classification (NCBI taxonomy): domain Eukaryota; kingdom Viridiplantae; phylum Streptophyta; class Magnoliopsida; order Asterales; family Asteraceae; genus Arctium; species Arctium minus. The sequence goes on along the minus strand of OX941086.1, from coordinate 93,671,570 downwards.
CTAAATATTTCCATCCGAGCATTGTTTATTTCCAAGATGTTACAAACCTTTCCAGAGCACAGAACTAAACGTCTAATGCCCTCTTCAAGATCCGAATGGTCGTTCTGGTCCTTGATGAGTCGCTTGAATCTGGTCCCTTGTTTGTCAAAACCTGGGTGACCTTGGACATCATCAAACTCGGACAAATTTGACTTGCAGTCTTTGTGACGAAGCAAATTCTTAGGAGCCATTGCAATAAGTGGCTTACGGAACTCCCTATGCAGCTGGAATACGAGCATACGACAACAGAGTGTGAGAAAGTGATGAATTTCATAAATCCTTTCATAAATCTGATACAGATAAACTCACCTGTCGACGCAACACATGGAAATAATTTGCTGGAGTTGTAACGTTGACAACCTGCCAATTGCATGTTTGAATTTGATTGCGTAGTGTAGGTTCCATCTCCGGTATAACAAACGGATTATCATCACTCATCTGCCATCAGATTATACAAAGTACATTGAGTCAATAAAGGGAGAATACAAGCTACAATATTATGTAGTGGTAGAGCTAAAGGCTGATGCACGACGAGCATGAGCATTAGTGGTTGCATTTTTTTCAGTCTAAATATTTACAGTCTAGAACCTCCAACAGGAAAAGGTCCGAAAGAAACCCAAAAGAGTTTCATATTTTGAGTGATCAAGTCCTTGGACATTTTTTTGAACAAATAAATCCTCGCACTTACTGAAAGCAAAGAAAATGAACCTTCTGACCTATAAAACCAGTCATTTTGATAGGTCAAAAGAACCATTTTGTTAGGTCAAATGAACCATCTTGTTCGATTCCAGTAAGTGCATGGATTTATTTGTTCAAAAAAAGTGTCCAAAGACTTGATCACTCAAATTATAAAAGTTCGTTGGGTTTTTTGAGACTTTTCCCTAATAATTTACCCGATTAACCAGTTTCTAGTCATTTTTTAAGGGTCAGTTGGACCATTTTGTTTGATTTCAGTAAATGCAGGGATTTATTTGTTCAAAATAGTATGCAGGGACTTGATCGCTCAACCAGTTAAAAGGAATGAAAGCAAAACTGGGGCAAATCAGATAACATATTGGTAGGCTATTAAATCTCTCTCTCTCTCTCTCTCTCTCTCTATATATATATATATATATATATATATATGTAGGGGCCTAATCAAATGAGACCCTATTAGATTGTGGTAACTATGAGATCCAATCTCATCCAATCATTTTAATTAATTTATTTTTTTAATTAATTAATAGGGGAGGATATATTAGTAATTTGATAAATTAATTAATATAACATTTTTTTTTGTAACTGAAAAAATCAAAGTCTCATCAATCAAATATTACGTTTCCTTTATTATCTCAACAAATTGATTTTGGGATAATATCCATATGGACCATGTGACATTGTGTTACATTGTGATAATATAACATCATTTGAATCTCATGTGCCACGTGATTTGGCATATATCTGATGTATGTGTTACATTGTGATTTGGCATATATCTGATATATGTGTTACATTGTGATTTGGCATATATCTGATATATGTGTTACATTGTGATGTATGTGTTACATTGTGATTTGGCATATATCTGATAATCTAACATCTAAATCTCATATGTACCATGAGACACTGATCACAGTGTATCACCACCTACGGAATTAGCAACAATAATCTCATCATTCTATCATGAAGGATATAAGGTTTTGCAAGATGATCACAGTGTATCCCACCCATTTTTCCTAATTTAGTTGCATTAAATCCGGTAAGCGCTATCACACCCAAAATTATCGGAACACGCCTAAATTAGATCACACTGATTTATAATGTTTTTTGACAATTTTACCCATTTTTCCTAATTTAGTTGCATTAAATCCGTTTTTTTATTATTATTTATATTAGTTATTTTAGACCATTGATTAATTAAATGGATGAATGAGATTGGATCTCATGGTTACCACAAAATACTAGGGTCTCCCATGAAAGGCCCCATATGTATGTATGTATATGAGTTACAGATTTTTTTATGATTCTTGTAGTTTTGAGAAATTCTAAGATATAATTTGCTAAAAGCTACTACGAAGTGGGTGCTAATGACAGGACAAGGCTCCTGTGTTAATGAAGAGATTAATCAGTACTCAGTAGTCAGTCCCGTTCTGGCATCCACAATACAAAGATGGCAGACAGAGAAATATACAAACTATTCCGGTTAGCTGTGGTTAAGCACATGTAATATAGTAGTAGTTCATCATAATGCATATATTGTATCGTTAAGCTCAACATATGTCCACAAATGACTGTATGCAGTGTGAAAAATTCATACAGGTACAGGAGGTTTTCATAGAGAAAACTCCTAGAAAAACCTCTAAGAAGTTCTGGAAAGAGTGATACCTGAAGGAAGCGTTCCAGTCTTGAACTTGAGTGTTCGGGGCCCTGACCATCATAACCATGAGGTAGCAACACAACTAATCCAGTCTGACGCAACCACTTGGCCTCCCCACTGCTCAAGAATTGATCAAATATCACCTGAGCTCCGTTCGAGAAATCACCAAATTGAGCTTCCCATAAAACAAGTGAATTAGGATTTTCCATTGAATATCCCAATTCAAATCCCAGGACACCAAACTCCGAAAGAGAACTGCATTGAAAATTTGAATGTCAGAACTGGAGATTTGAAGAGTAGCTGATTCCGGGAAGACCTCTGGCAGTCTGGCTTGTGCAAAAGTGAGTGAAAAGGAAAAAACCAAGACTAGTAAAAAAAGGCAGCAGAAAAAAGAAAAAAATAATATTCTAATGCATCGTACAAAGGGAGAGTCGGAGAGATATGATCTTTGATTCTATTATGAAAATTTAAGCAATTGACTGCAGTTAACTATAAAAAGAATCCAAGCCGCAAAAGATCACCATCACAACTCCTATGCCTTGTAGCACAATGAGAAATTAATAAAAGAAATATAATCCCATGTTTAAAAAAAAGCTATTATAAACCCACGAAGATAAGGTGCTGGGCAATCAATAGTGGTGCTTATTGCAACTAGCTGTCCTTGACCGCTACACAATTGCGTTATCAATATTTTGGGCTTTCTTTTCTGGCAAATCCATCAGAAAATTGGTGGCCCATAAAGGGAAATTAGAGCATTGATTTGGTGGCCCATAAAAGGAACGTAGAAGTTAGGATATGCTTGTTTGTGTTCGCTGCCCAATATGTCTTCGATGTACCCTTCTTTGTTGTCTTCTTCCTTCTTCATTGTCGTTGTGACTCTTCTTCATCTATCCTCTCTCTAAACAGCAGATGAGCAGAGTGATTCTTCGATTCTTCCTCGATTCTTCTCTTCCTCTCTCTCTCTCTTCATATGTGTGTGTGACTTTACTTTGTGTATTTTCACGATCAATACACGGGTGTATCAAGCAAACAGATTACAATGTTGCTAATAAGGTGTCCTCTTCATTGATTTATGGCTTCCTCAAGAAACAAAAAACTAAAGTGGAAAAATGAAAGAATTGATCCATCCAGCACTCATGCAGGAAGATCAATAAGCAGATAGTACATGATAGCAATCAAACATAATTGTTGCTTAATTATAGGATTTTTTTATATGATAATCTTTCCTTGTATATAGGCATCTCTGTTGTAATTATCACTATGTACATGGGCTATATATTGATCAATTGCTTCCTCACCAAAAGCAAGGTGAGATTTATTCACATTCACATGGTATCAGCAGATTAGGCGCTGAACCCTTCCCTCCTCCACAAATTCTTTTTGCTTTCCTCCCTTTTTTCCTTCTTCCATGGCAGGCGCATGTTCCACTGATCTCCTTCCTTTCTCCACATTGATCACATGACCACCGTTAAATTGTCCTCTACCAATTACCTATTATGGCGAAATCAAGTGGAACCCTTACTATATAGGATTTTTTTTTATATGATAATCTTCCCTTGTATATAGGCATCTTTATTGTAACTATCACTTTGTACATTGGCTATATATTGAATTATTGATCAATCGATTCCTCACCAACAGTAAGGTGAGACTTATTCACATTCACAGTACAGAGTCTCTATAGCACCTTTACCAACATGCACAAGAATCACAATGACCCTCACCAATATAAATCTCATAAGATCACTAGCATGTCTGCATGTATAAATACTCATCATAGACTTGTGGATTACAGCTATTTTGTCTCAGATCATCACCATTATGTAGAACCACTTGAGCACAAAAGAACAAGAAAATGATTTTAACATGAAAGGCACAGCACAATTTCCAGCAACCCATATTGAAAAGGTAAAGTTTTCACGAATGACAATTTTGAGGACTTGAAGAACCAAAATGTTAACCAACTACCCATGTGTTATAAAAAAAATTAAGAAAAACAGTCACTGCTTTGGATTCTGTGTAAAGGAGAAACCCTAAAGGAAGAATATCCACCTCCTGGTGAACAAGAAACTTGTTCACGACTTCATGCAAAGTATGACAAAGCCAAACATCAGGGAAGGACATGGAATAATTACTTAAGATCATAGTAAAGGACAGTTGCCAAGATCTGATGTAGGACATAATACCACTTATTGACAAGCAACCTCACTGCTGCTAAATGTTACTGAAAGGCTAACCGTGTTTCCCATAGATCCCTTGTATACCAGACCTATAGCATATTAGAAACACCATGAACATTAACCCAGTCTCTCTACCCTCCCTATTTGATCCACTAACTAAATCCAATCTTCCAAGGGTGTTTCATAAATCCCATCACCTTCAGGTGCTACACAGACTGTTCAAATTAGGATGCCGCTAGAGTACTAATGTACTATACAATATATACTGGATCTCTAAGGTGGCGTTTGGTTCGCAGAATGTTTTTGGATAGAATGGAATATGTCAAATGAATTTGACTTTGAAGAAATTGAAATGGAATGTTGTCAAGTTTAGCCATTTGTTTGGTTGACAGAATTGGAATGGAATCTGTTAAAAGAATTGGAATATGTCTGTTTGGTTCACATAATGTAGCTTTGAAATTGGAATGAAATGTTGATAAATGACCAAAATACCCTTTTTGATAATTTTAATTTTTTTGAACAAAAAACGTTTTAATAAAATAGCCATTAAAAATACTTTATTTATAACGGTGGTTCAGATTGGTGGTGGTAGGTGATGGTTTAGAACGGTGGTTCAGATGGGTGGTGATTGACGGTGGTTCAGATCGGCGGTGGTCGGCGGTGGTTTAGATCAGCAGTGGTTCAGAACGGCGGTGGTTGGCATTGGTTCAGATCGGCGGTGTCGGCGGTGGTTCAGATCGGCGGTGGTTCAGAACGACGGTGGTCGATGCGGGTTCAGATTAACGGTGGTCGGCGGTGGTTCAGAACGGCGGTGGTCGGCGGTAGTTCAGTACGGCGATGGTCGGCGGTGGTTCAGAACGACGGTGGTCGGCGGCGGTTCAAATCGGCGGTGGTTCAGAATGGCGATGGTCGGCGGTGGTTCAAAACGGTGGTGGTCGACGGTGGTTCAGATCAGCGGTGGTTCACAACGACGATGGTCGATGCTGATTCAGATCAGCGATGGTCGGCGGTGGTTCAGATCGGCGGTGGTCGGCGGTGGTTTAGATCGGCGGTGGTCGAAGGTCGGTGGAGGTCGACGGTGGTTCAAATCGACGGTGGTCGGCTGTGGTTCAGATCGGCGGTGGTTTAGAACAGCGGGGTGGTGGTCAGCGGTAGTTCAGATCGGTGGTGGTCGGTGGTCGGCGGTGTTTCAGTTCGGCGGTGGTCGACGGTGGTTCAGAACGGCAGCGGTCGGTGGTCGGCGGTGGTTGATCGGCGATGGTTCAAAACGGCAGTGGTCAGTGGTCGACGGTGGTTCAGAACGGCAGCGGTCGGTGGTCGGCGGTGGTTGATCGGCGATGGTTCAAAACGGCAGTGGTCAGTGGTCGACGGTGGTTCAAATCGGTGGTGGTTTAGAGAACGAACCGATGGAGACATCTTGTTTTATGTGATTAGGTTATATTGGATTGAGGGCATATGTGGTATTATGAAAAAAAAGAATTCCATTCCATCAAAATACCTTGTAGTTGCTAAGAAATGTTAAATTCTCTCATTTGTGGAATTTGATGGAATTTAGAGATTTCTTCCATGAAAAAGAATGAACCAAACAAAGGAATGGAATTTGGTCAATGGTATTCAACATTCCAATTCCATCATATTCCTGCGAACCAAACGCCACCTAAGGGTAGATCTTCTATCATCCACGTCAATTTGCAGATATGATTCTAGATACAAATGCCAGTAGCTCATTTATTCCAATGACTAGCTATCACCTAAACTTACATACTGATGTGCGGTTTACTCGAGGAGCAAAATATGTCATCCAGAAAAAAAATGCATATAAATTCAAGGACTATTAAGGAGTTCACAGTAGTTAGTTATGTACTTATGTTAGAAGATCACTCCCCCTTCTGATCATGACAAAACATTGGCAACAATAACATAAGCTTCGTGATAGTTATGTTAGAAGATCACTCCCCCTTCTGATCATGACAAAACATTGGCAACAATAAATAACATAAGCTTCGTGATGACGAGTACATGACAAATAAGATAATCACGAATATTTAAGAAATTGTAGGGAATTGTGCATTGATTCATAGAGAGATTTGCATTTACCTGTTGCTTACAGTAAACATTTCCTCGTTTTGATTCATCATTACATGGTCTAGAGGACAGTATCGCTCCCCCGTTTCCTGATCATGAACAACAGAATGCCTGTGACTGAAAGTACCTCTTTCAACATCCTGACCACTCAATCTCACATGATTTCCTTCAACTAGCAATGTTGCAAAAGCAAGGGCTTCTGCAACTGCCCAGTCAACACCCTCCCCAGTCTCAATCATCTTATAACGATCAGCAAATATTTTCTTCACTGCTCTGTGAGGCTTAAAAGTTTCTGGAAGGGTTGTGATCGCCTTCCCAACATTTTTCAAGATCTCTGGTTTGACCCTGCAGAACAGCATAAAATTCTCAAACAGAGGTCAAGCCATGAGATTATCGGTATAAACAATATACAAAAAACTTACCCGGTGTTACGAATACGTGAAAGCTGTTCAGGAGACTTAAATCCAGTCCAGTATGCTGAAAGCCAGTCCCTTTTTAGGGGGACATAATCCTTGCTGGCAAGGAATTCTTCATTAAGGATCGAGGTAACCTTACTTTGTATTCTATCAATATCTTCTTTTGTCGCTTGGCCAGTTTCTAGAAGCTTCTTCTGGTAAATTTCGAGTGATGAGGGGTGATTCCTGATGATCTGTAACACCGCTCAGAAACTTAGAAGCTATACTTACAGCAGTTGGTGAAAACACTAGAAACTAAAGCATCAAGGTGGAAGAAACGGGGTCTAGAAGAAAGATTGACCAAACCAAAGTAAAATGTGACAATAAGAGGACTGACCTTGTACATTTTCGGTTGGGTAAAAGAGGGTTCATCAATTTCATTATGCCCAAATCTGCGATAACAGACAATGTCAACAACAACATCTGAGTGGAATGTCTGGCGCCACTCTGCTGCAAGCTCACAAGCATGAACAACTGCTTCTACATCATCGCCATTGACATGAAAAATGGGAGCATTCAAAGCTTTAGCAACATCCGTACAATACTGTGAAGATCTTCCTGCCTGCGGATCGGTGGTAAAGGCAACTTGATTGTTCACTACAATATGGATGGTCCCACCAGTTGTGTAATTTGGAAGGCCACTCAGATGCAAAGTCTCATAGACTACACCTTGCCCTGCAAAGCTTCCATCCCCATGAATCAGGATACCCATGTTCTTTGTTCTATCCACATCATTCGAGTAATACTGTTTTGCTCTGGTTTTCCCAATCACAACAGGATCTACAGCTTCCAAGTGACTGGGGTTTGCAACCAAAGACAAATGAATTCTTTTTCCACCCCTCGTGGGGCGATCATACGAAGTACCCAAGTGATACTTGACATCACCAGTTCCAGTGTAAAGCCCAACTTCATCCACCGGCTTTGTACCACCACTGAATTCACTGAAAATTTGACGCAGTGGCTTCCGAACAACATTACCTAAGACATTCAATCTTCCTCTGTGTGACATTCCGATCACAATGCTCTCAACACCAAGATCTGCTGAGCGATCAAACATCTCCTTCATGCCTGGGATTAATGTCTCCCCACCTTCAAGTCCAAACCTTTTAGCAGCCGTCCACTTTGTAGCCAAGAAGTTCTCAAACTGAGTACTCCAAATGAGCCTGTCAAGGATAACTTCACGTCTCTCACTATTATATTGTGTCGGAGTTGGAGTCTCAATTCTATCTCTCAACCAATTACATCGTTCACGGTCAGCAATGTGCATGTACTCATAACCAATGCTTCCACTATAAGCTTGTTCAAGCCTGGTCAATATTGATCTAAGAGTTTGCACAGGCCGATTTTCAGACAAAAACCCAGACATCCTCCATACACCAAGGAAAAATTCACGGTCTAAATCAGCTTCGCTGAAACCGTAAAAAGCAGGATCTAAATCATCAGGAATCTCCCTCTTTTCCAGACCCAGTGGATCTATTTTGGCTTTCATGTGACCATACACTTGGTAAGCTCTAACAAGCAACAACAACCGCATGCTCTCTTGAATGGTTTGGCCAGATATTCCAGGGGATGTAGCAGCCTGGCCAACGAAGTTCCTGAAGAAATTATCCCATGACTCATCAACACTGTTTGGATCATCCTCCCAAGCTCTCTGAAGCTCTTCCAGGTAAACGCTACTAGTTCCATCTAAGAAACTATCTGTTAACCTAGAAAGTGGAACAGCTCGAGGGACAGGTGCAGACTGTGCTTTTGATTTAAAAACTGTTGTATGAAAATATCGACTTTCAGAAGGAAGTAAACGCTTCCTTGCTGCATATGATCCACTTTGCGATAAGGTTCTTCTGATCGCAAGCTTTGCAACACTAGATCCAGCCCGAAACCACGTCATCTTTTTCAAATTTCAAGTTCTCTTTTTCTCAAATAATCTCAAATACTGCAAAACAAATACCACACTTTAATCTCCCTGGAAAAATCTCACAAACCCAATAAACAGTCCAAAATGAAAGTTATCAAAATTCATAGTTGTCAATTCATGAAGCATACAATGAGAATATGGTTCATGAATGGAATACTGCTGATTCATAATCCTATTAGAGTATTAAAGAATCACTCTTGAATTAGCAAGTTGAATGGTACTATACCATTCTGTAAGTTCTACCCTATTCCTTCCTTAGTTTCTTTTGTTGTGTGCATTTGTGTTTAGAGTTTTGGCAAAACTTATCAGCATCATACTAATTGGAATGTCTTTGTTGGTTGTATTTAGTAAAGATGCAACGAATTACTAATTGGACATGACAATGCTCTCATGATCACTTTAAGTAATAAAATACTTGCTTTCAGTATACTGTTTTATATTTATATGCAATCACAAAAAATAATTATAGAACAAACAGAAGCCAATCTTAACTCCACCAATGAATTGACAATTATGCATATATTACTTTGATTAAGCATCTATAAAACACTAACAAATGTCAACAACAACAAAAAAAAAAAACAGTAAATGACATGTTCCATTAAAAGAAGCAACAAACTAACAGGAGTATTATTCAATAACAAAAGTTTTATCTAAGCATCTTACAAAGATTCAAGTAACAACAAAACACTCCAGCCACAATACGCTAGATTCTCAGATCAGAAACTAGATCTATAAGTAAAATCATCAGAAAAACCTAAATTTTTAGCTTACAAACTTACTTCCGCATTCAGATTTACGTATCAGAAATTAGTAACTCAAAATTTATGAAATCATGAAACATAACTGCTATGTAAAGGAAAATTGAATCGAACAAGAAAACAATGAAGAAAGAGTAACAAACCCTAGTTTTATGGAAGATGAAAAAGCGCTGTTTTTTTCTCCTTGAATCTAGCAATGGCGATCGGTTTGCGTTGAAAAAGTTCGTTCCATTAAAGCCGCCCCAAAGCAGTATGCGGACACGGCGACTTCGATTCTCTTCTTCCTGAGATATGACCAACAAAAAGTTTATTATAGCCCCCTGTGGTTTAACCTTTTTGCATACGCATCCTTTGTGTTTGTACTTTTTATCTTTTTCTAAACTTTTAAGATGTTTTATTACGTAGATAGGACCGGATAGATGAAAGTAAGGGGGCGTTTGGTTAGCAGAATGTTTTTGGATGGAATAGAATCTGTCAAAGAAATTTGACTTTGAAGAAATTTGAATGAAATGTTGTCAGGTTTGACCACCTGTTTGGTTGACATAATTGGAATGAATCTGTTAAATGAATTAGAATTTATCTGTTTGATTCACAGATTATAGCTTCGGAATTGGAATGGAATTTTGGTAAATGACTAAAATACCCTTTTTGATTATTTTAATTTTTTTAAACAAAAATTACTTTAATGAAATAGTCATTAAATTGTTTAATTTTGAACTAAAATTGTTTTGATTATTTTAGCACACGAATGATGCATAGAGAGAGAGAGAGGAAAGAGGGGGGAGGGGGAGAGAGAGAGGAGAGAGATATGTGTCTGCTGATAATCAATATCAGTAGAGTTTAGTTTAGGGTAAAGGGTAACTTTTGAATTATCAAAATATGAGATTTCATTCCATTGAAATTCTTGGGTTTTATGATAGAATGTTTAAATCCTATATCTATGGAATTTATTGGAATTCCAAGATTTCATCCATTGAAAAACTTAAACCAAACAAGGGAATGGAATCTGGTCAAAGGAATTCAACATTCCAATTCCACCAGATTCCATCACATTCTGCGAACCAAACGCCCCCTAAGATAGAAGATGGGTGAAAAATGGTGGAAAGTGTGACAAAATAAGAGCATTTTGCATCATGTACTTTATGATTTTATTTAACTTAATCGAACAAATAAACGGACATGAACGGTAAACGACAAAATTATTTTGTGTTCATGTTCGTTTGTTAAGAAAATGGGTTAATTTGTGTTAGTTTATATATGTTCATTAAGATGTTAAACAGCTTAGACGAACGTCAATGGACATAAACAAATGAATAGAAAAAAACCACCGTTACTTCTCACGTCATTCTCTCGAAAATTATAAAAAGAAAATTTAATTCATCATCAATGAACTATCTTGCGCAATCACCAATTACCCATAGTAAAAGAACAAAAAGTATTTATTGATGTGATTAAATTATTAAACCATATCATATACTTATTTAATGCTTCAACTATTTTGAAATATAAAATAAAAGGAAAGTTATTCAAACTATAGTATATTTTTATTTATTCAATAATAATATTAATTTATTTAAAGAGTGTTGTTATTCCTACCTCTTTCTCACTCACAAAACCCCCATACCCTCCCTCCCTATCTCACTCACATACCCCTATAAGAGGAGGTATGGATAGAATTCATCTATTTAAATTAATAGTTGTATCATTAATTATATAAATATCTATATTATATTATAAAGCATTTATAAAAAAACTCTTACAAACAATTGTTAAAGCTTAATGTACAACTATTTAATTTTAATTACTTAAAATCTCTTAAAAATAAACATTAAAGCTTTATGTACTACATCTAATGTTATTTATTAATCTTTATCTTTAATCACTTTAACTCACCTAGAATCACTTCCCACTTCAACTCCCCTAAAATCACTTCCCGCATAACTAGATAAAAATCAAATTTTAAGTATAAAAAATCTAAAATCTAAAATCTAACATAATATTTAATGTTTATTTTATAAAAAAAAAGTTATATTATTAAACCTAAAATAAATTACATTATTATTAAACTATCAAAGAAAAAACTCTTAAAAACAAATCATGATGCATGAGCACAAATTTATAAAGATATATGTTTGAATTCATAACTAACGGATAAACATAATCAAAACAGGATAAACATCTCAATTTAAATATAAATTATTTAAAATATATAAGATAATAATTGAATTATAACAAAATACTTAATTTTTTTATATAAAAAGAATTATATTATTAAGCCTAAATTAAACAAATTTATAAAAAAAAAACTATTATCACTCTCTCAAAACCATCCAAACTCGTACTATAAATCGGTAAAAAACAAAAAATAAAAGGAAACAATAAAACCGTGATGTATCTCGTTGTATTGCGCGAGTACGCTTCTAATATTTTATAAACAAACACAAATGCATATAAACAAATATAAATAATTGAACATTGACGACCGGACATACACGAATAAACCGTATGTTCAAACGATGTTGAGGCTCGTCTGTTCCCAGGGTACAACAGCGTAAGCAGTGTGAACTGCCGGATATTACCACTTTGTCTGGAAAATCGCTGATGAAGAAATCGTATGCAGAGAGAATATGTATTGTTTGGTATTGCTCGTATCGAGAAATGAATCAGAACTTCTATTATATACTCGATAAGAAAACCGACACCTTAATATGATATTAATCTGTAATTAAAATAAATTTAATTACCATCACTCATATTAAACTTAACCAACCTGTGCGAGCACAAGATTTCGGAGCGACATTCGTGTCCGCAGGTCGCGCCCATGCACAAGTTCGCCGATTTTAGTCTACGACAGTCGCAATCGGCACTCCCCCTGCGTGCGGGTAGGTGATGAAGTAAAACCAAACAAAGAGCTTGTAAGCTCCTTCCACATCTAAGGTTATAAACCTCATAAAATATTGGTCCTCCTTCCTATGTGGGACAAGTTCCCACACCCACTTGGTTTTGCTAATTTTCATCCCAAACACTCAACTTTGAGCATCGATATCTCATTCACACATATTCCGTTTTGAACATATAATATATCGTTTTGAAGCTTTCATATAGGAGAACACAAACCCACGAAGAGTTAGATATATACTATACATATACATGTATTTATTTGTGTCCAAAGTTAGTAAAAAATCATATTTTTACTAAAATTTTCCAACATCTTATTCGTTCGTTTAGTTAAATGAACCAAAAATCTTATTCATGTTCGTTCATTTATTGAATAAGTGAACTTCCAGCTAAACAATTCACTTAACATTAGGTTTGTTTACTGTTCTAGTTAGAATTGTCTATTTGAGGCAAGAGACTTACGTAAAGGCTTAAATAATGTCATTCGTGGAAAGTTGAAAATTATTTAAGGAGTATTATGTCTAAATTTTTATAAAAAAAATTCAAAATTTGTTGTCATTTTGGAGAGGGATAATCCACTTGTTTATTTTGGGAAAAGGGATTTCAATCGTATATTTGGAGCCTACTAGAAATGGTTATATACAAATCTCCCAAGGTATGTATCATTCATTCTATTCATAAGAAAAAAGGGGAGAAAGAACCGATTATTTGAAGGTATTTAGGGGTTGTTTGTTTACCTCTTAATGGTTCTATTAAGAGACAACCTTTGAATCGCTAAGAAGTAAATCATGTTTGGCAAAAAAAAAGGTTGCCTCTTAATGGTTTCAAAATCCTCTTAATGATTTTGTACCATGACCCTCCCTTAACCATTAAGAGCCTTGATTTCATTATGAACAGTTAATAAACAACCATATTTCATTTTACACTATATCATAAAAACCTCTTAATCATTCAGACCACTTAATCATTCTGCACTAAACCATTCAGCAACTGTCAATCAGCCCCTTTGTGTTATTTAGAATAAAAAAAGGACATGTGCATTCTATAAGTTTATTTTTGTCATCAAAGTATGGTATAAGTATCCCTCTAATCTCGTTTCTTTGTAGTTGGAAAACATTATCAAGTCGAAACCACGAAGTATAAATTGTAATTTTTAAACTATAGGAATGAGAATCAATGTTTTCACTAAACTATATGGATGAAAAATGTAATTACTATATTCATATAGAATAAAATACATTTCTGGTCCATGTGTTTTTTCGATTTTTTCGGTTGTAATCCCTACAATTTATTTATTCCAATTTTGCATTATGGTTTGCATTTTCACTCAGATTTGGTCCCTCTCTTTAGGGAGGATATTTTAGTCTTTTTTCCCTATTTTCCGTTGTACAAGCTATCGAAAGGAATAAGACATGGAAGGGACCAAAACCAAGCAAAGATACATACTATAAGGTGTCGTTTGTTTTTTAAGAGGTCTAAAGTCTAAAGTCTTATTTTAGTTATGATTAATAAGAAGTGGTGTGTAAAAAGGTCTGAATGATTCAGACTTAAGAGTCATTAAGAGGTTTTTTTTAAAACAAACAACCCCTAAGTGTTTTCCTGAAATAAACGAATTGTGGGAACTAAAACAAAGAAAACCCAAGGACCATAGAGACCAAATATGTGATTTACTCTATAGCTTGCAATAATTTAAATATGACAACATGACATATTCCACTTCGTCTGGAGCTTCTTTCATCGGCCATTTTTTTGGAGGGGGGAGGGAACCAAGTCTTTCGAACCAAACACAATATTCGAACCAAACACAATACATGTCTTCCAAATAAAAAAAAGGGGAATAAATATGGAGTGCAACTTGTAGAACACATGTAACACATACGTGGGTGATCATAAGCCATTAGATTTAGGCTATGTTTTGCAAACTAGTTGATAAGTTGGCTACTATGTAACACACTAAGGGGTTGTTTGTTTTTTTAAGAAAACCTCTTAATGGCTCTTAAGTCTGAATCGTTCAGACGTTTTTACACACCACCTCTTATTAATTATAACTAAAATAAGACTTCAGACTTTAGACCTCTTAAAAAACAAACGGCACCTAAATGTTGGAAAAAACGATTAATTTGAAAATTTTAGTAAACACTAAAATTACTCCAAATTCATCCTTAGAGATGATTCTTGAATTACTTACAAGGCAAAATCAAATATAAAAGTCAACAACATATGTATCGATCATTACATAATGACTAGGTTAGGAACGGGTATTACTAAAACCAAAATACAGTGTATCTAACGGGCTCTAAACTCTTCTCGAGTGTCACTACCCACAACACTCCTCAACTCTTCTCCCCCTTCATTTATAGATGTTTCTTCCCCTTGTTGAATGAAACCTACACAAAGTCACAAAGATATGTCAAAACATTGTTTTTTTTTTTCAAAACTTCTTTGAGATTTTCCCTACATCAACCAAAAAATAACTCGATCTCTATCTCAAACTTAAACTTTCATGATTCATAGTGATCACAAACTCTATATCTGTATGTGTATGCAAATTAATTTTTGCTTATTTCGTAAATTAATAGCGATCACAATTTCAGTCTTTCTTTATTTTGAATTATATGATATTAATATAGGACCTCTATTTCATTAATGAACCTTATTTCTTAAATGAAATTTGGTTCATTGAATATATTTATTTCATATATGAATTCTCCCAAGTTTATGGAATAGGTTCCATATACGAAATTTGTTGCATATATGAAACAGGTTCATGATTTGTAACTGAATTACATTTCACTTGTGAAACATATTTCATAAATGAAATATAACTCAATCAATAACTATGTTATATATAAAAATCGTTAATGGAATTTATACCATTTTCGATTTTGATCATATAAACCCTACTTGTTCATAATTGATAGTAAATAGATTATTTTCATCACATGAACACTAGATCTCTATCTCACTTATAAAATCTATTTCATAAATGAAATATAAAACAATCAATGGCGCTATATATGAAAAATGTTCATGGAATACAGTAGCATAATTCATGATATTCATATTCGACGGTGGTTTCTAAAAAGAAGCATAATTCTAGTGGATATAACATTAGTCTAATTCACAAAAGCTGGAATATTAAACTATTTATTACATATGTAGTCTAAAAAAATATATTATCAAAACATATTCATATAGTTAATTTCTACATTTACAATACTGTCTTTTGTCTATAACACAGATAAAACCTATTCCATTTTCATTTTTCATCATATAAACCCTAATTTATGACATATTGAACTTCATCTTTGAGCCTCAAATTACTTCATCTTCTTTTCTTGCTTGTTTTGTTGTTATTTTTCTTTCTTTTTCACTACTTCGTCTTCATTGAGTAACGCAGGTGAACCGGTCGTGTTCTTGAACTTGGAGAATAATTGTATCTTCATCAATCTTTCACTGCTCTTTCGACCTAGTTAAATCACAAATAAAATGAGATTTCCCTGATGAAATTTCAAGAAATAAAACATATAATTGATACCTCGATTGAAATCCTCCATTTTCGAAGTGTGATCTAAAAAAATCGATTATTCTTAACCATATTTCTGGGTATAGATGAACAAATAAGGGCGAGTGCATTTCGGGAAGGTTTTGATTCTTTCGATTCTATTTTTGGTTTTTTACTAATGGGAATAGTTATTAAAAAAACAATGAACTTTCCTATTTTTAATGGTAATTTTTTTTAATGAATAAACCATTAAATTTTCTCCATTTTGAATTATTAGGTCCCATAACAAAAAAAAGTTTGAATGATTAGGTCCCTCAACAGTTTTTTTGAATAATTAAATTCCTAAACGCAGCCGCAATTTTTGATCAGTCAAAGTCGCAATCCTTGACAGTCAAATCCGATATTGACCGTATGAAGGGCTAGGACTACTTCTAATATATTTAGCACTTCTCATTTGAACCTATAACTATATATATATATATAGGGGCGTAATCAAATGAGAACTTGGTAGTTTGTGGTAACTGTGAGATCCAATATGAGTCACTCATTTAAAATAATTAATTTTATTTTTAAAATAAAGTAAAAGGATAATAAGGTAATTTGATAATTTAGATTTTTTATAACAAATTAAACCCTAAATTGACTCATTCAATTAATTCAATTTACCCTAATTAAGAGCCAAAATGTACATGCCTTTTTGCATCTCTCTCTCTTCTCAAGCACTTTCTTCTCCAGAATGTTCACGCCTCTGCATCTCTCTCTTCTCAATCGCATCTCTTATTCAGATTAGGACTAGGGTAAATATAGCCGACAATGGTGGTGGATGAAGAACCCTAAGCGAGTAGACGGTGTTTTTTTCTTCTTCTTGATTTGGCACCTTTTTCGTTCTGATATCTAAAAATTGAGTGTCTACAACCCAAAATCAAACCACAAACATTAGATATCTGATATATCTTAGATGAAATAGAAGGGAAAGGGGAAGGAGAAGAGGGTTTGTTCGTCGCAGATCTCATCACAAGATTTCTATTGCTTTCTCTCCATTTGGACTTACGACGATGGAACAATAGAGGAAGGGGGTTGGGATTCGTCGGAGAAGGGGATGGTGGTGGAATCACATGAGACGGACGGGGAGTTTGCCGGCGGAGGTTTGGGTCACACTTCAAGGTTCCAGGTTTTAGGTTTTACATTCTATAAAGTAATTATTTTTACCCTTCATTATCTAGAAAGGGATGGAAGTTTGGTTCTTGGTTAGCAATAACATAGATTTCTTTGGCACTGTAAAACAATGATCCTGTTTAGTTAGATGTTGCAACTTTTCATTTTTCATGAGAGTTGTATTGCTTAAGATTTTTTGCAGCTTCTAGAGATGTTATGGCTACCCCAATTTTTATTTTTATATTTGTTGGTTGTTAGATTGCATCTTGTTATGTAATATGACACTTGGGAGTTATGTTCATAGTTATATCATGGTGGGTATCACAGTCGTATCATAGTGGGGATCATAGGACACTTGGGAGTTCTGTTCACAGTGGTATCATAGTGGATATCACAAAGCATAATGGGTATCACAGTGGATCTTGTATGTATTTTGTGTATCACATTGTCTTTTTCATCTCAAAATCTTTCTTTTTCTTTAAATATAGATGGGGTATCACAGTGGGTATCACAATGATATCATAGTGGTTATGTGTGATTTAAAACCCAAATCAGACCTGGTCTTAACCCATACTCAAAATGATATCACAGTGGTATCACAGTGAATTTGTGTGTTATTGTTTAGAAGTTTTTGGGCATCACAGTGGGTATCACAATGTTACTGTTTAGAAGTTTTTGGGTATCACGGTGGTATCACAATGCTTTTCTTGGTATTACAGGAGGCCGGAGGCCTGAGAGATGAGAGAGGAGAGACATGAGAGAGGTGAGAGGAGAGATAATGTTTTTAAAATACCCAAATTGCCCAAAAATTTAAATTTCAAATAAAATTACCAAAATTAATAATTTCCTAATTTATTCCTTAATATGTGGCTCACATTGGATCTCACAGTTATCACAAACAACCGAGTTCTCCCTTGAAAGGCCCCCTATATATATATATATAGGGTGGTTTATTTTGCAACCCAGTAAAAGGTTACAACCTCGTGCAACCCTCATCTAAACCATTCATTTAGGCCATTCATTATGTAGACACTGAATGATTGCATGTTTCATGCAATAATCTTACTTGCAATGCATACACTAACATGGAATGCATATTGTTTCAAGAAAGTACCAGCTTTATCTAATACATCGCATGAACCGTTATGTGCATCGACATCTGCTGCAGAAATTCGACGAAATTCGGTAAATTCATTTAGAGAATCATTGATAATCCAAATGCAATGGGCTAAATGAATGGTTTAGATGATGTTGAGTTGCAAAATAACTGTGACATATATATATATATATATATATATATATATATATAGAGAGAGAGAGAGAGAGGGTTAGGTTCAGGGGAAAACCTCAAAAAAAAGGAAAATTGAGGAACACCCTGATGGCCCTTCATACCAATGATCACCATAATATATTACCAAAAGAGAATGAACAACATTTGTTCCCAATATTAAAGGTAAAACCTTTCCTGTCCAAAAAAGATACAAAAATCAAATTTCTAGAAATAGATAGTACGCAATAACAATCATCAAGTTCTAATAATAATCCGGTCGGTAAAGTTAACAAAAAAGATCTTGCGTCTACATTGGTGGACAACGAATTACCCCAACTACGCGGTTACCCAATTCCCAGAGTGCGGTCAAGCATCGGTCGATGAAACAGTGAAACCTTGTTGATTACAGAATTACCAATGATCAATTCCTAATTTCCATCATCTAATCTTCTCAAGGTTACCACTTAAATTGTTGACGCACCGATTTCATCGGAAGTACAATGAAGCATCCCAACGGTTATTATCCTCAAATCGAATGTCGACACTTATGTTCAAAACTTTTACACCTCAGCCGTGGATATACCACCATAAATTTCCTTCCATATTTTACACCGATGATTCAAAGTTGACACCTATCATGATACTAAATTCCGATAAATAAATCACCATAATTTCCTTATTCTGACAAGTCCAAACACTCTTCTTTTCTTAAGGAATATAATTCATCCTAGATTTCTTGTTTTCATTGAGGCCAGTATGTTCTACGTTGACACTCAACAATAGTAGTGGTCCAGGTCGTCATTGCTCATAATATCAGTAGCCAATGCGTATATGAAAGCATCATCGATGACAGTCTCGTTTCGCTTCAAAATATCGTCTAAGCTATCATATTCAACATATATTTCAAGGTTATCGGGAGATGATAAATTGGTGTTTCTCTAGGAACACGCTCTTCTAATACATCGTCGCGATCCTTAATGATCTCGTGTGGCAAAACGGATGCAACAAGATTTATCCTCCTCTGAGACCTGACTGGTCTTCCTCTTTTCTTGGGAAGAACGATGGACTGGATGGCCGACGATAGCATCCTTTGTATGGTTGGTACAATCGATGTAACATGTTCAAGAGGAACATGACGTCTCACAGGAACGTCTATCCTTGCAGGCACATTTGTAGCAGGTATATGTGATCTCGTGACATTTCCTAAGTCATTAAATGTGTCTGGTAGTTGATTAGCTACATTTTGTAGACTTAGGATTCACTGCACTTCCTTATCACTATGTAGAGTAGGGAGATCCATATGAGACAAAGTGGGTACATGTCATGTTAATTCACGTCATTCCTTATCAACGTTAACATGCAAACCTCCCTCTAACGACGGGAAGATTGTCTCATCAAAGTCACAATCCGCATGTCTAGCGGTGAAGAAAACGCCTGTCAAGGGCTCTAAATAGCGTATTATAGACGGGGATTCATAACCGACGTATATTCCCCGTTGCTTCCGAGGTCCAAATTTCGAACGCTTTTATGGCTCTATTGGAACATTGACTAAGCACCCGAACACACGTAAATATGAGACATCAAACTCATATCCAGTTATTATATGGTACGCAAAAAATTATTGGGTGGCCATGGGCATCAAATGGACCAATACAGTAGTGTGCAATATTGCATAACCCCATGCATAAATGGGAAGTTTGGTGCGCATAACCAAAGTTCTTGCAATTATTTGAAATCGCTTAATAAAAG
This sequence comes from Arctium minus, assembly GCA_954870635.1. NCBI lineage: Eukaryota > Viridiplantae > Streptophyta > Magnoliopsida > Asterales > Asteraceae > Arctium > Arctium minus. The sequence goes on along the minus strand of OX941086.1, from coordinate 93,651,202 downwards.
CTTATGCAAGAACAGTTTAGGTATGAACATACGTGACATGATCTTCAACATCAATTCCCATTATCATTAAAAAGTCATCAAAAGTTTTCGATGTGAATTCTGCGGCATTATAAAGTCTAATAGACTTTGTTGGATAATCCAGATGATGAGCCCTCAACTTAATGATCTGGGCTACGAGTTCATGAAACGTTGCATTTCTTGTGGACAACAATGCTACATGTGACCATCTTGTCGATGCATCAACCAAAACCATGAAATATTAAATAATACGCATGTTGGTTGGACTGGTCCACAAGTGTCTCCTTGAATTCTCTTAAGGAAACGGGAAACCATTTATATAGGTTTTACATAGAGTGGTTTGAGATGTGTCTTTCCAATTGAGCATGCTTGGCATAGGCTTTTCGGATTAATAACGAAATTATTTCCTCCAATAGGATGCCCATGAGACGCATTCATAGTTCAAAACATCATATTTTGACCCGGGTGTCCCGGTCGATCATGCCATAGCATATAAGTGCTTCATCAATCGGTGCTTGATAAATTATTAGATTGGTTTCAATGTTTTGGATTGTGGTAATATACAAACCACTTGAAAGACATCTCAACTTTTCCAATATACGCTTTTGGTCGTATTAATTAGAGGTAATGTAAAGGTATTCATTACCATTTTCTCTAGCAGTTTCAATGTGAAACTTGTTTTCTCGAATATCCTTACGAATGGACTTTGGAGAATATAAGACCTTCGAAATGGTTAAGATAGTACCATTTGACAACATGAATTGGGCTTTACCAAAGTCTTCAATAAGGGTTGACGGGCCTGAAATTGTTGTTAGTGAGGTTACTTTAGGCGTAAAGTTGATAAAATAACTTCTATTTTTACGAAATATTGGGTAGTACCACTAACAAGTAGACAATCAACTGGCCCACAATGCATGCCTAAAAGTAAAAAATAATTTAAAGCTGGTCACACTAATAAAAGATTTTCACAAGGAAATAACTTTAAATTATGTCGAGAAAAAAATATTCAGAAAAAATAAAACCATAATCCCAAAGAGATATCCAATCCAAATGAAAAACATAATCCAAATGGAGCAAATATAATCTATGAGCTAAACAATATCTCAATTACTATAAGATAAACTAACATATATCTATTATTCCATTTGAGCCACAAAATCGGGGGTCTCAAGGAATTCATTCCTGTTTGCGTCGATAACATTTGCTTCGACTTTTCTTCCCTTATGATAGTTTTCAACTTCTTGGGAAGTTGCTTTACAAGTCCGTTGCATATGGTCATAACCACCACATTTATAACATATAGTTTTTTCATTGGCATCATCTCTTGCTTTAGGACTATTGGCCCTATTGTTGTTGTTCTTAACACGAGACTACCTAGGGGCCACAGGTCGTCGGTATGGATGAGTGTCCGAACCTCGCTTGGCATGGCGAGTTTTAGGCTCACCACGATTCACTGGCTTTCAGGATGACTGGACCTTGTCTCGGTTCCCGTATCATGGGCGATGACCACAAATAGTATTGCCATCTTGCATTGGAATTGCCTTTGTCATAGTAGGACGAGAATTGTTATTTCTCATTAAAACGATGCTATTTTTTCTCATCCAATAATAATTGGGTAATGAGCTCAGGGAAAGTCTAAAACTTCGATTGACAATATTGCTTTTGATGCAAGTTGTCAGAGCTAGAAAATGTGGTATATGTCTTATCCAATGAATCATTATCAGTCAAGTTTTCACCACATTAGTGGAGAAGAAAATAGATGCTACACACTTCAGCGTTATTGTAACATCCCGATTTTTCTTTTGGCCGAAAATAGGGTGATTATGCCAGTAGTGCTCCGTGCGGCTCTCCGCGTGGATGAAATCGCGCCAGAAATTGCGCGAGACACTGTTCTTACACGATTCCAGAGGTCGGCGCGGCTCTCTGCACGGGTCTATCCGCGCCACCGCCCGCGCGCGACCCCTGTGTGTTAATAAAAGAAAAAATTGACCTCAACTTCTTTATTTCACCTACTTTTCTCCCAAAACTCTCTCTACTTATCAAACCCTCATAAATTCCGATCTGGAGCATTCAAGTCTCAAATCTCCACATTTATTGAAAGGTTTGGTGTCTCCATCAAGTGTTGGAAGCTAGGAGCTAAAACCCACCATCCCCATTGTTGTCTTCTTCAAGAAAGTGCTAGGGTTTTGGGGTTTTCACCAAAACCCATTGTTGTGAGTCATCCTTACTCTTCTAGAGCTATATACATCTTTTAAAACCTTTCATCTATGTCCATTTATCATTCTCACATCGTTTTAGGTTTATTTGATTATTTAACTATTTAGGTCAAAATTAGGGTTTCATCATTTATGGGATATTTGAAAATATAATGATAATAAATGGTTAGTTACTTGTGAATAACGTTTTCTTGATGTTGTATGAGATTTTGGGAACCTAAATGGATGAGATGGTAAAATGGGTTTTATGATTGGTGAAATAGACTTGATTACTATTTCTACCTTTGTTGGTAATAACGTTATATATGTTGGGAATCTTTGTGGCATGCTCTAGATATGAACACATAAAGCAATTGTGAAATGAGTTCTTATGCAATAAGGTGTGGATTTATCTTGTAATGATAATGTGATCCATGACTCGTATACTTGGGTTTGATGCTAATGGCTAGATAATGCTTTTGCAAAATGTGAATCATTGGAGATGGTGAGGTCCCAACGTAAAGATCTGGATAGGGTTGAACTTGGGATTCTTTGGGCTAAAGACTTGGATAGAGTTGAACCCATATTTACACCGAACTAAAGACTTGGATAGAGTTGATGTTGAAATAGCTAAAGACTTGGACAGAGTTGATGCCTGTAAATGTCCATCTTTGATATGTGTGTCGTATATGTTGTGGCCTACTTTTGTGTTCTGTCACAACTTATGGCGAGACAGGTCTCCTCCATTCTTCATGAGAATATAACACACAATTGAAATTTTGAATAAATGTTCTAACGATGTTGGGATTGTTTGAAATCATATTTATGTATTGTCTTTTATAACCTTGTGCTTACCGGTTGTTCTCAATAGGCTCCAAGCCTAAAACTTTTTCTAAATTGATGTGTATAGCATGTTCCTTTAGCGGTGGGATGGCGAAACCTTGAGTGGAGGGTTGAGTCCCTTTGTAGACAATCTTTTGGGAATATAGCAATTGTTGGGATATAGAGCGTGCATAACACTTGACAATACTTTTGGGAAATGATGGCGACACCCGATCGTAATCTAGCTAGAATGGTTTAGATTAGTAGGTTGTTGACCCTTATTTCCATTATAATTCAAAATTGTAAACGCTTATACTCTCCCCTTTTGGGTGACTTTATTTTATGAACATTTATTTCGCATCGCTATTCCAGGTTTAAATTCCTTTAAAATTATAAACGTCGTATTTCGAAAACTTTAAGTTTTATAATTTACCCAAATATTTAGGGTGTTACGGTTATACTCAATAACGGTAGCAAAGTCATGGAATTGCAAATTTAGCCAATCTTGTCGGGCTTCAGGAAGTCATATGGTCTTTTGATTGTTGAAGCATTTTTTCAAAGAGTCCCATAACATCTTGGGTGAGGTGATTGCTATAAACTCATACTTCATTGTGTCTGACAAGTGACGACAAAATAGTATCATCGCCTTACCATTCATTTCGCGTGTAACTTCAAATTTGTGATCATCCTCGTCATAAATGACATCCACTAGGCCTTGGGCAACTAGATGGTTATGGATATCTTGAGTCCAATCCAAATAGTTCTTGCCAACGACATCCAAGATCTAAGTTTGATCGACATTTTTCTGCAACAGGAGAAAAATAGTGGATTAGTTATCATATAAAACGACATGTTTATATGTTTATGGTTTTTGTTGGTCCTAGAATACTATAACTTACGCAGGATGTGTTTGTTGGGGGGGGGGATTGAATACAAAGTCAACAAATTTTTACTTTTAATTCTATATTTTGTATTAAAACAAAGAATTACAGATTTGTTGAGAAAGCTATGAAGGTAAAGCTTGATCCTAAATAATATGACCAGTGACAAATTTGCTACACTGAAAGAGTGAAGGAAGAAGGTACTCTTTCAGATCTGAAGTACTGAGATACTCCTTCAGATGGTGGCGTCAATTTTGCCTAATAAGTTATCACTAAGAAGTTCTTTTAAAACGGTTGAGTAGCAACAAATGACAAGGGTGACCTTTTATAGCCACCATTGCATTAAATGTTATCTTTCAACTTTAAAATGTGTTTTCATCTGATTTGCTGATCTATGCATGTTTGTACTTTTCAGTTCAACCTTTGTAGTTGATGCAGACACTTGTATACTCATCCCATCCTTTCATATGTAGAGTGAACATTAAAGAAAGTATGACACTAATAAAATAGTGCTTTAGACCTTACTTTGTCTGACATGTTGGGCATGTTCCCATACTAGGATGAGAGTTTGGGAGAGTTAGTGAGCCAAACCTTGCTGAACAAGTTTGCACTCTAAAGTTCGGCTTGTCAGTAGTAGTATTTGTCAGACTACTAGTTGATTTTATCTTGTATTGATCTTCTTTCGGCTAGATGACACACAAATCCACTTTGGTGACAATCTTCACCTCACTTTAACTAGTCTTCAATTTTGTTGAAGGTTTTTTGCTCTTTGGATCAATATAGATAATTGCAAGACTTTTACAAGTAAAAATCCTATCTTTTTCTATTTCAAAATATAAGTTATAGATCGGATTCCATCTATAGAATGTTTATTAAGTAAGTAATCGGATTCTAAAATATTTTAGAATAAAATGTGTGTTCTTGAAACTCAATATGGAATGACCAAAAGGATTAGTCAATCGGATTCTCCAAATTGGATGGAGAATAATCAAATCTAAGACTTGATCTCACACTTTATTTAAGTTATTGATCCGATGAGAACCAAGATCCTAAGCTTTAGTCTTAACAAGTTACTAAGGTTCGAATGATAATCCTTTTGTGTTATATCTGATTGATGTTGTTTATCGGATAAGAGTGTTACAAGACAAAAGATAAGAATTTATTTCTAATATTAGTTGTATTATTACAAATCCATTGGTTGAGACCAACAATTTTGTATTTGTATAAACTATGTTTTGAAATGATTGGCTTGATAAACACCAGCTAGTTTTGCTAGCACAAACTTTAGTTTGAAACGACATTCGAGAAACACAAGTTTTGCTCTAAGGTTGAATGGGTTCTCCTTGATCGATTGACAAGTTGATTGCGAGACACCAATTCAACGAATATACATTACACATTCAGGGAAATTGTTGTTTACTCAACCCCTTTTGGTAGCTCTACTCGAACACAACCAGGAAATACGGTGAGGGTGGTAAGCGCAAAACATTTTAACAACCGACCTCATTAATTAGGATAAGAATTATCCACATATATCTTTCCTGACCATCACATCCAAGTAGGCGAGCCTATTTGGAGTTGATTCATAAATCTTTCCAACTTAAATGTATATATACGATTCCACAAATTTTCATCTCCAAAAAATATATGAAAATGTTCAAGTTTGAAAAATATGCTCTAGTAACAATTAAAGTTTATTGGCTCTCTTTTATGTGACAAATTTAGTAGTCGTTAACAATATCAATAAAGTGTTACCTTTGCCAATATTATGTGATTTAATTCACATAAGTTACTCAATTTATTGACAACAAACATAGGCATGATAAGAGTTTAAAAACAATTATGTCACATAAAGAATATTTTAATGCAAACGGTTTGATTTTTAAAAAACTCTACAAGTTCTTTAAAGGTTGTAACAATCAACTTTATGGTCATTTGCATGTTAAAAAGAATGTTCCGAACAAAATATGATGAAATCTCTTACATATATACTATGTAGAGTATTTTCAGGATACAAGTTATAATTCGTTTTATGTGATAGACATAAGTTCTGAAAATATCATGGTTCATAAAAATATACATCTGAAATATGATATTTCCGCTCATATATACTTGATTAACCATGCAATGTTAATGTGCTTTTTTTTAATAGTAATTTTGTACCTTCAGCCAGGTTGTACGAAAAAGATGATCTACACGAGAAAACGACATTGTATCCCTTTGTCTTTGTGCGAAAAGGTGCCGATAATGTGTTATAGGCAAAATTAGTTGACTAAAGAGAGAGTAAGAGAGCTAATTTATTGAGATATGATATGTGTATACAATGGTGAGGCTTCAATCCCTTGTTTAGTTAAATGGTTGAGCAAAAACATAATGTATGGGGAGTTAGATAACCCTATAACTTATTAGGTACATAAAGTATATCATTATGGTGTTAAATATGACACTCAATACCAATTAATTATGAGTTACAACAATAACGAGATTTTTAAGAGATTTAAATAATGTTTTTATTGCAATTATATTATTAACAAAATATTTGATCTAATTTAAAATTGTAATCATCCTAATTTCTAAAATTATTTTTTTATTTTTTTATCTATGGTATTTTTTTAATCAATGGATTATATAGTCAATTACTCTTTCACATGGGGTACGAATCGAAAAATCAAATATTAGATACAATCTTTTTGTCGACCAAAAAATATTTGAAAAAAACAAATCAAAAAATTGACTAGCACTTAGTAAACCCTCAATAAATATTGGCCTCAAAAAATCGAACGTCGCTTTACAAACAAGTATTGATGTCGGTATCGTGTCGTTACTATTAACAATTAACGTGTGGGCCATCGGGACGAAACGAGTTATCTCCTTTTGTCGATAAATAAATAACCGGTTAAATTTTAGTTATTTTTAAAAAAATGAGTTCTTGTTAAAACATCTTATTTTTTTATGAAAAGTATGAGAAATGTAATTTTAGTTATTTTGATTCACATATTCTGTAAGAATCTAATGAAATTTGAATAGTGAATTTTTTTGAACAAATTTCTTTCCCTCGTTTGGTTCATCATTTTTTAGAAAAAATATTCAAAATCCAATGAATTCCAGAATCATTGACAATAAGGTGATATTTTGATGGAATAAAATGTCCATCATCTACTTTCTACTCGATTTCTACTCTTGATTAATAATTTAAATAACTTTTTTAGAAAAAGTACAATCAAATAAACCATTTCATTTTTTTTTGTGTATTTATGTCCATTATAGAAAAAAATAAATTATTTTGGTCACTTACCAAGATTTCATTCATATTCCAAAGTTATATTTTGTGAACCAAACAAACAAATTTCAATCCCTTAGCAAATTTCATTATAATGTCCGACAACCAAACAAGTGATCAAACCTGATAACATTTCATTTCAATTTCTTCAAAATCAAATTATTTGACATAATTCATTCCATCCAAAAACATTCCAAAAACCAAACACCACCTTATCTATACTATCTATATCTATACTATATTATAAAGCACGGATAAAAAACTCTTAAATACAAATTATTAGGCACAAGGTACCATCATTTTATGCAAGATTTTAAAAATCTCTTAATTTACAAGTATCAAAGTACAAGATACATATTACTACTGCAGACTTTTAACATCCACAAATTTGGTATGTGCAGGACCTTCCTTTTTATGCAGACCTTTCCATATATCACTATTAATATATATATATATATATATATATATATATATATTATAATTTTGTTTTAATTATATTATTAAATACGTAATTGGTTTTTTTTCTAGATGTCATTAAAATATATAAGATAATCATTGAATTCTAACAAAATACTTAATTTTTTATATAAAAATTTATACTATATTATAAAGCACGGATAAAAAACTCTTGAATACAAATTATCAGGCACAAAGTACCATCATTTTATGCAAGATTTTAAAAATATCTTAATTTACAAGTATCAAAGCACAAAATACATATTACCACTGCATACTTCTAACACCCACAAATTTGGTATGTGTAGGACCTTCCTTTTATGCAGACATTTTCATGTATCACTATTAATTAATCTATCTATACTATATTATAAAGCACGGATAAAAAAACTCTTAAATACAAATTATTAAGCACAATGTACCATCATTTTATGCAATATTTTAAAAATCTCTTAATTTACAAGTATCAAAGCATAAGATACATATTACTACTGCAGGCTTCTAACACTCACCAATTTGGTATGTGTAGGACATTCCTTTTATGCAAACATTTCCATGTATCAATATTAATTAATATATTATAATACTATAAATTTGTTTTAATTATATTATTAAATATGTAATTCGTTATTTTTTATAGATGTCATTAAAATATATAAGATAATCATTGAATTCTAACAAAATACTTAATTTTTTTATATAAAAAAATTATATTATTAAGCCTAAATTAAACAAATTTATAAAAAAAACATTATCACTTTCTCAAAACCATCCAAAATCGTGTTGTAAATCAACAAAAAAACAAAAAATAAAATGAAACATTAAAATCGTGATGTATTTCGCTGCATTGCGCGAGTACGCTTCTAGTATTATAAAGTACTGATAAAAAACTCTTAAATACAAATTATTAGGCACAAAGTACCATCATTTTATGCAAGATTTTAAAAATCTCTTAATTTACAAGTATCAAAGCACAAGATACATATTACTACTGCAGGCTTCTAACACCCACCAATTTGGTATGTGCAGGACATTCCTTTTATACAAAACTTTACATGTATCACTATTAATTAATATATTATATTACTATAATTTTGTTTTAATTATATTATTAAATATGTAATTGATTATTTTTTCTAAATGTCATTAAAATATATAAGATAATCATTGAATTATAATAAAATACTTAATTTTTTTATATAAAAAACATTATATTATTAAGCCTAAATTAAACAAATTAAAAAAAAAACATTATCACTTTTCTCAAAACCATCCAAAATCGTACTGTAAATCGACAAAAAAATAAAATAAAACATTAAAATCGTGATGTATCTCGCTGCACGCTTCTAGTATTACATGAAGTGGTACGAACGTGACTCTCTAAACTTACCATCTTCGTAAAATGTAAGATAACATTTAATATAATATAAAGGTATTTTCGTTGAAGTGTTTCAATTTAGGGAAATTGACTCAAATAGCTGTTTTATACTAACAAATTGATCTCTTAGCCATTTATCTCCCATTTTTACCAAAATGTCACTACATCCGCAAAAATTTGTGGACCTAGCTAAAAGACAACAAAGAAACGAATCTGATCAAATTTTCTTATCCTTATTTTTTTATGGACATGGGCATGAAAATTGCGGACGTAGGTCCTCAATTACGAATCTGGGTCTAAAAATTGCAGATATAGTGACTAAGAGACTAATTTAAGAATATAAGGGGTTGTTTGTTTACCTCTTAATAGTTCAATTAATAGATAACATCTGAATCACTAAGAGGTGAATCTTGTTTGCCAAAAAAAATGTCTTTTAATAGTTCTAAAACACTCTGAATGATTTTGTATCATGAGCATCCCTTAACCATTCAGCACCCTGATTTTATTCTGAACAATTACCAAATAACCATATTTTATTTTACACTATATCATAAAACCCCTTAATTATTTTGACCGCTTAACCATTCTACACCAAACCAGTGCCTAACAACCCTAAAATAATTATTTGAGTGAATTTTCATTCAATTTATTGATCGATAAAAAAGATGTTACATGTGGCAATTCCAATGTGACTCGCAAAGTGACAACAGTCAAAAGCTAAAATCTGGTTATCTGGTACAAGTGAAAGAAACCGGCTGCTATTCCATTCCAATTCCATCATCTAATAATTCAAAAATCAAATCAAATCAAATCCCCAATTCAGTCCACATTAGACCTTCATCCATTCTCACCTTTCTACCTATTGCATTTCCCCTTTTCAGGAATGCAACTCCATTGATTTTGCAGAAAATGAGTGATTTGATTTTGTGATCTGAGTTAGATTTTTTCCTTTTTTTGGATTTCAAGTATGATACTGCAGAGTTCTTTCACCTCCTGGATGAAACACTTCATTGATTACATGGGGTAAGTACTCGATTCCTATCGCCTTTTTTTCTTGAGCAATTGGAGGTTCAATTTTCCTTTTTGGTTTCAGTGAATATGGAAATTAGGTTGAATAGATACACATACACCCCTTTTCAGTTTGTTTTAAACAGGGATAATTGTCAAATTCCAAGTTTGTAAAACCCTATTTAACTTATGGAGGAATTGTTCTGCAACCAGATGATTATATTTCATATTTGTAACATAATCCTTATTAGGTTTGATTTTGGAAGTAGATGTGTACACACCTTGTCTCACAAGAAATATAAGTTCTTATTCTCTTGAATAATTTAATAAAAATAGTTGAATATTTATTAGTCATGGATGTAAAAATCCCATATATTTAACTCAAAATTTGAGCTAAAGGACCAAAATACATCACAATATTTTGGTGATAATTGTTCGTTGGGCTTACACAATCCGGCTTTGATTCCATTAGTAATGAGGATTCATGATATTACACATTAATCAATTGAATGGAGATTCAACGACTAAAAGAAAGACCGATTCTTTGGGATCCTTCCTTTCTTCAAATGCAAGGAACAAAGATAGAATCAAACTAATTTTTTTTGTTAACCGCGGATGTTTGTGTCAGCTTGCTTGCACCTTGAGTAATCCCGGGACCCTGGAGAGCATCCAGGAAAATCCCGGTGGCCTTGCTGGACTCGAACCTGTGATCTATGAGGAGAAACCCAGAAGAAATCGAAGAAATTTTTTAGGAAACCTACAAGATCCATTCGTTCTTTTCATTAGAAACTATACGTATGATCACAAAATGTGTTAGGATGTTCTATGGAACTCCATGATAACACGTATTGTTGCATTTGTCTGTTTTTTTTGTTATGCTAAGCTTTCACGACATGTATATTTCCATTTCGCTTTATACTTTTCATACGTGATTAGTTATATACATGTACTCGCACATGTCTTTGTTTCCATCCTAATTTCGTGATCGGTTTTTTGCCATGTGATGCACACTTTTAAGATTCATAATGGTTAGGCATCGTAGGACACTTATAGTTAACTAAATTTTGCATAATTAGTCGCCCTAAAATAGGCTACGGAAAGAAGAAAGATTTGTTATTTAGAACGGCTTGTTATTAAAGTGCGCAAAGTGGAGGGAGATTTACAATACTTCTTGAGATCGTATTCATCCATCATGAAGCTCCTTTGGAACTTTATGGCAAGAAGTTCTTCCATTTTAATCTCAGTACGGAAGTAGCATAATTTCACTCATAAGTTTAGAGGCTTTCTGGTGTTATTTGTTTACACCGTTTAACATTTTCAATTTATGGGTCCTATTTGGTACACGAAAGTTAGCTAAAAGCAACGAACTTGATCAGATTTATTTATTTCATATTATATGTAATCTTGCTGCCTTTACATTGATCATTTTTTAATGAACCTGTTTTGTAACAGAGCAGTGGTTGCTTTGGTTGCTGTTCTAAATCGAGACCAATTACAGCAGTCGATGAGCCATCAAAGGGTCTTAGAATACAAGGCCAGACCGTGAAGAAATCCACTCTTTCTGATGATTTTTGGAGCACAAGCACCTGTGATATTGATTTTAGTGCAGTTCAGTCTCAGAGAAGCTTATCGTCAATCAGTGTCTCAAATGTGAGTCTTAGCCAATCAAGCGGCACCGCCAGTGCTGGAATCCAGTCGGAATTTGTTAACCATGGCAAGTTTTCTTCTTTACAGCTTTAGTTGATTCAATTGACATTTTGTAGGATAAATTCATGTCCAATGTCTTTGGCTGAGGAATTTTATCCATATTTTGTTCATGGTGTTGGTGGAAGAAAGTTGGGTACACTTTGACTTTTGAGGACAAACTTAGGACCATTTTTTGATAAATAACCTAGGACTTTTTATGGTGTGTTTGGTATGCCGACGGAATTGGACGGACGAGAGTGAGGTAGGCGGGTGAAAAAGTCTGCAAGGTTTTAGGGTATTAATTTGACATGGGTAGTTTAGTAATTTACCAATCTTGTCCCATCTCTTGATTGATTTTTGTTCCCACTATTTTGGTGGGACAGAAAAAATGCATTTTTGTCCCACTCAAATCATTGTCCTGTCCCAGTCCAATGTCACACCAAACATGGGACAACATGTTTTTTGTACTGTTGTTTCCTGTCTTGTCTTGCATACTAACACACAATGCACAATTGATATGGTTTACGAGTTCTGCTCTAGACTTTTCTATTTTTATACTTGTCATGGAATTGATTTCGCTATCTACTATCTCTAACAATACTATCGAATATTCGTCAATCTAAAGATGAAAACGAATATCTTTGACCTAGAAAGTCTAAGTGCATCTTGTTTTTTTGGAACTAAGGGAGTACAAGGTTCAATCTGAGAGATTGTGGTTAAAGTATGGCTTCTTTTTTTGGATGCCAATCTTATCTTTATTACAATAACGATTGTAGTTATTTGTGGCATTGTTGAAAGCAGGTTTGCTTCGATGGAATCAATCGAGGATACAGTGGGTTGAAAGTAGAAAGTCGGACAAAGGGAAGGCTCACGAACCAGTTTTAAGGTTACAATTATTTCTTTCTCGTGATCTTTTTCATGTTCTTTTCTGCAATCGTTTTGTTTCTTGAAGACCGTTTAATCATGTAGAGCACATGTTCGACATTGATAACCAAAATTAGGTCGTCCATTTTCCACAATCATAAGTACATAAGGGTTGCGAACCCAAGGTCTTCTTGGAAACGGCCGCTCTGTTTCTTGAGACAGAGGTAAGGTTTGCTTACATCTGACCCCTCCGGGACCCTACCTCTGGTGCGAATGCGATATACTGTTTGGTTTCAAATAATACATAAAGGCTTGTGTTGCATAGAGCTAGGGGGGACCTCGTCCATCAATATAAGTTGGTTTAACCTCCGTGACTCGAACCCTTCATATTTTGGCTTGATTTGGTCAACCATAATAGATAGACCAACGTGCACACCTTTGGAAGTTACATGACAAACACTTCACCCTGGAGATCTTGATTCTTGATTCAATCTATTTTATGTTCGAGTCTATGGTTTTCTCGCTTGACGTTTATGTTATTGGTGTTATTTTGCACTCTTCTTTAACTGATTGATAGCAATGTTCTCTACTCGAATTCTTCGTTTCCTTTACTTTATGCCTAATATCATCGTGCTTTTGAAGCTGGAACGCCACATATGAAAGCTTATTGGGTACCAACAAACGCTTTCCTCAGCCGATTCCTCTCTCTGTAAGTCACTCTGTTCTTTGGTACGCAGACGGGACGGGACCGGACGTGACTGTACCGGATGGGACAGAACTGGACATGTGAGAGTGACATAGACAGGTGAAAGAATTGGGAAAAGATTTAGAGTTTAAACCTACATAGGTAATTTAGTAATTTACCATTTTTGTTCCAATCTCCCTATAATCTTTTGTTTTCCGCGTTTAGCTTTGTTGCCCACTATGCAAGAAACAAGATTATAGGGAAATGGGACAAAACTAGTAAATTTTTAAACTACTCATGTCAGTTTAAACCCTCGAAACCTTCCACAATACTTTCATATACTACCTATGTCACTCTCGCATGTCCTGTTCAATTTTGTCTAGTCCTGTATGCGTACCAAACACATCCCTCTGGGGTTGCTCGTATATGTAAACCACATAGGATGCCATCTAAATCGCCAAAAACGGGCCTTGATCTACAGGAAATGGTTGAATTTCTAGTCGACATATGGGAGCATGAAGGACTGTATGATTAAGATCAAATCATCGCCAACGAGTTCTCTGATTTCCATCTCAACTTCTACGTAAGTCTACAATTTCGTCGTTGAAATCTTGATGTGTATAGCTGACTAAGTATGCAGATCATAGTATCATACCCAACTACTCCATTAATGTTTCATCTTTGCTGTACAAAAATCTTGAACTGTACTATATTCATTCTCATCCAAGAAACTGAAAATAGATAGAAAAATATTTTAACTTGTCAACTTTTCATACTCAAACGGAGATCAAATACGTATCGAGTTTACGTCGTATATGTTTGTATCAAATGGAGGCGCGGGCAAAAATCGAACATATTGGATACGGATCGGAGTGCATGTGTATTTGTTGAATTATTAACGCGATAAGATTAATATATTTTTTCTTTTTAATTCATCACAAGAAAAGGGTTTTATTTTTCTCCGGGTTCGAATCCAGGCACTGCCAAAGCACTTGTGGCCATGGAGGTTCACCTGCGAAAACTCCAAGGCATTCGTGGTCGCCTCCAGATTAATGGTATGTGGTTACCAAAGGGGGGGGGGGGGGGGGGGGGGGGTTAATTGTGCTCTTTGTTTGGATGTGTGTTTAAAAATGATTTGTTTGATATTTAGAAAATCAGAATTAAAAATTAGTTGTAACAAAATAATTGTAGCATGGTGCAACTAAGGCGATTTTACATTTACTCTCAAAAATCGGTTTTGATTTTTAATATCCGAATATGTATGTCCTAAAAGAAATCAGAAGCTTAGAATATGAATGAAATTTGTCGAACACTAAGGGGTTGTTTGTTTTTTGAAAATTACATCTGAATGCCTCTGAAATTTGATTCGGTCAGACATTTGTCATTTCAGACTGTTTGATTTTTTTTTTAAATAAGAGCTGAAAAGCTCTGAAAGTCCTCTGAAATACAAGTGATAATTTAAGCTCTTATAACCTCTTAAAGTCGTACGAGGGATGAAGTTTTTCAAGAATCGAACCATGATAAGCTTCCTACTATTCTCCATTCTCCATCGATTATTTCTGCTTCCTTTTCTGAAGAGAGATGGAGTAGGAGAGAGAGAGAGAGAGAGAGAGGAGTGGGTTTTACCGTTTGAGTTGTTATAAACTGTGAAGGATGAGATGGAGAAAGGGAGTGGGTAGATTCGCCGGAGAAAGGGGAGGGGGGTTGGATTCGCCGGAGAGAAGGGTAGTTTTGCCGGTGAAACGGAAGGGGAGGGAAGGGTTGGATTTGCCGGAGAAAAGAGAGGAGAAGGATAGTTCCACCGGAGAAAGGGGGTGGAAGGGAAGGGAGTTGCAGGATGGATGCTTTTCTTGAAAAGGATGGATGCTTTTCTTGAAGGAATAAACAGTCAAAGCATATCTGACAATGCTTTTATTGAAGATAACAATAAAAAGTACAAATACTCTTTTTCCTATATTTACATAAATTATTTTTTTTATTTCAAAAAAAAGTAAATTGTTTTTTTAATAATATAATTGTTTTAACATTTCTAATAAATAACAAAGAGGTAAAAGAAAAGGATTTTATATTCAATTGTTTTAATAGAAATGGATTTCAGACGTTATAAAAACAAACAGTCTTATTGATTCAGATTTCAGACTTCAGCACCATCTGAAATAAGATTTCAGACTTCAGACCTCTTAAAAAACAAACGCCACCTAAAAAAGTAAATGTCTTTAATAATTAAGTTTGAACGACATCTAATACCTCCTAAGAAACGTAATCCAGTGATCGGTCAAAGGAAATTATGGCCAACAAAAAGGTCCTACACACGACGTTGACTATTCGAGGAACGTTCTAGAACAATTGATCACATTGACGTATTGTAACAAATAACGTTTCTCTCTCTGGCATTTGACCAGCTCCCAAATAAACCAAAGTGGAGGTGGGCATGAAGGGACGATGACATTGATTGACGGTCACATTTTAACTGGTTAAAAGAAAGATAGGTTAAGAACCGGTGATAACCTGTCAGACCCTATGATAACCTGTCAGACCCTATGAACTACGTTTTTTTTAAGAAATGGTCATATATTCGAAATTTTTGAAAAAAAAAGTATCATGTAATGCTCCTCTATTAATCAACAATATTAATACTTCAAAAAATAAAAACCGATCTTTACTGTTCAACGGTATTTTAAAGTTGATGTTTAATATTTACCATAGAACTAATATAACTAGTGTTATACCCGTCCGTTGGTCGGGTACGTGACATGAGTTTAATCTAGATTCAGTTTTTTGATATTACAATTTCAAAAGTTGTGTTTCTTTATTGTATTCTAGTTATGTACCCGCTGCAATGTAACAAGCAGTTGAATGTAAAATTTTACCTTGTCATACGACTGCTACAGTGTTGCTTATTCCTGATACTACTTTATTCTCACCACCAGAAAATACATATTATGTTTGTGGTTTGCAAAATAAACTAACTATAGAAATTATACTCCTAAAGACGATACACGAAAGGATGAAATTCAATTTGTAATATATTCACCAGCACATATAAACAACAAAATTATACAGTCTTATACATCATTACTTAAATCCCATATATACTTTTACATCAATGGAACTATTGCATTTATATTGAATAGGCAAAGTAAAGAAAAAGCCCTATCAATAATTGTTATGGTATGGTATAAAATTACCTAGAAGTGCAAAAATCCTTGGTATTCGTCCGTAACAAATTTCACATGGAATTAATTTGAGATACAATCTGGACCTTGAAATCGTGAAGCGCATCCATAACCGATCCATCAAATTGGGGTGCCACCTGCTCAAAGTCTGATTCCAAGAGGGGGGGGGGATTATATTGTTCAACTTCCACAAAGCACACAACATATGGTGGCTCTTAGTTTGGTGTGCAAGAACCTTCCTCTTTTAGTCAATTACAACATGGCACCATCATCCACCAACAACATGGTCCAAGTTTCTAAAAACCAAATGGTCAAGCTCACATGCATGGCACGCAGCTCAACATTCCACAAGCATGTATATGTTCTAAGTACTCTATTAACAAAATTAATTCATACGAAATATCAATCTGAAAGTTAACAATTTGACAAGTCAAGCTCTTCAAAGAAGTAGTCATTTCTTTTACTTTAATTTATTTAAATATCTGATCGAATATCCAAAATTTCGAAGACATGGTAGAAGGCTACAAGAACTTGTTGGTCCCAAATAGCAGATAGTAAAGAAGAAAAGTATTGTAGAAGGGGGGGTTGAATACAATACACACAGTTTTTCACTTACTTTAATTCTTATTGATTTGAAATCAAGAATTACACATAGAAAACTTTGATTGTTGCGGAAGAGAACATATGAGATATGTTCAAACAATCTTACACATAGAGAATAAAGAACAATTGTAAAACACTTAGAAAACAATTGAACTTCGTAGAGAGAAAGTTGCCAGGCACTTAGAGAACTTGAAGGTAGTAGAGCTGGGTGATCTTGCATGTTGAAGCATCCATCATATTTATAGTGCCTCATGCATTTAATGCATGAGACACCTGTTGAGCAAGGGATGGACACAGGTCTTCAGCAAGGTACAGGATGTACCTTTTGTCTTGAGGTGTTTTGTCTTGAAGTGTTGACCTGCAGGATGGTGTAGACCTTTCCTTAAAATGGTGTAGGAGACAAAGCTTACTTTATCTGATCTTCATATGAGGTCCACGTCAATGCAAGATATCACAAATATACTTTGTTAGAAAAGTACAATGTGAAGAGAGAAATCTTCAGGCCTTGAAGATTAAGAAGTCTTCGGCTCCTGAAGATTGAGAAGTCTTCGGCTTCCGAAGATTGAGAAATCTTCGGCTTCCGAAGAAGTCTTCGGCCGAATAGGTCTTCGGCTCCTGAAGACTGAGAGGTCTTCGGCTCCTGAAGACTGAGATCGGCACCATCCTGGCCAATGGTGTTGATCAAGTAGGCATACTTGGCTTTAGGCTGATGAGTCTATCTTCAATCCGCTTTGAAAGATGTTCTCCTTCTTTGTCTTCTTCGGTTGATCTTCGACTTCACCGAACATTTGTATAGAAACCAAGCTGCTAAAAGAACCTCAAAATATTCTAAGTATGATGATATAAAATGGAAGATCGGGAGGTCATCTTCAAATCTTCAGATGACCCAACAATAACTCTCATTAAATGCTTTTCTGAATTATAAGAACAAAAGAATTGCTTTATTTACTTGGATCCTATGTTCACTAAAGATCTTATTTGTTTAAGGTTTAGGAACAAAGTAGGTAAACCTGAAATGTAAAGCCATCGGTACTTGGGGTGTTTAGATGTGGTTAGGTTACATGTAAGCAAAAAACAAACATGGCCAACATGAATGACAGTTGAAAGTTTTGTATCCTATAGAACACCCAATCTAACACACAATGTTGAAAAGAGTAACTACCTGTGATGGCACAATTTCATGGTAAAATATAGTCATTAAAGTGAAGTGCACTTTGCACATGGTAAAATGAAATGTACATATCTCGAATTGTCTTCTAGTTCTAGTGCTTCCCCTCTCCCAAAATATAAGAGAATTGCCTCCATTGCTGCACTACACTACCCAATGACATGATGCTACAACTTGACATTAGTGCCGCCACCTAAATTATGATCGTTATTTTGGTTTGAAAATATAAATCTATCTAGAATGTGATCAATTTAGAGACACATCTCTCTTTCAAGTCAAAGGGGAGCATTCCAATTTATAGAATAGAATGTGAAAGATGCAGGGCAAGGGTATTCTGAGAAAGAAATTGTTTGTGTTAACTATAAACTTCTATGAGAGAGAAATTACATTCTTAGTTTGATAAACGAATTGTTAATATCCGAATTTTCCTTGAAATACTGCAACATGAAAAACATCTTCAATGTGTTGGGATAACTTGATTAGTAGTTGGTAGATTAAAAATATACCTTGTGGTGAACAATCTATTCCTCGAAAGCACAACCAAGAGGATGTGTGTCACCCAAAATAGCCCATTGTTGAACTAAAAAAAATAAGTTCAAGTATCTGCACGAAATGGAGTTCAAGGGTTCAAAAAGTATAAAAGACAAAACCTATGATATATATCTAAACTTGGAAAATATCTAAACTTGCCAAATGAATGTGATTGAATATCAAAGACAAATACATGCATCTCTAAGAGTAAATGCATCTCTATCAAACCACTCATCGGATTAAATAGCTTGGCAAAATCATGCCTATTCCACAAGAGTCTGGATAAGTTGGTGTGAAGGGAAAAGTATGTCTCCCATTGCAATTTGCAAGGACGGATAAGAAACAAACGAATGCATTAAAATTTTACAATCTAACTTGATGTTAACTGATAGGCATCACTTATCAGGGTTGATTAGTTTGGTTAAATATTATTATAACATCACTTTTACATTACTTAAGAATATTGAGGATTTAAATTCTACAACTTTGTGTTTAGTACTTGATATTTTTATTTAATAAGCCTTTAGAAGATGTGATGCTAGATAACAATTTGTTGTGCATAAAAATAAAAGAAAATATGCAAAGTGACCTTACAATAGAAATTGTGGAAGGAGTAAAGCCTTATCATCAAATCAACTATTACTATATTCATGAGGAAAAGAAAAATAAAACTTTTTGAATGTTCAAATTCCTTAAAATCAACTATTACTTTACAAAGAGGCAGGGGATGCTTCCAAATGAAAATGATCTTAGAGATGTGTGAAAGTTCAAGAGCAGCCTGACCTGAAATTATAGATATGCAACGTATTTCAGCTCGAATGAAAACCATCGAAAGTTCAAAATAATATGCAAGAGAAAGAAAAAAATCTGTGAACTTCAACCGGAAATCAACCAGTATAAGGAAATAAGGAACAACATTTCAAAATCACAATACAAAACCCTAATCCCAAAATAATCTTGAATGAAATCATGATATGAAACACATAAAATTCAATTACATACTCAAAATGTAAACAATAGTATTGATCATGATATAAATCGAGAGGCATAGATAGTACCAGGTAGGCCGTATCAAAAAATCATGAGCCAGTCAAAGTGTAGAGAAAGTCAGATTGCTTTTCACTTGAAACTCAGTCGATTTCAAGCCCTAATCGTGGATTGAAAGATTTTGATTAGCCAACCCTGTTTGGTTTGCAGCGAGGGATTCTAGAATTGAAATGTGTGTGTGTGTGTGTGTGTGAAAACCGAAATACTCAAATCAGATGATGAAATCGAAGGAGAAGACCACCTACCTTGAAGTGGAGAAGACGGATAAGAGGTAACCCAGTTCAAACCTTGAAGATGAACAAAGTTTGGACTCAAATCAGGAACGAAGAAGGACATACAACAATCGAGGCGAGTTTGATTTTGATTTTTGAGTTTTGATTTTGAAGATGTGCATGAATGAGTCTGAACAATCCATCTATTTATAGGGGGAGTTGAAACTCCATAAACATGGACGACTGGAAGTTGACGACAGAGAGTTCGTAGGAGAGAAACCTAGAGAAATCAGGGAATTGAAACTCCATGTCTCCATGAACGTGGGGGAATGGAGGTTGAAGGCAGTCGTCCTGGGAGATAAACCAGGGGAGAGTGGTCCGACTGAATAGGGCTATAGGGGTGGGGGATTAAACTCGTAAGCTGGAGATAGAACACCAGCCTTGAAAATAGGAATTTGAAGGGTCCAGATTAAAAATCAGATAATTTTAAACGGCCCAGATTAATCCAAAATCGGTTAGACTCGGCTCCATCCATATATATATAATTTGTCGATTTAAAAACCCATATACGAAACTGTGATATTTTTCCATTAATCTTTATTAATATTTTTGAATTTTTTCGGTTCTAAAAAACAAAATAATATTATAATTATGACAAGGACACACTAGGGTGCTCAAAAACCCGATCAACCCAACCCAACCCAACCCAACACGAAATAATTCAAACCGAAGCAACCCGATGTCTAATCGAGTTATAAAATCTTCAAACCGTAGGTATTGGGTTGATATCGAGTTATTTTTATTTGAACCCAACCCAATCCGATGAACCCGGTCCTTTTATTTTGTGGATTTAATATGATTATTAAGTCTATATTAATATGTAAATTAGACAATTACACTATTACGTACCCTCTTCTTTTACATATATTTTCAATCTATTATTTATCTCTATATAACTCCTTTGTATATATGTTTAATAAATGTAAACACACACACACATATATATATATATAGGGAAATTCTAAGGCCACCCACGCCAAATTCTATACCCCTCCCCCTCACATCCTTTTTTTTATTTTATTTTAATTCATAGTTACAATTTTGGCCCCTGGACTCTTTTAATTGATTTACTTTATACATTTTTGTTTTACGTTTTACATTTTACATTTACATTATATTAACACATATAATCGTATATTAACTAAAATACGTTAAAATTTTAATTTTTAATTTTAACAAGTTACACCATTATAATCGTCTCGTCAATACCTTCGAAATGAACCCAATATTGAATATTTTTTGATTTAATTATATTATTATATGTCATATATTGTACTTTAGTTAATCGATTTTTTTTTGAAAAAAGAGAAAACGCATTAAATCGAACGTAAGTTTTTAACATAAAGATAATAAACATAATACCTATATTGCGTTTTTTTAATTCCAACAAATTCCAACTTTGATTATTCATTTAAATCAACATAGATACGAGTACGAGTACGCTCTATATGTTCTTCATACATATCTAATCTACGTTTGTATGGGATAATCCAAGACATTGCATCTGGAAGTACATGACGTGTCCAATGATGTATGAGTGTGAGCATTGGGTAATCTCCGTTTAATACCACATTTATGTAATGATTACCATTAACATGCACTATTGCAATTTACTTGTCTTGGGATGATGACGACGGTTGTGTCATGAATGGTAAGTATGTCGCACTGCTTTCCATACTGAGAACATCTAGTATGATTGATTTACGTTATACCTTTTAGTTTTCATATTTTTCATTTTTCATTTTTATTATATTAACACATATAATTGTATATTAATTAAAATACGTTAAAAAATATTTTTTAATTATAACAAGTTACACCATTATAATCGTCTCGTCGATACCTTCGAAATGAGCCCAATATTGAATATTTTTTTATTTGATTATATTATTATATGTCATATATTGTATCTTGGTTAATTGTTTTTTTTTTGAAAAAAGAGAAAATGCATCATATCGAACGTAAGTTTTTAACATAAAGATAATAAACATAATAAATATATTGTGTATTTTTTTTATTCCAACATATTTCAACTTTGCTTATTCATTTAAAACAACATATTCACGAGTACGGGTACGCTCTATATATTCTTCATACACATCTAATCTGCTTTTGTATGTGATAAAAAACTCTTAAATACAAATATCAAAGCACAAGATACATATTACTACTGCAGACTTCTAACACCCACCAATTTGTATCTCGCTGCATTGCACGAGTACAGTTCTACTATTATTAAATATGTAATTGGTTATTTTTTCTAGATGTCATTAAAATATATAAGATAATCATTGAATTCTAATAAAATACTTACTTTTTTATATAAAAAATATTATATTATTAAGCATAAATTAAACAAATTTATTAAAAAAAGATATCACTTTCTCAAAACAATTCAAAATCGTAACAAAAAAAACAAAAAATAAAATGAAACATTAAAATCGTGATGTATCTCGATGCATTTGCGAGTACGCTTCTAATGTGTGTGTGTGTATATATATATATATGTATGTATGTATATTGATTTCCTTAACGTATTTTTTAACATATAATAAAATAATTAAATCCAAAAATATTCAATATTGAACTCATTTCGAAGATGTCGAAGAGATGATTGTAATGGTGTAATTTGTTAAAATTAAAACTTATTTTTTTAACGTATTTTAGTTAATATACGATTATATGTATTAATATGGTGATAGTGTAAAATGAAAATTAGAAAAGTAAAAGGTATAAAGTAAACTAACTAAATAAGTATAGGGGTATAAAATGTAACTATAGATTTGAAAATCAATTAAAAATAGTTTTTGGAAGTTTGTTGTGGTGGTTGTGAGGGGAATAGGGGGTTAGGAGGGGGTATGGGTTTTATAGGGGGGTTAGGGTTAGCAACACCCTATATTTAAGATTTAAGAAGTATGGATAAGTTGTATCAAATGGTTGATGATGACACGACCAACCTCAAGGCCAAGAAAGCGAAAGCATCGGGCTTGGAGACGTCTAAAACGATTGTTGTTGATTGACATATTATCATGTGGTTTAGACATTTTTATATGTAATATCGTAATGTTTTTGATGAAATTACATACTATCATGAATTATCGGTCATTCGATTGTATTTCAAAGAAATGTTTCCCTTATGTTTATATTTCTAAATTTGATTTCATCTTTTTTAAACACAACCCGACCAACCCAATCAACCCGAACGGTTTGGGTTGGGTTGTACTTTTGATTGAGTTGAGTTGTAAAATTTTCAAACCGCCTATATTGGGTTGAGTTGTTAAAAAGCTTTCAACCCGATCAACCCAACCCATGAGCACCCTAGGACACACTACCAAATTTATATTAATACCAAAATCCATCATACACAAATTTAGCAAACTTTTTAATGAACAAAATCATATTGTGGGTTAATTCAAAAATAAAAAATAAAAATAAATCATATTGTGGGTCCATCGATGCTTCAAGAAAGTCATAACATTTATATGTAATAATCTATATATATACTATATTATAAAACAGAGATAAAAAACTCTTAAATATAAATTATTAGACATAAGGTATCATCATTTTATGCAAGATTTTATAAATCTCTTAATTTACAAGTATTAAAGCACAAGATACATATTACTACTGCAGACTTCTAACACCCACCAATTTGGTATGTGCAAGACTTTTCT
Organism: Arctium minus; assembly: GCA_954870635.1. Taxonomy (NCBI): domain Eukaryota; kingdom Viridiplantae; phylum Streptophyta; class Magnoliopsida; order Asterales; family Asteraceae; genus Arctium; species Arctium minus. Next base: position 93,627,455 of record OX941086.1, on the reverse strand, counting down.
TTTATACAGACATTTTCATGTATCACTATTAATTAATATATTATATTACTATAAATTTGTTTTAATTATATTATTAAATATGTAATTGATTATTTTTTCTAGATGTCATTAAAATATATAAGATAATCATTGAATTCTAACAAAATACTTAAATTTTTTATATAAAAAACATTATATTATTAAGCTTAAATTAAACAAATTTATAAAAAAAAAACATTATCACTTTCTCAAAACCATCCATAATCGTACTGTAAAAATAAAATGAAACATTAAAATCGTGATTTATCTCGCTGCATTGCGCGGATACGCTGCCAGTATTGGTTTTAAATTGAAAGTATAAATGAAAACAAATAAAATAATTTGGAAAAAAGGAAGGATACCCACATCATGCGTACAATCTAGGTGTGATGTAGGGATGAGCAAATCGGACCGTTTTCCCGAACCGAATCGGTACCGTACCCATACCATATATTCGGTTCCAACTATTATGAAAAATCGGTATTCGTTATTTCGGTATTCGATACCGGGAATTTTCCGAAAATACCTAAACCGAACCGGGAATTTTAAAGGTTATATTCTTTTAAGCTTCTTTGATTATGCATATTTTTTCCTAATATTATAAAGTTTATATTTTTCTAATCAAATTAAATCATTTCCTAAACAACCCAAACTTTCTCCATAAGCACCTACTCTTCTCCAAAAAAAATTATCATCGTCAAAAAATCGGCCACTACATTCACATCAAAAAACCGCCGGATTCGGGATTTGACACCTCTATGAATCATTATGAATATATTTTGATTTGCGATTGGTTTTGATATATATTTGACACATTTTTTAATTTTTGGTCCTAAGTGGTACTAGTACCGATTTTCCCGTCCCGAAACCGTATCGGTACCGAACCGGTACATACGGTTCGGTATTCAGTACCGGTTTTTAGTCCCAAGTTTTTTCGGTACCAACCGGTTTGGTACCGGTACGGTCCCGATCTCATCCCTACTCGCAACTTATTCGGTCCGCTAAACATGTCTGACTGTTTGGTAGTAGCTTAATGATATAAAAAGTGGCTTATTCAATAAGCTTCTAGGGGGAACTTTACGCAGAAAACAAGTTTTTCCAAACCTGCCCGTCCCAATTAAAAAAGCACGCACCTTCCATCTATGAAAAAACCCTCACAAACAAAAACCTTCCCGACCTATGCAGACAACTTTATCCATACATGATTTAATGGAAAACCAATCAAACAGCCCCTAAGTGTCTTCTTTCCAATTCTACCCTTAATTATAAGACGGACTAATTCATTACACCTCTTAATTAAGGGTAATATTGTCATTTAGTTGATTAAAAAGTGTAACAATTACACATTTCTATAACTATGTGCCTTTTTAGTTGCATACATTTATTTTTGGGTGGAAGGAGTATGTTAGAACCTCCCTTCCTCTGCTTAGGGCCTCGTAATCTAATGGGGTTCCACAGTACTCAAAACATAAAAGAAAAAAAATCAAAAGTAAGAGAATGAGTTAGGATACAAGAGGCATACAGGTTGGAAAACTAATATAGCTTCAGATAAACAAATGCAAGTCTACTTGGACAAACTAATACTTCAACCAGTCCTATTTTGACTCTTGCACTTAGTTGAATACAAGTGTTTGAATATTGCATTAGATATATAAAATGCCCCGGTTTTTCATGAGAAAAAGGGAGAATATCAATATGTGCAACTATACCACTCCGAAACCAACTGTGCTATGTCATGGTGGCTATTTAACTCTTAGGGGTTGTTTACTAAAAATTTACCGGTATCACTTACCTTACGGTCCTTACCTATTGAACATGGAAACTACCTAGAATCTTACCTGGTAAGAGCCATAACAAGGACCTAGAGTCTTACCCGGTAAGTGAGAGAAATGACTCTTACCCGGTTAAGCGCTTACCACGCTTACCAACAATCAATTTTGATGGTCTAGAATGTTATACGATAAAGGTAAGTGAGGTAATTTCCTTGCCATTAAGCGCTTACCCGGTAGGTATTTTGGTAAACGACCCCTTAGTAACAGGAAAGTCATAAAAATGGTGAGGCAAAATCAGCATTTTATTACCATCAAAAGTTTTCATACCATCATTTCAAACTCTTCCCTCACCATATAACAACTCTCTTCCACTCGCCTTACAAGGACCTACTGGACTATTGGCTTTAGATAGTCATCTTCCCCCCTATCCTTCCTTTTCACTCGCTTCCTCCCGTCTTTGAGTCGAGTAGCTCTTCTCAATTGCTCTCAACTGCTTCTCCTTGAAAAGGAAAGGTAGGAACACTTTAACGACGAAATGTACATATGCGCGTGAAGGTGCCGGACAATTTCAGGCTCTTTTTGCCTTCAGTAAAATCAGACAAAACATTGACTAAGTTGATTTAATTCACATGAGAGGGCTTCGGGACAACCATCATTTCAAACTCTTCCCTCACCATATAGCAACTCTTGTTCTAATATCATCACCTGGCCATGAATAGGTTGGTGATAGTAGAGACATAGCTAGTTTAAGGGTCAAGAACTCTAGACCAGGAATTTCAAATTCTTCCTATATTTTTATTGGTCGGGATTCCCTAACAATGGATTAAAGATGACATGCATATACAACAAAATGATGAAATACCAAAAATACCCCTTAATATAACACAAGATTGAGAAAACATGTGGACCATGATCGATTTCATCAATATCTTGTGATGAATGCTAATGGGCACAGAGAGAAATCTGAAAATAAATCTTTCCCAAAAAGAAAATGTTGCATTTTTAGGATAACCCAAAATAGAAAGTGTTGCATTTTTGGGGGACAAATGGAGTATTCTGCAAAAAGAGAGAGAACTTAGAAGTAAGACAACAAATTGCAGTAATATATAAAAGGATACGTGCTGGTAATAGAGTTAGAACACATCCACCTCCACCAGCTCCTGTCAATTTGGAAGTTGGTTTATGCTTCAATGTTGTCTGCAACACCGTTTCAATAGAAGCATGGTTGACCCCCATGCATTGGTGCAAACCTTGATTCATTTCCATGGGGTTGTTGCGCTTTTGTCGGATTATTGTTTTATTGACAATCGATAAGCCATTCCATATTGCTTTAAAGAAAATAGTGATTGGCGATAACTGATGAAATCACAACATAGAAAAAAGGGTAAAAGTAACTTTGATGAGTTTGAACCAATACTTCTATTTCAATATTAAAATTCTGCCAGTGTCTTTTAGCATGTCAAATGTGTTTAGAAGATTTATCCAGAAAATATGATCGCAACATATCGGATGCAAAAGGACAAATCCGTTATCACTACTGACGTGTAGATCGATATGGTTGATACTAGTTGAATCTATTTCATTAAGCTAGTGAGGATGTACATATTTTAAATGAATAGTAGACACTAGTACACTTATAATGATGAAACTTGTCCTCAGTGGCGGACACACATCAGCAAACCCAACAATCATCCACTAATTAAAGTATAAGGGGTTGTTTGTTTACCTCTTAATGGTTTCATTAAGAGGCAACCTCTGAATCGCTAAGAGGTAAATCTTGTTTGGAAAAAAAAAGGGCTGCCTCTTAATGGTTCCAAAAGCCTCTTAATGATTTTGCATCCTGACCCTCCCTTAACCATTAAGAGCTCTGATTTCATCATGAACAATTAGCAAACAACCATATTTCATTTTACACTATATCATAAAAACCTCTTAATCATTCAGACCACTTAATCATTCTGCACTAAACCATTCAGCAACTGCCAAACAGCCCCTAAGTTTGAAGTTTAATTCTTTTTCTTTAACTAAAACTATTAATAGGACCCCAATAAATTAAAGATAAGGCATCAAATTTAATTCTTGTTCTCATTTACAACTTTTACTTGATCAATCAAACTCTAATTCTCTTGACTTATAAGTCTCAATATGTTGAAAATCATTTTATATCTCTTATCTTGTTTGCTATAATGCTAATGATTTGATTAATCACTATATTTTATTTTTACTAGAAATAGTAGAAAAAAAATAATCAAAAACCGAACTGAATAAGTTATACTTATTGGATTAAACTGAACCGTTTAAGCCGAAAATCGAATAAATCAAAATAGTATTGGTTCGAAAGAGTTATTCGGTTCCAATTTTTTTGGCACCCTTGAATGTGCCCCCAATAATAAAAGTTTCTGGATCCGACACTGCTTGTCCTATTTAATTACCTTATAATATAACAATGATACAATTTTAGATTGACATGTGTATTTGCTTCTATTAAGTTTGTTGGGAGAAGAGCACTAGTGGCATACATACATACATATATTGATAGATAAGCATAATACAAACTCTCATGACAACTGATATAGTTTTGGGTATGATTCTTCACATGTAGAAAGGAAAGAGGTTTTGCCCAAAGGCTGACTTAGAAGAGAAGAGTTTCAGCATTTAAATGAGCTCCTTCCTATACTAAGTGATAATCCAAGATCGTTCTAAATCCTAGAGAGAGAAAGTAGAGAGAGAGAGTTTTAAACGCAGAATGTGAGAATGTATTCAATATGCGTGAATGACTTACAAGGAACAAAGCCACAAGGGACTTAAATACCCTTGGCTAAAACCAGATATAAAAGCACTCTAAACACAGTATTAGACCAAGCCTATAAATGCAATGATTACTATAAAATCTGACTTAACAATCTCCCCCTTAGTAATCATTGGCGCTCCGGTCTTCAATGTAAACTGATATATCCAACTTCGAACTCTAATCAGACCTGCTAAGCGTCTTAGTGTAGCTTCTTGACTAAAAAAAATTTCTTCTCAGCATCTTTCAATCTATTTCGCCTTTGCTGCTTTGACAAGCCTGGACCTGTTTGTAATAAGCTTGAAAGAACAATCGGTTCATCAGCTTATGCTCTAGACGACGCACCTCTTTCAAAAGTACTTGAATGAACTGTGGTGGTCGGAGCTGGAACAGCAAAAGAACTAGTAGCTGAGAGAATAGAATCTTGAGCAAACAACTCTTTGTCGCTTTAACTTCTCGAATCTTGAGCAGATAAACTTTGAACTCTTTGTCTCTTTAACTTCTCCCCCTCATGACCTTGATTATCTGGATCAAATTGGTCATGCATACGTTGGAGACGAGACAACTTCAGATCTACAAATTCAGAATAAAGGAGAAAAAAGGAAGGTTTGCGCTACATGTTGGTGGCGCAAAGATTGTTTTGCGCTAGCAACTGATGGCGCAAATCTGAGTTTTGCGCTACCAACTGTTGGTGCAGATATGACTTGAAATCTGAAAAATTTTCACCTGTTAAGCTCTTTGACTTCCCCTACACAAATGCACTAAATATGACAATTCAAGTTAGCATTCATATAGAAAACCAGATACTCCCCCTCGAAATGAAATATGATCTTTCAGAATATTCTCCTTATTCACTCCCCCTCGAAAAATGCACAGACCCATTGAAACAGATATGAGAACACAAGGATCGAAACATCAATGTAGAAAGAAAAATATACTGAATATGTATTTTGAAACAACTAAATATATAAAATTTTAAACACTAAACAAATTAAACTCTACTCAGTAAAATATCACAGATTAATCCATTAGTGGAAATCAAGTGTATGTTGTTGGATACAGATACAAGTTTCATTGCATATCAAGTTAAAACATGTTCAGTTTCAAAAACTTTCATCAGTCTATTCAGTGTGCTAGCATGCGAACTTCGATTAGCTTCAAGAAAATGCAATTCTAAAAATATAATAGAAAACTTTGCATGTACTCACACTAAGCCATCAAAAATTAAGATTTTCACAAATTTATAGGTTTATCGCAACTCAAACATATCACTAAGTATCATGAGATGTGTGATAATTGGCATCTTTTAGCATTGTGCACATTGGCATCTTCACATGAGTGTGCTCTTTGGCATCTTTTAAGCTTGTGCACATTGGCATCTTTTAATCAATAAGTTTGGTAAGTAAAGAACATGCCGTAAACGTAACTTTCTATCTGATCCTATTGCAGGATTTGGGTCAGCCGCTCCCAGACCAGTTGGCCTTAGGGGACTAGGTGTCAAGCACACCTTGGAACTTACTCTCCCAGATCAGAAAGGCTACATCGACACATCCTAAACCCATTCATACCAGTAGAACATGACTTTCGATCTGATTCTATAGAAGGATTTGAGTTCGATCACTCCCAGACCAATTGACCTTAGGGGACCAGATGACAAGCATCCCACGGAACTTACTTTCCCAAACCAGAAAGGTCACAGGTACAAACTTTTAAACATAGAGATTTATGTATTTTATATATATAAATTTTCATCTCAATCACTCAGTTTTACATCTAAGTGCTTAGCCCATATTTTCATTACAATCCATAATTCTGACTTTTTAGGATTTCTAAGCATTGTAAACTATAAATATTCCGAATCACATAACTTTAACGCAGTAACAAAAGTTTCAAACATGTTGTTGACCTTTCGACTTTTGTAAGACTTGAAAGTTGAACATATAAAACTTCGATATAAACAAAGCAACTAGAAAATTTATCCTAGACACACATTTTATTCAAAAGAAAGAAAAATTGTAAAACTTTTACTTTATAAAATAAAATTTGTAAAGATTTAAACTTTTAAATTCAACATGCCGAGTTTGAAAAAACATTATTCATTTAAGGCTTTTGTAAAAAAAAATTCGGCAAATTGATATTTAGTCGAAACAAAATAAAATTCAATAATATCTTCTTCCACATAATGTATAAAGAATTGATGTCTCATATCAAAGTTTTGGGTTGTACAAATTCAGGTTTTGAAAAACATGAGAAAACTGGAACAACATCACAATCAGAGATAAATGCAGCGGAATAAAGTAGATGCACTCACAGTTTCTCATTTTTCCAGAAGCTAAATGCATTGAAGAACGAGTCCTAAACTGATATGTTTAGAAGTCGAAGTCCATTGAAATACGGGTTCTGAGTTGATTTACTCAGAAGCCATTGTCCTCTTACTCCCCTTTGACATTAGATGCTTGCAACTTAGAATCAATCTTTGATTTTGGTACCCACTTGTATTTGGGTCCATGTTTGTTAGTTACAGTTCTAATGGGAGAATATTTGTTAGATTTGACAAATAAAGCATGAGAAATATTATCAGAGAAATGAACATATTCATCAGTAGAAGACAAAACATAATCATCTGAACTAGAATCAGAAGAAGAATATGAGACATCTTTTGAAATTCGAATCATTTGCTTTATTGAGTATTTTGAAATTTTATTACAAACAGCAAATGAATCACTTTTATAGATTTTGTCTACATATCTATCCTCATTAGTCGTAGATTCATCAGATGTCCGCTTGACCCTCCATATCTGCCTTATAGGAGTGCTCAAAGTCCTATCTGTAATATTTGAATCACAAGAATTAGAACTGTCAGAAATGACTTTAGCTTGCTTCTTTGACTTCTTTGATCTTCTTCTTTTACGCTTTGGTTTATAATAATAATCATTTAGCGTAAAAGATTCATCAAGAATTTTCGATTTAAGAATTGAGTCTGAAGAAACAATTTTACCTATGAAACCCAACTGATCAGACAATAATCCTGAACTTGCCTCAGAGTCAGAAAAATTTTTAGAAAAGTTTTCAGATTTTCGAACTTTCGTTTTGTTTTCTTTAAAATCAGAAGAAGAAACATAATTTGTAAGTAAATTTTGTTTTTGAAAAATTAATTTTTCTTCAAGACTTGTCGTCATGAAAGAAAGAATAACATCTGATTCAATTTTTCTTTGAATATTTTGTTTTTCCATTTTATCTTCAACATCAATGATTTTGCTTTCTAACACTAATGGAGGAATATATCTCTTAGAATCATAAGAAACTGGAGATATATTTTCTTTATTAGTGTTAGTAGCACAAATATCAAAATAATCATCAGATAATGAAGATTTAATAGAAGAAATGTCTTAAACTGTTTTTGTTCTTCTTTGATTTATCGGGAAAATATTTGGCATTTTCGCGCGTGTAAACAAAAGAAATTTCATTTTTCTTGTTATTCATCCTTTTCTCATTTTCGATTTCTAACACTTGTTTTTCATTCATCCAATCAATTTTAAATTGAGGAGCATATCTAGCAAGATTTAGATAATCGAATTTATATAAAGTAGGGGATTTTTCTATAACATTGTTTAAACAATGTGGATTTTCAAAACCAAGTCCCCATTTTTCTTTGATAGACTCATAACTCCTTTGTGCATAAATATTGTTTGATCAGTTTGATCCCTTCGATATAATTTTTCTTCCAACTCATTTATTTTATCAGAAAAATTATCTTTTAATTTGGTCATTTCCGTCAAAGAATCAAGATAAGTCTTATTTGAAATTTCCAAATCATCCAATTTCTTTTGAAAGATTTCTTTGGTATGAAGCAAAATAGATTTTTCATCTTTCAAAGAAATTTGCAATTTGTCAATCAAATTTGACTTTTCTGAATTTAATTGTTTTTCAGATAATAACTTTGAACGAAGATCATATAAAGCAGTTATAATGATATTCATCTGTGAGGATATAAATTTGAAGTCGAATTCAGAAGGTACCTCAGATTCATCAGTTGAATCTTCATCATCATCATCAGTCTGATCATCTCCTATGAAACACATATGAGCAGTTTCCACATTGTTAGCTTCATCGTCGGAGTGATCTAGCCAGAATTCTTCTTCAACCAGCAAAACAGTTCCATTCTCTCTTTTCTCAGCTAGTTCCAGTTTCTTCCGATAGTACGCAGAATCCCGAACTACCTTCACTCGATACTCCTTGGCAATGTGACCCGACTTTCCACAGTTGAAGCATGCAGTAGCTTTCGTAGTTTCGGGCACTCTGGCAGGCTCATTCTTCTTAGACCCTGAAGTGAAGCGAAGGTTGTTGGAACCTGAACGAGATTGGAACTTTTTGGTGTAGTGTTGAGAGAGAAGAATAATAGCTTTCTGAAGAGCTTCACCATCGTCATCAGTTGCACCATCATAAGCATTCTCAGTCAGTGCTTGTTCAACTATTTTGCTTGTGAGAAGTGCAACCGGATCCACTGTCTTTTTGTTTTTCTTGTCAAGTTTGGTCTTCTTATCCTTGACAATGCTCTCATCTGTCATCAAAATCTCATAAAGCTCTTGGATTTGCATGGTAGAGATCCGAACATCATTCCTCAATCTATGACAAGATTTGTTCCATTCCGATTGAAGAGCATTGAGGAACTTCAGATTAGTCTCCAACTCAGTCTTTTCCACTTTTATCTTTCGCAGATCATTTATCACAGCACAGAACCTGTCAAATACATTTTTCAGAGATTCACCGTCTTTGGCTTTGAACTCTTCCAAATTGTTCATGAAACGCGTATGCCGAAGTTGTGTTGCAACTGTAGACCCAAGCATAACCTTCTCTAGTTGTGCCCACATTTGCATTGGATTGTTTTTGTAACAATCAATCCGGTTGTATATAGAATTTGGCAAGACTAGCATCAAATTAGCCTTTAATTCACGATCAACTTTATGTTGTGAAGACTCTTCGGCAGTATATTCATTGGTAGGCTTTATCACCCTAGTAGCCAACGTATTTTCAGTTGCGGGAATCTCTTTCAAGGGTGTTTCGAAAGGTCCTTGAGTGAGTATCTTCATCATTTTATCTCCGTTTGCTTGACGTTCGATGAAGTTAATAAATCGATCTTGCCATTGAGTGAACTCATTCTCATTGATCAAGACTGGAGGACGAGTATATGTGCCCAATGACATCATGATATCGTTTTTGTAGAACTGCGCTTGAAGAGAAAACTTTGAAGAATCCATAGAGACAGAAAATGCTAAGTCTGGAATAGAGACTGGCGCAAACTGAGATTTGCGCGAACTGAGGATGGCGCAAACATGCTTTTGCGTGAAGCGTTGGTGGCACAAACTATACTTTGCGTTAGACGATGGTGGCGCAAATTAGTTTTGCGTGAGATGTTGGTGGCGATAACCTGTCTTTGCTTGAGCAAAAGGTGGCACAAAAGTAACTTGCGCGAGACTAAGATGACGCAAACGTTCACTTTGAGCGAGATATAGATGGCGCAAAAGTAACTTTGCGCGATGCACTGATGGCGAAAACTGATCTTTGCGTGATATGTGTGTGGCGCAAACTTAAGCTTTGCGCGAGAAGTATGTAACACAAACTTTCCTTGCGAGTCAGAGATGGCGCAAAAATGATTTGCGCGAAGCTAAGATGGCGCAAACTTTCACTTTGCTCGATCAATAACTGGAGCAAACTTGACTTTGCGTGATATGAAGCTGGCGCAAATATGTTTTGCGTGAAGCTAAGGTGGCGCAAACTTTCACTTTGCGCGATGAACTGCTAGCGAAAAACTGAACTTTTTGCGAGAAGACAAACCTGAACTTGGCGAAAACTTTGGCAACCTTAGTATGAACTGGCGTAAATCCCTGATGAACTCGCGCAAACCTGATGAACTCACGCAAAACTCGGATCTGGCGCAAAACACAGAAAAATCAAGAAATAACTTCCAAAATCGATTACAAAAACGTAATTGATAAATTTTTGCTCATACAGAATCATTCGAAATCAAGTTTCTAACAAGAATGAATCAACCAATTCGATTAAAATCCGCAGAAACAAAAAAATTGAAATCAAACAGAGAGAGTATGCTCGAACAACCAAAACTCGAAAATTTCAAAATTGAAGACCAAACACTGATTTTCTTGAGAATCGATGTGAATCAAAAATGATTTAGCAATAAAAACGAATCCAACAAACCGAATTACAATGAAAAGTTTTCATAAAACAACACGAATTTGCCAAAAATTCAGAAAACGAGATTTTCTTGATCGAAATCAAGAAAATCAATCAAATATTCTGAATTGTTTAACAAATTCAGATACAAAAGCAGAATCTCTCAATTCTCTTAGATTCAGATTAGGCTCTGATACCAATTGATAATCCAAGATCGTTCTAAATCCTAGAGAGAGAAAGTAGAGAGAGAGAGTTTTAAGCGCAGAATGTGAGAATGTATTCAATATGCGTGAATGACTTACAAGGAACAAAGCCACAAGGGACTTAAATACCCTTGGCTAAAACCAGATATAAAAGCACTCTAAACACAGTATTAGACCAAGCCTATAAATACAATGATTACTATAAAATCTGACTTAACACTAAGAAATTCATTTATTGGATAATAAGTGCATTAGAATTTACAACTGTTCTATCAGCATATACACACTTCCATCATCCCTTCTCTTATTACTCACACTATATCTCTATCAGCAGTTAATTGGTCACCACCATTGCTACTTGCAACAACTTGTTAGTCATATTATAATCAGTTTTACCCCAAAACAGCAATATGTACCTCAATAGTCCTTGGCATATGAGCAGTACTTCAAATTTTTTTTCCTAGATGGTGTTCCTAGGAGTTGGGCACATGAGTGCAAACAAGATTTGATTTATGTCTCATGGAGGAGCCCCATGAGATAAATATCCATATACTTGATGGAAGTCTAGTTTAAGGTATGAAACATTAGCTTAGTGTGTGGGCTAATACCATGAGGGGACTTGGATTATATTAGGTTTGAACTTGGGAAATGAAGATTTGAAGGATGCTATCACCAAAATCATACACATCTGAGAGTGTAGATGTATGACAATCAATTTGAAAAACTATGTCTGAGGCAGCTTAAAAGAATAAGGTCACTAGGAGGTTTGGTGCAGCCTTCCTAGTGAGCTAATGGGTAATGTTAATAGAATGGAGTGTTCAACCCTGAACACTTAAGTTAGGTTATTTGTTTGGGTCAACAACAAGAAATGAGAAACCTCAACCCAATTGGACCAGTGGGGAACAAAATTCTAGGGAAAATACAACTCTTATGTAATTAGTATTTAGATTTTCTTTTATGTTATCCTGGAGGAATTGATTTAACTATTATTCGTTATTAATACAGGTGACCTCAAAAAGCAGCCTTGGCAATCCCTACATCAACCAGTAATGTTACTCCTTTGTAATAGAAGGTCAATGATTCCAAGGAATCAACATCAGAAAGAATATGATGATGTGATGCAATCAACCCTTGGTGAGACGCCTGAAGTTCCTTAGGTATGATGATCATATCATATGTTTTCTAGGTGGAAACTTAGAATCCTTGGTTCTAACATTTCTGTATTTTTCCACAACTTCTTCCTGTCTAAGATCAAATGTTATGATCTAACACTAAAATGATCATTGAAGCTGTAAATTTCCAATGTATTTTAAACCAAGAAAGAGGCTTTCTTCTTAATAACCTCGCTACAATCAAAATGAAAACCAATACATGCCTAATGCATACCAAACTGAAGATAGAACAAAAAAAGCTCTGTTTTTACAGTAGCGTTAAATCTACTCCTAGGTATGTTGTAGGTAGCAAAATATCATGTTCTTTTTACTCCTAGTCTTCTATATGTAGAGAATGAGCTTGAAGTTATCAGAAAGTGTGGATGATAGCAAAACAGGCAGGGGAGGGGCAGGACAAAGTACTCTCAAACTTAGAGAATTTCCCTACTTGTATTTATCTATTATCATCTGCTATGTACAATAGAACTATAGGATGACATGAGTCAAATGTCTAAAACTAAGGTAATCTACCTGCTTATAACCAGCAACCGAGACATTGACTATATGCTGATAAAAGGATCCAAATTTTACTTAATTATGTTTTATTCTCCTCATCCCTGAACTATTGTGACATTCCATGGTATATGTGTGTGTATTAAATACAACCAAAGTTAGAAAAGGCTTATGGGCCAATACATAAAATTGTAAGGTGTAACTTGGGCAGAACATAAATCAAGAGAGTATTCCATTAATTTATGGTTTTTTTGGAATTGATGGAGTAAGTTTGATTAAAATATAATATTACATGCATAATTCAAATATCTTGCTGTTTGGAGTTCCTTTTCCAAGATTGGGTTGTTGCTATCTTCAAGGGTGTTTACAAGTTCGGTTTGTTATATTCAAGGTTGTTTGCGGGTATTTCCAATGAAGTCTTTCTTGTAAGCATGGTATCTTTTTCATGGGGCCATTCCATGTTTCTATAACTTGTATAATGAACATAAGATACTGAAGATCTATATGTGTAAATGAACAATGTATTTATCCTGTTCAATATTTCGTGAACGTATCGGGATATAGAATTATCTAGAAATGTCTTAAGCGAGAATATGAACTTATCCAGATATGTCTAAGCTAAGTGTCATGTATCTCGCTTTTCGTTGCTTATTTTAAAAAGTGCTTATCAACTTATGCGGTGTCAGACCGGAGTTTTTAAAAAAGTGTTTGGATTAGCCTATTGTGGTACCAAAACGTAATAAGCTAATAAGTTGTTATTTAAAGGTGTTTGAGATTGCTTATACATATAAAATAACCAAAAAAGTGATAAGCACTTTCAAATAAGTTAATAAGTTAAAACCAAATTACTTATCAAAAAATGCTTTTCAGCGGTTTGACACCGCTATAAGCCATTTTAATTTTTCCTCATCCAAACACTCAAAAGTGCTTATCTCCGGTGCCAAATCGCAATAAGCTAAAAATCATCTCAAATAAGCAATCCCAAACACCAATGCTACCTTGTTTTTATATGGTAAAAGCAGAATGTTGTCAAAAAGTGCATCAATGTGAGATTGAACAAATTATAAAATTCAGTATCATTTCCAAATTAAAACCTAATACTGAAATAACTTACACTGAACTGGAAAAAACCACCAAAAATCAAAATTGTTATTCCTAAAGAGAAATAATTACCAGAAGGTGAGGGGAAGCGAAGAGATACAGATGTATATAGGGCGATGGAGGCGGCGACGACTGCAAATCCATGGACAACAGCATGTTCTCCGGCGAGTATGATCTTGCCAGGAGCTCTAGCTCTGACCTCCATGCTCTGGACTGGAATGAAAAAAATTGATGTTGTTCCACGTCCACCGGTGAATAGGATTTATTGATAACTTGTGTTTGGAATTGCATATAAAAGCTCCTTTTTGACTTAGGGGGTGTTTGGTTTGTCGGATTCCGGCGGAATCTGATGGAATTGGATGGTCAATTCCGTTGACCAAATTCCATTGCTTTGTTTGGTTACTCATGGAATGGAATTAAATTCCAAGGATTACTTCCAATAAAGATTTCACCATTCCTTCACAAAAAAGAAGGAATTGAAATCCATTCCAACCAAAGTTTTTAAAATGACAAAAATACCCTCATTAAATATAAAACCCTAACCCCAACATTTTGACTGCAACCTGCATCCGTTCGTCTATGGTTGTTTTTCTTCGTCCTCATTCGTCTTCCTACATCAACTTTGCCCTCAAATCCTCAATGGTCGACTACCCTCAACCTGCGTCAACATCGACTGCCCTCAATGGTTTCTTTCCTCTAATTCGTCTTCTTCGTCGACTCCATTCTCCACTGTAACAACGTTGTCTCCATTCTCAATTTCTTTCCTATCGTTCGTCTTCTTCGTTGCTTCTTTCCTATGGTTTCTATTATCGATTTTGGGTATTGAATGGATCTTGGGTATCAATTTTGCATATACAGTGGATCTTGGGTATCAATTTTAGATATACAATGGGTTACAATTTTGGTATATAATGGGTTAGTGGGTTACGATTTTAGGTATCAATTTCTTTCCTCTGGTTTGTTTTCTAATTCCTTCGTTGTTTACTGGGTTTTTGTAACACCCTGATTCGTTGTTGTTGAGTTGAATGCAGGGAAAAACAGTGCCCCGCGCGGGTGGTTGCGCAGGTGGAGCCGCGCCATGAGCCGCGCGGAGCACTGTCCGCCAAACACTTCCAGAGGTCGGCGTGGATGACCGCGCGGGTCAAGCTGCGCCGCGACCCGCACGCGACCCCTGACGAATTAAAAAGGGGATTTCAGCCCTTTCTCATTTACTTATCAACCTAAATTCTCTCAAAACCCTCTCTACCCTCATAACTCCCTCCATTCATATCAGGGAGCTTTTCAACCACCATCTTCTACATTTATTGCAAGATTAAGGTTCCCCAATCAAAGGTTTCAACCAAGAAGCTCAAGTTCAAGGATCATCTTCATCTTCCCCAACACTTCTAGGGTTTGGCACTTTTCTAGGTTTTTGACCTAAAACCTAGATTGTGAGTTTACTAATATTTGTTAAAACTAGATACACATCATGAATATGCTACTTGTTATCATTTCTCATATTGAGTGAAAATGCTCATTTTATATATGTAAGTATTTGGGGTTTTCTTATGTTTCCATGCTTAAATATGTCTTGCCATGTCTAAATGAAATACATGAAATATTATGGGGATGATTTCCTACTTAAGACACTAGTTGTGGATACCATGTTTATAAGACGAGTTTTTGGTCACACTAGTTCGATTGTGGACTTTATATGGATATGGATGGTGATATTGTACCCATTGTTGGTATTGCAATATCTTTGGTATATTGTGCCTTGAGACCTCCTATAATGCATGTTGGACGAACCAAGTCAGTAGACACTAGGAGGATGTAGTCTTGGGCGCCACCATGATGGTATGTGCCTAGACCTCCGCCATCCAGGGTAATGCCATGGTGGTAGTCCTCGGGTGTGCCGGGCCTTTGGGATGTCACTCTTGTTAGTTGGCATCAAGGTATATCGTCTCTTTGGGTGGAACTTGAATGGTGCTATGGGTCTCCCCTATTGACTCCACATTTATTGAACATTGGTTAATTGCTGATAAGAATTGTAATTAACCTTATATGTTATTTCTTGTGCAACTCACTAGGCTTTTTGGCCTAACACTTGTTTGGTGTCGATGTGTATCTCAGGTTCTAGTGGCGCCGCTTCTAAGCAGGCGTAGTTTCTTTGGGTGAGAGCTTGGGGAAAACTGCAATTGGAATTTATGTTTTGGAGAAGACGTTGGAATCTATAGATGACACCCTTTTTGTAATCTCTTTTCTAGTTATAGAAATTAGATTAGTTGGTTGTTATTTATTGTCCGTTAAATTACAACTGTAATTAAACAAGTTTGAATATTTCCCCATTTTTGGGAGGCTCTTGCTATGGCAATTTTATATACCACATGTCCGTTTCTCGGATTTTTGTTATCTCTATTTTTAGGGTGTTACAAGTTGGTATCAGAACTTTAGTTTAAGTGAACTAGGTATTGTTTTAGCATATCTAGACTTAAGCTTTAGACTTTATTGCTTCACTGTCCACTTAGGGTAGAAATCCTAGGTGGGGAGAGCGTTAGGATTTACGGAATTACACTAATTGAGAGTTGTGATGATGGTGGCAAGAATTCTTGTGTATGATTCATTCATAATTTCACTTAGCTAATACTATTACGAATGTGTTGTTATGTAAGTGTACTTGATTTGCTATTATTATGATAATTGTGAAGGCATTAGTACGTACAATGAGTTCAACTCACTTAGTCTTTTCTTTATCCCTTTCTCATTCATGGATGTCAGATAGTGATGGTAAATACTCAGAGCAGGTTACCGAATACGCCAGAGGGCCACATGGAAGTGGAATCTACAGCGAACCGACCTCATTTGGTCATAACCCCCAAGGGACCTCCCATACCCAATATCTTGGAAGGAGGACCCGAACAGGTTCCGCGCACGAATATGCTATCATGGAAGAGGTGACTATGGAGACCAGGATCAAAGACAGTATGATGCTGGCCATGAACTCGGCTATGGTCCAACAACAAGAGTTCTTCATGAAGCTTCTAGAAGATCGAGATGCCAGTCATCGACAACCTGAGACGATGGCGGAAAACATCGTGATGGGGTCGGGTGGTGGACCGAACGTTGTATTGACTAAAGATCAGGTGGAGAATGGGAACAAAGGTAAGGTCAAGGGATGTACCTACAAAACTTTTCTGGGGTGCAACCCAAAGGAGTTTGCAGGTTCCGACAACCCAGTGGCTTGCATGTATTGGCTTAAGAAGGTGGAGATGGCCTTCGAGTCCAGTGAATGTGACACCTCGCAAAGGGTCAAGTTTTCTTCTCAATTGCTTAGGGGAGAGGCTTTAATTTGGTGGAATCTCACTCAATTCGCCCTCACCCCTGAGGTTTTAGCCAAGTTGACTTGGTCGGTTTTCAAGAAAAAGATTATGGATAAGTATTGCAGCGAAAGGTCGTTGGACAAGCTTGAAAGAGAGTTCAGAAATTTGAAGAAGGGGACTTTTTCAGTTACTGAATACTCCAAGATGTTCTTGGAAAAGTTGAATTTGGTGGGACACCTGGTCCCCGATGAGAGGTCGAAGATTAAGGCCTACCAACAAGGTTTACCGGTCGAGATGAGAATGGCGGTAAGAAATGCTAGAGGATCGACATTGCAATAGGTCATCGAATAGTCCTTGCTTATAGAGGACGACATAAATGCGGAGAAAGAAGAGAGAAGCAGGTTGGGGAGAAGCGAAAATGGGAAGGGCCATCTGGGCCCGTTCGACCGTCTAAGTCGTTTGTGAGTGGAAGGATCGATGGCAATCGAAGGGAGGATCGGTGGTGCCATAAGTGCAAGACTAAGCACTCAGGCCCATGAAAACCAAGAACTTATTCGGGTCCGGTAGGTTGTGCCAAGTGCGGCAAGAAGGAGCATGCGACTCGAGAGTGTCCTATTCGGGGATCGGTGTGTTTCGAGTTTCGGGAACCGGTCCATATGAGGAAGGATTGCCCGAAGCTAGTGGGTGTCAACCATGGGAGTTCCTTTGGATCAACGGCGCGAGTCGATCAACCACCAAGGGCGCCAAGCCGAGGTTTCCGGATGACTACCGAGGAGGCAAAGGAGACCGCATATGTTGTTTCGGGTACGTTCTTAGTAAACTCCTTGCCCGCTCGCATGTTATTTGATTCGGGTGATACGTGTTCCTTTGTATCAGATACTTTCTGTAAACAGTTCATCACTCCTATTAGTGTCCTTCCCGATGCGCTAGTAGTAGAGGTAGCTAATGGAGATCAAGTGATCACCCGAGACCGTTTTTGTGATTGCACTATAGAGATTGATGGGAATCCTTTTGGAGTAGACTTGCTACCTATGTCTATAGGGGGTTCGACGTGTTCGTAGGCATGCATTGGTTGGCGAGGCATAAGGCTGGCATCTTTTGCTCCAAAAAGATGATCCAAGTGCCTTTACCGGAAAATGGTGTGGTTACCATCTACGGGGAGAAAGAAAAGAGGAGTAATCCTATTATCTCCTCTCTTAAAGCTCGCAAATTTCTAGCGAAGGGTTACCCTTCGTATCTAGCTTACGTGGTGGACGCGAAGAAGGAGAAGAAGACAGTGGAGGATGTGAAGATCGTGCAAGACTATCCGGATGTCTTCCCGGAAGACTTACCTGGATTACCACCGGAACGTCAAGTGGAGTTCCAAATCGACCTCACTCCGGGAGTGGCTCCGATAGCTCGTGCTCCCTATCGATTAGCCCCGACGGAAATGAGAGAGATGATGACGCAACTTCAAGAGTTGTTGGAGAAGGGTTTCATTCGACCGAGTTCGTCACCTTGGAGAGCACAGGTATTGTTCGTGAAGAAGAAGGATGGATCCATGCGGATGTGCATTGACTACCGAGAGTTGAACAAAGTCACGGTAAATAATAAGTATCCTCTAACTCGCATCGATGATCTTTTTGATCAACTCCAAGGCGCGGGATGCTTCTCAAAGATTGATCTTCGGTCCGGTTACCATCAAGTGAGAGAGAAGAAGGAGGACATTCCGAAGACGACTTTCCGAACGCGATACGGTCACTATGAGTTCTTGGTGATGCCTTTTGGCTTGACCAACGCTCCGGTCGTATAAATGGACTTGATGAACCGCGTGTGTCACCTATTCTTAGACAAATCCGTGATCATCTTCATCGACGATATTCTAATTTATTCAAAGGACGATTCCAAGCATGGGAAACATTTACGGGAAGTGTTGTAGGTCCTAAGAAGAGAAAAACTGTTTGCAAATTTCTCGAAGTGCGAATTCTGGCTCCAAGAAGTGCAATTCTTGGGGCATGTGGTGTCTAAAGACGAAGTGAAGGTAGACCTGGCAAAGATAGAAGCGATGATGACTTGGGAACCGCCAACGAGTCCGGCGGAGATTCGAAGTTTCTTGGGTTTGGCGGGCTATTATAGACGTTTCATTCAAGATTTCTCCAAGATAGCTACGCCTCTCACCTCACTCACAAGAAAGAACGTCAAGTTTCTTTGGACCGATGTGCAAGACCGAGCTTTCCAAACGCTCAAGAAAAGATTGTACGAAGCTCCGATCTTATCCTTACCCGAGGGATCAGAAGACTTTGTAGTGTATAGTGACGCTTCCAAGATGGGGCTTGGTGCGTACTAATGCAACGGGGAAAAGTAATAGCGTATGCGTCACGGCAACTAAAGGATCATGAGAAGAACTATCCTACTCATGACTTGGAATTGGCGGCGGTGGTTTTTGCGTTGAAGTTGTGGCGACACTATTTATATGGGACGAAATGTACTCTTTTCACGGACCATAAGAGTCTTAAGTACATCTTCGATCAAAAGGAACTCAACATGCGGCAAAGAAGGTGGTTTGAGCTTCTAAAGGACTATGATTGCGAATAACTCTACCATCCCGGTAAGGCCAACGTGGTGGCGGATGCGTTGAGCCGAAAGAGCTATGATGGTTGTGTCAAGTTGTCCCTTACAAGGATCGACGTGGTATCGAGTTTGTTGGAGAACATCAAGACGTGTCAGATGGAAGCACTCAAGGAAGAAAACCTCAAATCCGAGACCATGGTGAAGCAAAGAGAAACGTTAACGGAGGACAGTCGTGGACTTAAACTCTTTCAAGGGCGAATTTGGGTGCCAAAGTTGGGTGGAAATCGGGAGCTACTTCTTGAAGAAGTGCACAAATCGAAGTATTCTATACATCCCGGTAGCACCAAGATGTATAGGGACTTGAAATTGAATTATTGGTGGTCGGTAATGAAACTAGACGTGGCTAGTTATGTGGAGAGATGTGTCACGTGTCTCCAAGTCAAAGCGGAACATCAAAGACCGTATGGAAGTATGCAACCGTTGTCTATCCTCGAGTGGAAATGGGACAACATCACCATGGATTTCGTGACGAAACTACCGAAGACCTTGCGAGGACATGACACCATTTGGGTAATAGTTGACCGACTAACCAAGAGTGCACACTTCCTTGCGATGAGGGAGACTTTGCCAATGGAGAAATTGGCCAAGCTTTATATCAATGAAGTGGTGTCAAGGCACGGGGTCCCGCAATCTATCGTGTCGGATCGGGACAGTCGTTTCACATCGAACTTTTGGGCGAGCTTACAGAAGGAGTTGGGCACTAGATTAAATTTGAGCACGACATACCACCCTCAAACGGATGGTCAAAGAGAGAGGACGATCCAGACACTGGAGGACATGTTGAGGTCATGTGTCATTGATTTCGGAGGCAGTTGGGACTCACACTTGCCTTTGGTGGAGTTCTCTTACAACAACAGTTACCATTCAAGTATCGGGATGGCACCATTCGAGGCGTTGTATGGGCAGAAGTGTAGAACTCTGGTTTGTTGGCTCGAGGTGGGCGAGAAACAGTTTGCCGGTCCGGAAATAGTTCAAGAGACGGCGGACAAGGTAAAGGAAATTCGAGAGAGACTAAAGGCGGCGCAAGACCGACAGAAGAGTTATGCGGACAAGAAGAGGAGACCGGTCGAATTTCAAGTGGGCGATTGTGTCATGTTAAAAGTGTCTCCATGGAAGGGGATTATCCGTTTTGGGAAGAGAAGGAAGCTTAGTCCACGTTTCCTTGGGCCCTTCGTAATTCTAGAAAGAATTAGATTACAAACCTACCGGTTAGACTTGCCGCCGGAAATGGATGGGATTCATCCTACCTTTCACGTTTGTTACTTACGGAAGTGCCTAACTGAAGAGGAAAGTGTGATTCTTTTGACGGAAATCCGGGTTGATAATGGGAACCGTTGTGTAGAAGAACCGGGGGCGATATTGGAGTCAAAAGTGAAAAAGTTGCGGCACAAAGATGTGGTCATGGTTAAAGTTCAATGGAAGCATCATCGTGGCGCCAACATTACTTGGGAATCGGAAGAGGATATGCGGAAGCGTTACCCCCCACTTGTTCCCGTAGGATGTGATTTTGGGGACGAAATCCTTATTAGGTGGGGAGGATTGTAACACCCTGATTCGTGGTTGTTGAGTTGAATGTAGGGAAAACTAGTGCCCCGCGCGGGGTGGCCGCGCGGGTGGAGTTGCGCGGAGCACTGTTCGCCAAACACTTCCAGAGGTCGGCGCGGATGACCGCGCGGGTCAAGTCGCGCCGCGACCCGCGTGCGACCCCCGACGAATTAAAAAGGGGATTTCAGCCCTTTCTCATTTACTTCTCAACCTAAATTCTCTCAAAACCCTCTCTACCCTCATAACTCCCTCCATTGATATCAAGGAGCTTTTCAACCACCATCTTCTACATTTATTGCAAGATTAAGGTTCCCCAATCAAAGGTTTCAACCAAGAAACTCAAGTTCAAGGATCATCTTCATCTTCCCCAACACTTCTAGGGTTTGGCACTTTTATAGGTTTTTGACCTAAAACCTAGATTGTGAGTTTACTAATCTTTGTTAAAACTAGATACACATCATGAATATGCTACTTGTTATCATTTCTCATAATTAGTGAAAATGCTATTTCTCATTTTCCATGCTTAAATATGTCTTGCCATGTCTAAATGAAATACATGAAATATTATGGGGATGATTTCTTACTTAAGACACTAGTTGTGGATACCATGTTTATAAGACGAGTTTTTGGTCACACTAGTTCGATGGTGGACTTTATATGGATATGGATGGTGATATTGTACCCATTGTTGGTATTGAAATATCTTTGGTATATTGTGCCTTGAGACCTCCTATAATGCATGTTGGACGAACCAAGTCAGTAGACACTAGGTGGATGTACTCTTGGGCGCCACCGTGATGGTATGTGCCTAGACCTCCGCCATCCGAGGTAATGCCATGGTGGTAGTCCTCAAGTGTGTCGGGCCTTTGGGATGTCACTCTTGTTAGTTGGCATCAAGGTATATCGTCTCTTTGGGTGGAACTTGATTGGTGTTATGGGTCTCCCCTATTGACTCCACATTTATTGAACACTGGTTAACTGCTGATAAGAATTGTAATTAACCTTATATGATATTTCTTGTGCAACTCACTAGGCTTTTTGGCCTAACACTTGTTTGGTGTCGATGTGTATCTCAGGTTCTAGTGGCGCCGCTTCTAAGCAGACGTAGTTGCTTTGGGTGAGAGCTTGGGGAAAACTGCAATTGGAATTTATGTTTTGGAGAAGACGTTGGAATCTATAGATGACACCCTTTTTGTAATCTCTTTTCTAGTTATAGAAATTAGATTAGTTGGTTGTTATTTATTGTCCGTTAAATTACAACTGTAATTAAACAGGTTTGAATATTTCCCCATTTTTGGGATGCTCTTGCTATGACAATTTTATATACCACATGTCCGTTTCTCGGATTTTTGTTATCCCTATTTTTAGGGTGGTCAGTTTTTTTCTTTCCTATGGTTCTGCATAATGGATTAAGATTTGTCCTTACAAATAGTATAGTGGGTTAAGATGTTTATTTGTTTTCATAAATTGTAAATGGTAATTACATATTTTTTATGTTTATATATGTTTCATTTATAAATTACATATTTTATGTTAATATATGTTTTCATGAATGGTAAATTTTATAATTATTATGATTAAAAAAATTAAAATCAAATTAAAGAAAGGGTATTTTTGTCATTTTTCATTATTCCATTCCAATTCCTTTACAAACCAAACATACATATTCCAATTCATTCGATAAATTACATTCCATTTCCTGCCAACCAAACATTTGGTCAAACATGATAACATTCCATTCCATTCCATTCCAATTCCAATTCCTTTGACAGGTTTCATTCATTCAGAAATCATTCTGCAAACCAAGCGTCCCCTTAGTTTTTTCACACCATCAAATACGGAGTTTTTATAGGTTAAACCATTCTGATTTGAAACAACTTATCACATTTTTTGGTTATTTTAGATGTATAAGCAATCTCAAACACTCCTAAATATGAACTTATTAGTTTATTACGTTTCGGTACCACAATAAGCTAATTCAAACACTTTTAAAAACTCCTTTTTGTCACAAATAAGTTAATAAACACTTTTGAAAATAAACATAAGTTGTTTTAAATAAGCAATCCCACATAAGTTATAAGAGCATCTCCAACACAACACCATTGCTAAAATAGAGAAAATTGCCTTTTTGTTTTCTATATTTCTCCAGCATTGCTATCTTGTTTGCTATAATAGAGAATCATGAAAAAATCTCTAAATATAGAGAACTTTCTTTAATTCTTTAAATAGGAGAGAGAAATATTATTTAATTTCATCCCACCAATGAGATTCAATTTTTATCATTTTATATATTTTTTTCTTAAGGGAAAAGTCCAAAAAAAACCCAACGGACTTTATTGTTTGGAATGATTAAGTCCCTGGACAAACTTTTGGAACAAACAAGTCACTGGACTTTTTAAAACCTATTAAATAAATCCTTAGACTTTCTAATACCTGTTAGATACATCCTTATGACCGCTAAAACCGGTTAATGTGATAAAATAAAGAAAAAAGTCCGAAAAAAAACTAACAAACTTTCATATTTTGAACAATTAAGTCTCTAGACATTTTTTGAACCAAAAAAATACTTGCATTTACAAAATGAAACAAATATACCACTTTCGCTACCCTTCCCAAAACATACAAAAGTTGTATCCAAAACATAAATAGATGTATACAAAAGTTAGGCATAATTTACCAAAAATTGAACCAAAATATATCAAAAGATGAGCCAAAAAATACCAACAGTTGCGCCAAATATACCACAAATTGTGCCTAAATATACCAAAGTTGCGCCTAAATATACCAAAGTTGCACTAAAATATACCAAAGTAACGACTAAAATTTATGTTAAGGTCGTGGCATGATTAATTCGCATCATTCATTTATGGTGGAGATACAACCGTTTGACTTTCTTGTAACCCTTCTTGATGTCCAACGACAACAGTCTCACCTTCATCATGGTCTTCATTGTTTACAACAACCTCATTTGAAATTGAATAGGGTAGGATGCCTTCGGGCCTTGCTGGTTGTGGCACACCCGATGATGTCTTTAATGACGAAGATAAAGTGTAAGCAATGGTCATAAAAAATGTTATTT
The DNA here is from genome assembly GCA_954870635.1 of Arctium minus. Classification (NCBI taxonomy): domain Eukaryota; kingdom Viridiplantae; phylum Streptophyta; class Magnoliopsida; order Asterales; family Asteraceae; genus Arctium; species Arctium minus. The sequence goes on along the minus strand of OX941086.1, from coordinate 93,603,184 downwards.
GAATCTGAAAAAATAAATAATGACTTACCCCAATCATTGCTTCTCATGTGATTGGATTATGAGAAACACTTATATAAGATGGTATCCTCCCACCTCTATTGCCTCTTCCACCTCTATTGCCTCTTCTTGTTGTAGTCGGTTTTGGAATGTTGACTCTTGGTCTACCTTTTGGCTTAACGGGTTTATGTGGTGAGTCCTTTTTCTCATTCTTACAAGTCCTCGCATTATGCCCCGTTTCTAAGCAATTGCTACATGTCATTGTCTTCCCAGATTGAGTTACTCCTGTACTTTGGCTCTCAGATTCTGGTCTTTTTCTTTTTATAGATGGTCTACCAGGCATTCTTCTCTCCTTAGGTGGGTTTGGTTTGATGTTAGGTGTTGGAGTCCACATGTTGCTCCCATTCAATGGTCTTATAGCATTCTCATAAGCCATTTTGAAGATATCCTTAGTAAACCATTTACTAACATAATCCTCTGGATCCTTATTGATAAAGTGTATGGCAGTTATGGAATGTACACAAGGAATACCTGATATGTCCCACGGTCTACAACTTCATCTTCTAGCATCTAAATCCACCACCATTGCTTCATAACCATTTCGTGTTTCGTAGTTAAGCAAATAATAAAAAAAGTCGACAATAATATAACAAACATAGTTTAGATGTACATACCTATAGGGTAAATCCGATTATTTCCATCTCGACCAATAGCCGATATTAACTATCCTTTGCACGCCTCCTTTAAAAAACAACCGTCTAGTCCAATAACCTTCGTACATCCACTAATCCACCCATCTCTTAGTGCTTTGAAGCATACATAAAAGCTCCTAAATTCATTACTTCCATCTGCCATTAAATTTACGTCCATCTTAACTGTAGATCCTGGATTGGCCCTCTTAATTTCATGTCCATAATCCCAAAGCTTTCCATAATGTTCTGTCAAAGAGCCTTCAATTTCAAAAAGTGCCCTAGACTTGGCTCGGATGCATTGGCCCTTGCTAACTTTGACCATGAACTTCTTTAAAATATCATCTTGCATATCTTTAAATTTTTATGAATGGCCTTTCGATGAGTTCCCTGACATAATGCTTTGCAATCCAATTTGGTGTCACTAAGGATCCAAAACTATAGTCTCTACTACATATGTGCTTACGATTAATGGTTTTAATCTGAAATGACTTTTCTTCTTGCATCCAATATGCCCATAATCTAAAAGGACGTGTGCGCTCTTTTTAACCTTTTCCACATGTAACAAGTAGCCTCTCTGAATCATTTTTCACATACTCTAGTTGGTAGACATTTGCCACAACATAGTTTGTCAAACACTCCTTTAGTTGACCAGGATTCTCATACCTCTCACCAAGTATGGGCTTCATCAACTTCCATGGAATATGTAACACCCCGATTTTCGAAAGATATCATTTCAAGTTAATACCGAAACCGATATATTAGGGAAAAATAAGATAAAGGATTTTGGACTTGAATCCTAGATTTTATAGTCTAGATAGATGAATGATTCAATTACGAGTCCAACGGTTCTTTCTAGGGCTGTAAACGAACCGAACGTTCCGCGAACCGTTCGTGAACTGTTCGGCGGGAAGTTCGTTTATGTTCGTTTATTTAATAAATGAACGAACATAAACACATTTTTTGTTTCTTTTAGTTAAATGAACGAACATGAACAATGATCTCGTTCGTTCATTTACGTTCATTTATGTTCGTTTACGTTCGTTCATTTATGTTCGTTTATATTTGTTTTTATATATAAATATATTTATATATATTATGACATTAATGTGTCAAAACATTAATTAAATTAATTTTTTAAAATTCCTTTTTTATACCTCCTAAGTTTATCCGTTTTCTATTCACGTTTGAGTGAGTTTTGGGCGGCATCATTTTATAAAGAATGTTTTGTATTGGGACATTCGTCCTTAAAATATATGTTATTGGAAAACGAGTCGCTTTCATAGTTAAGTTGAATCATTGTGAAAGATCATGATTTAAAACTGCATTCTTCCCTTTAACTAAATATTTATTCATGTTGAAAACTCCCGAACTCACTAGACGTTAGCCTAACCTTTTTAATTGTCGGCATGTGCATCAGGTTTCAGTTGGGGGTTTGGTCCTAGCAGTGCTATGAAAAGATGAGCCTTATCTTTACACAAGGGTAAGTAATTGGTGAAGTCTTCCGCCTTGTCTTGGGAATAGCAACTTGTATTTGGGTTTTAGTAACACCCGACCTCTAACTAGTCTTTGTAGAAGAATTTATTTACCTTCGTCGATGGTTAGATCTAGTTTAATATTTCAAGTATAAACTTTTTGTAAGTGATCGTATCTATTTTGAGACATTATTGAAAATTTTAAATTAGTTGCTATTTTCAGATCTGAGGGTGTTACAAAATATTAGGATCATGTATCGGATATTGGACTCCTTTTTGTATAGCCTGATCTCCAACATCATCATCCTCTTTGTCCACGTCTAACTCAACATTGTTAATCGTCTTTACAGTACAAAGCTTATTTAAAAACCGATCATCAACTGTTTTGTTTAAGTTGGTTATATTGTCTTCGTCTTCAAGGTCCAAGGATAAGGAAGCTGACATACATTCACTTGAACAATCACTTATATCATAGATAAGATCATCACTTGCATCATCACTATAATCGGATGCCATCCTGTAAATAAGAATAACATGACATCACGATTCACATATACAATTAGAAAACGTCACCATTTTATGCAAAAAATATACAATTATACATAGACACTGTGTAAAAAAGTTTTAAAAACTTAAAAAAGTCATAAAACAGAGGAATAGGTTATTATGTGAATCAATCCTACCTGCATATAACATTTAATTCAATGTACACGATATATATTAATACACGCTACACACATGATCAATATAGATCAATCACATCAAATTCGATCAAGATAGAAAGATTTTTACCCACTAAGACATGCAGATTGTACTAGCATAGATGATATGATAGGGTTACTCTTAGTTTTATAGTGAAGAAGGGGGAGTTCATCATCTCTTTTCTTGGTCTAATAGTCATGAATTTCAAACTTTGATTGCTTTGTTAACTTGGTTTATAACATCAAATAATCTCACTGCAAGATGAATTTATAAAGCTATTGTGTTTAGCTTAACTTCAATAACATTAAAAAGCTATAAACCCATTATGTTTTAGCACGTGTCCACCGTTAACATAAGAAACTACAACAACTCCTTCAGTTTTTGGATTCAATGACATCTCAGAGATAGTCTCTATGAATATATTTAAGATCCACCAACACTTAAATTCCCTTGGTTGTAGCTTCGTAAGTCTTCAAAAACAACTAAAGGGGTGTTTAGGATTGTATCAAAACAAAGGAATCAGTTACCGTAAAATTTTAAGAAAATTAAGAAAACTGATTAAGAAAATCAAGAAAACCGAACTTGTGGAATCAGTTATCGCATCAAAACAGAGGAACCAGTTTGCATAAAAATTAAGAATTTTTTGTCGTATCAAACAGAACCTACAACAATAGATGAAGACGGTGGGCGGCGGGACTGGTGGTGTACGTGTTAGTGAATGCCCAAAAGCTAATCATACGATGATTGTAATTTTGAGTTTTGTTTCATGAAATTAATAAATAAATAAAAGGCATTGCCCAATTTATTATGTATATGTTATATTTTGTGTTTTAATTATTATAATAAATAACCTTAGAATAATGTATTCTAAATGTCCGTAGTTAAATATTATTTTGGGTTTTAAGGTTGAAGTAATATGATAATGACTAGCATATGTATGGATTCATATAAAGATATTGAATTTGCATATGGGTACAAAATGGAGATTTTGTGTATCGGACGTGACTCGCTATGAGAACACTTCATTGGATGTCATGTGAGTGTCATAAGTGTTTCTCATGTGGTCAATGTACATGTAATTCTTTGACTTGAGAAATATGGAGTTTGCTATGTGTGAGTAATATATTTTGACATTTGTTCTAATCATTCCGTAACTGGGTGATAGAATTATTGTTGGGTATGTTATAAATCACATGGTAGAACTAGCATATATCGAGATAGGATTTGTCCATCCTTTATGACGGGAGTGATGTCTATTGGCCCCTTGATAAATATATATACTAAGGAAATGCATGCATGCTCGGATAATTGATATGAGATATCATGATCTGTTTTATTAGTATATTAGGGAATCAAGAAAATAGAGATTGGACATAACGAGAATGACACATTCAATGTCTCGTGTTCAATCTAGACATCAAGGACAAAGGAATTAAATGTGTAAACTAAAATTGACTACAAACCGATAATTTGTTGTATCACCAATTCTCGTCATTTGGGTGACGATGATGTATTGTTAGATACCGCTCATTGTTTATAAATATAAATACGAGATTTATAATTATTACCAACATGTCGAGAACCCATTGGGTCACATGCTTTGGACATAATCGAATAAGGAGTTTAAATAATTAAAACGTTTAATTATTATATCTGATTTGTATTGATTTAATCTGATTAAATAAAACCAGATATTATTTGTGTTGGACATAAATAAAGTTGACTAGGGATGACCTTTGTAAGGGAGTGATGGTGTATGTAAAGTCTTACACTCAAGCATGTATACTTCTACACTCAAGTAAGGTGTAAGGATGGTGGTGCTTTCATGCCATGTCTTTCATATCTATATAAATGTATGACATTTTATACAAGAGTTGTTCTTGCAAATCTCTCTAAAAAAATCACCTACAACTATAGGCTCCCTTTCCTTTCTAAGTTTTGAAATCGTGACTAGCATCACGAGAAGGCAAAGGATTCGGATTGTTCGCATGGATACCGTGGAGGCATCAAGCTTGCTTTGTTGTTGTGATTCAAAGTCTCGTTAACTGTGAGGTATAATTTCGAAACACCCGATTTATTCCAGTTCGTATGGGTCCTTGGAGGGTTACGGTTTTATTTTCCGTTGTGCTTGAGATCCCGTAACCCAACAGTGGTATCAAAGCTATTTACGAACCTCTAGATCGATTTTTGGTGACATGCATGCATTTTTAAAAACTGTTTTGCTGCTGTATGTTTTTGTTTCGTAAATGTTTTGGTTTTTTCTCCCTAGATATATTCTGAATCTGAGAAAACTTAAAACATGAAAAATATGGATCTTTCTGTTAGGGTTCCACAGGCTTTTGAATCACATTATTTAGACTTCGTATGAATTTTTTATGAATTTTTTACGACAGTATCGCAATGTTGTCCGAAAATCGAACCCACTACGGGTTTGGCTTGATTTTCGACCCATAAGGGTTCTAGATCTTTGAAATCCTAAAACATAAAAGATGTGTATCTTTTTGTTAGTTTTCCAAAGAACTTTGAATCACCCTTTTTCGATATCATATGAATTTTGTATTAATTTTATACGCTGGTGTTGCAAATCGGCTTTATGTTTCAATATGATTGAATATGTATAATGTGATTTGTTTTGTGAATGGTTATAGTCCTTAGTCATTGATGTATTATATTTGGTAAATACGACTTGTATGTCGTGCCTTTCTCTATATACTCTCTTTGTACATTCTCTTCTCATCCAATCCCCTCGAATGTAACTCGAGGTTTCTTTGTTTGAAATGTAAAATATTTTGTATAAAAGAAAGCAAGAGATGGAGGCGTTATGAAGTGATGAAGATGAGAAGACTTAGAACCATAAGAGTTTATTTTATGTAATGATATCCATACTTGGCTCTATGAATATCGCATAGGGGGGCTATAACCATCTCACATTTATTTTTATGCTTTATTTTACGCTTTATATATTATGATATATTATGCGTGGTTGTATGTATGTGATATTTGTTACAACATTTAAAAACAAATATGATTTTAAAATATATAAGTAAAAGGAGTTTTACAAATCAAAATGAGTTTTGATAAAATAAAAATTGATATTTATATAAGATATAAAGTGGACCGTCGATCTTGAGTGATATGGTCTTAGTACATCATAGTAAGATTTCAACCGGTTTTGTCACAAAGGCCTAAACCGCCAAAGAAAGGAAGGTATTTAAGTGATCCTCGTGACCCTCCTCCAATCTGGATTCCGGTTAAATCAAACTATGAGGAAACGATCTATTACAAAAGGAAGAATGGTAAGATCAAACTAACTAAAATCCCTCACCAAAATATTAAGTTTAAGATGTCTTCCAAACATGGCACTTGTCAAGACTTTGATCATTGAGGGTGGGTCATGCTAAAGTTGGGTACTCTCTTTAATCTTAGTAAGATAAGGTAAACATAGGATTCCTACAAGCCATTTTGGGTCGGACTTAACCAAATTAAGCCTAATAGGATTGGGGATTTGGAGGCATGTGTTGGGAACATTCATTTGATGAATTTAAATAAAAGTTATTCACCTAACTATCCAAGAGTTACATAGAGATGTAATTAGCAATATTGTTGCTTACCTAAAACATTATTGGTTGATCGGTTAGCTAAAGTTAAATTGATCGATAATGAGAATATGGATCTTGGCCCGCTAGAAAGCTTATGACGTTTTCCGAAACAATAAAAGAAGGTTGTTGTTTTGATTAAAATAGTGGGAGCTTGTTTGATGAAAGTCCTTATTAAACAATAAAATTTCATGACACTAAGAACTCTGCTTTTCTATTGTAGATTACCAATGGCACAAACCAACAATGGAAACAAAAACACTTTGCGATCGATTCTTGAGAAAGAAAAACTAAATGGAACAAATTTCATCAACTGGTATCGTAATTTGAGAATTGTCCTCAAAGCTGAAAAGAAACTGTATGTCTTGGAGCAACAAATCCCTGAAGAACCTAATTCTAGTGCTCCTAAAACTGAAAGGTACACTTTTAAAAAACATGATGAAGATGTTTTGGACGTCTCATGTCTAATGCTAATAACCATGGAACTTGAGCTTCAGAAGCAACATGAAAACATGGGGGCATTCGATATGATCGAACACCTAAAATTGTTATTCCAAGAGCAAGCTAGACATGAGAGGTACGAAACATCCAAGGAACTGTTCCGTTGTATAATGTCCGAAGGTAGTCCTGTTGGCACTCATATGCTTAAAATGATTAGGCATATTGAGCGTCTTGAAGGACTAGGTTTTTCTTTACGAAAGGAGTTGGCCATTGATGTAGTTTTGCAATCGTTGCCAAATAGCTACAGTCAATTCGTGATGAACTACAACATGCATGACTTTGACAAATCCCTTCCAGAATTTCTCAATATGTTACGAACAACCGAGCAAGAGCTTGCAAAGAACAAGTCCACCATTTTGATGGTCCGTAAAGACAAGAAAGGGAAAGGCAAAGGAAAGTCCATTGCCAAACCCACTTCTAAATCTTTGAAGCCAAAAGGAGGCATTAAGAAACCTAAGGTAATTGTACCTAAGGAGGGTGAGTGCTTTCATTGCAACAAACCCGGGCATTGGAAGAGGAATTGTCCTCTCTACCTTAAGGAAAAGAAGAAAGGAAGTGTAACTTCCACTTCAGGTATCTATGTGATAGAAGCTAATCTTTCTACTTCTTATACATCATGGGTATTAGATATTGGATGTAGTTCTCATATTTGTAGAAATGTGCAGGAACTCAAAAGGATTAAAAGGTTGAGTAAAGGTGAAGTTAATCTGCGTGTTGGAAATGGGGCAAAGGTTGCTGTTATAGCCGTAAGATCTATTTTGTTAACTTTACCGACCGGATTATTATTAGAACTTGATGATTGTTATTGTGTACCATCTATTTCTAGAAATTTGATTTCTGTATCTTGTTTGGACAAGAAAGGTTTTACCTTTTAGTATTGGAAAAAAATGTTGTTCATTCTCTTTTGGTAATATATATTATGGTGACGCAAGTTTGATTAATGGTCTTTATGTTCTTAATATGGATAATCCGATTTATAACATAGATAAAAGGGATGTCAAATCGAATAGTTTAAATTTAACATATCTCTGGCATTGTCGTCTTGGTCATACAAACGAAACTCGCATTTCCAAAGTCCATAAAGATGGATTATTGAACAAATTAGATTTTGAATCATATGGGGCGTGTGAAGCTTGTTTAATTGGAAAGATGACAAAGGCTCCTTTTGTTGGACAAAGTGAGAGAGCAAGTGATGTATTGGGAATCATACATAGCGATGTATATGGTCCAATGAACATACATGCTAGAGGTGATTATAGATACTTCATTACATTTATAGATGATCTCAGTAGGTTCAACTATGTATATTTAATGCGACATAAGTCTGAGTCCTTTGAAATGTTCAAAGAATTTCAAAATGAAGTACAAAACCAACTTGGAAAGAGTATTAAGATTCTTCGATCTGATCGAGGTGGCGAATACTTAGACCATGCTTTTCTTGATCATCTTAGAAATTGTGGTATTGTATCATAACTCACTCCACCTGGAACACCACAATGGAATGGTGTCTCCGAAAGGAGGAATCGTACACTGTTGGACATGGTACGATCTATGATGAGTCAATCTAACCTTCCGACATCCTTTTGGGGATATGCTCTAGAGACAACGACTTTCACATTAAACCGAATTTCATCAAAATCTGTTGAAAAGACACCATATGAGATATGGACCGGGAAGAGTCCTAAATTATCTTTTATGAAGATTTGGGGTTGTGAGGTTTACGTACGACGTCTAATCACAACTAAATTAGAACCAAAATCTGATAAATGCATATTTGTAGGATATCCAAAAGAAACTATGGGATATTATTTCTATCATCCTCACGACAATAAAGTGTTTGTTGGGCGTACTGGTGTCTTCATGGAAAAGGAATTTATTTCCAAAGGTATTAGTGGGAGGAATGTAGAACTTAAAGTTATTCAAGATCAAAATATTTCAACACAGATGGAACTAACACAGACACCACAAGTACTTGTGGATCCACAAAGAGATGTGGAAAGGCAGTCTGATGTCGTAACACAAAGTGTTCGTAGATCTAGTAGAAAACGGAATGAGCCTGAGAGATATGGATTTCTCATCACTCATACCGGGGATGTGATGCTCATGGATGATGATCCCACTAGTTACCAAGATGCTATGGCAAACATTGACTCCAAGAAATGGCTAGAAGCTATGAGAATAGAAATGGACTCCATGTATGAAAACCAAGTTTGGAACTTAATTGACCCACCCAACGAGGTACGACCTATAGGGTGCAAATGGGTTTTTAAGAAAAAGACCGACATGGATGGTAATGTGATTACCTATAAAGCACGATTGGTTGCAAAAGGTTTCAAACAAATTCAAGGTGTTGATTATGATGAAACTTTCTCTCCAGTCGCAATGATTAAGTCTATTAGAATTTTACTAGCCATTGCAGCATATCACGATTATGAGATTTGGCAAATGGATGTCAAAACAGCTTTCCTTAACAGAAAGCTACTTGAGGATGTATATATGATACAACCCGAAGGTTTTGTCGCTCCTGAAAAATCTCATATGGTATGCAAGTTGCAACGATCTATTTATGGATTGAAGCAAGCTTCAAGGAGTTGGAATCATCGTTTTGATGAAGCAATCAAAGAGTTTGGCTTCTTAAAAAATGAGGATGAACCTTGTGTCTATAAAAGGGTTAGTGGGAGCACCGTATCATTTCTTTTATTGTATGTAGATGACATACTACTCATTGGAAATGATATTCCGACGTTTGAGTCTGTAAAGGCTTGGTTAGGAAAATGTTTTTCAATGAAAGACTTAGGTGAAGCTGCCTATGTATTAGGCGTTCGGATCTATATAGATAGGTCGCGAAAATTACTTGGCTTAAGTTAGAGTACATATATAGACAAAGTGTTGAAACGATTCAACATGTCTGATAGCAAGAAAGGGTTCTTACCAATGTCTCATGGCATATCACTTTCTAAGACGCAGTGCCCTACTACATCTCAAGAGAGTGAACGAATGAGTAAGATTCCATATGCTTTGGCAATTGGATCTATCATGTATGCTATGATATGTACTCGACTTGATGTATCGTATGCTTTAAGCATGACGAGTAGATACCAATCCAATCTAGGTGATGGTCACTGGATTGCCGTCAAGAATATCCTAAAATACTTAAGAAGAACAAATGATTTATTCTTGGTATATGGCGGTGAAGAAGAGTTAAGTGTAAAGGGTTACACTGATGCAAGTTTCCAAACGGATAAAGATGATTTTCGATCGCAGTCGGGTTTTGTGTTTTGTCTTAATGGTGGTGCTGTGAGCTTGAAGAGTTCCAAGCAAGCAACAGTAGCTGATTCTACAGCGGAAGCTAAGTACATCACAACATCAGATGCATCCAAGGAAGCCGTTTGGATCAAGAAATTTATTTCTCAACTTGGAGTTGTTCCTAGCAGTGATTGTCCTATAGAGTTGTTATGCGACAACAATGGAGCTATAACACAGACCAAAGAACCTAGATCTCACCAAAGATCCAAACATATTCTTAGAAGATATCATCTCATTAGAGAGATTATTGAAAGAGGCGATGTTAGTATAAGCAGAGTATCAACTGACAACAATGTTGTTGATCCACTAACCAAGCCGTTAACACAGCAGAATCATGATGGCCACTGTAGATCCATTGGTATACGATGCATGGACGATTGGCTTTAGTGCAAGTGGAATATTGTTATTGAATGCCCAAAAGCTAATCATACGATGATTGTAATTTTGAGTTTTGTTTCATGAAATTAATAAATAAATAAAAGGCATTGCCCAATTTATTATGTATATGTTATATTCTGTGTTTTAATTATTCATAATAAATAACCTTAGAATAATGTATTCTAAATGTCCCTAGTTAAATATTATTTTGGGTTTTAAGGTTGAAGCAATATGATAATGACTATCATATGTAGGGATTCATATAGAGATATTGAATCTGCATATGGGTATAAAATGGAGATTTTGTGTAACGGACGTGACTTGCTATGAGAACACTTCATTGGATGTCATGTGAGTGTCATAAGTGATTCTCATGTGGTCAATGTACATGTAATTTTTTGACTTGAGAAATATGGAGTTTGCTATGTGTGAGTAATATATTTTGACATTTGTTCTAATCATTCCGTAACTGGGTGACAGAATTATTGTTGGGTATGCTATAAATCACATGGTAGAACTAACATAAATCGAGATAGGATTTGTCCATCCTTTATGATGGGAGTGATGTCTCTGGACCCCTTGATAAATATTTATACTAAGGAAATGCATGCATGCTCGGATAATTGATATGAGATATCATGATCTGTTTTATTAGTATATTAGGAAATCAAGAAAATAGAGATTGGACATAACGAGAATGACACATTCAATGTCTCGTGTTCAATCTAGACATCAAGGACAAAAGAATTAAATGTGTAAACTAAAATTGACTACAAACCGATAATTTGTTGTATCACCAATTCTCGTCATTTGGGTGGCGATGATGTATTGTTAGATACCGCTCATTGTTTATAAATATAAATACGAGATTTATAATTATTTCCAACATGTCGAGAACCCATTGGGTCACACGCTTTGGACATATTCGAATAAGGAGTTTAAATAATTAAAACGTTTAATTATTATATCTGATTTGTATTTATTTAATCTGATTAAATAAAACCAGATATTATTTGTGTTGGACATAAATAAAGTTGACTAGGGATGACCTTTGTAAGGGAGTGATGGTGTATGAAAAGTCTTACACTCAAGCATGTATACTTCTACACTCAAGTAAGGTGTAAGGATGGTGGTGCTTTCATGTCATGTCTTTCATATCCATATAAATGTATGACATTTTATACAAGAGTTGTTTTTGCAAATCTCTCTAAAAAAATCACCTACAACTATATGCTCCCTTTCCTTTCTAAGTTTTGAAACCGTGACTAGCATCACGAGAAGGCAAATGATTCAGATTGTTCGCGTGGATACCGTGGAGGCATCAAGCTTGCTTTGTTGCTGTGATTCAAAGTCTCGTTAACTGTGAGGTATAATTTCGAAACACCCGATTTATTCCGGTTCGTATGGGTCCTTGGAGGGTTACGATTTTATTTTCCGCTGTGCTTGAGATCCCGTAACCCAACAGTACGGTGATGGCGATAGGAACTGGTCGTGTACGGCGGCGGTGACGGGGACTGTGGTGTGCGGCGGCGACGGGGACGGTGGTCTACGGCAGGTCTGGCGTGATGGAGGATGATGGGCCGATGGTTTAAGAGAAGAAATTGAAGATCGTTCAAATTATAGTTTTAGGTTTTTCCTCTTTTTTTATAAAAAAATTTATACTTTTACCTGCTATATAGGTTACAGGTTACCATCTTAAATTAATAATGATTTATTTGATATGTTTGAAAAGTCTAAGGATTTATTTAATAAGTTTTAAAAAGTCCAGTGACTTATTTGTTCCAAAAATTTGTCCAGGGACTTAATCATTCCAAACAATAAAGTTTGTTGGTTTTTTTGGACTTTTCCCTTTTTTAAAATGTATTGGGATGATAAATTAGAGAATATTATAATAATATAAGTTGTTTTAAAATTCCCAAAATAGCAAATATGTTTGAGATGAATGTAATACTTTTTAAAGATTTTTACTTTTGATTCCCTGTTTTAAAAAAAAATATAGGAAAACTGTTGGAGATGCTCTAACTTATTGAGTTTAAAACAAAATGACCATTTTACCTTTTACCCCCTAATTTGATATATCTCTCGTTCCTCTGTGCGCCTCTCTTCTCCAAAAGGAACAACTTCTTCTTCTCTAACATTCTTCTCCCAAAACGAACGAATAGATTGCCATCGCTTGACCTTCACCCTTGTTCGTCTCTTCTCTCTTCAGGTATGTTTTCTGTTCAATTTGTTTATTATTTTCTGTTCCATTTGTTTTCTGTCTCGTTCTTCGATCTCGATTTGTTCACTGTTCAATTTGTTCATTGTTCGATTTGTTTTCTGTTTGCCTACGAGACACAAATCGATTTATTACTGTTTGTTCCTTAATTTGCTTCTCGAAACATTTTTTTTTGTTTAAGGCTTTTAAGATCTACCATGTAAGCAAGTAGGGGTGCTCACGGGTTGGGTTGATCGGGTTGAAGGCATTTCAACAACCCAACCCAATGTTGGCGGTTTCAGAATTTTTAATCCAACCCAACCTAAACAAAAGTGCAACCCAACCCAACCTGTTCGGGTTGGTTGGTTTGGTCGGGTTGTGTTTAAACAAAGTAAAAACAATATCGAAAACATAAAAATAAGGAAATTTTTCTTTGGAATACGATCCATCATTTAAAAGAATATACGAATTCATCAAATATTTAGGTATTACATATAATTTTCCAATAATGTCCTCTTATGAGTTCCATTGCTCGTTATTGCCGAGTTGTTTTTGGTAACTTATACATATTAAAGGGAAATATAAATAATTTTAGAAAAGTCGTTAAAACGTTGGTTGGGTTATCGGGTTGGTCGGGTTACTTTGAGCTTAACCCAATATCAACCCAATAGATTCGGGTTGTCCTAATTTTGTATCGATTATATGTCGGGTTACCTCGGGTTGATTTTTTCCGGGTTGGTCGGGTTGGTTGGTTTTTAAGCAAGAGACTTTCTTTGTTTCTACATATATTTTGATGGACTGCTGTAAGCAAAAGAAAGAAAAATGTCATTTTTGGTCAATTTTACATGTATAAGCAAAATTTTCCAAACACTTAAAAATAGTTTATCAACTTATTGCGGTGTGGTACCGCTATAAGCTAATTCAGACACTTTTTAGAAAACTCCAGTTTACCATTACATAAGTTGATAAACATTTTTCAAAATAAACATACGTTGTTTTAAATAAGCAATCCCAAACACCCCCTAATAAATCTCTTTATTAACTTATTGCTGTTCCACACGGCTAATAAACTATTTTGAGGGTTTGAATTGGAAAATAAAGGACTTATAAGAGCATCTCCAACAGCATTGCTAAAATAGAAAATTTTGGCTTTTTCTTTGCTATTCCTCTCCAACAGCTTTGCTATATGGTTTGCTAAAATAGAGAAAGATCAAAAAATCTCTAAATATAGAGAATTCTCTATAATCTCTAAATTGGAGAGAGAAATTATTATTTTATTCAATCCAACCAATAAGATTCAATTTTTAACATTTTATTTTAAGTTTTTATTAAAAAGTGTATTGAGATGATAAATTATGGAATATTATAATAATATAAATAATGATTGATTCTCTAAAATAGAAAAATTGTTGGAGTTAGAAGAAAATGTTTTTAGAGATTTTGACTTTCCATTCTCTATTTTAGAAAAAAATTTAGCAATGCTGTTGGAGATGCTCTAAATTTTCTAGACTGCTAATAGGAAACTTATTTGAATCTCCTTGTTATCTTATTTAACAAAATTACATATTTACCCATTCTTTATAATAACCTAATCGCATCTGATCCCCTCAACACTGTCGGACGCATCTCTCGCCGGAGAAGAACAACTCGTCTCCTCTCATCTGGTTCGTTCTCGATTCCTCTCCATCTCTCCCGATTTGTATTCTTCTTTCCTGTAGTTTGCGGTATGAAATCGAGAGAAACCAATTTCAGATCTTGCTTTTTCTCTTCATCTACGGTCTACCTCTCGATTTTGCTAACGGTTTTTTTCTCCATCTACCACTCGATTTTTGTAGTTTTGTTAACTATGTTTATCAAATCAAAACTGGAGTTTGACTGAAGAATCGTTGAAGCTACTCTTCAGTTTTTTGATCTCATCCATAAAATTTGTTTATCAAATTTAGCTATGTTCAGTTTTGTTAGCTATCTTCACGATTTCAGTTTTTTGAAGCTCTTCGTTAATTTTTCTTGAAGATTAAAATTTTAAGCTTTCCTTTAATTGTTCTTGAAGCTACTGTTCTTAAAATTCCTTTCTGCTGATCTTGACAGGGGCGGAGGCCTAGTTTTAATTTTCTCAAGAGGAGCAATAATTTTCTGATGTTTAAAATGAGATAAGTCAGTCCACTAACTACTAAGGCAGTCCACAATTAAAATTGATAAAATTGAAACCCGTCCATGAAAAATCAAAACTCAAATTAAAATTAAAATTAAAATTAAAACTCAAATAGTCGCCCACCCACCCCACTGCTTTCGTCTCAAAAATCAAAACTCAAATCGCCTCCTCCACCTCCTCAGTCCTCCCGCCGATCTGCGATTGCCGCCGCCAGCCTCCTCCAGTCCTCCCGCCGGCGACCTGCGAGTCTGCGACTGCGAGTTGCAACCGTGAGTTTTAGCCTCTCTTTTTTTACACTTTTAAGTCCCTCGGCTCTCTCAGTCTCTCTGATTTCTAACATTCAAACTCCCCTGCGTCTCCATAGACTCATCATTCATCGTCTCATCGAAGTCTCCACTCCGACCGCTACGACTCACGACTCTCGCTCTCCAGTAAGTTGTTGCCTGTAAGTTTACCAATTAGTTTTCCACTTTTCGTAAAAATTGATTCTTGATTTTTTGTTTTTAAAAGGATTTGGGAATTTGCGATTATATTATATGGATTATAGGAAATAGGAATTTGGGAATTGTTATTTGACAATTTGGGATTATATGGATGTCTGGATGATATGGTCATATGGATTAGCCGAGTTAGGGTTTGGAAATTTCAAATTTGGGATTATATAGATTTTTTATTTTAAAAGGGTTTTTGATTTTTAAAAGGGCAGCAGGCTTTAGGCAATTAGGATTTTAGTTAGCCGGTTAGCCCTATCTGTGAATTTGTGATGTGCCTTTTCCTTTGCACCCAATTGAAACCGAATCATTTTAGAAGTGCAACTGTAATCAACCAAAAAAAAAAAACTATAGAAATCAACCAAAAAAACCAAAAAGTCTAACAAAAAAACCGAAAAAGTCTCTCGAAATTGGTGAAAAAAAGCTTAAAAATCCTTGAAATCAAGCAAAAAAACTATAAAAATCCCTCGAAACGGTGGAGTCGGGCTAAAAACACATTGGGCGATATTAAACGTTGGTAAAAGATGACACATTGATAAAAACAGTATGGAGTCCGGCCCCTGCGGTTGGAAGGCTTGTGTTCCGCCCCTGGATCTTGAAGCTACTGTTCTTGAAGCCTTCCTTTAAATTTTCTTTTATGTTGCTTTTGTTGAAGCTATTATTTATAACATTATTGAAGCTACTGTTTTTTCTTTTATGTTTCTTTTCTTGAATCTTGAAGCTATTATTTTTAACATTATTTAACATATGTTCTTGAATCTTGGATTTTGTTCTCCATTAGAAACGATTGTGCTAACTGTGTGTGTGTGGTTTTTGAAGGGGATTATGCCCCTGTGATCTGTTACCTCTTCGTCGTCTTCTACTACTGCTTACTGTCGCTTCCACAACCGTCACCGCCGTGGTTCCATTTGCACCTCCACAACCACCACCATATCCACCACTGTTGATCGCGGCCTCGCCGGTGAACAATTATTCAATACACGATGATGAACACCACAGAGGAATGGAAATCCTTGTGGCCAATCTCTTCCGTTCACTCTCCACCACTCCTCCTCTCCCCTCCTACCATAACCACCACCAGACAAATTGGACCCCTCATCTTCAACCCATCTCCCAAACCACAATCCCACCACCATCTCTTCACTTCAACTTCCGTTTCTCCTCAAATCCCACCTCCTTTCCCTAACCTCTCTCTCTCCAGATTCCTCTACACATCCTCCTCTTCTCTCCTCCCTTCCACCACCACTTCCATCGCCTCACAACTATTCTCCTATTCCTCCAACCCCGATCCACTTCTCCCACACAATTCCCTTCAATTGCTCACATGTCCCGCTACGAATTCGATTCTCGCATTCTTTCCCTCTGGTCCCAACTCAGATCAAGTAGGGTTTGTCGTATTGTCTGTTGAGGATTCCCGATTGAAGGTGAGAGGAGATTATGGTGAAACTCAAGTTTTCACTTCGAAGAATGCATCGACTCATCGGATTGTGAAGATTTTTGTAAGCCCCCTTGCTGATTGTGATTGTACTTCAGGTGATTATTGTTATTTATTTTTCATTTTATCAAATTAAGTAGTTGGTTAATTGTACAGGGCACTAATTTGTTGACCACTGGATTCTGTGACACTTTCACCTATTAGCATGGAATAGAAAGTAAACTATGTGTTTGGCACTTGTTAATTGTATAGGGCACTAATTTGTTGGTTTAGCTTTTGAATTTTGGCAACTTGATGAAACCTACTTGCTTATTTGTTTCAGGTGATTTTTGTGATTCTACCACCATTGGGTATTTGTTGGTTTCTACTTATTATTCTGTTCATTACTATAGTGTTAGAATCAGAAGGGAGGATTCAGGTATGATTAGACCGGGATTGGAGTTATTGGGTAACAAGTTGTTCAAAAGTTCTGCAATTGTTCATGCTTGTTGGAGTCCACATTTGCCTGAAGAGAGTTTGGTGTTGTTAGAGAGTGGTGATTTGTTTTTATTTGATTTGGGTTCTTGTTTTGAACCCTCGATATCGTCTGTGAGGTTGACGGGAAAGAAAGTGAAAGTTTTATGGGATGAGTCTCTTTTAAGTGAGAAAGGTGGGTGGTTGAGCTGTGATTTCAGTTGGCATCCAAGAGTTCTGATTGTTGTTCACTCTAGTGTCGTTTTTCTTGTTGATTTAAGGTCCGAGAAATACAATGTCGTCCCTTTGTTGAAACTTGGCGCAGAGCGTGTAGCGAATGAGAGATTTGTGGCATTCTCCGTTGCTGCTCCTGATCGTTTCTATTTCACTCTTGCTTCAAATCACATGCTTTTTCTTTGTGATTTACGAAAACCGATGGTTCCACTTTTACGTTGGGCTCATAATGTTGCTAACCCAAGCTGTATTGTTGTTGCTAGTTTGTCTGAACTAAGGTCACTTTCTGAAGATGTTACATTTAGTTGGGCTTCTGAAGCCGGTTATGGTATTCTATTGGGGTCTTTTTGGAACTCCGAATTTAGCCTTTTTTGCTATGGCCCAGATGTTAGAGGGTCTGTTTCTTCTGAAACATCCGCATACGGTAAATCTTTTTATGCATGGGGACTCGCTTCTGATCTTTCACTTGTCACGAGTGAATGTGGTTGTGGTAGTTGCATTGTGAAAGAGGAGTTTTCTAAGGATAGGCTTCCTAATTGGATTAATTGGCAACAGAAGAAAGAATTCGTTTTGGGTTTCGGCATTCTTGATAAGGAAATATCTTCTCAGTTGTTTGAACCTGATAGGTTCGGTGGGTTTACTCTCATTATATTGACGTCTTTGGGGAATTTTGAATCGCATAGATATTGTGCCTCATGGGACTATTCACAAACTTCACGAAAGGGCCACACTGACCAAGCTTTGGATTTAGATGATTCTCTTTTGTACGATACAGGTGAAGAGGAATACAAGTTTCGTAAGGTTTTTCGATATTTGAAACTTGAATGGCTTGATGGATACTTAAAGTCTGATCTTGACCGAATTTTGGGTAGAGAACGGATGAAAACCCCCGACAATGAGAGTGCAAACAAGGCTTGTTTTGGGGAGGATTTCCATGAAAATATATGCCAAAAGTTAAAGATGTTTAGTTCCAGTGGATCTCATGGGTCTCTAGAAATTCGTGACGTGTTCAAAGAGATTAGCTTGCCAACCAGCATCCATGAGATAGTGTTGAGGAGCATGTGGGCAAATTTGCCAAAGAAAGTTTTGCGATTTGGCTTCTCTACTTATTCGGATCTTCTAGTCGTTCCTAAGAACCTAAAGCATGCACCCTTTGAGTTCTTGGAAGTTCCATGCCACCAACCTCACTTACCACCTTTTTTCTTTCGGTTTCCCTCGTTCCGCAGTAGTAAATGGTCAGAAAAACGGAAGCCTGGTGATTCTTTAGTGGGACCTCTTCTTCCCATACCATTTCTGATGACTTTTCATAAAGCCCATATGTTAAGAGCAGATAACAAGTGTGCTGACATGGAAATCGACCTCAAGTGTGAGGAAGTAATGAAGGTAACTAATGAAGTTACTGCATCAGAATCTCAAAGTTGTAACGACCATGCTGTTTCTCTTGCTGATGACGATGAAGATATGTTTTACGGTTCTCAAAATCTACAATCGTTTGCTTCATATAAGCCTGTTGCGTTCTCTAGTAAGTTGTCAATGGATGATTTTGTTTTCGAGGATGAGAAACATACGAAACTAGTTTTTAGAGTTGGTCAAAAGGATGAGAGCGAGCTTTTTGACTCGGATTGTCCATTGAAATTTAAATTTGATGAACAAGCCACAAGTTTTGGGCCAAAAGAAATGAAGGCATACAAGTTACTAAAGAGGCAATATTCTAATTTCAAAGAAGGTTTTAGTAGTTACCAAGACTATATGACTAAGTCTAACATCCACAAGTAAGTCTTCAAGTTTAATGTGCTTCCCTTTGAACATTAATGAACTAGATTAGTATTCCTTCTGTCCCAAAATAAATGTCCACATTTCTATTTTGGTTTGTCCTAAAATAAGAGTCCATTTTCAAAAGTAATTGCCTATTTTGCAATTCTACCCTTAATTATGAGATGGAGAAATTCATTACTCTTTTCTCTATTATTAACGGTACAAATTGTCATTTAGTTGATTAAAAGTGTAATAATGGCATTTATTTTTGGGATGGAGGAAGTAGTATACTTCTTTGCTTCTGCTGTTAATTAGTTTGGTCTTTTGATGCTTTCCTACTCCTACTAGTAGGCCGTGAAAGACTTATTGATGGAGATGTGCTTTGAAGTTTCTCATGAAACAATTACGAGCTTTAGTTTTATTAGTCGTCAGCACGAGAGACGAGACCCAAAAACCAGCCATCTGCCTCACCAGGAGCTCCGATTGTGACTCAAAATGGCTGGAGGTGGTTCTGCTGCCAATTCCAACTCTCCCACCACCGTTCGAATCGTTGTCGCCGGTGACCGTGGCACCGGAAAGTCAAGCCTAATTGTCACTGCAGCTGTCGAAGCTTTCCCGACCAATGTTCCTCCGACTCTCCCTCCTACCAGGTTGCCGGAGGATATGTTCCCCGACCGTGTTCCCGTCATGGTCATTGATACGTCTGCTAGGTACACAACACTCCATTCCATTCCAAGAAGAGATGCATTTTAAACTCAACAAATTTTCAATTTTTTGTACTTTATTACAGTCGATGTAGTTGTAATTTGTTTTGTATATTGGTAGAAGTCAGGTCTTTTGATTAAAAATGAGAGCTCTTTGATTTATCCAGGTCAAATTATATGAGTTTCTATTTGGAATGAAGGGAGTATCTTGAAATAATTAGTTGAAAATTTGAAATGTGAATGATGGTAGTGACATCTGTATGTTTTGGGTGATGCTGCTCTTATTCTAGTATGGAAAATAGAGGGAAACTTGCTCATGAACTGAAGGGAGCTGATGCCGTTGTTCTTATGCGTGTGATAAACCCTCTACTCTTGACCGGTTGAGTACTTTTTGGCTTCCCGAACTTTGTAGATTAGAGGTACGTCAACTATTATTATATGTGTGTACTGTCTCTGATTTTTTATGTTAATATGTACTGTGCACCTCTAATCATCGTGAGAGCGCCTCTTGCTATGTGAAATAGTCTGCTTGGCTTTATTTTGATGGACTTTCATAACTCTTGTCATTATAGCCTGTTTTTCTTGTAGAATTCTGCACATTAATTTCTAAACTTTTCTGTCACACTTCTCAATGCCCGTCTATCTCAGACTAGCTCTACTTAATGGAAGTTTATTTAGGCGATATCCCATGTTTTAGAGAATGGTTCTTATTGCGAGGAATTTGAATCAATGTCCTGTGAATTTAATTAAGGGAGTTTTCCTTGCTAGTAGAGTAATTGTGTAACAAATAAGCAGTTCATCTATATTTACTCGTGAAGGGCATTTGGGTGGGACATGCGGTATGCTCAGTTATCACTATATCTAGCCATAACTCATGCTTTTTTTTTTCTTTGAAAAGATTATTTATGTATAAAACACGCTAGCTGGTTATGAATAACCCATTTGGAAGTGACTGCCAAATTAGCATTGGATGACCTTTCTACTCTTGTATGGCTATTATCTGGACCAGATCATGCCTCTAAGATGCTTCATGGTCTGAATAATGGATGCCTATGAGTTTCAGAATAAACGAGAGAACTTATCGAAACTACAATGGAAATGAAACATATTAATCACTTATATATAATCAAAGATGCATATAAAAGTAAAGCCAATATTACTTGATGCATCATGCGTGTTATGGGTTGATTTGCTTACACACCCTATATGTGGTATGAGTTGCTACATGGTACATTAAATTCTTGAGTATGGTATGCCAAAAGTATATCTATATACGTGTGATGCATCATAAATGTTGTGAAATTTTCAGATAGCCTTCATATAATACAAGATAATTAAAGTGAACTAATGAGATTTCCCATTTTTATGCTTTTATGTGAAGTTATTCTTTATGTCCATAGGTATATTTGCGGATATCAACCTTATCATATTTGCATGAACTTGCGTGGTATTTTTAAATCAAATCTTGCTCTTCTGGACAAAGTCGTGTATTGTCAACTAACTAGAACATTTTGGTGAGACATTCGAATTTTTTTAGAAGCCATTTAGAAAGAGGAATGACTCCATTGTTTGAGTTTGACTATAAGCATACATAATATGGGTTTCCATGGACGAGTTTGGATTTTCCACGGTAGTGGCTTTCTTCTTTAACATCTTGTTTTGATACCAACTAACTTGCTTTAATCCCAAATGTCATGGACTGATTTTTTCTAGTTTCCATATGATTTTGGAGTCAACAGTTTATGCTTGTTGAGCCAAGTACGCATAAATACTAGGTAATGCTATGGAGACTACCAGAATTAGAGATAGGAAAAACCATTTTTTTGTATTTGTTAGTTTATATTTTCTCAACTCACAACTTTTGATGAATATGGATGAGTGAGGCAATCAACTAGGTGCATATTGGATATTTGCAATAGGAAGTGTTAAGTGGATCTAGGCAGTTGTATATCCTTTACACTCTTAATTGGTTAAGCTGGGATTAAGCAGACTCTTAAGCGGACACGTGAAGCAGTTGATTTTAATGTGTAGAATGCAATTACATAAACATATGGAATTTGTTTTGATAATATATTAATATACTACATAAAGCAATTACTGTTGTGAAATGGCTAATTTCATTGTTTCATTGATACAATTTTACTCAAAAGGATTGGAAAAGTTACCTCCACGTTTATAAAAGTTGACTGGCTATTTCTTTAGAAATTATAGATATTGATCAATTCAAAATAAATATTTGCTGCAAGTTACAGATCAGACAGATTCAGTAAAATGTTAGATATTTTGATCTTGATTCATAATTGGATCAGAGAAACAATTTCCTATTGGTTAGAGAAATAATCACAAGTTACTTGACCTGCCTTTAGGTTCATGACTATGTGGCATATTTTATAAATTAGGCTGAATTAATTTTGTAACTATACCATACCCTTTAATTTATTTATCTGATTAATTAGGGTAACCTCGAATAGTCTCTATCTAGCTTGGTTAATCTCGTTAAAGCTTTTGTCTGTTTAATTCAGTTATTAGTTGTTAATTGTAGCATGGGATGCTTAACGCCTAAGCAGATGAGCTGTAACTAGGTGGTGGGAAGACGCTTAATGCCTAGGAGGCAGCTTAAGTTGACTTAAGCAGGTATATTTTAGAACACTGTGCATGCATGTGTAATGTATATGGACTCGAAAGAGCTTGGGCAGTGCTAGTAGGTACTTGTTTTAGTACAGAAGTTTAATATCTTGCTCCTTCCAAGCTTGTTAAAGAACTACTTGGTTGAGCTTAACTGAGTGAACACACATGCAAACAACAATAGAAATAAGATGTTTGTTAGAAATTATGAAAAATAACAAAGACAGCCATTCCCCAAACTCATACAGGACAATCACTCACCGTAGGTTTTTATACCGATGACCAAGGGCGGAGCCAGAATTTACTGCCATGGGGAGCATTGATCATAGATAAATAAGTTAAATGAAAATTAAATATTAATTTTTTGAAAATGATAAATCAAAAGATATTATATTACTAAAGTAATATATTCAAAGTAACATGTAACTACTCGACATAAATGATTTTCTTGTTAAAATTATTTTTTATGATTACAACAATAAAATAAATAGCGTGTTTGGTTAGAGGTTTTAAGCAATAATTTGAATTGAGAACAAAAGAAACTGTTTGATTTTATATAATATAATGGTTCATTCTCATTTCCATTCTCAACTATTTTTATTTTCATTCCCTGCATAACTATTACATACAACAAGAATAAGGGGTCATTTACCAAACACTTACCCGGGTAAGCATTTACCGGTAAAATTTAAAACTATTACTTACTTACCGGGTAAGATTTTAGTCCATCAAAACGGTGTTGTATGCAACAATTTTCGCAGTAAATGCTAACCTTGGTAAGAGTTTTTGCTTTCACTTACCGAGGTCATTGACTTAGCTTTTAACGGGTAAGATTCTTGGTCCTTGCAATATTCATACGATAAGGTAATATGAATTAGTAAACGCTTACCCGGGTAAGCGTTTACTAAATGACCCTTAACAAGATGCCGGACAACAATTTTTGAGTTCTCTGTTAGTTTTCATGATTAATTTGGAAGTAGTATTATTAAAAGAAAACTTTATAGGTCTTAAAATGAGAAAAAGATATATATGATTATATAAACAGGGCATACTATAAAATCTTGAAGACAAGGGAGCCTACCCCAGTAAATGGGCAGACTCTACACACCATTAGGCCTAGTCTTATATCTATATATATAAAAAAAACTTCTAAAAAACATCACATGAGGGACCTATGCACCCTCTGGCTCTCATGTGGCTCCGCCACTGCCGATGACCTTAATCTTCATCAAGTCTCAGCATTTGTTTTTGCCGCTTCTGTTTAGGTGTAATATTGTCTGTATGCATGTATGCAGGTAAAGGTGCCTGTTATAGTAGTTGGTTGTAAGCTGGATTTAAGGGATGAGCAGCAAGCAGTTAGTTGAGAGCAGGTGATGTCACCTATAATGCAATAGTTTCTGGAGATTGAAACTTGTATTGAATGTTCAGCGTTCAAACATATTCAGGTAAGATACTTTTATATCTGTCATATTGCTCTCCTATCCTTTCCTAAAGTTGGGTTGGGTGGTTTTTTCAATCTGCATTTTATACTAGCATGAGGCTGCAGAAGAAATCCATTAAAATTTAGAGCCTTTCTGCTTGTTCCTGATGCCGCAAAATTTGAAATTAATTTTGCTGCTCTTCAATTTGGATTTAAGGGATTGACACACATGGATTGGGACATTGGGTGCTTGATTTGTAACTGGCTCCATATATATCTCTGATCTCTGTTATTAAGTCCTTAGGTTTTATTCGACTTCCATATTATTCTTGGTAGCATAAGGGCACGTAAAATTTCACAGTGCAATTTTATATGCTCTCATCACCAGAAAAATAGACTGAAAATTTGCGGTAGACTTCGTAAATAGTGTTTTGTAGATCATTATGCATGCATCATGTGTGTGACTTCTAATTGGCCACAATGAAAGTCATCTCCACGTGAACTAGGACTATTAATGCTTAGGGGTGAGCATCGGAAGCGGGTACCCGCCTTTAGAACCGGAACTGCTCCGGAACTGCCGGTTCCGGAACCGATCGGGACCGGTGTGACTGGTTCCGGTTCCGGTTTCTAAAATACGGAACCGATCGGGACCGGTTCCGGTTCTCAATTTTTTGGAACCGTTACCCGCTGGGTACCCGCCGGTTCCGGTTCCGGAACAGGGTACCCGGAACCGGCGGGTACCTGCTATTATTTTAATAAAAAATAATCTATATATTAAATTGTATTTATAAAGACTTTTAGGGTTTTGTTTTAGATTCATTCATTCATCAATCGCCGCTTCCTCATTCCTCACTCCTCACAGACCTCATCTCATCGGCTCATCTACTTTCAAATGTTCAATCGACCTCTGCTTCTGCTTCTGCTCCTTCTTCATCGACATTGATTCAATCGACCTCTGCTTCTGCTCCTTTATCGACATCACAGGTAAATCACTCACTCTCTCTCTCTACGATTTATCCCTGTTCTCGACTTTGAAGTTAATTGTTCTGTTGTTCATCGAAATTCACAGGTAAATCGATATTCAATCCTTGTTAATCGACATTCAACGATCGACATTCACAGGTATCTCACTCTCTCTCTCTCTCTCTCTCTCTCTCTGCGATTATGCAGATTTAAAATTAATCTCCATCGATTTCTTCAGGTTAACCATCTCCATCGATTCTACAGGTTGGAATCATCTTCACCGATTTCTACAAAGGGATTTCTGCAGGTTGGAATCATCCCATCTCCAAGTCGATTGTTGTATATTAGTTGTGTATGTAATGGATTTTGAAAATTTATGCAACTGATTAGTTGTTAGTATGAAGCACGTATTGTAAATCTGAATTCTAGTGGTTTGGTGGTTTTAAGGTGTAGGAATTAGTTTAACAGTCGTAGTTAAATGATTTCTAAATAGTAATGGTTGATTTTGTTAAGTTTTACACTCATAGAACCGCTTCGATTGAACTCTAACTAAGTTTCCCACACTTTATCACCAGTTATTACTTCCATCATTTATCAACAGGTTCGTCAATGCGAACAGTCCGCCCAACGGAAATCGAGGCATCTTGTGTCATTTTTCAATAATTTGAAGGTTTGTTCATCTAGTTTTCTTTCAATAATTCTTGTTCTTCATGTAATTTGAATTCAGTTTTTGTTACGAGAATTTTGATTAATCGATTTTGTGCGTTGAGATGATTGAGTTGATTATTAGATGAATTTAGATTGTGAAAGGTGATTATGAATTTGATAGATGTATATTAGTTGTGTATGTAATGGATTTTGAATATTTTATGCAGCTGATTAGTTGTTAGTATGAAGCACGTATTGTAAATCTGAATTCTAGTGGTTTGGTGGTTTTAAGGTGTAGGAATTAGTTTGACAGTCGTATTTGAATGATTTGTAAATAGTAATGGTTGATTTTGTTAAAATTTCTGTAGGGGTGAGAAGCAAAGAGAGAAGATGGCGGAGACGGACGATATTATGGAAGCTGTAAAGAAGGAAGCAGTTGATTTGGTAAGAAACTGTAACATACACTTGTGTTTATATGGCTATGAGTTGTTTCTTGGTTGATTTTGATGTTAATGGTGGCTTTTGCAGGTTTACTTTGTTGTTTATTATAGGAATGTGAATTCTTTGTACAAATGTGTATAGTTTTGTTTTTGTATCTTACTCTTTGATGAACGAATTTAAACTTGAATTATAGGAAACGATTCCAATTGAGGAAGTTTATGAAAATTTGAGATGTTCTAAATTGGAGGAGTGAGCAAACTCAACTGTATTTAATATATGTAGTAATGTGTTGAGAGCTTAAAGTATTTAAAATATGTGGGTACTATTCAGTTGAGGATTTCTTATCTACACAAAAACAAGGCATCTTCTGTTTCCAAGTTCCAACTAATGCCTGATGTTTATTTTATATTAGTTCATGAAACTTAGTTATTCTGCAGGGAAAACCACCTGATTGGCAGGATTTTGTTGGGATCATCACACTGCTTGTCATCAATTCAACAATAAGCTTTATAGAGGAGAACAATGCTGGTAATGCAGCAGCAGCTCTCATGGTTCGTCTTGCACCCAAAGCGAAGGTATTAACATTTTCAGTAGAGTTAGGCCTCATTTGTGATTGACTGTAATATTTTGTTTTTTTATCATTAGTAAGCAAGGATCTTCTCTAGTTTATGTGTAATGTTGATTTTTCTGTATAGGTTTTAGTTTATGACTTTATGTGGTGTGTAATTTGAATTATGCACTAAAGTAGTCTCTTTGGGTTCTATAAAAATGCAACCTGTAGGTTCTTGTTATTTATGAGAAGCTTGCAGAATTAAAATCCTGTTTTTGGAGAATGAGATAGGGAGAATGAAGATCCTGAATTGGAGCCACAAGACAGCAGCAAAATGTCATTTGTTTATTACGGTCAAGACTTGAAAGTGTTTAATTTGTTTATGTAATATTTAGTTTTTAACTTTTTATCGGATTCCTTTTCAACGTTTGTTGTACTACTTTAAGTTGGTATTTTGTTGTTTGTATTACACTTAAAAAGTTAAAATCATCATTTATTGGATTATATGTTAAAATTGAAAAAAAAAATTGTAACGGGTACCCGGAACCGGTTCCAAAAAATAGAGAATCGATACAAGCGGTTCCGGTTCCTTCATTCCAGGTTCCGGTTCCGGGAAATTTAGGCGGGTACCCTGTTATAATGCTCATATTGGTTGTCTGTTCTATTTTCAGCTTCCAGAGGTATTTTACTATGCACAGAAAGCTGTGCTTCATCCAACAACTCTACTATTTGATCAGGAGGCACAAACCTTAAAACCCCGTTGTGTTAGGGTTTTAAAGCGGATCTTTATACTATGTGATCATGATAGAGATGGTGCTCTAAGTGAGGTAGAGTTGAATGATTTCCAGGTACTTCTGTTTGTTATATCTAACAGCATCAGCTTTTGGAGTAGAAGCCTAGTTGTGATCTATTCTGTTTCCTGTTACATGGAGATTTAAATGTGGAACATTTTTGAACTATATAATTTTGAACAGGTAAAATGTTTTGATGCTTCCCTTCAACCCTCGGAAATAGTGGGTGTAAAGAGAGTTGTACAAGAAAATCTTCCTGAAGGAGTCAATGAGAATGGCCTCACATTGACTAAGAAAATTTGGGTACAACAATGATATACGACTTTGTGATGATCAGCTTCTGCCTCCTATTACGAGAACTCTGGATCAGGTGATGTTTATTAGTGTGCCTATGTATGTGTGTGCTTATGTGGGACTTTTCTGTTCTTAGAGCTTGTAGTAAATATGTGTTTGCTAAAAGTAAATGGAACTTGTCATGTGGTTGAAACCTCAGGAACCACACTGTCTTCTATGACTTTTGTCGGCGCTTCACAATCATCTTCAAGCCTTGCAGTGACATTATAGAGCTTTGACCTGATCTTTTGCTAGTGTCGAGCATACTATTGGAATTAATTGTGGGTTGTTGCTTGTTCTTGGACTTGACCCAACATCTCACAACACAAGCTAACGACAACCACATCTTTTTTTACAAGTAAACCTTGTCTTTATACGAGGGACTGCTTTGCTCAAAGAAGATCGGAAGAAGTTGAAGGTTGAGAAAGAAAGATAAAATGTGTATGAATAGAATGAAACCTGACCCTATGCATGCTTGCATGCATGTGCACTATGGATCTCGGTTTGACCATGCTGGTTTTGGCAGGGTTTGGTCGAGGTACCTGAGTACATACAATTACAATGGGGTCCTCCAAGTTATGCTAATAGGATCACATAGAGCTTTTATCTTAGATATTCAGTTTAGTGAGGACAAGATCAACTTGATCTATATACTCTCGATTTATCAGTAGTATAATCGGTTGGATATCCCTTTTCCACACCTAAGTGCCCGCCTAGGCATTAAGCTTTCAACCATTTCTTCCAATTAGTTTGGGACACTTATATGGCTGCCTAGGAGTTTCTATGTTGCTTCGTTGGCAACTAATTGTTGAATAAAGCGTCTCAAAAGTTTATGCAAGGATTAGCCGACTTTTCTCAAAAGTTAAATTTAGGAAATGACAATGTCGACATTGCAAGTCGTCCTTATCATGCAAAAATCCTATTGCATGATAGAGAAGTAAATAAATAGGAGATGACAATGTCGACATTGCAAGTCGTCCTTATCATGCAAAAATACTTTTGCATGATAAAGAAGTAAATAAACCCGGATGATATGGGAAATCATTAACAAATAGGCACAAAATTTAACTAAAAAACATATTTTTGCACGATAAAGAATAAATAAACCTGAATGATATGGGAAAATTGTTAACGAATGTAAAAGTATATTAAACTATTGATAAATGTAAAAGTAAAATAGAAGGAGAATACATTTCTAATTGTCACTTCACCTAAAGCTTGAAGGACGAATGAGTTAGTAGACTCTGTATATTCTGTATAGCGCCCTCAATCAGATATACGGCATCAGTTGAGACATTAGATATCAAGACCTGAATCATTTGAGAAGTTCAAAGTTCCCAAAACACACAATGATCTGAGAAATATATTACGGAGCAATTCATTTCTTTGGTAGTTTTGTCATACACAAGGGACTATTAAGAAAAGTACGCATGTAAAAAAATTGGGGGGGGGGGATTGAGTTGAGGGTTAAGGTTTATGCAGTGATTGATGCCTATATGAATAATACAACCATTTGCTAATTTGGTTTGGGGGCGATTGGATAATAGTTTGGACATCATTGTCCAGAACCTGTAATGATCAAGTTTGCGACAACAGTGGCACTCAGTCTCAGCCTGGTACCTCGACCAGTGCCTCTACGAGATCAAGGCTTCTATTAGTACCTTTGCTGCTGATGGCACCTCCACCGGCAAGCCATTCTTTGGGCTTGGACCACGTGTTGTGCCTTCGCTAGATACAACTATTGCTGATTACTCCTGTGTAGCTTGTACTAGTAAAATGGCCAGGTTAAATAGACATCTGATAAGAAGGGATCACAGATCATGTAGTTTGAACAACTCGATAGCCCTGTGGGGCCAGATGCATTGGGGATGATTAATCATAAGTAACAGACAAATGTCGATGCATGTAAGAACATGAATCTTTTGTTGACATGGTCTTAGAACGTGGGGATCATAACTTAGGCGGAAGCACTCAAAATTGTGAACTAAATTCATGGTTGAGGAAGCACATACCATTACAAGTGCCATATGATAATAAAGTACTTGGTCTTCCTTATCAACTCATTAAATTTGTATGGGAATGTAGTTTTACAAACAAAAACATATTTTTGTAATAAAACTTGTTTTTTAGGGATTAAGTTGAAAATTTGGAGATTTTTCCTTTCCTTCCGAAAAATATCACTTCATGGTGGTTGATTTCTAGTGTTATAATTTCTCCAAACTGTTGGCACATGATTGAAATTGGAAAAGGTTGCCAAAGGCTGTTTCTTCCTTTGGTTATTGATTTTTTTTTTTAAATGTGAGCACAAGTGAAAATCATAGTAGTTGCTAAAGAAGAGGCTAGTTATCAAGTTTAGATTTTTTTATGTTTCTCTTGTTAAGTTTGGCATTTTTAATTATAGTATCCAAGTTAAGGAGGAATATTTGGAAAACAGGTTTTCTATAAATGGAAATTTTTCTGTTTTCTGCACCGATATTTGAGCAGAATTTGTATGACCTCATTGTTATCTATATATTTCAAGTACCCGGGTGTATAAGGAAACTGGGAACTGCTAGTGGTTATGAGCTTTCCAACACATATTATGGCTATGTTCGTCAAAAAAAGCTAGCTTATAAGCTAGTTTTTTTTTCCTGGTACACGTTCGGATGATCATAAGCAAGCTTACTGAAACGCTACTCAAAGTAGCGTTTTGAAAAGCTAGCTTATCAGCTACAAGCTAGCTTATAAGCTAGTTTGCCGAACATAGCCTATGTCTTTTTAATGCTATCGTTACCTCTTCTTCGATTTTGATATAGCGGATCTCAAATCTTATAATCCTTGCTTGGGGATAAAAGGTGTCATTTCCACTTGTCTGGTATTTTGTATTTTTGCCCTTTTGATATGATTAAGTGTATGATCATGTTTTATTTGAGTATAATCATCATGTAGGAATAACCATGAGCAACAATTCATTATTTTCAATTATCATTATTCTTGGGCATTGCTAATGACACCCCTCAGAGCATCTCCAATGCAAAAGTCATTAATGACTTGTTGGAAACTTAAGAAGTATTTGAACAAAAGTTTTTGTCATTAAAGATGATCACTTATTAAATAGCTTTTAATGAAAAGCTTATTCTCCGTCGCTTATTTGATGTTTTCAAAAATTCATTTTACCCACTTAAATTTTCACTTTATACCATTTTCAATTCTACTTTTTCAACTAAATACCACATTGCTCCCTTCAATCAATGTTATTTTCAATTTAAACCTCTTTTAATATTTATTAATTAATTTAATTTATTAAATAGAAGTAAAATATCGTTTAATGTAATGTTTTTAAATATCGTTTAATGTAATGCTTTTAAATATTTGAATTATGGTTTTCAAAAAAATATCACACGACAAATTTAATAAGGGGTCTTTATAAAACATTTTCAATAGACGAGGATAGATTATTAAATGTAATTGATGAAAAAGCTTTTGAAAATATTTTTGCATTGGAGAAGATTTGTATAAATAGGTTTTTGTTAAAAAAAGTAAGTGGAAAACTGATGTGGCAAAAGCAGAAAGTCTTTTTAAAGACTAATTCATTGTGGATACTCTTAGTAAGGGTGTTGAATGCATTGAGAATTGCACCAATAATTATTTAAGGTTAACCTATTCTTTCAACTTGGCATATTATTATTATTATTATTATTATTATTATTATTATTATTATTATTATTATTATTATTATTATTATTATATGCTTATATATATAATATATATAAATATGTTTTATTACTTTTATTTTATTTTATTTTATAATTTTGTAACTATTGATTTTATTATAATTTTGTAAAGGCATATTAGGAAAATTATTTTTTCTAGCCATTTTTTGAAAATCAGTTTACCTTCTAGCCAATATCTTCCAACTTTTTTATTTATTTATAAAAATAGCTTATACCTTCGTAAAAGTGGTTCGTATACACGAATAAATTCTTAGAAATAAAAAAAATTAATTTTTTGGTGTATGTTCATAAAACTAGTTCGTATTAAGGGTGCTCACAGGTTGGATTGATCGAGTTGAAGACATTTCAACAATCTAATTCAATGTTGGCGGTTTGAGAAATTTCAACCTAACCCAACCCAAACTAAAGTGCAACCCAACCCAACCCGTTCGGGTTGGTCGGTTTGGTCGGTTTGTGTTTAAACAAAGTAAAAACAATATTGAAAACATAAAAAGTAGTCCCAAAACGGGGACTATCCGAAATTAATCTCTAATAGATTATTTTCGGACGAGTATAGATCTAAAGGCATATGCATGCAATATGATTATACGAAATGAATGTTATCAAAATATATAAATTATATATTTTGATAATAAAAAATAAACTAAAATTTGAAGGGATAGATAATTACCTTGATACTCGGATTCAAATCTATCAAACGAGACAAATATTATCCTTGTAATTCGATTATTCACAATCCTATAACATATAAAAAACGTAAAATTAACACACACACACACACACACACACACACACACACACATATATATATATGGATGTATATTTTGTTTGTAAAAAGGGTAATAGAAGTACCTTTTAAATATTGTGGTGTTGAAGAATCTCAAAGAAAAGTTAAAAGAAAAGCTAAAAAAGAAAAAAATGGCTGCACAATGAAAATATATGGCTGGATAATAACCTAATTGTTTTAAAATAAAACCCCACTAATGGTATCCGGTTGTATTTAATAACCAGGTACTATCTATATATCGGAATAAAACCCGACGCTTAATGTAGGACCAAGTCTCGGTCGCTCGATAACTACCCTCATGGTACCCGGTTTTCTTTAAACCACCGGGTACTATTGTAATTTGTTAAAAAAATCTACACATTTAACCCGGTTGAAACATAAAAACCGGGTACCATTAAATGTGGCAATGCAAAACCTACATTTTAATCCGGTTCTTTAAGTAACCTGATTATATTAAAGGATACAATCTACCTTTCAGTAGTAGTGCTCCTTCCACTTTCTTTTGTTTTGCTCTCTTCATCTGTCCACCTTTTGAAAGTAACTTTTTTTCAATTTTATCTCAAAGTCGTTGACAAGCCAAAGGTTTTTATATTAAAAGACTTTGAAATTGATTACAATGATGGACCTTAAGCATGTAATTTTGTCACTCTCGCGGATTGTAATTAAATGGTTTTGCACGTTTTTAACAAGGTAGGCGTAATTTAATTAAGCAGGCTTTGTCATCCATGATTGGCTCAATACTTGCATGCTCACTCTGCGTTGTCGCTCAATACGATTTGAAATACAAGAATCATATTTAGGTGGTCTTTGTTTTTTTAAGAGGTCTGAGGTCTGAAGTCTTATTTTACTTCTGATTAATAAGAGGTGGTGCTGAAGTCTGAAATCTGAATCAATAAGACTGTTTGTTTTTTGTAACGTCTGGAGGCGTCTTGAGGGAAGGGAGAACATATGAAATGAGGCGGCGATAAGGGATTTTAAGAAGTTAGGTCACCACTTCTTATTTCAGATGTATTTAAGAGCCATTAAGAGGTTCTAAAAATTGTAAAAAAGCAAACAGTCTGAATGTCAAAAGGTCTGAACGATTCAGACTTAAGAGCCATTAAGAGGTATTAAAAAAAAAAACCTTAGTGATGCAGGCTGAGAACGTGTAGATCTTGTTTTTACAACTAGCTCCTTTTAAGCGAATTTATGTTCGTGAGACGACCTAATACATTTCTAATTTCAATCTTGTACGACATCAGAAGTTATAGACCTCAACCTGAATGTTGTTACAGTCGAAAGAGCCAAATAAAGGGCAAAGGGTGACAATGGGCTTGAAATCCTTCAAGAAAGATTATCACATGATCTTTCAGATAGTAAAACGATCAAATTCTTGAAAATTGTCTTCTCCCACAGATTGAAGCGCAACTGATCGAGATGCAAGTGTCACTAGGAAGTAGTTACAAAGATACTGACGAAAAGCATGAGGTTATGCGAAAGAGGCCAGTTATCTAATGATCACACTAAGATTAGTTATTGCATTGATGAATTGGGCCTTTTGTGTGCTTATGAGTAGGGGTGTAAATGATACGAGTCGAGCTCGAGTATCAGTAAACTCGACTAGAACTCGAAAAAAAAATCTCAAGCTCGAACTCGACTCGAAAGCTCGCGAGTATTGAAAATCCAAGCTCAAACTCGACTCGATAACCAATTTCCAAGCTCGAACTCGAACTCGTTTCAAGCTCGCTCAAGCTCAAACTCGTTTCAAGCTCAAACTAGTTTTAAGCTCAAACTCGAACTAGTGCTTATATTTAATCATTTAAAAATTCAATGTGTTCTTATTTGTTTATGTTTGTTTGATTAAAATTGTAAACAAACATAACAAACTAGTTGCACCCACTTCAATAGGTACCAACAATTTTTTTTTGCCTAACTTCAAGCCAAATGGCTCAAGCCACTAGGCACAATAGAAAGAGTGTGCCACAAAGGCTATAGAATGGCAAGGGAAAGGAAGAGGGTGGATCCTATTTATAGTTGAATGCAAAAGCCTTGGATGGATTGTCCCACCAATGTGGGATGAATTTTTAAGCAAAAGGGGAACATTCCTTATTTAAATAATGGTACCCACAACTCCAAAAGTCATAGGTGTTATTACTTTTTTTTTTAAAGAAAATGTTGGTAATTCTTTAATAATAATTATAATAAAATATATATATATATATATATATAATTATATTATTGTTTTAATGTTTATTTTTTTAATATATGTTCTTTAGATTCTTTAGATTACTATTATAAGTAAACGAACATTAATGAACGTATGTATATATATATATATATATATATATATATATATATATATAATATTCGAGTATCTCACAAGCTTATCGAGTCGAGTATCAGGTCGCTCGACTCGACTCGTTAGTATGTCGAGTCGAGCTCGAGATCGAGTCGAGCCTATTCGAGTCGAGTGTTGACTGAGTTTTGACCGAGTCGATCTCGAGTAGCTCGCGAGTTGTCTCGTCTCATTTACACCCCTACTTATGAGGTATGTTTATAATGCAATTTAAAGAGTAAATTCTATGCATTGAGTTGTTTTTTTTTTTTTATAAATATAAGATATGATTTATTGTTTTCTAGGATGTTAAAATATGTATAGCGAAAGCCCCAAAAGCCATAGAAGAATGCGATTTCTTGCCAATCAAAGTGTTTTTATTTTCTAGAGGAAACATTATCTATTATTGAGAAATCATTTCCAAATGGTATGTTATCTGGCACCTTCTATTTTTGTAAATTAATCTTTTTCCTTTGTTTATTCTGTGACTAGCATCCTTCATGGTAAATAATAGGGAATTTAATTAAAATGCCCTCTATTGAAAAATCAGTATCCAATATGCCCCAAATCTTGTTATGTTTGCCAAAATACCCCCTAGGTCCGCGTTTTTCACTGTTACACGCGGACCTGGTCCGCGTTTTGTCCGCGTTCTACTATTACACGCGGACTTGGGCCGCGTTTTGGCCGCGTTCGAGAGTTACACGCGGACTTGGACCGCGTTTGGCTTCATTGCACGGGGACGAGGGTTGACCCCGCGTTTTTCACTGTTACACGCGGGTTGGGGCCGCGTTTTTTGTTAAAAAACGAGGGTTAGGTCCGCGTTTAATAGTGTAAAGCGTATTAGGGTTTGGAAAATTAGGGTTTCAGGCCTATGATTTCATGTGTGGTCAACTATTTGTGACGTATTTTTTGAATGATTTTACTGTTTTTTTCCACATTTTAGTCTGATTCTCATACAATAAGTGTACCATTGTCATTGAATATGTGGTTCACATTCATTTTCTCCATTCAATTTTTCCTATAAAGATTAGTAAGATTAGATGCAAAATCGTTCATCACATCCACTTGAATTGCTTCATTTTTCATACTACTGAAAAAATGAGTTCATCTGTTCAAAAAACTAGAGTCTTATTATGTTTCGATGGTCAATGGGTGCAAAACAACAATGGGTAGGATTATATTGGCTACACAAAGCGTGGTGTATATATTCCAATAATGCTTTCGTATAAGACGTTTATCGATTACGTCGTGGGAAAGTGTGGAATCGGAGATTCTGCTGCTTGCAAGTTGGTGTTCAGACGTACAGATGGCTCACTGATGGAGATAACCAACAATGACGAAATCCTTGGTTTTATGCTACTTGCAGCCGATTCAGAAATACCTCCACAACTTTTTGTGTATGTCGCACCATTGATGGGCGATGACGAAGATGATGACGAAGGTGATGACGAAGATGATGACGAAATCCATGTCGGTGGTAGTCAACTGGAGCCTGACTCTCAATTTCAGGCATCCTACGACACCACACTTTATTCTGATCATGCATATCGTCCTAATGAATCTTATCCCGAAGTTGTTCCGGAGACGCAACTAGAAGAAGAAGAAGAAGAAGAAGAAGAAGAAGAAGAAGAAGACCCAAAAAGACGGTTTGTTGGAGTTGCTGATGACGAAACACATGTTTTCACAACTGGTATATCTGATCTGGACAGATCAGATACCGATAATGACGAGGACGAAGAAACATATACCCCTAGCAATAAATCATTTGGTGCTTTAAACGATTATTTTGATATGCCCCATTCCCTTCCTAACCCGGAGACCCATATACCAGCCTATCAACCCGCACCTTACAATCGCAGTACAACTATACATGAAGGTCAAATATTTCATACGAAGGAGGAAATGACCGTACAGTTGGGAATGAAGTTCTTGCGAGAGGGTTTCGTGTTTAGAGCGAAGAAATCCGACAAACGCAGATACAAGGCTGTCTGTGACCAACAAAATTGTGAATGGAGTATGTCCGCGAAGTCCGTGGGCCCTAAAGGAGGGTTGTTTGTCGTTAGAAAGCTGAACGACGTACACACATGTTCGAGGATACAACTAAATGCCAGCCACCGGCAGGCCAACAAAAGGACTTTGGGCCACATACTGAAAGACAAGTTTCTTGACGCTAGCAGGTCATTTCGGCCGAAGGACATCGTCAACGATATAAATCAGCAGTACGGGATCAACATTGGTTACCACCAAGGATGGCGTGCGCGATGCAAGGCACTACTAATGGTGAGAGGCACTCCCGAGGAGTCGTACGAATGACTCCCTGTGTATTTATATAACTTGGAGCTGAAGAATCTGGGTACACGCACCAGAATAAGGACGGATTCAACCGGACGTTTCGAATTGTGTTTCGCTGCACTTGGATGTGCGGTAAGTATATTAAATCGTCGTAGCTTTACATATTATGAATTTTAACATTTACAAATAATAACCACGTACGTTTATTGCAGATCCGGACGTTTTTGACAAATCTGCGTCCTGTCCTTGTAATAGACGCTGCCCATTTAAAGGGGCATTACCTGGGTATGATGTTCTTGGCGGTTGCCATGGACGGAAATAACAACATTGTGCCCTTGGCTTTCGGAGTAGGCAAGTCCGAGACGGGGGAGGAGTGGGGTTGGTTTCTGAACATGTTGCGGGAATGTATCGGAGCCCCGGAAGGGTTGGTGTTTATGTCCGACAGGGCTCCTTCCATAAGCGCGGCAATTTCTGCCGTGTACCCCTCCACCCCTCACGCCCTATGTTGTCTACATTTGGAGATGAACGTGAAAAGCGCGGACAAACGTATCACAACAAACAAGACCACCTACTGGATGGCGTGCAAAGCATATACTATTAGGGAGTTCGAGACCTACATGAATGCACTACGATATGAAGTACCTCGTGGAGCACAAGTTATGGACGAGGCTGGTAAAGAGAGGTGGTCAAGGGCCCATTTCCCTGCACAACGGTATAACATAATGACCTCTAATAGTGTAGAGTCGGTGAATGCACTGTCCCGTTTTGCACGCAGGTTACCCATTGTCGGCCTTATAGAGTACTTCCGAGATTTTCAACAAGAGTGGTACCAACTTCGACGACGAAAGGGAGGTTGATAAACTCTAAAATCTTTAACTTATATGTTTGTTGCATTTTTCGTCTTCCGTATAAATCGTAACACAATTAACACATATTTGTAGATGAAATGCGTAATCATCTCACACCAATGGCGGAGGAGATAATTAGCAGAAGGTCGGGAAAGTCTGCGACATGGAGGGTAAGTCAGATTGGACATGGTAAGTTCAACGTTCGGGATATCCGTTATCACGCGACTGTCGATATGGTCAACGGTGTTTGTGAATGTAACCAATGGCAATATTCTGGTTTACCGTGTGGTCATGCCATCGCTGCTGCAAGGTCAATGAATCGTAGAGATTGCAGCGATCTGGCTATATCTTACTACACGTCCAGTACTTACCGGTCAACATATCATGAGTTGATCTATCCTGTTGGACCCCCTCAATCATGGGTTTTGCCACACGTCCCACTTCCGCCATGCTATCCACCGTTAATAACCAAGAGACGTGTGGGGAGACCAAGAAAGAACGATCAGCGTCCATCTCGTGGTGAGGATCCGATACAGAGAACGTGTACTAGGTGTGGAGCAGTAGGACATACTCGTGGTGAATGTCCAACTCCTGCCCCTTCAACCGTGCCCAGGAGAGCTTCTACTAGCCAAAGATTTCGCTCTCAAGGGTCATCGAACCTAGAATCACATGGAACTTTAAGGCATGATAGCATTGACCTTAACATTGACTTCCCTTGATTGTAACCACCTCATCTTCTATGCTAAGTGATATTGTTATTATGTTAATTGTTGATTTTATCTACCTTATCGTGGTTGTGAAATTATATTATGTGTAAATAAAAGTTAAAACATAAAAGCATCGTTTTATTGAAATTAAAGAAAACGAAATGGTGCATCCATACAACATTCAAGCATCGATAAAGTAAAAATTAATGCATAAAATAAAACTTAGGTTAAACGTTAAAGTGCATCCATACAACAACCACCCTTTGAGAAACCTACTACGGGTAGATTTCCCGGCACTTCGTAACCCAGCCAGCCTTTGCCTTCATATGCTCCTCCATGACGGTGTAGTTTTCTTTTATGTCTACCAGTTCATCTTCTAACTTTCTAATCTCCTTTTGTTTCTCCCTGACATCGCGCTTCATATTCTCCAGGAGCTCCTTCTGCTCCGCAATAGTTGCTTCTTTCTCCTTCTGAAGTTCCATGTTTTGTAGCCACGTCCTGCCTGTATTTCGTATCTCTTCATTTGCCTCATCACATGACCTTTTCAACCTGGTAGGCAGTACCTGAGACATTGGTAGACCTGGCCCCTGGTTGGATTGATACTTAGGTGGGGGCATTCCTCCATGAGCAGCGTAGTATGCGGCTTGGGCATTGTTAAACTGCTCCCACTCCAAACTGGTGACATGGATTATAATGAGCACTCTTAATAAGAATCTTCAAACGTAATAACAAAAAAAGAACAACAATGAGCACTCGTCGTAACTTACATTTTGCTGGAATGATGGGGTCGAAAAAGGGTAGTTTTCTCCTGCTGCCGCCTGTGTGTACCCCGGTGACGTGTAGGATGGCGTCATACTTGTCATCCCAACCTGGTGACATGGATTATAATGAGCACTCTTAATAATTACTTTCAAACGTAATAACAAAAAAATAACCTACATTTTGCTGGGATGATGTGGTCGCATATGCCGCACCCGTGTACCCATGCATTTGCCCAGGTGACATGTAAGTGGGCGCCATATCGTCGACACCTAATACAATCATGGAACGTAATATCAATACACAAACCAATATTAAAGTATTGGGCGTAATATCCCCAAATTAACTTAAACACTAACGTGAGTGTGGCGAAGGTGTGCGGTGAGGGCCTCGAGATCTCTTATGCGTCTGTCCATATCGAGGCCTCGAGGTCTCTTACGCGTCTGTCCACGGAGGTCATGTACTCCCACTTATCTTGGTATGGGTCTATATCAGGCATCCTATGATGGGTGGGGCTAGGGGGAGCTTGATAGGTGGGGCTAGGAGGAGCCTGATAGCTAGAGCTAGGGGGAGCTTGATAGCTAGAGCTAGGGGGAGCCTGACGTCGCGTGCCATCATCGTCATCTTCATCATCATCGTCATCATCGTCATCATCGTCATCATTGTCATCGGGATCAGGATCTCTACGTCGGGACCTCTTTGTCGGTCGCCTGCCTGCCGAACTTTCAAGAAAGGCGACGCTCCGTCGAAACCAACTCGACTGCTGCTCAGTCTGAGTAGGCCTCAGTTCCGCATATGGCGCATTTCCAACCTAAAAAAATTATAAGACATATAAATCACTAATAGTTTTTTAATTACTACAATTAAAAATATAGCAAGAGGGCGTACGCTCAAAGCTGAGTTGAAGATCCCAATACATGCAGACTTACTAAGGACAACATCTCGATCCCATTTGGTTCCCCTAATCAACCTGTCGGAGCTCTTGGTGAAATTTTGCCGGCAGGCAGGAAACATCTCCAAGATCCATATCTGGAATTACATAAATTGAACAAGTACGTTAAAATAAATCCAAAATTAGCAAAATTAGTTAATGAATTGATATTTATGTTATTGTACTTATCTAACCTTTAGGGCGTGTGCAAACCCGTTCAACGTCATCTTGTTGTTTTGCTGGTTCTTCTGCTTGCGTCTGGCGATGGCACCGTGGAGTCCTTTGTATGAGTGACTCCAGATGTAGCTACCCCACGGATAGCGGTTAAACCTCTCCAAGTCATCGACAGCGATAAGTACAGTAGAGGAAACTGGCAGCCTTGGAT
Source organism: Arctium minus (assembly GCA_954870635.1). Taxonomy (NCBI): domain Eukaryota; kingdom Viridiplantae; phylum Streptophyta; class Magnoliopsida; order Asterales; family Asteraceae; genus Arctium; species Arctium minus. Next base: position 93,562,612 of record OX941086.1, on the reverse strand, counting down.
CACGACCCATGAACATCAACTCCGCCATCACCACCAAGCAAACACGCACAGCATCCTCATCGGATATCGCACCCAGACCAGTTCTCATCGTCTGGAGGACGGTTCTCAGCGTCAAGATACCTGGTGCAAGGCCGGGCCAAACCCTACTAACGAAGGACTCATCTGTCAAGGTAGGAAGGTCGGGTATTTGTCCGAAAAGGAGTCCTGTTACAATACAGAACTCACGACGACCAAAGTGCATGCGAGTCCCACACACGTGGAAATACAATTCCTCCGGCTGTGGTCTCGCAACCTCGACCTCCATCTGTAAAAACATGTGTACTAGAAGGGGGTCCTGTCCAATATTGGTAAGCTCGAGCCATGGCCCGAAAGATGTGCGGCTAAACATTTCGTGTAAACGTTGTGCCCGTTCAGGTGGACACGCTTCAAAAGCATCTCTAATTTCCTTTACCATGGCGATGCGGCATTTGAACGAAAGATCGACGTTATCAAAATCATCCTACATAGTAATGCAAGGATGTTGTCAACGCACCTAACTTATAACTAACGATGTACATTTTGTTGATTTCGTCTATTGGTTATTTTTATAAAAAATAAACCACTGAATCTATTGGATTTCCAGGTAGTAGGGGAATCACGTGAATTTCTTAAATCCCTAAAAACCTTAGGGCTATTTACACCCGTTTGACAAAATCCAAATCGATATGTTGCGGTTTTTATTATTTCGGTTTTAGGCAACTAAAATTAACGCAATCTCTACAATAATTTTATAAAATGAGCGCAATCCCTAAAACAAACCCAATCTCTACACTTTTTTATAAAAAAAAAAAAAAACGCAATCTCTAAAATTAACGCAATCTCTACAATTATTTTATAAAATGAGCGCAATCCCTAAAACAAACCCAATCTCTACAGTTTTTATACAAAAAAAAAAAAAACGCAATCTCTAAAATTAACGCAATCTCTACAATTATTTTATAAAATGAGCGCAATCCCTAAAACAAACCCAATCTCTACACTTTTTTATACAAAAAAAAAAAAAACGCAATCTCTAAAATTAACGCAATCTCTACAATAATTTTATAAAATGAGCGCAATCCCTAAAACAAACCCAATCTCTACACTTTTTTATACAAAAAAAAAAAAACGCAATCTCTAAAATTAACGCAATCTCTACAATAATTTTATAAAATGAACGCAATCCCTAAAACAAACCCAATCTCTACAGTTTTTATACAAAAAAAAAAAAACGCAATCTCTAAAATTAACGCAATCTCTAAAACAAACCCAATCTCTACAGTTTTTTTATACAAAAAAAAAAACAAAAAAAAAACGCAATCTCTAAGATTAACGCAATCTCTACAATATTTTTATAAAATTAACGCAATCCTAAAATTAACGCAATCTCTAAAATCAACGTAATATGTAAAACTAAAATTAACGCAACCTCTAACATATTATCAACATAAACGCAACACTCTAAAATTAACACATAATCACTAAAATAAATATAAAATTAAAACGCGGTTAAAGAAAACTTACCGAAGAAAGTGGTCGACCCATATCCGACTTTTATAAATGCTAACCAACCGAGCCTAGATCCGAGCGTGTGTAATACACGATATATTTGAGAGAGTGAAAGAGATGGGATCCCTTTGAGAGTGATGGTGGTGGGTTATGGGGGGGGGGGACCTCACTTATTTATAGGAGGTATCATATAAAACCCTAAAAAATTAATCAATCCACACCGTTGATCAATGACTAAACCCTAAACAATGTTATGGATCGGCCCCCAAGTACGCGTTGAACAGTAAAAACCGCGGCCCAGATCCGCGTTGAACAGTGAATGCCGCCCCCCCTCGTGTCACGCCGTTTCTCGGTTAATGGAAGCCAAACGCGGACCAACTACTCGTTTATAGGGTGAAACACGGACAAAACGCGGACCAAGTCCGCGTGTAACAGTGAAAAACGCGGCCAAGCACTCGTCCCCGTGCATTGAAGCCAAACGCGTACCAAGTCCGCGTGTAATAGTAGAACGCGGACAAAACGCGGACCAGGTCCGCGTGTAACAGTGAAAAACGCTGACCTAGGGGGTATTTTGGCAAAAATAACAAGATTTGGGGCATATTGGGTACTGATTTTTCAATGGAGGGCATTTTAATTAAATTCTCTAAATAATATTATGAGTTTGTGGAATAAGTTGTTTCTAAGTTCTTTTAATATAAGTTTCTTGTTAATTTCTCAGGCCATGAAAATATTTTAGATTATGCATGGATGTGATTATGAAAAAATGGTAGAAGCTGGCCATGCATATCTCACCAAAGCTATATCAACTCTTTCAACTTTTCTGCTCATTTGGGTAACACATAGTTCCTCATTGAGCCTCCAGCTTGATATAAATTGATAATTTTGCTCAAAACATAATATATTACTCGTAATTAGGGGGTATTTTTCCCCAAATTCTTAACCAAGGGTCGAATTGGGTAAACATTTTCATTTCTTAACGAAGGGTCAAATTGGGTAAATATTATTTATCAGATTTTTGACCTGGGTGAACACTCATTTAACTTGGGATTGAAGAAGAACATATATACTTCTTTTGGTAAGTTGAAAATTGAGATTTAACCCTTCTAACAATTATTCTAGTGTTTCCTGGCATCTAAATCGCCAAAAAATGGGCCTTGATCTACAAGAAATGGTTGAATTTCTAGTCAACATATGGGAATGAAGGATTGTATGATTAAGAACAAATCATCGCCAACGAGTTCTATGATTTCCATCTCAACTTCTACATGAGTTTACAATTTTGTCGCTCAGATCATACCCAACTACTGCATTAATGTTTCATCTTTATTGTACAAAAATCGTGTATGTTTGTATTAAACCGAGGCGCGGGTAAAAATCGAACATATTGGATACGGATCGGAGTGCACGTGTATTTTTTGAATTATTAATGCGATAAGATTAATATATTTTCTCTTTTTAATTCATCACAAGAAAAGGGTTTTATTCTTCCCGGGTTCGAATCCAGACGTTGTCAAAGCCCTAAAGGCCATGGAGGTTCACCTGCGATGACTACAAGCGATTCGTGATCGCCTAGGTATTAATCTGTGGGTGTAAGCTGACATGGAAGTTCATGGTTACCAGGGGGGTTATTGTGCTCTTGTTTGGATGTGTTTAAAAATGATTATTTTGACATTTAAAAAATTAGAATTAATAATTAGTTGTAACAAAATAATTGTAGCATGCTGCTTAGGCGATTTTACATTTACTCTCAAAAATCAGTTTCATTTTGGTTTGATTTTTAATATCTGAATATGTATGTCCTAAATGAAATCAAAAGCTTAGAATATGAACGAAATATGTTGAAGACTAAAAAAGTAAATGACGCAGCGGGGAGGTGCGGAATGGATCGACAAACGTTTGGATCCAAGGATAACGAGCTTTACAACGAAACACTCGAGAAAATTAAGAGAAAACTCTTAAACTAGAGATAAAACTTTAAAACACTTGATTTTATTGATCAATAATCTCTATTCTCAATATTAAAGAAAACATTCAACCCTATTTATAGCTGAACTAATCAAGCGATTACTATTAAACTTAAATTCAAGAGTAAACTCCAATTTTGGTCCCTGAGGTTTGTTGATTTCTTTGAAAGAGGGACCCATGGTTTCATAATTCAAGTTTTGGTCCTCATGGTTTGGATTTTACTCTGAAAGAGGGACCTGGACACTAACACCGTCAAAAAGCTCCGTTAAAGCTAGAGGCAAAATTGTCCAACCATATTTTTGTCATTTTTCTGCACTTTTTTTGTTTCATTTTATTGTTGTCTAAAATCATAAAAACTTAGGGACCAAATATGTTAATAATTCTCTCTCTCTCTCTGTCTTTGTCTCTCTCTCCCTCTCTCTCTCTCTCTCTCTATATATATATATATATATATATATATATCCATTGTTACATATCGCAATAACCATACAGGCCAAACTTCTTCTCCGACCACTTTCTCGTCGATGAACTCCACCTCCACCATCCGACAACCACGTCAACCATCTCCGCCATACACACAGACCGATATATATACACACACACACAACACACACGACGATGGTGATGGGTTAAAGGAATCATCGAAACCACAACGGCTAAACCACAGAGGACAAAACAAGAAGGAAGATGGTGGGTCAAGGTGGAGTTTCACGGTGGAGATGGGTTATGGTGAAGATGGTGGGCCACGGTGGAGTTTCACGGTGAAGATGATCGTTCACCACAGGGACGATCGTTGTTGGCCAAGAGATTGGAAGTCTATTGGAGTATACAAGAGTATTTTGTGGTGGTAAGCTCCTCATCTCTCCCACTTCATCTTCTTCACCAAAGTTTTCTAGGGTTTCATCCACCATTTGTTCTCCCTTTTGTAGATTGGAAGTTTGTAACCATTTTGGTGAACTAGAGGTGTTTTGGTTGGTGGATTCAAGCTTGGGTTAAGGTAATCTTCTATTCTCTTCATTTATGGAAGTTAGGATTTCGGTATCAGTTGAGGTATTTATGTATAAGGTTGGGAAACGATTCTTTGTGGTTGATTATGATTATTTATGGTGGAATATGTATATTTATGGTTGGAACCTTGTGAAACTAGGTTTTGGAAGATTTGGTTTGAAGAACCAAGTTTCTTCAAGGAAAGCTCTAAGTGGGTAAAATCTAGATTTAATCTAAATCTAGAAAGGTGAGTTTACTAAACCTTTGTTAAAACTAGATACACATCATAATCTTCTATTTGTTACTTTATCTCTATGTGTTCAAGTGTAACACCCCGATTTTCGAAATGTATCGTTTCAAGTTAATACCGAAACCGATATATTAAGGAAAAATAAGATATTTTATTTTGGACTTGAATCCTTGATTTTATAGTCTTGATGGATGAAGGATTCAATTACGAGTCCAACGGTCCTTTCCGGAGCAAAAACGGAGCTATAACGAAGAAGTTATGACCAAAACAGTGTTCGAGCATATTTTTAAAATTCTATGGGGCGCACGGGCCGTGCGCCCTCCACGCACAAACCGCGCACGGGTCGTGCGCATCAGACCGAGGCCTCAGCTCGGACATAAAACCTGATTTCCGCCCCATTTCACCCAAAACTTCATTCCTTCATAACTTTTGCTCCACAACTCCGATTTGGGTGATTCAAGTTGATACGATTTCGTTTTTGAGAGCTCTTCAAGGATCTAGCAAGATATTGGAAGTCTATTGAAGTATAATAGAGTATTTTGTGGTGGTAAGCTTCTCATCTCTCACTATTCATCTTCTTCCCCAAGGTTTTCTAGGATTTCATCCATCCTTTGTTCTCCCTTTCATATATTGAAGGTTTGTAATCATTTTAGTGAACTAGAAGTGTTTTGGTTGGTGAATTCAAGCTTGGGTTAAGGTAATCTACTATCCTCTTCGGTTGTGGAAGTTAGGGTTTCAGTATTAGTTGAGGTATCCATGTATATGGATTGGGAAATGATTCTTTGTGGTTGATTATGTTTATTTGTGGTTGAATATGTATGGATTTAGGTTTTGTGGAAGTTTTGTCTTGAGAATCCAAGTGTTCTTCAAAAGAGCTCGTTGGGTGAAATCTAGATTTAGTCTAAATCTAGCAAGGTGAGTTCCTACTATCATTTTCTAAACCTTATACACATCAAAACATATATTTTGAACTCCTATACATCTCCTTGGTTTTGGATTTGTGAAAATTATATTTTGACCTAACTTGAATTTTGGGAGATTTTAGGGTTCTTGCTATATCTTGTGAAATGGAAGGGTTTCATTTGTTATGAAATAAAATAAAGTATTACTTGAACATATTTGGTGAAATACTTGAAAGAATGTATAAAACCTCATTTTTATGATTTCTCATTCTTATCAGTAGTTAACTTGGAAATGCATTTTGGTTATAAAATGTTATTGGAACCATATGATTATCTATGGTTAGTCACAAACGTAAATGTGACAAGTCTTGACTATTACTAGTGGATCCCTAGGTATTGAGTCGACTTATATATATATTTGGGATGTTTTTCCCCATTGTAGCTACGGATGCATTTTACCCCTTTTTGGCCTTTGGTACGGTTGCTTGAGATCGGTTACTAGCCATGGGTCAAATGTAGTCTTAGCGAATCCTTTTTGTAGCTACGGAATGCATTATTTCCCCCTTTTGGCCTTTGGTACGGTTATGTGAGATCTGTTACTGTCATGGGTCATAATGTAGTCCTAGTGAACGAGTATGACTTGGTTTCCTCGGGGGCCCCCCTCACATCTTAGTACGGACCGGCGTTGTTCGTGACCATGGTTCCAAGTATTTAGCTCATAACTCGGATTGTGGTCTACTTTTGTGTTCCACTACAATCCTTGGTAAATCGGGTATCCCCCGTCATCGCAAGATGAATTTTATATAAAAAGCCCTTTTGTGGCAAATAGTTCAATTGTAAACATATTTTCTTGAAAAGAATTCCCTTCGTTACAATTGCATATATTTATTCAAATTATAAACTGTATGTTCTCACTAGGCTTTAAGCCTAACACTTTTTCGAAAATGATGTGTATAACAGGTTCCCTTAGCGGCGGGTCGTCAAGGGGTTGAGTGAAGAGTTTGGTCTTCTTGAGGAGTATTCTGAATGATAGTTATTTTGGGAGATTTGATGTTTAAACCAATTTATTTATTTGGTATTGGGTTGACAACCTATGTAAGCTAGATAGATTTGGTTTGGCTTGGTTTGGTTTGTTGTCACTTTTCCACACTTATTGGCAGGTTTTGTGAATGTTCACGCCTTGCCCATTATTTGGGTAGTTTGTCCTTTTTATATATGTTATATTGCCGAAATTTCAATTTTTAAATTACCCCAATTTTCTAGTTGGAATACCACTTTGGTGACATATTTATATGCATGATGAGTGTAATTGTCATTTGGGTCTTTTGTTAGACTTCATGAGGATAGGATGGTAATATTATACCCGTAGTCGGTATGGAAATATGTTGGGTTGAAATACACCTAAAGGACCTCCTATATGCATTATGTTGGACGAACCAAGTCAGTTCACAAGGAGGATGTAGTCTTGGGCGCCACTGTGATGGTATGTGCCTAGACCTCCGCCATTCGGGGAATTTCCTTAGCGGTAGTCTTCGGGTGTGCCGGGCCTTTCGGGTGTTCCTTGCTAAGGGCATCAAGGTATATCGACTCTTGGGGTGGACTTGATTGGTGCTTTGGGTCTCCCCTAATGACTCCACATATATTGGACACTGGTTAACTGCTGATAAGAATTTATGACTGTTCACGCATGCTTATTATTGTTCAACTCACTAGGCTTTTTGGCCTAACACTTGTTTGGTGTCGATGTGTATCTCAGGTTCTAGCGGCGCCGGTTCTAAGATGGCTTAGTGCTTGGGTGAGAGCTTGGGGAATATTGCGTTTGGACTTATTATTTATAGAAGAACTATTTGGGTTTATAAATGACCCCGTGTGTATTTTATTTTCTAGCATTCGGAGTTGGAATTGTTGGTCACTATTTATTATCCGTTTGAATTACGATTGTATTTAAACAGGTTTGTGTATTTTCCCCATTTTGGGAGGCTCTTGCTATGACAATTTTAGTATACCTCATGTCCGTTTTTCGGATTTTTGTTATCCCTTTTTTTAGGGTGTTACAGTTCATCTCTCCTCTCTTTAGGTATGTTTTCTCTTCGATTTGTTCATTATTTTCTGTTCAATTTGTTTTTTGTCTCGTTTTTCAATCTCAATTTGTTTTCTGTTCGATTTGTTCAATGTTCAATTTGTTCATTGTTCGATTTGTTTTCTGTTCGCCTACGAGGCACAAATCGATTTGTTACCGTTTGTTCCTTTTGCTGCTCGAAACATTTTTTTGTTCAAGGCTTTAAAGATCTACCATATAAGTAAAAGACTTTCTTTGTTTACACATATTTTGATGGACGCTGTAAGCAAAAGAAAGAAAAATGTCATTTTTGGTCAATTTTACATGTATAAGCAAAATTTGCCAAATACTTCGAAAGAGCTTATCAGTTTTTAGAAAAAAACTCCAGTTTGCTACTACATAAGTTGATAAACTCTTTTTAAAATAAGCATAAGTTCTTTTAAATAAGCAATCCTAAACACCCCCTAACAAATCTTTTTATTAACTTATTGCTGTTCCACACGGCTAATAAATTATTTTGAGTGTTTGGATTGGAAAAAAAGGGCTTATAACTTTTCTAGACCGCTGATGAAGAGTTTTTGATAAGTTAGTGATTTATTTAAAACTCTTTATTAATTTATTATTAACCAAATTACATATTTACCCATTCTTTCTCATAACCTAATCGCATATGATCCCCTCAAGATTGTGGACGCCGGTCGATCTAACGCCGGACGCATCTCTTGCCGGAGAAGAACAACTCGTCTCCTCTCATCTGGTTCATTCTCGATTCTTCTCCATCTACCAATTTCAGATCTTGCTTTTTCTCTCCATCTACGGTCTACCTCTCGATTTTGCTAACGGTTTTCTTCTCCATCTACCACTCGATTTTTGTAGTTTTGTTAGCTATGTTTATCAAATCAAAACTGGATTTTGACCGAAGAATCATTGAAGTTACTGTTCAGTTTTTTGATCTCATCCATAAAATTTGTTTATCAAATCAAAATTAGTTAGCTATGTTCAGTTTTGTTAGCTATCTTCTCGATTTTAGTTTTTTGAAGCGACTGTTTTTTGAAGCTTTTCTTTAATTTTTCTTGAAGATTAAAATTTGAAGTTTTCCTTTAATTGTTCTTGAAGCTACTGTTCTTAAAATTCCTTTCTTGAAAATTAAAGGAAAGCTTCAAAAAACAGCTGCTGATCTTGAAGCTACTGTTCTTGAAGCTTTCCTTTAATTTTTCTTTTATGTTGCTTTTGTTGAAGCTATTATTTATAACATTATTGAAGCTACTGTTTTTTCTTTTATGTTGCTTTTCTTGAATCTTGAAGCTATTATTTTTAACATTATTTAACATATGTTCTTGAATCTTGGATTTTGTTCTCCATTAGAAACGATTGTGCTAACTGTGTGTGTGTGATTTTTACCCACTTAGAACTTTCCTTGAGGAAACTTGGTTCTTCAACCCAAATCTTCCAAAACCTAGTTCCACAAGTTTCCAACTATAAATATACATATTCCACCATAAATAATCATAATCAACCACAAAGAATCGTTTCCCACTTATACATGAATACCTCAAGAGATACCGAAAACCTAACTTCCATTAATGAAGAGAATAGAATATTAACTTAATATAAACTTGAATCCACCAATAAAAACACCTCTATTTCACCAAAATGATTACAAAGCTTCAATCTATGAAAGGGAGAACAAAGGGTGGATGAAACCCTAGAAAACTTTGGTGAAGAAGGTGAATAGGGAGAGATGAGAAGCTTACCACCACAAAATGCTATAGTATACTTCAATAGACTTCCAATATCTTTATATATCCTTGAAGAGCTCTCAAAAACAAAACCGTAGCAACTTGAATCACCCAAATCGGAGTTACGATGAGAAAGATATGAAGAAATGAAGTTTGGGGCTGAAAATCGCGATTTTAACACCCTGATGCCTCCAGGCGATTGTGCCAGGCTATAGTGACAATGTCACAATCGTTGGGCACAATCTCTGAGATTGTACCGAGAGTTTTCGGGCCCTGGCGATTGTGACAGGCGATTTTGACAGTGTCACAATCGCCGGGCACTATAGCCGAGTACGTACCGACACTGTTTTGGCCATAACTTATTCGTTATAGCTCCGTTTTTGCTCCGGAAAGAACCGTTGGACTCGTAATTGAATACTTTATCCATCAAGACTATAAAATCAAGTATTCAAGTCAAAAATCAAATATATTATTTTCCTTAATATATCGGTTTCTGTATTAACTTTGATTGATATCTTTCGAAAATCGGGGTGTTACAATGGGACTATTCACAAACTTCACGAAAGGGCCACACTGACCAAGCTTTGGATTTAGATGATTCTCTTTTGTACGATACAGGTGAATAGGAATACAAGTTTCGCAAGGTTTTTCGATATTTGAAACTTGAATGGCTTGATGGATACTTAAAGTCTGATCTTGACCGAATTTTGGGTAGAGAACGGATGAAAACCCCCGACAATGAGAGTGCAAACAAGGCTTGTTTTGGGGAGGATTTCCATGAAAATATATGCCAAAAGTTAAAGATGTTTAGTTCCGATGGTGGATCTCATGGGTCTCTAGAAATTCGTGACGTGTTCAAAGAGATTAGCTTGCCAACTAGCATACATGAGATAGTGTTGAGGAGCGTGTGGGCAAATTTGCCAAAGAAAGTTTTGCGATTTGGCTTCTCTACCTATTCAGATCTTCTAGTCGTTCCTAAGAACCTAAAGCATGCACCCTTTGAGTTCTTGGAAGTTCCATGCCACCAACCTCACTTACCACCTTTTTTATTTCGGTTTCCCTCGTTCCGCAGTAGTAAATGATCAGAAAAACGGAAGCCTAGTGATTCTTTAGTGGGACCTCTTATTCCCATACCATTTCTGATGACTTTTCATAAAGCCCACATGTTAAGAGCAGATAACAAGATAAAAAGTGTGCTGACATGGAAATCGACCTCAAGTGTGAGGAAGTAATGAAGGTAACTAATGAAGTTACTGCATCAGAATCTCAAAGTTGTAACGACCATGTTGTTTCTCTTGCTGATGACGATGAAGATATGTTTTACGGTTCTCAAAATCTACAATCATTTGCATCATATAAGCCTGTTGCGTTATCTAGTAAGTTGTCAATGGAGGATTTTGTTTTCGAGGATGAGAAACATACGAAACTAGTTTTTAGAGTTGCTCAAAAGGATGAGAGCGAGCTTTTTGACTCGGATTGTCCATTGAAATTTAAATTTGATGAACAAGCCACAAGTTTTGGGCCAAAAGAAATGAAGGCATACAAGTTACTAAAGAGGCAATATTCTAATTTCAAAGAAGGTTTTAGTAGTTACCAAGACTATATGACTAAGTCTAACATCCACAAGTAAGTCTTCAAGTTTAATGTGCTTCCCTTTGAACATTAATGAACTAGATTAGTATTCCCTCTGTCCCAAAATAAATGTCCACATTTCTATTTTAGTTTGTCCTAAAATAAGAGTCCATTTTCAAAAGTAATTGCCTATTTTGCAATTCTACCCTTAATTATGAGACGGAAAAATTCGTTACTCTTTTCTCTATTATTAACGGTACAAATTGTCATTTATTTGATTAAAAGTGTAATAATGACATTTAGTTTTGGGATGGAAGAAGTAGTATACTTTTTTGCTTTTGCTGTTAATTAGGGGGAGTGCTATTTGCACAAAAAAGTGCAAATAGCGACTCCTAGTTTTCCGATCTAATCATTAATATAAATTATTATTATTATTATTATTATTATTATTATCTTTATATATATATGTGTGTGTGTTTTGATTTTATAAATTTATAAAATTTGTAACTTTTAATTTTATTTTATTCTATAAATTTGTAACTTTTGATTTTATTTTATTCTATAAATTTGTAACTTTTGATTTTTTTACTTTCACAGGGTCTTCACTGTGAAGGTTCGGATATACCTTCACAGTCTTTTATCTGTGAAGGTTTGATTTTTTTTTAACTTGGTTTATGTTTTTTTACCTTCATAGTGTTTTTTTAATTTGGCAGTGGGACGTACTTGCCGCGTAGGTCCACTCTTCATTATTATTATTATTATTATTATTATTATTATTATTATTATTATTATTATTATTATTATTATCTTTATCTTTATATATATATATATATGTGTGTGTGTGTGTGTGTTGATTTTTTAAATTTTTTAAATTTATAAAATTTGTAACTTTTGATTTTATTTTATTCCATAAATTTGTAACTTTTGATTTTATTCTATAAATTTATAACAATGAAGAGGGATTCACTGGTGAACCAAGGCTCACCGGAGATGGGTAAGAAATTAAATTCGTGACACTGTAAATTTTTGTGGGGAAGAAGAGGTAGGAGAGTAGGTAGGTGATAATGATTTTAAATATATATTTACATTTTATACCCCTATAATTATTTAGTTAGTTTACTTTATACCTTTTATTTTCTATTTTTCATTTTTATCATATTAACACATAAAATCGTATATTAACTAAAATACGTTAAAAAAATACGTTTTAATTTTAACAAGTTACACCATCATAATCGTCTCTTCGAAACCTTCGAAATGAGCCTAATATTGAATATTTTTGGATTTAATTATTTAATTATATATTATATGTACTACATAAAACGTATGAAACGTATGAATATGTTATTTTTCTTTTTACCATAAAACATAAAATGTATCATATATCATATATACTACATATTTTCGACAAGTTATTCATAATTTATGTTATTCTTATTTCTATCATTTTACTAATAACGATATTTTTCATGTTAAAATCATTTTAAAAAAATGCAAAATGACAAAAGAACCCTTCCTTTAATTGATTTTTTTAACAAAATTAATGTGAGGGACGAAAAACGAAAGGAATTACAAACCACAGTGACGAACATGTTGTTTTTACAATCGGGTCCGTTAATGGTAACCATTATGTCAAATTAGATATGGCAGAAGGATATCCGTTTCCGCAAATTGTATCACTTTTTTTCCATCACAGTTATCGGTGTGCTGCTAGATGGACAACCTCGTATTCATAGAGAATAAAGAAGTATATGAAGCTTTTACGTGTTAATTGTACTACGGATAATGTTATTTTAGAATAATCGAATGTAATATATATTATTTTATGTTCTATTTATATGTTAAATCGCAATATTTATGTTTTATTTTTATAATTATATAATTAAAAAAATTAAAAATATTTATATTTATAAATATTTATTTATTTTCAAATCAAAACAAAAATATATAATAAAAATATATAAACAAAAATATATAATAAAAAGAAAAAAAAAAGAAAAAAGACAACTAAAAGACAAAAATACAAAAAAAAAACATAATGATTTTTGCAATCATTTTGGTGTATTTAAAAAAAAAATTGTAATTAGCCTCCCCTTAATTAGTTTGGTCTTTTGATGCTTTCCTACCCCTACTAGTAGGTCGTGAAAGACTTATTGATGGAGATGTGCTCTGAAGTTCCTCATGAAACAATTACGAGCTTTAGTTTTATTAGTCATCAACACGAGAGACAAGACCCAAAAACCAGCCGCCTGCCTCACTAGGAGCTCCGATTGTGACTCAAAATGGCTGGAGGTGGTTCTGCTGCCAATTCCAACTCTCCCACCGCCGTTCGAATCGTTGTCGCCGGTGACCGTGACACCGGAAAGTCCAGCCTAATTGTCACTGCAGCTGCCGAAGCTTTCCCGACCAATGTTCCTCCGACTCTCCCTCCTACCAGGTTGTCGGAGGATATGTTCCCCGACTGTGTTCCCATCATCGTCATTGATACGTCTGCTAGGTACACAACACTCCATTCCATTCCATTCCAAGAAGAGATACATTTTAAACTCAACAAATTTTCAATTTTTTGTACTTTATTACAGAGTCGATGTAGTTATAATTTGTTTTGTATATTGATAGAAGTCAGGTCTTTTGATTAAAAATGAGAGCTCTTTGATTTATCCAGGTCAATTTATATGAGTTTCTATTTGGAATGAAGGAAGTATCTTGAAATAATTAGTTGAAAATTTGAAATGTGAATGATGGTAGTGACATCTGTATGTTTTGGGTGATGATGCTTTTATTCTAGTATGGAAAATAGAGGGAAACTTGCTCATGAACTGAAGGGAGCTGATGCCCTTGTTCTTACTTATGCGTGTGATAAACCCTCTACTCTTGACCGATTGAGTACTTTTTGGCTTCCCGAACTTCGTAGATTAGAGGTATGTCAACTATTATATATGTGTGTACTGTCTCTAATTTTTGATGTTAATATGTATTGTGCACCTCTAATCATCGTGAGAATGTCTCTTGGTATGTGAAATAGTCTGCTTGGCTTTATTTTGATGGACTTTCATAACTCTTATCATTATAGCCTGTTTTTCTTGTAGAATTCTACACATTAATTTCTAAACTTTTCTGTCACACTTCTCAATGTCCGTCTATCTCAGACTAGCTCCACTTAATGGAAGTTTATTTAGGCGATATCCCATGTTGGTTCTTATTGCGAGGAATTTGAATCAATGTCCTGTGAATTTAATTAAGGGGGTTTTCCTTGCTAGTAGAGTAATTGTGTAACAAATAAGCAGTTCCTCTATATTTACTCGTGAAGGGCATTTGGGTGGGACATGTGGTATGCTCAGTTATCACTATATCTAGCCACAACTCATGCTTTTTTTTTCTTCGAAGAGATTATTTATGTATAAAACACGCTAGCTGGTTATGAATAACCCATTTGAAAGTGACTGCCAAATTAGCATTGGATGACCTTTCTACTCTTGTATGGCTATTATCTGGACCAAATCATGCCTCTAAGATGCTTCATGGTCTGAATAATGGATGCCTATGAGTTTCACAATAAACGAGAGAACTTGTCGAAACTACAATGGAAATGAAACATATTAATCACTTATATATAATCAAAGATGCATATAAAAGTAAAGCCAATATTACTTGATGCATCATGCGTGTTATGGGTTGATTTTCTTACACACCCTATATGTGGTATGAGTTGCTACATGGTACATTAAATACTTGAGTATGGTATGCCAAAAGTATATCTATAAACGTGTGATGCATCATAAATGTTGTGAAATTTTCAGATAGCTTCATATAATACAAGATAATTAAAGTGAACTAATGAGATTTCCCATTTTTATGCTTTTATGTGAAGTTATTCTTTATGTCCATAGGTATATTTGCGGATATCAACCTTATTATATTTGCATGAACTTGCGTGGTATTTTTAAATCAAATCTTGCTCTTCTGGACAAAGTCTTATATTGTGAACTAACTAGAACGTTTTGGAGAGAAACATTCAATTTTTTTAGAAGCCATTTAGAAAGAGGAATGACTCCATTGTTTGAGTTTGACTATAAGCATACATAATATGGGTTTCCATGGACGAGTTTGGATTTTCCACATTAGTGGCTTTCTTCTTTAACATCTTGTTTTGATACCAACTAACTTGCTTTAATCCCAACTGTCAAGGACTGATTTTTTCTAGTTTCCATATGATTTTGGCGTTAATAGTTTATGCTTGTTGAGCCAAGTACGCATAAATACCAGGTAATGCTATGGAGACTACCAGAATTAGAGATAGGAAAAAGCTTTTTTTTTTTTGTATTTGTTAGTTTATATTTTCTCAACTCACAACTTTTGATGAATATGGATGAGTGAGGCCTTTTCTTTTCTTGGAGAATGCTTTTGTTGGCAATCAACTAGGTGCATATTGGATATTTGCAATAGGAAGTGTTAAGTGGATCTAGGCAATTGTATATCCTTTACACTCTTAATTGGCTAAGCAGGCGCTTAATCCCAGGGACGGACCCAACAACTTTTTCATATGGTGACACCATATTTTTTCATACGGTTTTTATCGACGTGTCTTCATTTTTTTTTACCGGCGTTCAATATTGCCCGATGTATTTTTAGCCTAATTCGGCCGTTTCAAGGGATTTCTAAAGTTTTTTGCTTGATTTCGAGAGACTTTTTCGGTACTTTTGGTTGATTTCAAGAGATTTTTTCGGTTTTTTTGGTTGATTTTAAGAGTTTTCTTGGGTTTTTGGTTGATTACGAGGTACGGCTGCACTTCTAAAACGATACGGTTGCACCTTCTAAAATGATACGGTTGCACCTTCTAAAACGATACGGTTGCATATTTCAGAAATCTAATTTTTTTCCCCTTAAGACGGAGAAACGATACGGTGGCACGTGCCACCGTGGGTACCTATACAGGTCCATCCCTGGCTTAAGCGAACACGTGAAGTGGTTGATTTTAATGTGTAGAATGCAATTACATAAACATATGAAATTTGTTTTGATAATATATTAATATACTACATAAAGCAATTACTGTTGTGAAATGGCTAATTTCATTGTTTCATTGATACAATTTTACTCAAAGGATCGGAAAAGTTACCTCCACGTTTATAAAAGTTGACTGGCGATTTCTTTCGCAATTATAGATATTGATCAATTCAAAATAAATATTTGCTGCAAGTTACAGATCAAACAAATTCAGTAAAATGTTAGAAATTTTGATCTTGATTCATAATTGGATCAGCGAAACAATTTCCTATTGGTTAGAGAAATAATCACAAGTTACTTGACCTGCCTTTAGGTTCATGACTATGTGGCATATTTTATAAATTAGGCTGAATTAATTTTGTAACTATACACCCTTTAATTTGTTTATCGGATTATTAGGGTAAACTCGAATAGTCTCTATCTAGCTTGGTTAATCTCGTTAAAGCTTTTGTCTATTTAATCAGTTATTAGTTGTTAATTATAGCATGGGATGCTTAACGCCTAAGCAGATGAGTAAGCTGCTCTAACTAGGTGGTGGGAAGACGCTTAATGCCTAGGAGGCAGCTTAAGTTGACTTAAGCAGGGATATTTTAGAACACTGTGCATGCATGTGTAATGTATATGGACTCGAAAGAGCTTGGGCCGTGATACTAGGTGCTTGTTTCAGTACATAAGTTTAATATCTTGCTTCTTTCAAGCTTGTTAAAGAACTACTTGGTTGAGCTTAACTGAGTGAACACACTTGCAAACAACAATAGAAATAAGATGTTTGTGAGAAATTATGAAAAATAACAAAGACAACCATTCCCCAAACTCATACAGGGACAATCACTCACCGTAGGTTTTTATACCGTGAAAAATAACAAAGACAGCCATTCCCCAAACTCATACAGGGACAATCACTCACCGTAGGTTTTTATACCGATGACCAAGGGCGGAGCCATAATTTACTGCCACGGGGAGCATTGATCATAGGTAAATAAGTTTAATGAAAATTAAATATTAATTTTCTGAAAATGATAAATCAAAAGATATTATATTACTAAAGTGATATATTCAAAGTAACATGTAACTACTCGATATAAATGATTTTCTTGTTAAAATCGTTTTTTATGATTACAACAACAAAATAAATAGCGTGTTTGGTTAGAGGTTTTAAGCAATAATTTGAATTGAGAACAAAAGAAACTGTTTGATTTTATATAATATAATGGTTCATTCCCGCATAAGCCCAAATTTTCATTTATGGTAACCAGGGGAATAAATATTCATTCTCATTTTCATTCTCAATTATTTTTATTTTCATTCCCTGCATAACTATTACATACAACAATAATAAGGGGCCATTTACCAAACACTTACCCGGATAAGCATTTACCGGTAAAATTTAAAACTATTACTTACTTACCGGGTAAGATTTTAGTCCATCAAAACGGTGTCGTATGCAACAATTTTCGCAGTAAGTGCTAACCGTGGTAAGAGTCTTCGCTTTCACTTACCGAGGTCATTGACTTAGCTTTTAATGGGTAAGATTCTTGGCCCTTGCAATAGTCATCCGATAAGGTAATATGAATTAGTAAACGCTTACCCGGGTAAGCGTTTGGTAAATGACCCTTAACAAGATGTCGGACAACAATTTTTGAGTTTTCTGTTAGTTTTCATGATTAATTTGGAAGTAGTATTATTAAAAGAAAACTTTATAGGTCTTAAAATGAGAAAAATATATATATGATTATATAAATAGGGCACACTATAAAATTTTGAGGACAAGGGAGCCTACCCAAGTAAATGGGCAGACTCTACACACCATTAGGCCTAGTCTTATATGTATGTATATAAAAAAAACTTTTAAAAAACAGCACAGGAGGGACCTATGCACCCTCTGGCTCTCATGTGGCTCCGTCACTGCCGATGACCTTAATCTTCATCAAGTCTCAGCATTTGTTTTTGCCGCTTCTGTTTGGATGCTAATATTGTCTGTATGCATGTATGCAGGTAAGGATGCCTGTTATAGTAGTTGGTTGTAAGCTGGATTTAAGGGATGAGCAACAAGCAGTTAGTTGAGAGCAGGTGATGTCACCTATAATGCAACAGTTTCGGGAGATTGAAACTTGTATTGAATGTTCAGCGTTCAAACATATTCAGGTAAGATACTTTTATATCTCCTATCCTTTCCTAAAGTTGGGTGGTTTTGTTTTCAATCTGCATTTTATACTAGCATGAGGCTGCAGAAGAAATCAATTAAAATTTAGAGCCTTTCTGTTTGCTCCTGATGCCGCAAAATTTGAAATTAATTTTGCTGCTCTTCAATTTGGATTTAAGGGATTGACACACATGGATTGGGACATTGGGTGCTTGATTTCTAATTGGCTCCATATTTTGCTGATCTCTGTTATTAAGTCCATAGGTTTTATTCGACTTCCATATTATCCTTGGTAGCATAAGGGCACGTAAAATTTAACACTGCAATTTTATATGCTCTCATCACCCGAAAATTAGACTGAAAATTTGTGGTAGACTTCGTAAATAGTGTTTTGTAGATCAATATGCATGCATCTTGTGTGACTTCTAATTGGCCACAATGAAAGTCATCTCCACGTGAACTAGGACTATTAATGCTCATATTGGTTGTCTGCTCTATTTTCAGCTTCCAGAGGTATTTTACTATGAACAGAAAGCTGTGCTTCATCCAACATCTCCACTATTTGATCAGGAGGCACAAACCTTAAAACCCTGTTGTGTTAGGGCTTTAAAGCGAATCTTTATACTATGTGATCATGATAGAGATGGTGCTCTATGTGACCCAGAGTTGAATGATTTCCAGGTACTTCTGTTTGTTATATCTAACACCATCAGCTTTTGGAGTAGAAGCGTTGTTGTGGTCTATTCTGTTTCCTGTTACATGGAGATTTAAATGTGAAACATTTCTTAAACTATATAATTTTGAACAGGTAAAATGTTTTAGTGCTCCCCTTCAACCCTCGGAAATAGTGGGTGTAAAGAGAGTTATACAAGAAAAGCTGCCCGAAGGAGTCAATGAGAATGGCCTCACATTGACAGGTTTCCTTTTTCTACATGCTCTATTTATTGAAAAAGGCCGACTGGAGACAATGATACACGATTTTGTGATGATCAGCTTCTCCCTCCTATTACGAGAACTCTGGATCAGGTGATGTTTGTTAGTGTGCCTATGTATGTGTGTGCTTATGTGGGACTTTTCTGTTCTTAGAGCTTGCAATAAATATGTGTTTGCTGAAAGTAAATGGAACTTGTCATGTGGTTGAAACATTGATATAGTCATATAGACAATGCTGATCAGTTATCAGTTATCTATGTGTTATAAATATAGCTGGAATAGACTTGGTGAGAAGAGGCTGATATTCATATGCCTAGCTAGGTAGCATATTGTACTAGCTTCATGAAGTTTCATTAAATACTTGCACAAGAACAATAGTTGCATATGGTTGTTTGATGTTGTTATTGTGTTGGCATTGATTTTGTAGTGTGTGGAGCTGACAAGTGAAGCTGTGGAATTTCTCAGAGGAGTTTTTTCCTTGTTCGATATTGATGGTGTATGTTTTTGCATCTTCGTCTGCAGGACCTAGTTTCTCATATATAGATGATTTCTTATTCCATTTCATGATAATTTTGTGGAATAATCATAAGTTGAATTCAACTTTATTTTCGAATAATGTGAATCATGAACCAACTTTTCTGAATGTGTATTATTCTTAGTTCAATTTCTGATAATTATAAGAGCTGGTTTAGTTTAGGAATTGTTTCTTTGTGAACTACCTGTCAATTTGGTTATGTTACCAGCTTTTCTCCGTGGCCTAATAAGAAGGGTTTGAGTTTCATATAATCTTAATTAGTCAAAACTTCACTTCATCCTCACTTGTTTGATGTTCCATATCAAAATCTAAGTCTTAATTTCCAGCTTTTTTTAATATCATTTTGGAGTACTTTCTGCTTCAGTTGTAAACTGGAGCCAATGTTGTTAATTGAGTTGTTATATGGCTTAGTTTTGTAAGTTTGTTTATTTGTTGTGCTAGTAGGTTTCCACTTCCAAGGACGACCTTTCTTTATAAAGTTTACTTTTTGCTAAATCTGTAAAACCAAGGGAAATATCATCAGGAAGATTCTTTGGCTATTAGGACTTGTATAAGCATCGTATCTTGGCATACTTTGTTATTCATAATTGGTGTTTTAAGGACTGGATCATTATATGTTGGGTGTAATCTTGATTTCCTTTGAAGAATTGCTTCTTTAAGGGTGGTGCCCCTGATAATTATGTCTTGATAGTACATACAATTCATGGTTATAGATTAAACACAATCACATTTATGAACAATTTCTTATGTAGCTTACTTGATGTTTTGCCCACTTGGTCCATTTACATATCGTACTTTGACAAATGATGTGTACAAACTTTGATAAATCTTGTATATGTGTGTATAAATATTCTTCACTATATTATCTCAAGATACTGATAATATGATGCTCTTTTAATCAGGATGGGGCTCTTAATGCACACGAGCCGGAGGATCTCTTTTCTACTGCACCGGAAAAGTATTTTACCTTATTCTACATCACATTGTTCCATTATTTTTGTTATTACTTTTCTGATGTATATTTCTATACTTATATTTTTTTGTTATCACTATTATTTTACAAGACAGAAGTAGGTTTTGAGATTGTGGAATTGGACTGCAGAGGTCCCACGGCCCATCTGTTACACACACACCCCACTACCTACCTACTAGGTTTCTTGGTACTAGAGCATTAGAGACATATGTTGGGAGGGAGCCACCCGTACTAGCGACAACATTTGGCCCTTGACCGATCTGATGACTGATGCTCTAGTAAAGCTTTGAGACACCTCATCTGATGTAGTGAATTGCATTCCTTAGCTGCCACATTTGTTCTTAGGTGACTTGGCAGCTCCTATTCTTCAGTGTTGAAAGCGTGCCACCATCACGTGAACCCATGCCATGCTACACCTGTTTGCCACTTCCAATTGGCACTTCTTCTAGCCCTAAACAACTCCTATGACTTTGTGAGAGCCACAATATGGTCTAGCTACACCTCAGGAACCTTTGCATTGTCTTCTATGACTTTTGTCGGCGCTTCACAATCATCTTCAAGCCTTGCAGTGACATTATAGATCTTTGACCTGATCTTTCGCTAGTGTCGAGCATACTATTGGAATTAATTGTGGGTTGTTGCTTGTTCTTGGACTTGACCCAACATCTCACAACACAAGCTAACGACAACCACATCTTTTTTTGCAAGTAAACCTTGTCTTTATACGAGGGACTGCTTTGCTCAAAGAAGATCAGAAGAAGTTGAAGGTTGAGAAAGAAAGATAAAATGTGTATCAATAGAATGAACCCTGACCCTATGCATGCTTGCATGTATGTGCACTATGGATCTCGGTTTGACCATTCTGGTTTTGGCAGGGTTTGGTCGAGGTACCTGAGTACATACAATTACAATGGGGTCCTCCAAGTTATGCTAATAGGAGCACATAGAGCTTTTATCTTAGATATTCAATTTAGTGAGGACAAGATCAACTTGGTCTATACACTTTCGATTTATCAGTAGTATAATCGGTTGGATATCCCTTTTCCACACCTAAGTGCCCGCCTAGGCATTAAGCTTTCAACTATTTCTTCCAATTAGTTTGGGACACTTATATGGCTGGCTAGGAGTTTATGTGTTGCTTCGTTGGCAACTAATTGTTGAATAAAGCGTCTCAAAAGTTTATGCAGGGATAAGCTGACTTTTCTCAAAAGTTAAATTTAGGAAATGACAATGTCGACATTGCAAGTCGTCCTTATCATGCAAAAATACTTTTGCATGATAAAGAAGTAAATAAATAGGAGATGACAATGTCGAAATTGCAAGTCATCCTTATCATGCAAAAATACTTTTGTATGATAAAGAAGTAAATAAACCCGGATGATATGGGAAATCATTAACAAATAGGCACAAAATTTAACTAAAAAACATATTTTTGCACGATAAAGAATAAATAAACCTGGATGATATGGGAAAATTGTTAACAAGTGTAAAAGTATATTAAACTATTGATAAATGTGATCTGACTTGCAATGTAAAATAGAAGGAGAATACATTTCTAATTGTCACTTCACCCAAAGCCTAAAGGACGAATGAGTTAGTAGACTTTGTGTATATTCTATATAGCGCCCTCAATCTGATATACGACATGCATTGAGACATTAGATATCAAGACTTGAATCATTTGAGAAGTTCAAAGTTCCCATAACACACAATGATCTGAGAAAAATATTACGGAGCAATTCATTTCTTTGGTAGTTTTGTCATACACAAGAGACCATTAAGAAAAGTACGCATGTAAAAAAACTGGGGGGGGGGGATTGAGTTGAGGGTTAAGGTTTATGCAGTGATTGCTGCCTATATAAATAATACAACCGTTTCCCAATTTGGTTTGGGGGCGATTGAATAATAGTTTGGACATCATTGTCCAAAACCTGTAATCCAGGAATGGTAAATTTATCAAGGAAAGTTTTACTAATGCATTTGGTGTATTCTTTATTTCTTCTTCTAAGAAGCTTGGAGTGTCTAGACCAAGTTGATCTTCTTCTTGTTAACCAGACTTTTGAAGTAGAAGCAGTATGTTCATGCCAATGATCAAGTTTGCGACAACAGTGGCACTCAGTCTCAGCATGCCTGGTACCTCGACCAGTGCCTCTACGAGATCAAGGCTTCTATTAGTACCTTTGCTGTTGATGACACCTCCACCGGCAAGCCATTCTTTGGGCTTGGACCACGTGTTGTGCCTTCGCTAGATACAACTATTGCTGATTACTTCTGTGTAGCGTGTACTAGTAAAATGCCCAGGTTAAATAGACATCTGATAAGAAAGGATCACAGATCCTGTAGTTTGAACAACTCGATAGCCCTGTGGGGCCAGATGCATCGGGGATGATTAATCATAAGTAACAGACAAATGTCGATGCATGATTAATAATTCTATCTCTCTCTCTCTCTCTCTCTCTCTCTGTATATATATATATATATATATATCCATTGTTACAGATCGCAAGAACCATACAGGCCAAACTTCTTCTCCGACCACTTTCTCGTCGATGAACTCCACCTCCACCATCCGACAACCACGTCAACCATCTCCGCCATACACACAGACCGATATATACACACACACACACAACACACACGACGATGGTGATGGGTTAAAGGAATCATCGAAACCACAACGGCTAAACCACAGAGGACAAAACAAGAGGGAAGATGGTGGGTCAAGGTGGAGTTTCACGGTGGAGATGGGTTATGGTGAAGATGGTGGGTCATGGTGGAGTTTCACGGTGAAGATGATCTTTCACCACAGGGACGATCGTTGTTGGCCAAGAGATTGGAAGTCTATTGGAGTATACAAGAGTATTTTGTGGTGGTAAGCTCCTCATCTCTCCCACTTCATCTTCTTCACCAAAGTTTTCTAGGGTTTTATCCACCCTTTGTTCTCCCTTTTGTAGATTGGAAGTTTGTAACCATTTTGGTGAAGTAGAGGTGTTTTGGTTGGTGGATTCAAGCTTGGGTTAAGGTAATCTTCTATTCTCTTCATTTATGGAAGTTAGGATTTCAGTATCAGTTGAGGTATTTATGTATAAGGTTGGGAAACGATTCTTTGTGGTTGATTATGATTATTTATGGTGGAATATGTATATTTATGGTTGGAACCTTGTGAAACTAGGTTTTGGAAGATTTGGTTTGAAGAACCAAGTTTCTTCAAGGAAAGCTCTAAGTGGGTAAAATCTAGATTTAGTCTAAATCTAGCAAGGTGAGTTTACTAAACCTTTGTTAAAACTAGATACACATCATAATCTTCTATTTGTTACTTTATCTCTATGTGTTCAAGTGTTTGGGATTTCTTTGTGAAAATAGTTGGAAATGTGGATATTGATGATGTGCCATGATTTATGTTATATGTACCATTGTTTGGGGATTTTCTCATGGATACATAATGTGAGTACCTTGATATGTTAAATGTATGCATGTATGGGTATTATGATGATTCTAGTTGGAATACCACTTTGGTGACATATTTATATGCATGATGAGTGTAATTGTCATTTGGGTCTTTTGTTAGACTTCATGAGGATAGGATGGTAATATTATACCCGTAGTCGGTATGGAAATATGTTGGGTTGAAATACACCTAAAGGACCTCCTATATGCATTATGTTGGACGAACCAAGTCAGTTCACAAGGAGGATGTAGTCTTGGGCGCCACTATGATGGTATGTGCCTAGACCTCCGCCATTCGGGGAATTTCCTTAGCGGTAGTCTTCCGGTGTGCCAGGCCTTTCGGGTGTTCCTTGCTAAGGGAATCAAGGTATATCGACTCTTGGGGTGAACTTGATTGGTGCTTTGGATCTCCCCTAATGACTCCACATATATTGGACACTGGTTAACTGCTGATAAGAATTTATGACTGTTCACGCATGCTTATTATTGTTCAACTCACTAGGATTTTTGGCCTAACACTTGTTTGGTGTCGATGTGTATCTCAGGTTCTAGCGGCGCCGGTTCTAAGATGGCTTAGTGCTTGGGTGAGAGCTTGGGGAATATTGCGTTTGGACTTATTATTTATAGAAGAACTATTTGGGTTTATAAATGACCCCGTGTGTATTTTATTTTCTAGCATTCGGAGTTGGAATTGTTGGTCACTATTTATTATCCGTTTGAATTACGATTGTATTTAAACAGGTTTGTGTATTTTCCCCATTTTGGGAGGCTCTTGCTATGGCAATTTTAGTATACCTCATGTCCGTTTTTCGGATTTTTGTTATCCCTATTTTTAGGGTGTTACAGTTCGTCTCTCCTCTCTTCAGGTATGTTTTCTGTTCGATTTGTTCATTATTTTCTGTTCAATTTGTTTTTTGTCTCGTTTTTCAATCTCAATTTGTTTTCTGTTCGATTTGTTCAATGTTCAATTTGTTCATTGTTCGATTTGTTTTCTGTTCGCCTACGAGGCACAAATCGATTTGTTACCGTTTGTTACTTAATTTGCTGCTCGAAACATTTTTTTGTTCAAGGCTTTAAAGACCTACCATGTAAGTAAAAGACTTTCTTTGTTTACACATATTTTGATGGACGCTGTAAGCAAAAGAAAGAAAAATGTCATTTTTGGTCAATTTTACATTTATAAGCAAAATTTGCCAAATACTTAGAAAGAGCTTATCAGCTTATTACGGCGTGGTACTGCTATAAGTTAATCCATTCACTTTTTAGAAAAAACTCCAGTTTGCCACTACATAAGTTGATAAACTCTTTTCAAAATAAGCATAAGTTGTTTTAAATAAGCAATCCTAAACACCCCCTAACAAATCTTTTTATTAACTTATTGCTGTTCCACACGGCTAATAAACTATTTTGAGTGTTTGGATTGGAAAGTAGCTGGGCTTTCGGTCCCGTATTGCCAAGTGATTAGTCCGGGCCAAAGGCCTGGGATACATTTTACAAAAAAAAAACTTTTCTAGACCGCTGATAAAGAGTTTTTGATAAGTTAACGATTTATTTAAAACTCTTTATTAATTTATTATTAACCAAATTACATATTTACCCATTCTTTCTGATAACCTAATCGCATCTGATCCCCTCAAGATTGTGGACGCCGGTCGATCTAACGCCAGACGCATCTCTTGCCGGAGAAGAAAAACTCGTCTCCTCTCATCTGGTTCGTTCTCGATTCTTCTCCGTCTACCAATTTCAGATCTTGCTTTTTCTCTCCATCTACGGTCTACCTCTCGATTTTGCTAACGGTTTTCTTCTTCATCTACCACTCGATTTTTGTAGTTTTGTTAGCTATGTTTATCAAATCAAAATTGGATTTTGACTGAAGAATCATTGAAGCTACTGTTCATTTTTTTGATCTCATCCATAAAATTTGTTTATCAAATCAAAATTAGTTAGCTATGTTCAGTTTTGTTAGCTATCTTCTCGATTTCAGTTTTTTGAAGCTACTGTTTTTTGAAGCTTTTCTTTAATTTTTCTTGAAGATTAAAATTTGAAGTTTTCCTTTAATTGTTCTTGAAGCTACTGTTCTTAAAATTCCTTTCTTGAAAATTAAAGGAAAGCTTCAAAAAAACAGCTGCTGATCTTGAAGCTACTGTTCTTGAAGCTTTCCTTTAATTTTTCTTTTATGTTGCTTTTGTTGAAGCTATTATTTATAACATTATTGAAGCTACTGTTTTTTCTTTTATGTTGCTTTTCTTGAATCTTGAAGCTATTATTTTTAACATTATTTAACATATGTTCTTGAATCTTGGATTTTGTTCTCCATTAGAAATGATGGTGCTAACTGTGTGTGTGTGGTTTTTGAAGGGGATTATGCCCCTGTGATCTGTTACTTGTTCGTCTTCTACTACTACTTACTGCTGCCTCCACAACCGTCACCGCCGTGGTTCCATTTTCACCTCCACAACCACCACCATATCCACCACTGTTGATCGTCGGTGAACAATTATTCAATACACGATGATAAACACCACAGAGGAATGGAAATCCATGTGGCCAATCTCTTCTGTCCACTCTCCACCACTCCTCCTCTCCCCTCCTACCATAACCACCACCAGACAAATTGGACCCCTCATCTTCAACCCATCTCCCAAACCACAATCCCATCACCATCTCTTCACTTCATCTTCCGTTTCTCCTCACATCCCTCCTGCTTTCCCTAACCTCTCTCTCTAGATTCCTCTACACATGCTCCTATTCCCTCCTCCCCTCCACCACCACTTCCATCGCCTCACAACTATTCTCCTATGCCTCCAACCCCGATCCACTTCTCCCATACAATTCCCTTCAATTGCTCACATGTCCTGCTACGAATTCGATTCTCGCATTCTTTCCCTCTGGTCCCAACTCAGATCAAGTAGGGTTTGTCGTATTGTCTGTTGAGGATTCCCGATTGAAGGTGAGAGGAGATTATGGTGAAACTCAAGTTTTCACTTCGAAAAATGCATCAACTCGTCGGATTGTGAAGATTTCTGTAAGCCCCCTTGCTGATTGTGATTGTACTTCAGGTGATTATTGTTATTTATTTTTCATTTTATCAAATTAAGTAGGTGGTTGTTAATTGTATAGGGCACTAATTTGTTGACCACTGGATTCCGTGACACTTTCACATATTAGCATTGAATAGAAAGTAAACTCTGTGTTTGACACTTGTTAATTGTATAGGGCACTAATTTGTTGGTTTAGCTTTTGAATTTTGGCAACTTGATGAAACCTACTTGCTTATTTGTTTAAGGTGATTTTTGTGATTCTACCACCATTGGGTATTTGTTGGTTTCTACTTATTATTCTGTTCATTACTATAGTGTTAGAATCAGAAGGGAGGATTCGGGTATGATTAGACCGGGATTGGAGTTATTGGGTAACAAGTTGTTCAAAAGTTCTGCAATTGTTCATGCTTGTTGGAGTCCACATTTGCCTGAAGAGAGTTTGGTGTTGTTAGAGAGTGGTGATTTGTTTTTATTTGATTTGGGTTCTTGTTTTGAACCCTAGATATCGTCTCTGAGGTTGACGGGAAAGAAAGTGAAAGTTTTATGGGATGAGTCTCTTTTAAGTGAGAAAGGTGGGATGAGTCTCTTTCGGTTGGCATCCAAGAGTTCTGATTGTTGTTCACTCTAGTGTCGTTTTTCTTGTTGATTTAAGGTTCGAGAAATACAATGTCGTCCCTTTGTTGAAACTTGGCGCAGAGCGTGTAGCGAATGAGAGATTTATGGCATTCTCCGTTGCTGCTCCTGATCGTTTCTATTTCACTCTGGCTTCAAATCACATGCTTTTTCTTTGTGATTTACGAAAACCGATGGTTCCACTTTTACGTTGGGCTCATAATGTTGCTAACCCAAGTTGTATTGTTGTTGCTAGTTTATCTGAACTAAGGTCACTTTCTGAAGACGTTACATTTAGTTGGGCTTCTGAAGCCGGTTATGGTATTCTATTGGGGTCTTTTTGGAACTCCGAATTTAGCCTTTTTTGCTATGGCCCAGATGTTAGAGGGTCTGTTTCTTCTGAAACATCTGCTTACGGTAAATCTTTTTATGCATGGGGACTCGCTTCTGATCTTTCACTTGTCACGCGTGAATGTGGTTTGTGGTAGTTGCATTGTGAAAGAGGAGTTTTCTAAGGATAGGCTTCCTAATTGGATTAATTGGCAACATAAGAAAGAACTCGTTTTGGGTTTCGGCATTCTTGATAAGGAAATATCTTCTCAGTTGTTTGAACCTGATAGGTTTGGTGGGTTTACTCTCATTACATTGACGTCTTTGGGGAATTTTGAATCGCATAGATGTTGTGCCTCATGGGACTATTCACAAACTTCACGAAAGGGCCACACTGACCAAGCTTTGGATTTAGATGATTCTATTTTGTACGATACAGGTGAAGAGGAATACAAGTTTCGTAAGTTTTTTCGATACTTAAAACTTGAATGGCTTGATGGATACTTAAAGTCTGATCTTGACCGAATTTTGGGTAGAGAACGGATGAAAACCCCCGACAATGAGAGTGCAAACAAGGCTTGTTTTGGGGAGGATTTCCATGAAAATATATGCCAAAAGTTAAAGATGTTTAGTTCCGATGGTGGATCTCATGGGTCTCTAGAAATTCGTGACGTGTTCAAAGAGATTAGCTTGCCAACTAGCATACATGAGATAGTGTTGAGGAGCGTGTGGGCAAATTTGCCAAAGAAAGTTTTGCGATTTGGCTTCTCTACCTATTCAGATCTTCTAGTCGTTCCTAAGAACCTAAAGCATGCACCCTTTGAGTTCTTGGAAGTTCCATGCCACCAACCTCACTTACCACCTTTTTTCTTTCGGTTTCCCTCGTTCCGCAGTAGTAAATGGTCAGAAAAACGGAAGCCTAGTGATTCTTTAGTGGGACCTCTTATTCCCATACCATTTCTGATGACTTTTCATAAAGCCCACATGTTAAGAGCAGATAACAAGATAACAAGTGTGCTGACATGGAAATCGACCTCAAGTGTGAGGAAGTAATGAAGGTAACTAATGAAGTTACTGCATCAGAATCTCAAAGTTGTAACGACCATGTTGTTTCTCTTGCTGATGACGATGAAGATATGTTTTACGGTTCTCAAAATCTACAATCATTTGCATCATATAAGCCTGTTGCGTTATCTAGTAAGTTGTCAATGGAAGATTTTGTTTTCGAGGATGAGAAACATACGAAACTAGTTTTTAGAGTTGGTCAAAAGGATGAGAGCGAGATTTTTGACTCGGATTGTCCATTGAAATTTAAATTTGATGAACAAGCCACAAGTTTTGGGCCAAAAGAAATGAAGGCATACAAGTTACTAAAGAGGCAATATTCTAATTTCAAAGAAGGTTTTAGTAGTTACCAAGACTATATGACTAAGTCTAACATCCACAAGTAAGTCTTCAAGTTTAATGTGCTTCCCTTTGAACATTAATGAACTAGATTAGTATTCCCTCTGTCCCAAAATAAATGTCCACATTTCTATTTTAGTTTGTCCTAAAATAGTGTTTTTCAACTTGGTAGTGGTTCGTACTTGCCGCTTAGGTCCACTCCTCATTATTATTATTATTATTATTATTATCTTTATTTATATATATATATATATATATATATATATATGTTTTTGTGTGTGTGTGTGTTGATTTTTTAAATTTATAAAATTTGTAACTTTTGATTTTATTCTATAAATTTGTAACAATGAAGAGGGATTCACTGGTGAACCAAGGCTCACCGAAGATGGGTAAGAAATTAAATTCGTGGCACTGTAAATTTTTGTGTGGAAGAAGAGATAGGGGAGTAGGTAGGTGATAATGATTTTAAATATATATTTACATTTTATATCCTTATAATTATTTAGTTAGTTAACTTTATACCTTTTACTTTTCTATTTATCATTTTTCATTTTTATCATATTAACACATAAAATCGTATATTAACTACAATACGTTAAAAATACGTTTTAATTTTAACAAGTTACACCATCATAATCGTCTCTTCGAAACCTTCGAAATGAGCCCAATATTGAATATTTTTGGATTTAATTATTTAATTATATATCATATGTACTACATAAAACGTATGAAACATATGAATATGTTATTTTTCTTTTTACCATAAAACATAAAACGTATCATATATCATATATACTACATATTTTGGACAAGTTATTCATAATTTATGTTATTATTATTTCTACAATTTTACTAATAACGATATTTTTAATGTTAAAATCATTTTTAAAAAAATGCAAAATGACAAAAGAACCCTCCCTTTAATTGATTTTTTTAACAAAATTAATGCGAGGGACGAAAAACGAAAGGAATTACAAACCACAGTGACAAACATGTTGTTTTTACAATCGGGTCCGTTAATGTACCATTATGTCAAATTAAATATGGCAGAAGGATATCCGTTTCCAATAATTGTATCACTTTTTTTCCATCACAGTTATCGGTGTGCTGCTAGATAGGCTACCCCGTATTCAGAGCGAATAAAGAAGTACATGAAGCTTTTACGTGTTAATTGTACTACAGATAATGTTATTTTAGAATAATCGAATGTAATATATATTATTTTATGTTCTATTTATATGTTTTATTTTTATAATTATATAATTAAAAAAATTAGTAATATTTATATTTATAAATATTTATTTATTTTCAAATCAAAACAAAAATATATAATAAAAATATATAAACAAAAATATATAATAAAAAGAAAAAAAAAGAAAAACGACAACTAAAAGACAAAAAAACAAAAAAAAACATAATGATTTTTGTAATCATTTTGGTGTATTTAAAAAAAAAAATTGTAATTAGCCTCCCCTTAATTACTTTGGTCTTTTGATGCTTTCCTACCCCTACTAGTAGGTCGTGAAAGACTTATTGATGGAGATGTGCTCTGAAGTTCCTCATGAAACAATTACGAGCTTTAGTTTTATTAGTCATCAGCACGAGAGACAAGACCCAAAAACCAGCCGCCTGCCTCACCAGGAGCTCCGATTGTGACTCAAAATGGCTGGAGGTGGTTCTGCTGCCAATTCCAACTCTCCCACCGCCGTTCGAATCGTTGTCGCCGGTGACCGTGACACCGGAAAGTCCAGCCTAATTGTCACTGCAGCTGCCGAAGCTTTCCCGACCAATGTTCCTCCGACTCTCCCTCCTACCAGGTTGCCGGAGGATATGTTCCCCGACTGTGTTCCCATCATCGTCATTGATACGTCTGCTAGGTACACAACACTCCATTCCATTCCAAGAAGAGATACATTTTAAACTCAACAAATTTTCAATTTTTTGTACTTTATTAAAGAGTCGATGTAGTTATAATTTGTTTTGTATATTGATAGAAGTCAGGTATTTTGATTAAAAATGAGAGCTCTTTGATTTATCCAGGTCAATTTATATGAGTTTCTATTTGGAATGAAGGGAGTATCTTGAAATAATTAGTTGAAAATTTGAAATGTGAATGATGGTAGTGACATCTGTATGTTTTGGGTGATGATGCTTTTATTCTAGTATGGAAAATAGAGGGAAACTTGCTCATGAACTGAAGGGAGCTGATGCCCTTGTTCTTACTTATGCGTGTGATAAACCCTCTACTCTTGACCGGTTGAGTACTTTTTGGCTTCCCGAACTTCGTAGATTAGAGGTATGTCAACTATTATATATGTGTGTACTGTGTCTAATTTTTGATGTTAATATGTATTGTGCACCTCTAATCATCGCGAGAGCGTCTCTTGCTATGTGAAATAGTCTGCTTGGCTTTATTTTGATGGACTTTCATAACTCTTATCATTATAGCCTATTTTTCTTGTAGAATTCTGCACATTAATTTCTAAACTTTTCTGTCACACTTCTCAATGTCCGTCTATCTCAGACTAGCTCCACTTAATGGAAGTTTATTTAGGCGATATCCCATGTTTTAGAGAATGGTTCTTATTGCGAGGAATTTGAATCAATGTCCTGTGAATTTAATTAAGGGGGTTTTCCTTGCTAGTAGAGTAATTGTGTAACAAATAAGCAGTTCCTCTATATTTACTCGTGAAGGGCATTTGGGTGGGACATGTGGTATGCTCAGTTATCACTATATCTAGCCACAACTCATGCTTTTTTTTTCTTCGAAGAGATTATTTATGTATAAAACACGCTAGCTGGTTATGAATAACCCATTTGAAAGTGACTGCCAAATTAGCATTGGATGACCTTTCTACTCTTGTATGGCTATTATCTGGACCAGATCATGCCTCTAAGATGCTTCATGGTCTGAATAATGGATGCCTATGAGTTTCACAATAAACGAGAGAACTTATCGAAACTACAATGGAAATGAAACATATTAATCACTTATATATAATCAAAGATGCATATAAAAGTAAAGCCAATATTACTTGATGCATCATGCGTGTTATGGGTTGATTTGCTTACACACCCTATATGTGGTATGAGTTGCTACATGGTACATTTGTGTGTCCCATTAAGCAATCATTAAATCAAGCAAACATATAATCAACACAATAAAGCAAACCTGGTATTGATTAATGGAATGATTCAAGAGATTACAAGCTTGAAGAAAACAAACTATCTCTCTGCTTCTCTCTGTTCACGGCACCCCAAACCAACACAACAGCCTCTCTCTCAATGATAATTTTTCTAATTAAGCTCCTAACCTAATTACAACTAACCTAATCATATTTATACTTAGGCCATAAGCCTAATGGGCTTGGCTTGCTTGGGCCCAAAAGCTAAAACAAACTAAATACTAAAACAATAAAGACTAATAAATAAAATACTTAAACATACTTTGACTATTTATTACAAAAGGACCCTAGACTATTTGTTAAGACGACTTTATCAGCTTTGACTTCAGATTTCCATCTTCAGATAATTATGATTTTGAATCCAATAAATATGTGCTTTAACAATCTCCCCCTTTGGATCAAGATCATTCTTTAAACTCAGAAAATGTAATCTTCCTCTTTGTCTTCAGAATATAGCAATCTCCCCAATCGATGAGAATATCTCTTGGAAAGAAATTATCTCCAGTAAAGCATCTTCAAAGAAAATTTCTTCATATCAGCATATCTTCAGAATATCTTCCATTTCTTGATTGACGCTTCTCCCCCTTTTTGATGAAAAGAGCAAAGAGTTCATCAAAACGTGTCTTCAAGAAATATCTTCCACCATTGATCTTGCAAACAGAACCACTGATTATCCGTCAATTCATTAAGATGTTCATCCAGATCTTTGCAAATCTAGACAATTTAGAAAATGAAGTGTAACACCTGAATCAACAAATGAATCAGTTAAAATTGCCTGTCAGTAACACAAAGTCACTGTGTGTAACGAATACACAATATAAAGGAGCTTTTATGATGTTCACTCCCCCAGGGCTTCCATTCAATCATCGAAACACCACAACGGTAATTTCTATGAATGTTATGACAAAGAAACAAATTCTTTGTGTGTTCGTGCAAGTGATAGAATAAATTAAGCATATGATGATTGCTTATAAGGCTCAAAATGTGTAAACCACTGAGACAACAGTTAGTTAAACACAGACTCAATGTGCATGAATGAAGTGTGAAGGTGGGGCAGACTTCCTTCTTTTCAATATCCAGATTTTCCAAATGAAAATTAGATAGCATATGTGCTGCGTCCCCTTTGAAAATGAAACATTTTCTTGTTAAGAAGAAAATGAGTGGCTGGTGGAGTAATGTCAAGAGTTGGCATGGGATAGTTGCCTGTTTCAATAATGTTCACCAAGAATTGTGAAGCATTAGAAATGTGGCTGCCCGACTCAGAAAGTAGTTGGTGCAGAGTTTGTTATTCTTTTACTCTGATCTCTCACCCTCTTTCTTTTAATCTTTAAGCTCACAGCTAACCAAAACTCTCTTTTAACATTTCTCTCATCACACATCCCACACTCATTTCTTTTGACTCCTCACATTCAATCACTAAAGGATTAACTTCTTGGGTAGGAAACACTGGTTAACATGAATCCATAGAAGTTCAATGAAGTCCTAGCACAATGATCCCATGTTTTCCTATGAAGCATATGATGCTCAGGTAGTTTAACTTTATCAGTTACATCTCAAAGATGAATCAGAAAACATTTAAAATCACACTTCCAATTCAAGAAATCTGTTTGAGAATCGGGAAGTGGTTTGAACATTTAAGAACATGTTTTCTTATGATTGAAAGTTATCCTTCTTTCAACCATAAATGAGATGAAGATAAGGAATTATACCTTTTGAGTGCAGTCTTACATCTCACGAAGTCAAGCTTAAAGTCATAAAGATATGATCTTTGAAGCATCTCTCAACCTACAAAAGTCTAAAAGTCTAGTCAAAGTAACTTTATTCACTGAAATTGAAATGACATAAAGCAGTAAAACACTTAATGTACGAGTTCTGATCAGAAATAATCAGAAGTCATCGCCATACTCTTTACTTGTACGCTCCCCCTAAAATAACATTGACCACTAATACATTATCAGTAAGTACAATGCATTCAGTTTGGCTCCCCCTCAAAATAAGATTGACCATCTATAAGATACTTCTCACACTCCCCCTGAGATCATGAACAAACTATTAAAGAGCAGGTATCATGCGGAAATAATAATAAAGAAATGATAAAGAGACACAATAAGAAACTTTAATAGGTAACCACCGATTAGGTCTTAAGATTTAGCATACCAAGTCTTGAGACAAGAAAATTAAATCTCTTTTCGTCTAAAGGTTTGGTAAACAAATTTGCAAGCTGATAATCGGTTTTTACAAAATAAAGTTCAATTGTCCCCTTTTCTACATTATCTTTTATAAAATGATACCGGGCATCTATATGTTTGGTCTTAGTATGCTGAACAGGGTTAGCGGTAATCGCAATAGCGCTCTTCGAATCACAATAGATCGAGATTCTATTGAAATGAAATCCATAGTCTCGCAGTTGTGTTCTCATCCACAAGACCTGAGAACAGCAGCTAGCAACAACTACATATTCCGCTTCGGCCGTTGATGTGGAGACACATAATTGCTTCTTTGAAGCCCAACTAACGAGTTTATCTCCGAGAAATTGGATATGACCCGAGGTGCTCTTCCTGTCTAACATGCAACCAACATGATCTGCGTCTGAATAAGATGTTAGTTCAAAGCTTGTATCCTTAGGATACCACAGACCAAGATCTGCAGTCCCCTTCAGATACCTGAAGATCCGCTTTACAGCAGACAAATGGAGTTCTTTAGGATTGGCCTGATATCTAGCACATAAGCATGTAGAAAACATTATATCCGACCTACTAGAAGTAAGATACATTAAAGAACCTATCATCCCTCTATAAGTCCTAACATCAACAGCCTTTCCCGAAAGATCGGTGCCAATCTTAGTACTAGGTGACATTGGGGTACCAATCTTTACAATTTTCCATTTTGAACTTCCGAAGAATATCCAGAATGTATTTAGATTGATTGATAAAAATCCCCGTTGAAAATTGTTTGACTTGCAATCCGAGAAAGAAATTCATCTCTCCCATCATGCTCATTTGAAAACGTGACACCATGAGGTTTGCAAAGTTCTTACAGTACTTAGGATTTGTAGAACCAAAAATAATATCATCCACATATATTTGAATAAGAATGATATCGCCTTTATCCTTTTTAATAAAAAGAGTGGTATCAACTGTACCTTTTGTAAAACCTGACTTGACCAAGAATTGAGATAGGATATCATACCAGGCGCGAGGAGCTTGTTTTAGTCCATAAAGAGCTTTATCCAAGATGTAGACGTGGTTCGGCTTATCTGGATTTACAAACCCTTCTGGCTGTGAGACGTAGACTTCTTTCTTGAGTACTTTATTCAGAAAAGCTGTCTTCACATCCATTTGATAAACGGTGAAGTTCTTGTGGGCTGCGTAGGCTAAGAACATCCAAATCGCCTCTATACGCGCCACTGGAGCATAAGTCTCATCGTAGTCTATCCCTCCTCTTGCCTATATCCCTTGGCGACAAGTCGTGCTTTGTTTCGGATAACGGTACCATCTTCATCTTTCTTGTTTTTGAACACCCATTTCGTACCAATGATGGTTTTACCTTGCGGTTTGGGTACGAGTCTCCAGACTTTCAGTGCTTCAAACTGATTCAGCTCATCTTGCATCGCAGTTACCCAATCTGAATCGGTAAGAGCCTCAGATACGCGAGTAGGCTCGATCTTGCTCAGAAAGGATTCATACATACATGGATTTGATGTGGCAGACCTAGTTTGCACCGGTGCAGATGGATCTCCAATAATTTGATGTACTGGGTGCTCTTTGGTCCACTTATGTTCATGAGGGAGTGGATTAGATGCATGTTGATCATTGTCAGCATCTAGGAATCCACTATTATCGCCTTCAGATGGTTCAGAATCAACGGGGGTTTCAGTTGAAGGAGTCGTTGCAGAAGTGGCAGTAGGTACAACTTGGGCAGTCTGTTGATCAGTTCTTACAGTACATCCTACAGAGTCAACTACTTCTGTCTCATCAGTATTGGTCACAACTTCAACTGTTGGAGTAGGCTTTTGAACTGGAACTTCTTGCTGAATTGGGGAATTGGATTCAGTAGAGATATCTGAAGTGATTGGATGAATAGTCAACGAGTCTTCCATCCTGTCAACCACAACAGATTTAGGCAAATGAGATCCAAGAAATTCATCATAAAACAGTTCAAATAATAAATCCAAATCAGATAATTTAGAAGTAGACGATGAAGCGCTATCTGATTTGTTCTCTTGAGGTGCAGGTCTTAGACTGGTTGGCCCAGAAGCTAGTACTCCGGTAATGACGGGTTCTGAACTGATGTGCTCAGAAGCCATCTCCTCATCAAATGTAACATTGACGCTCTCTATCACAGTCTTCGACTTCTTCAAGTAAACCCGATATGCAGTAGATGTAGAGGAATAACCAACGAAGATGCCTTCATCCGCCTTAGCACTGAACTTGTTCAGATTCTCTCTGTCGTTTAGAACAAAACACTTACAACCAAAAACATGAAAATATTTAATGGTTGGTGTTCGATTGTTGATCAACGCATACGGAGTCTTCTGAAATCTGCGGTGTATCATGGAGCGATTCTGAGTGTGACACGCAGTCGATACAGCTTCAGCCCACAAAAATAAATGT
The DNA here is from genome assembly GCA_954870635.1 of Arctium minus. Classification (NCBI taxonomy): domain Eukaryota; kingdom Viridiplantae; phylum Streptophyta; class Magnoliopsida; order Asterales; family Asteraceae; genus Arctium; species Arctium minus. The sequence continues at coordinate 93,525,388 of OX941086.1, read as the reverse complement.
AAGTCAGATTGGCTGAGCATTGTTCGAGCGGCCTCAACAAGTGTACGATTTCGCCTTTCGACTACTCCGTTCTGTTGAGGCATGCGAGCAGCAGAGTATTGATGTGATATCCCAACCGATTCGAGATATTCTTCAACTATCTTGTTCTTGAACTCTGTGCCGTTGTCAGTCCTGAGAATCTTTACTTGTTTTTGCAGATTGACTTGGGTCGTCTTCAGAAACGTAATGAGATCATCGGGAGTCTCATCTTTAGACCGTAGAAATTTAACCCAAGTGTATCGCGTATAGTCGTCCACGATAACTAGCACATACTTCTTTCCTCCTAAGCTTTGCGTTCGCATAGGACCGCATAAGTCCATATGCAACAACTCTAAAGGAGAGCTGGTACTAGGTTCAGGCTTTGGTTTGTGTGGGGCTCTCTTCATATTTCCCTTTTCACACGCTGCACATAGATGTTCTCTTTCATATTTCAGCTCTGGAAGTCCTTTCACTAGCTTGCCACTGACCAGCTTGTTGATGTACCGAAAGTTGAGGTGAGAAAGCCGTCGATGCCATAACCAGCTTTGTTGCATCGAGGCCTTTGATAGTAGACAGACCTGATTGTTAGCCTGGACCTTTGACAAGTTGATGGTGTAGAGGTTTGACTTACGATTGCCAACCAAGAGTTCTTTCCCGTCTTCAGTGCGTACCGAACATGTCTTGGCCTTGAAATTAACCTCTAAGTCTTTGTCGCAGAACTGGCCAATGCTGAATAGGTTGTTCCCTAAGCCTTCAACGTAGCTCACCTTCTTGATAGTAAGATTTTCATGTACAACATCACCATATCCCAGAATAGGTGAAAACTGATCATTCCCAAAATGAACTGTGCCGCAATATTTGTCCGTAAAATTAGACAACATACTCTTCTGCCCGGTCATATGCTTGGAACACCCGCTATCCAAGTACCACATATGACGGGTCTGCACAACACAAATCAAGAAAGAAGAGGTTTAGGAACCCATTTAAAAATGGGACCTCCACTGTTAGTACTTGATTTTGGCACCCATTTAAATTTGGGTCCGCTTTTTCTTTGAAAACCAGAAGCATGATAAGACGAATGATAATGATAAGATGAAACATTATATGAACCATACCAAACCTCTAAGTCTTTGTCGCAGAACTGGCCAATGCTGAATAGGTTGTGCCCTAAGCCTTCAACGTAGCTCACCTTCTTGATAGTAAGATTTTCATGTACAACATCACCATATCCCAGAATAGGTGAAAACTGATCATTCCCAAAATGAACTGTGCCGCAATATTTGTCCGTAAAATTAGACAACATACTCTTCTGCCCGGTCATATGCTTGGAACACCCGCTATCCAAGTACCACATATGACGGGTCTGCACAACACAAATCAAGAAAGAAGAGGTTTAGGAACCCATTTAAAAATGGGACCTCCACTGTTAGTACTTGATTTTGGCACCCATTTAAATTTGGGTCCGCTTTTTCTTTGAAAACCAGAAGCATGATAAGACGAATGATAATGATAAGATGAAACATTATATGAACCATACCAAACATCAGAATATTTACGAGAAGCATAATCACATTCACCATAATTTAAAAACTTTTTATTTGATGGTGCTAACTGGAATAATTGCTTTATAGAGTACTTCTTGCGAGAATCAACAAGATTAGTTTTAAAAGTAGCAACATTCACAATCATATCATATTTACTAGAAGTCTTTTTATTCAAAATAAAACTAGAACTAGATTTAGCTTTCTCGTCTATCTTCTGTTTCGGTATCCATGCAGTCTTAACTCCAACCCTTTGCTTTCTCAAATCTGAAACATGTGAAACTTTAGAGTTATAATGATGAGAATTAAGAGAATGCTTCTTCTTTGGCTTACCAGTGAGGATCGGTTTCTGTGAAAGCTGAGATTTTTGTTTCTTACCTTTTGCTTTCTTTGATTTCACAGAAACTGATTTATCAACTTTCGTTGATATTTCACCTTTTTCAAACACACTGGGTAACCCAAAAGAATTAACAACACAAGATGAATAATCAGGAAGTTTAGAGGTAAAATCAAATTGAGCAACACAATCATTCAAAATACCATCAGAGTTTAAGAAATTAAGATCATTCTCAAGTGAACCAGATCTCTCATCAGAATTTAAAGCCTTAGAGAATTTAGAAAAATCAGTATCTTTGAACACTGTTGAAAATACAGTTTGTTCTAAGTCCATCAAAAGTCTTTCTTCTGTAAGAGTATTATTGAGTTCAGAAATTTTACTTTCCAAAACTAGAGGAGGTACGTAAAGCTTACCTTCGATGGGTTTAGCCTCCAACTCTTTTACAGAATAACTCTCAAAATAATCATTTGAAAGAAATTTTGATTTATTAGAACTATAACTGTTATTCAGCTTCTCATAGCGAAATGGAAGTTGAACTTTAGCTGTGTTCTTTCTTTTATCATATTCCTTGGCTTTATCTTTTTCAGACAGACTAGTCCAAAAGGGTTTGAGTTTCTGATGTTGAGGAGCCAACAACATAAACCCAAAGTCATAAAGTGCAGGCACTTCAGATATACCCTTTTTGAGATGATGTGGGTTCTTGTAACCAAGTCCCCAAGTATCAGGTTTCTCTTTAGGTTTGTTCAAATGAATAGTGTGTTCAGTTTGACCTAAAGAATGTAATTTCTCTTCCAAAGCATTTACCTTGTCTATTAAAGAATTCTTTTCTTTTGAAGTAGAAAAATACCTTTTAGAAATCTCTATAGACTTAAACTCACATTCTCTATACTTAGAAACAGTTTCAGACAACTCTTTATGAATTATAGTCTTTTCTTTAGCGCAGGTGTCTATATTTTTATGCAAAGTTTCAATTAATACATTTTTCTCAGCAATATCATTACTAAGTTTATGTATAGATTGATTTTTCTCATTAATGACACCTTTCTCACGCTTCAGTTTAGACTCTAATTCTTGGAGTTTAGACATCATGGCATGCATTTGGTTCAGAAAATCAGATTCAGTTAAGTTACATACCTCATCATTGTCTCCATCATCAGAATCAACTTCAGCTTCTGACTGGTTTTTCCCCATGAAGCACAGATGTGCTGTCTCATCCTTCTCTCCTTATTCAGACTCTTGATCTGAATGGTCGAGCCAGTATTCATCCTCCGCCATTAATGCTTTTCCAGCCTCTTGTTGCTTGGCTAGAAGCATCTTGTTCTTGTAATATTCGGAGTTTCGGACTTTTGATTTGCGGCAGTCCTTGGCAAAATGACCGAATCTGCCACAGTTGTAGCACTTCATTGGTTCTTCCTTCTTGGGCTCTTCGGCTCCAGCCTTCTTCTTTTCTTCTGGTCTCTTGTCTTCAACTTTCTCCTTATGCTTGTAGTTATTATGACCAGACGAGTATCTCTGACTATTGGAGTTTGGCTTTTTATAGAACTTCTTTTGGAATGCCTTGGTTAACATTAGCATGGTTTCCATCAGTTGTTCACAATCGTCAGAGTCAGACTTTGCCTCGCTATCAGCCTCTTCTGATTCAGATTCTATAACTTTCTTCTTCTTCGACTTCTTGACCACAAGAGCAACTGGATCAACTACTGCTTTATCAGCCTTCTTCATTTCAGCCTTGATTTCATCCACCTCTTCCTCATTCTGTTTGAGGATTTCATAAACTTCATGAAGTGGAATGTCGTTCAGATCTTTCAACTGCCTCATTTGTCTAGCGAATCTCTTCCACTCGGGCTGAAGGTTGCTGAGAAATTTCACATTCAGCTCAACTTGAGATTTGTTGATCTTGTTCTTGCTGAGCTCATTCAGCAATGTGACAAATCTGTCATAAGTGGCTTCAAGTGATTCTACAGCTTTGGCTTTGAATTCTTCATAGTTAGTCAAGCAGTTGGAAACTTTAAGCTGATTGCCGACTTTTGATCCAATCATCATCTTCTCCAATTGATCCCACATTTGCTTGCCGGTAGCATTGTAGCTATCAATTTTGACATATATTTCGTTCGGTATGCCTTGAAGAATAAATGATCTTGCCAGCTTGTCACCCTTGTGTCTCTTCATCTGATCTTCCGTATATTCACCAATCGATAACTTATACTCAGTCTCTTCTTCTTCACCATTTTCTCCGGCTATAGTGAGAACCTTGGTTGGAGGTGTCATGATTCCTTCTTTCAGAGATTTTCTGATATAATCTCCCAAATCATGTCGATCAATGAAGTCCAAAAATCTATCCTTCCATTGCTCGTACTCCCCCTTGAAGAGTACTGGTGGCTTCACATCTGTTCCAATAGCAAGAGCTTCCCGAGACATCTTTACTTATACGATTAGTATCAAACTTATCTGGTATTGATACAATCAACTGGATGAGATCGTTAGAAATTCAGAAAAATCTGATCACGAACAGAACTTTGTCCCCCTTCGCAGACTTAGCACGGGGGTCCCACATTACAGTTTGCAAAAATCGACCGGGGATGTGCTTCGACCGGTATTGAGTCGACCGGTATTGAGTCGACCGGAGACTTGTAAAGACCGGTAGAGATTTCGACCGGGAACTTGTTCGACCGGGGAAGTGCAAAGACCGGTAGAATGCTTAGACCGATAATGCTTAGACCGATAGTGCTTAGACCGATAGTTCTTAGACCGGAAAGGGATAAGACCGATAGAATGCAAAAGCTTCGACCGGTATTGTCTTTGACCGGAATAGGATATGACCGGGATTGTGTGTGTACCGGTCGAATGCTATAGACCGATAAAAGGTATTCGACCGGAAGTGTAAGGCCCGATATAGTTTGAACGATAATGTGCTTAGACCGGGGTAACCTGTGAGTGTACCGGTCGAATGCTATAGACCGATAAAGAGGTATTCGACCGGAAGTGAAAGACCGATATGTTCTTTAAGTCCTTCGACCCAGAAACCAAAATTCAGCCCAGAAAACACATAATATCACGAATTAAAGTACCAAACTTTACCACTACGATCAAATTACCAACTAGAACAGATTCCAATCAATTAATTTCAATAAAAACCACTTTAAGAATAAATCGATTGAAGACACAGTGTTGACTTCGTGAACGAACCCAGAACAACAAATTCAACAAATTGATAACCAAAATCGATGCAAAAATCAAATCAAACAATACCCAATCACTATAATAGATAAAACAAACACAATCCAATCAATAATAACTTGAATGAACAATCACACAATAAAAATTATGAATCTTTGACAGAAAACAGAACCGAACAAAACTCATTCAATTCAATCTGTAACGTGCTCTGATACCAATTGTGTGTCCCATTAAGCAATCATTCAATCAAGCAAACATATAATCAACACAATAAAGCAAACCTGGTATTGATTAATGGAATGATTCAACAGATTACAAGCTTGAAGAAAACAAACTATCTCTCTGCTTCTCTCTGTTCACGACACCCCAAACCAACACAAAAGCCTCTCTCTCAATGATAATTTTTCTAATTAAGCTCCTAACCTAATTACAACTAACCTAATCATATTTATACTTAGGTCATAAGCCTAATGGGCTTGGCTTGCTTGGGCCCAAAAGCTAAAACAAACTAAATACTAAAACAATAAAAACTAATAAATAAAATACTTAAACAGACTTTGACTATTTATTACAAAAGGACCCTAGACTATTTGTTAAGACGACTTTATCAGCTTTGACTTCAGATTTCCATCTTCAGATAATTATGATCTTGAATCCAATAAATATGTGCTTTAACAACATTAAATACTTGAGTATGGTATGCCAAAAGTATATCTATATACGTGTGATGCATCATAAATGTTGTGAAATTTTCAGATAGCCTTCATATAATACAAGATAATTAAAGTGAACTAATGAGATTTCCCATTTTTATGCTTTTATGTGAAGTTATTCTTTATGTCCATAGGTATATTTGCGGATATCAACCTTATTATATTTGCATGAACTTGCATGGTATTTTTAAATCAAATCTTGCTCTTCTGGACAAAGTCTTATATTGTCAACTAACTAGAACGTTTTGGAGAGAAACATTCGATTTTTTTAGAAGCCATTTAGAAAGAGGAATGACTCCATTGTTTGAGTTTGACTATAAGCATACATAATATGGGTTTCCATGGACGAGTTTGGATTTTCCACATTAGTGGCTTTCTTCTTTAACATCTTGTTTTGATACCAACTAACTTGCTTTAATCCCAACTATCAAGGACTGATTTTTTCTAGTTTCCATATGATTTTGGCGTCAACAGTTTATGCTTGTTGAGCCAAGTACGCATAAATACTAGGTAATGCTATGGAGACTACCAGAATTAGAGATAGGAAAAACCATTTTTTTGTATTTGTTAGTTTATATTTTCTCAACTCACAACTTTTGATGAATATGGATGAGTGAGGCAATCAACTAGGTGCATATTGGATATTTGCAATAGGAAGTGTTAAGTGGATCTAGGCAGTTGTATATCCTTTACACTCTTAATTGGAGTATTTTCTTTGGATTTAACAAATTTATTCTGAATATGAGGTTTCATAGCACCATTGGAGCTGTTCTCACATTCTTAGCCATGTGATTCCTTGTTTGCTTCCTATAACCAACAGAATTTTGTGTTTGTCTTTGAAAAGTAGATCTGTGGTTAATAGGATTAAAATAACAGTGTTTGGCTAAATGATTCAATTTGCCATAAATAAAACAAGGCTTTGGTCTATTGATTTTTCTAAGATCAATTCCCTGTTTTTGTGCCCACTGGTTATTTCTGTTTCTTTGATTTCCCCATATGTTATCATGTTGATGGGGCTTATTCTGTCTACAAGTACAGGGATTTACAACCGTAGATTTCATGTAATGAACTCCCTGTATCTTATCCTTTCATTTCCTTGAAGTCTCAGCTTTCTCAGACTTGACAGTCTCTTGCTTAATCTTAGACTTCTACACATTTGCACTCTTTACAAATGGTTTACCCCCTCTCTCAGTTGTAAGAATATGGTTTTCTATGGGAATTTCTTTCTGGTTTTTCTTATTCTTAACATCAGAGTTCTCTTCACCAGAATCTGTCTCAACCACTACTATATCTAGTGGATCTACTTCTGTGGCTCCAGCAGGTAAATCATTCTTATCCTGTCTATCTAAGAGATCTGAAGAGGGTGGAATGTAGTTGTTATTATAAGGTGGAGAGGTGTTGTTATATCCTAAACCTCTCTTTATTTTGTCATGAATTTGAGCTTGGACAATAGAGTCCATTGCTTTAGAAGCATGGGAATATTTGTCAATATCTACTTTGGCCTTCTCAAATTCACTCTTAACCTTCTTACACTCCTCACTAGCCTTTTCTAGCTTAATCTCAAACTGTTTTCTCTCCCAATTCCAATAGTTGGTATCATATGAATGTTGAAGTTCATTATCCTTGTATGACCTTATTTGATCTTCAAACTTCTCAACAATTATTATATACTCTCTTCTATCTTTCTCCAACCTTTTAAGGTCATCACACATGCTCTGATTGTGATCCCTGTACTTCTTAACAGTTGCAAGACAAGCTTTAGAACAAAGTTTAGATTTTACCTCTGTTGGGATGTCTGTGCTTGAAGACTCTGAAATTTCAGCCATCAAAGCTTGATTCTGAACTGCCTCTTCTGCTTGATCACTCCAATCAAATCCCATTACATCTTGTGAAACAAGTGCTTGAGATGAGCTCTTGTTGTTGTAGTTTGTGGGCCTTGATTGGTGATTGTTGTTTCCAGCCTGTTGAGAGGATCATCCCCTGCATTCTCTTGCAAAGTGTCCCATTTTGTCACATTTATAGCATTCAACTTTGGATTTGTCAAATCCAGCACCATCTTCTCTTTTTATGGCATAATTATTTCTTCCTAATCTTTTGATGAATCTTTTGATTCTCATGGTAAGCATGGCCATCTGCCACTTGATGTCCATTTCTTCAAGATCATCACCATTGATCTGCTCCAGATCATCATTAATAAGAGAAGAGTTTGCATGGCTTGCAAGGAAGGCTTCCAAAACAGAATCATTAGATCCATCCTGTATTGATCCATAAGAAGTACTTACTGATTCTGTATTGGCAGTAGAATCAGATGTGGATGATAATAGAGCAGCATTGTGAGAGAATCCAGATGGCTTCTTCTTGGATTCAACTTCAACTTAAAAGACCCTTAGATCATTGTATAGATCATCAAGTTCCTTATCCTCCAGATCATCATTCTGTCTGAAGGATACAATATACATGATCCATTCTTCACCAAGGGATCTCAGAAACTTTCTGTTGACTTAATCTTGATCCATCTTTACACCAATAGTAGCCAATTCTCCAATCATCTTGTTGAATCTATCAAAAGTTTGAGTCATAGACTCATTCTTTGTAGATATGAAATTCTCATATTGTTGCTTGAGAATGGCTTTATGATTTTTCTTTGTGCTCTTTGTACCTGCAAATCTTTTCTCCAGGGCATTCCACAAGATTTTAGCATCAGTACAGTTGCAGAATTGATGTTGGTATTTATTAGGAATTGCCAAGAGCAGAGTGTTCAAGGCTTTCATCTCTATCTGTCTTGTCTTTCTTTCTCCATCAGTTTTTGGTGGAGGTCTCTTGCCATCTGCTGCTATCTCTCCTTCTTTGGATGGACCATCTTCAATGATATCCCACATTGAGAAGTCTGTAAGCAGAATATACTGCTTGATTCTGATTTTCCACATCTCAAACTCATTGGTTTTGAGCATGGGAACCTTCGAGACCATAACACTATCGCTTGATCCGTCCATGTTGATTTTGATTTCTGAGTACCTTACGCTCTGATACCACTTGTCAGGATCGACAATTCTCTAAACAAGAATCTAACTAAACACACTCAGAAAATATGTTAAAGAAGTTGCGAAATAACACTTTAACAGAAAATCAATGGAACAGTGTATAAACTCAATCACAAGTTATATTGCATAAACTTGATGATTACAAATACAACCTCAATCTGTTGAACAAGCTCAACAGACGTTCTATACTTCTCTATAGAAAGGATTACAAAAACTTGAGGTTATTCTCTCAATTACAAAATTACGCAGATTCAAGTATATTCAAGTATGTAGATTTAACATATCTAGTCTATCTTTATACAACTCAGATTTACAAGATAATGATGAAAATAATATTTTACAGCAACATCCAGTTCATAAGTAGCTTTATTCTCCTTGTTTGTGCTTTCCAGATCCAGATCTGCCTTTATCATTATTAACCCCATAAGCAGCATTAACTTCGGCATCTTCTCAAGAATACTAGCAGTACTAACTCCATCTGGTAGTAGTAACCATGTCTAGCAGTATTAACTATGCACTTTCAGTACTAGCAGCATTAACTGTGTTGGCAGTACTAACTACTAGCAGTACTAACTACTAGCAGTACTAACTACTCAGCAGTAGTAATCTTGCACTGGCAGTACTAATGATGAAGTAGCAGTATTAATGATCCAGCAACAGTAACTCTCAACTCTTGGCAGCATTAATCTCTAAGTCTAGCAGCATTAACTGTACTTAGCACAATCTGACCCAACATTGCGTGACTTCTAATTGGCCACAATGAAAGTCATCTCCACGTGAACTAGGACTATTAATGCTCATATTGGTTGTCTGCTCTATTTTCAGCTTCCAGAGGTATTTTACTATGCACAGAAAGTTGTGCTTCATCCAACAACTCCACTATTTGATCAGGAGGCACAAACCTTAAAACCCCGTTGTGTTAGGGCTTTAAAGCGGATCTTTATACTATGTGATCATGATAGAGATGGTGCTCTAAGTGACGCAGAGTTGAATGATTTCCAGGTACTTCTGTTTGTTATATCTAACACCATCAGCTTTTGGAGTACATACAATTCATGGTTATAGATTAAACACAATCACATTTATGAACAATTTTGTTATGTAGCTTACTTGATGTTTTGCCCACTTGGTCCATTTGCATATCGTACTTTGACAAATGATGTGTACAAACTTTGATAAATCTTGTATATGTGTGTATAAATATTCTTCACTATATTATCTCAAGATACTGATAATATGATGCTCTTTAAATCATGATGGGGCTCTTAATGCACACGAGCTGGAGGATCTCTTTTCTACTGCACCGGAAAAGTATTTTACCTTATTCTACATCACATTGTTCCATTATTGTTGTTATTACTTTTCTGATGTATATTTCTATACTTATATTTTTTTGTTATCACTATTATTTTACAAGTCAGAGGTAGGTTTTGAGATAGTGGAATTGGACTGCAGAGGTCCCACGACCCATCTGTTACACACACACACACCCCACTACCTACCTACTAGGTTTCTTGGAACTAGAGCATTAGAGAGAGATGTTGGGAGGGAGCCACCCGTACTAGCGACAACATTTGGCCGTTGACCGATCTGATGACTGATGCTCTAGTAAAGCTTTGAGACACCTCATCTGATGTAGTGAATTGCATTCCTTAGCTGCCACATTTGTTCTTAGGTGACTTGGCAGCTCCTATTCTTCAGTGTCGAAAGCGTGCCACCACCACCTGAACCCATGCCATGCTACACCTGTTTGCCACTTCCAATTGGCACTTCTTCTAGCCCTCAACAACTTCTATGACTTTGTGAGAGCCACAATATGGTCTAGCTACACCTCAGGAACCTTTGCATTGTCTTCTATGACTTTTGTCGGCGCTTCACAATCATCTTTAAGCCTTGCAGTGACATTATAGAGAGTTGACCTGATCTTTCGCTAGTGTCGAGCATACTATTGGAATTAATTGTGGGTTGTTGCTTGTTCTTGGACTTGACCCAACATCTTACAACACAAGCTAATGACAACCACATCTTTTTTTGCAAGTAAACCTTGTCTTTATACGAGGGACTGCTTTGCTCAAAGAAGATCAGAAGAAGTTGAAGGTTGAGAAAGAAAGATAAAATGTGTATCTATAGAATGAACCCTGACCCTATGCATGCTTGCATGCATGTGCACTATGGATCTCGGTTTGACCATTCTGGTTTTGGCAGGGTTTGGTCGAGGTACCTGAGTACATACAATTACAATGGGGTCCTCCAAGTTATGCTAATAGGAGCACATAGAGCTTTTATCTTAGATATTCAATTTAGTGAGGACAAGATCAACTTGGTCTATACACTTTCGATTTATCAGTAGTATAATCGGTTGGATATCCCTTTTCCACACCTAAGTGCCCGCCTAGGCATTAAGCTTTCAACCATTTCTTCCAATTAGTTTGGGACACTTATATGGCTGCCTTGGAGTTTCTGTGTTGCTTCGTTGGTAACTAATTGTTGAATAAAGCATCTCAAAAGTTTATGCAGGGATAACCTTACTTTTCTCAAAAGTTAAATTTAGGAAATGATAATGTCGACATTGCAAGTCGTCCTTATCATGCAAAACTACTTTTGCATGATAAAGAAGTAAATAAATAGGAGATGACAATGTCGACATTGCAAGTCGTCCTTATCATGCAAAAATACTTTTGTATGATAAAGAAGTAAATAAACCCGGATGATATGGGAAATCATTAACAAATAGGCACAAAATTTAACTAAAAAACATATTTTTGCACGATAAAGAATAAATAAACCTGGATGATATGGGAAAATTGTTAACAAGTGTAAAAGTATATTAAACTATTGATAAATGTGATCTGACTTGCAATGTAAAATAGAAGGAGAATACATTTCTAATTGTCACTTCACCCAAAGCTCGAAGGACGAATGAGTTAGTAGACTTTGTGTATATTCTGTATAGCGCCGTCAATCAGATATACGGCATGCGTTGAGACATTAAATATCAAGACTTGAATCATTTGAGAAGTTCAAAGTTCCCAAAACACACAATGATCTGAGAAAAATATTACGGAGCAATTCATTTCTTTGGTAGTTTTGTCATACACAAGAGACTATTAAGAAAAGTACGCATGTAAAAAAACTGGGGGGGATTGAGTTGAGGGTTAAGGTTTATGCAGTGATTGCTGCCTATATAAATAATACAACCGTTTGCCAATTTGGTTTGGGGGCGATTGAATAATAGTTTGGACATCATTGTCCAAAACATGTAATCCAGGAATGGTAAATTTATCAAGGAAAGTTTTACTAATGCATTTGGTGTATTCTTTATTTCTTCCTCTAAGAAGCTTGGAGTGTCTAGACCAAGTTGATCTTCTCCTTGTTAACCAGACATTTGAAGTAGAAGCAGTATGTTCATGCCAATGATCAAGTTTGCGACAACAGTGGCACTCAGTCTCAGCATGCCTGGTACCTCGACCAGTGCCTCTACGAGATCAAGGATTCTATTAGTACCTTTGCTGTTGATGGCACCTCCACCGGCAAGCCATTCTTTGGGCTTGGACCACGTGTTGTGCCTTCGCTAGATACAACTATTGCTGATTACTTCTGTGTAGCGTGTACTAGTAAAATGCCCAGGTTAAATAGACATCTGATAAGAAAGGATCACAGATCCTGTAGTTTGAACAACTCGATAGCCCTGTGGGGCCAGAGCAGGAACCCTAATTCCTGCAGCCTTCAGCCTTCCCTTCCCCAACCCTAAATTCCTACAGCCGTACTCTTCCCACTGCTGTCAAAACAGAACCATGTCAGACGATTCAACCATCAGTTCTTCAAAGAATATGTCTTCCGCTGCCACTCAAAACCCTACCTCGGAATCTCACTCCATTCAAATCACTACTATTAAGTTGAATGGAGAGAACTTCTTGCGCTGGTCTCAATCAGTGCGGACGTATATTCGTGGTAGGGGAAAGATGGGCTACCTAACCGGAGAAAAAAAGAGCCTGCTCTTGGTGATTCCGGCTATGTCTCATGGGATGCTGAAAACTCGATGGTGATGACATGGTTAGTAAATTCCATGGAAGAGGAAATAAGCTCCAACTATATGTGCTATCATACAACAAAAGAGCTTTAGGACAACGTCAATCAGATGTACTCAGACCTCAGAAATCAATCTCAGGTATATGAACCCACCTTAAAACTAGAAAGAATTTTCCAAGGTGATGACACTGTCACCAAGTATTTTAATTCCTTGAAAAGACTGTGGCAAGATTTAGATCTTTTCAATGATTATGAATGGAAGTGTATTGATGATTGCAATTATTATAAAAAAATGGTGGAGGGTAATCGCATTTATAAGTTTCTTATTGGTCTTAATATGGAGTTCGATGAGGTTAGAGGCAGGATCATTGGTCGACAACCTCTTCCCTCAATGGTAGAAGTATTTTCTGAAGTACGGCGTGAGGAAAGTCGCTGTCTTGTGATGCTTAACCCAAAACCTTCAAGCACCGGTGCTGAAAATTCTGCCCTACTTGCTGGAATTAAAAATGGGCAGAATATAAACAAAAACCCTCGTTTTCTAGTGAGAAAACTCGTGTGTGGTGTGATCATTGTAACAAGCCACGTCATACACGAGATACATGTTGGAAACTCAACGGGAAACCAGAAAACTGGAAGGGATCACATGAAGGGCGGTTCAATAAGGCACCTACAGCACATGTGGCAGATTCGGGATTCCTAAACAAAGAGCAAATTGATCAACTCCTACAACTGCTGAAGACCAACTCAGGTTCATCTAGTACTCCTAATGCTTATGTCGCACAAACAGGTAACTATAAAGCCTCCTCTTGTCATTCTTTTCCTCACTCCACTCCTTGGATCATCGATTCAGGAGCTTCTGATCATATGACCAACATGTCTAACCTATATAATTCGTATTTTCCTTGTTCCGGTCATGAAAAAATTCGTATAGCAGACGGGTCTTATTCTCCTATAGCCGGCAAAGGCCTGATAAATCTGTCCAAAAGTATTTCTCTTAAGGATGTCTTACACGTTCCTAAACTAACCTATAATCTTCTATCTGTTAGCAAACTATCCAAAGATTCAAATTGTCGAATTACCTTCTTTGACTCTCATTGTACCTTTCAGGATATGAACTCGGGGAAGATGATTGGCAGTGCTAAACAGATCGATGAACTCTACTTTCTTGATGATCAAGGTTCTAAAAATAAAGGAGCTCAAGTTTTCAATAGTATTAATTCTATACCTGCTAAGGATCAGATTATGCTTTGACATTATAGGCTAGGACACCCTAGTTTTCCGTATCTTAGTAAGCTATTTCCTAGTTTGTTTAAAGGTTTGGATAATTCTAAATTAGTTTGTGAAAACTGCATTTTGTCGAAGAGTCAAAGAACTATTTATCGTCCTAAAGGTTATCAAGTTTCAAAACCTTTTTATAAAATCCACAGTGATATTTGGGGACCTTCAAGGATTAATACTCCATCTGGAAAAAAGTGGTTTGTAACATTTATCGACGACCATACTCGTCTGTGTTGGGTATACCTAATGTCGGAAAAGTCTGAGGTTGAAGACCTATTTAAAAGTTTTTACTCAATGATTGAAAACATTTTTGAAACAAAAATTAAAATTCTTCATACAGATAATGGATCTGAATACCTTAAAGGAGCTCTTGAAAGATATTTTACTGAAAAAGGAATTCGCCATGAAACTACTTGTGTTGACACACCTCAACAAAATGGAATAGCTGAGCGAAAAAATAAACATCTTCTTGAGGTCTCTCGGGCCATTATGTTCTCAATGAATGTTCCTAAATATTTGTGGGGCGAAGCAATTCTAACTGCTTCTTACCTTATCAACATAATGCCTACTCGTGTTCTAAACTATATTACTCCTATAGATTGTTTAGAAAATCACTTTTCTTCATCAAATATTCCTTTGAGTATTCCCCTGAAAGTTTTTGGCTGTACAACTTATGTGCACATAAGTAGTAATAGGAGATCTAAACTGGATCCAAGGGCTGAAAAATGTATTTTTATCGGTTATGCTCCAAATAAAAGAGGATATAAGTGCTTTAATCCAAAGACAAAGAAAACAATCATCTCTATGGATGTTACCTTTCTTGAAAACCAACCCTATTTTCAAAAAAAATCCTCTTCAGGGGGAGAACTTAGAAGAAGAGTTATTTTGGGACATTACTAATATCCCTTTACCTAAATCTATTGACTCTTGTGACCCTACTTCTACTCCAATTATTGTTCCTACAAACGAACCTTTAAACAAAGAAGGAACCACTAGTTTGGAAGACATAAGTGATCCTGAACCTATTCTGCCAAATATTCATGAATCCTCGACAGGGGGAGACATACCACGTGATGATCCAATTGAACAAGACAAAGAGCTCCTCACATACTCAAGAAAGAAGGGTTATCAAAAAGGAAAGCAAACCACGGTACCATTAGCACCTGCTCAATCATCTACTTCAAGATCTGAATCTGAAACTACTCAAGGTACTCATAAAACCCAACCTGTTCGTACCTCAAATCCAGTCTCTCCTTGAGTGACTAATATTGAAGATAGTGACTTGAATATTCCAATAGCTATCAGAAAATCAAAGTGTTCTTGTACTTCTCATCCTACATCCAAGTATCTTTCTTACAATAATCTTTCTAAAAAACATAGTGCTTTTATTACAAAGTTATCTAACCAGTTTGTTCCAAGAAACATACAAGAGGCACTAGATGACCCTAATTGGAAATCAGCAGTGATAGAAGAGATGAATGCTCTAAAGAAAAATGGCACGTGGGAAGTTACTGATCTACCAAAAAATCAGAGAATGGTCGGGTGCAAATGGGAGTTTAATGTAAGATGCAAGGAAGATGGGAGTATTGAGAGATACAAGGCAAGATTAGTTGCTAAAGGTTTCACCCAAACATACGGTATTGACTATCAAGAAACGTTTGCGTCTGTTGCAAAACTCAATACCATACGGGTGTTAATATCTCTAGCAGCAAATTGTGATTGGCCTCTACACCAGTTAGATATCAAGAATGCCTTCTTGAATGGCGATTACAAGAAGAAGTGTTTATGAGCCAACCTCCGGGGTTTGAAAAGTTGTTGGGACAAGATAAAGTATGCAGACTCAAAAAATCCTTACATGGCCTTAAACAGTCTCCAAGGGACTGGTTTGAACGATTTGAAAAGGCAGTGAAAAGTTATGGCTATCATCAAAGCCAAGCTGATCACACAATGTTTTATAAACGATCGGAAAAAGGTAAGATCTCTATCTTAATCGTCTATGTGGATGATATAATCCTGACCGGTGATGATTACGAAGGCCTAACCAATTTGAAAAAGGGGTTAGCCCGAGATTTTGAGGTGAAAGATTTAGGACCACTAAAATACTTCTTGGGTATGGAGTTTGCCAGATCCAAGAAGGGAATCTTTGTTAACCAACGGAAGTATATCCTTGATCTTCTCAGTGAGACCAGTCTCTTAGGTTGTAAACCTATCGATACTCCCATAGAGCCTAACCTCAAACTTTATCCTGCTAAAGCTGAAGAAGTAATTGATAAAGAGAAGTTTTAGAGGCTAGTTGGAAAGTTGATCTATTTATCGCATACACGGCCATATATAGCATTTGCAGTAAGCCTGGTTAGCCGATACATGCACTCACCTGGACGAGAACATTTTGATGCAGCCTATAAGATATTAAAATATCTTAAAGGAAGTCATGGAAAAGGTCTTATGTTCCGGAAAAGTAATAATCTTCAGATAGAAGTATTTACTGATTCTGGCTGGGGGGATAGTACTACGGATGGGCGATCTACTTCAGGCTACTATACAATTGTTGGAGGTAATCTAGTTACATGGAGAAGTAAAAAACAAAATGTTGTGGCGCGAAGTAGTGCAGAGGCAGAATTCAGGTCTCTAGCTCATGGGATTTGTGAGGCAATATGGTTGAAACGATTGTTTGGAGACTTGAAAATTCCTATCATTCAGCCTATAAAAGTGTATTGTGACAATAAGGCAGCCATCCTAATTGCTCACAAACTAGTTCTACATGATAGAACCAAGCATGTTGAAATCGACAAGCATTTCATCAAAGAAAAGATTGAAAGTGGGTTGATTTGTATATCATTTGTGCCAACTACACATCAGATAGCCGATATCCTCACAAAAGGGCTACCTAAGAGACAATTCGAATATTTGATTAGCAAGCTTGCCATGGAAGACATCTTTGAGCCAGCTTGAGGGGGAGTGTTGCAAATCTCTCAATTATGAGAAGATTTGATTGTTATTTTATTTCTTATTGTAGAGCTGTTATTATAGGCTGTATATTTCTAGGATTCCCTAGCATAGTTTCCTTTCTTACTTCCTTGTACTCCTATATATTGTACCTCTTCTCTTTGTTAATATATACAAGAAATACCTATTATTTCTGAGACATCGGGGATGATTAATCATAAGTAACAAACAAATGTGGATGCATGATTAATAATTCTATCTCTCTCTCTCTCTCTCTATATATATATATATATCCATTGTTACAGATCGCAAGAACCATACAGGCCAAACTTCTTCTCCGACCACTTTCTCGTCGATGAACTCGACCTCCACCATCCGACAACCACGTCAACCATCTCCGCTATACACACAGATCGATATATACACACACACACACACAACACACACGAAGATGGTGATGGGTTAAAGGAATCATCGAAACCACAACGGCTAAACCACAGAGGACAAAGGAAGATGGTGGGTCAAGGTGGAGTTTCACGGTGGAGATGGGTTATGGTGAAGATGGTGGGTCACGGTGGAGTTTCACGGTGAAGATGATCGTTCACCACAGGGACGATCGTTGTTGGCCAAGATATTGGAAGTCTATTGGAGTATACAAGAGTATTTTGTGGTGGTAAGCTCCTCATCTCTCCCACTTCATCTTCTTCACCAAAGTTTTCTAGGGTTTCATCCACCCTTTGTTCTCCCTTTTGTAGATTGGAAGTTTGTAACCATTTTGGTGAACTAGAGGTGTTTTGGTTGGTGGATTCAAGCTTGGGTTAAGGTAATCTTCTATTCTCTTCATTTATGGAAGTTAGGATTTCGGTATCAGTTGAGGTATTTATGTATAAGGTTGGGAAACGATTCTTTGTGGTTGATTATGATTATTTATGGTGGAATATGTATATTTATGGTTGAAACCTTGTGAAACTAGGTTTTGGAAGATTTGGTTTGAAGAACCAAGTTTCTTCAAGGAAAGCTCTAAGTGGGTAAAATCTAGATTTAGTCTAAATCTAGCAAGGTGAGTTTACTAAACCTTTGTTAAAACTAGATACACATCATAATCTTCTATTTGTTACTTTATCTCTATGTGTTCAAGTGTTTGGGATTTCTTTGTGAAAATAGTTGGAAATGTGGATATTGATGATGTGCCATGATTTATGTTATATGTACCATTGTTTGGGGCTTTTCTCATGGATACATAATGTGAGTACCTTGATATGTTAAATGTATGAATGTATGGGTATTATGATGATTCTAGTTGGAATACCACTTTGGTGACATATTTATATGCATGATGAGTGTAATTGTCATTTGGGTCTTTTGTTAGACTTCATGAGTATTGGATGGTAATATTATACCCGTAGTCGGTATGGAAATATGTTGGGTTGAAATACACCTAAAGGACCTCCTATTTGCATTATGTTGGACGAACCAAGTCAGTTCACAAGGAGGATGTAGTCTTGGGCGCCACTATGATGGTATGTGCCTAGACCTCCGCCATTCGGGGAATTTCCTTAGCGGTAGTCTTCGGGTGTGCCAGGCCTTTCGGGTGTTCCTTGCTAAGGGAATCAAGGTATATCGACTCTTGGGGTGGACTTGATTGGTGCTTTGGGTCTCCCATAATGACTCCACATATATTGGACACTGGTTAACTGCTGATAAAAATTTATGACTGTTCACGAATGCTTATTATTGTTCAACTCACTAGGATTTTTGGCCTAACACTTGTTTGGTGTCGATGTGTATCTCAGGTTCTACCGGCGCCGGTTCTAAGATGGCTTAGTGCTTGGGTGAGAGCTTGGGGAATATTGCGTTTGGACTTATTATTTATAGAAGAACTATTTGGGTTTATAAATGACCCCGTGTGTATTTTATTTTCTAGCATTCGGAGTTGGAATTGTTGGTCACTATTTATTATCCGTTTGAATTACGATTGTATTTAAACAGGTTTGTGTATTTTCCCCATTTTGGGAGGCTCTTGCTATGGCAATTTTAGTATACCTCATGTCCGTTTTTCGGATTTTTGTTATCCCTATTTTTAGGGTGTTACGGTTCGTCTCTCCTCTCTTCAGGTATGTTTTCTATTCGATTTTTCATTATTTTCTGTTCAATTTGTTTTTTGTCTTGTTTTTCAATCTCAATTTGTTTTCTGTTCGATTTGTTCAATGTTCAATTTGTTCATTGTTCGATTTGTTTTCTGTTCGCCTACGAGGCACAAATCGATTTGTTACCGTTTGTTCCTTAATTTGCTGCTCGAAACATTTTTTTGTTCAAGGCTTTAAAGACCTACCATGTAAGTAAAAGACTTTCTTTGTTTACACATATTTTGATGGACGCTGTAAGCAAAAGAAAGAAAAATGTCATTTTTGGTCAATTTTACATTTATAAGCAAAATTTGCCAAATACTTAGAAAGAGCTTATCAGCTTATTACGGCGTGGTACTGCTATAAGTTAATCCATTCACTTTTTAGAAAAAACTCCAGTTTGCCACTACATAAGTTGATAAACTCTTTTCAAAATAAGCATAAGTTGTTTTAAACAAGCAATCCTAAACACCCCCTAACAAATCTTTTTATTAACTTATTGCTGTTCCACACGGCTAATAAACTATTTTAATCAATGATGATTTGGAACAGCTTCATCCTGATGATCTTGAAGAGATGGATATTAAATGGTAGATGGCCATGCTTTCTATGAGGGTGAAGAAGTTCATCAAAAGGACTGGGAGGAACAACTTTTCCCAAAGAAGAGAAGATGGTGCAGGCTTTGATAAGTCAAAAGTGGAGTGCTATAAATGTCACTTGAAGGGACACTTTGCCAGGCAATGCAGAAGTGGAGTGTCTCACAACAACCACCAACAAGCTCAGACTGGAAGCTTCAACCAGAACAGAAACTCTGCTCAAGCTCTTGTTTCTCAACAAGGAATGGGGTTTGACTGGAGTGATCAAGCAGAAGAGGCTATTCAAAATCAAGCTCTCATGACAGAGGTATCTGATCTTCCAACTGAGGTACTTTCTAATCTCCGTTCTCAAACTTGCATAGATACTGTTAAAAGGTACAGGGATCACAACCAGAAGATGAGTGATGACCTTAAGAGATTAGAAAAAGATATAAAAGACTATGTGAAAATTGTTGAGAGGTTTGAGGAACAAATTAAAAGTTTCCAAGCCAATGAACTGCAACACACATATGATACCAATTACTGGAAGTGGGAGAAAAATGACCTAGAAATCCAACTGACCAAATCTAAAGAGGAGAATGAAAAGTTGAGAGAAGAGCTAGCCAAGGTTAAGCTGGATGTAGAAAAGTTTTCCAATGCTTCTAAAGCAATGGACTCTTTACTACAAACTTAGTTTCATGAAAAACTGAGAAGAGGAATTGGATACAATACCACACCACCACCATACAACAACAACTACATCCCTCCTATATCAGACTTGCTAGAGACCAAGGATAGGAAGGATTTGCCTGAGGGAGCCACTGAGATAGATCCCTTAGATGGAGTAGTTGTTGAGGACAAGACTGAGAAAGAAGCTGGTAAGAGTAAGGAGAACAATGTGAGTGGTGAGATTCCCCTAGAGAATCACATTATTACCAATGAGGGTTGTGGAAAGATTTGGGTAAAATCTAAGGACATAGAGAAGACTGAGGGAAAGTCTAAGAAGGTCCATTACAAGCAGACCACAGTTGTGAATCTTGTTCCTTGCAAACAGTGTGCATGTAATAAGACTGAGCCTCTAAAACATGATAAAAAGAGGGGCAATCAAAGGAATTGGAATAATTAGTGGGCTCAGAAACAAGGAGTTGATCTGAGTAGAATCATCAGACCAAAACCTTGTTTCATATGTGGCAAATTGAATCATCTTGCCAAGAACTGTTACTTTAATCCCATTAATCAAAGGATAAATTTTCAAAGATCTATGCAAAAACCCTTTGGTTATAGGAAGGATAAAAGGAACCATGTGGCTAAGAAATCTGCTAAATCTAAAAGCCACATGAAGAAAAAGACTGAAAGAGAGAATGTCAAGATGTGGGTTCCCAAAAGCACTAAAACTGTTAGTACTGCTACCACAAATAGTGCTGCTGACAAAGATAGTGCTGCTAGAAGCAATACTACTGCTATCAATGTTAGTGCTGCTAACATTGTTAGTACTGCTTCAAATATTAATACTGCTAACTCTGTTAGTATTTCTAACAAGGTTAGTACTGCTAAACCTGTTAGTGCTGCTAACTCTGTTAGTACTTCCAAAATTAGTACTTCTTCTAGTGTTTGTGCTGCTAGACCAATCATCTTGACAAAGTACTCCAGTAAAGAGTGCTCTGATTTTAAAAATCTCATCAAAAAGGAGTGCAAATACTTTGATGAGAAAGGGAGACCCAAGACCACTTTGGCTTGGGTTCCCAATCAATACTAATTGATTTATCTTATGTGCAGGGCAACCAGCAGCTCAAGGGAAAGAGCATCTGGCATGTTGATAGTGGTTGCTCTAGGCACATGACAGGGAACATGGCTTGCCTCAAGAATTTCAAGAAAATTGATAGAGGACATGTTGCCTTTGGTAATACTCCAGATGGAGGTAAGATCAGTGGTAAGGGAGATGTAACAAAACGTAAGATGATCTTTGAGGATGTGTTCTATGTTGAGCAGTTAAGGTACAACCTGTTAAGTGTATCACAGGTTTGTGACAAAAAGCATAGTATATTGTCACAGATTCAGAATGCATTATCCTTGCTCCTGGATTCAAGGTAGTTGATGAAAAGATGATACTACTAAGAACTCCCAGAAAGGATAATGTCTATTGTTTGGATATGGAAAATGTGTCAACTGATTCCTCCCTAAACTGTCTTGTTTCAAAAGCATCTTTGGATGAATCATCACTTTGGCACAGAAGGATGTGTCACATGAATTTTAAAACAATGAATAAACTTGTTAAAAACAACCTTGTAAGAGGTTTGCCTTCAAAAGTCTTTTCATGTGATGATCATTGTGTTTCCTGTCTCAAAGGCAAACAACACAAAACTTCTCATAAGTCCAAAGAGTTGAAAACTATTTCTAATTCTCTTCAGTTGTTGCATATGGATCTGTTTGGTCCTACAAATGTTATGAGTATAGGTAAGAAATCATACTGCTTAGTTATTGTTGATGATTACTCTAGATTTACTTGGGTATATTTTCTAAGGACTAAGGATGAGACAAGTGGACTGATCAAATCCTTTATTCTAAGAATTGAAAACCAAACAAATCAAAAGGTAAAAGTCATTAGGTCAGACAATGGTACTGAATTTAAAAATGTTGACCTAAACACCTTTTGTGAGGAAAAAGGAATTGAGAGGCAATACAGTGCTCCTAGGACTCCATAACAAAATGGTGTTGCTGAGAGAAGGAATAGGACACTGATTGAGGCTGCTAGATCTCTGTTAGCTGATTCAAAACTTCCAATTACTTTCTGGGCTGAAGCAGTTAATACTGCTTGTTATGTCCAAAACAGAGTTCTTATAGTCAAGCCTAAAAACAAGACACCATATGAGCTTTTAAATAAAAGAAAACCATTTATTGGATTTTTCAAACCTTTTGGGTGTCCTTGTACCATTCTCAATACCAAAACTCACTTAGGAAAGTTTGATAGCAAGAAAGATGATGGTTTTCTTGTTGGTTACTCATCTCAGAGTAAGGCCTACAGAGTATTTAATTCTTCTTCTAGAATAATTGAGGAAAGTGACAATGTCAAATGCAATGAGAACACACCAAACCCTATTGGTTCTGGTCCTCAGTGGTTGTTTGACATTGATTCACTAACTAACTCTTTTGGTTTTAGTAGTGATGATCATGCAGGTTCAGGAAGTGGAGGATCAGGGGATGTACAAGTACAAGATATTATTCCTCAGTCTGTGATCTTTCCCATACCTACAATGGAACCTGTTGAAATCTGTGAAAAGGAGATTGTTACTGAACCAATTCAGAGTGAAGAAGAAAGAAGAGATAAGGAGAATTCAGAGCATGAAGAACCAAAAGTAGCTGATGAGATCCCCTCAGCTGACTTAAATGATTCCAATCTAGAAGTGGGAATCAATGAAGAACCTAGTCATCAGACTAGAACACAAAAGAACCATCCTCCAGAGCTGGTAATAGGAGACATCTCTTCTCCTATGGTAACTAGGAATCAAAGCAGACTTCAAGAGATGCAGGATCAACAACATATGGTACTTTCTTGCTTTCTATCTCAGATTGAGCCTAAGAAGGCCTATGATGCAATGAAAGATTCAAGTTGGATAGACGCCATGCAAGAAAAGTTACTACAGTTTAAGTTGCAAGATGTTTGGGACTTGGTGGACCTTCCAAAAGGTCACAGAGCAATTGGCACCAAGTGGATTTTCAGGAATAAAAAGGATGAGAGAGGAATTGTAATAAGGAACAAAGCAAGGCTAGTGGCACAAGGGTACACTCAGGAAGAAGGCATAGATTATGAAGAAGTTTTTGCTCCTGTTGCAAGGGTAGAGGCAATTAGGCTGTTTCTAGCCTATGCTTCATTTATGCAGTTCAAGGTATATCAAATGGATGTGAAGAGTGCCTTTCTTTATGGAACAATTGATGAAGAAGTATATGTCTGTCAGCCCCCTGGATTTGAGAATCCATCATATTCTGACAGAGTATACAAACTGAAGAAATCTCTCTATGGTCTACATCAAGCCCCAAGAGCATGGTATGATACTCTGTCTACCTATCTCTTGGAAAATGGGTTTGAAAGAGGTATAATTGACAAAAACCTTTTCATCAAAAGAAGAAAGAAGGACATCCTACTTGTTCAGATCTATGTAGATGACATCATCTTTGGATCCACAAAAGATCAGATGTGTAGAGACTTTGAAGAGTTGATGCACAAAAGCTTCAAAATGAGTAAAATGGGTGAACTTACTTTCTTCCTTGGGCTTCAAGTAAAACAGAAGAAAGATGGGATCTTCATAAATCAATCAAAGTATGTGAAAGACATCCTGGACAAATATGGTTTATCAGACTCAAAGCCAGCAAGCACACCTATGGAAACACACAAACAAATCACTGTTGATCTTGAGGGGGAGGATGTTGACGTCCATCTTTATAGATCAATGATTGGATCTCTCATGTATCTCACAGCCTCAAGACCAGATATTATGTTTCCAGTGTGTGTTTGTGCCAGATTCCAAGTCAAGCCAAAGCAGTCACATCTTCAAGCAGTTAAAAGGATTTTCAGATACTTAAGAGGGCAACCTAGATTAGGTCTTTGGTATCCTTATGAATCTAACTTTGACTTGATTGCATATTCAGACAGTGACTTGGGTGGTGATAATATGGATAGAAAGTCTACTTCAGGGGGATGTCAGCTTTTGGGTGCAAGACTAGTATCTTGGCAGTGTAAGAAGCAAACCACAGTGTCCTTATCAACAACAGAAGCTGAGTACATTGCTGCTGCAAGTTGCTGCTCTCAGGTTCTATGGATTCAGAATCAAATGATGGACTATGGGGTAACCTTTCTTCACACTCCAATCTTCATTGACAATTGCAGTGCTATAAGCATTGTTAACAATCCAGTCAAGCACTCCAAAACAAAGCACATTGAGATCAGGTATCACTTTATTAGAGATTGTAATGAAAAGAAGCTTATTCAAGTTGCTAAAGTTCATACTGACAACCAGTTTGCTGATCTATTCACCAAAGCTTTTGATGTGGGTAGATTCACCTTCTTGGTCACAAGTGTGGGCATGATCAACTCTGAATGAGCTCATGTTTAAAAAGTGATTGTATACCTGTTATTTGGTTGTTTTTGGTGTTACTAATCATCTTTCTCAGGAAGTATATTGCCTTGTTCAGACCAGCACAAGCTTCAAAAAGTGTAAGTATAGTTAATACTGCTAGTGGTTAATACTGCTCTCAGTTAATACTGCTAGTTAGTTAATACTGCTAGTGGTTAATACTGCTCTCAGTTAATACTGCTAGTTTGTTAATACTGCTAGTGGTTAATATTGCTCTCAGTTAATATTGCTAGTTAGTTAATACTGCTAGTGGTTAATACTGCTTTCAGTTAATACTACTAGTTAGTTAATACTGCTAGTTAGTTAATAACGAATCGTATAAATACCCTCTTTGCCCGCCTAAAAGCTCATAACGACTCTTTGAATACTATTCATCTTCTCTCTAACCTTTTTCTCTCAAGCACCTAGTGAATTTCAGTCCAGTTTACTCAAGCTCGATGGCATCAATGGCATTTATTGATGAACACAATGAAATCGCGATGCTTCAAAAGCCAAAGCAAACTGCTGGATTCTATCAAATAGTGGATTTTCTCAAGTCCAGCCATATCGCGTATGCTCTTACAGTGTCACCATCCATCTACATCGAGCACCAGAAGCAATTCTGGGCTAATGCCACCACTATTACTGAAAATGGTGTGCAAGTTATCAAGACAAGGGTGTGTGACAAACCCTTGACAGTTTCTGAAGAGGTAATTCGCATCAGTCTACGTCTAGACGATGCCTCAGGTATCTCATCTATCTCTAATGATGATCTGTTTTCCACTCTCACTAGAATGGGGTATGGAGGCCCATTGGGTGTTTTCAAGTTCTCAAAAGCTAAATTTTCACCCCAATGGCGTTTCTTTGTCCATACCCTTATGCATTGTATTTCCAGAAAGAATACTGGATGGAGTGAGTTCAGTAGTACCATTGTTTATGCTTTGGTCTGCTTGGCCACTGCCAGAAAGTACAATTTTTCAAAAATGATTTTCAATGACCTTGTGTCAAACTTGGGAAACAAAAAGAGTTTTTATATGTACCCAAGGTTTGTCCAGGCAGTTATAATCAATGAATTGACGGATATGCCTCAATTTGATGAGGTATATGTACCTAAAATCCCCAAGGGTAAGGTCTTTTCAAATATGAAGAGATTTGCCTTGGACTCGGAAGGAGTTGACACCCCATTGTTCTTTACAATGATGGTGGTGTCCCACAATCAAGAAGGTATGGCTTCAGGGTCAAGGCCCTCATTAGATTATCCCACTGAAAGCCAATCCCAACCTTCAATCAGTATATCAATCCCTCAGTCCCTTCTTAAAAAACCAACTTCACCAATCACCAACACTTACATAAGGAAAAAGGTAAAGAAGGCTCCTTCCCTTCTTGTACCTTCACCCACAAAGCCTTTAAGCCCTCTAATGGAGAATTCTCCATTAGAGAATAACTATAGGGAAACCACAGGGGTGTCTCCCAACCCCAAGGAGGTGCTCACTGAGGAGATGTATGAGCATATGGGTGAGAAGGCTGCCACTACTCCTGCTAGCACAGAGGAGGACAGTGGTAACATTAATAAGACCTCCCCCATGGAAACTTTGGATGAGCAATCATCCAAAGGTCCCAGGTGCCAAGAAACCAAAGGGGTGGAGGGTGCTTCTGCTAGGCAGAAGACTTCCAGTACTAAATGTTCCAATGATCCTTCAAAAGGGGGTAACACTCCTGGAGAAGGTGAGGATAGATATGACTACAATGAATTGATGGAAACTATGGGCAACATTAATCTAGATGTCATCAAGCAAGGCAAAGACATAGAAGAGATGAAATTGGTAATTCTGTCTCAACAAGTACAAATTACCAAATTGAAGAAAATGGTGACAAGATTGGTGCACAAGAAGAGGAGAAGACAGTTTGTTTTAAAGAAGAGAACAAGTGCTAATGATGCTTTCAACAAGGGGGAGAATCAAGAGGCTGAAGCAGAAAAGGAAACTACATCTGAGATGGGATTTGATTTTGAGGGGGAGAAAGAAGTAGAAACAAAACCGCAAGTAGCAGAAACAGATGAGGTTCATGCAGCAGTAGAAACAGAATCACAAGCAGCAGTAACAGAACAGGTAGCAACAGTAACAGGGCTATCTGTTGAAGAGTTGGAAATTGCAGAAACGTTGGTCAAAGCCAAGAATGACACTCCTAAGGCTACTCAAAAGGCCAAGGGAGTGGTCATTAAAGAAGAAGGCCTTGAAAAGAAAAGAAAAGAAATGAGTGAGGCAGATTTGAAGGATGCAAAGGGAAAAGCTAAGATGGTTGAATCTGAACAACCCTTAAAGAAGAAGAACCAGTTGGAGTTAGATGAAGAAGTGGCAAAACAACTTCAAGCTGAGATGGAAAAGGAAGAACACCTCCAATCTGAAAAAGACAGAGATCTTGCACTGGAGATGGCCAGAAAGCTCAATGAAGAGTATCAAAAGAGCATGCAAACTGCAGCTGAGACCAAGAAGAGATCAGTGACAGTATCCAAGCAAAGAATGCCAGTTAAGAAGCAGGAAAGACAACCTTCCAAGACCTTTTTGGCCAATCAAGAAAGGAGAAAAATGATCAACTTTCTGAAAGGCTCAATTGGTGTAAAGGGAGAAATGTTTACTAACATGGCATACAACAAGGTTGAGGAGCTATATAAGAAGGAAATGGCAAAACTTCAAGGGGACTCCTCTCAAAGGGAAGAAGCAGAAAGGAGGATGAAGGAGAGGTATGATCTCAACATCCAACAACCCTTCCCTGAGGAAGTCACACCTACAAAAGAAAAGGCTGAAGACACTAAAGAAGAAAATGTTGCTGTGGAAGCCAAAACTGCAAAGAGAGTAAAGACTATAGCTTCCAAGAAACAGTTCAAGAAGCCAAGGATTGAAGAAGAAGAAAAAGAGGCAGAATATTCTGTTCCACCTTCAGTAGAACCAGAGCAGAATCCAGAATCATATGTGGCAGATCATACAGAGCAACCTAGTCAAAGTGCACAGCAAACAAGTCAGTCTGATGAACATGTGGGGCTTTATATGAATGTAATAGAACCAATACAGGTTGTTCCCATTTCTGTGAAAGCACCAGAAGTCATCTGTTGGGATATTCTGAGGGACAACAGAAAGGAGTACTTCAGACTCAAAAGAGTTGGAGATATATTTGAAGTCTATGCAACCTGGGGGAAAGTAATCAGAAGTTGTTCCAGGGCTGATCTAGAAGAAATGCACAAGGTGGGAATCAAGCTTTATGAGCATGTTTTGAAAGGAACTGAAGAAAATCTACTCAAGATTGCAATGGAATACTTATGTATGATGTTTGAACCAGAAAAGGTGGTTTACAGGATCAAGGATCTATATCATGAGTATGGGTTTAAGAAGATTGATAAGTGGATACTCTTTGAAAACTGTGGTGTATACATGATCACAATAGATAACTGTTATCATGAATACTACCTTGTGGACAAAGTATATGATCATAGCAAGGAGAAGCTGAATGGGATGCTGAAAGCTAAGCTAGTGTGTGCAAAGGAATCAGAAATGGCCAGAATTGTGGTAAGAAGGACAATCAATCAAAGTCTGGGTCTGAATCCAAATTTGGGCAACTAAGCTGTAGTGTTGAAAGCATCTTGAAGATCATAATTGAAGAACTTGACTTCTCTTCCTAAAAGTCAAGTTAGGGGGAGATTGTTGGGAACTGAAGAATTGTTCAAGTATGGTTAATGCTGCTAGCACAACATGGTTACTACTTCTGAGATAAGTTACTACTGCTGAACCAGATTAATACTGCTTGAAGAAGTTAGTACTGCTAAGCAAAGTTAGTGCTGTTGATGAAGATTAGTACTGCTCAGTGTGATTAATGCTGCTACAACTTAATACTGCTTATGAGATGATCAAGATTCGTGCAGATAAGGTTTTGAAGATAATTATGGAAGATTTCTAAAGATCTTTTATGTTTTATAATTATCTTGTATTCAATCTTTGTGTATATAATATAGAATAGTTTGACAGAAGAAAATAATTCTGAATTTTTGTTTTTATAGAGAGAATTAACCTCAAGGTTTAGAACCCTAGTTCTAGAGAAGTAGAATTCGTATTGGTGATCCTGTTCATCAATATTGAGGTTTTGTTTCAAGTCTTGTAACTTTAATCATTCAATAAAGTTTACAAGTTGTGATTTCTGATTCACTGTTACATTGATTGTTGAATATTAAAGTGTTATTCCGCAACTCCTTTAATATTGTTTATGAGTTCATTATTCTTGTTAAGAATTAAATCCTGACAAGGATAGGATGGTAATATTATACCCGTAGTCAGTATGGAAATATGTTGGGTTGAAATACACCTAAAGAACCTCCTATATGCATTATGTTGGACGAACCAAGTCAATTCACAAGGAGGATGTAGTCTTGGGCGCCACTGTGATGGTATGTGCCTAGACCTCCGCCATTCGGGGAATTTCCTTAGCGGTAGTCTTCGGGTGTGCCGGGCCTTTCGGGTGTTCCTTGCTAAGGGCATCAAGGTATATCGACTCTTGGGGTGGACTTGATTGGTGCTTTGGGTCTCCCCTAATGACTCCACATATATTGGACACTCGTTAACTGCTGATAAGAATTTATGACTATTCACGCATGCTTATTATTGTTCACGCATGCTTATTATTGTTCAACTCACTAGGATTTTTGGCCTAACACTTGTTTGGTGTCGATGTGTATCTCAGGTTCTACCGGCGCCGGTTCTAAGATGGCTTAGTGCTTGGGTGAGAGCTTGGGGAATATTGCGTTTGGACTTATTATTTATAGAAGAACTATTTGGGTTTATAAATGACCCCGTGTGTATTTTGTTTTCTAGCATTCGGAGTTGGAATTGTTGGTCACTATTTATTATCCGTTTGAATTACGATTGTATTTAAACAGGTTTGTGTATTTTCCCCATTTTGGGAGGCTCTTGCTATGGCAATTTTAGTATACCTCATGTCCGTTTTTCGGATTTTTTGTTATCCCTATTTTTAGGGTGTTACAGTTCGTCTCTCCTCTCTTCAGGTATGTTTTCTGTTCGATTTGTTCATTATTTTCTGTTCAATTTGTTTTTTGTCTCGTTTTTCAATCTCAATTTGTTTTCTGTTCGATTTGTTCAATGTTCAATTTGTTCATTGTTCGATTTGTTTTCTGTTCGTCTACGAGGCACCGATCAATTTGTTACCGTTTGTTCCTTAATTTGCTGCTCGGAACATTTTTTTGTTCAAGGCTTTAAAGATCTACCATGTAAGTAAAAGACTTTCTTTGTTTACACATATTTTGATGGACGCTGTAAGCAAAAGAAAGAAAAATGTCATTTTTGGTCAATTTTACATGTATAAGCAGAATTTGCCAAATACTTAGAAAGAGCTTATCAGCTTATTACGGCGTGGTACCGCTATAAGTTAATCCATTCACTTTTTAGAAAAAAACTCCAGTTTGCCACTACATAAGTTGATAAACTCTTTTCAAAATAAGCATAAGTTGTTTTAAATAAGCAATCCTAAATACCCCCTAACAAATCTTTTTATTAACTTATTGTTGTTCCACACGGCTAATAAACTATTTTGAGTGTTTGGATTGGAAAGTAGCTGGGCTTTCGGGCTCGTATTGCCAAGTGATTAGTCCGGGCCAAAGGCCTGGGATACACTTTACAAAAAAAAAACTTTTCTAGACCGCTGATAAAGAGTTTTTGATAAGTTAATGATTTATTTAAAACTCTTTATTAATTTATTATTAACCAAATTACATATTTACCCATTCTTTCTAATAACCTAATCGCATCTGATCCCCTCAAGATTGTGGACGCTGGTCGATCTAACGCCTGACGCATCTCTTGCCGGAGAAGAGCAGCTCGTCTCCTCTCATCTGGTTCGTTCTCGATTCTTCTCCATCTACCAATTTCAGATCTTGCTTTTTCTCTCCATCTACGGTCTACCTCTCGATTTTGCTAACGGTTTTCTTCTCCATCTACCACTCGATTTTTGTAGTTTTGTTAGCTATGTTTATCAAATCAAAACTGGATTTTGACTGAAGAATCATTGAAGCTACTGTTCAGTTTTTTGATCTCATCCATAAAATTTGTTTATCATATCAAAATTAGTTAGCTATGTTCAGTTTTGTTAGCTATCTTCTCGATTTCAGTTTTTTGAAGCTACTTTTTTTTGAAGTTTTTCTTTAATTTTTCTTGAAGATTAAAATTTGAAGCTTTCCTTTAATTGTTCTTGAAGCTACTGTTCTTAAAATTCCTTTCTTGAAAATTAAAGGAAAGCTTCAAAAAACACCTGCTGATCTTGAAGCTACTGTTCTTGAAGCTTTCCTTTAATTTTTCTTTTATGTTGCTTTTGTTGAAGCTATTATTTATAACATTATTGAAGCTACTGTTTTTTCTTGAATCTTGAAGCTATTATTTTTAACATTATTTAACATATGTTCTTGAATCTTGGATTTTGTTCTCCATTAGAAACGATTGTGCTAACTGTGTGTGTGTGGTTTTTGAAGGGGATTATGCCCCTGTGATGTGTTACTTGTTCGTCTTCTACTACTGCTTACTGCTGCCTCCACAACCGTCACCGCCGTGGTTCCATTTGCACCTCCACAACCACCACCATATCCACCACTGTTGATCGTCGGTGAACAATTATTCAATACACGATGATGAACACCACAGAGGAATGGAAATCCATGTGGCCAATCTCTTCTGTCCACTCTCCACCACTCCTCCTCTCCCCTCTTACCATAACCACCACCAGACAAATTGGACCCCTCATCTTCAACCCATCTCCCAAACCACAATCCCACCACCATCTCTTCACTTCATCTTCCGTTTCTCCTCACATCCCTCATCCTTTCCCTAACCTCACTCTCTCTAGATTCCTCTACAAATCCTCCTCTTCCCTCCTCCCCTCCACCACCACTTCCATCGCCTCACAACTATTCTCCTATTCCTCCAACCCCGATCCACTTCTCCCACACAATTCCCTTCAATTGCTCACATGTCCTGCTACGAATTCGATTCTCGCATTCTTTCCCTCTGGTCCTAACTCAGATCAAGTAGGGTTTGTCGTATTGTCTGTTGAGGATTCCCGATTGAAGGTGAGAGGAGATTATGGTGAAACTCAAGTTTTCACTTCGAAAAATGCATCAACTCATCGGATTGGGAAGATTTCTGTAAGCCCCCTTGCTGATTGTGATTGTACTTAAGGTGATTATTGTTATTTATTTTTCATTTTATCAAATTAAGTAGGTGGTTGTTAATTGTATAGGGCACTAATTTGTTGACCACTGGATTCTGTGACACTTTCACATATTAGCATTGAATAGAAAGTAAACTATGTGTTTGGCACTTGTTAATTGTATAGGGCACTAATTTGTTGGTTTAGCTTTTGAATTTTGGCAACTTGATGAAACCTATTTGCTTATTTGTTTCAGGTGATTTTTGTGATTCTGCCACCATTGGGTATTTGTTGGTTTCTACTTATTATTCTGTTCATTACTATAGTGTTAGAATCAGAAGGGAGGATTCGGGTATGATTAGACTGGGATTGGAGTTATTGGGTAACAAGTTGTTCAAAAGTTCTGCAATTGTTCATGCTTGTTGGAGTCCACATTTGCCTGAAGAGAGTTTGGTGTTGTTAGAGAGTGGTGATTTGTTTTTATTTGATTTGGGTTCTTGTTTTGAACCCTCGATATTGTCTCTGAGGTTGACGGGAAAGAAAGTGAAAGTTTTATGGGATGAGTCTCTTTTAAGTGAGAAAGGTGGGTGGTTGAGCTGTGATTTCAGTTGGCATCCAAGAGTTCTGATTGTTGTTCAATCTAGTGTCATTTTTCTTGTTGATTTAAGGTTCGAGAAATACAATGTCGTCCCTTTGTTGAAACTTGGCGCAGAGCATGTAGCGAATGAGAGATTTGTGGCATTCTCTATTGCTGCTCCTGATCGTTTCTATTTCACTTTGGCTTCAAATCACATGCCTTTTCTTTGTGATTTACGAAAACCGATGGTTCCACTTTTACGTTGGGCTCATAATGTTGCTAACCCAAGCTGTATTGTTGTTGCTAGTTTGTCTGAACTAAGGTCACTTTCTGAAGATGTTACATTTAGTTGGGCTTCTGAAGCCGGTTATGGTATTCTATTGGGGTCTTTTTGGAACTCCGAATTTAGCCTTTTTTGCTATGGCCCAGATGTTAGAGGGTCTGTTTCTTCTGAAACATCCGCATACGGTAAATCTTTTTATGCATGGGGACTCGCTTCTGATCTTTCACTTGTCACGAGTGAATGTGGTTGTGGTAGTTGCATTGTGAAAGAGGAGTTTTCTAAGGATAGGCTTCCTAATTGGATTAATTGGCAACAGAAGAAAGAATTCGTTTTGGGTTTCGGCATTCTTGATAAGGAAATATCTTCTCAGTTGTTTGAACCTGATAGGTTTGGTGGGTTTACTCTCATTACATTGACGTCTTTGGGGAATTTTGAATCGCATAGATATTGTGCCTCATGGGACTATTCACAAACTTCACGAAAGGGCCACACTGACCAAGCTTTGGATTTAGATGATTCTCTTTTGTACGATACAGGTGAAGAGGAATACAAGTTTCGTAAGGTTTTTCGATATTTGAAACTTGAATGGCTTGATGGATACTTAAAGTCTGATCTTGACCGAATTTTGGGTAGAGAACGGATGAAAACCCCCGACAATGAGAGTGCAAACAAGGCTTGTTTTAGGGAGGATTTCCATGAAAATATATGCCAAAAGTTAAAGATGTTTAGTTCCGATGGTGGATCTCATGGGTCTCTAGAAATTCGTGACGTGTTCAAAGAGATTAGCTTGCCAACTAGCATACATGAGATAGTGTTGAGGAGCGTGTGGGCAAATTTGCCAAAGAAAGTTTTGCGATTTGGCTTCTCTACCTATTCAGATCTTCTAGTCGTTCCTAAGAACCTAAAGCATGCACCCTTTGAGTTCTTGGAAGTTCCATGCCACCAACCTCACTTACCACCTTTTTTCTTTCGGTTTCCCTCGTTCCGCAGTAGTAAATGGTTAGAAAAACGGAAGCCTAGTGATTCTTTAGTGGGACCTCTTCTTCCCATACCATTTCTGATGACTTTTCATAAAGCCCACATGTTAAGAGCGGATAACAAGATAACAAGTGTGCTGACATGGAAATCGACCTCAAGTGTGAGGAAGTAATGAAGGTAACTAATGAAGTTACTGCATCAGAATCTCAAAGTTGTAACGACCATGTTGTTTCTCTTGCTGATGACGATGAAGATATGTTTTATGGTTCTCAAAATCTACAATCATTTGCATCATATAAGCCTGTTGCGTTATCTAGTAAGTTGTCAATGGAGGATTTTGTTTTCGAGGATGAGAAACATACAAAACTAGTTTTTAGAGTTGATCAAAAGGATGAGAGCGAGCTTTTTGACTCGGATTGTCCATTGAAATTTAAATTTGATGAACAAGCCACAAGTTTTGGGCCAAAAGAAATGAAGGCATACAAGTTACTAAAGAGGCAATATTCTAATTTCAAAGAAGGTTTTAGTAGTTACCAAGACTATATGAGTAAGTCTAACATCCACAAGTAAGTCTTCAAGTTTAATGTGTGCTTCCCTTTGAACATTAATGAACTAGATTAGTATTCCCTCTGTCCCAAAATAAATGTCCACATTTCTATTTTAGTTTGTCCTAAAATAAGAGTCCATTTTCAAAAGTAATTGCCTATTTTGAAATTCTACCCTTAATTATGAGATGGAAAAATTCGTTACTCATTTCTCTATTATTAACGGTATAAATTGTCATTTAGTTGATTAAAAGTGTAATAATGACATTTAGTTTTGGGATGGAGGAAGTAGTATAGTTTTTTGCTTTTGCTGTTAATTAGGGGGAGTGCTATTTGCACAAAAAAGTGCAAATAGTGACTCATAGTTTTCCGATCCAATCATTAATACAAATCATTATTATTATTATTATTATTATCTTTATATATATATATAGGGAATTTAATTAAAATACCCTTTTTTGAAAAATCAGTACCCAAAATGCCCCAAATCTTGTAATTTTTGCCAAAATACCCCCTAGGTCCGCGTTTTTCACTGTTACACGCGGACCTGGTACGCGTTTGGTACGCGTTCACTGTTACACGCGTACTCGACCCGCGTTTTGGCCGCGTTTCCCCCTACACGAGGACCTGGTCCGCGTTTGGTCCGCGTTTGGTCCGCGTTTGGTCCGCGTTTGGTACGCGTTTGGTCCGCGTTTGGTCCGCGTTTTTCACTATAAAACGCGTATCTGGTACGCGTTTTTTACTGTAGAACGCGTACTTGGGGGCCGCCCATAGCATTGTTTATTTAGGGTTTAGAGATCGACGGTGTGGATGCTTTCATTTGTTAGGGTTTGCTCCTATAAATAAGTGTGTCCCCCACCCATAACCCCACCACCATCACTCTCAAACCATCACTCTCAAAGGTATCCCATCTATTTCACTCTCTCAAATATATCGTGTATTACACACGCTCGGATCTCGGCTCGGTTGGTTAGCATTTATAAAAGTCGGATATGGGTCGACCACTTTCTTCGGTAAGTTTCCTTTAACCGCGTTTTAATTTTATATTTATTTTAGTGATTATGTGTTAATTTTAGAGTGTTGCGTTTATGTTGATAATATGTTAGAGGTTGCGTTAATTTTAGTTTTACATATTACGTTGATTTTAGAGATTGCGTTAATTTTAGGATTGCGCTACTTTCATAAAAAAATTGTAGAGATTGCGTTTTTTTTTGTATAAAAAAAGTGTAGAGATTGGGTTTGTTTTTGGGATTGCGCTAATTTTATTAAAAAATTGTAGAGATTGCGTTAATTTTAGAGATTGCGGTTTTTTTTTGTATAAAAAAAGTGTAGAGATTGGGATTGTTTTTGGGATTGCGCTAATTTTATAAAATAATTGTAGAGATTTCGTTAATTTTAGAGATTGCGTTTTTTTTTGTATAAAAAAGTGTAGAGATTGGGCTTGTTTTAGGATTGCGCTACTTTCATAAAAAAATTGTAGAGATTGCGTTTTTTTTTGTATAAAAAAGTGTAGAGATTGCGTTAATTTTAGAGATTGCGTTTTTTTTTGTATAAAAAAAGTGTAGAGATTGGGCTTGTTTTAGGATTGCGCTACTTTCATAAAAAAATTGTAGAGATTGCGTTAATTTTAGAGATTGCGTTTTTTTTGTATAAAAAAGGTGTAGAGATTGGGCTTGTTTTAGGGATTGCGCTCATTTTATAAAATAATTGTAGAGATTGCGTTAATCTTAGAGATTGCGTTTTTTTTTTGTATAAAAAAGTGTAGAGATTGGGCTTGTTTTTGGGATTGCGCTAATTTTATAAAATAATTGTAGAGATTGCGTTAATCTTAGAGATTGCGTTTTTTTTTGTATAAAAAAGTGTAGAGATTGGGCTTGTTTTAGGATTGCGCTACTTTCATAAAAAAATTGTAGAGATTGCGTTAATTTTAGAGATTGCATTTTTTTTTGTATAAAAAAACTGTAGAGATTGCGTTTGTTTTAGGGATTGCGCTCATTTTATAAAATAATTGTAGAGATTGCGTTAATCTTAGAGATTGCGTTTTTTTTTGTATAAAAAAGTGTAGAGATTGGGCTTGTTTTTGGGATTGCGCTAATTTTATAAAATAATTGTAGAGATTGCGTTAATCTTAGAGATTGCGTTTTTTTTTGTATAAAAAAGTGTAGAGATTGCGTTAATCTTAGAGATTGCGTTTTTTTTTGTATAAAAAAAGTGTAGAGATTGGGCTTGTTTTAGGGATTGCGCTAATTTCATAAAATAATTGTAGAGATTGCGTTAATCTTAGAGATTGCGTTTTTTTTTTGTATAAAAAAGTGTAGAGATTGGGCTTGTTTTAGGGATTGCGCTAATTTCATAAAATAATTGTAGAGATTGCGTTAATCTTAGAGATTGCGTTTTTTTTGTATAAAAAAGTGTAGAGATTGGGCTTGTTTTAGGGATTGCGCTACTTTCATAAAATAATTGTAGAGATTGCGTTTTTTTTTGTATAAAAAAAGTGTAGAGATTGGGCTTGTTTTAAGAATTGCGCTACTTTCATAAAATAATTGTAGAGATTGCGTTAATCTTAGAGATTGCGTTTTTTTTTTTGTATAAAAAAAGTGTAGAGATTGGGCTTGTTATAAGTTAGGTGCGTTGACAACATCCTTGCATTACTATGTAGGACGATTTTGATAACGTCGATCTTTCGTTCAAATGCCGCATCTCCATTGTAAAGGAAATTAGAGATGCTTTTGAAGCGTGTCCACCTGAACGGGCACAACGTTTACATGAAATGTTTAGCCGCACATCTTTCGGGCCATGGCTCGAGCTTACCAATATTGTACAGGACCCCCTTCTAGTACACATGTTTTTACAGATGGAGGTCGAGGTTGCGAGACCACTGCCGGAGGAATTGTATTTTCACGTGTGTGGGACTCGCATGCACTTTGGTCGTCGTGAGTTCTGTATTGTAACAGGACTCCTTTTCGGACAAATACCCGACCTTCCTACCTTGACAGATGAGTCCTTCGTTAGTAGGGTTTGGCCCGGCCTTGCACCAGGTATCTTGACGTTGAGAACCGTCCTCGAGACGATGAGAACTGGTCTGAGTGCGATATCCGATGAGGATGCTGTGCGTGTTTGCTTGGTGGTGATGGCGGATTTGATGTTCATGGGTCGTGATCCAAGGCTGACGGTTTCCTCTACTGTACTTATCGCTGTCGATGACTTTGAGAGGTTTAACCGCTATCCGTGGGGTAGCTACATCTGGAGTCACTCATACAAAGGACTCCACGGTGCCATCGCCAGACGCAAGCAGAAGAACCAGCACAACAAGATGACGTTGAACGGGTTTGCACACGCCCTAAAGGTTAGATAAGTACAATAACATAAATATCAATTCATTAACTAATTTTGCTAATTTTGGATTTATTCTAACGTACTTGTTCAATTTATGTAATTCCAGATATGGATCTTGGAGATGTTTCCTGCCTGCCGGCAAAATTTCACCAAGCGCTCCGACAGGTTGATTAGGGGAACCAAATGGGATCGAGATGCTGTCCTTAGTAAGTCTGCATGCATTGGGATCTTCAACTCAGCTTTGAGCGTACGCCCTCTTACTATATTTTTAATTGTAGTAATTAAAAAACTATTTGTGATTTATATGTCTTATAATTTTTTAGGTTGTTGATGCGCCATATGCGGAACTGAGGCCTACTCAGGATGAGCAGCAGTCGAGTTGGTTTCGACGGAGCGTCGCCTTTTTTGAAAGTTCGGCGGGCAGGCGACCGACAAAGAGGTCCCGACGTAGAGGTCCTGATCCCGATGACAATGATGACGATGATGACGATGATGATGAAGATGACGATGATGGCACGCGACGTCAGGCTCCCCCTAGCTCTAGATACAACGGAGGATTGGGCGCAGTTTGGGTTAACTGCTTACGATGAACCGATAACGCCTCAGGAGTGGGAGCAGTTTAACAATGCCCAAGCCGCATACTACGCTGCTCATGGAGGAATGCCCCCTCCTACGTATCAATCCAACCAGGGGCCAGGTCTACCAATGTCTCAGGTACTGCCTACCAGGTTGAAAAGGTCCTGTGATGAGGCAAATGAAGAGATACGAAATACAGGCAGGACGTGGCTACAAAACATGGAACTTCAGAAGGACAAAGAAGCAACTATTGCGGAGCAGAAGGACCTCCTGGAGAATATGAAGCGCGATGTCAGGGAGAAACAAAAGGAGATTAGAAAGTTAGAAGATGAACTGGTAGACATAAAAGAAAACTACACCGTCATGGAGGAGCATATGAAGGCAAAGGCTGGCTGGCTTACGAAGTGCCGGGAAATCTACCCGTAGTAGGTTTCTCAAAGGGTGGTTGTTGTATGGATGCACTTTAACGTTTAACCTAAGTTTTATTTTATGCATTAATTTTTACTTTATCGATGCTTGAATGTTGTACGGATGCACCATTTCGTTTTCTTTAATTTCAATAAAACGATGCTTTTATGGTTTATCTTTTATTTACACATAATATAATTTCACAATCACGATAAGGTAGATAAAATCAACAATTAACATAATAACAATATCACTTAGCATAGAAGATGAGGTGGTTACAATCAAGGGAAGTCAATGTTAAGGTCAATGCTATCACGCCTTAAAGTTCCATGTGGTTCTAGGTCCGATGACCCTTGAGAGCGAAATCTTTGGCTAGTAGAAGCTCTCCTGGGCACGGTTGAAGGGGCAGGAGTTGGACATTCACCACGAGTATGTCCTACTGCTCCACACCTAGTACACGTTCTCTGTATCGGATCCTCACCACGAGATGGACGTCGATCGTTCTTTCTTGGTCTCCCCGCACGTCTCTTGGTTATTAACGGTGGATAGCATGGCGGAAGGGGGACGTGTGGCAAAACCCATGATTGAGGGGGTCCAACAGGATAGATCAACTCATGATATGTTGACCGGTAAGTACTGGACGTGTAGTAAGATATAGCCAGATCGCTGCAATCTCTACGATTCATTGACCTTGCAGCAGCGATGGCATGACCGCACGGTAAACCAGAATATTGCCATTGGTTACATTCACAAACACCGTTGACCATATCGACAGTCGCGTGATAACGGATATCCCGAACGTTGAACTTACCATGTCCAATCTGACTTACCCTCCACGTCGCAGACTTTCCCGACCTTCTGCTAATTATCTCCTCCGCCATTGGTGTGAGATGATTACGCATTTCATCTACAAATATGTGTTAATTGTGTTACGATTTATACGGAAGACGAAAAATGCAACAAACATATAAGTTAAAGATTTTAGAGTCTATCAACCTCCCTTTCGTCGTCGAAGTTGGTACCACTCTTGTTGAAAATCTCGGAAGTACTCTATAAGGCCGACAATGGGTAACCTGCGTGCAAAACGGGACAGTGCATTCACCGACTCTACACTATTAGAGGTCATTATGTTATACCGTTGTGCAGGGAAATGGGCCCTTGACCACCTCTCTTTACCAGCCTCGTCCATAACTTGTGCTCCACGAGGTACTTCATATCGTAGTGCATTCATGTAGGTCTCGAACTCCCTAATAGTATATGCTTTGCACGCCTTCCAATACGTGGTCTTGTTTGTTGTGATACGTTTGTCCGCGCTTTTCACGTTCATCTCCAAATGTCGACAACATAGGGCGTGAGGGGTGGAGGGGTACACGGCAGAAATTGCCGCACTTATGGAAGGAGCCCTGTCGGACATAAACACCAACCCTTCCGGGGAGCCGATACATTCCCGCAACATGTTCAGAAACCAACCCCACTCCTCCCCCGTCTCGGACTTTCCTACTCCGAAAGCCAAGGGCACAATGTTGTTATTTCCGTCCATGGCAACCGCCAAGAACATCATACCCAGGTAATGCCCCTTTAAATGGGCAGCGTCTATTACAAGGACAGGACGCAGATTTGTCAAAAACGTCCGGATCTGCAATAAACGTATGTGGTTATTATTTGTAAATGTTAAAATTCATAATATGTAAAGCTACGACGATTTAATATACTTACCGCACATCCAAGTGCAGCGAAACACAATTCGAAACGTCCGTTTGAATCCGTCCTTATTCTGGTGCGTGTACCCGGATTCTTCAGCTCCAAGTTATATAAATACGCAGGGAGTCGTTCGTACGACTCCTCGGGAGTGCCTCTCACCATTAGTAGTGCCTTGCAACGCGCACGCCATCCTTGGTGGTAACCAATGTTTATCCCGTACTGCTGATTTATATCGTTGACGATGTCCTTCGGCCGAAATGACCTGCTAGCGTCAAGAAACTTGTCTTTCAGTATGTGGCCCAAAGTCCTTTTGTTGGCCTGCCGGTGGCTAGCATTTAGTTGTGTCCTCGAACATGTGTGTACGTCGTTCAACTTTCTAACGACAAACAACCCTCCTTTAGGGCCCACAGACTTCGCGGACATACTCCATTCACAATTTTGTTGGTCACATACAACCTTGTATCTGCGTTTGTCGGATTTCTTCGCTCTAAACACGAAACCCTCTCGCAAGAACTTCATTCCCAACTGTACGGTCATTTCCTCCTTCGTATGAAATATTTGACCTTCATGTATAGTTGTACTACGATTGTAAGGTGCGGGTTGGTAGGCTGGTATATGGGGGACCGGGTTAGGAAGAGAAGGGGGCATATCAAAATAATCGTTTAACGCACCAAATGATTTATTGCTAGGGGTATATGTTTCTTCGTCCTCGTCATTATCGGTATCTGATCTGTCCAGATCAGATATACCAGTTGTGAAAACATGTGTTTCGTCATCAGCAACTCCAACAAACCGTCTTTTTGGGTCTTCTGCTTCTTCTTCTTCTTCTAGTTGCGTCTCCGGAACAACTTCGGGATAAGATTCGTTAGGACGATATGCATGATCAGAATAAAGTGTGGTGTCGTAGGATGCCTGAAATTGAGAGTCAGGCTCCAGTTGACTACCACCGACATGGATTTCGTCATCATCTTCGTCATCACCTTCGTCATCATCTTCGTCATCGCCCATCGATGGTGCGACATACACAAAAAGTTGTGGAGGTATTTCTGAATCGGCTGCAAGTAGCATAAAACCAAGGATTTCGTCATCGTTGGTTATCTCCATCAGTGAGCCATCTGCACGTCTGAACACCAACTTGCAAGCAACAGAATCTCCGATTCCACACTTTCCCACGACGTAATCGATAAACGTCTTATACGCAACCATTATTGGAATATATACACCACGCTTTGTGTAGCCAATATAATCCCACCCATTGTTGTTTTGCACCCATTGACCATCGAAACATAATAAGACTCTAGTTTTTTGAACAGATGAACTCATTTTTTCAGTAGTATGAAAAATGAAGCAATTCAAGTGGATGTGATGAACGATTTTGCATCTAATCTTACTAATCTTTATAGGAAAAATTGAATGGAGAAAATGAATGTGAACCACATATTCAATGACAATGGTACACTTATTGTATGAGAATCAGACTAAAATGTGGAAAAAAACAGTAAAATCATTCAAAAAATACGTCACAAACAGTTGACCACACATGAAATCATAGGCCTGAAACCCTAATTTTCAAAACCCTAATACGGTTTACACTATTAAACGCGGACCTAACCCTCGTTTGTAACAAAAAACGCGGACCAAACGCGGACCAAACGCGGACCAAACGCGTACCAGGTCCTCGTGTAGGGGGAAACGCGGCCAAAACGCGGGTCGAGTACGCGTGTAACAGTGAACGCGTACCAAACGCGTACCAAACGCGGACCAAACGCGGACCAAACGCGGACCAAACGCGTACCAGGTCCTCGTGTAGGGGGAAACGCGGCCAAAACGCGGGTCGAGTACGCGTGTAACAGTGAACGCGGCCAAAACGCGTACCAGGTCCGCGTGTAACAGTGAAAAACGCGGACCTAGGGGGTATTTTGGCAAAAATTACAAGATTTGGGGCATTTTGGGTACTGATTTTTCAAAAAAGGGTATTTTAATTAAATTCCCATATATATATATATGTGTGTGTGTGTGTGTGTGTTTTGATTTTATAAATTTATAAAATTTGTAACTTTTAATTTTATTTTATTCTATAAATTTGTAACTTTTGATTTTATTTTATTCTATAAATTTGTAACTTTTGATTTTTTTACCTTCACAGTGTCTTCACTGTGGTTCGGATATACCTTCACAGTCTTTTATCTGTGAAGGTTTGATTTTTTTAAACTTCGTTTGGGTTTTTTTACCTTCATAGTGTTTTTTAACTTGGTAGTGGTTCGTACTTGCCGCTTAGGTCCACTCCTCATTATTATTATTATTATTATATCTTTATCTTAATATATATATATATATATATATATATATATATATATATGTGTCTGTGTGTGTGTGTGTGTGTGTGTTGATTTTTTAAATTTATAAAATTTGTAACTTTTGATTTTATTTTATTCCATAAATTTGTAACTTTTGATTTTATTCTATAAATTTGTAACAATGAAGAGGGATTCACTGGTGAACCAAGGCTCACCGAAAATGGGTAAGAAATTAAATTCGTGGCACTGTAAATTTTTGTGGGGAAGAAGAGGTAGGGGAGTAGGTAGGTGATAATGATTTTAAATAACAATATTTTTAATGTTAAAATCATTTTTAAAAAAATGCAAAATGACA
This sequence comes from Arctium minus, assembly GCA_954870635.1. Classification (NCBI taxonomy): domain Eukaryota; kingdom Viridiplantae; phylum Streptophyta; class Magnoliopsida; order Asterales; family Asteraceae; genus Arctium; species Arctium minus. The sequence continues at coordinate 93,482,246 of OX941086.1, read as the reverse complement.
AAAGAACCCTCCCTTTAATTGATTTTTTTAACAAAATTAATGTGAGGGACGAAAAACGAAAGGAATTACAAACCATAGTGACAAACATGTTGTTTTTACAATCGGGTCCGTTAATGGACCATTATGTCAAATTAAATATGGCAGAAGGATATCCGTTTCCAATAATTGTATCACTTTTTTTCCATCACAGTTATCGGTGTGCTGCTAGATAGGCTACCCCGTATTCAGAGCGAATAAAGAAGTACATGAAGCTTTTACGTGTTAATTGTACTACAGATAATGTTATTTTAGAATAATCGAATGTAATATATATTATTTTATGTTCTATTCATATGTTAAATCGCAATATTTATGTTTTATTTTTATAATTATATAATTAAAAAAATTAGTAATATTTATATTTATAAATATTTATTTATTTTCAAATCAAAACAAAAATATATAATAAAAATATATAAACAAAAATATATAATAAAAAGAAAAAAAAAGAAAAAAGACAACTAAAAGACCAAAAAACAAAAAAAACATAATGATTTTTGCAATCATTTTGGTGTATTTAAAAAAAATTGTAATTAGCCTCCTCTTAATTAGTTTGGTCTTTTGATGCTTTCCTACCCCTACTAGTAGGTCGTGAAAGACTTATTGATGGAGATGTGCTTTGAAGTTCCTCATGAAACAATTACGAGCTTTAGTTTTATTAGTCGTCAGCACGAGAGACGAGACCCAAAAACCAGCCGCCTGCCTCACCAGGAGCTCCGATTGTGACTCAAAATGGCTGGAGGTGGTTCTGCTGCCAATTCCAACTCTCCCACCGCCGTTCGAATCGTTGTCGCCGGTGACCGTGACACCGGAAAGTCCAGCCTAATTGTCACTGCAGCTGCCGAAGCTTTCCCGACCAATGTTCCTCCGACTCTCCCTCCTACCAGGTTGCCGGAGGATATGTTCCCCGACTGTGTTCCCATCATGGTCATTGATACGTCTGCTAGGTACACAACACTCCATTCCATTCCATTCCAAGAAGAGATACATTTTAAACTCAACAAATTTTCAATTTTTTGTACTTTATTACAGAGTTGATGTAGTTATAATTTGTTTTGTATATTGATAGAAGTCAGGTCTTTTGATTAAAAATGAGAGCTCTTTGATTTATCCAAGGTCAATTTATATGAGTTTCTATTTGGAATGAAGGGAGTATCTTGAAATAATTAGTTGAAAATTTGAAATGTGAATGATGGTAGTGACATCTGTACGTTTTGGGTGATGATGATTTTATTCTAGTATGGAAAATAGAGGGAAACTTGCTCATGAACTGAAGGGAGTTGATGCCCTTGTTCTTACTTATGCGTGTGATAAACCCTCTACTCTTGACCGGTTGAGTACTTTTTGGCTTCCCGAACTTCGTAGATTAGAGGTATGTCAACTATTATATATGTGTGTATTGTCTCTAATTTTTGATGTTAATATGTATTGTGCACCTCTAATCATCGTGAGAGCGTCTCTTGCTATGTGAAATAGTCTGCTTGGCTTTATTTTGATGGACTTTCATAACTCTTATCATTATAGCATGTTTTTCTTGTAGAATTCTGCACATTAATTTCTAAACTTTTCTGTCACACTTCTCAATGTCCGTCTATCTCAGACTAGCTCCATTTAATGGCAGTTTATTTAGGAGATATCCCATGTTTTAGAGAATGGTTCTTATTGCGAGGAATTTGAATCAATGTCCTGTGAATTTAATTAAGGGAGTTTTCCTTGCTAGTAGAGTAATTGTGTAACAAATAAGTAGTTCCTCTATATTTACTCGTGAAGGGCATTTGGGTGGGACATGTGGTATGCTCAGTTATCACTATATCTAGCCACAACTCATGCTTTTTTTTTTCTTTGAAGAGATTATTTATGTATAAAACACGCTAGCTGGTTATGAATAACCCATTTGAAAGTGACTGCCAAATTAGCATTGGATGACCTTTCTACTCTTGTATGGCTATTATCTGGACCAGATCATGCCTCTAAGATGCTTCATGGTCTGAATAATGGATGCCTATGAGTTTCACAATAAACGAGAGAACTTGTCGAAACTACAATGGAAATGAAACATATTAATCACTTATATATAATCAAAGATGCATATAAAAGTAAAGCCAATATTACTTGATGCATCATGCGTGTTATGGGTTGATTTGCTTACACACCCTATATGTGGTATGAGTTGCTACATGGTACATTAAATACTTGAGTATGGTATGCCAAAAGTATATCTATATACGTGTGATGCATCATAAATGTTGTGAAATTTTCAGATAGCCTTCATATAATACAAGATAACTAAAGTGAACTAATGAGATTTCCCGTTTTTATGCTTTTATGTGAAGTTATTCTTTATGTCCATAGGTATATTTGCGGGTATCAACCTTATTATATTTGCATGAACTTGCGTGGTATTTTTAAATCAAATCTTGCTCTTCTGGACAAAGTCTTATATTGTCAACTAACTAGAACGTTTTGGAGAGAAACATTCGATTTTTTTAGAAGCCATTTAGAAAGAGGAATGACTCCATTGTTTGAGTTTGACTATAAGCATTCATAATATGGGTTTCCATGGACGAGTTTGGATTTTCCACATTAGTGGCTTTCTTCTTTAACATCTTGTTTTGATACCAACTAACTTGCTTTAATCCCAACTGTCAAGGACTGATTTTTTCTAGTTTCCATATGATTTTGGCGTCAACAATTTATGCTTGTTGAGCCAAGTACGCATAAATACTAGGTAATGCTATGGAGACTACCAGAATTAGAGATAGGAAAAACCTTTAGTTTATATTTTCTCAACTCACAACTTTTGATGAATATGGATGAGTGAGGCCTTTTCTTTTCTTGGAGAATGCTTTTGTTGGCAATCAACTAGGTGCATATTGGATATTTGCAATAGGAAGTGTTAAGTGGATCTAGGCAGTTGTATATCCTTTACACTCTTAATTGGCTCAGCAGGGATTAAGCAGACGTATAAGCCAGGGACGGACCCAACAACTTTTTCATATGGTGGCACCATATTTTTTCATACGGTTTTTATCGACGTGTCTTCATTTTTTTTTACCGGAGTTCAATATTGCCCGATGTATTTTTAGCCTAATTCCGCCGTTTCAGGGGATTTCTAAAGTTTTTTGCTTGATTTCAAGAGACTTTTTCGGTACTTTTGGTTGATTTCAAGAGATTTTTTCAGTTTTTTTGGTTGATTTTAAGAGTTTTCTTGGGTTTTTGGTTGATTACGAGGTACGGTTGCACTTCTAAAACGATACGGTTGTACCTTCTAAAACGATACGGTTGCACCTTCTAAAACGATACGGTTGCACCTTTAACAAATCTAATTTTTTTCCCTTAAGATGGAGAAATGATACGGTGGCACGTGCCACCGTGGGTACCTATACAGGTCCGTCCCTAGCTTAAGCGAACACGTGAAGCGGTTGATTTTAATGTGTAGAATGCAATTACATAAACATATGGAATTTGTTTTGATAATATATTAATATACTACATAAAGCAATTACTGTTGTGAAATGGCTAATTTCATTGTTTCATTGATACAATTTTACTCAAAGGATCGGAAAAGTTACCTCCACGTTTATAAAAGTTGACAGGCGATTTCTTTCGCAATTATAGATATTGATCAATTCAAAATAAATATTTGCTGCAAGTTACAGATCAGACAAATTCAGTAAAATGTTCAATTTTGATCTTGATTCATAATTGGATCAAAGAAACAATTTCCTATTGGTTAGAGAAATAATCACAAGTTACTTGACCTGCCTTTAGGTTCATGACTATGTGGCATATTTTATAAATTAGGCTGAATTAATTTTGTAACTATACACCCTTTAATTTGTTTATCGGATTATTAGGGTAAAATCGAATAGTCTCTATCTAGCTTGGTTAATCTCGTTAAAGCTTTTGTCTATTTAATCAGTTATTAGTTGTTAATTGCAGCATGGGATGCTTAACGCCTAAGCAGATGAGTAAGGTGCTCTAACTAGGTGGTGGGAAGACGCTTAATGCCTAGGAGGCAACTTAAGTTGACTTTACGTTGACTTAAGCAGGGATATTTTAGAACACTGTGCATGCATGTGTAATGTATATGGACTCGAAAGAGCTTGGGCCGTGATACTAGGTGCTTGTTTCAGTACAGAAGTTTAATATCTTGCTTCTTTCAAGCTTGTTAAAGAACTACTTGGTTGAGCTTAACTGAGTGAACACACTTGCAAACAACAATAGAAATAAGATGTTTGTGAGAAATTATGAAAAATAACAAAGACAGCCATTCCCCAAACTCATACAGGGACAATCACTCACCGTAGGTTTTTATACCGTGAAAAATAACAAAGACAGCCATTCCCCAAACTCATACAGGTACAATCACTCACCGTAGGTTTTTATACCGATGACCAAGGGCGGAGCCAGAATTTACTGCCACGGGGAGCATTGATCATAGGTAAATAAGTTAAATGAAAATTAAATATTAATTTTCTGAAAATGATAAATCAAAAGATATTATATTACTAAAGTGATATATTCAAAGTAACATGTAACTACTCGACATAAATGATTTTCTTGTTAAAATCGTTTTTTATGATTACAACAACAAAATAAATAGCGTGCTTGGTTAGAGGTTTTAAGCAATAATTTGAATTGAGAACAAAAGAAACTGTTTGATTTTATATAATATAATGGTTCATTCCCGCATAAGCCCAAATTTTCATTTATGGTAACCAGGGAAATAAATATTCATTCTCATTTTCATTCTCAATTATTTTTATTTTCATTCCCTGCATAACTATTACATACAACCATAATAAGGGGCCATTTACCAAACACTTACCCGGATAAGCATTTGCCGGTAAAATTTAAAACTATTACTTACTTACTGGGTAAGATTTTAGTCCATCAAAACGGTGTCGTATGCAACAATTTTCGCAGTAAGTGCTAACCGTGGTAAGAGTCTTCGCTTTCACTTACCGAGGTCATTGACTTAGCTTTTAATGGGTAAGATTCTTGGCCCTTGCAATAGTCATCCGATAAGGTAATATGGATTAGTAAACGCTTACCCGGGTAAGCGTTTGGTAAATGACCCTTAACAAGATGTCGGACAACAATTTTTGAGTTTTCTGTTAGTTTTCATGATTAATTTGGAAGTAGTATTATTAAAAGAAAACTTTATAGGTCTTAAAATGAGAAAAAGATATATATGATTATATAAATAGGGCACACTATAAAATTTTGAAGACAAGGGAGCCTACCCCAGTAAATGGGCAGACTCTACACACCATATGCCTAGTCTTATATGTATGTATATAAAAAAAAACTTTTAAAAAATAACACAGGAGGGACCTATGCACCCTCTGGTTCTCATGTGGCTCCGCCACTGCCGATGACCTTAATCTTCATCAAGTCTCAGCATTTGTTTTTGCCGCTTCTGTTTGGATGCTAATATTGTTTGTATGCATGTATGCAGGTAAGGATGCCTGTTATAGTAGTTATAGTAGTTGGTTGTAAGCTGGATTTAAGGGATGAGCAGCAAGCAGTTAGTTGAGAGCAGGTGATGTCACCTATAATGCAACAGTTTCTGGAGATTGAAACTTGTATTGAATGTTCAACGTTCAAACATATTCAGGTAAGATACTTTTATATCTCCTATCCTTTCCTAAAGTTGGGTGGTTTTGTTTTCAATCTGCATTTTATACTAGCATGAGGCTGCAGAAGAAATCCATTAAAATTTAGAGCCTTTCTGTTTGTTCCTGATGCCGCAAAATTTGAAATTAATTTTGCTGCTCTTCAATTTGGATTTAAGGGATTGACACACATGGATTGGGACATTGGGTGCTTGATTTCTAACTAGCTCCATATTTTGCTGATCTCTGTTATTAAGTCCTTAGGTTTTATTCGACTTCCATATTATCCTTGGTAGCATAAGGGCACGTAAAATTTAACAGTGCAATTTTATATGCTCTCATCACCCAAAAATTAGACTGAAAATTTGTGGTAGACTTCGTAAATAGTGTTTTGTAGATCAATATGCATGCATCTTGTGTGACTTCTAATTGGCCACAATGAAAGTCATCTCCACGTGAACTAGGACTATTAATGCTCATATTGGTTGTCTGCTCTATTTTCAGCTTCCAGAGGTATTTTACTATGCACAGAAAGTTGTGCTTCATCCAACAGCTCCACTATTTGATCAGGAGGCACAAACCTTAAAACCCCGTTGTGTTAGGGATTTAAAGCGGATCTTTATACTATGTGATCATGATAGAGATGGTGCTCTAAGTGACGCAGAGTTGAATGATTTCCAGGCACTTCTGTTTGTTATATCTAACACCATCAGCTTTTAGAGTAGAAGCGTTGTTGTGGTCTATTCTGTTTCCTGTTACATGGAGATTTAAATGTGGAACATTTCTTAAGCTATATAATTTTGAACAGGTAAAATGTTTTAGTGCTCCCCTTCAACCCTCGGAAATAGTGGGTGTAAAGAGAGTTGTACAAGAAAAGCTGCCCGAAGGAGTCAATGAGAATGGCCTCACATTGACAGGTTTCCTTTTTCTACATGCTCTATTTATTGAAAAAGGCCAACCGGAGACAATGATACACGACTTTGTGATGATCAGCTTCTCCTCCTATTACGAGAACACTGGATCAGGTGACGTTTGTTAGTGTGCCTATGTATGTGTGTGCTTATGTGGGACTTTTCTGTTCTTAGAGCTTGCAGTAAATATGTGTTTGCTGAAAGTAAATGGAACTTGTCATGTGGTTGAAACATTGATATAGTCATATAGACAATGCTGATCAGTTATCAGTTATCTATGTGTTATAAATATAGCTGGAATAGACTTGGTGAGAAGAGGCTGATATTCATATGCCTAGCTGGGTAACATACTGTACTAGCTTCATGAAGTTTCATTAAATACTTGCACAAGAACAATAGTTGCATATGGTTGTTTGATGTTGTTATCGTGTTGGCATTGATTTTGTAGTGTGTGGAGCTGACAAGTGAAGCTGTGGAATTTCTCAGAGGAGTTTTTTCCTTGTTCAATATTGATGGTGTATGTTTTTGCATCTTCGTCTGCAGGACCTAGTTTCTCATATATAGATGATTTCTTATTCCATTTCATGATAATTTTGTGGAATAATCATAAGTTGAATTCAGCTTTATTTTCGAATAATGTGAATCATGAACCAACTTTTCTGAATGTGTATTATTCTTAGTTCAATTTCTGATAATTATAAGAGCTGGTTTAGTTTAGGAATTGTTTCTTTGTGAACTACCTGTCAATTTGGTTATGTTACCAGCTTTTCTCCATGGCCTATAATAAGAAGGGTTTGAGTTTCATATAATCTTAATTAGTCAAAACTTCACTTCATCCTCACTTGTTTGATGTTCCATATCAAAATCTAAGTCTTAATTTCCAGCTTTTTTTAATATCATTTTGGAGTACTTTCTGCTTCAGTTGTAAACTGGAGCCAATGTTGTTAATTGAGCTGTTATATGGCTTAGTTTTGTAAGTTTGTTTATTTGTTGTGCTAGTAGGTTTCCACTTCCAAGGACGACCTTTCTTTATAAAGTTTACTTTTTGCTAAATCTGTAAAACCAAGGGAAATATCATCAGGAAGATTCTTTGGCTATTAGGACTTGTATAAGCATCGTATCTTGGCATACTTTGTTCTTCATAATTGGTGTTTTAAGGACTGGATCATTATATGTTGGGTGTAATCTTGATTTCCTTTGAAGAATTGCTTCTTTAAGGGTGGTGCCCCTGATAATTATGTCTTGATAGTACATACAATTCATGGTTATATATTAAACACAATCACATTTATGAACAATTTCTTATGTAGCTTACTTGATGTTTTGCCCACTTGGTCCATTTACATATCGTACTTTGACAAACGATGCGTACAAACTTTGATAAATCTTGTATATGTGTGTATAAATATTCTTCACTATATTAACTCAAGATACTGATAATATGATGCTCTTTTAATCAGGATGGGGCTCTTAATGCACACGAGCCGGAGGATCTCTTTTCTACTGCACCGGAAAAGTATTTTACCTTATTCTACATCACATTGTTCCATTATTGTTGATATTACTTTTCTGATGTATATTTCTATACTTATATTTTTTTGTTATCACTATTATTTTACAAGTCAGAGGTAGGTTTGGAGATAGTGGAATTGGACTGCAGAGGTCCTACGGCCCATCTGTTACACACACACACACCCCACTACCTACCTACTACTAGGTTTGTTGGTACTAGAGCATTAGAGACAGATGTTGGGAGGGAGACACCCGTACTAGCGACAACATTTGGCCCTTGACCGATCTGATGACTGATGCTCTAGTAAAGCTTTGAGACACCTCATCTGATGTAGTGAATTGCATTCCTTAGCTGCCACATTTGTTCTTAGGTGACTTGGCAACTCCTATTCTTCAGTGTCGAAAGCGTGCCACCACCACCTGAACCCATGCCATGCTACACCTGTTTGCCACTTCCAATTGGCACTTTTTTTAGCCCTCAACAACTCCTATGACTTTGTGAGAGCCACAATATGGTCTAGCTACACCTCAAGAACCTTTGCACTGTCTTCTATGACTTTTGTCGGCGCTTCACAATCATCTTCAAGCCTTGCAGTGACATTATAGAGCTTTGACCTGATCTTTTGCTAGTGTCGAGCATACTATTGGAATTAATTGTGGGTTGTTGCTTATTCTTGGACTTGACCCAACATCTCACAACACAAGCTAACGACAACCACATCTTTTTTTGCTAGTAAACCTTGTCTTTATACGAGGGACTGCTCTGCTCAAAGAAGATCGGAAGAAGTTGAAGGTTGAGAAAGAAAGATAAAATGTGTATCAATAGAATGAACCCTGACCCTATGCATGCTTGCATGCATGTGCACTATGGATCTCGGTTTGACCATTCTGGTTTTGGAAGGGTTTGGTCGAGGTACCTGAGTACATACAATTACAATTGGGTCCTCCAAGTTATGCTAATAGGAGCACATAGAGCTTTTATCTTAGATATTCAATTTAGTGATGACAAGATCAACTTGGTCTATACACTCTCGATTTATCAGTAGTATAATCGGTTGGATATCCCTTTTCCACACCTAAGTGCCCGCCTAGGCATTAAGCTTTCAACCATTTCTTCCAATTATTTTGGGACACTTATATGGCTGCCTTGGAGTTTCTGTGTTGCTTCGTTGGCAACTAATTGTTGAATAAAGCGTCTCAAAAGTTTATGCAGGATAAGCTGACTTTTCTCAAAAGTTAAATTTAAGAAATGACAATGTCGACATTGCAAGTCGTCCTTATCATGCAAAAATACTTTTGCATGATAAAGAAGTAAATAAATAGGAGATGACAATGTCGACATTGCAAGTCGTCCTTATCATGCAAAAATACTTTTGTATGATAAAGAAGTAAATAAACCCGGATGATATGGGAAATCATTAACAAATAGGCACAAAATTTAACTAAAAAACATATTTTTGCACGATGAAGAATAAATAAACCTGGATGATATGGGAAAATTGTTAACAAGTGTAAAAGTATATTAAACTATTGATAAATGTGATCTGACTTGCAATGTAAAATAGAAGGAGAATACATTTCTAATTGTTACTTCACCCAAAGCTCGAAGGACGAATGAGTTAGTAGACTTTGTGTATATTCTGTATAGCGCCCTCAATCAAATATACGACATGCGTTGAGACATTAGATATCAAGACTTGAATCATTTGAGAAGTTCAAAGTTCCCAAAACACACAATGATGTGAGAAAAATATTACGGAGCAATTCATTTCTTTGGTAGTTTTGTCATACACAAGAGACTATTAAGAAAAGTACGCATGTAAAAAAAACTGGGGGGGATTGAGTTGAGGGTTTAGGTTTATGCAGTGATTGTTGCCTATATAAATATTACAACCGTTTGCCAATTTGGTCTGGGGGCGATTGAATAATAGTTTGGACATCATTGTCCAAAACCTGTAATCCAGGAATGGTAAATTTATCAAGGAAAGTTTTACTAATGCATTTGGTGTATTCTTTATTTCTTCGTCTAAGAAGCTTGGAGTGTCTAGACCAAGTTGATCTTCTCCTTGTTAACCAGACATTTGAAGTAGAAGCAGTATGTTCATGCCAATGATCAAGTTTACGACAACAGTGGCACTCAGTCTCAGCATGCCTGGTACCTCGACCAGTGCCTCTACGAGATCAAGGCTTCTATTAGTACCTTTGCTGTTGATGGCACCTCCACCGGCAAGCCATTCTTTGGGCTTGGACCACGTGTTGTGCCTTCACTAGCCTGTAGTTTGAACAACTCGATAGCCCTGTGGGTCCAGATGCATCGGGGATGATTAATCATAAGTAACAGACAAATTTCGATGCATGATTAATAATTCTCTCTCTCTCTCTCTCTCTCTATATATATATATATATATATATATATCCATTGTTACAGATCGCAAGAACCATACAGGCCAAACTTCTTCTCCGACCACTTTCTCGTCGATGAACTCCACCACCACCATCCGACAACCACGTCAACCATCTCCGCCATACACACAGACTGATATATATATATATACACACACACAACACACACACGACGATGGTGATGGGTTAAAGGAATCATTGAAACCACAACGGCTAAACCACAGAGGACAAAACAAGAGGGAAGATGGTGGGTCAAGGTGGAGTTTCACGGTGGAGATGGGTTATGGTGAAGATGGTGGGTCACGGTGGAGTTTCACGGTGAAGATGATCGTTCACCACAAGGACGGTCGTTGTTGTCCAAGACATTGGAAGTCTATTGGAGTATACAAGAGTATTTTGTGGTGGTAAGCTCCTCATCTCTCCCACTTCATCTTCTACACCAAAGTTTTCTAGGGTTTCATCCACCCTTTGTTCTCCCTTTTGTAGGTTGGAAGTTTGTAACCATTTTGGTGAACTAGAGGTGTTTTGGTTGGTGGATTCAAGCTTGGGTTAAGGTAATCTTCTATTCTCTTCATTTATGGAAGTTAGGATTTCGGTATCAGTTGAGGTATTTATGTATAAGGTTGGGAAACGATTCTTTGTGGTTGATTATGATTATTTATGGTGGAATATGTATATTTATGGTTGAAACCTTGTGAAACTAGGTTTTGGAAGATTTGGTTTGAAGAACCAAGTTTCTTCAAGGAAAGCTCTAAGTGGGTAAAATCTAGATTTAGTCTAAATCTAGCAAGGTGAGTTTACTAAACCTTTGTTAAAACTAGATACACATCATAATCTTCTATTTGTTACTTTATCTCTATGTGTTCAAGTGTTTGGGATTTCTTTGTGAAAATAGTTGGAAATGTGGATATTGATGATGTGCCATGATTTATGTTATATGCACCATTGTTTGGGGCTTTTCTCATGGATACATAATGTGAGTACCTTGATATGTTAAATGTATGCATGTATGGGTATTATGATGATTCTAGTTGGAATACCACTTTGGTGACATATTTATATGCATGATAAGTGTAATTGTCATTTGGGTCTTTTGTTAGACTTCATGAGGATAGGATGGTAATATTATACCCGTAGTCGGTATGGAAATATGTTGGGTTGAAATACACCTAAAGGACGTCCTATATGCATTATGTTCTTAGGTGACTTGGCAGCTCCTATTCTTCAGTGTCGAAAGCGTGCCACCAACACGTGAACCCATGCCATGCTACACCTGTTTACCACTTCCAATTGGCACTTCTTCTATCCCTCAACAACTCCTATGACTTTGTGAGAGCCACAATATGGTCTAGCTACACCTCAGGAACCTTTGCATTGTCTTCTATGACTTTTGTCGGCGCTTCACAATCATCTTCAAGCCTTGCAGTGACATTATAAAGCTTTGACCTGATCTTTCGCTAGTGTCGAGCATACTATTGGAATTAATTGTGGGTTGTTGCTTGTTCTTGGACTTGACCCAACATCTCACAACACAAGCTAACGAGAACCACATCTTTTTTTGCATGTAAACCTTGTCTTTATACGAGGGACTGCTCTGCTCAAAGAAGATCGGAAGAAGTTGAAGGTTGAGAAAGAAAGATAAAATGTGTATCAATAGAATGCACCCTAACCCTATGCATGCTTGCAAGCATGTGCACTATGGATCTCGGTTTGACCATTCTGGTTTTGGCAGGGTTTGGTCGAGGTACCTGAGTACATACAATTACAATGGGGTCCTCCAAGTTATGCTAATAGGAGCACATAGAGCTTTTATCTTAGATATTCAATTTAGTGAGGACAAGATCAACTTGGTCTATACACTCTCGATTTATCAGTAGTATAATCGGTTGGATATCCCTTTTCCACACCTAAGTGCCCGCCTAGGCATTAAGCTTTCAACCATTTCTTCCAATTATTTTGGGACACTTATATGGCTGCCTAGGAGTTTCTGTGTTGCTTCGTTGGCAACTAATTGTTGAATAAATCGTCTCAAAAGTTTATGCAGGGATAAGATGACTTTTCTCAAAAGTTAAATTTAGGAAATGACAATGTCGACATTGCAAGTCGTCCTTATCATGCAAAAATACTTTTGCATGATAAAGAAGTAAATAAATAGGAGATGACAATGTCGACATTGCAAGTCGTCCTTATCATGCAAAAATACTTTTGTATGATAAAGAAGTAAATAAACCCGGATGATATGGGAAATCATTAACAAATAGGCACAAAATTTAACTAAAAAACATATTTTTGCACGATAAAGAATAAATAAACCTGGATGATATGGGAAAATTGTTAACAAGTGTAAAAGTATATTAAACTATTGATAAATGTGATCTGACTTGCAATGTAAAATAGAAGGAGAATACATTTCTAATTGTCACTTCACCCAAAGCTCGAAGGACGAATGAGTTAGTAGACTTTGTGTATATTCTGTATAGCGCCCTCAATCAGATATACGGCATGCGTTGAGACATTAGATATCAAGACTTGAATCATTTGAGAAGTTCAAAGTTCCCAAAACACACAATGATCTGAGAAAAATATTACGGAGCAATTTATTTCTTTGGTAGTTTTGTCATACACAAGAGACTATTAAGAAAAGTACACATGTAAAAAAACTGGGGGGGGGGGATTGAGTTGAGGGTTAAGGTTTATGCAGTGATTGTTGCCTATATAAATAATACAACCGTTTGCCAATTTGTTTTGGGGGCGATTGAATAATAGTTTGGACATCATTGTCCAAAACCTGTAATCCAGGAATGGTAAATTTATCAAGGAAAGTTTTACTAATGCATTTGGTGTATTCTTTATTTCTTCTTCTAAGAAGCTTGGAGTGTCTAGACCAAGTTGATCTTCTCCTTGTTAACCAGACATTTGAAGTAGAAGCAGTATGTTCATGCCAATGATCAAGTTTGCGACAACAGTGGCACTCAGTCTCAGCATGCCTGGTACCTGTACCAGTACCAGTGCCTCTACGAGATCAAGGCTTCTATTAGTACCTTTGCTGTTGATGGCACCTCCACCGGCAAGCCATTCTTTGGGCTTGGACCACGTGTTGTGCCTTCGTTAGATACAAGTATTGCTGATTACTCCTGTGTAGCGTGTACTAGTAAAATGCCCAGGTTAAATAGACATCTGATAAGAAAGGATCACAGATCTTGTAGTTTAAACAAATCGATAGCCCTGTGGGGCCAGATGCATCGGGGATGATTAATCATAAGTAACAGACAAATGTCGATGCATGATTAATAATTCTATCTCTCTATCTCTGTCTCTCTCTCTATATATATATTTTATTTTAGAATAATCGAATGTAATATATATTATTTTATGTTCTATTTATATGTTAAATCACAATATTTATGTTTTATTTTTATAATTATATAATTAAAAAAATTAGTAATATTTATATTTATAAATATTTATTTATTTTCAAATCAAAACAAAAATATATAATAAAAATATATAAACAAAAATATATAATAAAAAGAAGAAGAAAAAAAAGAAAAAAGATAACTAAAAGACGAAATTTTAGTATGGCAATTTTAGTATACCTCATTCCGTTTTTTGGATTTTTGTTATCCCTATTTTTAGGGTGTTACAGTTCGTCTCTCCTCTCTTCAGGTATGTTTTCTGTTCGATTTGTTAATTATTTTCTGTTCAATTTGTTTTTTGTCTCGTTTTTCAATCTCAATTTGTTTTCTGTTCGATTTGTTCAATGTTCAATTTGTTCATTGTTCGATTTGTTTTATGTTCGCCTACGAGGCACAAATCGATTTGTTACCGTTTGTTCCTTAATTTGCTGCTCGAAACATTTTTTTGTTCAAGGCTTTAAAGATCTACCATGTAAGTAAAAGACTTTCTTTGTTTACACATATTTTGATGGACGCTGTAAGCAAAAGAAAGAAAAATGTCATTTTTGGTCAATTTTACATGTATAAGCAAAATTTGCCAAATACTTAGAAAGAGCTTATCAGCTTATTACGGTGTGGTACCGCTATAAGTTAATCCATTCACTTTTTAGAAAAAAACTCCAGTTTGCCACTACATAAGTTGATAAACTCTTTTCAAAATAAGCATAAGTTGTTTTAAATAAGCAATCCTAAAACACCCCCTAACAAATCTTTTTATTAACTTATTGTTGTTCCACACGGCTAATAAACTATTTTGAGTGTTTGGATTGGAAAGTAGCTGGGCTTTCGGGCCTGTATTGCCAAGTGATTAGTCCGGGCCAAAGGTCTGGGATACACTTTACAAAAAAAAAAAACTTTTCTAGACCGCTGATAAAGAGTTTTTGATAAGTTAATGATTTATTTAAAACTCTTTATTAATTTATTATTAACCAAATTTACCCATTCTTTCTGATAACCTAATCGCATCTGATCCCCTTAAGATTGTGGACGCCGGTCGATCTAACGCCGGACGCATCTCTTGCCGGAGAAGAACAGCTCGTCTCCTCTCATTTGGTTCGTTCTCGATTCTTCTCCATCTACCAATTTCAGATCTTGCTTTTTCTCTCTATCTACGGTCTACCTCTCGATTTTGCTAACGGTTTTCTTCTCCATCTACCACTCAATTTTTGTAGTTTTTTTAGCTATGTTTATCAAATCAAAACTGGATTTTGACTGAAGAATCATTGAAGCTACTGTTCAGTTTTTTGATCTCATCCATAAAATTTGTTTATCAAATCAAAATTAGTTAGCTATGTTCAGTTTTGTTAGCTATCTTCTCGATTTCAGTTTTTTGAAGCTACTGTTTTTGAAGTTTTTCTTTAATTTTTCTTGAAGATAAAAATTTGAAGCTTTCCTTCAATTGTTCTTGAAGCTACTGTTCTTAAAATTCCTTTCTTGAAAATTAAAGGAAAGCTTCAAAAAACATTTGTTGATCTTGAAGCTACTGTTCTTGAAGCTTTCCTTTAATTTTTCTTTTATGTTGCTTTTGTTGAAGCTTGTTAATTGTATATTGGTCTACGGCCCATGGGCCTTGTCTAGGCCTTGTCTAGTTGTCCTTTAAGGTTTCTATCTTGTATATATAGAGGGTTCACCCTCCTAGTTTTATGTATTGTATCAATCCTAGTTATTATTACATGGTATCAGAGCCTTGCCTGAAACCCCCCCCCTGAAACCTAGCCGTCATGGCCGAAAACCTAGCCGTCATTGCCGGAATCTTGCTGAAACTCCAGCTGCCTCTGCCGGAACCCTACCAGAACCTGCCTCTGTCACCGGAACCCTACAAGAATCTGCTATCATCGCCGGAACCACCAGCTGACGTCCTCGGAATCTTGTCGGAATCGACCAGATCTTGCCGGAATCCTACCAGAACCTGCCCTTGTCACTGGACCTACCAGAATCTGCTGCTGTCACCAGAACCACCAGCTGCGATCACCGGAATCCTGCCGGAATCGACCAGATCTTGCCGGAATCCTACCAGAACCTGCCCTTGTCACTGGAACCCTTCTAGAATCTGCTGCCGTCGCCAGAACCACCAGCTGCCGTCGTCGGAATCCTACTGGAATCGACCAGATCTTGCCGGAATCCTCCAGAACCTGCCGAAAAGCTGCAAAACCTTCCGGAAACCCCCTGAACCTGCTGGAAACACGCTAGAATTTGCCGTCGCCGGAACTGCAGCCGCCATCGTCGAAACCCTACCTTTCCCCGTTCAGATCTGATGCCATTGTCCCAGTCCAGATCTGCTGTCCAGAACCTCATCCTTGTCCAGAACTGCCGCTGCCTTTGCCTTCCAGATCTTACGCTACCTTTGCCTTGCAGATCTGCCGCTGCCGCCACCGTCCAGATTAGCCACCGACGTCCAGATCTGTTCTCCGTTGCCGAGATTTGTCTCCGGCCACCATCTGTAGTATTTTTCAGTCCCGAACCATTTGAGGTATTCTTTTATCATACTCTCCTGCCCCACTTTAATCCTCAGTTTGTTTTAATCCTATAATTGTCCAATGGGAGACGAAAAGAAGACTGAATCTGCTCCAGGAAGTCAAATTGCTCCTAGTATAATCAACTCGGCCAATTCAGGTACGTTTTCTAGTCTTGATTCATCTTGGGTTATTGATTCTGGAGCTACTCATCACATGACTGGGAATCAAGGTATCCTCTCTAGCCTACATAAAGCTTTCCATCCACCCGTTCGTATTGCTGATGGATCTTCATGCCCAGTTCAGGGCATTGGATCCATTAACAATTCGACAAACCAACGCCTCTCCTCTATTTTGTTTATTCCTAACTTTCTTGATAATCTTTGTTCAGTAAGTCAAATTACAAAACAAAATAACTGCTTTGTAACCTTCTTTCCTACTCACTGTATTTTTCAAGAACTGGGGACGAACCGACTAATTGGCATAAGCTTTCAATCAAGAGGTCTCTACCGTTTATCCTTACCTCCACGTCCTACAGAAAACATATGTGATTCTAGTATAGGGAGGCTCACTGCCGGCTAGGCCATCCCTCTGCAACAGTTCTGAGACAACTGAGACCGGATTTTCCACTTTCGTCTATTAATTTTCATTGTGAGTCATGTCAGCTTGGTAAACACACCAGACATCCCTTCCCCCCTAGAGTGTCTAGTAGAGTCGGTTTTTCTTTTGAACTCGTGCATTCCGATGTATGGGGTCCTTGCCCTACATCGTCCACTTTGGGCTTTTAGTACTTTATTACTTTTATTGATGATTATTCTCGTGATACTTGGGTTTATTTATTAAAATCTCGTCCAGAAGTATTTACCATTTTTCGTGAATTTCATTCATATATTCAAAACCAATTTAACTCATCAATCAAAACTTTACGATCCGATAATGCAAAAGAATACTTCTCTACTGACTTCTCTTCGTATTTGAAAACACACGGTATTGTTCATGAATCTTCGTGCGTATATACATCCCAACAAAATGGTGTTGTTGAACGCAAGAATCGCCATTTGTTGGATGTTGCTCGAACAATCATGTTTCAATCCCGTGTCCCTAAACGATTCTGGGGAGACGCGATTCTTACTGCCGCGTATCTGATTAACCGCATGCCTACACCTGTCCTTCATGGTAAGTCCCCCTTTTCTGTACTCTTTCCTAAGGGAACTCCCTTTCCTCTTACACCCAAAATTTTTGGATGCGTAGCCTATGTTCATGATCATCGTCCACAACTCACTAAACTTGATCCACGATCCATTCATGTCAGGATCGAATTTTCAACAAGAATTAATTCTCAGAAACAATATCAAAGAAGTTTGCGGAATAACACTTTGATATTCAATGAAACAGTAAATCAACACAGTAAATATGAATAACAAACTGTAAGCTTTTATTTGATGCTTTGAAGTTACAAGATTACTCACTCAACCTCAATATTGATGAACAGGCTCACCAATACGAATTCTACTTCTCTAGAATTAGGATCTATGCCTTGAGGTTGATTCTCTCTAAAAGAATGAAAACTGAAAGTTAAAAGTTATCGCCTATTATAAACAATACTATATATATATATACTGAATACAAAGATAATTACAATGAATAAAATATCTTCAGTATATCTTCTATGTATATCTCTAAGCTTCCATGTATATCCTTTCATACGAATCTTCATCATATAAGCAGTATTAATCTTCAGCAGCATTAACTTCCTTCTAGCAGCATTAACTACTAAGCAGTACTAACCACTAGCAGTACTAACTAGCTAAGCAGTACTAACTTTGTTCAAGCAGTACTAACTTTGACTAGCAGTATTAATTAACACTAGCAGTAGTAACACTCAGCAGTACTAACCTTTATGTCTTCTAGCAGTATTAATATTGAACCAGCAGCATTAACCACACTTGATGAATTCTTCAGTTCCCAACAATTCATTGTGTCTTTATTGGTTACTCACGAGTCCAGAAAGGGTATCGGTGTTATAGTCCCTTTCTTCACCGCTACTTTACTAGTGCCGATGTCACCTTCCATGAGTCCTGCCCTTACTTCCTCGAACATTCCCATCCCATTTTCGATTCGTTCCCTGATCTTGGCATACCCGACTCTCACCTTATTCCCACCTTTCCTGTGTCTGTTGTACCCTCTGTTCCTCCGGTCTCAGACGCTCCGACTCCTACTACCACGGACCTACTGGCAGCACCTCCGCCGTTAATTTTCACATATGATCGACGACATAAGGATCAAACAACAGGGCCTCTTATTTCACAACCGAACAATGACTCTGGTCCATCCTCAGTTCCACTTCCCACAAATGCTCCTGACACATCGTTACCAGATACAACCTTACCAGCAACAACCATACCTAATACCACCTCTCTGACACCTAATGTTCCTATCTATAATCCTCATGGAGCACAATTTCCCGATATACCTATTGCCTTTCGCAAATAACCTCGACACTACACCCGTTATCCTATTCAGGATTATGTTGCCTACTCTCACCTATCCCCCGAGTCTAAAGCCTATACCAGCACCCTGGATTCCTACCCAATTCTCAGAGATGTGACGACTGCTCTAGCTCACCCAGGATGGCGACAGGCTATGGAAGACGAGTTAGGGGCTCTACGGACTAATCATACCTGGGATCTTGAAACACTTCCTCCGGGAAAATGTATTGTTGGTTGTCGTTGGGTATTTACAGTTAAAGTACACCCAGATGGCTCCTTACATCGTCTGAAGGTTCGGTTAGCTGCTAAAGGATATTCTCAGGCATACGACATTGATTATGATGAAACTTTCTCACCGGTTGCTAAAATGCCGTCTGTCTGTATTTGTATTGCCCTTGTTGCCATTTATCGTTGGCCGCTCCATCAGCTTGATGTCAAGAACGCCTTTCTTAATGGTGTTCTTGAGGAGGAGGTATATATGGAGCAGCCACCGGGGTTCATTGTCGAGGAGGAAGCCTCAAAAGTTTGCAGATTACGCCGTTCTTTATATGGTCTTAAGCAGTCTCCCAGGGCATGGTTTGGTCGATTTTCTAGTGTTATGGGAGAATTTGGGATGGTTCGCAGCGCATCTGATCATTCTGTGTTCTTTAGACACCAGCAGGGCAAAAGGATTATTGTAGTGGTTTATGTTGATTACATCATAATTACAGGGGATGATGAGGTCGGGATTGCCAAACTCAAACAGTTTCTTCAATCGTAGTTTCAGATAAGCGACTTAGGTCGACTTCGGTACTTCCTTGGCATAGAGGTATCTCGCTCTCCACAAGGAATACTTCTCTCTCAACGGAAGTATGTCCTTAATTTGCTGACCGAATGTGGCTTACTGGGTTGCAAGCCCGTTGATACTCCAATGCCTCCTACAAGGAAGCTCCTTCCTAAGGACGGAAATCCGATGAGGGATCCTGAGCGCTACAGACGATTGGTCATAAAGCTTAATTATTTAACAGTCACACGGCCAGATATTTCCTTTACCGTCAGTGTCCTGAGCCAATTCATGGCTACTCCAAACACCGGACACTGGGATGCTGCTCTTCGTGTCTTGAGATATCTCAAGACCACACCAGGTCTTGGCATCTTATATTCTGATCAAGGGCATTGTCGTGTGGGTGCTTTTACAGAAAAAGGAGATGGTCGGATATCTAGTTTTTCAGATGCAGATTGGGCAGGTTGTCCAATCTCTCGGCGATCTACTTCCGGGTATTGTGTATTTGTTGGAGGAAATCTTGTATCGTGGAAGAGTAAGAAGCAACACACAATATCTAGATCTAGTGCTGAATCAGAATATAGAGCCATGGCAGATGTTACATCAGAAATGATATGGGTTCGTCGTCTTCTCATAGAGCTCGGGGTAGTTTCTAATAACTTGATGCAGTTATACTGCGATAGTTAATCGGCTATTCATATAGCAAAAAATCAAGTATTTCATGAGCGGACGAAGCACATTGAGGTTGACTGTCATCTTATCAGAGATCGAGTTGTAGGAACACAAGCAGACCCTCTATCCATTCAACCAATTCACATTAAGACAGACTTTCAGCTTGCGGACATCCTCACTAAACCTCTACGGAAAACTCATATAGATTTTATTTGTAACAAGTTGGGCATGATTAACATTTATGCTCAAACTTGAGGAGGAGTGTTAATTGTATATTGGTCTACGACCCATGGGCCTTGTCTAGTTGTCCTTTAGGGTTTCTATCTTGTATATATAGAGGGTTCACCCTCCTAGTTTTATGTATTGTATCAATCCTAGTTATTATTACAAAGCTATTATTTATAACATTATTGAAGCTACTATTTTTTTCTTTTATGTTGCTTTTCTTGAATCTTGAAGCTATTATTTTTAACATTATTTAACATATGTTCTTGAATCTTGGATTTTGTTCTCCATTAGAAACGATTGTGCTAACTGTGTGTGTGGTTTTTGAAGGGGATTATGCCCCTGTGATCTGTTACTTGTTCGTCTTCTACTACTGCTTATTGCTGCCTCCACAACCGTCACCGTCGTGGTTCAATTTGCACCTCCACAACCACCACCATATCCACCACTATTGATCGTCGGTGAACAATTATTCAATACACGATGATGAAAACCACAGAGGAATGGAAATCCATGTGACCAATCTCTTCTGTCCACTCTCCACCACTCCTCCTCTCCCCTTCTACCATAACCACCACCAGACAAATTGGACCCCTCATCTTCAACCCATCTCCCAACCCACAATCCCACCACCATCTCTTCACTTCATCTTCCGTTTCTCCTCACATCCCTCCTCCTTTGTTGTGCTAGTAGGTTTCCACACCCAAGGACGACCTTTCTTTATAAAGTTTACTTTTTGCTAAATCTGTAAAACCAAGGGAAATATCATCAGGAAGATTCTTTGGCTATTAGGACTTGTATAAGCATCGTATCTTGGCATACTTTGTTCTTCATAATTGGTGTTTTAAGGAATGGATCATTATATGTTGGGTGTAATCTTGATTTCCTTTAAAGAATTGCTTCTTTAATGGTGGTGCCCCTGATAATTATGTCTTGATAGTACATACAATTCATGGTTATAGATTAAACACAATCACATTTATGAACAATTTCTTATGTATCTTACTTGATGTTTTGCCCACTTGGTCCATTTACATATCGTACTTTGACAAATGATGTGTACAAAATTTGATAAATCTTGTATATGTGTGTATAAATATTCTTCACTATATTAACTCAAGATACTGATAATATGATGCTCTTTTAATCAGGATGGGGCTCTTAATGCACACGAGCCGGAGGATCTCTTTTCTACTGCACCGAAAAAGTATTTTACCTTATTCTACATCACATTGTTCCATTATTGTTGTTATTACTTTTCTGATGTATATTTCTATACTTATATTTTTTTGTTATCACTATTATTTTACAAGTCAGAGGTAGGTTTTGAGATAGTGGAATTGGACTGCAGAGGTCCCACGACCCATCTGTTACACACACACACACCCCACTACCTACCTACTAGGTTTCTTGGTACTAGAGTATTAGAGACAGATGTTGGGAGGGAGTCACCCGTACTAGCGACAACATTTGGCCCTTGACCGATCTGATGAATGATGCTCTAGTAAAGCTTTGAGACACCTCATCTGATGTAGTGAATTGCATTCCTTAGCTGCCACATTTGTTCTTAGGTGACTTGGCAGCTCCTATTCTTCAGTGTCGAAAGCGTGCCACCACCACCTGAACCCATGCCATGCTACACCTGTTTTCCACTTCCAATTGCCACTTCTTCTAGCCCACAACAACTCCTATGACTTTGTGAGAGCCACAATATGGTCTAGCTAGACCTCAGGAACCTTTGCACTGTCTTCTATGACTTTTGTAGACGCTTCACAATCATCTTCAAGCCTTGCAGTAACATTATAGAGCTTTGACCTGATCTTTTGCTAGTGTCGAGCATACTATTGGAATTAATTGTGGGTTGTTGCTTGTTCTTGGACTTGACCCAACATCTCACAACACAAGCTAACGACAACCACATCTTTTTTTGCAAGTAAACCTTGTCTTTATACGAGGGACTGCTCTGCTCAAAGAAGATCGGAAGAAGTTGAAGGTTGAGAAAGAAAGATAAAATGTGTATCAATAGAATGAACCCTGACCCTATGCAGGCTTGCATGCATGTGCACTATGGATCTCGGTTTGAACATTCTGGTTTTGGCAGGGTTTGGTCGAGGTACCTGAGTACATACAATTACAATGGGTCCTCCAAGTTATGCTAATAGGAGCACATAGAGCTTTTATCTTAGATATTCAATTTAGTGAGGACAAGATCAACTTGGTCTATACACTCTCGATTTATCAGTAGTATAATCGGTTGGATATCCCTTTTCCACACCTAAGTGCCCGCCTAGGCATTAAGCTTTCAACCATTTCTTCCAATTACTTTTCGGACACTTATATGGCTGCCTAGGAATTTCTGTGTTGCTTCGTTGGCAACTAATTGTTGAATAAAGCGTCTCAAAAGTTTATGCAGGGATAAGCTGACTTTTCTCAAAAGTTAAATTTAGGAAATGACAATGTCGACATTGCAAGTCGTCCTTATCATGCAAAAATACTTTTGCATGATAAAGAAGTAAATAAATAGGAGATGACAATGTCGACATTGCAAGTCGTCCTTATCATGCAAAAATAATTTTGTATGATAAAGATGTAAATAAACCCGGATGATATGGGAAATCATTAACAAATAGGCACAAAATTTAACTAAAAAACATATTTTTGCACGATAAAGAATAAATAAACCTGGATGATATGGGAAAATTGTTAACAAGTGTAAAAGTATATTAAACTATTGATAAATGTGATCTGACTTGCAATGTAAAATAGAAGGATAATACATTTCTAATTGTCACTTCACCCAAAGCTCGAAGGACGAATGAGTTAGTAGACTTTGTGTATATTCTGTATAGCGCCCTCAATCAAATATACGACATGCGTTGAGACATTAGATATCAAGACTTGAATCATTTGAGAAGTTCAAAGTTCCCAAAACACACAATGATCTGAGAAAAATATTACGGAGCAATTCATTTCTTTGGTAGTTTTGTCATACACAAGAGACGATTAAGAAAAGTACGCATGTAAAAAAAACTGGGGGGGGGATTGAGTTGAGGGTTAAGGTTTATGCAGTGATTGATGCCTATATAAATATTACAACCGTTTGCCAATTTGGTTTGGGGGCGATTGAATAATAGTTTGGACATCATTGTCCAAAACCTGTAATCCAGGAATGGTAAATTTATCAAGGAAAGTTTTACTAATGCATTTGGTGTATTCTTTATTTTTTCTTCTAAAAAGTTTGTAGTGTCTAGATCAAGTTGATCTTCTCCTTGTTAACCAGACATTTGAAGTAGAAGCAGTATGTTCATGCCAATGATCAAGTTTGCGACAACAGTGGCACTCAGTCTCAACTTGCCTGGTACCTCGACCAGTGCCTCTACGAGATCAAGGCTTCTATTAGTACCTTTGTTGTTGATGGCACCTCCACCAGCAATCCATTCTTTGGGCTTGTACCACGTGTTGTGCCTTCGCTAGATACAACTATTGTTGATTACTCCTGTGTAGCGTGTTCTAGTAAAATGCCCAGGATAAATAGACACTTGATAAGAAAGGATCACAGATCCTGTAGTTTGAACAACTCGATAGCCCTGTGGGGCCAGATGCATCAGGGATGATTAATCATAAGTAACAAACAAATGTCGATGCATGATTAATAATTCTATCTCTCTCTCTCTCTCTATATATATATATATATCCATTGTTACAGATCGCAAGAACCATACAGGCCAAACTTCTTCTCCGACCACTTTCTCGTCGATGAAGTCCACCTTCACCATCCGACAACCACGTCAACCATCTCCGCCATACACACAGACTGATATATATATACACACACACACACACAACACACACGACGATGGTGATGGGTTAAAGGAATCATTGAAACCACAACGGCTAAACCACAGAAGACAAAACAAGAGGGAAGATGGTGGGTCAAGGTGGAGTTTCACGGTGGAGATGGGTTATGGTGAAGATGGTGGGTCACGGTGGAGTTTCACGGTGAAGATGATCGTTCACCACAGGGACGATCGTTGTTGGCCAAGAGATTGGAAGTCTATTGGAGTATACAAGAGTATTTTGTGGTGGTAAGCTCCTCATCTCTCCCACTTCATCTTCTTCACCAAAGTTTTCTAGGGTTTCATCCCCCCTTTATTCTCCCTTTTGTAGATTGGAAGTTTGTAACCATTTTGGTGAACGAGAGGTGTTTTGGTTGGTGGATTCAAGCTTGGGTTAAGGTAATCTTCTATTCTCTTCATTTATGGAAGTTAGGATTTCGGTATCGGTTGAGGTATTTATGTATAAGGTTGGGAAACGATTCTTTGTGGTTGATTATGATTATTTATGGTGGAATATGTATATTTATGGTTGGAACCTTGTGAAACTAGGTTTTGGAAGATTTGGTTTGAAGAACCAAATTTCTTCAAGGAAAGCTCTAAGTGGGTAAAATCTAGATTTAGTCTAAATCTAGCAAGGTGAGTTTACTAAACCTTTGTTAAAACTAGATACACATCATAATCTTCTATTTGTTACTTTATCTCTATGTGTTCAAGTGTTTGGGATTTCTTTGTGAAAATAGTTGGAAATGTGGATATTGATGATGTGCCATGATTTATGTTATATGTACCATTGTTTGGGGCTTTTCTCATGGATACATAATGTGAGTACCTTGATATGTTAAATGTATGCATGTATGGGTATTATGATGATTCTAGTTGGAATACCACTTTGGTGACATATTTATATGCATGATGAGTGTAATTGTCATTTGGGTCTTTTGTTAGACTTCATGAGGATAGGATGGTAATATTATACTCGTAGTCGGTATGGAAATATGTTGGGTTGAAATACACCTAAAGGACCTCCTATATGCATTATGTTGGACGAACCAAGTCAGTTCACAAGGAGGATGTAGTCTTGGGCACCACTGTGATGGTATGTGCCTAGACCTCCGCCATTCGGGGAATTTCCTTAGCGGTAGTCTTCGGGTGTGCTGGGCCTTTCGGGTGTTCCTTGCTAAGGGCATCAAGGTATATCGACTCTTGGGGTGGACTTGATTGGTGCTTTGGGTCTCCCCTAATGACTCCACATATATTGGACATTGGTTAACTGCTGATAAGAATTTATGACTGTTCACGCATGCTTATTATTGTTCAACTCACTAGGCTTTTTGGCCTAACACTTGTATGGAGTCGATGTGTATCTCAGGTTCTAGCGGCGCCGGTTCTAAGATGGCTTAGTGCTTGGGTGAGAGCTTGGGGAATATTGCGTTTGGACTTATTATTTATAGAAGAACTATTTGGGTTTATAAATGACCCTGTGTGTATTTTATTTTCTAGCATTCGGAGTTGGAATTGTTGGTCACTATTTATTATCCGTTTGAATTACGATTGTATTTAAACAGGTTTGTGTATTTTCCCCATTTTGGGAGGCTCTTGCTATGGCAATTTTAGTATGTCTCATGTCCGTTTTTCGGATTTTTGTTATCCCTATTTTTAGGGTGTTACAGTTCGTCTCTCCTCTCTTCAGGTATGTTTTCTGTTCGATTTGTTCATTATTTTCTGTTCAATTTGTTTTTTGTCTCGTTTTTCAATCTCAATTTGTTTTCTGTTCGATTTGTTCAATGTTCAATTTGTTCATTGTTCGATTTGTTTCCTGTTCTCCTACGAGGCACAAATCGATTTGTTACCGTTTGTTCCTTAATTTGCTGCTCGAAACATTTTTTTGTTCAAGGCTTTAAAGATCTACCATGTAAGTAAAAGACTTTCTTTGTTTACACATATTTTGATGGACAGTGTAAGCAAAAGAAAGAAAAATGTCATTTTTGGTCAATTTTACATGTATAAGCAAAATTTGCCAAATACTTAGAAAGAGCTTATCAGCTTATTATGGCGTGGTACCGCTATAAGTTAATCCATTCACTTTTTAGAAAAAACTCCAGCTTGCCACACCATAATTTGAAAAACTCTTTTCAAAATAAGCATAAGTTGTTTTAAATAAGCAATCCTAAACACCCCCTAACAAATCTTTTTATTAACTTATTGTTGTTCCACACGACTAATAAACTATTTTGAGTGTTTGGATTGGAAAAAAAGGGCTTATAACTTTTCTAGACCGCTGATAAAGAGTTTTTGATAAGTTAATGATTTATTTAAAACTCTTTATTAGTTTATTATTAACCAAATTACATATTTACCCATTCTTTCTGATAACCTAATCGCATCTGATCCCCTCAAGATTGTGGACCCCGGTTGATCTAACGCAGGTCGCACCTTTGCCGGAGAAGAACAATTCGTCTCCTCTCATCTGGTTCGTTCTCGATTCTTCTCCATCTACCAATTTCAGATCTTGCTTTTTCTCTCCATCTACGGTCTACCTCTCGATTTTGCTAACGGTTTTCTTCTCCATCTACCACTCGATTTTTGTAATTTTGTTAGCTATGTTTATCAAATCAAAAGTGGATTTTGACTGAAGAATCATTGAAGCTACTGTTCAGTTTTTTGATCTCATCCATAAAATTTGTTTATCAAATCAAAATTAGTTAGCTATGTTCAGTTTTGTTAGCTATCTTCTCGATTTCAGTTTTTTGAAGCTACTGTTTTTTGAATCTTTTCTTTAATTTTTCTTGAAGATTAAAATTTGAAGCTTCCCTTCAATTATTCTTGAAGCTGTTGTTCTTAAAATTCCTTTCTTGAAAACTAAAGTAAAGTTTCAAAAAACAGTTGCTGATCTTGAAGCTACTGTTCTTGAAGCTATCCTTTAATTTTTCTTTTATGTTGCTTTTGTTGAAGCTATTATTTATAACATTATTGAAGCTACTGTTTTTTCTTTTATGTTGCTTTTCTTGAATCTTGAAGCTATTATTTTTAACATTATTTAACATATGTTCTTGAATCTTGGATTTTGTTCTCCATTAGAAACGATTGTTCTAACTATGTGTGTGTGGTTTTTGAAGGGCATTATGCCCCTGTGATCTGTTACTTGTTCTTCTTCTACTACTGCTTACTGCTGCCTCCACAACCGTCACCGCCGTGGTTCCATTTGCATCTCCACAACCACTACCATATCCACCACTGTTGATCGTCGGTGAACAATTATTCAATACACGATGATGAACACCACAGAGGAATGGAAATCCATGTGGCCAATCTCTTCTGTCCAATCTCCACCACTCCTCCTCTCCCCTCCTACCATAACCACCACCAGACAAATTGGACCCCTCATCTTCAACCCATCTCCCAAACCACAATCCCACCACCATCTCTTCACTTCATCTTCCGTTTCTCCTCACATCCCTCCTCCTTTCCCTAACCTCTCTCTCTCTCTAGATTCCTCTACACATCCTCCTCTTCCCTCCTCCCCTTCACCACCACTTCCATCGCCTCACAACTATTCTCCTATTCCTCCAACCCCGATTCACTTCTCCCACACAATTCCCTTCAATTGCTCACATGTCCTGCTACGAATTCGATTCTCGCATTCTTTCATTCTGGTCCCAACTCGGATCAAGTAGGGTTTGTCGTATTGTCTGTTGAGGATTCCCGATTGAAGGTGAGAGGAGATTATGGTGAAACTCAAGTTTTCACTTCGAAAAATGCATCAACTCATCGGATTGTGAAGATTTCTGTAAACCCCCTTGCTGATTGTGATTGTACTTCAGGTGATTATTGTTATTTATTTTTCATTTTATCAAACTAAGTAGGTGGTTGTTAATTGTATAGGGCACTAATTTGTTGACCACTAGATTCCGTGACACTTTCACATATTAGCATTGAATAGAAAGTAAACTATGTGTTTGGCACTTGTTAATTGTATAGGGCACTAATTTGTTGGTTTAGCTTTTGAATTTTGGCAACTTGATGAAACCTACTTGCTTATTTGTTTAAGGTGATTTTTGTGACTCTACCACCATTGGGTATTTGTTGGTTTCTACTTATTATTATGTTCATTACTATAGTGTTAGAATCATCAGGGAGGATTCGGGTATGATTAGACCGGGATTGGAGTTGTTCAAATGTTCTGCAATTGTTCATGCTTGTTGGAGTCCACATTTGCCTGAAGAGAGTTTGGTGTTGTTAGAGAGTGGTGATTTGTTTTTATTTGATTTGGGTTCTTGTTTTGAACCCTCGATATCGTCTATGAGGTTGACGGGAAAGAAAGTGAAAGTTTTATTGGATGAGTCTCTTTTAAGTGAGAAAGGTGGGTGGTTGAGCTGTGATTTCAGTTGGCATCCAAGAGTTCTGATTGTTGTTCACTCTAGTGTCGTTTTTCTTTTTGATTTAAGGTTCGAGAAATACAATGTCGTCCCTTTGTTGAAACTTGGCGCAGAGCGTGTAGCGAATGAGAGATTTGTGGCATTCTCCGTTGCTGCTCCTGATCGTTTCTATTACACTCTGGCTTCAAATCACATGCTTTTTCTTTGTGATTTACGAAAACCGATGGTTCCACTTTTACGTTGGGCTCATAATGTTGCTAACCCAAGTTGTATTGTTGTTGCTAGTTTATCTTAACTAAGGTCACTTTCTGAAGACGTTACATTTAGTTGGGCTTCTGAAGCCGGTTATGGTATTCTATTGGGGTCTTTTTGGAACTCCGAATTTAGCCTTTTTTGCTATGGCCCAGATGTTAGAGGGTTTGTTTGTTCTGAAACATTCGCTTACGGTAAATCTTTTTATGCATGGGGACTCGCTTCTGATCTTTAACTTGTCACACGTGAATGTGGTTGTGGTAGTTGCATTGTGAAAGAGGAGTTTTCTAAGGATAGGCTTCCTAATTGGATTAATTGGCAACCGAAGAAAGAATTCGTTTTGGGTTTCGGCATTCTTGATAAGGAAATATCTTCTCACTTGTTTGAACCTGATAGGTTTGGTGGGTTTACTCTCATTACATTGACGTCTTTGAGGAATTTTGAATCGCATAGATATTGTGCCTCATGGAACTATTCACAAACTTCACGAAAGGGCCACACTGACCAAGCTTTGGATTTAGATGATTCTCTTTTGTACGATACAGGTGAAGAGGAATACAAGTTTCGTAAGGTTTTTCGATATTTGAAACTTGAATGGCTTGATGGATACTTAAAGTCTGATCTTGACCGAATTTTGGGTAGAGAACGAATGAAAACCCCCGACAATGAGAGTACAAACAAGGCTTGTTTTTGGGAGGATTTCCATGAAAATATATGCCAAAAGTTAAAGATGTTTAGTTCCGATGGTGGATCTCATGGGTCTCTAGAAATTCGTGACGTGTTCAAAGAGATTAGCTTGCCAACTAGCATACATGAGATAGTGTTGAGGAGCGTGTGGGCAAATTTTCCAAAGAAAGTTTTGCGATTTGGCTTCTCTACCTATTCAGATCTTCTAGTCGTTCCTAAGAACCTAAAGCATGCACCCTTTGAGTTCTTGGAAGTTCCATGCCACCAACCTCACTTACCACCTTTTTTCTTTCGGTTTCCCTCGTTCTGCAGTAGTAAATGGTCAAAAAAACGGAAGCCTAGTGATTCTTTAGTGGACCTCTTCTTCCCATACCATTTCTGATGACTTTTCATAAAGCCCACATGTTAAGAGCAGATAACAAGATAACAAGTGTGCTGACATGGAAATCGACCTCAAGTGTGAGGAAGTAATGAAGGTAACTAATGAAGTTACTGCATCAGAATCTCAAAGTTGTAACGACCATGTTGTTTCTCTTGTTGATGACGATGAAAAGATATGTTTTACGATTCTCAAAATCTACAATCATTTGCATCATATAAGCCTGTTGCGTTATCTAGTAAGTTGTCAATGGAGGATTTTGTTTTCGAGGATGAGAAACATACGAAACTAGTTTTTAGAGTTGGTCAAAAGGATGAGAGCGAGCTTTTTGACTCGGATTGTCCATTGAAATTTAAATTTGATGAACAAGCCACAAGTTTTGGGCCAAAAGAAATGAAGGCATACAAGTTACTAAAGAGGCAATATTCTAATTTCAAAGAAGGTTTTAGTAGTTACCAAGACTATATGACTAAGTCTAACATCCACAAGTAAGTCTTCAAGTTTAATGTGCTTCCCTTTGAACATTAATGAACTAGATTAGTATTCCCTCTGTCCCAAAATAAATGTCCACATTTCTATTTTAGTTTGTCCTAAAATAAGAGTCCATTTTCAAAAGTAATTGCCTATTTTGCAATTCTACCCTTAATTATGAGATGGAGAAATTCGTTACTCTTTTCTCTATTATTAACGGTACAAATTGTCATTTAGTTGATTAAAAGTGTAATAATGACATTTATTTTTGGGATGGAGGAAGTAGTATACTTTTTTGCTTTTGCTGTTAATTAGTTTGGTCTTTTGATGCTTTCCTACCCCTACTAGTAGGTCGTGAAAGACTTATTGATGGAGATGGGCTTTGAAGTTCCTCATGAAACAATTACGAGCTTTAGTTTTATTAGTCGTCAACACGAGAGACGAGACCCAAAAACTAGCCGCCTGCCTCACCAGGAGCTCCGATTGTGACTCAAAATGGTTGGAGGTGGTTCTGCTGCCAATTCCAACTCTCCCACCGCCGTTCGAATCATTGTCGCCGGTGACCGTGACAACGGAAAGTCCAACCTAATTATCACTGCAGCTGCCGAAGCTTTCCCGACCAATGTTCCTCCGACTCTCCCTCCTACCAGGTTGCCGGAGGATATGTTCCCCGACTGTGTTCCTATCATGGTCATTGATACGTCTGCTAGGTACACAACACTCCATTCCATTCCAAGAAGAGATACATTTTAAACTCAACAAATTTTCAATTTTTTGTACTTTATTACAGAGTCGATGTAGTTATAATTTGTTTTGTATATTGATAGAAGTCAGGTCTTTTGATTAAAAATGAGAGCTCTTTGATTTGTCCAGGTCAATTTATACGAGTTTCTATTTGGAATGAAGGGAGTATCTTGAAATAATTAGTTGAAAATTTGAAATGTGAATGATGGTAGTGAAATCTGTATTGTAACACCCTAAAAATAGGGATAACAAAAATCCGAAAAACGGACATGCGGTATTTAAAATTGCCAAAGGAAGAGCCTCCCAAAAATGGGGAAAATACACAAACCTGTTTAAATACAATCGTAATTAAACGGATAATAAATAACAACCAACTAATCTAATTTCTATAACCAGAAAAGAGATTACAATCAAGGGTGTCATTTATAGACCCAAAGGATTCTCTACCAATAGTAAGTCCAAAAGCGATATTCCCAAATCTCTCACCCAAGCACTACGCCAGCTTAGGACCGATGCCGCTAAAACCTGAGATACACATCGACACCAAACAAGTGCTAGGACAAAAAGCCTAGTGAGTTGAACAATAGTAAGCATGCATGAACAGTCACATTTCTTATCAGCAGTTAACCATAGTTCAACAAATGTGGAGTCAATAGGGGAGACCCATAGCACCAATCAAGTCCCACCCAAGAGTCGATATACCTTGATGCCTTAACAAGGAACACCCCAAAGGCCCGGCACACCCGAAGACTATCGCTAAGAAAATTCCCCGAATGGCGGAGGTCTAGGCACATACCATCACAGTGGCGCCCAAGACTATATCCTCCTAGTGTACTGACTTGGTTCGTCCACATAACATTTATAAGGGGTCCTTTAGGTATATTTCAACCCACATAATTCAATACCAACTATGGGTATAATATTACCACCTTATCCTCGTGATGTCTAACAAAAGACCCAATGTAAATCATGCTCATCATGCATATAAACATATCACCAAAATGGTGTTCCAACTAGAATCATCATAATACCCATATATGCATACATTTAACATATCAAGGTACCCACATTATGTATCTATGAGACAAATCCCAAATAATGATACATATAACAATAATCATGGCAAATCACCCTTATATATACATCCTCCAACTATTTTCATGAAGAAATCCCCAAACATTTGAACATATAGAGATAAAGTAACAAATAGGAGATTATGATGTGTATCTAGTTTTAACAAAGGTTTAGTAAACTCACCTTGCTAGATTTAGACTAAATCTAGATTTTACCCACTTAGAGCTTTCCTTGAAGAAACTTGGTTCTTTAAACCAAATCTTCCAAAACCTAGATCCACAAGGTTCCAACCATAAATATACATAATCAACCACAAAGAATCGTTTCCCAAACCATGTACATGGATACCTCAACTAATACCGAAACCCTAACTTCCATAACCGAAGAGAATAGAAGATTACCTTAACCCAAGCTTGAATTCACCAACCAAAACACTTCTAGTTCACCAAAATGATTACAAACCTTCAATCTATGAAAGGGAGAACAAAGGGTGGATGAAACCCTAGAAAACTTTGGGGAAGAAGATGAATAGGGAGAGATGAGAAGCTTACCACCACAAAATGCTCTAGAATACTTCAATAAACTTCCAATATCTTGCTTGATCCTTGAAGATCTCTCAAAAAAGAAACCGTAGCAAGTTTAATCACCAAAATCGGAGTTGAAATGAGAGAGATATGAAGAAATGAAGTTTGGGGCTGAAAATCGCGATTTTAACACTCTGATACACCCAGGCGATTGTGCCAGGCTATAGTGACAATGTCACAATCGCCGACCACAATCGCTGAGATTGTACCGAGAGTTTTCGGGCTTTGGCGACCATGACAGGCTTATATCCTAGCACGTACCGAAACTGTTTTGGTCATAACTTCTTCGTTATAGCTCCGTTTTCGCTCCGGAAAAAACCGTTGGTCTCGTAATTGAATCCTTTATCCATCAAGACTATAAAACCAAGGATTCAAACCCAAAATCAAATATCTTATTTTTCCTTAATATATCGGTTTCTGTATAAACTTGAAATGATACCTTTCGAAAATCGGGGTGTTACAATCCTCCCAACCTTAAAAGAGATTTCGTCCTCGAAATCTAGCACCAAAAAATCACCCAATATCGCCCTTGGCGAGGTCAAATGATTCCCTGTCCATAAGGAATACCTTCACTAAACCTTACCTCATTTACGAACCCGATTACATCCCCGTTGAGGTTATCGCTGCGTTCCTTATAACGAACCATCGCCAACTCAACCTCAACTTTCCATATAACTCACCCAAAGCAGGATAAACGTTAAGTTCTAGCTTAATCACATTCTTAACATTAAATCTCGGTCGCCTCCCAACCTTGTGTTGTTCATATTACCTCAAGATTAACTTACGACCTTATTTAGTCATTTCCACCAAGAATACTCCAAAGCAAACATTTCCCTTAGTTACTTCTAAATACGACGCATCAAGGTCTCTTCAATAATAGATTTGTACTTAAAGTCTACCTCAACATTCTCACCAAATGTCTCCAATAAACATTACCACTAAACTCCCACCATGAACTCAAGCATCGATTTCCAAATCAGCAAAAGTCCTGACAATTATCAAAATACCAATGATTGATTTCTTAATCATCGACATCTAATTTCCTTAAGTTTACCGCTCGTCCTGCAGATGCAGCAGATCTAACGAAAATACATTGAAGCACACCAACAGTTATTGTCCTCAAAATCAAGCGCCAACACCTAACCTCGAGATGGCCATTCTGCAAACGTGGGCATACTACCAAATATTTCCTTTCCGATTAGCAATGTCGATTCAAAGTTGACACCTACTCTTGGGAGTAGTCACCCAAATCCAACATCCTTACTAGTCAACCATAACATCATCATTATTCACGAATACCCAACAATATAGTACACCACCGACATATAGCATGCCGTCATACCAAATTCCCACAATTCCAAAATCGACCATATCCAAACAACCGAACACGATTTTAATCCGTAGGTTTAACGAAACATAAAGATCGTTACTTAACTAACTGGGAGAAAGCACATGTCTAACGCCTCAAACTCCGAGGAATCTTTTAATCCTGAATATCGACTTCTAACACGAGGGGGCTTACACCTATAGCCCAATGAGTTTAAGGTTTTTCACACTACTATGCCAATTTGAAATTTATAAAGCTCTCAAATACATAAGTTTTATAACAATTAAACGTGCGGTGAAAATATACTATCGTGCATTCGATAGGTTTCAAAATTGATCACCAATGCCACACATTTGATCATTACTTACACTAATACAACGATAACGAAAGATGCGTAGCAAAATTTTAAAACGGACTATCAGGGTCTTAGTATGCATCAATTTATGCTATACATATGAAAATAACTTTCCGTTCCATAACATGTGCAATAAAAGTTTGTACAACTCCCAAAAGAGGATTTCATAACTTCAACTTTAAAATCTTTTACTTTGACACAAAACGTCGGAAGATAAATTTCCAACAAGACCTATATACGTCCGATCATTTCCCAAATGTAGTAACACAATAGGAAAATAAATAAATAAATAAATAAATAAATATATATATATATTTTATTCGCGGTTCAAATTTGGGTCGCACCGATAAAACATACTTACCCAAAATTGTAAATACAACGACATGCAAACCGGAACTTCATCTCATGCATTGCGGAAAATTCCTATCAGTAAAATCAATAACTGAAATATGTTCCGGGCAAAAGTTCTATCCGAAATACCAAAAATCTTTCATACGATTACTCACACCAACAGTATAATTTATGTAACGAATGAGAAATAGTTTTACGTACTAAAACAGTGTATAACAAGACTTTCATACAAAATTACATAAGGGAGATTCACAAAATCGAACCTCAAAATTCCTGCAATTAACCATGAAATGTCATGAAATAAAACCTCCCATCGTGACTCGCATACATCTGTTTATTCCCCAAAATTTAGTAAAGACATATGCATGCGATTTGAGCAATTTCAAAAGTAATTTAGTTTAATTCCAAACTTTATAAATAAAATGTTTGCAAAACCAGAGACAACATGCTCATAATATCGAACTCTTAAAATTTCTCTCTTTTAGTCACAATGCACCACGAAATAAGATTTCATAACAAAACTTGCATGCGATCGATTATTTCGCAAAGCTAGTAGATTGATATGCGTATGTACCCGGTTAAAACATGAAATAATTTATGTCGTTTTCGAGTTCAGAGCCAAATATAAACATGTTCTCATCGTTCCAAAACATTGGCTGAAATACCATGACGGAATTTCCAATAAAATATGCATACATGATATGTGTAACTGAACTGCTCCCACTAAACTCAAAGGGAAACAATACCATTGTTTTTAAACCGGACAATTTTCTTCAAAACTCCATTTAGTTAAAACCGATCCAACGACCCATGAAAGCCAGTAGAGACATCGAAATACGTTTGACCAACAATTATGCAAACACCACAACCCAAAAAGGTAATTAGTCCAAAACTCCTCATCAGTTGCAACGAATGTTTTCCAAATGAACTCTTTCTTTTCATGTTTCCAAAACGACTCCTAGTTCAATGATATGCATTTTCTAACGGTTTATAAAATCGTATGCACCAAATGAACAATTATATATGTAGATCCCAGTGCAGTGCAATCACAAGTAATATAAACAATGATGAACAGATTATAGACCACAGCAACTAGTCATATGATTGATATAACTTCAAAGGGTTAATGTTTACAGAGAGAATTTCTGATCAGGTTATGTAAACCTAATGACTAGTAAACTGAATAATGAATTTCTAACCCTACAAATGAAAAGGAAACAACTTTAAATACGTAGGCTCGCAGGCCTAATGGGCTTATGGGCTTTAAGGCCCAACAAGCTTACAACAATAATAACTTGACATATTCTACCCTGAACTTCTATTTAACTAACAAAGTAGCCCTAACAATCTCCCCCTTTAAATAGAAGTTGATAGTCACGCCAGTTAGGAACAAAAATTTTCCGGAAACCAAAGCTGATCTCGAAATATCTGATTTGCGTTCTATACTCCAGTCGTTCTTCAATAACTTTCAGTGCTTTAAGAACAAGTGCTTTGTATGAAAAATCCAGTAACTGAACTCCTTTTTCATCTTGACTCAGCGCACGCTTCAACTTGTCTTTCAAAAACATCAACGTACCATCACAAAATCTGGCAATCTGATCAAAACGGATAAAGCGTAGAACACCTTTGTTGTTCACATATGACATACCAAACTCTGGAAACTTTATAACTGTGAATGCAGGTACATTTAGAGCATCAGACGGAACACTCAGATCAGGCTTGAACAGATTAATCTTCGGTTGATCACTTTCTAACCCAATCTGAAAATCTTCCACCGGAGCAAGTTTCATTGCGCACTTCATGTATCTTTTCACTGTTTCTAGAGCATCAATGACTTCTCCGGGTCTGACGGTTCTGGTCTTTAAGTCACGTAATATGTACAGCAGATCTTGTGGCTCCAGACATGGAAAATCAGCATCAGAAAAGCAGTATTGTTGACCATCTTCTCTAGTAACCATAAAGTCCGTATACTTAACCTTCATGAAGTAGGCAGGTATAATCTTATCAACTAATACAATCCTGAGCTTTGTCTTGGAGTACTTGTGCTGGAACTTTCTGTACACGAACACAAGTTCACGCTGTTTTTCTTTATTTTTCACTGACTGTAGACCATGGATAACGACTTCATCATACTTTCTGATCCAGTGGGCAAAGATCTTTTTCTGACTTTCTTCGAGGAAAGGAACTTTGATTCGGACTCTTTCCCACTTGGATGGACGAACTGGAGTAGTACTAACTGGTTCTCTAACTGGTGAAGCTGGAGGAGATCTCTCGGGAAAAACTGTAGAAGAAAAATCAGGGTGATTAACTGGATAGGTCAATAAAGGAATCACGGCAGAAGACTGATCATCTGGATGTAGTATTTCATCAATTTCTTCTTGCATAACCACCAGAGCTCTTTCAGTATTGGCACATTCTTCTGTCGTGTCCGTCACTTCATACGGATCTAGTATTATTGCCCAATCTTCAGGAACTATCGGAGAACCATCTTCAAATTCCTCAGGCTTTTCAACCGTCGGATAATCGTATAGTATCAAGTCTGTCACCGGTTCCCGTTTCTGTTCCTGTCTCTGTCCCTCTGTTCTTGTACCCGAACCCGTACCCTGTTCAACCTGTTCTGACTCCACTACATGTGTCTCCGGCTCAGATAGACGTTGGCGCTTCTCCCCCTCATGGTGATCAGGATCATCCTGATCATCATGTCGGCGCTTGAGCCGTTCTGCCTGGTTACGACAGGTATCCTCCACTGCTGAAAGGCGTTCAGTCAAAACAGCTACGGTTTGTTGAAGTGACTGAAGCATAGCTTGCTGGATCTGGAAGGCTTCGGTAGAGACATTAGGCTGGGGTGTAGGTGGAGTAGGTGTGGATGCTTGAGAACGAAGTAGAGATAGCAAATCGGCATCTTGGGTGGGTTCGGTTTGAGATTGGGCTATAAGTTTGGCGAGAAGGATAGATTTGAGTTCAGGTATGGAAAGATCCGTGGCTGGTAGAGAAGGTGGAATAGGTGTGGTCTCCAGCTCAGTCGCAGGACCTTTGCCTTTGACCATGCGTTTGATGTTGTCCAACTCCTCCCTCATCATAGATTGGACAGCCTTTAGGGCGCCGTCCATGTATTCCCTTGAGACAAACTCATGTGGGGTAACTCTGGGGTCACTTAGACTTGTCGTTGTAGCTACGACTGTTGAAGTCGAGCCGCCTACGTTCACGGTTGGCGTGATAATAGCCGTGGTAGGACTTCCACCCAATCCTTGTAACCTACCCGAAGGTGGGTTTACTATGGATGTTCCGGCCGGGCCACTTAGGCTACCGGCGATAGCCGAAAAAGGAATCTGTGTCCTAGGAATGGCATGAATCACAAATGGCTCTAGAATCCGTGCATGCAAAGAAGTCGAGAACGGGGGCATCTGTTCTCTTGTTTCAATATCGGCACCCTCCAAGTGAGAGGCCGATAGCGTATGTGCTAAATCCCCGTGAGTTTGTAAAACCACCATCTGTTGAGAGATGGTGGAGTGGCTTGGTGGGGTGTGCAAATGCGCCGCTAGGTCCACGACGGCTTCTTCAATACCCTGTCCCAACACATGAGACTGGTTAGCAGATGTGGCTACCTGGCTAGACGTGGCTAGGGGGGATACAACCGAAGATGGTTGTCCCGTCTCTCGTGTACTCGCAGAATGTAGTTTACTCCGCCTTTCCCTCACACAGCTCACTTCTTGATGTTCAACTAATACTCCCTCCGCTCTCCTTATCGCTCCAGATGAGGGCTGATTATCGTCACCATCGGAGTCAGAAGACTCTTCATTTGATGTCGATGCTGCGGTTTGGGTTTCGTCTGAGTCGGAAATGGCTGTTGTTTCTTCAGTAGCAGCGACATAGGAGGACTGAACTTGAATGGTTTCAGAATCTATTGCCTCTTCTGTCATCGGATTCTCTTTTGGTGGTGGCGAAGATGGTTGTCTTGAAGTGCTAGGCTGGCTTGTTCCAACGGCACTGCCCACGCCAGATCCCCTCACAATAATAGCTCTCGACACACCCTGTCCGGAAGCCCCAGCTGTCCGGACGCTCCTGCCTCTCGTTCGTGGACGCGGACCCTCACGTCGCTCAGGTCTTGCTCCCTGGGCAGGTCCTGCCGGTCCTGGCCGGACCATAGGAGCTAGAATGTTGTGTGTGTGCCTATAAGCTATCACACTCAGTGTCGTGGGACGAGCATGGTCTAGTACCCCGACTGGGATTTGTCGGGCGACAACACCTTCCGGATCAGCACGGGAAGGAATCTTGCGCGTTGGATGTTGGGGACACGTCGGGTGGTTAGAGCGGCGTTGTATCTCGGGATAAAGGTTCATGTAGTTCCGGATAACGATCTGTAGGAACCGCATGAATGGAATGAAGTTTGATCGGCGAGATGCAGTAGAACGAACTCTCTGAATGAGTTCAAACCAGAGAAAATCGGCAAAGTCCACGTGGCGATTGAAAGCCACCGCGTGAAATATGCGAAGAATCGGGGCGCTCGTCTGATCAATGCCCTTCGTTATAGACGAAAGGCACCGATTGATGTATGTGAACAACGTATACCATATTGTTGATAGATGTTTGCGGTTGAAGGTTGATGGAATGCGAAGTTCTGCGCCGTAACCCAAAGAGAGAAGATCGGTGCACAGTGTAGCATCAGTGACCATGGGGTCAAAGGTTTCGCGGCCGGCTACGGATCCGGCGGTCGGTAACCGAAGAAATTGACGGAAAAGATCACATGTGAGAAGCACTGGAGTGTGATCTATCCGTCCTTCAAGATGAAATCCTCCATCGGCCTCTAACGCATGGAGAGAATGCCAGAACTGCTGTAAGTATAGAATTGGTACGGTTGCAGTTTCCGTTAGAGCATAGGCGATTGGATGGCCCCTGAGTATCTCGATGATGACCTGATATTGAATAGCAGGTTGGGTTACATCGAGATGGTAGTTATTGGCAGTAAGAGGAAGGAACTGATCCTCGGGAATCAGTTCCGCATCTGCGATTGGATCAATCGCTGGTGGATGGCTTTGTGCCATTGTACCTGTGAATAATTAACAGATTAGTACGCAGGTTTGGAAAAAGATAATAGCCGTTGGAGTTATTCAGTCATGATTTAGATCACACCGGATAGTAACTCCAAACATTGGAAGAGCAAACCCTACTCGTGAATTAGGGTCAGTCACCAAAGCGCATAGACTTGCACCAGCACATATAACCAACAAAAATTTCCTCGTAAACAACATATTAAAAAAATAACTATAAGCACCAAAAAAAATGGGTTCGACCGGATAAGATTCAACCGGGTTTTTCTAAGACCGGATACAAGCATGATCGGACAATGCATTCGACCGGAGGTTACTAAGACCGGATAAGTGGTCGACCGGATGAGGTCTTCGACCGGAGGACACCTAAGACCGGGGGTGCATTCGACCGGAGGTGACCTTAGACCGGAGGAACCATTTGACCGGGGGTGATTTCGACCGGGGCGAAACCTAGATCGGAGTAAAACCCCCGGAGAGTCGAATCGTCAACGACGCAGACTTATAGTCGTCGATTAAACACCAAAAAAAAAACTCGATCGATATTAAATGTAAACCCCGCAAAATCGATTAAACCAACCTTGTCGATCGAATATGAAGAGAAACGAGTGTTCGGTCGAGTGATAGTTCGATCGATTTAGAGTCCGATCGAATGAACTTCGGGCGAGAGAGAGAAGAAGACTAAAAGAGAAAGGATCGATCGAATGAGGACGACAACCGTTCGACCGGGGTTTATAAACCCCCGAAGGTGGTATGGGCTTGGGCCGAGTCTGGGCTTGGGCCGGGGGGGGGGCGGGTAGGCTATGGGCCGAAACAACCAAACAAACAAACCAAAACACAAAACAAAATCAAAGAAACAAACCTTAAAAAATCTTTTTTTTTTTTTTTTGAAGTTTTCGGAGATATATAAAACTACTTAAAAAAAAAAATTTAACGGGGAAAAAAAACTTAAAATAAAAGGACTTAAATAAAAAGACACGAGACCTAGCTCCCCCTCGAATGATTACCATGAGGAGGTCCAAACACAGAACCCTCTTACCTGCTCCCCCTCGAATAGAGGACCCGTGAGACTTACCAACCAACTGACGCTAGTGGTCCTCCTGAACACATTACCGGGTTGTGGATCCACCACCCAAACCACCTTGCACTTTTCAGCGAACAGGAGATAAACTGCACACATAAGCACAGAAACAGACATACGAACACAAAAGAAGCGGGAAAACACGAAATCTACTTTGTTGATACAGAAGTTCGTAACGGACACAGAGCTGAACGAGTAAAATGCAATACCCAAGGAGTGTGGATAATAGCAACCAGAGACAAGGCACTGGTGCATTTGTCACAGTCATTCGTTATTGAATGAAACTCGTAGAGAGCTGCGAACGGATCAAACTTTCAGATTTAGCATACCTAGCTTGGACACAAGGTAACTAAATTGTTTTTCGTCCAAGGCTTTGGTAAATAGGTCTGCTAACTGATGCTCTGAATTAACAAAATAGAGTTCGATAGTACCTTTTTCCACGTGATCTTTTATAAAGTGATAGCGCACATCAATGTGCTTTGTCTTCGTGTGCTGGACGGGATTGCTTGATATAGCTATAGCGCTCTTCGAGTCACAGTAGATGGGAATCCTGGAATAATTAAATCCATAATCTTTGAGCTGGGTACGCATCCAGATGACTTGCGAGCAGCAACTGGCGGCTGCTACATACTCCGCCTCGGCTGTGGAGGTGGACACGCAGTTTTGCTTCTTGGAAGCCCAGCTGACAAGACGATCGCCCAAGAACTGAACATGACCCGACGTGCTCTTCCGGTCCAGCATGTTTCCAGCGTGGTCAGCGTCCGAGTAGGCTGTCAATTCAAAACCTGTCTCTTTTGGATACCACAAACCAAGATCAGCAGTACCTTTTAAATATCGAAAAATTCGCTTAACCGCAGCTAAGTGAGACTCTTTAGGTTTCGACTGAAATCTTGCACACAAGAATGTCGAAAACATAATGTCAGTCCGACTAGCCGTCAAGTACATCAGAGAGCCAATCATACCTCTATAAATAGTAGCATTCACATCCTTACCGTCAGGATCGGAGTGAAGCTTTAGAGTAGTGGACATGGGGGTTTTCATAGATGCAGATTGTTCCATCTGGTATTTCCGAAGAATATCCGAGATGTACTTAGATTGATTAATGAAAATTCCTGTTTGTAATTGTTTTACTTGGAGACCCAGGAAAAAGTTCATTTGCCCCATCATGCTCATTTGAAAATGTTTACTCATTAAGGCAGAAAAGTTCTGACAATACTTGGGGTTCGTGGAGCCAAAGATTATATCATCAACATAAATTTGTACAAGAATGATATCATTCTTCTCTCTTTTAATAAATAAGGTAGTATCAATTTTACCTTTAGAGAAGCCAGACTTGACTAAGAAGGATGAGAGTGCATCATACCAGGCTCGTGGCACTTGCTTAAGACCGTAGAGGGCCTTGTCAAGAAAGTAGACGTAATGCGGATTTTCAGTACTCACGAAGCCTTCGGGTTGCGAGACATAAACTTCCTCCTTGAGCACGCCATTGAGGAACGCGGATTTCACGTCTATTTGAAAGACGATGAAATTCTTGTGAGCGGCGTAGGCGAGGAACATGCGGATCGCTTCAATGCGGGCCACCGGTGCAAACGTCTCATCGTAATCAATTCCTTCTTGCTGGCGATATCCTTTAGCCACTAGACGCGCCTTGTTCCGAACAATGATGCCGTTTTCGTCCTTCTTGTTCTTAAAAATCCATTTAGTCCCGATCACCGTCTTGTTCTTAGGACGGGGAACTAGGCGCCATACTTTGAGGGTCTCAAACTGGTTGAGTTCCTCCTGCATAGCAATTACCCAGTCCGGATCAGTCAGTGCTTCAGAGACAGTGGCAGGTTCGATACGGCTGAGGAACGAGGAAAATAAGCAGTCATTGGCGGTGGTGGATCGAGTTTGAACTGGTGTGGAGGGATCACCAATGATCTGATGAAGAGGATATGCTCGAGTCCATTTGGTGGTGTGTGGATGTGGTTGATATGTCTGATGGGAGGTATCGGAATCCACATGACCACCTGGGGGTAAATCCTGAACTGCCTCGAGGGATGATGGCTTGTGAGGTGTAAGCTTCGTAGTGGGAGTCGAACTAGGAGAAGAGGACGACTCAGCTGGAGATGAAACTATGGAATGTTCTGGGATTGCCGGAGAGGAAGCTTCGAGAGCACCTTCG
Source organism: Arctium minus (assembly GCA_954870635.1). Classification (NCBI taxonomy): domain Eukaryota; kingdom Viridiplantae; phylum Streptophyta; class Magnoliopsida; order Asterales; family Asteraceae; genus Arctium; species Arctium minus. Next base: position 93,438,977 of record OX941086.1, on the reverse strand, counting down.
ACAGAAGTCGGTGCAGGAAGTTGAACGGAAACATGAGTTGGTTCAGTAGCACCGTCATCAAGAGCTTGAGCAAGAGGGTGTCTATCACTTGAGCTCGGGGAAGCTTGATCATTGGCAGTAGAGGATGGAGCACCAGGCGAGGATGGACCACCGGAGTCGGTAGGGCCCGTGACTTGTGTCACTTCTGGTGCTTGAGCAGTATTCCTGTCACATGACGTAGTATTAGACTTAACATTAAATAAGTCAGTATAAAAGAATTCAAACAGTAAATCCAAATCAGAAAGATGTGCTCTTGACGCATGATGTGGATCCACTGGAGATTGTGTAGCCTCCGTACGGAATTATCCAGAAGCTAACACACCATTAAGCGCGGGTTCTGAACTGATATGTTCAGAAACCATGTCAGGGGCCTCGTCAAAAGTCACATTTACGCTCTCAACGACGGTCTTCGTCCTTTTGTTGTAGACACGGTAGGCTTTTGCTTGTTGAGAGTAGCCGATAAACACTCCTTCATCCGCTTTGGGACTGAATTTGCCAAGATCATCCTTATCATTTAAGACAAAACAGGTGCATCCGAAAGCATGAAAGTAGTTGATGTTCGGGATACGCTTATTGATGATCTCGTACGGAGTCTTGTTGAACCGTTTGTTGATGATAGACCGATTTTGAGTATAGCAAGCGGTAGCAACTGCTTCTGCCCAAAGAAATAGAGGTAGCTTGGAATGAGATAACATCGTACGTGTTGCTTCAACTAGAGTTCTGTTTCGACGCTCTACCACCCCATTCTGCTGAGGAGTACGAGCGGCGGAAAAAGTATGCGAGATACCCACTGAAGTGAGATAACCGGTGAGTATTTGATTCTTGAACTCAGTGCCGTTGTCCGTCCTGATGGTCTGAACTACTTGGTTGAGACTGACTTGGATGCTCTTCAGAAGAGAGATTATCAACTCGGGAGTTTCGTCCTTTGAACGGAGAAATCGGACACAAGTGTAACGAGAGAAATCATCAACCATCACCAGGGCATACTTCTTGTGATTTATGCTTTGAACGCGCATCGGTCCACATAAGTCCATGTGGATTAGCTCAAGGGACCGAGAAGTACTCGGAATGGCTTTCGGATTGTGAGACGCCTTTTTCATCTTGCCCTTTTCGCAGGCAGCGCATAGATGATCTTTTGCAAACTTGAGGTCAGGCATACCTTTGACATGTCCACCCAGCACCAACTTGTTGATATTCTTGAAGTTCAAGTGCAAGAGACGACGGTGCCATAGCCAACTTTGTTCAGCAGATGCTTTGGACAACAAACAGACTTCCTTGTCAGGTTTCAAGGACGTGAGGTCGATCGTATAGAGGTTGGTGCGTCGCGTTCCAGCAAGTATTTCTTTACCATCCTCAGTTCGAACGCTACACCGTTTAGCCTTGAAAGTAACCTCAAGATTCTTGTCGCAGAATTGACCGATACTGAAGAGATTGTGACCGAGACCTTCGACATAGGAGACTTTCTTGATCGTGATGTTATCTTTGACAATATCGCCGTAACCCCTGATGGGAGAGGAGTGATCATTCCCGAATTGTACATTCCCACAGAACCTCTCGGTGAAGTTTGTGAGTAGCTCCCTTCTTCCGGTCATGTGTTTGGAGCAGCCTGAATCTAGATACCACACATGACCGTCCTGCAAAACAGGTTATTTCTTTTTAGGTACCCATTCGTAAATGGGTCCTTTGGGGTTAGATTTAACACCCGACTTAGAGACCCGTTTAGAGTTGGGTCTTTGTCTTTCACGAGAAACATCACAATGAGAATGATTATGAGCAATATGATATGAGCCAAACCAATCAGATGCATAACGACTATCAACAAAATCATTTGATCCACAATAAGAACAACATAGACAATCATGAGACAGTTGAAGTAATTGCGGAATTGAAGAAACTTTTAAAGGAAGAGTTCCATTACATTCAACTAGAGGTTTAGAAATAAAAACATCATGATTGTTATTGTTCTTTCTAGACTTTAAGATAGGATCAACTAATTCTGATGTTGCCGAGCTCTCTTTTGACTTCTTAGCTACCCAAGCATATTTCACTTCTTCCCGCCGACCATACGTATCTGAAATGCCGTTAAACCCATAGTCAGTGGATTTGAAAATTGACGATTGTGACCTTTGAGAGCGACCGGTCTTTTTCTTCTTCTGTGAACGGCTTTTAGATTTAGACTTGGAAGATTTTGAAGAATTGTCCACAGAAGGTTTTTGCGGGGCAGATGTAGAACATTCACCCTTATAAAATTTAACCGGAGGCTCACATGACTCATTTAAAAAATCAACATGGCTAGGTAGAGAAGGATTAAAATCAAATTGGCTCAAATTGCTATCTAAGCACACCTCAGAATTCAAGAAAGCAGAAAACTCTAGTTCCTCATCGGAAAGGACCTTATCACATGAGGACTTCAGAACAGTGGAAGAGTTTGTTGAGAGCAGATCATATGCGGAAGCATTTTTACAATCAGAACACTGATCTGATTCAAGACTTTGAGGCTCTTTTCCTTTAGTTGGTGAAGAGTCACCCATAAAAGCTTTGCAGGAAGATGTGTCAGAAGAAGGATAAGAGTTTTCAGACAGATGAGATATCTCTCTTTGGAGAATGGAAGGTTGAGCTTGAGGGTCAGCCTTGTGAAATTGCACTTTCAAATGATCTGTTGCCATAGCAGCCAGTTGTGAGTGCAACTTCTTTATTTCCGTCTGGAAATATTCTTTTTTCTCATCCGACATAGTCTCCTTTTTGTTGAAACTGAGAAACTCAATTTGAGATAAAAGACCTTGTTTTTCCTTTTGAAAATTTTCCCGTTCTAGTGCATACGATTCTTCTAGCTGAACAAGTTTCTTTTCTAAAATCAGAGTTGGAACATAAACTTTGGGAGCTAGAGGTTCCTCCTCAGTTTTAACGCTTTTAGTATCTAGTTCAGCTTGAGAGTAGCTATGAAAATAATCGGATGACAGGAAACGGGGTTTGTCGGTATTATAAGTCGCATTTAAAGAATCATAAACAAAAGAAAATGTCCTTTTAGAAAGAACAGAGTTTTCTCTTCTCAACTTATCTTCCAATTCTTCCTCCTCAGTGGGTGTGGTCCATCGTATCTTATATTCTGGAAAGATTTTGTCTAATCCAAAAAATTCAGATGCATATAAAGTAGGAACTTTGGATAAAGCCTTGTTTAAATAGTTAGGGTTATCGTACCCGATACCCGCATTTCCGTACTTTGGTTCTTTTGGTGCGATTAGCTTTAGCGTTTGATCAGATTGACCAAATTTCTAAAGTTTCTTTTCAAGCTCTTCTAACTGATTAGATAACCTAATGTTCTCATTTTTGTAAGCCACAGTTTGATTTAACAAATCAATTTTCTCGGTCTCAGACGTACGAAGCTTATCGGTCAGGTCATTTACTTTGGTCATTAGTTTTTGTGACTCTGTTGAACAACTCACATTCTCTTCTTTTAAATTAGAAATAGTGCACATGTAGCTAGAAATATCTAAGCTTTGTTTTTCCATAAAGTCAGACTGCTTAGTGACACGGTTTTCCAGAGATGAGAGAAGTTGTTCTTTTTCTTTTAAAAGAATCTTGTAAGAGTCAAGTTTATTCATTGAAAGTTGCATCTGATCAAGTAAAGCTTCATGGAAAGGGGCACATACCTGGCAGGGAGCATTATGATCTTCTTCATCAGTATCGGATGGTGATGAATGGTTGCCCATGAAACACAAATGAGCTTCAGCATCCTCAGGTTCTTCATCCGACACTTGTAACCAGTAATCGTCTTCAGCCAATAGAGCTTTACCGGCTTCCTTTTCTTTGGCAAGAAGCAGCTTGGCTCGGTAGTAGTCGGCGTTGCGCACAATTGGCTTGCGACAATCTTTGGCGAAGTGACCTAACCGACCACAGTTGTAACATTTGATCGGTTCGTCTTTCGGCTTTTCTTCATTTCGCCTGTCAGGCTTCTTACCAGCTTCAAAACGACTATTACCTTCAGACTTTTCTCGATGATCACGTCGAGTAGAGATTCTTTGCTTGTTAGAAGTCTTGTTAAAAAACTTCCTCTTTTGAAATGCTTGAGTGAGAAAAACCATTGCTTCTTTCATCTTGGAAAGTTCTGGATCCGAGTCGCTATCAGGATCTTCAGGTTCAGAATCACTCAGCACGGGCTCTTTTCCAGATGATCGGCTGACGGACTTGCCTCTTCTCTCAGATACGAGTGCTATTTGATCAATTGTTGGCTTTTCTTCTGCTTTCCCAATAAGTTCCATCACTTCTTCTTCATCTTGAAGCAGCATTTCATAAAGTTCGTGAAGGTACAACTTCTCCAAGGTTTGAGTGTGGCGAATATGGGAGACGAACGGTTTCCACTCAGGCTGTAAGTTGTTCATAAACTTTATGTTGTTTTCCGTGTTCGTCTTTGTGATCTTATTTTTCTGAAGATCATTTAGAAGCATATTAAACCTTTCGTAGGTTTCCGTCAGCGTTTCACCCTTTCGTGCTTTAAACCCATCATATCTGGTGATACAGTTTGTCACCTTTAGCTGGTTATTGATGTGGCTTCCCATCATCATCTTCTCTATTTGGTCCCACATCTTTTTCGATGAGTCCTTGAAACTATCTATACAAACATAGATGTCATTCGGTAGACTTTGAAGAAGGTACGATTTTGCCAGCTTTTCTGCCTCGTACATTTCCTTTTCTTCCTTAGTAAAATCACCAACAGATTTCCGAATCTGACGCTCTGGCCTTCCTTCAGCTGGGTTTCCCGGTACCACTTTCATTGGCCAATCTTGTGGACCCTCAGTCAGGCATTTGTATATATCTTCATAGTTGGATTTTGCTTCTATGAAGTTCATAAATCGGTCATGCCACTGAGGGTACTCTCCCCGAAAGAGCACCGGGGGCTTTTGGTCAGAACCGATGGCTAGAGCATCCCTTAAGTTCATCTTTACTTCTTAACTTAAGAGCACTGTAATGATCGTTAGGCAAGCAGAATGATCCAAATACAATAAAATAGAAGAAACACAGAAAACACTTGGTCTAATCAGAAAATCAGGTCAAACAATATCCGGTCGAAGGTATGCCCGGAGGAAGCAGGTATCCGGTCGAAGGACACGTCCGGGGATACACTTATCCGGTCGAATGATACGACCAGGACACACGTATCCGGTCGAAGGACACGACCGGAGGAACTCTTATGCGGTCGAAAGGACAAGACCGGAGAACTCTTATTCGGTCGAAGGAACAAGACCGGAGCACTCTTATTCGGTCCAAGGGACAAGACCGGAGCACTCTTATTCGGTCAAATGGGTAAGACCGGGGAAACTCTATTCGGTCGAAGGAGTTTGACCGGAGCACAAGTGTCCGGTCGAAGGAGGAAGTCCTATTCGGTCGAAAGGACAAGACCGGAACACACGTGTCCGGTCGAATACTCAGGTCGAAAGACTTTAAATTAGATAACCACAAATAAAGATAATATCGAATAACCAAAATCGACCGAAGAACTCGAAGAGTTCGACCGAAGAACCCGAAGAATATCTGGGATTCGACCGAAACCAAAACCCAGATCTTCTCCTTCGATCGAAAGAAACAAACAATAAAACAATCAACAATTCGACCGGATGCGATAAAACAAAGAACTCACCTAGACCGATGTTTTGCAACAATATGAACTTTCCAGATTCGATCGATAGATATTAATTTTCCAGAAAAAATTCGATCGAAAAAAAAACCAGATGAACAGTAAACGATTCAAGCAGATTAAACAGATACTCGATTAGGGATGTTTATTAAAATCAAATAAACATATAACGCAAACACTAACAATCAATTTAAGCAAATAAAGCAATTATCACAAGTAATTGATTTTAGGGTTTTAGACAAACCTTTTTACTGGATCAAACCTTTTTGCCTATCTGCTCTGATACCAATTGTAGATCCCAGTGCAGTGCAATCACAAGTAATATAAACAATGATGAACAGATTATAGACCACAGCAACTAGTCATATGATTGATATAACTTCAAAGGGTTAATGTTTACAGAGAGAATTTCTGATCAGGTTATGTAAACCTAATGACTAGTAAACTGAATAATGAATTTCTAACCCTACAAATGAAAAGGAAACAACTTTAAATATGTAGGCTCGCAGGCCTAATGGGCTTATGGGCTTTAAGGCCCAACAAGCTTACAACAATAATAACTTGACATATTCTACCCTGAACTTCTATTTAACTAACAAAGTAGCCCTAACAATATAAAATTACTTCCATTTATATATTACATCGTAAAAGAAATATATCAAAATGATTTATTTATCAAAATGCCCAAGAATCACGAAGATGTGTGTTACATAAGTTTATAAAGTTAAATATATCCAAATAACCCAAAACTTATCAGCAGTTAACAATTTAATGTAAAACACAAGCACTTTAAAATAAGTAACTTATAAATAATAGCCCATTTTCTTTTTAAATAATAAAGACCGACTCATATACATATGAATCCACTGCATTATAGTCTAAACAGTACATGGCTCCAATTGAATGACCAACACACTCAAAACATGTACTTCTCAAATGATGCGCATTAACCGCCATCATACTTGGTATTTCACAATTGAGCTATTAAACCAGACCGAAGTCCTAAAGACTCATTTATTTTCAAATATGCATTTCCAAGTGTAACTGCCGGTAAGAATAGAAATCATAAAATGGGACTATATACATAATTTCAAATACTTCACATAAATATGCAAGTAATGCTTCATAAAACATTCTCTTTCATGAATGATGCATAAAAACCGACAACTATTCAAAAGTATATTTCTTTGACCAAAGATCGTTTTATGCAATAAAACGTTAAAACACATTGATTTGTGACCCTCTATCAAAATGTCCAAAAATCCCAAATGTGGTGTTATACAAAGTTTATAAAGGTAAATACTTCAAATAATCAAAGATTACCAACTAACCCAACATTTGATAATTTCATGTAAAACGCATAAACACTTAAAAAAAGGATATTTTTGCATGTACATCGTTTTCACAAATCAACTTGAACTCACGCTCCTCGATTTCTCTAGTTACACTATCGCCATCCAGATGCTCAACATCTTAAGGCAAAAATCACGGACTTCATAGGTTCACCTTACAATTTCTCCTCGAATACATTGATTCAAAAAGTCTATGATTCTAATCCAACCAATTAATCCGACTCGAACAGTTCACTTAACGCAATCACCATACTTACCGTCACTCCAAGTAACGAATAATAAAAACATTAACTTTTTCTAATAGTTACTCATTCGGAAACTTTCTTACCACCCCAACGGTCGACATACCAAGGAAGTTCATGCAAGCACGAGAATGAATAAGGAGGAGATTAACAGAATTGAACATGAAGGAAACATACTACTACGTCTACCAAATAACATAACGTTAGTAAACCAAGCACAAGAGAACGTACCACTACATTACCAATTGTCATAGTAACGGCACTTCAAGCACCATCACGTATAAATATCCTCATAATAACATTAGCTAGGTGAGATTATGAACATATAATACATAAAGGTTCTCGTTACCATCGCCACAACGCTTGATAACCATAGTTTTTCGTCGACTCTAAGACTAACCCATCTTAAAAATTTATACCCATCTCACAAATCATTGCCTAACGTACTTAGTCTAAGTCTAGACATCTTACATTCATGCCTAGTTCACTTAAACTAGAGCTCTGATACCAACTTGTAACACCCTAAAAACAGGGATAACAAAAATCCGAAAAACGGACATGCGGTATTTAAAATTGCCAAAGCAAGAGCTTCCCAAAAATGGGGAAAATACACAAACCTGTTTAAATACAATCGTAATTAAACGGATAATAAATAACAACCTACTAATCTAATTTCTATAACCAGAAAAGAGATTACAATCAAGGGTGTCATTTATAGACCCAAAGGATTCTCTACCAATAGTAAGTCCAAAAGCGATATTCCCAAATCTCTCACCCAAGCACTACGCCAGCTTAGGACCGATGCCGCTAAAACCTGAGATACACATCGACACCAAACAAGTGTTAGGCCAAAAGCCTAGTGAGTTGAACAATAGTAAGCATGCATGAACAGTCACATTTCTTATCAGCAGTTAACCATAGTTCAACAAATGTGGAGTCAATAGGGGAGACCCATAGCACCAATTAAGTCCCACCCAAGAGTCGATATACCTTGATGCCCTTAACAAGGAACACCCCAAAGGCCTGGCACACCCGAAGACTATCGCTAAGAAAATTCCCCGAATGGCGGAATTAAAATTAAGTTAGAGATTTACTCAGGAATTTGACGTTCAACTCTATTTGAGATTTGTGGACCTTGTTCTTGCTTAGTTCGTTCAGCAAGGTCACAAACCTGTCATAGGTTTCTTCTAAAGTTTCTCCGACTCTGCCTCTAAATTCTTCATAATTATTTAGGCAGTTGGAGAATTTCAGCTGATTCCCAACCTTTGAACCCAGCATCATCTTCTCTAGCTGATCCCACATTTCCTTGCCAGATGCTTTGTAGCTGTCAATATTTACATAGATTTCGTTTGGAATTCCTTGTAGAATGTATGACTTTGCTAATTTATCACCTTTTGCTCTTTTGAGGTTATCATCTTCTAGCTCATGATACTTAAGTTCAACCTGTGTCGGCACAGTTCCAACCAAACGAGTCGTCATGACTGGTTTCATAACCCCTTCTTCTATCGATTGTCTGATAAAATCACCCAACTCATGTCTGTCAACAAAGTTCAGGAACCGATCTTTCCACTGTTCGTATTCTCCTTTAAAGAGAACTGGTTGCTTGGTGTCAGTTCCGATTGCAAGGGCTTCTCTGGATGTCATTCTGATTAAAAAGAATGAAGTCTTGTATTTGCGCAAAGAGAGGTTTGCGTGAAGAGTTGGGAGCGCAAAGTAAGGTTTGGGCGAGACGTTGGTTGCGCAAACTTAAAGTTTGCGTGTTGAGAGGGTTGCGTAAACTGAGGTTTGCGTTTGAAGAGGGTTGCGCAACTGAGGTTTGTGTTTCAAGTGGGTTGCGCAAAGTAGAGTTGAGCTTTTCGTGAGGAGTTGATCACGTGAACTGAGGTTTGCGTGATGTGAGTTGCGAAAAGTGAGGTTAGCGTAAGCCGCTGGTCGAGAGAAGTGTGCTTTGCGTGATCAGAGTGTTGCGTAAAGTAGACTTTGTGTATCACGTTGGTTGCGCAAAGTAGGCTTTGCGTATTAAGTTGGTTGCGCAAAGTAGGTTACGCAAAGTGGGCTTTGCGTGAGTTCTTCCTCTGGTTTGCGCAAGTTCGTCTGTACTTCGATAAAATCGATTTTTCAACCTGTTTTTCCAAGATTAACAGTACCAAACTCTACCAATATGTCTAAAAACACTTCGAGAATAGATTGTGACCACTTGATCTCGATAAAAATCACTTTTTCAAAAATAAATCAATGGCACAGTAACTTTTGAAAACTCGAACTCAGACCACAAAATCACCAAAATGGAACTCGATTAAAGCTCTATACTGAAATTAATCACTCACAACTCGATCTAGCATGTATATCGATCACAACCTGATCGATTTTAACACATAAAACACTCTAAATCTAGAAATCGATTTTCAAACAAGAACACAAAGTCATTTTTCTTAAAACTTGATTTTGATCTTAAATCAGGCTCTGATACCAATTGTGGGTCCACAATACTATCAAGTTTTATAGATTAACAACACATTAACGATTACCAACCTGTATTGATTAATAGAAATGGTTACAAGGTTCGGTATTGATCGATTGAATATTTTCTCTATGTGTTCTCTCTTTTTACACCTTTTTGTGTGTGTTCTTATCTGATCTTGTGTGTTCGAGAGAGTTGTTGAGATGAGATCTGATATTATCTCAAGCTTCTTAGACACTCAACCTAAACCACTTGCAACAACAAGTTGCAATATTAAACAATATAAACAAAATAATATCTAATCTAACTTAGATATTATAAAGCTAACTAAACTAACTAACAAAACTAATAACAATAAACATTACTTACTTTGACATTTATTACAAATAAACATATACTTAATATCGGGAGTCGACTTTCCGGCTTTAGCTTCAGATTGCGATCTTCAGTTTGGATGATCTTGAATCCAATAGATATGTGATCTAACAATCTCCCCCTTTGGATCAAGATCATTACTAAAAAAGATTTTAGCAATTCAGTCTTCTTGTTCAGCTCAGAAGATGCAATCTCTTTCTCTAGCTCTGAAATCAGCATGTCTTCAGAATAATTGCTTTTGAAGAGTTCAATCTTGGACGTGATTCTTGAAACATGTGATCTTTGCCATTTCTTGTGTAGTCATTCTCCCCCTTTTTGATGATAAGTGCACTGACTTCATCAAAACTCTGAGTAAGAAATGTCAACCACTTGGAGCCACTGATCCGTCAATTTAATATCTTCAAAACAAATTGTGGTATAATTGTAGCTTCAAGGATGCTTCTCTCTTCTTCAAATCCCTTCTGAGCACCCTTCTGATCATTTGCCTTCCTCTCCTTGGCAAACTGATCTCTTTCCAAAATTATTAATTTCTCAAATTTACTAATTTGTTGAGAAAGCGTTAGACATTTAAGCTCGAGAGTCTTCTTCTCTTCACCACTTTTCTTGGAAAATACTGAGAACTTCAGTGCAAGCTTTGAACTTTCCTGTTCAAACTCAGATTTGTCCTTGACAAACTCTTGATTTAAGTCTGATAGTTTCTGTTGAAGATTAGTATTTGCACTCTTCAAGCTCATGAACTTCTCCCCGTTCATTTCTACAGACTCTTGCTTCTGTATTTGAGCTTCTAATTCAAATTTTTTTTTGTTAAGTTCAAAGTTCTCAGCTTCCAGAAACTTAACCTTATCTTCACAAAGCCCAGAACTCTGTTTCAGAAGTTCTTCATTGACTTCCTTTAATGTTCTTACTTCTTCTTTCAGAACCTTTCTTTCATCACGATATTTAGATAATTTCTTTGAACGTTTAAAATGATGTTCCGCTGATGAAGTAAGTTTTTCAAGATCCAATTTAAGCGCTTTAATCTTTTCCTCATCATCAGAAAAATATTCCATCTTGAATATCTGATTTGATCCTTAGAAAAACTAAGTCTGGAAGAACACAATTTGCGCTAAAAGGCAAAAAGTCTGGTTTGCGTTTGTAGTGGGTCGCGCAAACGGAGCTTTGCGTTTCACTTGGGTCGCGCAAATGATGATACTTGACCGGTAATATGTTCGACCGGATGGTTGCGTCGACCGGTAATTTGTAAGGACCGGTAAAATTTTCGACCGGTAAAACTGATTGACCGGTAAAAAATTATGCTTCGACCGGTAAAATTCTTGGACCGATAAAATGCTCGACCGGTAAAATTTTCTTTCGACCGGTAAGATGTAAAATTAATATGGACCGGTAAGTTGTATTTCAAATGAGGACCGGGAATATGCCTTGGACCTCGACCGGTATTGGAAGGATTGGGTTGGACCGATATGTTGTAGTTTTCTCGACCGGTACAAATTTGATGAAAATTTGTGCAAGGACACGTGGATATGAAACAACAAACAAAAAGGTGAGTGGACTAAAAAGTTTAAAGAGTTTTGCATGTGGTAATTCTCAGTTTAAAGAGTTTTGCGTGTGAGGCTGCCACGATATTCTTAGGAGTGTGAGTGGACTAAAAAGTGGGTTGATCAACTTTAAAGAGTTTTGCATGTGGTGAGATTGCCACGTGTATATATAATATGAATTGATGAAGTGAGAGTTTGGACCGGTAAATTACAAAGGACCGGTATGTTGTGAGAGTTTACTTCGACCGGGACAGTTAATTCGACCGGTAGAGAGGAATTGACCGGTACCTTCAACTTCGACCGGTAAAATGGTTTTCTCGACCGATATGTTCGTTCGATCAAACAGCCCTGTAAATCCCAAATCGACCAACCTGGAAATGGTTTTGCAGTTCTATATTTTGACCAAGTGATCGATTCACCAATTACAACAGCACACAACAATTTAATTTAAAAAACAACCACAAAATCAAGATATGGATTGATAGCACAGTGATGTTGAAGAAATGAAGAACACATAGTCTAAAAATTTGATTTTGAATCTGGATCAGGCTCTGATACCAATTGTGAGTCCGTGATCGTTTACCAGATAAATCAAACAACAGAGATATAACGATTACCAACCTGTTTAGATTATAAACGCGGATTACAGAGGGTTGATAATGGTTTACAGTTTGAAGCTCTTTCTCTCTTTGTGTTCTTGATGTGGTCGATTTGTTGTGTATTGAGATTATGATTGTTATTGTTGAGAGACTAACTTAGCTTAATAATTATAACATAATATCTAGATATTATAATAACTAGATAAACTAATTAAACTAATATAATAACTAAAACATAATATCTAAATAATATCTAGATATTATAACTTTGACTATTATTACATATTGACCCTTAGACTTTGGTTGAGAGTGACTTGTCAGCTTTAACTTCAGATTGCGATCTTCGTATTGTATGATCTTGAATCCAATGAGACTGTGTCCTAACAACATATTATATAAATATTGCAATTATTCTATATATACATATATGTGTGTTTAATATATAAAATTAAAAATATATACATAAATATAATGTGCGGTGCGGTTTGAACCGCGGTTTGATAACTCAAAAACGCAAACCGCACCGCATAGTGCGGTTTGGTAAAAATGCAAACCACAAACCGCACCGCGGACGTTCTAAACCGCGCTTTGCGGTGCGGTGCAGTGCGGTGTGGGCGGTTTAGATGAACACCCCTAGTTGCGGAAGAGAACAGATTAATCTGTTCAAACAATCTAACACTAAGAGAAATGAAGAACAATTGTAAAACACTTAGAAAACAATAAGAACTTCGTAGAGAGAAAATGGCATACACTTAGAGAACTTGAAGGTTGTAGAACTGGTGATCTTGCATGTTGAACTATCCTCCATATTTATAGTGCCTCATGCATTAAATGCATGGGACACCTGTTGAGCAAGGGATGGACACATGTCTTCAGCATGGTACAAGATGTACCTTTTGTCTTGAGGTGACTTTGTCTTGAAGTGTTGACCTGCAGGATGGTGGAGACCTTTCCTTAAAAGAGTGTAACATAAAAAACATACTTTTTCTGATCTTCGGATGAGGTCCATGTCAATGCAAGATATCACAAATATACTTTGTCAAAAAAGTACAATGTGTAAGAGAGATCTTCATGCTTTGAAGATTAAAAAATCTTCGGCTCCTGAAGATTGAGAAATCTTCGGCTCTTGAAGCTTTGAGAAATCTTCGGGCTCCTAAAGATGTGAGAAATCTTCAGACTCCTGAAGACGTGACAAATCTTCAGGCTCCTGAAGATGTGAGATCGGCACCATCTTGGCCGATGGTGTTAATCACATATGCATGCTTGGCTTTAGGCTGAGAAGTCCATCTTCAATCCGCTTTGAGAGATATACTTCTTCTTTGTTTTCTTCGGTTGATCTTCGACTTCACCGAACATTTGTATAGAAACCAAACTGCTAAAAGAGCCTCAAAATATTCTAAGTATGATGATATAAAATGGAAGATCGGGAGGTCATCTTCAAATCTTTTGATGACCCAACAATCTCCCCCTATTTGAGGATGACATCCATACTTAAGAATAAAAGGAAGAGTATATTGAATAATTCACTTTGACCCATTTTTACTCTTTTTGAGTTCTTTTCACATAGACCATTCCTTTTTTTGGTATATCTGACATTTACAAATGAATGAAAAAGAATAGCTATACAAACGAATAAATAAATACAATGAATAAAGAATGAGAAAGAAAAAAATATATACAAAGATACAGAAGACGGTAGCCGGAATTGTTTGAACTTAAGTAAGTGGTTGCTCCCCCTCAATTCATACTCCCCCTCAACTAATGTCTGATGGGTTTGATCACACAATCCATTGCAAAATAGGTTTCAGCAGAGTTTAAGCATGAGTGGTAAGTTGTTCCCCCTCAACTCAAACTCCCCCTCAACTAATTCACGGTGTTGGAAGGTAAGAAGACATAAATTTTTTGGGATCCTTCGAACCTGCTACTGGAAAGGTAGATTCATCCTTGGATCATGCAGAATCATTGAGACTGAGAATCCCGGGTGATAGGCTGTGAGGTGGAGAAGAAGCACCTTGGATTTGGGAGGTGTTCAAGTCATCCTTATCAACCAAGGAAAAGGTTGATGAGGGAATAATAGGGGTCCCCGATTTTACAATTGTATCCTTTTATGAGGATACAAAGGAGGTGGCTTTGGGTTTAGCAGAGTCCCCAGGCCCAGATGGGAAAAATTCAACACTTGTCGATTGTGGAGAATCGGTGGGTGGAGTAGGTGGCTTGGCCCTTAAAACCTTCCTCAACCTCTTGAGAGGAGAGGGAGGGGAAGAAGGTGAGTGCCTCCGCTTTGAAGAGGGATGTGTGACCGGGGCAACAATCGAAGGTTCTTTCAGTCGTATGGTCGTTTTAGCAAGTGCGGAGGTGACAGAAGCTTTTGAGGATTTTGTTTTACTACCCGACTTCACTTGGGACAGACAGAGGTGGCCACTACAGATGAGGGGGCCTTGGACACCGGAGTGTCGAGAGCATCAACCCATTGTAGATCGGGAGAGGTTATCAAAGAAAACATACCTGGGTTGAGAGCTTGATTGGTGGATAGAGAGCCCTTGTTGAGAGATATCTTCTTGAATTTCTAAGTGTTGGTAGGAGAGTCATCACCAAATCAAGTTGTGACACAATAAATTTTCTCCCCCTATTTGATGATGACACCAACACATAGAAAAAAATGGTACTGACACTCAGAAAAATTACAAGATACGAACAACTCATAAATTCAGTGGCCCATTTTTTTTGGGCTCTCTTTTTTTTAACAGGAAAGAAAAAAAAAGAGGAGGGGAAGAAAGTGGTAGGTAATTATGGGGAGAGATGGTAGGGATGGGAAAATGTGATATGGTGTGATGAGAGATATTGGGGAAGGTTTTTTAAAAGGGGAAAGGAAAGGATTTTGAAAAAGATGAAAAGGGAGTAGGGTAGGATGAGATATATGGGGGAGAGAGAAGATATGGAAGAAAAAGAAAGAAAGGGAAGAGGATAGGGAAGACCAAGGAAAAAGACAAAAAAAAAAGAAATTTTCTAGAAAAAATGGGAAGAAAAAGATATTTCAAAAATGGGGGGGGGAGGGTGTTTCGGTTTTGGGAAAAATGGGGGAGGGCATTGGAGTCTACTGAAAAAAATATAGGGGGAGATCGGCTTGTGAGAGAGTCCGAAGTTGGGTGTTGGGTTAAGGGGGTTTCGGCTTAGAGTGAGATGGTGGGGAGGTGGGGATGTAGGATGGGATGGGTAAATGAAGGAGGAGAAGAAATGGGAGGGAAGTAAGAAAAAATGGGAGGGAAGAAGGGGTGGTGGTCTTCGGCTTGGTAAAGGGGCCGAAGAAAAGGGAGAGGGTAGAGAGAGAGGGAGGCCGAAGGAAGGGGAAGGGGGGAGAGGGAGGGAAGGTGAAGGATGGGAGGGGGGAGGGGAGGGGAGGGGGCGAAGGTATGGTGGGGTTAGGGAGAGAGACCGAAAGAGGGTTAAGAGAGAGAGAGAGAGAGGAGACGATGTCATGGGAAGGGGGGGTGTGGGGTTCGACTTGGGAAAGGGGAGGGATGGGATTTTCGGTGGGTAGGGGAGCCGAAAGAGAGCGATGGCAGCGAGAGAGAGAGAGAGAGCGATGGCAGCGAGAGAGAGAGGAGAGGGTTGAGGGTGTTTGGTCTTCAGTGGGAAGTGAGGCGTGGAGGTGTGGGCGTCGACTTGGGATGGAGGCCGGAAAAAAAGGAGAGGGTAGAGAGAGAGAGGGGCCGAAGAAAACGGAGTGGGTAGAGAGAGAAAGGGGCCGAAGGGAGGAGGAAAGTGAAGGGGGGGGGTTCGGTGGGATTATTGGGCCGAAGATGGGAAGGCTTTAGGTGGGAGATGGGCCAAAAGAGAGGAGAGGGAGTCAAATGAGAGTTGAGAGATGTGAGGGTTGTTGGGAGGAGTGTGAGTGTGAGTGTGGTGATGGTGAAAAAAAAGGATTGTATGGGTTTTTGATTTCCAGAGGCTGGAGTAAAAAAGAGAAACAAAAAATAAATATATATATATATATATATATATATATATAATTTTTTTAAAGAATGTCGACCGGGAAAAGTAGAAAAGAATATTTTTTTTATTTAAAATCTATTCTTCGGCCGGGAAAAGTAGGAAAAAAAAACAAATAATTTTTTTTAAGAAACACCAAAACAACAACCACCATTTTGAAAAAAAAAACTTTTTTTTAAACCAATCGGCTAGCCGATCAAAAAAATTTTAATTTTTTTTAAACATAAAGGTTAAAAAGAAATATATATATATATATATATATATATTAAAGAAAAGTCAAATCAGCAGCAACCTTTTTTTTAAATGGAAATTTTTGTTTTTTTTTTAATTTATAGGCTAGCTAAAAAAATTAGATTTTTTTTTAAATTAAAAAGAGGGGAGTCATTGGAGTTTTCATAAGAGAACAATTTAAAAAAAATCTTTTTGGAGATCTCGAAAGTAGATGATTTATAAAGATCCCTTTAGAAGTTTGTTTACTTGTAAACCCTAGAAAATTGTAAGCTCTCCCATCATGCTCATCTCATATCAAATTCATGAGAGAGACAAACTCCTGGCAAAGAGATTTATCGGTGACACCAAAGATGATGTCATCCACATAGATTTGAACAAGAATGATATTAACTGCGGTCTTCTTGAGGAACAAGATATTGTCGACTTTACCTTGAGAGTACTTGTCTTCTAGCAGAAAACTGGACAAAGTATCATACCAGGCTTGGGGAGCATGTTTGAAGCCATATAGAGCTTTTGTCCAATTTATACACATAGTCCGGATGTGAAGGATCTTCCAACTCATGTGGTTGTTTCACATAGACTTCTTCAGGAAAGAAAGATGGAAGATCGACAGTAATAGGTGAAGAAAGAATGTATGGTTGAGAAGGTGGGATGATTTGTGGTGAATTTTAAGGTTGAGAGGAAGATGGGAATGATGAAGGAAGGAGAGGTGATATGATGAGAAATGGAGAAGAATAGGATAGGAGGGATCTTGATCTTTAAGGATGACTATCTGAAAATCAAGAATTGGATATGAGAAGATAGGTAGGTCACCATTTTGATGAGATGTGTCTGATGAGAAAGGAACATATGGATTTGAGCTAGATGAAGGATTTTGAGAATCTTCACCAACACATGATGAAATCCACCAATTAAATTCATCATCATCACTTGAAGAGATGATGACTTAAGATCATCGAACTTCACATGAGTAGATGCATTTTCTCCGAAGATTGTAGACTTGGTAGGACTTAGAAGAGAGAGAATATCCTATGAAGATTTCTTCATAAGATTTGTTGATGCTCAAACACCTGCAATCACAGAGAAAACATTTCTTTGGTACCCATTTGGAAATGGGTCCTTTTGAGTTAGAAGAAGATGGAGAATCCTTGGAAGTATTTCTGTCAATTCTTTCCACAAGGACAATCCTTAGCAAGATGGAAGGTGTCACCATAGTTATAACATTTTCTATACATAAAAATCTTTTTGGAGTTTTGATCAGCTTCCTTGTGATGACTGGGCACATTGACTTTCATGGCCTTTGAGGATAAAGAAGTGTCAAGAGGCTTAGGACCCAAGATACCTTTACCAGAGTTAGCTGAAGGAATAGAAAAGGGTGTCTTGGAATTCAGCTTTTTCAACATCACTGGTCTCGGGATAGGAAGAGAAGATGATTTCTTTGAGTTTTTCTTGGGAAATTTCTTTTTGGGATGAAGATCGGCAACCGATTTTCCTTTTTCAGAGGAAGAGAATTTATTTGAAGATGGCTGAGGAACTTTGGTTGGAATTTTGGAGGGTTTGGACTTAGAAGAGGAAGGCTCATTTATTTTTAGGGAGGTCATAGACTCAAGAATGGGTTTAGAAGGATCATTTGAGCCTTGAGCTTCCTCATTTTCATGAGGAGAATCAATGTTCTTGGATTTGATGAACATCCCAAACATGAGATTTTTAGAGAGATCAGAAGAGTCCAGAGGTTCAGAGTTGTCAGAGTTCTCTTTAGAAGACTCATAAAATGAGGGAAGAGAGAAGGGAACATGGGTGTCAGATGGAGGTTCAAGGTCAGATTTCCCAAAGTCTAGTCCAAACTTGTCATCACAAGGTATTTGATCCTGAAAAATCCTTTCTAAGTTTTTGGAGGTACTTGTCCACCTTTTCACAATTTCTTGCTCCTTTTTGAATCTTTTGAGAAGTTTGCTCTTCTCTTTAACAAGAGTAAAGTTTATAGTTTTCAAATCTTCAAGCTCATCCTTGATTTTTTCAAAATGTTTTAGCTGAGAAAGACAGATTTGCAGTTGAGAAGAAAGAGATTTTATCTGAGCATTTGCCTTTTTCTTTGCGTCTTTGGCTTCATAGAAGTCAATGGTCAAAAAGTCAAAAGCTTAAATTTTCTTAGCATTAGATAGAGAAAAGAATGGATGTACCTGAGTAGAAGAGGTGGAGCTCTCAACAGTAACAAGAGACATAGATGTGGAAGAAGTTTCACATTAATCAACATCATCTAGTTTAGCCATAAAACAAAGGTTGGCCATTTCCTTGTCACTTTTGGAAATTGGTTCATCTGCCCAATCATGGGTTTCATTCATTTGACCTTTTCCCTTTTTGATCAAGGTTTCATTTCTCTCTTTCTCTCTCTTATATTTTGCCTTGTATTTCTCAGCCCGGTCAGAGTTTGAAAAGACAGTCATATTTGGCTTTTGGAAAGAAGGTTGGAAAGATTCAAACTTGGTTCTGACAGACCTAGAGGAGGTACGGTTATAGGAGGGTAGTCTGGATTTATCAGATGGCCTGCTTTTGCACACAGAAGCAAAGTGTCCCTTCCTCCCACACCTGTAACATTCCTCATTTGATTTGTCAGAGGGAGTGGTTTTAGAAAAAGTAGAAGAGGATTTTCTTGAAAACTTGGATTTTCCAGAAGATAATCAAGGGTTACTGGAAGTTTTCTCACCTTCATCATCAACCTCACTAAGGTAGGCTTCTGAAGGATCATTAGAGTCCTCTTGACTATCACGGTCAGAATCGGAGTGATAGGTGATTCTAGGAACACACACAATATTTTTGGAAGAATCACCGACAAGAGCTAGAGAAGAGCTTTTAATGTCTTTTGTGATGGACTTCCTTAGCAGTTTAGTCTGCTCATAGTTGAAGAGAGTGCATTAAAGAGCAGTGAGTGGCATAGAGTCAAGATCCTTGGTAGACTTGATGCAAGTACAAATGTTTTCCCAAAACTCGGGAAGACAGTCCATGAACTTGCACAAGACTTCCTCATTATCATAAATGTGACCCACAAGTTTTAGATCATTGAGAAGACCGTTAAAACGGTTGTAGTAGCCTGAGAGAGATTCCCCTTCTTCATAGTTCATACTTTCTAACGAGAGCAATCTTTCTGCTCTTTTTCACTTCAGACGTACCTTCATATAGAACACACAGAGTGGACCACATTTCTTTAGCATTAGAAAAGTTAACAAGGGAGTGATAGACCTCATCAGGCAGAGAAAGGGCAATGATGGCTCTGACTTTAGTATCAAGAGCTATAAGACGTCTGTCTTCATCATTATATTTACTGGGATCCTTTACAATGTATCTCCCATTTGTTGGAGTTCTTTCTTCCTCAGAAGAGTCCTCATCAGCATTTCCCTTATCTGCCTTTTTGGCATTGTACCGATCCCAAACTCTAGGAAGAAAAGGACCTTCATGTAAGATAGTAGGATATATGCTGTCAACTCCTTCTAAGAACAGTATCATATGAATTTTCCACATGATGAAGTTATTGGGGTTAAACTTTGGTGGTTTGGCCAGAGAGCCATTGTCGTATGATACAACAGAAGTGTTTTGAGAAGAAACATTGTTTAAAGAAGATGAAGAGGATGCCATTGCAGATCTAGTTTATTGAGTTAAACTGACCTGCTCTGATACCACTTGTTGGTCCTAAATAGCAGTAAGTAAACAAGAAAAGTATTGTAGAAAAGGGGTGGTTGAATACAATACACACAGTTTTTCACTTAATTTAATTCTTATTGATTTAAAATCAAGAATTACACATAGAAACTTTTGATTGTTGCGGAAGAGAACAGATGAATCTGTTCAAACAATCTAACACTAAGAGAAATGAAGAACAATTGTAAAACACTTAGAAAACAATAAGAACTTCGTAGAGAGAAAATGCCAGGCACTTAGAGAACTTGAAGGTTGTAGAACTGGTGATCTTGCATGTTGAACCATCCTCCATATTTATAGTGCCTCATGCATTAAATGCATGGGACAGCTGTTGAGCAAGGGATGGACACAGGTCCTCAGCATGGTACAGGATGTACCTTTTGTCTTGAGGTGACATTGTCTTGAAGTGTTGACCTGCAGGATGGTGGAGACATTTCCTTAAAAGAGTGTAAAATAGAAAACATACTTTTTCTGATCTTCGGATGAGGTTTACGTCAATGCAAGATATCACAAATATACTTTGTCAAAAAAGTACAATGTGTAAGAGAGATCTTCATGCTTTGAAGATTAAGAAATCTTCGGCTCCTGAAGATTGAGAAATCTTCGGCTCGTGAAGATTGAGAAATCTTCGGCTCTTGAAGCTTTGAGAAATCTTCGGCTGGTGAAGACTGAGAAATCTTCGGGCTCCTGAAGATGTGAGATCGGCACAATCCTGGTCGATGGTGTTGATCACATAGGCATGATTGGCTTTAGGCTGAGAAGTCCATCTTCAATCCGCTTTGAGAGATATACTTCTTCTTTGTTTTCTTCGGTTGATCTTCGACTTCACCGAACATTTGTATAGAAACCAAGCTGCTAAAAGAACCTCAAAATATTCTAAGTATGATGATATAAAATGGAAGATCGGGAGGTCATCTTCGACCCAACAACTTTAATGTATGTTTGGTGTTTATTGTATGGTTATGTACTGTTTATGATGATCTAAAACTATGGGTGTCTCAAGTTGGTATTAGAGCAGTGGTTTAAGTGACTTGGGTGTAAAATTATAATACCTAAGCTTAAACCAATAGATATTATGTTTTGATTATTAAAAAAAACTAACTATTTAAATGTATAGGTACAAAAAAATGGATAAGGGAAAGGAGAAAATGGATGGATATTGTGCTGATAATGAACAACATATCGTTAGGGGTGTGCAGAAAGTTAACCGATCCAATTAGAACAGACGACAATGATCGGATATCCAATTGCAATTGGATCGGATCGGATCGAAAATTTCAACATCCAATTCGGTTCGGTCGATTCTTGGATGACAATCCAAAACCGAAGACAACCGACCGAATCGAACCGATATTCCATCCAGTAAAAAACCGACCGAACCGAACCGATGTACCATCCAATAAAAACAGATGAATTAATAATTAATATATATATATATTGTTTATTTATATATTTATAAGATTATTTAATTAATTTAAAACTTTAAAATTTTTAAAAATAATGTGAGGCGGCTACGCCTACCACCACCAGTACCAAATTTGATTTCAATTTTCAAACCAAATCAATTGAGGCACGGCTACCAAACATAAAGAAATTAAGAAACCCTAAAACTCTAAACTCTCTCACTCTCTGTATCTCTCAGACTCTCACGCCTCACGGTCTCTACCCTTGGTCTCCATCATCGGCTCATCGCACCATCGTACCACTCCCAAGTCGCAAGTCCAGCACCACCATCGACCACTCCCAAGTCCGATTAGCAGCTCTCTACCCTCTCCCCGCGATTAAAAAATCTCTAAAACGGCTTCTACTTCAAGCTCGGTAAGTTGTTAAAAGTTAAAACTTAAAGCTTTAGCTATCTAGTTTGTTTCTGATTTTGATTATTTCTATGAATACTAATTAGTTCTCTAGATTTTGTCTAATACTTTATGGGATAAAATATGTTATTTTAAGTCTAATGCTTTATGGGTGTGGTGTGCTACTGTTAATGCAAAAAAAAAAAAAAGGAATGAAAAACAGAATGTATGGTTTATGTTGATAATTCATAACTTCAGATTTCATACACATGTCTGGTGGTTATTTGGGTGTGCTACTGTTAATCTTAAATGTTATGGACCATATATGGTTATTCACTTATTTGGGCTTGAAAAACATAATGTAAATATATGGTTATGGGTGTGCTACTGTTAATCTTAAATGCTACATAGATATTCCCTTTTGATCATTTTGAACTGTGAAGTGAAAAACAAAATGTATATATATGGTTATGAAGTCATGGTTACTCACTTGATTACTTGATTTATATAATAACTTGATTTATCATATTATATTAACAAATGGCTTCTACTGCGAACGTCGTTAAACCTATATCTCTCATCGATGAAGAAGATCCTGGAATTGAGAATGCACACAACGAAGAAAACGTGCCCACTCATGGTGATGAAAGTGAAACACCATCGTCCAATATGCCTACCGATGACACCCAAGGAACTCAAAAGCCAAGGTCGACTCGGGCACCATCTATGATTTGGAACCACTTCACAAAGGTATGTGATACTAAAGGTAACGAGAAAGCTAAATGCAACTACTACAGTAGTCAATACGCATGTGGTAGTAAAAAGAATGGTACAAGTAATTTGTTAAATCACATCAATGTGCAATGTAAGAAGTTTCCCGGAAGAGGTGACAAGAACCAAGCAAAAGTGTGTTTTGAAAAGTTGAAAGGGGAGGGGGGCAACTTGGTAACACAAAAGTATGATCCCGAAACATTAAGAGAATATGTTACTAGGATGATTGCGGTTGCGGTTGCGGTTGCAGACAACGTTTATTTTTTCTTCTTGCTTGCTTAATGTTTCCACTTTCCAATGTGTATGGGTGAAACTTGGTGATTGTATGTTTTTAGATTATAGTACTAGTTATTGAACGAATGAAATTAAAAATTATGGAATATTATATGAATTGTTGTTATGTTGTAGATTGGATTTAAAACATTGGATGGATCTCATCCGATCATCCATTGGATGTCAGATGGATCCAATCCGATCATCCATTAGTTGGATCCAATTCAATCCAATGGACATCCAATAAAAATATCCACCGGATGGAACCGAACCGATCCAATCATCCATTGGATTGAAAAAAATCCAACATCCAATGGATGATTGGATCGGTTCGGTTGGGCTCACATCCATTGGATGTCAACCGATGAACACCCCTACATATCGTTATGCAAAATTTTTATACAGGAGAAAATCATCCAAGTACTTTTGGAGAATATAGTCAGTATAATCATACATTTGTGTGGACTTCCCCATATTCTTCCTCTGCTGAAAGATATACTAGAGCTCAGGGATGGGAATGCTACCCGTTTGATGACGATCCTTATTTCAATATAGCACCTGAAGTGTCCGATTGCCCCACCAAAAAATTCTATGCAACAATATTTGGGTAATCGACCAGTAGAGTTCCCTTTATCTGATCTGTTTCAACTAGAGTAGGTTCAATCCATGGCACTAACTCTAGAATATGATCCTCGAAGACATAGTGATGCTGGCCCTAGTAGGAGTCGTCGAGACCCAATGATTAAGATGAATGCCAAATTATATTTGTCTTGGAAAGATGATTGGCGGGAGAAATTAAAAAGAACTAGAAGTCTTCAGGATCGTAATGATCGACTAGCAGCTGAGAATAAGAAGTTGAAAGAATCTATCAAAGAAGCAAATAAAAGCATATTCAATAGATTCTCAAGGATAGTTGATCGTGTCATCAATTGGGCAAAAGGAAAACCTTCCACCTCTGAGACTTTAAGGATTAATCATCGTCGATCTAGTTCCGGTAGTCGTCATAGGCGACATTGAAATTTTTTTATGTATATCTATGTCAAACTTTGGTAGTTATGACATAGACATTGTAATCTTTATTATGTACATCTATGTCAAGTTTTGGTAATGATGACATAGGATTAGATGTTGTAATCCTTATTATGAATTTTATGTCAAATTTTAATTATCTAACAATGACATAGATTAGAAGTTGTAATCTTTATTATGCATATCTATGTCGATTTTTTTTAATTATGACATAGAATTATAAACTCTATGTAATAATGTATATATTAAAAAAATGTTATCATTATTTCAGTAAATAATGTCAACTAGAAGGTCTGGATCTGGGAGACAAACAAGAAATTCAAATTCTGAAAACCAAGAGACAATCCAACCTTTAGCCAGCACTGCTACCGGTAGAGGTCGTGGTAGAGGTAGGGGTCGCGGTAGGCGATAAACAATAAGTAAAGAACAACCTCATGGAAATAATATTGCGGAAGAGGTGGCTCGTGCGATGCAAGAAAATTTACCCTCTATAATCCATCAAACTGCAGAGGCTGCTATTAAAGCCTTAGATCAACGAAATAAAGAAGGAACTTCTGAAAATGTCATTCCTGAGAAAGAAGAAAAATCAGAATCAACTGAAAAAGGTGATAACCAGAACATCGGTAAGGAATGTAATTACAAAGATTTCACTAACACCCATCCTATGGAGTATCATGGTAAAGGAGGTCCCATTGTAGCAATGGAATGGGTTGATGTCATGAAAACTTGTTTTGAAACTAGTTAATGTGCACCAACGCAAAAGGTTAAATTTGCTACAACATATTTAAGATCTTCTACATTACATTGGTGGAACGTAGAAAAAAGAATAAGAGGAATAGTTGCAGCATCTTCCATGCCATGGGATCAATTTTTAAGTATGTTCAAAGAAAAGTTTAACCCTTTCAGTGAGACAAATAAACTGGAAGAGGAGTTTATGAGGTTGGAACAAGGAAATGATTCAGTGCAAGAAATACACCAGTAAATTTATCGATAAGTCAAGATTTGTAGAATATCAAATAACGATTGAAAAGAGACAATGGACTAGGTATATTGCAGGTTTAAAGAAAGATTTACGACAATTAGTGGAAATTACATCACCTACAACCTTTCTTCAAGCTGTTGAAACAACCACTGTAGCCGAGAAAAGCAGTAGCAGGTCTGGTGATGTTGTGATTAGAGATTTTAAGAGGAAATGGGAAGGAAATAGTGGTGGGACCAAGAAAGTGAAACCGGGATTTTCATCAAAGAATCAGGGGACCAAATCAAATTACTCCTAGTGTAGCAAATGTAATAAAATGCATAAAGGGGAGTGTTGGTTGGGAACAAATGTGTGCTACAGATATGGGAAACCGGGTCATTTAGCTCGAGAGTGTCAGATAGAAAAGGGATGCAACATTTGTGGAATGTCAGGTCATGAAAAGGGAAATTTTCCAAAGAATACAAAGGGCATTCATTACAGGCAGAATGAATCAGAAAAAGTTGAAAGTAAGAAAGGGGAAGCACCAAAAGCTAGAGGTCGCGCCTTCCAAATGACTACTGAAGAAGCAAAGAAAACACCAGATGTTGTATCAGGTACATTTCTCATAAATAACATGCATGCTCGAGTGTTATTTGACTCTGGTGCCAATAAGTGTTTTGTATCTACTGCATTTTGCCACTATCTGAATTGCAAAAGAAATAAGTTAAACAAAGCGTTAGTGGTAGAACTGGCAGATGGAGAATTAGCAGAAAGTAACGAAGTAATTGAGGATTGTTCGATTAATATTGATGGAGAAGAATTTCCGATCAAATTATTTCCTATGCAACTAGGAGATTTTGATGTTGTTATAGGCATGGATTGGTTAGCCGATAATCAAGCTAAAATTATTTGTGATAAGAAAATGGTAAAGATCATAACAAATGATGGGAGAAAAATTGTTGTCTATGGTGATCATAGAAAAGGAGATTTGGGAATAATTTCTATGATGAAAGCAAGTAAGTGTTTAAGAAAAGGATGTAAAGCGTACATTGCATACGTCATTGATGCAAAGAAAGAAATACAAGAAATGCATGAGGTGCCAATTATGCGAGAATATCCAGATGTGTTCCCAGATGATCTACCTGGGTTAACGCCAGACCGACAGGTAGAATTCAGGATAGACCTGGTACCAGGAGTGGCTCCAGTTGCACGTGCACCTTATTGTTTTGCACCCTCCGAAATGCAATAATTGATGAAACAATTACAAGAACTTTTAGATAAAGGGTTTATTCAGCCAAGCACTTCTCCTTGGGGGGCACCAGTATTATTTGTCAAAAAGAAAGATGGATCAATGCACATGTGTATCGATTATCGCGGATTAAATAAAATCACGATAAAGAACAAGTACCCATTACCGCGTATTGATGACTTGTTCGATCAACTTCGAGGCACAAGTTATTTTTCTAAAATTGATTTAAGATCGGGGTACCATCAACTGAAAGTCCGGGAGGAGGACATTCGAAAGACAACTTTTCGAACTCGGTACGGACATTACGAGTTCTTTATAAGGCCATTCGGTTTAACAAACGCCCTTGTAGCATTTATGGATTTGATGAATAGAGTATGCATGCCATTTTTAGATAAGTTCGTGATTGTGTTTATTGATGATATATTGATTTAATCAAAAAGTAAAACAAATCATGAACAACATCTATGGCTAGTGTTAGAGTTATTACGAAAAGAAAAGCTACATGCCAAATTTTCAAAATGTGAATCTGGTTACAAGAAGTTTAATTTCTTGGGCATGTTGTGAGTAATCAAGGTGTTAAAGTAGACCCAACAAAAATCGAGGCAATAATGAGATGGGAACCTCCGAAGTCACCATCGGAAATTCGAAGTTTCCTTGGACTAGCTGGGTATTATCAAAGATTTATTCAGGACTTCTCAAAAATTGCATCCCCACTAACAGCATTAATAGAAAGGCAGACAAATTTGAATGGGGTCCATCTCAAGATCAAGCATTTCGGGTTTTAAAAGAAAAGTTAAGCAGTGCACCAGTTCTATCCCTGCCAGAAGGTACATAAGATTTTGTGGTGTACAGTGATGCTTCAAAACAAGGGTTTGGATGTGTTCTTATGCAAAGAGGGAAAGTAATAGCATATGCGTCTAGGCAATTGAAAGAACACGAAAAAAGATACCCAACTCATGATATGGAGTTAGTTGCAGTGGTCTTTGCATTAAAAATATGGAGACATTATTTGTATGGAACGAAATGCACCATTTACACCGATCATAAAAGTTTGAAATACCTGTTTGATCATAAGGAGCTTAATATGAGACAACAACGTTGGATGGAACTTTTAAAAGACTATGATTGTGATATTCTTTATCATCCCGACAAAGCAAATGTAGTAGTCGATGCTCTAAGCAGAAAGGATAAAGTCAAACCAATTAAAGTTAGAGCAATGAGGATTGAAGTAAAAACAAAAATCATGGATGATATCAAGGAATATCAACAAAAAGACCTTGAGAGCGAGAATGTAAATAAGGAGAGAATAGTTAGGAAAGTTCACTTATTAGAGAAAGACAGTAAAGGAATCATGAAGTTTAAAAATAGAGTTTGGATTCCGATATTTGGAGACATTAGGCAATTGATTTTAGACGAATCCCATAAGTCTAAATATTTAATTCATCCTGGTAGCAATAAGATGTACAAGGATTTGAAATTATGTTATTGGTGGCCAGGGATGAAAAAGTCAATTACAAAATATGTTCAGAAGTGTTTGACTTGTTTGAAAGTAAAAGAAGAGCATAAAAAACCTTATGGTAGACTTCAACCTTTGGAGATCCCAGTTTGGAAATAGGAAAATATTACTATGGATTTTGTTGTAAAACTGCCAAGAACACAAAAAGGGTATGATCTTATCTGGGTCATTGTGGATAGATTAACTAAGTCAACACACTTTCTTGCAATAAAGGAATCTTATTCTATGGAAAGGTTGTCAAAGATATATATTGATGATATAGTTTCACGACATGGAGTATCAGTATTAATAGTCTATGATAGAGATAGTCGTTTCCCATCAAAATTCTGGAGAAGTTTCCAACGAGAACTGGGTACACGTGTCAATTTAAGTACAACTTATCATCCTCAAACGGATGGTCAAAGTGAAAGAACAATTAACACCTTGGAAGATATATTGAGGGCATGTGTCATAGATTTTGGTGGTAGTTGGGATAACCATTTACCATTAGTTGAATTTGCCTACAACAACAATTATCATGCAAGTTTGAAAGCTGCTCCTTTTGAAGCTTTATATGGAAGGAAATGTCGAACTCCAGTATGTTGGAATGAAATAGGCGAAAAGCAATTAACCGGACCGGATGTAATTCAACAGACGACTGACAAGGTACATCAGATCAGGGAAAGATTAAAGGCAACTCAAAATAGAAAGAAAAGTTATGCTGACAAACGACGTAGACCTGTGGAATTTCAAGTGGGTGATAAAGTAATGCTTAAGGTTTCGCCATGGAAGGGTATCATTTGTTTTGGAAAACGAGGAAAATTAAGTCCACGTTTCATTGGACGTTTTAGAATTATAGAACGAATCGGGAATGTGGCTTATAAATTACAACTGCCTGACGAATTATGTGGAATACATGATACTTTTCATGTCTCCCATTTACGAAAGTGTCTGGCCAACGATGAAATGAAAGTACCGCTTGAAGAAGTAAAAGTTGATAAGAAATTAAGTTACGTTGAAGAGCCTGAGATTCTTTTAGATCATAAAACTAATAAGCTTCGAAATAAAGAACTGAAATTAGTCAAAGTCCAGTGGAAGTATCATAAAGGGCCTGAAGCTACATGGGAATTAGAGGAAGAAATGCGAGTCAGATATCCTAATTTATTCAGTTAAGATATTTCAAATTCCGAGGACGGAATTTTTTTTGAGGGGGAAAGATTTGTAACATCCCAAGTTTTTAGAAATCCTCAATATATATATATATATATACACATATAAATATAGAGTCGGGTTCAAACGGGAACATTAACTATTTAAAAGAACACGAGAACTAACAAAATCATTAGTGATTTTACATTAACGCGCAAAAAAGGGACTTTGGCTGTGGCTTCACGTCCGTGTGGCTTTTTTGCGCGTTAATGTAAAATCATTAATGATTTTGTTAGTTCTCGTGTTCTTTTAAATAGTTACTGTTCTCGTTTGATCCTCCCTCTATAAATATATATACATATTTATTTAAATATATATATATATATATATATAAAATGGGGATTACGTGTAATTTTTTTCAGAAAACCTAAAATATTATTAAATTAAGTTACAAACTTCTAGAACACATTTTGTAAATAAGGAAAAACTTTGAGTTTGAAGAAGGAGGATCCTTGGTTGCTAGTTTTCTAAGTTTTTGATGTCTTAATACTTTTGTTATAATAAGGTCTCGACCTTAAGACTTTAATGTATGTTTGGTGTATATAGTATGGTTATGTACTGTATATGATGATCTAAAACTATGGGTGTCTCATAAACCAACTAGGAAACTATTTAAATAATTAATAAAAAGGAAAATAAATAATAATCCTAATAATAATTAAAGCTAACAATAATTATCTAAGTTAAAAATAATAATAATAATCAATCCAGTGGTCACCAGTACTTGCACCAGGACTTAACTCTCGGTAGGTGTTGGATGAGTAGCGAAACTTATCCCGAGACTTAAGTCTTGGTGAAACTCTCAGTAGTTTCTGTTTGCCTCTTTTCCGATTCCAATTTCTAAGCCTTCTTCGAGCTCATTTTCTTCTTCTCCAAAGATAGAAGAAACACATTGATAGCTCTCGAATTCTCCCTACATAAGAGACCCTCACTTGATGTAACAACCACAAATTCAAGCACACCAAAACTACTAAATTCATAAATAGAGCCAAAATGGCCCAACTGAAACAAGTCAAGCATACGAGTTACAATTACTAAGTGTTGTTGAAGGAAACCAAATTAAAGCTGAGAAATTCAAGTACAAGTCTATCTGGGAACATCTAGCATAAACTAACAAAATTATAACTCTCTTATAGTGCAAGCTCCAAGCTCACATCCTGCCCTTGTCCTTACTCGAGCCCTCAACTACTAGCTTACCTGAAAAGTTTTAGTTTTGAAAAGTGAGGGTTAGACCATAAGGTCTAGTGAGATTCCTCAACAACTGCCTCGCACCACAATATAATCAACATAAGGGATTTATATGCATTTAAAACAATCATACTTAAATCAAGGACTTTACACGCACAACTTTCATGATCGTTTCGTGCTTTGGTTACGTACACACTTGCAACAATGCGTTAGGGCACACACCTGCCCTTAAGTTAAACATATGAAACGAATTCATATATCCAGCATGCGCCACACTATCCATATGCACAATAATATTATCGTTTACACACGTCCCACGAGACTTGTCTTTAAAACAACACCCGTTATTAAACACGCTATAAACAACATAAAAGACATGTAATATAATCATCTGTACGTATGATCATACGTTAACAGAGATTAAGAGAAACTCACCTGAAGTCTGTACTAGTCTCTTTTTCTTGATAAAAAATCCTTTAACCGCGCACCTACATTTCACACCACACACGAGAGTGATGAGTCACTCGAGTAACTCACACAGTTCGACTTTCTCGACAACTTAAGACTCTCAATAAGACATTACGGGTCTCACTTGATAGTACTGATGAATAACTCAAAAACAGGTGACGGGAACCCAGGAATCGGCTACTGGTAAAACGATTACGGGTCTGGGCCATTCCGGATACTATTCCGCAAGTCTCCCATCTTAAGAACCCACACTCGGTTCTTGAAACACCTCACCCCACTGCTATTACTTTCCAAAGATGATATAATCCGACCATCCTCTCGCTTTTCAAATCCTTCCCCGATATCACTTCCTCTTGGAACTTTTTAATTTCCTCTAAAAGATTGGAAGTTGCTTCAACTCGAAAGGCTAAAACCTTGGTTGGCCCTCCTCTCTCCTTTCGACTTAAAGCGTCGGCCACCACATTCGTTTTACCAAGATGATAAAGAATCTCACAATCATAATCACTCAGTAACTCTATCTGTCTCTTCTGTCTCATATTCAACTCCTTCTGATCGAATAAGTTCTTGAGACTGTTATGGGCAGTGTAGATCTGACACTTGACCCCGTAAAGATAATGCCTAAAAATCTTTAGTGCAAAAACCACCGCTGCTAACTCCATGTCATGCGTAGGATAATTCTTCTCGTAGTCCTTCAATTGACGGGATGCATAGGAAATCACCTTCCCATCCTTCATCAATACACACCCTAACCCCAACTTGGATGCATCACTATAGATCACAAATCCTTCTGTTCCATTAGGTAAGGATAAAATCGGTGCACTACTCATTTTTTCCTTCAACTTATTAAAAATTGCTTCTTGGGCCTCGCACCACTCAAATTTGGAACTCTTCTTGGTCAAAGTGGCCAATGACGTAGCTATCCGGGAGAAGTCCTGAATGAACTTCCGATAGTAGCCCGCTAGACCAAGGAAACTTCTCACTTCAGAAGGCGACCTCGGTGGCTCGCACTCCTTAATATCTTCGACTTTTAGCCGGGTCCAAATTGATACATTCACTTGATATCATGTGTCCTAGAAACTGAACCTCCCTCAACCAAAACTCACACTTTGAGAATTTGGCATACAACTTCTCGCACCGTAACAAGTCCAATACCAAGCGAAGGTTCTCTCCATACTCACCTCGAGATCATGAATAGATGAGAATATCATCTATGAAAACTATTACACACTTATCTAATAGTGAACTACACACTCGGTTCATCAGGTCCATGAAAACTGTTGGGGCATTGGTCAACCCAAATGGCATGACCAGGAATTCGTAGTATCTGTACCTTGTGCGAAAAGCTGTCTTGGGAACGTCTTCTTACCTCACCTCCAATTGATGATAACCGGACCTCAAGTTTATCTTCAAAAAGAAACTCGCCCCTTGCAACTGATCAAACAGATCATCGATTCTTAGAAGCGGATATTTGTTCCTGACAGTCACCTTATTGAGCTTGCGATAGGCGTATGAAACCCTTGTCTAGCAATTCTTGCAACT
The DNA here is from genome assembly GCA_954870635.1 of Arctium minus. Classification (NCBI taxonomy): domain Eukaryota; kingdom Viridiplantae; phylum Streptophyta; class Magnoliopsida; order Asterales; family Asteraceae; genus Arctium; species Arctium minus. Next base: position 93,406,856 of record OX941086.1, on the reverse strand, counting down.
GCATCATCATCTCTTTCATTTTCGCCGACACCAACCGGTATGGTGCACGCGCTACTGGTGCTGCTCCAGGTACCAAATCTATCCTAAACTCGACTTGCCGATCCGGGGTAAACCCGTCAAGTCATCCAGATCCGGGTACTTGCTCACTATCGGAACATCCTCTACTCCTTTCTTTTCTTTCTTTGCGTCTAACACGTACGCTATAAACCCTTGACACCCCTTCCCTAAACAATGCCTAGCATTCATCATAGAGATAAGACAAGATATGTGCTCACGCCTATCACCATAGATTATCACTTCAGACACATCAAGTAAGGTGATACGAATCATCTTCTTGTTGCACACAATGTTGGCATTATGGCTAGCCAACCAATCCATCCCCACAATAATGTCAAACTTTCCCATGCCCATTGGGTACAACCATAAGGGGAAAGAGTGACCCTCCACTTCAATACTATACCCCTCATACACTTCTCTCACCAAGACTCGACTATCATAAAAAATCTCTACCTCAAATCCACATTCTAACTGCTTAGGTTGGACATGCAAACATCGCACAAAAGTTGGCGATACAAACGATCGGTTTTCTCCTGAGTCAAATAACACTCTAGCAAGTTTTGAATTAACAAGAAAGGTACCTATCACCATATCAAGTGTCTCCACCGCCTCCTCGGCTGTCATGTGAAAAGCCCTTGCTTTTGTCCACGCCGGTTCCATCTTTCTCTCCCCACTTCTTCCTCCTCGGCCACCTCCAAAGCCACCCGACGATCTCTTTTTCAACTGCGGGCAATCCAACTTAATGTGGTCAGGTGAACCACAAAGATAGCAAGCTCTAGGATTTGGGCACTCCCGAGCTATATGCCCTAACTTCCCATATTTGTAACAATCATTTGGTTCAAAAGAACATTCTCCACGGTGCACCCGATTGCACCTTCCACACGGCCTCTGCCCAAACCTAGGTCCTGTCCGAGACTTTAGACCTATTGGCGTTGTGCGCAGGTTCTTCCCATTTCCCTTTACCACCACCCCTTTCAGTCATTTGACGGTTCTTTTCTTTCTCTGTGAGTTCCGCCACCTCAACCACCGCTTAGAAAGTCGCGAGTTCTCTCGCCTGCACCAATTCTCTCACACTGCTCCTCAATACCCATATGAATCTCTTGATGTTCCATTCTTCGGTAGGCACATACAGTTTCGCAAATAATGCCTTCTCGATGAACTTAGAAGTGTATTCTTGCCTTGACATTACTCCTTGCTCGAGTCCCAAGAATTCTTCCTCCAGTTTCTTGATTGCCGCCAACGGGCAAACCTGTGCCCTAAATCTTTTCATGAACAACTCCCATGTAATTGTCTTGGATACTTCCGACCTTTTTCCACCCGTCTCTATAAACCACCAAAATATGGCATCAGATTTCAACATTGTCATAGCAAACAACACTCTATCTTCCTTGGCACACTTACTGGTATCGAAAGCCAACTCCATTTCCCGGATCCGCTTCAAGGCCAGAACCAGGTTGCATTCCCCGCCGAAGGAAGGGGGATTACATGACGAGAAAGTTTTGAAAGTACATCCCTTACCTGACTTAGAGCCTCTGGGAACTAATGGTGTTAGCTGAGAGTGACCACCCACTTCGGTTGCATGTAGGCTAGACACCTCAACACCCGTCTCGTTCCCACTCTTAGTTCGTCGATCCGACGTGGACTTGTTTTGACGGTCCAACAACGCTTGCAGGGTTTCTTGTAGCTTACCCATCTCAGTTGTAAACGTTTCCTGGGTCACAAAGGCTTGATGCGGCCTCGTCCTCGGCCTCTAGATTGACCCCTTCCCTTCACCGTCGCCGAACTCTCCTGATGGGATGCCTCGTGCTCTCCCGGAACCTCACGCTTCTTGCCCTACGAGTAGCACGAGGTTTTCTGCCAACCTCGTGTTCCGTCGGTGGCCTCTTCAACCTGAGCGGTGGCTCATTGGGGGCATTCTCCCCCTTCCTCTCCCACGACTCCTCCCTCTCCCTCTAGCGACCGTTTGCCTCAGAGGGTCGGTTGGTCCATCTACTTGGACCTCATTCATTGGAATGGCCTCTGCAACTCGCACTGACCTACTCCTCAATGATCGGTCAGACATCTCGATTGCTGAAATGAAACACAAGAACAAAGCTCAACCAACAGTTCCTATATAGTAAGGCAAAATAAGCACGTACATGTACCTGTAAAATCACAATTACATTGGCCAGATGTAATTACAAATTTACCTTATATGACAGTCCTCACTACTATATTAATCATGTCCTTGTCGGAATCTCTCCTAAGGCTTTCCTAGTTCTCAGTTGTACCTACTAACCCTACCGTTTAAGCTTAGGCCCGTCCGGTCACCTAAATCCCTTAAACTAGGGCTTTGATACCAACCGTAACAGCCCACAAATTCAAGCACACCAAAACTACTAAATTCATAAATAGCGCCAAAATGGTCCAACTGTAACAAGTCAAGCATACGAGTTACAATTACTAAGGTTTGCGAAAATAAACCAAATTACAGTTGAGAAATTTAAGTACAAGTCTAGCTGGGAACGTCTAGCATAAACTAACAAAATTATAAATCTCTTCTAGTGCAAGCTCCAAGCTCACATCCTGCCCTTGTCCTTACTCGAGCCTTCAACTACCAGCTTACCTGAAAAGTTTTAGTTTTGAAAAGTGAGGTTTAAACCATAAGGTCTAGTGAGATTTCTCAACAACCGCTTCGTGCCACAATATAATTAACAGAAGGGATTTATATGCATTTAAAACAATCATACTTAAATCAAGGACTTTATACGAACAACTTTCATGATCGTTTCGTGCTTTGTTTATGTACACACTTACGACAATGCGTTAGGGCACACACCCGCCCTTAAGTTAAACATATGAAACGAATTCATATATTCAGCATGCGCCACACTCCCCATATGTACAATAATATTATCGTTTACACACGCCCCACAATACTTGTCTTTAAAACAACACCCGTTATTAAACACGCTATAAACAACATAAAGACATGTAATATGAACATCTGTACGTATGATCATATGTTAACGGAGATTAAGTGAAACTCACCTGAAGTCCGTATTGGTCTCTTTTTCTTGATCTAAAAATCCTTTAACCGTGCACCAACATTTCACACCACACACGAGAGTGATGAGTCACTCGAGTAACTCACATAGTTCAGTTTTATCGACAACTTAAGACTCTCAATAAGACATTACGGGTCTCACTTGATAGCACTAACGAATAACTCAAAAACAGGTGTTGGGAGCCCAGGAATCGGCTACTGGTAACACGATTCCGGGTCTGGGCCATTCCGGGTTCGGCCTGCACGGTTTCTCGGCTTGCCCGGGTCCGACTCACACGACGCCTCTCCCGGATTTGATAATTCCCGGGACCACGTTCCCGGGTTCCGCTCCCTACCGGGTGACCGGGTCTCACAATACCCCGTTCACCCGGGTTGCTCAAAACCGAGATTTTACTTTACCGGTTTTCTTTTCTCCGAGTTTCTTTTTCCTGACACAAAGCTAGCCTGGTTATAACTCTCACCGGGTTTTGACTCTATCCAGGTTTGCCCACCCAGAATTGGGCGATTCTCGGGTACAAGGTATCTGATCGAAAGGTTTTCACTACGTTCTTCCCAACTCCGATTTAGCCAATCCTAGGTTACTTTTAAACCTTTAATTTAAAGCATTAACGTCCTAAATCCCATCCTAGATTAAAACCAATAATTTAATAATCTAACTACAAACCATTATAATGAGATTACTGCTCATTAAACTATCATGGCCAAACCACAATCCCCAAAGCTAAAAAGAGATTAAAAGAGAGGATACTTACTTACTTACTTCGATGGAGATGAACACTACCCCCAAATTATTTCCAAATTCGAGCTCCTTGAAGAAATTACACAGAAGGTTTGCACACTTCCTCTCTAGCCGCCTCTATACTGGTAATGAAGCATGAGGGTTTTTAGGGGGTTTTACCCCTTTTCCTTATTCACACCAAGGCCCTCTAACTTTCGTTTTTCACACCACCACCACTAAACTTAGTTTATTTGCAGAAAGAACACGGTTATTACACTTGAAAAGAACTCGACCTCGAGTTCAATTGAAAACAATATCATCTGATGTTTGAAGCAACACCGAATCATAGAACATACTTGTCTTCAACATATTTGTCTTCGCAAGTCGACTTTTAAAATCCAAAAAGGTTGATCAATCTTCAAGTTCCAAAGGATGTTTCCTTGGTTGCCTCCATACAAGTGATATTTCATCAAACTCGAAAGGATAGAAGGCTACAAGAACTTTATCGGGGACTGTCTTGATTTGATCTAGAGCCTTGGGTGCTGGAATGATGGAAGCATCATATTTGGGACCATCTTTGGGACCATCGTTCTATGGCTTGGGAATGTCTTCTATTGGCTCATTCTCGATTTCTTTGATGGTTGGTCTGAGATCTGGTTCGGACACTTGGGTTTCCGTAAAGATTTCTTCTTGTGGATTTCTCATAACGAGGAAGGCCTTACCTTCAACCTTGTTGGGCAAGTCTTCGTCCTTTTCTGGCGGTTTCTCAGAATCGACGATTGTTTGAGTTGAAAATAAACTGAATTGATAATGCGGTGGTCATGGTTACCATTGCGTGGAACCTTAACTTGATTATTCCTTCTGTCTCTTCGCCGATGGTTGTCGTCGTTGTTATTGTTGAGGGCGTTTGTGACATCGACTATCAGATTAGCGAGTGTCGTGGTAACAACCGCAGTCATCTATTCCAAATATGCTTTGGTAGCGGGTCGGTCGGCCATTGTTAATAAAAGAGACAAGAGAAGCATGCTCTGATACCAACTGACACAGTAGGGAGGGGCGGAACGGATTGACAAATGTCTGGATCCAAGGATAGTGAGCTTTACAACGAAGCGCTCGAGAAAATTAAGAGAAAACTCTTAAACTAGAGATAAAACTCTAAAACACTTGATTTTATTGATCAATAATCTTTACTCTCAATATTAAAGAAAACATTCAACCCTATTTATAGCTAAATTAATCAAGCGATAACTATTAAACTTAAATTGAAATATAATCCTAATCCTAAATCAACTAGGAAACTATTTAAATAATTAATAAAAAGGAAACTTAATAATAATCCTAATAATAATTAAAGATAGCAATAAATATCCTAAGTGAAAATAATAATAATAATCAATCCAATGATCACCGGTACTTGTATCGAGACTTAACTCTTGGTGAAACTCTCGGTAGCTTCTGTTTGCCTCTTTTTCGATTCCAATTTCTAGGTCTTCTTCGAGCTCGTTTTCTATTTTTCCAAAGATAGAAGAAACACATTGATAACTCTCAAATTCTCCCTACATCAGTAAATGTCTTTAAAAAGTTAAGTTTGAACGACATCTAATACCTCCTAAGATTGGAATTTGGAAAATAGGCCGAAAAACGTAATCCAATGATCGGTCAAAGGAAACAATGGCCACCAAGAAGGTCATACACACGACATTGGCTATTCGAGGCACGTTCTAGAACAACTGATCACATTGACGTATTGTAACAAATAACGTTGCTCTCTCTGGCATTTAACCAACTCCCAAATAAAGGTGTTGAACCAAAGTCCAAAGTGGAGGTGGGAATGAAGGGCCGATAACCGGTTATTGATTGACGGTCACATTTTAACTGGTTAAAGAAAGATAGGTTAATTGTCGGTTATAACCTGTCAGACTCTATCAACTACGATTTTTTTAAGAAATGGTCATATATTCAAACTTTTTGAAAAAAAGTATCATGTGATGCTCCTCTATTGTCATAACACTTCAAAACAGTAAAAACCGGTTTTCACTGTTTAACGCTATCTAAAGTTGATGTTTAATATTTACCATAAAACTAATATAAGTTGTCGATTTAAAAAACCTATATATGAAACTGTGATATTTTTCCATTAATCTTTATTAATATTTTTGAAAATTTTCAGTTTTAAAAAACAAAATAATATTATAATTATGACAAGGACACACTATCAAATTTATATTAATACCAAAATCCATCATACAAATTTAGCAAACTTTTTAGTGAACAAAATCATATTGTGGGTCCATCAAATCAATGCTTCAAAAAAGTCAAAACATTTATATGTAATAATATTATATTAATTATTTATTTTTACGACTTAACAACAATTTTTATTTATATAACATATAATATTTTTTCATGATTATTGAATATCTATCATAAAATTATATTGGTTTTAAATTGAAAGTATAAATAAAAACAAATAAAATAATTTCGAAAAAAGGAAGGATACCCACATCATGCGTACAATCTAGGTGTGATGTATGGAAAAATTACAAAAAAAACATTTCTTATAAGCTACTCTATTAAGCAAAAGAAAGAATGTATATCTTTTTTTTCATAATTAAAAATTATCTATATATATATATATATATATATATATTATATATCTATATATTTGTTAATAATTGATATACTTAACATTTATAAATAATTAATAATATCTATTGTATAAATAATTAATTAATAATTTTTTATTACTATAAATTAATGTTTATGAATAACTAATATTTATTTATAATTAATAGTTAATATTTATTAATAATTTCTATTTATTTATAATTAATATTAATCAGAGTTATAATTGAAAAAAAATGTCAAAAAATTCCTCATAAGGTAATAGCTTATCAATAAGCTAGCTTATAAGTTAGCTTATGTGCATCCAAACGATTACTCAAAAAATAAGTTAGTTTATTTTTGCCAAACATTGCCTATCATTTTTTCACTAGCTGCCCTGTAGTCGGCATTAAAAAATGTATGATTTTTTTTATTAATTCAACATATTTCTATGGGAAATTAGTTAAAGTTCAATAATAACTCATGAGTGTAGAACTTCACTCCTACTCCTATGTGTTTGCCTGGTTGCTAATAGGATACAAGTACATATCGATTTTTCTTTCTTCGTGGGCAAAATTGCATGGAAATGGAACATAATTTCACTTAATTTTTATTTTGAGGAACATATTTTGAAAGATATTTTTAAGGATCTATAATTTAAAAAGTTGTATATTTAAAGGTCTATAGTTTGAAAAGTTCCATAATAAAAGGTCTATAATTCAAAAATTGTATATATCTTGGAGGATGTTGTTAATGCCAAAAATCGTCCTTTGGAAGATTTAATGTCGGTGTGGAGCTTTATCCAACTAAAGAAGATAACCAGACGACAAGACGTACGATAAGAAATAAAACAGAGAGATAAGAGATTTGGTGATGCGAAAAAACCTCAACGAGGAAAAAACCGCGGACGACAAAAAAAAGGGGATGTCGTCGAGCACTATGATCGCCAAACAGGGGCTACGTCCTTATGTATTACAGTGTTATACACGACAAATACGAAATATTAGTATATAAACTAATAACAAATATAAATCGTGTATAAAGTACTTCGATCGTGTGATGCAAGAGAGAGTTCCCGATTATTCTTTGTATAGCTTGTAAACTCGTAATAGCAGAATGTATATCTTCAGTATTTATAGTCTTTGATCTTCATAAATGTGTCATTGTAACGGTCAAACCTTCATAATTGTTTTAATGGCTATAGTCGGTTATAGTCGTTGACTTTTATGAGCATTAAACCTGCATTAAATGAACAAGAAAAGAACGTTGAGTCGTACGTTAGTATAGTCGTGGTCGAGAGTAACCTTACGATGGTCGTGCGACGCTCGACCGACTTCACAAAAGTGTCGACGGATATCATAAATTTGTTTGGTCGACAGGACCTTATCTAAATACAAGAATAGTCGTGTGAAATGTGCATTAAATGTCACTCGTCATGGTTGTGGATTTTTGACCCAAACAGTTTGCCCCCAAAATTTAAAATTAAGCGGCAATTTTGAATTTTGAATTTTAAGTTTATTGAAAATTTTTGGTGGTCGCCACGTGTCATTCGGGGAGAGGCTCTCGTCGCGGTGAAACCGAAGCGGTTCGTTTCTAACTAGACTTATGATGGTCTAACTGACACGCGTGACATCATGGAAACGTGGGGAACACGCGTGACAGTTGGGCTTGACAGGTGTCGAAGATTTAGCGATGCTCACGAAGACTCAATCGACATGTGTCGACCATCGAGCGATTGTGCTCAATATGGTTTTCGCGTATAAATAAGGATAATCAGGGAAGGTTTCCTTTTCACGCTTTCATTGTTTTTATAGAGAGATTTGCTAGACGATCCTTGCCAAAACTCACAAAATCCCTGCCCGTTTTAGTTTCGATCAAGGTTTAGTGCAACTATTTAAGGTACGATTTCCTTCAGCTTTTTACATGCTATTTAAGACTCAGGCTAGAAAATGTAGAAGGAATTGGGATATCCTAGGTTTGAGTGAGTTGAAAATCAGTTGAGAGGTTTAGATATGTCGAGCGAACCGGCGAGTACCATCCAGAGTCAAGATAATCTTGACAATCTTAGGGCGCTTAGAGCAGATTCCTGCTAGTGTCACCATAAATTCTCCGGGTTAGGTTCGTCCTGATATGTGCCCGGAGGGATATTTTGTTATATATGAATATCCCTTTAAGATAGGGTTCAAGTGGCCTTTCTCACCACTATCGAGGCTGTTTATGCACACAATCAGTCTTGCTCCCGGGGCAACTCATGCCCCAGTTCTGGAGAGTCGTCTCAGTTATCGAGTGACAGACGGGAGATTAGAGATCACCGTTCGACGTGAACGACCTCCTCACCGCGTATGCTGTCAAGTTGGACGGATTCCACCGTTACAGTTTGTTTTCCAAGTATCGAAGTGACCACACTCTGGTACTTAACACTGCTGTTAACGACCGTGGGTGGAAAACGAGGTACACGTTTTTGCGTACGACGTCGCTGGGTCCAGACAACAACGTGCCTGAGGCGTTATGGAATTCGTCGAGTAAGGGTCCTTTTCTTTTAACTTTGTCGTTCGTTTTTCTATATGTAATCGATTTATGTCTAATGTTTTCCTTTGTCTTTGATTTCAGCTATTAAGTTCAACGAAGTACAGTCGAATAGTGATTCGGTGTACAAGATTACCCGCCTTCTAGGGAATAGCTTGGTCGATCGATCCTACACCCCTCGCCAATCGACAGACGACGATTACGAATTGACCATCGTCGAGACATCTGAGGTTGAGGAGGAGGACAAGGAGGAAGAAGGAGAAGAAGAGAGAGAAGAGGAGATGGAAGGTAATGTGCTCTTTACCTTGACCTTGTTTTCTTTTTCTTGTTAATGTTTCTATACTAACCCATCGTGCATTTCTTGTGTTTTCAGGAAGTTCACCTGCAAACTTATCTAATGCGGCCAACCGAAGGAGGGCCCAACTTGAGTTAGTCCGAAAGGGTCGTGACAAGAGGAAGGCGGCCGCGACTACTGGGTCGGGTCTTCCCAAACGTACGAGGATTACTATTCCAAGGGAACCGTCATTGAAGGGTGGCGACGCGTCTAAGGTCGCCACCTCTGAGAAGGCGAAGGGGGACGCCATCGAGGCGATCCCTATTAGCATGGCTCCTCCGGTGGTGGAGTCCTCAGGGGAGACTGGCGTCGAGCGACCTTCACCGGAGAAGGTTCAGGCGATAGAGGCCTCCGGTTCCAATCCCTAATCGGCCGACAAGGGGAAGGGACTCACCGACGTCCAGACGGTTAACTTTACGTTGCCGTCGAACTTTATGGCGGACGAAATCCTTGACCGGGCGAGGATATTTCCCCATCTGGGGAAGTATCAACTTCCATACTTTAAGGAGAAGTTCAAGGCGATGACGATCGACGACGTAGGGCCCAACGTCTACGGTCTCGCCTTTATGGTAAAGGTCGACATTTACCTATCCTTTGTTTTCCTTTTTGTATAACTGTGGTATTTAATATCATATACTAACGTCGTGTGTTTTCTTTGTAGACGTTCCAAGCCTCTGTCGGTCTCTATGGGGAGGTAGAGAGGATTCGTCGAGCCGTGTCGCTTTCTCTTGACAGAGAGAAAGCGGCGTTGGTGAGGGAGCGAGCCGCTCTGGCTCGAGAGAGGGATGCCAAATCCCAGGTGGAGTCTCTGACGGTGAGGCTTCAAGAGGCCCACAACTTCTTAGAGGTCTCCGGTCGCCAGACGACCAATCTGTAGACACGTCTTCACGTGTCGTGCAAGATTCTGAAGGGGACCCGGGAGGAGTTGGAGCGGGCCTAAGTGTCCCTGGTCACAAATAAAAAAGAGATCAAGGGCATGAGGGAGAAGGAGGCCGAGCAGAAGGCCAAGATCAAGGAGTTGGAGGAAGAGTTGAAAGTCGTCGATGCTTTCACTCGATGGACGACGAAGGCGGCTATTATGAGGCGTCACCTGACTGGGAAGAACCCCCTTGCCAACACTGAATAGGACCTCAAGCCCTACTTAGCGGAGATCGGGAACGAGAAGGACATGGACTCCGAGGACGAGGGGGATGTCGAGGTCAAGGAGGAGGTCAAGATCGACGAAGCTCAAGCAGGTGACGTCTCTACGTCGCAGCCAACAGAAGATGCTCCTCCGTCTTGAGTCTTTTGCTTTTTATGTCTTTAGTTATCTTTTTGTATTTTGCTACGGTAGACCGTTGGTGGTCGAGCCTACCTCGTGTAACCATACATTTTGAAATTTAATATAGATGGTTTTTATCTTACCTTGTCGAGCGTTTTTCATAATAAGAAATAACATGCACGATAACACACGATAACAACATAAGTCAAAAAAGTACGTAGAACTTTTCAAACTTAAAATTCGTATGACCAAGCAATTAAAACATAAGACATTCAATCCATAAATATTCGTAACACAAATAATATAAGGGTACTTGCGACTGAGGCAAACAATTTTATCGAAGGAAACTTGCGATTTGAGCAATCCAATTAGTTCAAAGATTCTTGCGACCAAGGCATTTATCCATAGTAAATTTTCTTTTTAGTCAAAGGACTTAGAGTTGAGTTTCACGAAACCAAGTTGTGACAAAGACTTGCACTCTTATGTCGTGTAATCCTGCGAAGAAATAATGTCAGAGGTTGGTCGTTGGCTAACCAACGACCCTCCGATGCTTAAGTCAGTACTGGTCGTGAAAAATATTAAGAAGAAAAAAGTATGATGGACTTAGAAAAAATACCTCTTGAGATATCTTGCATTCCAACTACGTGGGATTTCTTGGTCGTCGAGATTTTAGAGCCTATAGGCACCTTTTCCTACGACTTTAGATATACGATATGGACCTTCCCACTTGATGGAAAACTTACCTGCGTTTCGCTCTTGAGTGTTTTGAAACACTCGACGTAATACGTTGTCACCTTCTTGGATGACTTTGGTCTTTACGTTTTTGTTGAAATGATGTTCGACTGATTGCTTTTGAGACGCCATTAGAATCAAAGCTCAATCTCTTATTTCCTCAAGGGCGTCGAGATCATAACTTAGGTCGACCAAGTTATGGTCGACTGAAGTATGCCTCGATGTGGGTAGTTGGACCTCAACGGGTAGAACCACCTCACATCCATAGACCAGGGAAAAGGGAATTTGTTCCGTAGACGTACGTGGAGTCGTAAGATTTGCCCATATGACCGAAGGAAGTTCTTCGACCCATTTTCCTTTTGCTGCCTTTAGTCTCTTCTTGATCGAGTTTATAATAGTCTTATTGCTCGATTCTGCAAGTCCAGTTGACTGAGGGTATCGTGGCGTCGAGGTCGTGAGTTTTATATTGCGATCCTCACAAAATTGCCGAGTTCTTTCGCTTATGAACTAGGATCCATTGTCACAGACAATCTCGGATGGTATCCCAAACCTGCATATAATGTTAGTCTGGATAAAAGATATCACCTCTTTGTCCTGGACTTGGGAAAAAGTGGCTACTTCTATCCATCTAGAAAAATAATAGGTAAGAACAAGTACAAATACCTTTTGACCGGGGGCAGGTGGTAACTTACCGATAATATCCATTCCCCACCTCCTGAAGGGCCAGGGAAATAACGTCGAGTGTAAAGGTTCAGAGGGTTTATGTGTCATACCTGAATGTCGTTGACATGCATCGCAACTTTACACATACCTGATGGCATCTTGTCATAGTGTCGGCCAATAGTATCCTTGTCGTGATATCCGGTTGGCTAGACTACGACCGCCTGAATGGTTGCCACATTCACCATCGTACATTTCCTGTAAGATGTTCTGGACTTGCGTTTTACTTGTGATAGATAGTAGGTTAAGTCCAGTAGATGATCGCCGATAGAGCCTGCCTTGTATCATGACATATCTAGATGCCTTGAATATGATCTTTCGAGCTTCCATTTTGTCTTCAGAAAGTTGGTCGTGCGTTAAATAATTCATTATGTCGCTCGACCATTCTTCTTTTTTACTATCGATTTGGACAACATCGTCGTGATCGATAGACGACGTCGTGAGGTGTATCATGGGTATCGTGTCGAACAATGATTTGCTAAGTGCCTAACCAAGATTGGCTAATGCATCAACTTGAGTATTTTGATCTCTCAGGATTTGTTCGATTGAGAATGGCGTGAAGTTTTCTGATTTTTCTTTGGCTATCTTGAGATATGACGTCATCTTTGAGTCTTTTGCCACAAACTCACCATTCATTTGGTTCACGACGAGGAGGGATTCGCTTTTGACGTGCAACCCTTTTGCCCCCAAGTCGAGCGCCATGCTCATGCCCACGATCAGGGTTTCATATTCTGCTTCATTGTTGGTTGCTTTGAATTCGCATCGTCTGGAGTACACCATCTTGCCCCTTTGTAACGACTTTAAGATGACGCCCAGTCCTGTGCCTCTAGCGTTGGACGATCCGTAGACATGTAGAGTCCAGGGTTTGTCGTCATGAGTTGCCATATAAAAAGCTTCGTCCTGCGCTTCTTTCTCTAGTTCAGGACTAAAGTCGGTGACGAAGTCTGCTAGGACTTGCGATTTGATCGCGGTCCTTAGTTTGAAATCGATGTCGTAACTACGGAGATATATACTCCATTTTGCCAATCGACCTGTTTATTCTGGTTTTCTCAAGACAGACTTAAGTGGAAAGTTAGTAACAACAGTTATAGGGTGCTACTCGAAGTAATGTCGCAACTTTTTAGCAGTTGTAACTAACGATAGCAATAGTTTTTCCATCGATGAGTACCTGGTTTCAGCATCGAGTAGAGATTTACTTACATAGTAGATGGGAAGTTGATGTTTGTCATCCTTTCTTACTAGGACTGCACTTACTGCGTTAGTGCTGACGGCTAAGTAAAGTAGGACCTTATTGTCTTGAGGTTTCGATAGTAGTGGAGGCGATGCCATGTATTTTTTTAGTTTCTGCAATGCACGCTCGTGGTCGTCTGTCCACTGGAATCCTTTATTTTTTCGAAGAACGTTATAAAATAGGTGGCATTTGTCTGATGATCGTGAGATAAACCTATTCAAGGCTGCCATACGACCTATTAGGCGTTGGACTTCTTTGAAATTCCTCGGCGACTTAATCTCGATTATGGCCTTGATTTCGTCAGGGTTAGCCTCGATCCCTCGTCTTGTCACCATGTACCCTAGAAACTTCCCAGCGCTCACTCCGAAGGAACATTTTGTTGGGTTAAGTTTCATATGGTATTTCCTGAGGATGTCGAACGATTGTCGCAAATGCTCGACGTGGTCGATAACTTGTCGCGATTTGACGAGCATGTCGTCGATGTATACTTCCATGGTATCGCCAAGTCGATCCTTGAACATTTTGTTGACCAATCGCTAATATATGGAGCCTGCATTTTTCAAACCAAAAGGCATAACCTTATAACAATAAATACCTCTGTCTGTCATGAATGTTATATTTTCTTGATCGTCGACATGCATAAATATTTGACTATAGTCTGAGTATGCGTTCATGAACGTCAATAGTTCGTGTCCAGCAGTCGCGTCGACTAGGGCGTCGATATGTGGTAGAGGAAATGGATCATTTGGACGCGCCTTGTTTAAGTTTGTAAAATCAATGCACACCCTCCATTTTCCGTTTTTCTTTTGTACGACCACGACATTAGCCAACCAATCGGGGTACTTTACTTCTCGAATCTTCCCGGTCTTAAGGAGGTTGTCGACTTCGTCATTGATCACCTTGTTTCGTTCTAGAGTGAACTTTCGACGTTTTTGCTTAATTGGGTTGAACAACGGATCCACATTTAACTTGTGAGAAATGATTTCGGGGTCAATGTCGACCATGTCTTCGTGCGTCCAAGCGAAACAGTCAGCATGATCCTGTAAAAAAGAGATTATTTCTTTTTTTAATGGAAGGATCGAGTGTCAAACCTACGAAGACGACTTGATTCAGTTTGCTTTGGTCCAGGATAACTTCCTCCAGACGATAGTCATTGAAAGTGTCAGGAGTATCCTGGTTCTGTAATTGCTAGATGGATTGATTTTTGGGTTTCATCATTGTTTTGTAGCAATCTCGAGCAACTTTCGGTTCACTCTTGATTTCCTGGACTCCCCATTGCGTGGGAAACTTCATTGTCTGGTGATACGTCGAGGGGACTGCCTTAATGTCGTGGATCCAGGGTCGACCAAGAATGATGTTGTATGCTGACGGACAGTCGATGACGTTAAACCTAGTTTGCTTGTTGATTCCTTTAGCGTAGAATGGTAAAGTGATTTCTCCAAAGGTGCTTATCGCATCTCCATTGAAACCAACCAAGGTCGTTGAACGTCGAACGATCTCTGAATTTTCGAGTCCCATGGCTTTGACGGTGTCGTGAAAGATTATGTTCGCTGAGCTTCCTTCATCGACCAACACCCTCCGGGTCAAACAATTGCCGACCTTGATTTGTACAATTAACCAGTCGTGATGTTTTTGATGTAAGTCGCCCAGGTCATCTTGGTCGAATGTTATCTTCATCGACTCTAGCTCCAATTCTTCTTTAGGTCATGAGGATCGAGGGATTGGCTTATTGTTTACCCCCTGAGTAGCATGCCTTTTTGTTGCAGAGTGAGTCAGGCCACAGACATCAGATCCTCCCGTAATGCAATTCACGACTTTCTCATGAAGAGGAGACGGTGGTCGGACGTTGTTATCTAGTGCTGCTGGTTCGGCAAATATTTCTTTGAGGTTGCCTTTTAGGACATGCCAAGCGAGTTCCTTTTTTAGGGCAATGCAATTGTCTGTCGTGTGACCATGGTCACTGTGAAAGTCGCACCACTTTGTCTTATCTTTCTTGTCATTGTCTTTGTCGCTTTTCTTCGGCCAACAGATGGTCGTTTGTATGTTTCTTAAGGCCTCAACCAAGTCTTTGGAAGTTCCTTTGAATCCATAAGAGGAGATCTTAGGATATTGAGGAAACTTGGTCGCGGTCGTGGTCTTGTTTTTATCAAACCTGACATTCGATATCTGTCGCGTCGGTTCTGTTTTGACTGTCGTCTTGGCCTTGAAATCTGGCTTTTTTACACTTGGCGATTTTTTGTCGCTAGAGTGTTTACGACGAAAAGCAGCGTTGTCTTCGACCCTCATATAGGCCACAGTTCTCGCTCGTACATCTTCAAAGTTCTCTGGGGGGTATTTTGTCAAGTCAGTGTAAAGACCTGAACCTTCATCTAGACCACGTTTGTAATCTTCGATCGTGGTCTTGACGTCACAATTACGGACGCTAATCATCTCGGCATTGAAGTGATTGAAGTAGCTTCGGATGGTTTCTCCAGCCTTTTGCACGACGTAGTATAAGTCGCTAGTCTGCTTCTCCATCTTGCGACTACTGGCGAATTGTTGGGAGAATTGGTTCACTAGTTCGACAAACGAACCAATGGATTTTGGTTTGAGGCCAATCAATCATTGGAGGGTTGCACCTGTGAGGGTCGCCCCAAAACTCTTACACATGCAGACCTCTTGATATTGGTGTGAGATCGACACTATCCATATTAACTGTTTGTATTGAGCGACGTGTTCAGTTGGATCCGTGATGCCAGAATACTTTGGTATGAATGTTAGGATGTTGTATTTCTTACGGACGTTGACCATAGCTATTTCGTCGACAAAGGGCGATGCTTGAAACCCAGTGCGAGGCTCGACGTCAATAGGCACTGCTTCTCCCAGTAGCTTAGCAAGTAACGACAACACACGTTCATTCTGTTCTTCCAACATCTTCAGTCGTTGAGCGAATGGATCTTCTTGGTTATTCCCTTGAGCTGTCATCGGGACGTGCCCTGAATTCTGGAAGCCATTCCGCTCCATTGAGTCAGAAGCATCTACATTGTAATGGAAGGTTGGCATCGGCATCGTGGGAATCGACGCTGTGGGAGGCATCGTGGGGGTTTGTGCCGCCGAGTGAAAGAATGGTGGAAGCGGTGGTGGCATCGTCGACATAGGTTGAGTAGGTATGCCAGGGAAATGAGGTCTTGGATAGTTGGGGAGCGGAGGTCCCGACCAAGGCATGTTGAAGCCTCCAAGACCGTTCGAAGGTCCCGCTGCGTTGCTAGCATTATGATTTCTTAATGACGCGATTTCTTCAGCATCTTATCTGTTTTGATTCGACAAGGCATCAATGCGAGCATGCACAACTGTCAACTCCATGTTCATATGGGCCATAATTTGCTCTTGGGTTCCTTGAGGAGTTTCCATGATCCTGTAGAAAAAAGACACTCGAGGAAATTGTTAGTTAGGCACACGGTTGTCGAGGATTTTCTTTAGATGGTGCCCCACGGTGGGCGCCAAACTGTTAATGCCAAACATCGTCCTTTGAAATATTTAAGGTCGGTGTGGATCTTTATCCAACTAAAGAAAGTAACCATGAGACAAGACGTGCGATAATAAATAAAACAGAGAGATAAGAGATTTGGTGACGTGGAAAAACCTCAACAAGGAAAAAACCACGGACGACAAAAAAAAGGGGATGTCGTCGAGCACTATGATCGCCAAACAGGGGCTATGTCCTTATGTATTACAGTGTTATACACGACAAATATGAAATATTAGTATAGAAAATAATAACAATTATAAATCGTGTATAAAGTGCTTCGATCATGTGATGCGAGAGAGAGTTCCCGATTATTCTTTGTATAGCTTGTAAACTCGTAATAGCAGATGTCTGAATGAAATGTATATCTTCGGTATTTATAGTCTTTGATCTTCATAAATGTGTCATTGTAACGGTCGAACCTTCATAATGGTTTTAATAGTTGTAGTCGGTTATAGTCGTTCGCTTTTATGAGCATTAAACCTGCATTAAAGGAACAAGAAAAGAACGTTGAGTCGTACATTAGTATAGTCGTGGTCGAGAGTAACCTTACGATGGTTGTGCGACGCTTGACCGACTTTCACAAAAGTGTCGACGGATATCATAAATTTGTTTGGTTGACAGGACCTTATCTAAATACAAGAATCGTGTGAAATGTGCATTAAATGTCACTCGTCGTGGTCTTGGATTTTTGACCCAAACAAATGTATTTACAAAAGCACGTTAAGTTTCATGTCATGAGGGCCACATCAACATTGATGGTACTAAAATAAATAATTTTCAAACTATAAATCATTAAATGAAACTAAATTAAAACGATTCTGCAAAATAAAATTTGTACTAAATTATGTTTCTTTGTAATTTTGTCATTTCCACTACAACAAAATTGGGCTTATAAGACTCCAAAAATGTCTAAATGTTCTAATAAATTACTTTATAAGACTTAAGTATACAGGACCCGCTAATAAAACATCTTACCTAAGGTGCGTTTGGTTTGCAGACTGGGTGGGACGGGACGGGACAAAAACTCATTGTCCCACGTTTGGCGTGACATGGGACAGGACAAAAATTCACTGTCCACATTTGATGCGACATGGGACAGAGACAAAGACTGGACAAGGTGGGACAAGATGGAACAAAAAAGGGTATTTTTTTGTTCCACCAAAATAGGTGGAACAACATGGGACAAAAGTGAGACAAAAACTAAAAATCACTGATCCACCGCCATTTCATATATAATCCTAATATGGTATTACTCTTAAGGGTCACCACTACCCATCGGCGGCCACCGGTAGCCACCGCCAACCACCGTCGGCCACCTCTACCTATTTATCCACCATAACAAACTCCTCTACCACCTCCACAAACATCGGACATCACCACCACCACCACCATCGTCGACCACCTCCACTAACACCGATCACCACCACCTATGGCCGCCATCACCATCAATGGCCACCAGTAACCACCACTAATCATCGTCGACCACTTCCACCTCTTCGTCCACCACCTCCACAACCACCGCCTATCACCACCTCCACCGATCACCACCAACCATTGCCGCCACCACCACCGACGCTCACCGCTAACCACCGTCGGTGACCTCTGCCTTTTCCTCCACTACACTAACCTCTATTACCACTGTTCACTGCCACCACCATTACCATCGTCGACCACCTATACCTCCCCCACATCAACCACCACAACCTCCTGCACCACCACTATCCACTATCTTTCACGTTTTTCACAACTACCGTCTTTCACCGGTCATCCACCGTCTTTATCTTTACTTGTCGCTGCAACTATGCATTCGCCAATTCATTAAGATCTTCCAAATTGAATCAAATATTATATTTTCTTTATATGAATCGGATTTTTCCGACCTACCATCAGTTATTTCAGATTCTTCATTCAAATTTCCAACAATTTTTTTTTGAATGGCAAGTTAACACACACACACGTTCCCGGGGTATTTTTTTTTCCTACCATTGTTTTTGTAAGTATTTATATGTATGAAAATCGTGTAAAAAAATAAAAATATTTTTTAATTAAATTATTTAAAGATATATAATTCAATTGTGTTATTTATAACTATTATATGACATATAAAATCATCAAACAACTTTTAGGGAAATTTGTCTTTTCTGTCCTATCCAGTCCTAGTCGTACCAAACACAAGACAAACATTTTTCTGTCCTATCATGTCCAGTCCTGTCCTGTCCAGTCCCATCCAGTCATGTATGCGTACCAAAGCTGCCGAAAAGTGTTGCAATAAGTTTATAAGACGTTTTTTGGAGTTTTAGCAAGTTTTCTTATAAAAAATTTAAAATAAAGCTTCATATAAGCAATTTTATAGGACATATTTTATAAACATGTCTTACAAAAAAAAGTGTCCTATAACTATAAGAATATATAACCACAAGGGTTGTGGTGTGGTGGTAAAGGCTTGGGGAGTTCATAGCGCTCAACCCGTGTTCGATCCCCACTAGCAGCACTTGTGGCCACTGAGGATAAACTCAGGGTTGCACGCTTTAGCAGCTGGGCCAAAGGCCCTAATTGTCAGGGATTAGTCTGGGTCATAGGTCCAGGATACCCTTTCCAAAAAAAAAACTATAAGAATATATATTTACAGAACACTTCTCAAAAGCGTCCTATAAAATAGTTGATATGACGTTTTATTTTAAAAAAATATCTTAAAAAACTTGTTAAGACATCAAAAAACGTTCTTTAAACTTATTATAACACTTCTAAATAATACGTTTTATTAATTGTTTGGTTTTATAAACTTAAGTCATATAAAACGACATATTAGAATAATAGACATTGTCGACGTCTAAGAAAGAATAATACTAATGATAATACAAAAAAGTATATATGGATTAAAAAAATACAAGATGCAAAACAAGTTGATAACACTCCAATGAATCTACCCTAAAACCAAAAATCCTAAAATTCCAACAAACCCTTTTGACCATTAAATTTCATTCCCCATTGTTTATTGTATCAAAGTTAGCCTCCCAAAAAAGGAAGTTGCATTTATTTAATTAAATAACTTTTCTCATTTTTTTCCTAATTTAAAATTAAGACTTTAATCAACTTGTAATTAAAATATTAATAATCAATCTTAAGATTTGCACCTTTTTAGCTGTTTTTTGTTCAATGGTTTTTCGTACGTATAGTGGCAATCGAAATTTTGCTGGTTTTAAAGCATTGATTATTAATTAATTATGTTTTTTAATTGCACTCAGTTTAATACTTGTCACATGTACATGCACGTCAAATACTTGATATACAATTCGAACTTGCCCTATATTCGGGTTAAAAGTCTGTTTCAAATGATTATATATTAAGGTTTTATAGTTGTTAATGTTCATTATAGCTTTTAGCGACACTATTTTCATTCTCAACTACACATTTATTTTGTTGGTTTCATTAATTTTTTTTAATTTTATTAAATTGTTGTCGGCAATCAAATAGGATTAAAAGTTGGCTTCTAAAAATAAATTTGAACGATAAATAGGATATAATACATTTTTTTTGTTAATTTCATTGTTATGGTTATTTTTATAGAAATAAAAAAATTGAAACTAATAAAATCTTAAACTTGTGATCAATTAAGGGATTCTGAAGCGTGAAATGTGTTTGCTCTTGGTTTGTTTATAACAAGCAAAAAAGAAATGTTAGAATCGACTATTATTATCCATCACTAGTCCAAGCTCTATCAGTGACATTCTCTTGCAACTTTAATTGCTGCATTAAGATTGCGTTCATCTTCAACTATCATGTAAAAATTAATAAATGTAAGACTTATGTCATTTAACACGTCTTTTTTTCCAAAAGCAAGTCGGCCTTCCTACAATTGTGAAGCATGAGTGGAGAATGCCATATGCGTTTTCTACATCTTTTTTGCATGCTTCTTTGTAACACCTTGAATTTTCCAATTGAAGAAGAGTGTTGAACTGGGTGAATCGGTAAAGGAAGAACCACATATGGAGTACGGCTATAGTGCCATGTGGTTGTGACATTTGTCATAATAGCACCAACGGTATTGAGAGTATGGTCGTCTCGGCTATAGTGTCATGAGGTTGTTACATCTGTCACAATAGCATCAATGGTATTAAAACTTAAAAGTGTGGTAGTCCCGGCTATAGTGCCATGTAGTTGTGACATATATCACAATAGCAACGGCGATTACCAAGTGGTTGGTCGTTCCAACGAATGTTCCATGTATTTATGACAATGGTGTAACACCCATAATTTTTGGGTAAGTACTATTTTCAAGTAAGTGTAGAAATCGATCTTTTGAGGGAAATAGAGGAAATGAGATTTTGAGAGTAAATTATAGATTTTATGGTCTTGATAGATGAGTAATTCAATTACGAGTCAAACGGTTCTTTCCGGAGCGAAATCGGAGCTAAAACGAAGAAGTTATGGCCAAAACAGTGTTCGGTACATGCTTGACACTGTCACTATAGCATGTCACAATCGCCGAAGTCCAAAAACTCTCGGTACAATCTCAGCGATTGTGCCCGCTATTGTGACATTTTCACTATAGCTTGGCACAATAGCCTGGAGGTATCAGAGTGCATAAATTCATGATTTTCAGCCCATTCTTCATTTCTTCATAACTCTCCCATTTCAACTCCGTTTTTTGGCGATTCAAGTTGCTATGGTTTCATTTTGAGAGATTTTCAAGGTTATATTATTAGTTTTGGGTATATATAAGAGTATTTTTTGGTGGATTGGAAGCAAAGACAAGAGCTCATCATCATCACCTCCATCTTCAAGAATTTTGGGATTTTCTAGGTTTTTACCAAAACCTAAATGGTAAGTTCATCCCTTCCACTTCCAAACTTCTTTATGAGTTATAAGTTCTCTATTGATGTCAACTTAGTGTTTTATTTTTCCAATTTCGGTTTGGAAGATTTTAAGAAAAGTTAGGTCAAATTAAGGTTTTTGACCAAAATGGAGATTTGGATATAAGATGTTTGGGGAATGATTCTAAACACTTGGATATGTATACTTATGGTTGGAAACTTGTGGATCTAGGTATTTGGAAGTTTTGGCTTGAGGGTCCAAGTTTCTTCAAAGGAGCTAAAGTTGGAGAAAAATCTAGATTTAGCCTAAATCTAGCAAGGTGAGTTCAAGTTGATTTGTGAAAACGTTGTACATGCCAAAAATGTCCATTTTAAGGTGATTATATGCTTACATGATTTTTATTAAAAGTTGGAATATTTGAAGAGTTTTACCTGTTTGGGTTATTTGGTTTTATAAATCTTGTGAAATACCCACATTTGGGATCTTTGGACATTTTGATAAATAAATCATGTTAATATGTTTTCTTGATGATTTAATATATAAATTGAGGTCATTTGATGTAAATGTCTTCTTAGGATATTTAATCTTATAAACAATTTGGAAAATGCATATTATTATATTATGAGGCATTTGGAAATATAAGGGTATGAGTTCATTTGGAAAATGGTTTGTCTCAACCAACGATGAGTTTTGGATTAATCATACTTTTGGTCATTGTGTTTGCATAACCATTATTGAAATGTGTTTTATCGTTTACACCGACTTTTATGGTACGATAAAGTAAATTGTTGAGCTTTTGGCTCGATTTTGACTAAAATGAGTCTTGGGGACATTCGTCTGGTTTTAATAGCCCAATGTGGAGTTTTGAGTATGATGGCGGTTATTGCGCATCATTTGAGAATTACATATTTTGAGTGCGTCGGTCATTCAATTGGAGTAATGTATTGTTATAGACTGTAATGTAATGGATCCATAGACATATGAGTCAGTCTTTAATATTTTTAAAAAGGGGCTATTATTTC
Source organism: Arctium minus (assembly GCA_954870635.1). NCBI lineage: Eukaryota > Viridiplantae > Streptophyta > Magnoliopsida > Asterales > Asteraceae > Arctium > Arctium minus. Next base: position 93,384,282 of record OX941086.1, on the reverse strand, counting down.
ATGTTGTGACCGGGATTAGTTATGGGGTCATCGAGGGCCTCATTGTGCTATTGACCCCGTGATGTAATTTATGAGTATGTTTTTATGGGATAGTCATTTCCCATTTGTAGCTAGTTGAGATATTGGGTACTCGGAGGCAACTTGGTACGGTTATGTGGAGTCGGATACTAGCCATGGGTCGTAAATGTAATTCTAGTGAATGGGTATGATTAGGATTCTCGGGTGCCCTCATCCACATCTTAGTACGAGTCGGCGAGCTCATGGCCATGGGTCCTAGTATGATGAGCTTAATAACTTGAAATGTGGCCTACTTTTGTGTTCCGCCACTAGCCATGGAATTCGGGTATCCCCCGTCACCGAAAGGTGTTGTTTTGGGTATTTAGTCTTATCCATGTTTTCGTTGACGTTTTGAGTATGGGGTATTCTCCATATGTTATAATTTTTTAGGCTTGAGTTCACGCCTATTTCGGTCGTTTGATTTATAAAGTTTTATTCAAATTTCAATATTTGAGCATTTACCATTATTCACGTTTTGAGCAAGTGTTGGGTTGCATTACTTCATGAAAGAATGTTTTGGCGTTGAAGCATTCATCTATAAAATGCGTAATATTGGAAAACGGGTCGTTCTCATATTTAAAGTAATACATTTTGAAGGATCATGATTTAAGTTGCATTATTTCCGTTTAACGATTTTTATAATCATGATAAAAACTCTTGAACTCACTAGGCTAACGCCTAACCTTTTTATTTGTCGGCATATGCATTAGGTTCCGTTTCGGGATTAGTCCTAGCGACACTGTGAAGAGATGGGTGTTAGTTGGGTGCCTGAAGAAGTGAATAGTTTGGTGAAGTCTTCCGCATCTATTATGGGATTAACAACTTGTATTTGGGTTAAGTAGCACCCGACTTTGGTTTAGTCCTTGTATAAGACTAAAGTTTATAATTGATGAGGTTAAATATAGAATTTTATTTTGGAGGTGTATCAACTCTTGATTATAGGGAGAAGATTTATCTTTTATTTGATGTATTATCGAAATTTTAAATTAGTTGCTCTTTCCAGATTTTGAGGGTGTTACATTCTTGTGGCATAGCGAATGATTAACTTTTTTGTGGTTATTGATTATATTTTCGTGTTTTATTATCAGTGTTTTATTTTGATTAGATAAGCTATCGTGTTTTATATTATTTAAAAAAATATATAGTTTTCAAAATAAGTTGAATACATAATAATAATTAATTAAAACTTAAATTTGAAATTAATATGATATAATTTATAATACTTATATATAACAACTAAAAATTATTAAAATAAAAATACATAAATCTCACAATTGGGGGTTGGGGAACCAAAATTGTAATAATGAAAAGTGGTGCAAAGTATAATGTAAATCAATTTTGTTACACCAAATTGGAATTTGGTGTGTTATTATTCATTACATCAAATTTGATGTAAAGATTAGTATATATGTTTGAGTGAATTGATGTAACATTTACTCTGTGTTCTCAAAACTCTTTATACGAAGGAAAGGAAAGGAAAATGAGGGAAAAATGAGGAAAGAAAAAAAAAACTCGTGTTTTCGAAACTTTTTTAGGAGATAAAGGAAAAGAAACACAAGAAAAATAATGATAAGTTTCCTCCAAAACTTTCCTCCCAAATGTGGGAGGAATGGGAAGAAATGAAACGAAAGAAATTAAAACCATTTAATAAAAAAATTACTGAAATTATTAAAATTACAAAACTACTCAATCTTTCATTATAAAGAATATATTTTTATAAATGACATCTTTCCTTTCATTTCTCTCCTGTTCAAGAACATGAAAAACTATTTTGTTTCCTTTCCCTTCCTTCATTTTCAAGAACACAAATGAAAAAAATTATTTTTCTTTATTTCTTTTCCCTCCCTTTCTTTTCCATTCATTTCTTTTCTTTTCTCTTCAGATTAGAGAACACAACATTAGGGGTTATTCGAGAGTAAACTTCAAATTTGGTCCTTGAGGTTTAGTGAAAATTCTGAAAGTAAGACCTAAACTTTGATAAGTTCAGAACTCGTTCTTATGGTTTTCATATTGCTCTGAAAGTAGTCTCTAGTCACTAACACTCTGTTTACTTTCCCCGTTAAAGTAAGACGCATTTCACTCTTTTTATTAAAATCTTTAATTTTTTCCTTTAAACATAACATAGAACTTTGTTTTATAGTTTCTTTTAAACAATAACAAATTTTAGATTGAGAGAGAAATTTTATAATGAAACAAAATATTATGTTAATTTTTAAAAGAAAATTAAAGATTTTGGTGAAAAGACTTGAATGTCCCTCGTTTTTACAGAAAAAATAAACAAAGTTAACGACTATGAATCATTTTCAAAGCAAAATGAAAACCATAAGGATAATTTTTAGACTTATCAAAGTTCAAATATCAATTTCATATTTTTCATTAAACCTTAAGGACTAAATTTAAAGTTTACTCTTTAATTAAATAAAATCCAACTTCCTTTTTTGGGAGGCTAAATTTGATCCAATAAATAATGGGGAATAATTATAATGGTCAAATTGGTTTGATGGAATTTTAGGATTTTGGTTTTATGGCAGATTCATTGGAGTGTTATCAACTTGCTTTTCATCTTATATTTTATTAATCCTTGTATGTTTTTTTGTATTATCATAATTATTATTTTTTCTTATTTATCTTAAGAATTGTTTATATTACAAATATATAGTGCCTTTTATTCATATCTTATTATTTTAGGGACGTTTGGTTTGCAGAATAAAATTTGGTGGAATTGAAATCCATCAAAGAAATTTGATTTTAAGGTAGTGTTTGGTACGTAAACATGATTGAACGGGACTGGACAAGACAAAACTGGACAGGACATGACAAGAAGCTAGGATTGGACTGGAATGGATATGACAGAACTCGATAGGACAGGACAAGAGGCTAGGATTGGACTGGACTAGACAAGACAAATGTATGTCTTGTGTTTGGTACGACTAAGACTGGATAGGAAAGGACTGGACAAGTTTCCGTAAAAGTTGTTTGATGATTTTATATGTCATATAATAGTTATAAATGACAAAAATAAAGTATATCTTTAAATAACTTAATTAAAAAACATTTTTATTTTTTTACACAATTTTCATACATATAAATACATACAAAAACAATGGTACAAAATTTGAATGAAGAATCTGATATAATTGATGATAGTTTGAAAAAATACGATTCATACAAAGAAAATATAATATTTGATTCAATTTGGAAGATCTTTATGAATTGGTGGAGGTATAGTTGCAGCGACATGTAAAGATAAAGGCGATGGGTGGCTAGTGAAGGGCGGTAGATGTGAAGGACGCGAAAGATAGTGGTTAGTAGTCGTGCAGGAGGTAGTTGTGGTTGAGGTGGCGAAGATATAGGTGGTCGACGATGGTAGTGGTGGTGGCGGTGGACAATGGTAAAATAGGTTGTTGTAGTGGAGGAAGAGGCAGAGGTGACCGAAGGTGGTTGGCGGTGAACGTAGGTAGTGGTGGCGGTAATAGGTGGAGGTGGCGATGGGCGGTGGTGGAGGAAGTTGTTGTAGTGGAGGAAAAGGTGGAAGTGGTTGACGATGGTTGGGGTGGCTACCGGTGGTCGTCGATGGTGGTGGCGGCCATGGGTGGTGGTGATCGGTGTTAATGGAGGTGATCGACGATGGTAGTGGTGGTGGCGATGGTCGATGGTTGTCGAGGTGGCGGAGGAGGTTGTTATAGTGGAGGAATAGGTAGAGGTGGCCGATGGTGGTTGACAGTGACTACTGGTAGCTACCGATAGAATCTCTCAAAAATGAAATTTGACGGAATTTGACCACACGTTTGGTTGGTAGGAATTTGAATAGAATCTGTCAAAATAATTGAAAAATATCCATCTTTGTTTGGGGGAGGGTGGTAGAGTGACGACAACAACTACCCCCACCCACCACCACCCTCATCCTCGCCCCCAACCACTATGCCATAACTGTCGGCGTCACAACTACCACTCCACCCCACCCGCCCCTGTCACCCCTGTGGGTGGGTGGTAGCGAGGGGTGGCAGCTATGACGATAATATTATTGGAATGGTGGTTAGTGGGGTGGGGACGGGGGCAAGGTGGGTTAAGTCACCTACCACCAATACCACCAGGTGGGAGTGGGCAGGGGTGGTAGATGGGGGTAGTCAGGGAAAGACGGGATGGACGGGTAGGTGGGTAGGGATAGCAAGAGTGGGGGTGGGAAGGGTGGGTGTAGGCATAGGGTAGGCGAGGACGTGGTAGGGTGAGGGCAGGGCGGGGTGAGCAGGATGAGGTAGGCAGGGTATATAGAACAATGTAGGGGTAGGCGGGGTGGATGGCAGCAAGTGGGTAGGGACAAGATAGGGGTGGGTGGGGGTAGGTAGGATAGGTGGGGTATTGCTGTAACGACGATAGTAGTGGTATGGTTGTCGGTGGCAAGATGGGTGAGGGTGGTAGTTGTGATGATGACTGTAGTGGCATGATGGTCAGTGGGGTGAGAGGCAGGGTAGGGTGGCATGGGGTGGGAAGGGCAGGGTAGGCAGGTTGGTGGGGCAGGGCAGGGTAGGGTGGAGAGGGACAGAGGGTGGGTGTGGGTGGGGTTTTTGCTATGATGACGACAGTACTAGCATGGTGGTCGGTGGTGTAGAGGTGACTAGGGTAGGGTGGGCATGATGGGTGAGGATGGTAGCTATGATGACGACTGTGGTGGCATGGTGGTTGGTAGGATGAGGTAGGGGATAAGACAAGGTGGGGGGGACAGGGTGGGCAGGGCATGGGTGGGTGGGTGGGTGGGGTAGGCAGGACAGGGTGGAGTAGGTGGGGTTTTTGTTGTGACGACAATAGTAGTGGCATGGTGGTTGGTGGCGTAGGGGGTGACTAGGGTGAGGTGGGCAGGATGGGTAAGGGTGGATGCTATGACGACAACTGTAGTGGCATGGTGGTCGGTGGGGTGGGGGTGGTAGTCGTGACGATGACAGTAGTGGCATGATTGTTGGTAGGGTGAGCAAGGGTGGGTAGTGGTTGTGACGGAGACAATAGTGGTATGGTGGGGGGGGGGGGGGTAGGGGGAGTGACAGTAGTATCATGGTCGTGGTAGGGGCAGGGGGACAATGTTGGTTAAATTGGATGCAAATGGATGGAATTCAATTCCTTCACTTATGCCAATGATTGATGGATTCCTTAATTTGTGGAATTCATGAGAATTCAAAGCATTCCATACATTTCAATATGGGAACCAAACAAAATGTGGTAAAAGGAATTGTTCATTCCAATTCCCTTGAAATCCCTTGAATTCTGTGAATCAAACAACATCTTAGACTGATTGTAGTGGAAATATGGTGCAACAAATAGTACTATAACATAATCAGGTTTATAAGATGTCGACAATGTTTACTGTCCTAATAAACCATTTTATAGGACTTAATTTTATATGATCAACAATAAAACATCTTACCTAAAAGTGGCGTAATAAGTCTATTGGATGTTTTTAGGTGTCTTAACAAGTTTTTTTAAAGATATTGTCATATTAATTATTTTACAGGACACTTTTGACAAGTGTTCTATAAACACAACTTTTTAGAGGGCACTTGTATTTTTTTATAAGACACATTTACAAATAATGTGCTATAAAATTGCTAATATGACCTTTTATTTTTAATTTTTTTTAAAAACTTGTTAAGAAGCCTAAAAATGTCTTATAAACTTATTGCAACACTTTTAGATAAAACGTTTAAATGTTTGGTCCTATAAACTTAAGTTCTATGAGGTAGCCTACTTATTGAGACACTTAGATATATTTGGAGTCCTATAAACCGTTTTTGTTATAATGGAAATGGCTAAAATGCAAACAAACACAATTTAGTTCCATTTTTATTTTATGGAATCATTTTAAATAAATTTCATTTAACGACTTATAATTTGAAAAATATTTATATTAGTACCCTCAATGTTGATGTGCCACTTAGGGGTGTGCAGAAAGTCAACCGATCCAATAGAAACGGACCGATTCAATTAGTACCGACCGACCCCATTTGTAATTGGATCAGATCGGATTGAAAATCTCAACATCCAATTTGGATCGATCGGTTCTTGGATGGTAGTCCAGAACCGACCGAACCGAACCGACCAACATTCAATTACCTATCCAATTAACCATCTGATTACCATCCAGTTTTCCATCCAACTATCATCCAATTAATTTGTTTGCAATTTGCTTAAATCTAAATTTGTTTTGTGTTGTTTTTGAATTTTAGTCTCACTTTTGTTGGTTTTAACACAAATTAAAAGTGATTAATCAATTTGTTTCATTGTTACAAAATTGGATTAATTTAACACACTGAATGGATCCAATCCGATGTGATCATCCATTGGATGTCGGATGGATCCAATCCGATCCAATGGATATCCAATAAGAATATCCAATGGATGGAACCGAACCGATCCAATTATCCATTGAATTGGAAAAATCCAAAATCCAATGGATGATTGATAGGTTCGGTTGGAAAAATCCAATATCCAATGAATGATTGGATCGGTTCGATGCCCCTCACATCCATTGGATGTCAACCGATGAACATCCCTAGTGCCACTGATGACATGTGAACTTGACGTGTATTCAAAAATACATCCTCCAAGCTATATGAATTTTCAAATTATAACTTCTTAAATATATCTTTCGAAATATGCCCCCAAAATAAAATTTGAAACAAAATACTTTCCATTTCCATGCATTTTACTAACAAGGAAAGATAGTCCATGTAACAACCCAAAATGAAAAGATAGCATAGCATAAAAATCAATCTCCCAAAATGGGTCACAATACAAGCATACGAAAATATATGATCAACATAGTTCAAAAGTAATTAGTTCTATCACAGCTGAGAAACTATAAACAAGCAACTAACATCGCAACTAAGGCAACACCCTCCGTCCCGCTAGCTCTCAACACTTCTCTTACCCTTTAGACGAACCACCAACAATTTCCTTACCTGAAAATGGGTTTTAGAAAATTGAAAGCGAGGGTTAGACCAAAAGGGTCTAGTGAGATTCGAACCGCGAACATTTTAAAAAATAAAAGCGGGAAACCAAATAATAAATTTCCCCTCAACGAGAAATTAGTCACCACATAAAATTAATCATTCCGCGTTCGGAATCGATTCCCGTAAATCTCGGATTGTCCACACATTCAGGGCCCCCAGTCGATCCCCATTCGGCCCCCTAGTCGTTGTCGTTCCCGTGTGTAAGGAAACGAATTCCAAACATACCGTTCAACCATCCCCGATGATTGAAGATAAGCCATGGCGCCCCGTACATAAGATATCACCAATTCTCATATGATAAAACACGTAAGAAAGTACACATGCACGATATCGAAATAAACCAAACACATCACAGTTCAAAATTATTTTACAGAAAGCAGTAAGTATATTAAGCATCATCAATAAGCGCCATTTCCAGTTTTCAAGAGTTTTGAATAAGGAAACTCACCTAGATTCGAGATGTTTAACACACGCACAAAACTCACCCCTTAGCGACACGAGCTCCTACAAAAGATAAAATCTTGAGATTAAACCCTCGGTACCGATCCAATACTCTTTTCAGAAAAACTTTGGGTTCTCGGATTGAAATCACTCGGTGACTACCAAGTTAGAACTAATCCCGGGTCGGAACACTCTCGATCGCTCGGTAGAAGCCCAAGTTGTCGAGGTGTCCGGTGGAAGGAACTCACGAGGGACCCGGGTGAGACACTCCCGATTAAACCCGGGTGAGATGCCCCCGGTTGAGCCCGGGTGAGAAGCTCCCGGTGGAGCCCGGGTTGGCGACTCCCGGGTGACCCGGTCTGGGCAATTCCCAGTTAGGCCTGGGTGGAAGTTTTCCCGGCTATTCCTGGGGTTAAGGTTTCCCGGTTGATCCCGGGGCTTGGTCTTCCTGGTTGATCTCGGGTTAGGGACCTCCCGGTTGATCTCAGGGGTGGGTGGCACACTCCGGGTCGCGAACCTACAGCGGTGGTTTTTGGGGATGAAACCCCAATACGATTTCAACTACAAATATTTCGTACAACCCAATCATTCATCGACTAAATCGCGAATTTCCCAAAAATTATTAGTCACAACATAAATCTAAAACATTAAATCTTAAACTGAATCAAAGTTCCCCAATCCAGATTTCTCAATCCCATGAACTCTTAGAAAGAAAACGAAATCAAGGCATCTCTCCAAAATAGATAAAGATTTCTTAAGCTAGGCAATGATTTAGGGTTATCTCTTAAAGAAGAAGAGTCTCCACTAGATGTGACCACAATCTCCAAGAACAATTTCTTCAACAATTTGATCCTCAATTTGGAACTCCTTCTCCCTTCTCCTTTCTCCCAACACTGCACAATCCCAATGATTTAGCCAAATGGGGTATAGTTTAGGGTTTTAGGTCTTTTATGTTCAATTTTCCAAAAAGAGCCCCAAACTTTCCTATTTCACCCTTTCCACCCTACGTAAATTTATTCTAAACGTAACGTGGGGATAACGGTTGTTACAAGACTCCCCCCTTTAGAATAATTCCGTCCCCTGAATTTCTTTATCAAACAGATGTGGGTACTTGGATCTCATCTCCACTTCCAACTCCCACGTCGCTTCTCGACGCTTGTGAAACTTCCACCGAACCTTCAGGTTGATCTCTTTTGTCCTCAAACGCTTGACCTTCCGATCAACGATCATCTTCGGTTCTTCGACGGAATTCAATTTCTCGTCCACCCATACGTCTTGCAACAGAACTGCCATATCAACTTCCGTTAAGCACTTTCTCAAGTTGGAGACGTGAAACGTATTGTGAATACAACTCAATTCCTCGGGTAATTCCAACTTGTATGCCACCTCCCCGACCCGTTCAATAATTTCAAAAGGGCCAATATAACGTGGGCTTAACTTTCCTTTCTTTCCAAAGCGATCCAGTCCCTTCCAAGGTGATATTTTCAACATCACTTTATCACCTACTAGGAATTCTATGTCCTTTTATCGCTTGTCTACATAGCTCTTTTGGCGATCACGTGCCACTTTCAGTCTTTCCCGCACTTGAACAATTTATTAGCTGCACTAACTCTGCCCATCCAGTTGCTTCTCTCCGACCTCATTCCAACACAAAGGTTCAGGGGAAAACCTCAAAAAATCGAAAAACTGAGGAACACCCAGATAGTTCTTCATCTGGACGGTATATATGCACTTGCGCATACAAGTAATTTCTAACATGCACATGTACATATGCAATAGTGCATAATGCAAAAGTGCATAAACAGGGCCGACCCTAGTGCTGGGCGGGCAGGGCGGCCGCCCAGGGTATCACAAGCCCAAGGGCGTCAACTTATGTTTTTTTATTTATATGAAAGTGCTTATCAACTTATGTGGAGTCAAATCGGAGTTTTATAAAAAGTGTTTGGATTAGCTTACGGGGGTATCAAAACATAATAAGTTGATAAGTTGTTTCAAATAAGTTAATAAGTTATAAATGAATAACTTATCAAAAAATTCTTATTACCGGTGCCAAACCGGTATAAGTACTTTTTTTCCATCCAAACACTAAAAACTCGTTATTACCAATATCACACTAGAATAAGTTAATATACATTTTAGGTAAGCAATCCCAAACACCCCCATGGTGCACATGTATGCTCTAATTTTTAAAGAAATTATATGAATTTGCTACAAAATGACTTTTTCAAAAACATATTTGCATGGGAACTAGCACATCATTATATAATCAAGTTACTATACAAACAATGAATATATAATGTTGTTTGTTTTAACATAAACATGTGTCATGTTTTACTATATATACTAAATTTAGTTTATTTTCAATTTATTTTGAATGGTTCCTTGACAAGAAGGATGATTACCTTGCATTTACATGAAGTGTTAAGAATTAGAAGCATTGAACAAAAGTTGTTATTTTATCCCTAGCGAAATACACATTGTAAGTGAAGTTGTTGCTCGATAACATTATTTTAGGGTTGTTACAAACAACATATAAGCTAGTTTTTTTTAAATGGGGGCATTTATAAATGTTTTCGCCCAAGGGACCAAATATCTCAGGACCGACGATGTGAACATGATGCGGGTATCCTTCCTCTTTTTCGAAATTATTTTATTTGTTTTTTTTAATTATTTTTACTTTCAATTTAAAACGAATATAATTTTATGATAAAATATTCAATAATCATGTAAAAAATTATTATATCTATACTATATTATAAAGCATGGATAAAAAATTCTTAAAAACAGTTATTAAAGTTTAATGTACCGTTATTTAATTCTAATTACTTAAAAAACAACCATTAAAGCTTTATGTACTACATTTATTGTTATTTATTAACTTTCAGTCCATATCTCTAACCAATTTAACTCCCCTAAAATCATTTCCCATTTTAATCCCCTAAATTCACTCCCCTGCATAATTAAATACATGATAAAAATCAAATTTTAAATATAAAAAATCTAAAATATAATTAAGAAAATCTAACAGAATATTTAATGTTTTCTCAAAACCATCCAAAATCGTACCGTAAATTGACAAAAAATAAAATAAAACTTTAAAATCATGATGTATCTCGCTGTATTGCGCGAGAACACTTCTAGTGTTATATAATAAATAAATGTTATGGCTTTTCTCAAGCATTGGACCCACTATATGTTTTTGTTCACTAAAAGTTTGCTAAATTTGTATGATGGATTTTGGTATTAATATAAATTTGGTAGTGTGTCCTTACCATAATTTTAATATTAACTTTTCAAATTTAAAATTCAAAAATATTAATATGATTAATGGAAAAATATCAGTTTCATATAATGGGAAATTTTAAAATCAAAGAATTATATCAATTTTTATGGTAAACATTAAACATCAACTTTTTATACTGTTGATCGGTAAAGACTGGTTTTTATTTTTTAAAGTATTAGAATCGTACTAATGCAGCGAAATAAATCATGATTTTAATGTTTTCTTTTATTTTTTGTCGATTTACGGTACGATTTTGGATGGTTTTGAGAGAGTGATAATGATTTTTTTTTATAAATTTGTTTATTTTAGGCTTAATAATATAATGTTTTTTATATAAAAAAAATTAAGTTTTTTGTTAGAATTCAATGATTATCTTATATATTTTAAATTCTTTATATTTAAATTGAGATGTTTATTCTGTTTTGATTATGTTTATTAGTTAGTTATGAATTCAAACATATAACTTTAGAAATTTGTATTCATGCATCATTACTTGTAATCTTGAATATTAGATAATGTGTATCAATAAACAATACGTAATGCATAAAAACTTGTTTTTAAAAGTTTTTTCGATAATTTAATAATAATGTAATTTATTTTAGATTTAATAATATAATTTTTTTTAAATAAAAATTAAATATTATGTTATATTTTCTTAATTATATTTTAGATTTTTTTATATTTAAAATGTGATTTTTATCCTGTATTTAATTATGCATGGAGTGATTTTAGGGGATTGAAGTGAGGAGTGATTTTAGGGTAGTTAAAGTGGTTAGAGATAAAGATTGAAAGTTAATAAATAACATTAAATATAGTACATAAAACTTTAATGATTGTTTTTAAGAGATTTTAAGTAATTATAATTAAATAACGATACATTAACCTTTAACAATTGTTTTTAACAGTTTTTTATACGTGCTTTATAATTTAGTATAAAAGTTTAATAATAATGTAATTTATTTTAGATTTAATAATATAATGTTTTTTTAAATAAACATTAAATATTATGTTAGATTTTTTATATTTATATTTAAATTTTAATTTTTATTCTTTATTTAATTATGCAGGGGAGTGATTTTAGGGGATTAAAATGGGGAGTGATTTTAGTTGAGATAAAGTAGATAGAGATAACGATTGAAAGTTAATAAATAACATTAAAGGTAGTATATAGAACTTTAATGATTGTTTTTAAGAGATTATAAATAATTAACATTAAATAACGGTACATTATGCTTTAAAAAATTGTTTATAAGAATTTTTAATCTGTGCTTTATAATATAGTATAAATATAGATTAATAACGTTGGCTAGTAGAGGAACATCACATATCACTTTTTTTCAAAAAATTAGATCATGAACATTTCTTATAAAATTGTAGCAAAACCATTTCTGAATTATTAATATTGTTGGTCATCAGGACATATTTTTTGATATTAAAAATCAAATCGAAACAAAACCATTTCTGAGAATGGACTAAGTGGATGGACGCTCCAACCGATTGTCCGTGATCGGTGTTCGGCCTACGGCAGTCTACCCGTGCTCGAATCCATAAGACAGTCTATGTTCAATCACCAATGATCGGCGGTCTCGCATCAAATTCGACAGCTAGCTAGCTCTCGGTTGTTGCTCTCTTTTTTGCGGCTTTATTAGTTTTTTTTATGTTCCTCACTGGATCGGTTTGCTGTTGGCAAGCCGACGACTAGCGCAGGGCTATGGCGCCTTGGTGCTGTTTTGTTTGTTTGTTTTTTTTGTTTCTCGGTTGTATTATCTGACAGCTTCTCCGTTGTATTCCTCGATTTTAGTTTGGTAGTATATGCTTGTCTTTTAAAAGAAAAAAAAAAACCATTTCTGAGAGTAAATGTAAAATGCCCTTAGTTGCATAAAGCTATAATTATTTTGTTCTATTTTTTGAAGTATTAATACCGTTGGCTAGTAGAGGAACATCACATATCACTTTTTTCAAAAAATTAGATCATGAACATTTAAAAAACTATAGCAAAACCATTTCTCTGAAGTATTAATACCGTTGGCCATTAAGATATACTTTATGATATTAAAATCAAATAGAAACAAAACCATTTATGAAAGTAAATGTAAAATCCCCTTAGTTGCTCAGAGTACAATAAAACCCTTTTCTTGTGATAAACCACAAAGATAAAATATATTAATCATATCACGTAAATAATTCAACAAATATATAGACACTCCGATCCGTACCCAATATGTTCGATGATTATCCACGTCCCCGTTTAATACAAACATATACGACATAAATTCGATGCGTATTTAATCTCCGTTCGAGTATAAAAATGTAACATCCCGCCTGCCTCGACAACAATATTGTCCGCTTTGCCCCTGGATTTAACCAACGTGTAGCGCACGGATTTGTTTCTGGCGACCTGGTGAGAAACTTCTCAGGGGGTCACCCATCCTGGGACTGCTCCCACCCAAGCACGCTTAACCTCAAAGTTCCCAGAACCTGACGTGCTTGTGGCCCCAAAACGCGTTGTTGTTAGGAAGGCCAAGATATTATTTATAACACCCAGCATCACTCCTGTCCACGGCCGATATGGGATATGCCTAAGGTGTTACAAACACCCCCCCTTGGGACTCATCGTCCTCGATGAGGTTTGCCCCATATCCCGAACGGCACAGGAGTGGCTCTGATACCATTTGTAACATCCACCTTAGGCATATCCCATATCGGCCGTGGACAGGAGTGATGCTGGGTGTTATAAGTAATATCTTGACCTTCCTAACAACAACGCGTTTTGGGGCCACAAGCACGTCAGGTTCTGGGAACTCTGAGGTTAAGCGTGCTTGGGTGGGAGTAGTCCCAGGATGGGTGACCCCCTGGGAAATTTCTCACCAGGTCGCCAGAAACAAATCCGTGCACTACACGTTGGTTAAATCCAGGGGCAAAGCGGACAATATTGTTGTCGAAGCAGGCGGGATGTTACAAAAAAGTTGGCAAGTTAAAATATTTCTCTATCTATTTTTAGTTTATTTGATGAGAATGACTGAATGAATGAATAATAATAATACAGTTCAAGATTTTTGTATGACAAAGATAAAACATTAATTGGGTGTAATTTGCATACTTAATCAGTTATAGACATCACGATTTGAACGACGAAATTGTAGACTTTTGTAGAAGTTGAGATGGAAATCAAAGAACTCGTTGGTGATGATTTGATCTTAATCATACAGTCCTTCATGCTCCCATATATCGACTAGAAATTCAACCATTTTCTATACATTAAGGCCCATTTTTGGCCATTCAGATGGCATCCTATGTGGTTTACATAACGAGCAACCACATAGGGATACGTTTGGTACGCAGACAAAACTAGACAAGACTTTACAGGACATGCAAGAATGAAGTAGGTAGGTGAAAGTATTGTGAATGATTTTGAGGGTTTAGACTGACATGAGTTGTTAGTAATTTACCACCTATCTCCCTATAATCTTGTTTCTTGCATAATGGGCAACAAAGTTAAATGAGAGGTATTATGATCATTTTATGTTTTCTAGAATTTTCTATTAAAATTAAAAAAATATATCATATATTTTATTATTATAAATTGTAAAGCAAAAACAAAAAAAACCAACATTCATCTTCTCCAGCCATATAACACAAATCAAGATTCATGTCACCCCATAACCAACGCCGCCTACCTTCACCTTCTCCTGCCAAACTCTTTTTTCAATCATCATTTTCGCCCAAACCCCTTTTCTTGTTATATTTTCCGGCTAAACCCTTTTCCGATCATCTTCTCCAGCCACATAACACACACTCACACACACCAAAAACTTCAAAACCCAAAATGATACACAAACACACACATAAGCAATGGTCAACCATTCACCAATTCAAACACAAACAAGGTTCTAAATGGCGTGAGACGTGGCATGGCGGCAAGGCCAAACCTCAAGCCTTAGGAGCCACGGCGAAGCCATGGCGTTTTCAAGACATGACTTATGACGTCAAATTTCTAATTCATATATAATATTATATATAAAAACGTATGTTTTGTAGTGTTACTCAATGAGTCAATAGTAATAAGCAAGTTAAATTAAGTTATATATTAAAAATTTGCAAATAAGACATTAAAAACGTAAAGAAAAATCAAATGTCTCATTGCGATAACTGCACATTAGGCGATGACGTGTCATGGGCTTAACGTGGCGTGACACACAAACTTTGGTGCCATGACGACTGTGCGACAAGTTTTTAAGAATAGTGAACACAAAATATATAAAATCAAACACAAATTCAATATCTCAAATACATTAGATATATATCAAGAACATCAACAACGAAATGGTAAATCAAATCCCCAAAATTAAACCCATAAAACTTAAACACCTAAATCAATACTCAAAATAAAATCAAAACCTAAACCAAACCATAGCTCTAAATCAAACAAAAACCAATACCAAAATCGGAGGACCCAAATCAAAGAAAACCCAAAGCCCAAATCTTGATCTTCAAAAAACTTAAAACCAAAATCAATTCATCATGTTCATCTTCTTATCAATGTAAGGCAGTAGATGTTGGTTTTTCTATATGTATTTTAATAATACATATAATAAACAAATTAATCAATGAATGATTAAGAACTCGGAAAATAATCAACTAAAGATTTTAAGACAACGATAAAGAAAATAGAAGAGGATATAGAACAGAGGCTGAGGCTCGTGTTACACGATTCCCTTAAAAAAATTCGCCGTCTGTTCCCAGGGTACAACAGCCAAAGCAGTAGTACTGCCGGAGATGACCACTTGCCTTGAAAATCCACCAGACTTGTCGTATGCACTAGAAAGTTTCAGAGAGAGTGATGTGTGAGTGTTTCTCTTTATATTGGTGTCGTCCCATGGAATGTAGCTAACCCCGTCAATTTATATTGACGTTTTGAA
The DNA here is from genome assembly GCA_954870635.1 of Arctium minus. NCBI lineage: Eukaryota > Viridiplantae > Streptophyta > Magnoliopsida > Asterales > Asteraceae > Arctium > Arctium minus. Next base: position 93,368,581 of record OX941086.1, on the reverse strand, counting down.
ACCGAAATAATTAATTGTCATTAGCCGATAATAAAACAAATTATTCATTATAACCGAAATAATTAATTCGTAATTAACTAAAAATTAAACGAATTAATCATGGCTCATCAATGGTTTCATTGGGGTTACAAAACTCGAACAGTGCTTGGCGCGGTTGGGCGCGTGGGCCACTGTTCGTCCTCACATTCCAGTGCTCGGCGCGTATGGCCGCGCGGTTTAGGTCACGCCACAACCCGCACGTGCCATTGTTTCGAAACACATTCCAGTGCTTGGCGCGGTTGGCCGCGCGGGTTCATCCGCGCCATAAGCCGCACAAGCCACTGTATCAAAACAAAAAATTCGCAAAAACCACATTGCGCGAGCACAAGATTTCAGAGCGGCATTCGTGTCGGCAGATCGTGCCCACGCACAAGTTCGCCGATTTAGCCTACGAAAGTTTCAATCGGCACACCCCCTGCGTGCGGGTAGGAGTGAGAGTAAAACCAATCAAAGGAGCTTGTGAGACCCTCCCACATTCGTGGTTATAAACCATTCTATGTTTACTCCTTCTTCCTATGTGGGACACATTCCCACACCCATTTGATTTTTGCCAATTTCATCCCAAACACTCAACTTTGAGCATCGATATCTCATTCACACATATTCCGTTTTTGACACATGATATATCGTTTCGAAGCTTTTATATAGGAGAACACAAACCCACAAAGAGTTAAATATATATATAATACATATACATGTATTTAAATGTATACAAAGTTAGTAAAAACCATATTTTTACTAACATTTTTCAACAATCCCCCACATGAATGGAGATCGATCTTTGCATACGAAAATTTCTTACGAAATTTCAGATGATTGAATCCTGCATAGGATAGGTAGGTGTTACCCTTTGAACCTTCCCTTATGAAACACACTTAGTCTCCTAGCGATCAGTAGACTCGATGTCCTTGAACTGAACCACCATTTACATAGACTACAATACATTTCACACAAGACTCTTCCTAACAAGGTCATATCCTCATAGTCGTGTTCGTTATGTTCATGAACACTAGCCTGGTTCAGCGACAGGTGTCAGGAATTGCCCCCCCCCCACAATTCCCTTTGAAGCGACCCCACTTCTCTCTCACATAGGTGATTTTTAATAATCATAACTAGGTTGTCCTTTTGAACCCAGATCTTGCGATCTCCAGCCTTCTGGGTAAGGTTTCCTTTGCATGAATTACTCATTCAAGGGCTTTAGTCCCATTCCTTTCGACGACTTATAAACCAAATCTCTACTTAGGCCTTTCGTAAGCGGATCCACAATGTTATCATTTGACTTCACATAGTCAATTGTGATAACTCCAGTAGAGATAAATTGTCGAGTCGTATTATGTCTAAGTCTAATATGTCTAGATTTCCCATTATACAGTGTACTTTGAGCTCTACCAATTGCCGATTGGCTATCACAATGTATACATATGGCCGTTATCGGCTTAGGCCATCTGGGAATATCTTCCATGAACTGACGTAGACATTCTGCCTCTTCACCAAACTTATCCAAGGCAATAAATTCAGATTCCATCGTGGATCTGGCAATAATAGTTTGCTTGGACGATTTCCAAGATATAGCCGCACCTCCAAGTGTAAACACATATCCACTTGTAGATCTGGAATCCTTTATATCAGATATCTAATTTGCATTGATGTATCCTTTGATCACCACTGGATATCTTCCATAATGCAGTCCATACTCACGTGTGTATCTCAAATATCTTAACAATCTAGTAATACTCTTCCAGTGTTCAAAACTGGGATTACTAGTATACCTACTTAGACTGCTCATTGCATATGCTAAGTTAGGTCTAGTCCAACTCATAAGATACATCAAACTACCAATTATTCTTAAGTATTCCACTTGTGCAACACTATCCCCTATATTCTTAGATAGATGTTGACTAGTGTCAATCGGAGTTCTAGCTATACTAGTATCTCCTTTATTAAATTTCTCATGAATCTTGTCCACGTAATGTGTCTGATTTAACACCAGACCATTTTGGGTTCTTGTGATCTTGACCCCAAGAATCACATCCGCTAAACCCATATCTTTCATGTCAAACTTAGATTTCAACATATTCTTCGTGGACCTTATCATATTGTCATCACTGCCAATGATAAGTATATCATCAACATATAAACACAAGATGACATAACCATGAGTGGTGTCTTTCATATAAACACATTTATCACACTCATTTATCTTAAAACCGCTTTCTAACATGGCTTGATCAAACTTTTGATGTCATTGCTTTGGTGCTTGCTTTAGGCCATACAAGGACTTAATAAGTTTACAAACCTTGTTTTCTTGTCCTGGGGCAACAAATACCTCAGGCTGCACCATATAGATTTCTTCTTCTAAATCTCCGTTTAGAAAAGCAGTTTTCACATCCATTTGGTGAATTTTCAGATTTCTAATGGCTGCAATAGCTAATACCAATCTAATGGATGTTATTCTTGTCACCGGTGAATAAGTATCAAAATAATCTAGACCTTCCTTTTGTCTATATCCTTTGATCACTAATCTCGCCTTTTCTTGATGCACTATCTTGGACGTAGGTGAGAAAATCGGGACCAAACGATTTTTCAACCCTAGCCCATTTACTTCTTCTAGGTTCCACTTCTTCTTCCTCAGATAGAACTTGTTCATCCTCTTGAACAATTTCTTTGTCTTTAGAAGATGAGGTTTGTTTTTTCTTGTTCAAACAAGGAAATACGTCTTCAAATAATGAAGCATTTCTTGACTCCATAATTGTATTATTATGTATCTCGGGATTTTTAGACTCATACATAATAAACCGATAAGCACTACTATTTTGTGCGTATCCAATGAATACACAATCCACTGTTTTAGGTCCTAACTTTTGTACCTTAGGTGGAGGTACAACCACCTTAGCTAGGCACCCCATCTCGTAAGTACTTGTAAGATGGTTTCCTACCCATCCAAAGTTCTTACAATGTTTCATTTTGTTTCTTGTGGGGTATCTTATTCAAAAGATAATTAGCCGACATAATAGCTTCCCCCCACATGTTCTGACTTAAACCAGAACTAATCAACAAGGCATTCACCATCTCTTTCAAGGTACGATTCTTTCTCTCAGCAATACCATTTTGTTGAGGTGAGTAGGGTGTTGTGAATTCATGTTGAATTCCATTGTTAGAACAAAACTCAATAAACGGTGAAACATATTCACCTCCCCTATCACTTCTAACGACCTTGATTTTCTTGTTAAGTTGATTTTCAACTTCATTTTTATACAAGACAAACTTGTCTATTGCTTCATCTTTACTCTTAAGTAAATATATATATATATATATATATAGCAATATTTCATGCTATCATCGATGAACGTGATAAAATATTTGTTCTCACCTCTAGTTGGAACCGATTTTAAATCACACACGTCAGTGTGAATTAAATCAAGGGGTTCAGTTTTCCTTTCAACCGATTGGAAATAAGATCTAGTAAGTTTGGCTTCTACACATGTGGGGCACTTGTGATTTGAGTCAAAATCAAAATTCGGTATGCAGTTTAATTTAATTAAACGTTGAATGGAATTAAAATTTACATGTTCTGAACGGCCATGCCAAACATTTTGAGATTCAAGCAAATAAACATAACTTGAAGTTGCTTTATTCATTTCATTGAAAATCATTACATTTAACTTGAACCTACCATTCAAGGCATATCCTTTACCCACATGCATACCACTTTTGGACAAAATAAACTCATCCGACTCAAACACTAGTTTGAAACCAAACTTGTTTAACAACCAACCCGAAACGAGGTTCTTCCGAAGCTTCGGGACATACAAAACATCCTTAAGCTTGAGCTATTTCCCGGAAGTCATCTTCAAAATGACATCTTCAACACCCTTGACATCGGCGGTGGCGGCATTTCCCATAAAGAGCTTTTGTCCATCATCAACATCCTTGTAGGTGTTGAAGTTGCTCTTGTCATGACACACATGACGGGTTGCTCCGGTATCAATCCACCATTCCCTGGAGTTTGCATCAATCACATTCACCTTCGAGACCATGGCCGTGAGATCCGTGATCATTGCCACCACATACTCGTTCACCGTCGTGGAACAAATTTCACGTGAACGATTTAGTACCGCAATCTCAATCTGTTTAATATTGTTGGTTTTTCTATATGTATTTTAATAATACATATAATAAACAAATTAATCAACGAATGATTAAGAACTCGAAAAATAATCAACTAAATATTTTAGGACAACGATAAAGAAAATAGAAGAGGATATAGACCAGAGGCTGAGGCTTGTGTTACACGATTTCGCAATATCAAATTCTTTCACTTGTGTTAAAGTCGATTACTCTGCCACACAGTTTGTTGGGTTATTCTTGAAATTTATAGAAACTAAAAGGATAAAGCTAATTCGATTGATCAATTGATTAACTAATTTTTCCTCTGTTAAACATTCCAGTTGTTAATGTCGATCACTTAGCCACACAGTTTTGTCAAGCACTGTCATTGGAGAACACTTGGCATGATGAAGTCCAACTTAATATCAAAATACCACAATCAAACTTAATGTAAACTATTAATATAAAAACTACTGAGTTTATTAAAAAGTTTCAAATTATAAAATATTCTTGTGAAGATATCATCAACAAGTATATTTATCAGGAAAAACAATCAAATATCAAAACATGAAACGAGCAGATGAGGCTAATATGAATTAGAATACATACACAACCCTCAATTTTGCAATCTTTTTAAAAGGTTAAATGGTTTATGATATATGATTCATAATGCCATTCTTTCTTAGTTGTATAAATCATTTGCAGAAGGATCAGCGATTACTCTTACATCCAAGATAGTGCATCAAGAAAAGGCATGACGACAAGAAGAGAAATCAGAAACGTTTCAGTTTTGTTGATTACTCATACATCCAAGAAAATCCCCAAACGTAATTTTATCAGAGAAAAGCCCGTCAAATAACCTACTACAATTCAAGAACACATCAAGCTTATCAATTACACTTTAACATTCAACAGTTTACTTCGACTTCTAAACTCATGTACTGTGCGTATGTACACAATTTATGATAATCCAAAGATCTCTAAATCCTAGAGAGAGAAAGTAGAGAGAGAGACAATGTAAAGCGCAAAGTAAGTTTTCTATTAGAGAATAAGCGTGAAGTGTTACAAGACACAAGGACCAAAGGGACTTAAATACCCTTGGCTTATACACAGATAAAACCTATCTAAGCACAATATAAGACCAAACCTATAAATACAATGATTACTATAAAATCAGACTTAACAATCTCCCCCTTAGTAATCATTGGCGCTGTGGTCTTCAAAAACAATCTTCTAAATCAGCATGGACCATCTAAGCGACTTTGAAAAGAAGCTTTCTGACTAAAAAAAAAATTCTTCTCAGCATCGTTCAGGATGAGTTATCTTTACTGCCTTGACAAGACTGGACCAGTTTGGAATTAGCTTGAAAGACCAATCGGTTCTTCAGCTTGTGCTCTAGACGATTCACCTATTTCAAATAAACTTGAATGAACTGTGGTGATCGGAGCTGGAACAACAAAAGACTATTATGGCTGAGAAAAATATAATCTTGAGCGAATCTTGATCAGCAGATAAACGTTTGAACTCTTTGTCTCTTTAACATCTCCTTAACTTCTCCCCCTCATGACCTTGATGATCGAGATCAACTTGGTCATGCAAATGTTGGAGACGAGACAACTTAAGATCTGCAAAATCAAAGAAAAGGAAAAACAGGGAAGGTGTGAATCCAAGATCTCTAAATCTTAGAGAGAGAAAGTAGAGAGAGAGTTCAAGGCGCAAAGTTTAATCTGTATTGATGTGGCGTGAAGTGTTACAAACAACCAAGACCAAAGGGACTTAAATACCCTTGGTCAAATACAACAGATAAAACCTATCTAAGAACAGTATAAGACCAAGCCTATAAATACAATGATTACTATAAAATCAGACTTAACAATCTCCCCCTTAGTAATCATTGGCGCTGTGGTCTTCAAAATCAATCTTCTAAATCAGCATGGACCAACTAAGCGACTTTGCGAAACAACTTTCTGACTTTTTAAAAAATATCTTCTCAACATCTTTTAGATTGAGTTGTCTTTGTTGTCTTGACAAGACGGGACCAGTTTGAATAAGCTTGAAGGAACAATTGGTTCAACAGCTTGTGCTCTAGACGATACACCTCTTTTAAATGAACTTGAATCGGAGCTTGAACAGCAAAAGACAAGTAAAATTGAAGAAATTTTGAATCTTGAGCGAATCTTGATCAGCAGATAAACTTTGAAGCTCTTTGTCTCTTTAACATCTCCCCCTCATGACCTTGATGATCTGGATCAACTTGGTCATGCAAATGTTGGAGACGAGACAGCTTAAGATCTACAAAATCAAAGTAAAGGAAAAACAGGGTAGGTTTGCGCTACACATTGGTGGCGCAAAGGGAGGTTTGCGCTAGCCGAAGGTGGCGCAAAGCGAGGTTTGCGCGACCAACTGTTGGCGCAAATCTGACTTGAACTCAGACAATTTTACCTTTTTAAGCTCTTTGACTCCCCTACACAAATGCACTAGATATGACAATTCAAGTTAGCATTTGCATAGAAAACCAGATACTCCCCCTCAAAAACAGATATGATCTTTTAAGAAAAAATTCTCCTTATTCACTCCCCCTTGAATAATGCACAAACCCGTTTAAATGAAATATGAGAACATAAGAATTGAAACATCAATGTAGAAAGAAAAATATACTGAATATGTATTTTGAAACGACTAAATATATAAAAATTTAAACAGAAACAAATAAAATTCTACTTAGTAAAATATCACAATAAAATCCGTCAAATGAAATCAAATGTATGCTTTTGGATACAGAAACAAGTTTTATTGCATATCAAGTTTAGACATGTTCAGTTTCAAAAACTTTCATCAATCTATTCAGTGTGCTCGCATGTGAACTCCGATTAGCTTCAAGAAAATGCAATTCCAAAAATATAATAGAGAATTTTGCAAATAATCACACTAATCCATCAAAAATTCAGACTTTCACAAATTTACAGCTTTATTGCAACTTAGAAATATCACCAAGTATCATGAGATGTGTGCTCATTGGCATCTTTTTAGCATTGTGCACTATGGAATCTTTACATGAGTGTGCTCTTTGGCATCTTTTAAGCTTGTGCACTTTTGGCATATTTTTAATCAAAAAGTTTATTAAGTAAAGAACATGTCGTAAACATAACTTTTTATCTGACCTTATTGTAGGATTTGGGTCAGCCGCTCCCAGACCAGATGGCCTTAGGTGACTAGGTGTCAAGCACCCCTTGGAACTTACTTTCCCAGATCAGAAAGGCTACATCGACACATCCTAAACCCATTCATACCAGTAGAACATGACTTTCGATCTGATTCTATTGAAGGATTTGGGTTCGATCACTCCCAGATCAATTGACCTTAGGGGACCAGATGACAAGCATCCCACGAAACTTACTTTCCCAAACCAGAAAGGTCACAGGTACAAACTTTTAAACTTAGATATTTCTGATTTATAAGAATTTAATAATCATCTCAAACACAAGGTTTTACGTCTAAGTGCTTAGCCCATATTTTCATTATGATCCAAAATTTTGACTTTTTAGGTTTTCTAAGCATTGTAAACTATAAATATTCCGAATCACACACATTTAAAGCAAAATCAAAAGCTACAAACATGTTGCTGACTTTTCGACTTTTGTTAGAATTGAAATTTGAACATATAACAACTTTAATATAAACAAAGCAACTTGAAAATTTATCCTAAACACACATTTTATTCAAAAGAAAGAAAAATTGTAAAACTTTTACTTTATAGAATAAAATTTGTAAAGGTTTAAATTTTTAAAACAACACGCCGAGATTTAAAAATAGAAATATATGATCGACAAGTTTAAATTCAGTTGAAACAAAATATAATTCAATAATATCATCTTCCACATAATGTAAAAATGAAATTTGTGTCTCATTTGTAAAAATTTGGGTTGAACAAAATCAGGAGATGAACTGAAATGCTCAGATTCTTTAAAATCAGATGAGAAAACTGGAACAACATCATTATCAGAGATAAATGCAGCGGAAATTAAGTAGATGTACTCACAGTTTCTCATTAGTCAGAAGCTTAAAGCAATGAAGAGCGAGTCCTAGACTGACATGTCTAGAAGTCATAATCTTTGAAGCACGGGTTCTAAGTTGTAGTACTTAGAAGCCAAAATATTGGCATTGAAGTCCGGGTCTTGAACTGCTGTGTTCAAAAGCCATAATCTTGACATTGAGGTGCGAGTCTTGAACTGTGTTATTCAAGAGCCATATTCTTGACATTGAAGTCCGGGTTTTGAACTGATGTGTTCAAAAGCCATTATCTTGATATTGAGGTGCGGGTCTTGAACTGTTCCTGCTCCGACCACCACTGTTCATTCAAGGTCATTTAAAAGAGGTGTATCGTCTAAAGCACAAGCTGTTGAACCAATTGTTCCTTCAAGCTTATTCAAACTGGTCCAGTCTTGTCAAGACAGCAAAGACAACTCAATCTAAAAGAAGTTGAGAAGATATTTTTTAAAAAGTCAGAAAGTTGTTTCGCAAAGTCGCTTAGTTGGTCCATGCTGATTTAGAAGATTGATTTTGAAGACCACAGCGCCAATGATTACTAAGGGGGAGATTGTTAAGTTTGATTTTATAGTAATCATTGTATTTATAGGCTTGGTCTTATACTGTTCTTAGATAGGTTTTATCTGTTGTATTTGACCAAGGGTATTTAAGTCCCTTTGGTCTTGGTTGTTTGTAACACTTTACGCCACATCAATACAGATTAAACTTTGCTCCTTGAACTCTCTCTCTCTACTTTCTCTCTCTAAGATTTAGATTGGATCTGATACCAATTGTGAATCCAAGAGCTCTAAATCTTAGAGACAGAAAGTAGAGAGAGAGAGTTCAAGGCACAAAGTTTAATCTGTATTGATGTGGCGTGAAGTGTTACAAACAACAAAGACCAAAGGGACTTAAATACCCAATGGTCAAATACAACAGATAAAACCTATCTAAGAACAGTATAAGACCAAGCCTATAAATACAATGATTACTATAAAATCAGACTTAACAGAAGGTTTGCGCTACACATTGGTGGCGCAAAGGGAGGTTTGCGCTAGACAAAGGTGGCGCAAAGTGAGGTTTGCGCTACCAACTGTTGGCGTAAATCTGACTTAAACTCATAAATTTTTTACCTGATAAGCTCTTTGACTCCCCCTACACAAATGCACTAAAATATGACAATTCAAGTTAGCATTTGTATAGAAAATCAGATACTCCCCCTCGAAAACAGATATTATCTTTTCAGAAATTTCTCCTTATTCACTCTCCTTAAATAATGAACAAACCCATTTAAAAGAAATATGAGAACACAAGAATTGAAACATCAATGTAGAAAGAAAAAATATACTGAATATATATTTTGAAACGACTAAATATATAAAATTTAAACATAAACAAATAGAATTCTACTTAGTAAATATCACAATAAAATCCATCAGATGAAATCAAATTTTATTGCATATCAAGTTAAGACATGTTTAGTTTCAAAAGCTTTCATCAATCTATTCAGTGTGCTCGCATGTGAACTCCGATTAGCTTCAAGAAAATGCAATTCTAAAAATATAATAGAGAACTTTGCAAATAATCACACCAAGCCATCAAGAAATTAGACTTTCACAAATTTACAGGCTTATTGCAACTCAGAAATATTACCAAGTATCATGAGATGTGTGCTTATTGACATCTTTTAGCATTGTGCACTATGACATCTTCACATGAATGTGCTCTTTGGCATCTTTTAAGCTTGTGCACTTTGACATCTTTTAATCAAAAAGTTTATTAAGTAAAGAACCATGCCGTAAACGTAACTTTCAATCTAACCTTATTTTAGGATTTGGGTCAGCCGCTCCCAGACTAGATGGTCTTAGGGGACTAGGTGTCAAGCACCACTTGGAACTTACTTTCCCAGATCAGAAAGGCTACATCGACACATCCTAAACCCATTCATACCAGTAGAACATGACTTTCGATCTGATTCTATTGAAGGATTTGGGTTCGATCACTCCCAGATCAAATGACCTGAGGGGACCAGATGACAAGCATCCCACATACCTTACTTTCCCAAACCAGAAAGGTCACAGGTACAAACTTTTAAACTTAGAGAATTCTGATTTATAAGAATTTAATAATCATCTCAATCACAAGGTTTTACATCTAAGTGCTTAGCCCATATTTTCATTACGATCCAAAATTTCGACTTTTTAGGTTTTCTAAGCATTGTAAACTATAAATATTCCGAATCACACAACTTTAAAGCAGTATCAAAAGCTACAAACATGTTGCTGACTTTTCGGCTTTTTGTTAGACTTGAAAGATGAACATATAAAACTTCAATATAAACAAAGCAACTTGAAAATTTATCCTAGACACACATTTTATTCAAAATAAAGAAAATTGTAAAACTTTTACTTTATAGAATAAAATTTGTGAAGGTTTAAACTTTTAAATTCAACAGGCTGAGATTTAAAAAAAAATTGAAACATTTGATCAGCAAATTTATATTTAGTTGAAACAAAATATAATTCAATAATATTATCTTTCAGATAATGTATAAAGAAATTTGTGTCTCATTTGAAAAAATTTGGATTGAATAAAATCAGAGTTTGAATAAGATTGCTCAGATTCTTTAAAATCATTTGAGAAAACTGGAACAACATCATTATCAGAGATAAATGCAGCGGAATTAAAAGTAGATGCAATCACAGTTTCTCATTAGTCAGAAGCTTAATTCGATGAAGAACGAGTTCTAAACTGACATGTTTAGAAATCGATGTCTTTGAAGCACGGGTTCTGAGCTGAAATACTCAGAAGCCAAAATGTTGACAATGAAGTCCGGGTCTTGAGCTGAGTTACTCAAGAGCCATCATTCTCTTACTCCCCATTGACATGAGGTGCCTGCAACTTTGAATCAGATTGAAATTTTGGTACCCACTTGAATTTGGGCCCATGAAAGTTAGTTGCAGTTCTTATGGGGAATAACTTGTTAGATTTGACAGTTAAAGCACGAGAAAGATTATCAGAAAAATAAGCACAGTCATCAGATGAATACAAAGCATAATCATATAAACTAGAATCCGAGGAAGAAGATGAGACATGTTTGGAAATTCGAATCATTTGCTTTCTAGAGTATTTTGAAATTTTATTACAAGTAGCAAATGAATCACTTTTATAAAGTTTGTCTATACATCTATCCCCATCAATCTGAAATTCATCTGATATCCGCTTAGCTCTCCAAATCTGCTTCGTTGACTTGCTCAAAGTCCTATCTGAAATATTAGAATCAGAAGAATTAGAACTGTCAGAAAGAACTTTATCTTGTTTCTTTAACTTCTTTGACCTTCTTCTTTTACGCTTTGGTTTATAACACTGATCATTTAACGTAAAAGATTCATCAAGAATTTCCGAATTAATATTTAAATCAGAAGAAATAATTTTATCTAAGCAACCAATCTGATCAATCAATAAATCTGAACTTACCTCGGAGTCAGAAATATTTTGAGAAAAGATATCAGATTTAGAAACCTCCATTTTGTTTACTTGACAATCAGAAGAAAGGCTAGAAATAGAATCTTGTTTTTGAGAAAATAATTTTTCTTCAAGACTAGAAGTCATGAAAGAAAGAATAATATCAGATTCAATTTCTTTTAAAATATTTTGATCTTCCATCTTATTTTCAAGATCAATGATTTTGCCTTCTAAAATTAAAGGAGGAATATATTTCTTAGAATCATAAATGATTGGAGAAATATTTTCCTTATCAGATTTATTGGCAAAAATATCAACAAAATCATCAGACATTGAAGACTTGATGGGAGATATTTCATTAAAACCTTTTCTGCCTTTCCTTGATTTATCAGGAAAATATTTTGCATTTTCAAACGTATAAACAAAAGGAATTTCTTTTTTCTTGTTATTTGTCCTTTTCTCATTTTCGATTTCTAACACTTGCTTCTCATTCATCCAATCAATTTTAAACTGAGGAGCATATTGAGCAAGAGTTAGATAATCGTATTTATATAAAGTAGGGGGATTTTTCAATTGCATTGTTTAAACAATGTGGATTTTTAAAACCAAGTCCCCATTTTTCTTTTAAAGCTTCATCACTCCTTGGTTTATTCATAAAGATTGTTTGCTCAGATTGGTTTCTTCGATATAACTTTTCTTCTAATTTATTTATTTTATCCGAAAAACTGTCTTTTAAATTGGTCATCTCAGTCAAAGACTCAAGATAAGTCTTATTTTATTTTTTCCAAATCATCTAATTTCTTTTGAAAGATGTCTTTTGTTTGTTCCAAAATAGATTTTTCATCTTTCAAAGAAATTTTCAATTTGTCAATCAAATCTGACTTTTCTGCATTTAAGTTCTTTTCAGATAATAACTTTAAGCGTAAATCATGTAAAGCAGATATTATAACATTAATCTGAGAAGAAATAAAAGTGTAATCAAAATCAGAAATTACCTCGTCTTCATCAGTGTCAGAATCATCATCTGACTGATCATCTCCAACAAAGCACATCTGAGCGATCTCGACATTTGCAACTTCATCATCAGAGTGATCCAGCCAAAACTCTTCTTCGGCTAGCAAAGTTGTTCCACTCTCTCTCTTCTCAGCAAGTTCCAGTTTCTTTCGATAGTAAGCTGAGTCCCTAACTTTCTTCACTCTACACTCCTTAGATATGTGACCCGACTTTCCACAGTTGTAGCATGCAACAGTCTTTGGCTCGGGCACTTGAGAATTCTTGGAACCAGAAGTGAAGCGAAGATTGTTTGAACCCGACCGTGGTTGGAACTTTTTCTGATAATGCTGAGAGAGAAGGATCATAGCTTTCTGCAATGCCTCGCCATCATCATCAGTTGACCCGTCATAAGCATTATTAGACAATGCTTGATTAGCCAGATGGCTCGTTAGAAGAGCAATCGGGTCCACTGATTTCTTGTTCTTTTTCTCAAGTTTGGCCTTCTTCTCAGTAACTATACACTCATCTGTCAGCAAGATCTCAAACATCTCTTGGATCTGCATTGTAGAAATTCTGACATCATTCCTCAATCTGTGGCAGGATTTGTTCCATTCTGGTTGTAGAGCATTGAGGAATTTCAGATTAGTCTCAAGCTAAGTCTTTTCTACTTTTATTTTTCTTAGATCATTGATCACGGCACAGAATCTGTCATACACAGTTTTCAATGGCTCCCCATCCTTGGCTTTGAATTCTTCAAAGTTATTCATGTATCGATTGTGTCGCAGTTGAGTAGATACTGAAGAACCAAGCATAATCTTTTCTAGCTGTTGCCACATAAGATTAGGATGATTGTTGGGAACTGAAGAATTCATCAAGTATGGTTAATGTTGCTGAATCAAAGTTACTACTGCTAGAAGACTTAAAAGTTAATACTGCTGAGTGTTACTACTGCTAGTAGAATTAATGCTGCTAGTCAAAGTTAGTGCTGCTTGAACAAAGTTAGTACTGCTTAGCTAGTTAGTACTGCTAGTGATTAATGCTGCTGAACATAGTTAATGCTGCTAGAAGGAATTAATGCTGCTGAACATAGTTAGTGCTGCTTATGACTTGAAGATCCGAATGGAAAGGATGACAGCTGGAAAGATTCAAGATATTCATGGAAGGCTTGAAGATAATGATGGAAGATATACTGAAGATATTTTATTTATTGTAATTATCTGTTTATTCAGTATATGTATAGATTTGATAGAATAGTTTAACGTTTTTAATTCATTCATTCTAAGTGTTAGTTCTAGAGAGAAAATCAACCTCAAGGCATAGATCCTAATTCTAGAGAAGTAGAATTCGTATTGGTGAGCCTGTTCATCAATATTGAGGTTGAGTGTGTAATCTTGTAACTTCAAAGCATTCAATACAAGTTTACAGTTTGTTCTTCATATTTACTGTGTTGATTTACTGTTTCATTGAATATCAAAGTGTTATTCCGCAAACTTCTTTGATATTGTTTCTGAGAATTAATTCTTGTTGAGAATTCGATCCTGACAAGTGGTATCAGAGCCAAACTCTCTCAGAAACATCTATTCATCATGGAAAATCTTACAGAATCAAGCAGTACTTTGGTCTCTAAGGTTCCAATGCTCAAACCCAGTGAGTTTGACATGTGGAAGATCAGAATCAGACAATATATTCTTCTTACTGACTACTCAATATGGGATATCATTGAGAATGGTCCTTCTGAAGCTGGAAGGATAGGAGCAGATGGGAAAAGACCTCCACCAAAGACAGATGGTGAGAGAAAGATCAGACAGACAGAGATGAAGGCCTTGAGCACTCTGCTTTTGGCCATCCCCAATGAATATCAGCATCAATTTTGCAACTGCACTGATGCTCAGATTCTCTGGAATGCTCTAGAGAAAAGATTTGCTGGAACTAAAAGCATCAAAAGAAATCAAAGAGATGTTCTAAAGCAGCAGTATGAGAACTTCACTTCCTCAAAGAATGAGTCTATGACTCAAACTTTTGATAGGTTCAATAAACTCATAGGTGAACTGGCTACTGTAGGAGTAAAGATGGAACAAGATGATATCAACAGAAAGTTCCTCAGATCTCTTGGGGATGAATGGACTATATACACTGTCTCATATAGACAGAGTGACAATCTGGAAGAGAAAGAACTTGATGATCTATACAATGATCTAAGAGTTTTTGAAACTGAGGTAGAAACCAAGAAGAAGCCCTCTGGTTATATCCACAATGCTGCACTTCTCTCAGCATCCACTGATACTACTGCCAACCCTGAAGCAGTTAGTACTGCCAGTGGAGTAAGTTCAGAAAAAGGCACTGAAACTATCTTTGAAGCCTTTTTGTCCAGTCATAACAGCAATTCTTTGATTAATGATGATCTGGATCAAATTCACCCTGATGACCTGGAGGAGATGGATATTAAATGGCAGATGGCCATGTTATCAATGAGGGTGAAGAAGTTCATTAAAAGAACAGGAAGGAATAACTTCTCTCAAAGAAGAGAAGATGGAGCTGGTTTTGACAAGACCAAGGTGGAATGTTATAAGTGTCACATGAAAGGACACTTTGCTAGAGAATGCAGGAGTGCTGTTCCAAACAACAACCATCAACAAGCTCAGAATGGAGGCTACAATCAAAACAAGAATCCTGCTCAAGCCCTTGTTTCTCAACAAGGAATGGGATTTGACTGGAGTGATCAAGCTGAGGAAGCCATTAAGAATCAAGCTCTTATGGCAGAAGTGTCTGATCTTCCCTCTGAGGTAATTTCTAATCTTTGTACAAAATCTTGCATTGACACTATCACAAGATACAGGGATCACAATCAAAGTATGTGTGATGACCTCAAAAGATTAGAAAAGGACAGAAGAGATTATGTGTTGATAGTAGAGAGATTTGAAGAGCAAATCAAAGGCTTTCAAGCTAATGAACTTCAACACTCTTATGACACAAACTATTGGAAGTGGGAAAAGAATGAGTTAGAGACCAAACTGTCTAAATCCTTAGAAGAGAGTGATAGGCTGAAAGAGGAACTGTCTAAAGTTAAACTTGACATAGAAAAGTTTTCATATGCTTCAAAAGCAATGGATTCTCTTCTAAAGGCTCAGATTCATGACAAGATGAAGCCTGGTATTGGATACAACAATACACCTCCTCCTTACAACAACAATTATATCTCTCCTACTTCAGACCTGTTAGAAATCAAGGAGAAAAAGGACTTATCTGAGAAAGCCTTTAAGATAGATCCTTTGGATGAAGTAGTAATTAAGGATTTAACTGAGAAAGAAGCCAGTGAGTATAGGGATAATGATGTGAGTAAAAAGATCCCATCAGAAAATAATATTATCACCAATGAGGGACAAAAGGAAAGGATAACAAGGTCCATTACAAACAAACCACAGTTGTGAATCCTGGATCTTGTAAACAGTGTGATTGCAGTAAAGCCAAGAGCCTAAATTCTGGTTTAAAAAGAGGAAATCAAAGAAACTGGAATAATCAATGGGCTCAGAAACAAGGAGTTGATCTGAATAAAATCAATAGAACAAAACCTTGTTTCATATGTGGCAAGTTAAATCATTTGGCTAAGTATTGTTACTTTAACCCTATTAACCAACAAATGAACTTTCAAAGATTTGTGCAAAAACCTGTTGGTTATAGGAAGGCTGGAAAGAAACATGTGATAAAGAAACATGATGAAAGGAAAGGCCCCATGAAGAAAAAGATTTTAAAAGAAAGTGTCAAAATGTGGGTGCCTAGAAGCACTGAAACTGTTAGTACTGATGACAGGGTTAGAAGCACTAAAATTGTTAGTACTGCTAACATGGTTACTACTGCTACCTGTGTTAGTACTGCTGAAAATATTAATGCTACTAATACTGTTAGTACCTCTTCAAAGGTTAATACTGCCAACACAGTTACTGCTGCTAACACAGTTACTACTGCTAACAAGGTTAGTACTGCTAAGCATGCAAGTGCTGCTAAGGCAGTTAGTACTTCTAAAACCACTTCTGATTCTAGCAAAAATATTTCCAAGCCTATTATTGTAACAAAGTACTCCAAGAATGAGGAGTTAAAGTTCAAAAATCTTGTCAAGAAAGAATGCAAGTATTTTGATGAGAAAGGGGTACCCAAGACCACTTTGGCTTGGGTTCCCATTTCATACTAACTGATCTATCTTATGTGCAGGGCAACCAACAGCTCAAGGGAAAGAGCATATGGCATGTTGATAGTGGTTGCTCTAGGCACATGACAGGCAACATGTCATGCCTTCAGGATTTCAAGCATATCAATGGAGGACATGTTGCATTTGGAGATAATCTTACTGGTGGTAAGATAAGTGGAAAAGGTAATGTCACCAAAGGTAAGATGACATTTGAGGATGTCTACTATGTTGATCAATTAAAGTACAACCTGTTAAGTGTATCACAGGTTTGTGACAAACAACATAGTATATTATTTACAAATACTGAGTGTATGATCCTTGCTCCAGGGTTCAAGGTAGTTGATGAAAGCATGATACTACTTAGAACTCCAAGAAAGGACAATGTTTACTGTCTAGATATGGACAATGTTGATAGTGATTCATCTCTAAATTGTCTTGTTTCAAAAGCTTCTGTAGATGAATCCTCTCTTTGGCACAGAAGGATGTGTCATATGAATTTCAAGACTATGAACAAACTTGTTAAAAACAATCTTGTAAGAGGTTTACCTTCAAAAGTCTTTTCATGTGATGATCATTGTGTTGCTTGTCTTAAAGGCAAACAGCACAAAACTTCTCATAAGACCAAAGAGTTAAATTCTGTTTCTTCTTGTCTCCAGTTACTGCATATGGATCTGTTTGGTCCTTCAAATGTTATGAGTATAGGCAAGAAATCTTACTGCTTGGTTATTGTTGATGATTACTCCAGATTTACTTGGGTATATTTTCTAAGGACTAAGGATGAGACAAGTGGACTTATCAAATCCTTTATTCTAAGAATTGAAAACCAAACTAATCAAAGAGTAAAAGTCATTAGATCAGATAATGGAACTGAGTTTAAAAATCATGATCTAAACACCTTTTGTGAAGAGAAAGGTATTGAGAGGCAATATAGTGCTCCTAGGACTCCTCAACAGAATGGTGTTGCTGAAAGGAGAAATAGGACACTAATAGAGGCTGCTAGATCTCTGTTGGCTGATTCAAAATTGCCAATTACCTTCTGGGCTGAAGCAGTTAATACTACTTGTTATGTCCAAAACAGAGTTCTAGTGGTCAAGCAAAAGAACAAGACCCCATATGAGCTTTTAAATACAAGAAAACCTTTCATTGGTTTCTTCAAACCTTTTGGGTGTCCTTGTACAATTCTCAATACCAAATCTCACTTAGGTAAGTTTGATAGCAAAGCAGATGATGGATTTCTTGTTGGATATTCATCTCAGAGTAAGGCCTACAGAGTTTTTAACTCTTCTTCCAGAATAATTGAAGAAAGTGACAATGTCAAATGCAATGAGAATACACCAAATCCAATTGGGTCTGGTCCTCAGTGGCTATTTGACATTGACCCACTAACTAATTCTTTTGGTTTCAGTAGTGATGATACAGGAACAGGAAGTGGAGGATCAGGGACTACACAAGTCTCAGAAAGTATATCTAAATCTGTGATATTTCCCATACCCACAGTGAATTCTGTTGAAGACTGTGAAAAGGAATCATTTATTGGACCAAGTCAGAGTGAAGAAGAAACTAGAGATGAGGAGACTCAAGAAAATAAAGAATCAGAAGTGGCATCTGAAAACACTTCAGTTGAGTTGCATGACTCTAATCTAGAGGTTGGACTGAATGAAGAACCTAGTCATAACACCAGAGTTCAAAAGAATCATCCTCCACAGCTGGTAATAGGAGATATCTCTTCTCCTATGATGACTAGACATCAAAGCAGGCTTCAAGAAATGCAAGATCAACATCATACAGTGCTTACTTGTTTTCTATCCCAGCTTGAGCCTAAAAAGGCACATGATGCTATGAAAGAATCTAGCTGGATAGAAGCAATGCAAGAAGAACTGTTACAGTTCAAGCTACAAGATGTATGGGATCTAGTAGACCTTCCTAAAGGTCACAGAGCAATTGGCACAAAATGGATTTTCAGAAACAAGAGAGATGAAAGAGGTATTGTCATAAGGAACAAAGCAAGGGTGGTGGCTCAAGGATATACTCAAGAAGAGGGTATAGATTATGAAGAAGTTTTTGCACCTGTGGCTAGGATAGAAGCAATCAGATTATTCCTAGCCTATGCTTCTTACATGAACTTCAAAGTCTATCAAATGGATGTAAAAAATGCTTTTCTCTATGGCTCAATTGAAGAAGAGGTATATGTCTGTCAACCACCAGGGTTTGAAAACCCAAGCTATCCAGACAGGGTATACAAATTGAAGAAAGCTCTTTATGGACTGCATCAAGCTCCAAGAGCATGGTATGACACTCTGTCATCCTATCTCTTGGAAAATGACTTTGAAAGAGGAGTCATTGATAAGACTCTATTTATCAAGAGAAAGAAGAAGGATATCTTGCTGGTCGAAATCTATGTTGATGACATTATCTTTGGATCTACAAGAGACAACATGTGCAAGGAGTTTGAGGATCTAATGCATCATAGGTTCAAAATGAGTTCCATGAGGGAACTTACTTTCTTCCTTGGACTCCAAGTTCAACAGAAGTCAGATGGCATCTTCATCTGTCAATCCAAGTATGTGCAGGACATTCTAACCAAGTTTGGTTTCTCAGAGTCAAAACCTGCCAGCACACCTATGGAAACACACAAGCAGATAACAGCAGATCTTGAGGGGGAGGATATGGATGTGCATCATTATAGATCCATGATTGGCTCTCTCATGTATCTCACAGCATCAAGGCCAGATATAATGTTTCCAGTCTGTGTATGTGCAAGATTCCAAGTTAGGCCAAAGCAATCTCACTTTCAAGCTGTTAAGAGGATATTCAGATATCTCAAAGGGCAACCCAGATTGGGACTTTGGTATCCTCTTGACTCACCCTTTGACCTAATAGCATACTCAGACAGTGATCTAGGTGGGGCAAACTTGGACAGAAAATCTACTTCTGGAGGATGTCAGTTTTTGGGTGCTAGACTAGTTTCATGGCAGTGCAAGAAACAAACCACAGTGTCCACATCTACAACAGAGGCAGAGTACATAGCAGCTGCAAGTTGCTGTTCTCAAGTCTTATGGATTCAGAATCAAATGCTGGACTATGGGGTAACCTTTCTACACACTCCCATTTTTATTGATAATAGTAGTGCTATCAACATTGTAAATAATCCTGTCAAGCACTCTAAGACAAAGCACATTGAGATCAGGTATCATTTCATAAGAGACTGTAATGAAAAGAAACTTATTCAAGTTGTGAAAGTTCACACTGATAATCAGTTTGCTGATCTATTCACTAAAGCTTTTGATGTGGGTAGATTCACCTTCTTGGTAACAAGTGTGGGAATGATCAACTCTGAATAAGCCTCTTCTCCAAAATTGACTCTATACCTGTATATTGTTTATTCTTGGTGTTACTAATCTTCTTTTTCAGGATATGCATAGCAGTACTCAGAGTTTTGCAAGTTTAAAGTAGTTAATACTGCTTTCAGTTAATACTGCTAGTAGTTAATACTGCTTTCAGTTAATACTGCTAGTAGTTAATACTGCTTTCAGTTAATACTGCTAGTAGTTAATACTGCTTTCAGTTAATACTGCTAGTAGTTAATACTGCTTTCAGTTAATACTGCTAGTAGTTAATACTGCTAGTAGTTAATACTGCTTTCAGTTAATACTGCTAGTAGTTAATACTGCTTTCAGTTAATACTGCTAGTAGTTAATACTGCTTTCAGTTAATACTGCTAGTCGTTAACACTGCTAGTAGTTAATACTGCTAGTAGTTAATACTGCTCTAGGTTAATACTGCTTATGTTCCGAATACTATAAATACTCTTTGCCCGCCTAAAAGCTTATAACGACTCTCTGCATACTATTCACTTGCGCTCTAAACCCTTTCTCTCTCAAGTTCGAAGCTTTCAGGCATATTGTTTACTAAGATCAATGGCATCCATGGCATTCATCGACGAGCACAATGAGATCGCGATGCTACAAAAGCCAAAGCAAGCTGCAGGATTTCATCAGATTGTGGATTTCCTCAAGTCAAGCTATATTGCTCATGCTCTTACTGTATCTCCTACAATCTATATTGAGCATCAAAGGCAGTTCTGGGCTAATGCCACCATTGTTGCTGAGAATGGTGTGCAAATGATCAAGACAAGGATCTGTGAAAAGCCACTAACAGTTACTGAAGAGGTTATTCGCATCAGTCTACGTCTAGACGATGCCTCTGGTATAACTTCTATCCCAAACGATGAACTGTTTTCCAATCTTACAAGAATGGGGTATGGAGGCCCATTGGGTGTTTTCAAATTATCTAAAGCCAAATTTTCACCCCAATGGCGTTTCTTTGTCCATACTCTTATGCACTGTATCTCCAAAAAGACTACTGGATGGAGTGAGTTCAGCAGCACTATTGCTTATGCTTTGGTGTGCTTGGCCACTGCCAGAAAGTATAACTTTACTAAAATGATTTTCAGTGATCTTGTCTCAAACATGGGAAACAAAAAGAGCTTCTTTATGTACCCCAGGTTTGTTCAAGAAGTTATTACTCATGAATTGACGGATATACCTCAACCTGTTGGGGTATATGTACCTAAACCCCCCAAAGGCAAGGTTTTCTCAAATATGAGAAGATCTGCTGGGGACTCGGAAGGAGTTGACACCCCATTGTTCTCTACAATGATGGTGGTGTCCCAAACCAATAAAGGTATGGCAGCAGGGTCAAGACCCCCATTAGACCATCCTACTGCTACCCAATCCCATCCTTCCCTCTCAAAATCTTTTCCCCAATCCCTTCTTGAAAAACCAACCTCTCCTATCACCCAAACTTACAAGAGGAAACAGGTAAAGAAGGCTCCTTCCCTTCTTGTACCATCATCCCCCAAGCCTTTAAGCCCTCTAAGGGAGAATTATCCTTTAGGGAATATCCATAGGGAATCCAAAGGGGTGTCTCCCAACCCCAAGGAGGTGCTCTCTGAGGAGGAGGAAGAGCATATGGGTGATGAGGCTGCCACTACTCCTGCTAGCACAGAGGAGGAAAGTGGTAACATAAATAAGACCTCCCCCATGGCAACTTTGAATGAGCAATCATTCGAAGGTCCCTGGTGCCAAGAAACCACGGGGGTGGATAGTGCTTCTGCTAGGCAGAAGACTTCCACTACTAAAAGATCCAATGATCCTTCAAAGGAGGGTAACACTTCTAGAGAAGGTGAGGACAGATATGACTACCAGGAATTGATGGAAACCATGGGAAACATCAACCTAGATGTTATGAAACAAGGAAAAGAAATAGAGGAGATGAAGCTGGTTATCCTGTCACAACAAGTACAGATTGCTAAGCTGAAGAAGATGGTGATTAGTCTGGTACAAAGGAAGAAGAGAAAGCAATTCTAACTAAGGAGAAGGAAATCTGAGAATGATGCTCCCAAAAAGGGGGAGATCAACATGGAAGAAGCCACAAGAGAGGGGAAGCTTGATGGAGAGAAATTTGATGTTGAGGGGGAGCAGGAAGCAGAAACAGAAAGAGATTCAGTGCCAAAAGAAACACAAGAAGCAGCAGAAACGGTTACTACTGCTGACATAAATAAAGCAGCAGAAACTGTGAAAGAAGTTTTAACAGATCTTGAGATTGCAGAAACCTTAATTAAAGCCAAGAATGATACTCCCAAGGTCACTTCAAAGACCAAAGGAGTAATCATCAAAGATCAAGGTGAAGTGATCAAGAAAGATAACAGTAAGAAGGCAATGGACAAAGACAAAGGAAAAGCAAAGATGGTGGAATCTGATCAACCAGTCAAGAAGCAAAGGTTGGTTGAATCAGATGAAGCCTTAGCCAGGAAGATGCAAGAGGATATTGAAAAGGAAGAAAGAGTTCAGATGGAAAAGGACAGGGAGATGGCAAAAGCTCTAGCTGCTGAACTAAATGAAGCTTATCAACTGAGTCTGGCAACTGAAATTGCACAGAAGAAAGCTGCAACTATGAAGAAATCAGTGATAGTAATAGCAGCTACAAAGAAGAGAAAACCCTCAAAGACATTCCTAGGTACCCAAGAGAGAAACAAGATGATTATATTTCTCAAAGGTGCTGTAGGAGTCAAAAAGGAGATGTTATCCAAAATGTCTTTTGAGAAGATTAAAGAGCTGTATGATTCAGAGATGTTAAAGCTACAGGGGAATGAAACTGCAAGGGTGGAGATGGAGAAGAGGATGAAAGAAAGTAATGATCTTCTGATTCAAAAGCCCTTTCCAGATGAGCAGGAAACACCATCAAAGAAAGAAGCTACTCTGGGTGAAAGTCTAAGGACTTTAAAGAGAACCAAGATGATGGCAAGGAGAAAGCCAACTAAGAAGCCTAGAGTATCTGAAGAAGAGGATGAGAAAGTTGCTGAAGAAGAAGGGGCACCTGAGTCATCTAAACAGAAAGAGCCATCAAACACAGATGATGTAAATTTGTATATGGTAGTGATGGACAAAGTGCCTGAACCAATTTCAGCAGAACCTGTAGGAGTTAAGCCTCCTGAGGTCATTCTCTGGGATACATTGACAGTGGATGGAAAGGAATACATAAGGCTAAAAAGGAAGGATGAAAAGTATGAGGTGTTCAATACTTGGGCAAAGATAGTAAGAACATGCTCTAGGTCAGATCTTGAAGAGATGTTTGAGATAGGAATGAAGTTGTATGCAGATATACTAAAGGCTCCAGGGATTTCAATTACAAAACTGGTAATGGAGTATCTGTGTATGATGTTCAAACCTGAAGAAGTAGAGCATGTGATCAAGGATGTATTCAAGTCAGTCAACAGTTGGACTCTATATGAAATTAGTGGAGTATATACAGTGACTTTGGATTTAAATCACACTGAATACTTCCTAGTGGATAGAGTGTACAATCATAGCAGATTGAAGCTTCATGCCATGCTAAAGAAAAAGTTAAGATGTGTTCCAGATTCAGAAATGGCTAAATACATGATTCAAAGAACTATTAATCAGAGTTTGGGATTGGATGCAAACACTGGAATTTAGGCCATGATAGAGTTTTGGGAGCATCTTGAAGAAAATTTGAAGAACTTGACTTCTCTTCCTAAAAGTCAAGTTAGGGGGAGATTGTTGGGAACTGAAGAATTCATCAAGTATGGTTAATGCTGCTGAATCAAAGTTACTACTGCTAGAAGACTTAAAAGTTAATACTGCTGAGTGTTACTACTGCTAGTAGAATTAATACTGCTAGTCAAAGTTAGTGCTGCTTGAACAAAGTTAGTACTGCTTAGCTAGTTAGTACTGCTAGTGATTAATGCTGCTGAACATAGTTAATGCTGCTAGAAGGAATTAATGCTGCTGAACATAGTTAGTGCTGCTTATGACTTGAAGATCCGAATGGAAAGGATGACAGCTGGAAAGATTCAAGATATTCATGGAAGGCTTGAAGATAATGATGGAAGATATACTAAAGATATTTTATTTATTGTAATTATCTGTTTATTCAGTATATGTATAGATTTGATAGAATAGTTTAATGTTTTTAATTCATTCATTCTAAGTGTTGGTTCTAGAGAGAAAATCAACCTCAAGGCATAGATCCTAATTCTAGAGAAGTAGAATTCGTATTGGTGAGCCTGTTCATCAATATTGAGGTTGAGTGTGTAATCTTGTAACTTCAAAGCATTCAATACAAGTTTACATTTTGTTCTTCATATTTACTGTGTTGATTTACTGTTTCATTGAATATCAAAGTGTTATTCCGCAAACTTCTTTGATATTGTTTCTGAGAATTAATTCTTGTTGAGAATTCGATCCTGACAATGATTTTTTAAACAATCAATCCTGTTGTAGATAGAGTTTGGCAAGGCTAGCATCAGATTCGCCTTGATATCACGATCAGCTTGATACTCAGATAACTCATCAGGTGAATATTCTTTGGTAGGCTTATATAATCCAGAAGCCAACTTGGGTTTTTCAAACGGTCCTTCTGATAGAATGTTCTGACGGGTGTCGAGTCCGGCAAATAATAAAATTTATATAATTAATCCTATTACCGCTAAAACAAAATAAATTGCGATAGTGATAAGTAGGGTCGTCTCCTCAGGGACTCGGTGTTAACCGTAAATCCAAGACGACTTCGCGTGCAAACTCAATAAAAACATTATATAAAAAGGGGGATTTGGATGATTTATAATTAGACTAAGCATGAAAATTTAATTTAGAACTTTGAACAATAATAAAAGAGGTCTAGCAATTAGCATCAATTGACTAATTATTTGGATTACGTATCATTGACCCATGTAAGCCATTTTCTCAAAAGAAGTCAAATTGGCTAAAACATCAACACGCGTCGATGCTCCGTTCGTGTAAAAACATGATTAACCTTGAACACTCTACGACTAATCTCTAATTAGCTAATCGAACCTAGTCACGGACTTAGAATTCGATTGCCAATCGCATTAAGATTAAACGAACAACAAAACTACCCAACAATCGAGCGCCGATTGTTTAAGTTAGATTACGCAATTTTTACAACATCAACGATCAACACAAATGTCAATCGTATGTTATGAGCTACTTTGATAAACCGAAAAACAATTACGGATTTTCCGGTTCATCTAGCGATTCGAGATTGAGTCAAATAAATCAAGGGACCCTACTCAAAATGCCCAACTCAAAAACGATAAACGATAAACTCTAAAATTGCATAAATGACATCTAATGATGTTTATAAACCAACATAAATCTCCACAAATCCAAATTCAAAGTCAATCAAACACCCATCGCTAGAAATTGAAAGATTAGCTACTCATCTCTAGAAATTGAAAAACTAAATGAACTTACAGTTAACTGTTGATAAGAAATTATGAAGAACCCTAAAAATTATCTCCAAAATCAACACCTTGAATCTGGAAATCTATCTCCTTTTCGTGCTCTCTCTCTTTCAATCGATTTCAGTCGTCCTCCCCCCCCCCCTACTTGACGGTTACCATCGCCTTCTTAAAAACCGCTCGAAAAAACGTCAAAATAAAACCCACGGTTTTTTTCTTTTTGGGCGCTCGTGACTTGGGCGTGGGTTAAACCCACGCGGAACTGATCTGGAATCGAGAAATGGCAGTAGCTAACGTGACTTGGTCGTGAGTTGCTGCCAGAGAAACTCACGCGAAAAGGGACGACCGACACTGGAATTTGGAGGCTGCCGATTCTGCACGACTTTTTTTTTTCATTGTGAATGTGGGCTGTGCAGTTCATGGCAACGAGATGGGCTTCAATCTTTCTTCTTTTTATTCTTTTCCTTCTCGTGTGGGTTGGCAACATAAACAAAAGATAAGCCACAAATTAATTGGGCCTTCTTTCTTTTTCTTTTTTTTTTCTTCACATGCGCTGCCAACAAACAAACATAATTAAGATTTTTTTAAAGCAATAATAATTAAAAACCCTTTTTTTATTTAATGTAATAATACATTAAATATATAAACATTAGGTAAAAAGGGACATTTTAACCATTTAACCAACACCAATTGTAGGGTAAATTCAACATAAAAATGTATAAACTTTGACGTTTATCAAATTCCCCCACACTTAGATCATTGTCCGTCCCGGCAATGACTTAAATTAGCATGAAGTAAGAGAGAAAGAAAATTAATCAAACGAGAACGTCAACGCATATAGCATGTCATGAACTTGAGATTTGCAACTTAGCATCAATTATAGGGCTTACCAATCAAAAAGACACAAGCTAATTTCGAGAACCCTCACAAATGGGATAATTTTAACAACACTCAATTCATTCCTTTGGGTTAAAGTGTATCTCTCAAACCGTCAATACGCTAGAATGTATCTACTATAGGCTTGAAAAGTCTCTCACTCTCCACTACTTGGATAAAGTACATGCATATAAATCAAAAGGGCTTTTATTGGTGTAATGTAAACCAAGGCTTTGGGTAAGGTAGGAATACATTTTTGGGAAAAGTGGCTAAAGACCGTACACCAATGGAGAAACCGGTTAACTAACTTGACGTTTTTAGCACATGGGATCTCGATATACATTCTTTAAACGCATTCTCATTGGATGATAACAAGTTGAGATGAAACGTATATTTGGCTTTATCATCCTTTTCATCGTCTCTTTTTTTTTTCTTTCTTTTTTTCTTTCTTCTTTTTCTTGACGACTTCTCTTTTTTTTCTTTGTTTTTTTTTTTTGGATATATTCTCTTTATTTTCTTTTCATTCCCAACAAGTAAATTATACTTTTGAGCACACGGGGATACAGGTACCACTCCATTGGTGATTGGTCTGGTGGGTCGTGTTTGGATTGGTTTATGACGTGGGTGACAAGGGAAGTAGGCTAAGGTTCAAAGTGGTGTGCAAAAAGGATAAGTACAACATAAAGGATAGGCTTAAGGCTTATGGGTTGACATAAAAATGATCAAACGATGGCCTTTATCATGTTTATTAGCATGTAAATATCATGTAATCTTAAGGAGAGACAAAACAAGTTCTAGAGATACATAACTAGGCATGACGAAATCACACAAGAAATGAAATAGAGACTAATGTAAAATGTTTAGTCTAATAGGCTCAAAGTCTCACAGTGTTAACGTTAGTTCAAGAGATTAGCAATAGTCTAACTTTGACCGGTATACTACCACTAATCTACTCTAAGTGCTATCAATCAAACCCAATCATGCTATACATGCATCCAAACTCATTGTCATCAACAATTTAACCCATAAAAACATGCTAACACATTTTCAGAACGGGCAAAAATCCACATTTAAGCACAAAGTTTGGAAAAAATTACCCCCCAAAAAGCATTTAGATGCCCAAACAACCCCAAATCATGCAAATGACCCACACCCCCACACTTAATTCCTACATTGTCCTCAATGTATTCAATATGTAGAGGACATTATAAGCATGCAAAGAATAGGGAAAACAGAAAAACCCCCTGATTTTGTGAGTGACCTCCCAATGTAAGAATCCGTGAAGGTAGGTACGTCCCTTTTTAGCTTCTAATATCCGGGGTGGAACCTGAGAGCACGAAGAACATAAGTAAAACTTGGAGTGAAATTGGAGATTCTAACAAAACTAACTAACTAACATAAAGCAATAAAAGACAAGAAATTGAAATCCGTGGGTTGCCTCCTACGCAGCGCCTTTCTTTTCGGTCTTTGGCTAGACCATACTCATTTCAATCTGTGTAGCTTGGTGTGTCCAAGGCTACTCTCTCTAAGTCCCCTCCATCAAAACCCTCATAGAACGGCTTCAGTCTATGGCCATTAACCTTGAAAATCTGCCCTGTAGATAGACTCTGGATCTCGACTGCACCATGCTCAAAAACAGTTAGAACAATAAAAGGTCCTATCCATATGGACCTTAACTTACTGGGAAATAATTTTAATCTAGAATGGTAGAGGAGAACTTTCTGACCTTTAGTGAAAGACTTACGTGATATGCGCGAGTCGTGAAACGCCTTAGCCTTTGCTTTATAGATGCGAGCGTTCTCGTAGGCGTCGTTCCGGATCTCCTCTAATTCTTGGATTTGTAGCTTCCTATGCGATCCTGCTTCGTCCAAATCCATATTGCACGTCTTCACCGCCCAATAAGCCTTATGCTCTAACTCCACCGGAAGGTGGCAAGGCTTACCGTAAACTAACCGAAAGGGTGACATTCCGATGGGCGTCTTGTAGGCCGACCGATAGGCCCACAAGGCGTCATTGAGCCTTAAACTCCAGTCCTTTCGGTTAGGACTCACCGTCTTCTCTAGAATGGACTTTATCTCTCGGTTAGACACTTCCGCTTGTCCATTCGACGTGTGGGTGATAGGCGGTAGAGATGCGGTGGATAACCCCGTACTTCTTGAAAAGAGCGCCAATGACCTTGTTGCAAAAATGGGTGCCTCGATCACTGATGATGGCCTTCGGTGTCTCGAACCTGGAAAATATGTGAGATTTGACAAAATCTGCAACTACACGAGAATCATCTGTCCGGGTGGCCTTTGCCTCAACCCATTTTGAGACATAGTCAACGGCCAAAATAATATAGAGATTACCACAAGATGCGGGAAAGGGGCCCATGAAATCCATGCCCCATACATCAAAAATCTCACAAATAAGCATAGGGGTTTGGGGCATTTGATTCCGGGAACTAATGTTTCCCGTCATCTGACATCTTTGACAACTTTTACAAAATAAATAACTATCCTGCATAAGGGATGGCCAGAATAAACCACACTCTAGGACCTTCCGATATGTCCGTTTGTGGCCGAAGTGGCCCCCACAAGCATGAGAATGGCAAAAACGTAAAACGGATTGAAACTCATCTTGGGGCACACAACGCCTAATCACTTGGTTCGGACAATGTTTCCACAAATATGGCTCGTCCCAAATATAGAAACGAGCATCTCTCTTTATTTTCTCTCTCTTTGATTTAGATAACTCACCTGGAAAGGTCTTAGAGGCCAAATAGTTCACGATGTCGGCATACCAGGGGTGTTCTCCCGAGATGGAGAAAAGATGCTCGTCAGGAAATTCATCAGTGAGTGGGCTCGGTTCTCCATCCAAAACAAGTCGGCTAAGGTGATCCGCTACTAAATTCTCAGCTCCGCTTTTGTCCCGTATCTCCAAATTGAACTCTTGGAGCAAGAGAATCCATCGGATAAGTCGCAGCTTAGCATCCTTCTTTTTGAGCAAGTACTTCAATGCAACATGATCTGAAAAGACAATCACTTTAGTGCCTAGCAAATAGGATCTAAACTTCTCTAAAGCAAAAACAACCGCTAGCAACTCTTTTTCGGTAGTCGAGTAGTTGCATTGTGCACTATCAAGTGATCGTGATGCATAATAAATAACATGAGAGTTCTTACCGTCTTTCTGTCCCAATACCGCCCCAACCGCATGATTGCTAGCATCACACATGATCTCAAATGGCAATTGCCAATTGGGCGGTTGGATGATAGGAGCAGAAGTAAGCATATCTTTCAACAAATCAAATGAACTCTTACATACCACATTGAAGTCAAAGTCTACCTCTTTTTGTAGGAGCTCACATAGAGGTCGAGTGATCTTGGAAAAGTCTTTGATGAAACGCCGGTAGAAACCTGCGTGACCAAGAAAAGAACGGACCTCTCTAACACTCGAGGGGTAAGGCAAGGATTTTATGACATCGATCTTTGCCTTGTCAACTTCTATACCCATTTCTGAGATAACATGACCAAGTACTATACCTTGATTGACCATGAAGTGACATTTTTCATAATTCAAAACCAAATTAGTTTCAATGCACCTCTTTAAAATTTTGGTCAAGTTATCTAGACATGCACTAAAAGAATCACCATAGACCGTGAAGTCATCCATAAAGACTTCAATGATGTTCTCAACATAATCAGAAAAGATACTCACCATACATCGTTGGAATGTCGCCGGTGCGTTACAAAGACCAAAAGGCATCCTTCGGTATGCAAAGGTACCGAAGGGGCAAGTAAATATAGTCTTCTCTTGGTCTTCTCTTGCCACCGGAATCTGATGGAAACCTGAATAACCATCCAGAAAACAATAGTGAGTACGACCGACTAATCTTTCTAACATTTGATCTATAAAGGGTAAGGGGAAGTGATCTTTCCTAGTTGATGCATTTAATTTACGGTAATCAATACAAACTCTCCACCCATTTTGAACACGGGTGGGCACCAACTCACCTTCAGCATTCTCTACCACAGTAATGCCAGTTTTCTTAGGGACTACCTGGACCGGGCTTACCCACTTGCTGTCGGAGATCGGGTAAATCATGTCGGCATCTAAAAGCTTCAATATCTCCTTCTTTACCACTTCCATCATAGGTGGGTTCAACCTCCGCTGCGCCTCTCGGAATGGCTTGTACTCGTCTTCAAGTAGGATCTTGTGCTGGCATAGCGAGGGACTAAGACCCTTGATGTCGGCGATGGTCCATCCTATTGCCCTCTTGTGCTCTTTCAAAACATCAATGAGCTCCTCTTATTCCTTGGGTGATAAGGTAAAGGATATGATCACGGGAAGGGTCTCCTTATCTCCCAAGTAGACGTACTTTAAATGATCCGGCAACGTCTTCAACTCTAACTCGGGTGCCTGTTCAACAGAAGGTAGAAGTCTAGTGTGAGATAAAGGCAATTCAATTTTAGAAACTTCATACCTTGGCTTTGGTGCTCGCCCTTTTTCCATCCAAGACACCAATTCTTCAAAATCATCATCAAGCTTGTACTCTTGGGCAAGCTTTTTCAAGCTCCCGTTGGTAAAGTCCCTGTCTAAAATCACTTCTAAAACATCATCATTAGATAGATCATACATAGTATCAGATAATGACTCAATAATATCAACAAAGCATAAAGAAGAAACATCACTAGGATATCGCATGGCATCATATATATTGAACTTAATTATCTCGCCATCGAATTCGATAGTCAAATTTCCATCATGAACATCTATCTTGGTTTTAGAGGTTTTCAAGAATGGTCTACCTAACAATATCATTCCGGCCTTGGAGGTATTATTCTCCTCCATATCTGTAACATAAAAATCTGACCGGAAGACCAACTCGTTCACTTGAACAAGTACATCCTCTAACACCCCTTTGGGATAGACGGTCGACCTATCCGCTAATTGGATTACCACACCGGTTGGCTTTAGGGGGCCTACATCCAAAGATGAATAAATGGCATATGGCATAACATTGATTGATGCCCCTAAATCCAACATTGGTTGATTGACCAAGACATTGCCTACCTTACATGGTATGGTAAACATGCCCGGGTCATTGCATTTTGGTGGTAACCGCTTTTGCAAAACGGCGGATACATTTTGGCTCATGCTTATCTTTTCATTCCCTTTTAACTTCCTTTTATTAGTGCAAAGCTCTTTAAGAAATTTAGCATATCTAGGCACTTGCTTAATTGCATCTAAAAGAGGAATGTTTACCTGAACCTTGCGAAATGTCTCTAGTATCTCCTTCTCTTCATTCTCTCGCTTTGTCTTCTCGAATCGGCTCGGGAATGGTGGTGCTTGAACTATCACTTCGGGTGTCTTCATCTTTGTCTCCTCATTTTTGACATCATTTTCACCCGAACTAGACGCCTTAACCTCTAACTCCTCCTCATCATCATGAACCTTCATCTTCTTCTTGTCGACAGTATCTTTAAGCTCTTTTCCGCTCCTCAAAGTGATGGCATTCACGTTTGCCTTCGGATTAGTCTCCGTTTGGGAAGGCAATTTGCCTTTGTTCACCATTTGGCCAACGGTAGCCTGAAGGTCTTGAATGCTCGCTTGTGTATTCTTTGACTCCTGTTGAAGTTTGGCCATGTTAGTAGCTATAGACTTCACTATATCTTCTAATGACATACCAGAGCTACTAGGCGCTTGAGGTGGCACTTGATGCTGCTGTTGGGCACCCGGTTGGAATGGTGCCTTTGGTTGGAATTGTTGCTGAGATGGTTGTTGGAAACCAGGTGGTGCTTGGAACTGTTGAGCTTGCTGAAATGGAGCCTTTTGCTGAAACTGCTGACCTTGACCTTGTCCTTGCCTTGGGGCATAGCTTAGATTCGGATGTTGCCTCCAACCGGGGTTGTATGTGCTCGAGAAGGGATCATGAGCCCGGTTGTTTGAGTGCTGGAAATTGCCACCACCTATGGCATTTACTTGCTCTTCTTCTTCATGGAGGGTCGGTCATGCATCGGTTGGATGTGCTACCGATGAGCAAAATCCACATGCCTTCACTTGAGACACATTCCCCATAGCAAGCTATTTCACAAGGTTAGTTAAATCAGTTATCTTAGTTTCTAGGGATTTAACATGTACCTCACTAGCTCCTCGACCGATGTCACTCCGAGCTCCAAATTGCTTGGAGTTTTCCGCCATAGTGTCTATCAGATTTCGCGCTTCAGTTGGCATCTTGTTCACAATAGCTCCACCGCTCGCGGCATCCATCATCTTCCTCTCCATCGGTAGCAAACCTTCATAGAAATATTGTATTAGTAATTGTTCAGATATACCGTGTTGAGGGCAACTTACACAAAGGCGCTTAAAACGCTCCCAATACTCGTAAAGTGACTCCGTGTCCTTTTGCTTGATCCCGCAAATCTCTCTCCTAAGCCCGGCGGCTTTGGATGCGGGAAAGAACTTGTCTAGGAAAGCTCTCGCCATTTGTGGCCATGTTGTGATGGAACCCGGTGGTAGATAGAAAAGCCACTCCCTAGCCCCGTCAACTAGAGAGAACGGGAATGCCTTTAGCTTTAGATTCTCCACGGTCGTACCTTGCGGCTTCATCCCCAAGCATACCATATGGAACTCGGTCATATGCTTGTATGGATCTTCATTAGCTAAACCATGGAAACGAGGTAGTAAGTGAATTAAACCAGTTTTGAGTTTGGTACTTACCTCTTCGGCCGGATACGTGATGCAGAGGGGTTGATCGTCAACGTTGGGTGATGCCCATTCCCTCAAAGTACGCTCTGGATTCTCCATTCTCTCTTCTTCTTCTTTTTCTTCGGTCTCGATAACCAGCTCCTCCTTTTCCGGATGAGGTTTCTCTTCTTCAAAATGCACTTCCTCCTTATCGCTTTCTGAATCGGTGGACAACTCAATATCCTTCCAAATGTTAACCACCGGCGAAGAAGTCGACTCGCCTTGCTTCTTTCGAAGCTTAGCTTGTTTCCTTAACTTCTTAGCGGTTTTCTCGATCTCGCGATCTATAGGTAGAGGTGAACCTGCACGAAAAGATCTTGGCATAAACAGTTAAACCTTGCCGAGTCCCCGGCAACGGCGCCAAAAATTTGACGGGTGTCGAGTCCGGTAAATAATAAAAATTATATAATTAATCCTATTACCGCTAAAACAAAATAAATTGCGATAGTGATAAGTAGGGTCGTCTCCTCAGGGACTCGGTGTTAACCGTAAATCCAAGACGACTTCGCGTGCAAACTCAATAAAAACATTATATAAAAAGGGGGATTTGGATGATTTATAATTAGACTAAGCATGAAAATTTAATTTAGAACTTTGAACAATAATAAAAGATGTCTAGCAATGAGCATCAATTGACTAATTATTTGGATTACGTATCATTGACCCATGTAAGCCGTTTTCTCAAAAGAAGTCAAATTGGCTAAAACATCAACACGCGTCGATGCTCCGTTCGTGTAAAAACATGATTAACCTTGAACACTCTACGACTAATCTCTAATTAGCTAATCGAACCTAGTCAGGGACTTAGAATTCGATTGCCAATCGCATTAAGATTAAACGAACACCAAAACTACCCAACAATCGAGCGCCGATTGTTTAAGTTAGATTGCGCAATTTTTACAACATCAACGATCAACACAAATGTCAATCGTATGTTATGTGCTAATTTGATAAACCGAAAAACAATTACGGATTTTCCGGTTCATCTAGCGATTCGAGATTGAGTCAAATAAATCAAGGGATCCTACTCAAAATGCCCAACTCAAAAACGATAAACGATAAACTCTAAAATTGCATAAATGACATCTAATGATGTTTATAAACCAACATAAATCTCCACAAATCCAAATTCAAAGTCAATCAAACACCCATCGCTAGAAATTGAAAGATTAGCTACTCATCTCTAGAAATTGAAAAACTAAATGAACTTACAGTTAACTGCTGATAAGAAATTATGAAGAACCCTAAAAATTATCTCCAAAATCAACACCTTGAATCTGGAAATCTATCTCCTTTTCGTGCTCTCTCTCTTTCAATCGATTTCAGTCGTCCTCCCCCCCCCCTACTTGACGGTTACCATCGCCTTCTTAAAAACCGCTCGAAAAAACGTCAAAATAAAACCCACGATTTTTTTCTTTTTGGGCGCTCGTGACTTGGACGTGGGTTAAACCCACGCGGAACTGATCTGGATTCGAGATATGGCAGCAGCTAACGTGACTTGGTCGTGAGTTGCTGCCGGAGAAACTCACGCGAAAAGGGACGACCGACACTGGAATTTGGAGGCTGCCGATTCTGCACGACTTGTTTTTTTTCATTTTGAATGTGGGCTGTGCAGTTCATGGAAACGAGATGGGCTTCAATCTTTCTTCTTTTTATTCTTTTCCTTCTCGTGTAGGTTGGCAACATAAACAAAAGATAAACCACAAATTAATTGGGCCTTCTTTCTTTTTCTTTTTTTTTCTTCACATGCGCTGCCAACAAACAAACATAATTAAGATTTTTTTTAAAGCAATAATAATTAAAAACCCATTTTTTATTTAATGTAATAATACATTAAATATATAAACATTAGGTAAAAAGGGACATTTTAACCATTTAACCAACACCAATTGTAGGGTAAATTCAACATAAAAATGTATAAACTTTGACGTTTATCATGTTCATCATGTCATTTCCATTATTTTGACGTTCTATAAAATTCAGAAACCTATCTTGCCACTGTGTAAACTCATTTTCATCAATCAGCACCGGAGGACGATTTTCTGAACCCAATGACATCATGAGATCATTTTTATAAAACTGAGCTTGATACGCAAATTTTGCAGAATCCATATCGTCAAAAAAATTCTAAGTCTGGAAACAGATGACGCAAACTAGAGGTTTGCGTGAGAGGCAGAAGGCGTAAACGAAGATTTGCGTGAGCAGAGATTAGCGCAAACTGAGGTTTTCGCGAGCAGTGGGAAACGCAAACTGAGCCTTTGCGTGAGAAGTGCTATCTTTGCGTGAGGCGTTGAAGACGCAAATCAGCCTTTGCTTAAGAAGCTAGTGACGCAAACTGGTCTTTGCGTGATAAGACAATGGCGCAAATCTTAGTTTGCGTGAGAAAAGGCTGGCGAGAACTACTCTTTGCGTGAGCAGAGGAAGACGAGAACTGAACTTTTCGCAAGCTGAATGAAACGCAAACTCGGATTCTCGCGAGTAATGAGAGGCGCAAATGAGACTTTGCGTTAAGAACTTCTGGTGAAAACTTTAACTTTGCTTGACGATCACTGAACTTTGACAATTATGAATTAGCGCAAAGCTTATGAACTCGCGCAAATCGTGATGAACTCGCGCAAACTTTGAATCTGGCGCAAACCGCTGAAAAAAAACAAGAAAAAACACTAATTTCCATTACATATTAGAAAACAATGACAATTTCTTTCACATATATGATCGAAAACAACTTTATAACACTTTGAAATCAAAGTTTTTCGATTAAAATCCACAAAATCAAGAACTCGTATACTCAACAGAACCGAAAAACGAGTTTTCCATAAACATTTAAAATCTCAAAATTGATTATCAAAATCTGTTTTCTTGAAATTTGGTGTGAATCAAGAGTGTTCTACTTGCAAAATCGAATCCAACAAACCAAAAATCAACGAAAATCAATCACAAACAAGGCCGAATTTGATGAAAAATCCAAAAACGAGATTTTCTTGAAAAAATTCAAGAAAATCAATCAAAATTTCGAATTAATGCACAAATTCAGATATGAAAAACAATTCTCTCAATTCTCTCAAGATCTAGATTGGCTCTGATACCAATTGATCTAGATATGAAATAAATTGAGAAGTTAAGGAGATGTTAAAGAGACAAATAGTTCAAACATTTATCTGCTGATCAAGATTCGCTCAAGATTCTATTTTTCTCAGCCATAATAGTCTTTTGTTGTTCCAGCTCCGATCACCACAGTTCATTCAAGTTTATTTGAAAGAGGTGAATCGTCTAGAACACAAGCTGATGAACCGATTGGTCTTTCAAGCTAATTCCAAACTGGTACAGTCTTGTCAAGGCAGTAAAGATAACTCATCCTGAACGATGCTGAGAATAATTTTTTTTTTTAAGTCAGAAAGCTTCTTTTCAAAGTCGCTTAGATGGTCCATGCTGATTTAGAAGATTGTTTTTGAAGACCACAGCGCCAATGATTACTAAGGGGGAGATTGTTAAGTCTAATTTTATAGTAATCATTGTATTTATAGGCTTGGTCTTATACTGTGCTTAGATAGGTTTTATCTGTGTATAAGCCAAGGGTATTTAAGTCCCTTTGGTCCTTGTGTCTTGTAACACTTCACGCATATTCTCTAATAGAAAACTTACTTTGCGCTTTACATTGTCTCTCTCTCTACTTTCTCTCTCTAGGATTTAGAGATCTTTGGATTATCAATTGGTATCAGAGCCAATCTAGATCTTGAGAGAATTGAGAGAATTGTTTTCGAATTATGATTTTGTTGTTTAATCTGAAAATTTGATTGATTTTCTTGATTTTTTCAAAAAAATATCATTTTTGGATTTTTCATAAAATTCGGAAGTGTTTTTGATCAAATTTCGTTGTAAATTGGTTTGTTGGATTCGATTTTGACTGAAAAACTTTTTTAATTCACATCGATTTGCAAGAAAATCAAGTTTGGGTGTTTGATTTCGAAAAATTTCAAGTTTCTGGAAAAACGGTTTTAACGTTCTGTTCATATCTGAATTTTCGAAATTGTGGTTTTTAATCGAAAAGTTTGATTAAAATGTGTTAGAAAGTTGTTTTCAAACATGTTTGTGTAAGAAAATAGTATCAAATTCAGTGTTGCAATCATTTTTTGGAAGATTTTTGTGTTTTGCCTTCGGTTTTCGCCAGATTTGAACTTTGCGCCAGTTCATTGTGATTTGCACGAGTTCATCATTTGATTTGCGCGATCTTCCTAATCTTGTCTTGGTGTATTTCAGGTTTTCATCAAGTTCAGAAATCAATCTCATGCAAAGTTGAATTTGCGTCTGTTTCCTTTCACGCAAAGTGCAAGTTTTCGTCTTCCATTCTTCTCACAAAGTAACATTTGCGTTTCTAGTTCATCACGCAAAGTGCAAATTGCGTTACTAGTGAATCACGCAAAGTAAAATTTGCGTATTTCTCTGCTCACGAGAAGTTCAGTCCTAGTTTGCGCATTCAACCTCTAACGCAAATCTAAGTTTGCGTCTCCAGCTGCTCGCGAGAATCTTAGTTGGCGCCACTGCTTAGTCACGCAAACCTCAAGTTTGTGTTAACTTCTTGTCACGCAAACTCAAGTTTGTGTCATTCTCGGCTCTGATACCAATTGATAATCCAAAGATCTCTAAATCTTAGAGAGAGAAAGTAGAGAGAGAGAGACAATGTAAAGTGCAAAGTAAGTTTTCTATTAGAGAATATACGTGAAGTGTTACAAGACACAAGGACCAAAGGGACTTAAATACCCTTGGCTTATACACAGATAAAACCTATCTAAGCACAATATAAGATCAAGCCTACAAATACAATGATTACTATAAAATCATACTTAACAATTTCACAAAGAAATAACCTTATGATTAAATAAAACTCAGAAGAAGTACCTTCAAAATGTAGGAGGGGATTAGGGAGCACGCCACCGTTGACCCCTTTTGATGGTGAAGAAATCGGAATGGGCCGGGAAATTTAAAAATGTTACTCAGAGAACCCTCAAATACTTTAATTTAAACCTTATTACAAATTCCAGAAGGATAAACCCAAATAACCTATTTCAATTCAAGAACACAACAAGCTTATCCATTACACTTTATTACTCCAACAAGAGTTTTTATTAATTAAAAACTAAAGTAGGTCTATTGTAGACAATTAACCATTATTTACAATAAAATCACACCCATAATTGGAAAGATTTCATTACCTCATAATGCAAAGATCATAGAAAACACAATGTACAAACCTTTAATGAGATGGATGCCAAATGTTTCTTGATACATCTTCATCTAAACACTCCAACACACTTTATAAGGATGACTTGTAAGTAGATTTTTCCTAGGTTCGTAGTTTCTGTCAATTTCAAGAAAACCAAAAACTGGGTTCATAAGATTTTCCCTATTTTTATCGATTTCAAGAAAACCATAAAATCAGATAACCTTAAACATACAATAATAGACACAGAAACTGAACTCACGTCAAAGATTTCAAAGATTTTGCCCAAGAATAAAAAAATAAAACAAACGGCAAAAACAGTGCTGAGAAGAACCATCACAATCGACTCATTTTGATCTTCAGAAACATCGAGGAGTTGAAGTTTTTTGAGCAGTAATCGATGGGAAAATTTTTGAGCGGCGATAGATGAGGATGAGTGGCGATAGATGAGGATGGGAAAATTAGGGTTAAAAGCTTTAATGGTAGTACATTAGGCTTTATTAGTTGTTTTTTAATAGATTTTAAGTAGATAACTTTAAATAACAATACATAAAGCTTAGTAATTTAAACCTCATTACAAAATCCAGAAGGATAAACCCAAATAACCTATTTCAATTCAAGAATACAACAAGCTTATCCATTACACTTGATTACTCCAACAAGAGTTTTTATTAATTAAAAACTAAAGAAGGTCTATTGTAGACAATTAACCATAATTTACAATAAAATCACACCCAGAACTAGAAAGATTTCATTACCTCATAATGCAAAGATCGGAGAAAACACAATGTACAAACCTCGAATGAGATGGATGCCAAATGTTTCTTGATACTTCTTCATCTAAACACTCCAACACACTTTATAAGGATGACTTGTAAGTAGATTTTTCCTGGGTTCGTAGTTTCTGTCAATTTCAAGAAAACCAAAAAATGGGTTCATAAGATTTTTCCAATTTCTATCGATTTCAAGAAAACCATAAAATCAGATAACCTTAAACATACAATAATAGACACAGAAAGTGAACTCACATCAAAGATTTCATAGATTTTGCCCAAGAATGAAAAAGTAAAACATACGACAACAACAGTGCTGAGAAGAACCATCACAATCGACTCATTTTGATCTTCAGAAACATCGAGGAGTTGAAATTTTTTGAGCAGTAATCGATGGGAAAAGTTTTGAGCGGCGATAGATGGGAAAATTTTTGAGCGGCAATAGATGAGGATGAGCGGCGATAGATAAGGATGGGAAAATTAGGGTTAAAAGCTTTAAAGGTAGTACATTAGGCTTTATTAGTTGTTTTTTTTAAGAGATTTTAAGTAGATAACTTTAAATAATAGTACATAAAGCTTAGTGAGTAGTAGTTAAGAGTTTTTTATCTCTGCTTTATAATATAGTATAGATAATATATTAATTAATCGTGATACATAGAAATGTCTGCATAAAAGAAAGGTTCTGCACATATCAAATTGGTGGGTGTTAGAAGTCTGTAGTAGTAATATGTATCTTGTGCTTTGAAACTTTTTAATTAAGAGATTTTTAAAATCATGCATAAAATGATGGTACCTTATGCCTAATAACTTGTATTTAAGAGTTTTTTATCCGTGCTTTATAATATAGTATAGATTAGAGTAAACTACAATTTTGGTCCTGAGGTTTACCGTTTTCTTTGAAAATCGTCCCTAAACTTCAATAACTACATTAAGCGTCCTTGAGGTTTGCATTTTGCTTTGAAAATCGTCCCTGGTCACTAACTCCGTTAAATTTCTCCGTTAAGCTATGGGCATTTTCGTCTTTTCACCTTTAAAGGGACTAGTCACACACAATGTTGATTAAGCTACAGGGACCAAACTGTAATTTACTCTAATTTAAACTAGAGGGACCAAATTGTAATTTATGTTAATTTACTCTTTTTAATATATCCATATATACAGACCCACCGTCTCCTTTCCAAACCATCTCCGACGGCGACCAGGAGCTATCTCCGGTGACCGGTGGTGACCAATTAAGTTATCTCCGGCGGCGACCACCCTCTCCCCTTTTATTCATCGGTGCCCATAACCATAAACCCCCGTCAATCTCGTGAACGGAAGTAGAAACTTCCCCCCTGTCTCAGTCAATGTCACGAAGAGAAACGTCCCCACACCCTTGTGAACTGAAGCAGAAACCCCCTCGTTTTTCGATAACTATGGTGACAATCTCTGATATATCTCTGGATCGAAAAATAAAATCGAAAGTCGTACCATAAGCATCATCAACAGCCAGCCAACCAACAAAAGATCTACTTTCGTATATGAACCTCCTCGAATATATATATATATATATACATATATATATATGATATAGAAATAGTTGTCAATCGAGATAGAGAGAGACATATATATATACAGAGAAAGAGAGAGAAAGAGAGAGAGAGAGAGAGA
Source organism: Arctium minus (assembly GCA_954870635.1). Classification (NCBI taxonomy): domain Eukaryota; kingdom Viridiplantae; phylum Streptophyta; class Magnoliopsida; order Asterales; family Asteraceae; genus Arctium; species Arctium minus. The sequence goes on along the minus strand of OX941086.1, from coordinate 93,327,740 downwards.
GAAAGAGGTCACTGATCTCGATTGACATTATGATTGGTAGTTGTTTCTTCTGCTATGCAAAAGGGATTTTTGGTTATTCATGGTTGTGGATGATGGGGATGAAATCATGGGCTCAACATGAACATATACGATCATGTAGTGGCAAAAGAGGAGAAATCACCCTTGAAAAATCTCATCATCTCTCTCGCCGGAGCCTCTTCCGATTTTCCGAGCATTTTCCCCTAGAAACCCCCTTATGTGTCCCTGTCGGTTTCAGCGAACCAATAACCAAAATCATTTGTGGACTGTTTTCTTTCGCTTCAAACATTTTATTGGGTTTTGATTGGGTTGTTAGTTGGGTTTGAAACCAGGGGCGGAACACAAGCCTTCCAACCGCAGGGCGGACTCCATACGGTTTTTATCGGTGTGGCATCTTTTATCGGCGTTTAATATCGCCCAATGTGCTTTTAGCCCGACTCCCCCGTTTCGAGATTTTTAAAGTTTTTTTCCTTGATTTCAAGGATTTTTAAGGTTTTTTTTCATCAATTTCGAGAGACTTTTTCGATTTTTTTGTTTAGAGTTCTTTTTTGTTTTTTTGGTTGATTTCAATAGTTCTTTTTGTTTTTTTTGGTTGATTACGGTTGCACTTCTAAAATAATACGGCTGCAACTATAGGTCCATCCATGTTTAGGGGCTGTTGGAGGATTATATGATAAAGATGAAGTTAAATGTCTAATGTCTATGTTCTATCAAAAATTCAAACAAGTGAACAATGGGAAGTAATCAAACAATTTCAAACCTAATTTAAAACTCAAACAAGCAAATGAGCAATGAGCAATGTTATTTTATAACTTGAATAAAATCATAAAATAGAAAAAAAAAACCTGTGATTTTGGGGTTGTTGGAGGATTATTTGATGAAGATGAAGTTAAAATCAATGAGATTCCACTTGAATTTGGAAGATTTGGTTGTTGCTCTTCCATTGAAAACCTAGAGATTTACAAATTACAATATGTGATACAAATTAATTTCAATTTTCATCAGTATTTAGTAAGAAAATAGCAAAAAATAGTTGACATGAATTTCGAGAGAAGCACAAGTGCACAACAATCTGAGATAAATTTTTATTCATCATTCAGAACCACTTCAAACATGGGACAACCAATTACCAAGTTTTACTTCTCCAACGCAAAATAGCAAAATAGCTCATCTCCAACACAAAATAGCAAAATAGCTCATCCCAAATAGGCAATTAGGCATAGCAGAAATTATACATTATAAAACAAAATAGCAGTTAGCAGAAATACCCAGGTGTTATTAGGTTAAACTTCAAATTGGGATTTTCCGATTTGGGGCTGTCGTCGTCTCGTCGAGATTCGACGCAGAGAAGCAGAGTGCGACGGCGACACAGAGAAGCGGAGCATTCAGCCGGAGAATGGAGATGAGCGACAGCAATTGGATGGCCGGAGGGAGGAGACGGTTCGTGCATGTCACCGAATCACCAGTTCAGCACCGATTCAATTTGATTTCAATTTGATTTGAGTTTGAACTTTGACTAAGTCTAAATCGGACTTGGACTAATAATGGGCTAAGAAATTCTATTGCCTTGTTGGACTTATGGATTATGGACTGAATATACATATAACATATTGGACCGCTAAGTTGGGGGACCCAAGTCAAAAAAAAAAAAAAAAACAAATGGAGATCAAACCTACTCTACTTGACGGCAGAAAAAACGGGGGGGGGGGGGGGGGGGGGGGGGGGCTGGTCCCTATTTATTCCCACAGGGTTCCGCCCCTGTTTGAAACCATCGATTTCAGATACGATTGTTGTTTTGATTGTGTTTTTAGCTTTAATTTAGGTCCGATTTTTTTTTATTGATTTCAGATTTGGGTTTTACGTGTGATTCAGATTAGGTATTGATTTTGTTTGATTTAAGTCAGACGGTTACCGGAGGAGGTTACCGGATTGTAGGGGGATAGGGAAGAAGAAGAAGAGATGTTGTGTATATGTATATATGTATTCATATTATATATATATAATATAGATAATTTATTTAACATTAATTTTAAATAGGAAAAAAACAAAATAGGTTAAAAAGACGAAAATACCCCTCACTTAACTGAGTTTTTTTAACGGAGTTACTGATCAGGGACGATTTTTAAAGCAAAATGTAAACCTCAAGAACGCTCAGTGTAGTTATTGAAGTTTAGGAACGATTTTCAAATAAACCGGTAAACCTCATGGACCAAAATTATAGTTTACTCTTAAAAGTAAGACTCTAATCAACTTGTAATTAAAATATTAATAACCGATCTTACCACTAATACCTTTTTAGCTGTTTTTATCGTCAAATCTTCCGTACATATAGTGACAATCGAAACTTTGCTGGTTTTAGAGCCCCAATTATTAATTAGTTATTTTCTTTAATTGCACGGAAAATTAGTAATTTAATACTTGTGTTATATGTACATGCACGTTAAATATAATTTAAACTTTCCCTATATTTGGGTTAAAAGTCGGTTTCAAATAATTATATATTAAGGTTTTATAGTTGTTAATGTTTATTATAGTTTTTACCAACACTATTTTTATTCTCAGTTTTATTAATTTTATTAGGTTTTGTAATTGTTGTTGGCAATCAAATAGGATTAAAAGTTGATTTCAAAAATAAATTTGATCGATAAATCGGATAAAATTTAACTTGTGATAATTTGGTTGTTATGGTTACTTAGGGGTTGTTTGTTTTTTTAAAAAACCCTCTTAATGACTCTTAAGTCTGAATCGTTCAGACCTTTTTACACACCACCTCTTATTAATCATAACTAAAATAAGACTTCAGACTTTAGACCTCTTAAAAAACAAACGACACCTTAATTATTAATATCCTAAACCAATGATTAATTAATATATTCTCAAGTGTGAAATATCACTACTAGAGAAATGGTTATACTACCCGGTTGGAAAATGATATACTATCCGGTTATATAACCGGGTCCTATAAGGAGGCGGTAGTAATATCACTATTATACTACCCGGTTGTTTAACCGGGTTGTATTTGCCTAATAGAGCCCGATTTTTATTATGCCACCGGGTAGTATCTAGGTAGGAATTGGCATGAATGTTGCTTAATATAACCCGGTTCTTTTTAAGTAACCAGGTAGTATATCTGCCGATATGACTAATGAAACCCGTTTTTTTTTAAGATACCGGGTAGTATCTTTGCCGATATGACTAATGGAACCCAGTTTTTTTAAGAAACCGGGTAGTATCTTTGCCAATTATGACTAATGGAACCCGGTTTTTTAAGAAACCGGGTAGTATTAGTATGTTTTTCTATTATCAAAGAAGCAGAAGCATCTGATCGGATCGAGACTAGAAAATCACAGATTACGAGTAATATAAAAATAAAAATTAAAAAAGACCCATAATTAGACTTGGTATACTACAATAATCAACGAAAATGTAGATAAACAAAACATATATGTAATGTTTTAAAACCCGGTTTCTTGGTTGACCCGGTGTGGTGACCGGGTCACGGTTCAACCACCGGGTCAACCAAATACATTAAAAAAACACACATAAGCATAAGTTTTTCATAAATACATTAAAAAAACAGGTTCAACCACCCGGTTCAACCGGTTTTTTGATAAAACCAGTCGGTTCACTCTGGGCCATAAATTGCCATAAACCCGGTCATAATTGACCCACCCTCTTCCCTGGGTCCCGGTTCAACCTGGTTTTTAAAACATTGCATATATGTAGATTTGTTAAGCAATTTCACATCTCAAAAAGGACAAACTTATTTCAACGTCAAAACACACTCTCTATCTACTTATACTCTTTAGTTATAATCCGGCTACCATATCCTCATAACATACCTCCATGTGAGTTTGCAATAACTCTCTTTCAATCTCACCGTAGTCTGCAAATGAATGCATCGTTACATTTAAATTGTATAATTTGACTGAAAAAGAAAACATATCACTATGAATGAACAATATACCAATATCAGTTCACCAGATGTTTCAGATAAACACTCGAAAAACGACTAGCCCATGTCTTAGCTATATCATCCAACATCCTTTTTATAAGGGGTGTCTGGTCGTTCCATGGCATCTAGATGCAAAATAAAATACATATTGTTATAACCACAAGGTTGAGTGCAATAAACACAATGAAAACATTATTAACCCATACATACCCTTTTCGGGAAAATTGATTGTTGATATGAGGCAAAATAGAACATGAAGTACATAACATAATACCCACACCCCCAACCGGATTCGTGTTGATTGCACTAAATTAGAAAAACAGAAGTGTGTATTAGAGATATTCAACTACGAAAAAAGTTATATGAATGTAGAGTGAGATGAATTACATGTGAGAACTCCCATCTAAATGACCTTGATTTATCCGTTTCACACGACACTCCTTCTTCATGATACCTCGTAACAACCCTAAAAGAAACATAAACAATAGTAGTGTTAAATAAAATCAAAAGAAATGTCAATTTTATACCAATTTAACAATTGCTTACGCATCTACAAGTTTTTTTTGACAATGTATATGTTGACAGTCTTTCCTTTGGACATTAATGAATCTAGAATATAGACAATATGAAGGCGAGGTCAAATCAAAAGCAAGCTTCAGTGGTTGCTAGTAATGTTTAAAACTATTAGTATAACCTTGTAACATATATATTGTAAGTCGATAACAATAAAGATGGTAGCATATGGTACCATTGGGGTTTAGTTGTTTCTCTTTTTCTCTAAAATCCCCAGAATGCTTTGTTCCAAACCAATTGTATGTCCGACTACCCTGGTGCGACCACCGTGCTCGGGTCCTAGCACCGCTATAAGGGCACAAAGCCTTGTGAAATCTGCCTATCTTTCTCAATTTGTTAATGCAAATAATATAAATGTAAAAACAATTATTTAATAAACAATTTTAAACGAAACATATAAAAAAATTAAAATATGAACATTTCTCTTACAATCTCATCAGCTAATTGTTGAAGGTGTGCCGGTAACATTAACGTCCCATCAATTGTTTTAACTCTCCTATCTAGCAGAAAATTTCTTGCCCCCTCGTCTTGTAAATTGTGTAATCTTGACGATTAACTTGGATCGGTCATCTCTTTTTTCCACTTAGGTACCATTGAATGATATGGGTATCCACCTAACCGGGGCGGATTAGTGTTTGACATTGCATTCTTTCTTCCTTTATCACTTTTTTCCTGCGTATAAGAATAACTAAAGAAGTTAGAAACAATTCAACATAATAATTAAATGAAAATATCATAAGTTCTAACACACCAGAAATTCCTTTGTTGATTTCATGGCACAAAGCTTTTCCCATATATCCTAATCAAGATACGGGTATACACTGCAAGGATTGCAATCTTTCTTAAAGAAATTGACAATAAGTCTTTTCTTGAAGTTCCTCCATTAATTGTGGGCTCCTTTAAGCACTGGAACTCTGTATGTGTCATCTTGTATGTTCCAATGATTCTGTTTTTTGCAAAATAAGTATGTTAGTTGTCATTAACATATATATAAATAAGACCATCACCATATGTAACAAGTATTGGATGTTATACCTTGATAACGTGCCATAACAAATCCATTTCACTTTTATCTACCTTGTCCCAAGCCGGTTCAGTGATGAAAATTATTGATCTTATGGAGACCCCTACCCAAGACTTGAATTTTGTATAATATTTTTCAATAGCCACACCATTCTTATCGAACTCGATATGCAAATATTGCTTTTTTTATTATTTTTCATCAATGTGACACTTCTTTTACGCCTCTCTTGTCTCAGTTGAGAATCATGGATCCCTTCTATGTTGCTTGGTTGAGAACCATGGCTTGCCTCCGTGTAACTTGGTTGAGAACCTTGGCTCCCCTCTGATATCGATGACTCACTTTGGTCCGACATGTCTAATAAAACCATCAATGGAACAATGTCAGTCACTTATAGTCTATTGATGCAAACACCCTTATTGATTCTTGATAGTCATATGGCATTTAGTCTAAAACAAATAAATTATAGGCATCTTGGATTTATTGGTGACCGAGAATCGGGATCTACTTTGAGGGAAAGTAAACCAAGTAGCTCAATTACTAGTCACTTCTAGGCCAATTCTAGCTAGAATTGGTATATTGACAACAAAACTGAATCAACAAGAACATAAAAATTGACACCTGATGGATAAGAAAAGCATTATATAATTGCTTACCACAAGCACAAAGCCAACCTCCACATAAACTTGCGGAAGATATAGAAAGATTGGTTTACGTAAATTTGCTGTTATGTTCCTTACTATGGAAGAGCCTGGAACTTCCTAAAATGGAAAGACCGTTAGAAACAACCGAAAATGGAAAACATCCTATTAAAACATTAAAGAATAAATTTAGCTAGAAAGCACGGATGCACCCATTTTCCAAACCCTCCTATTGGGTGCTTAAGAGTTACAACATAGTGACAAAAAAATCACACCTTGTGTGTCAGGTACACCATAATCACGATTATAAGTGAATAAGGACTTGGGCACGGGGGAAAATTTGGTCCGATTTATTGAAAAAACAGACATTAAAATTCACTACTAATAAAATCAGACACCAAAGATATAAAGATCAAGTAAAACTTCACACCCAGTCTGCAAATCTACTTGTACAAAAGATGGATATGAAGACAATGCATCTACTATAGTACTATGCCAAAGCAGAAAAACCAGATAAATCAACTACTCACAATTAACATTACAACTAGCAAGAAGTTCGTATGTATCATCAAGCAACCAGAACAATTTGGATAAATAAGGAAAGAGGACCAGATCAGTACCTCCAGATTAACATCCTTGAAAGACATAATGTCTTTAGCTTCATCATAAGATAGTTGTAGGACACAATAATGAGCATAAACGACCTTGGTTAAAGACCTTCCTCAATATGAAAATTAAGTCTTATCTTGTCCTAAAATGCTCCCAATAAATCCCTAAACTTCTACGACTCCTAAAGGATGGATGCATAAACAAGCATATTAATAAACAAAATAGCAAAAGAGTGTAGCAATCAGTTATTCAAATGAACATGTTATTGACATTTAAATAGCCAATAACAATCATCAGTTGATACACACACATATATATGTATAGAAGAGATTACCTTGGGAAGAATTTAAGATCCACCAACACTTTTTCATTGTAACATTCAATGAGTCAACAAGAGCTTCTTGATCCTCTGTAATACCAACAACAAACAACACCCATAACGATAACCTTATAAATGATAAGTTACTCATTATGATGCTTACACACACACACACACACACACACACACATATATATATATATATATATATATATATATATTCGGGATCAATTAGATGCCAAAACATAATTTGCTTCATAATGTAACAGGATGCTGGGTATCATATAAGATTGTTTGGAATTAGATTGTTTGGAATTATAACTCAAAACTGATTCAATTTGTCTTTCTGTAAACGGATTATGCTCCAATTCTGATTCCACTGACATTGAAATTGAGTTCCAGAACTTGTTATTAACTAAACTTATTTCTGTCGAAACTAAAGTATAGCATATAGTGGATAATGATAGCTTTGGAATATATAATGATTTGTCTCACAGTGTTATAATCTGTCTCTATTCCTATCAAAGTTGGATTTAACATTTTGTAAGAGTTAAAATCCAAACAACAGTATCCTATCCTATCAAACACCAATCACAAAAACCCTACATGAAAAGGTTTGAGAATCATAAACTAGAAAACTGAAATTTGAAAGAAGAATAACAAAATCATACATTATTCATAAATGGAAAGCAAAAGAAAAAACCTGCATATTGACTTTGAGGACATCAAGGGGAGTAATAAGGAGATTGCACTTGTGTTAGATTTCCCCTGTATTTGATTGCACTTGTGTTAGATTCCAGTTTACATAGATTCAACATTAAAATCATTTGATAGACAAAATAATGTGAAAAGCAAGTTATGAGGATACGACCTTGAGCCTAGAGTATCAGTGTATCGGAAGTGATGAGAAACCGTGATATTCGAGCGACGATTATACCGGAGAACTTCGAGCGATGTTTAATCGGAAAACTTATATCGACGACTAAAATGGAGAACGGAAACAGGAACGGGAGTCTGGTCTCCTGAGTAGGGTGAACAAGACGTTTCTTGGGCTAAAAGTTTTAAAGTTGGACTAAAAATTCTAATACACAAAATTATCTAAGTGAAAGGTTGGGCCATATAAAATTAGAATTGGGCTAAAAGTTTTAAAAGGTTGGGCATATAAAATTATCCAAGTGAAAGGTAGGTATTTCAAATACTACCCGGTTGTTTGTAAAACACCGGGTAGTTTTATAAAAACATGCTACCAAGTAATCAATTACTACCCGGTTGTTTATAAAGCACCGGGTAGTTTTACCAATGTTCTAAAAAACTCGCCGCACAGCCGCCATGGCGTGCCATGGCACCCAAGGCTTGTGTCTCACGCCACGTTAAGCCCGTGGCATGCCATGGCCTAATGCACAATTTCGTAATGCAATATTTGATTTTTCTTTACTTTTTTAATGTTTTATTTGCAAGTTTTTTAATATATACCATAATTTAACTTGTTTATTACTGTTGACTCATTGAGTAACACTACAAAACATATGTTTTTATATATAATGATATATATGAATTAGAAAAATGATGCCATAAGTCACGCCTTGAAAACGTCATGGCTTCGCCGTGGCTCCTAAGGCTTGAGGCTTGGCCTCGACGCCACGCCATGCCTCTCACCATTTAGAACCTTGAGTTTTACAAAAACATCTTACCAAGTAATCAAATACTACCTGGTTGTTTGTAAAGCACCGAGTAGTTTTATAAAAACAAGCTAACAAATAATCGAATACCACCCGGTTATTTCTAAAGCACTGGTAGTTTTATAAAAACATGCTACCAAGTAATCAAATACCACCCGGTTGGTTCTAAAGCACCGGGTAGTTTTATAAAACATGCTACCAAGTAATCAAATACCACCCGGTTGGTTCTAAAGCACCGAGTAGTTTTATAAAAACATGCTACTAAGTAATCAAATACTACCCGGTTGTCTGTAGAGCACCGGGTAGTTTTATAAAAACATGCAACTATTACTATAATACTACCCGGTTTTTTCCATAACCGGGTTGTATTTAGAGGGTTATATTTGCATTTATATAGTAGTGACTTCTCAGAGTTAGTTACCCCGTTAACGATGTTGACGAAGAAAGCTACAAAGTTTGAATTGATCCAAAGCCAGATAAGGTGTAACAAGAGTTAAAAGGAAAGACCAAATAGTGCAACAGTGTTGTTCACTACTAGAAGGGACAATTTTTTTTTCGTGTTTCGTGATGCTTCCAAGCAAGGAGTAGGATGTCTCTTGATGCAACAGGAAAATAATGATATCCAATGCATCTCCAGAGTTAAAGGAACATGAAATAAAGCATCCAACATACAATATAGGACCACCACACCGATTATGAATACCTGTCGAGTTGAAAGGAATTTCTGAGACATTTATTATGTCTAGATTATAATAATGTTTAACATACGAGATGGTCATGGTCGCATTGTTGGTTCATATAAGAGAAAACTAAAAATAGATTGAAAACCCAATCTTAATGGTGTGCAAAATATTAAGAGTTCAATGATTGTGAGTCTTCTTCTTGTACTCGTTCAAATGAAGGTCCCAACGGTCGATAATGATGTGAGGACTGAGGTTGAGATTAGGACGAAGTACAACTATTATTCTAACAATTCCGAGGACGGAATTCTTATAACAGGGGGAGAGTTGTAACACCCCAAAATCCATGGCTAGGAATGCAAATAAACAAAAGATAAGGGCTTCCCTTGTACAACTTAAAACTTAAGTTTAAGAATCCAGATGTGTTTCAACCAAGGGAAAAGGAGGAAAAACTGAAAGTTATATTTCATGTTCAAATTAAAACGTGATTGGAAGTTGAGAAAAAATAGGCGGCAACAGGTGCAGGCTCCAAGGAGTATATTAAGGTCTAAGGAAGCAAAGGGCCAAAGGGATGTCTTTATTCTCACATCATATTACTGCCAAACATAAACAGAGAGAGAGAGAGAGAAAGAGAGAGAGATGGATCTGAAAAGGGAAACCGAAGGAAGCAAGCCGAGAAGGGTTATTTATCCGAGAACCGATTTAAGTGACATCGAGACTATCCATTGATGTTCATAACTTGAGACTCCTTTTCGGCGCCAACATATCGGGTTCAAAATTGGTGTCCGTTTTGGATTTGTTTTGAGTGGGGTTTGAGAAAGATGCAACGCGCACGAGAAAGGAACAAAAGCGCTACCGGTCTTGCACGAAACGATCGAGAAATAGGTGAGATATCTATCAAGAAACGATCTTGGACTCGTCCAAAGACAAGATCGACGCTTCGAGGTAATTCAACCTTACTTGATGAGTTTTTAACGATAAACACGTGTTCTATTGTTCTTTCGAATGGTGTGAGTTTGTAGGAATCCCTATGGTCGTTTATCAAAGAATTTCGGGAAAACGTCATTGTTTACATCTTTCATGGGACGTTGAGATGGGGTTATATGTTGTAATGTTATCTAATTGTGATAAGTATTTTGGAGCCATATTTTGATGACCATGCAGAATGCACAAGGTCGTGTTCAAGTTGGTAGAAGAAAATTAAAAAAAAGGGAAAACAAACAACACATACATGTTTGATTGAATTGGATGTAGGAGCAAATTATGGCCATGCACTTGATATATATATGTATGTATGTATGTATGTATGTATGTATGTATGTATGTATGTATGTATGTATGTATGTATGTATGTATGTATGTATGTATGTATGTATGTATGTATGTATGTATGTATGTATGTATGTATGTATGTATGTATGTATGTATGTATGTATGTATGTATGTATGTATGTATGTATGTATAACTTATATGCATTGGGAAATTAATGCATTATCACTCTTTTTCTCTCTTTTAGATAGGTTATTTTACCTTTTATATCAAAATCTTGAGTCATTTATTTACTTATTTTCCATTTATTTGTTTCTTGGAGCTAAAAGTTGTGATTTGCCTGTTTTTATACTTTGGAGGATTGATTTAGTACTTTTAGGCAGATTTTAAAGTGCAGACTTATGTTGCAGCATTCCAGCAGCACAGAGCTGATGAAGCTTAATGGATAAGCAAAAAGGGCTTATTTTGGAAAGACATGTGGGATTGTTGTACTAACTTTTTGGGAAGCTTCTAGACTTAGTTAAAGGCTCGTTGTAATTTAAAGCTCCTATTACTTTATATAATGCACTTTTACTTTAATGTACTTTTTGTACCTTTTAGCTTAAGCACCAAGTTTTGCGCTAAATGACCTTTTTGCCCTCCCTTCTATCCTAGTATAAATAGAAGGTGTGGGATGGTGTTTAAGATACACTTGAAAAATCAGATTCAAAGAGAATTGACAACCTCTTGGGTCTTGGTTATTCAAAGAGAACTGACAACCGCATTTAATTTATGTCATTTACTTTATGTATTTACTTTCTTTATGAGTAGCTAATCTTCTTAGTTCGGGTGTGAGACGAAAAGGTGGGAATTTTAAACCAAAGGAAGGTGGACATTGTTTGGAAATAATAAAGTTCCATCATTTCATTCAAGTTACATAAAAACTGTTGGTCCCTAGTAAGTAAAACAAGTATTGTAGAAGGGGAGTTGAATACAATACATAAATTTTTCACTTAATTTTTTTAATTCTTTATTGATAAGAAATATCAAGAATTACACTTAGTTAACAAAACGATTGTTGCGGAAAAGAATAGTTAAAACTATCCTAAAAATCTAACACTTAGAGACTTTTAGAACACAACTTAGAAAGCACAAATATTTAAAAGCTATGAAGAGAGAAATCACAAACAACTTGCTTGAGTGCACTTAGACTTCTTGAGTTGAAAGCGTGACTTGCATGGAGAGGTCTTCACCATTTTTTATACTAGCCAATGCATTAAATGCAAAGGACACTTGTCATATGTTGAGTGGATCCTTAAGATATCTTCAATAAATTATGAGATATATGAAGTGCCTTATCAAAATACAAAAGGTAACTTTTGTACTATGATAAGACAATCTCCCAATAAAATATTCCTGGTACAAATATTTTAAAGATCTTTGAGAAGAAAGTCTCTATCAGATCATAACTTAAGTGAATATCCTATGTGCAATAGAAGGTTCCATTCCTTTTGTCAGAAGACGTTGGGAATGAAAAGACATAGTCAAATCAAGAGGATTTGCTATAGATGGCATTACCGAATTTAGGAACAATTCGACAACGGGAACATCTGCCGAAGCTTGGGCAGAAGCATGCCGATAGAGAGGATTCGACAATGGTGTTTTATGCCGAACATGAGAGAAATCAGCAGAGAAGAGGTCTGCCGAAGATGTTCCATATCTTCGGCATAGGTTGCTTAGTTCTTGTGAAGTTCATCTAGATCCGCATCAGTAGACTTGCTTCATGTTTCAATTCAGTTGGTCTTCGATTCACCGATCTTTTAAGCACAACTAAGCTATTACAAATAACCATAAAGTAATCTAAGTATGAAGGTGTACAACATTTTACAGATACAACATTTACAAATCGAAAAAGGGGAGGTCATCTTCAAATCCTTGATGACCCAACAACCTCCCCTTATTTGATGATGACATCCCATACTTAGACAAAAGAGAAAGATACATGAATAATGCATTTTGACCATGTTCTTACTCTTTTGGGTTCTTTTTCACATATCATTCTTTTTGTTTTTTTTTTGGATTTTTTTGAGTATCCGACATTTACAAGTATAAAAAGAATGAAATAATAAACTATACACACTATTTACTTCTAAATGAACTTGTACTTTGTATTAATCTTGTAGAGATCCACGACACCCATAGGGATAATTTGAAGAATTCCACCGAGAAAGACACTATAGGCGAGCTGGATCTGTTTGGCTCTAAAGAAGCGGATTTGGTCGAGGCTATTATTGAAGAAGATCCCATAAACAGGCTCAAGAATGACATTAGTGAAGGGGTGAGGTAACAAAGTCGGTAAAGATAGGTCAAGGTTGGAAACGTCTGGAACTTTTACTTCCTTGGCCATAACTGAAAATATTTCTTCCTTTTTGGAAGACCTCGACTTCGACTTCGGCTTAGACTTGGAGGAAGAAGGAGGAGGATTTTCGGCCTTGAGTTTAGCAATAAATTCTTCTTCGGCGGGAGTGTGCACGATCTTGTATTTTCTTCGGTAGGAGCTAAATCTGTGTTGAAGATCAGAAATGGCTTTCTCCACTTTGTCTTTGAGAGCATTCCTACTTTTGAGCAGGCAATCCGAAATCTCCATCCATTCGGTAAGACTGAACATTTTGAGCATATCAATACTCTCAATTTGTCTCGAAACATCCTCCCTTGTCACATAGAGACGAATAGGTTTACCATCTTTTGATGGTTTGATGATTTTAACATCAATGATCTTTAGGGAGTTTCTTCGGTTGGTAATGGCGGAATGATACCATTTGATGCATTTCTCCCTTGTTTCCTCAGATCTCTTGGTTGATTCCTCCAAGGCACCAAACTCCAAAAGTTGGGCTACAACAGCATCTGCCGAAACTTATGCTTTCTCAGCCTCTTCCTCTGCAAACTTCTGAGCGAACTCTTTGTTTTTATCATGCTCAATTTGATCTAGCTCAGTTTTCTTGAGCTCCTCAGCCAAGAGACCAATATCAGATGTAGTCTTTGTAGGAGGAGCAAGTTTTAACCAATCACCATCGGCAAACCGCTTGGTCCGAGCTTCCTTTAGTCGCTTGGCTTCGGCAGCTTCTTCCTCTGGTGAGAGTTTTTTTCTTTCCTTTATTTTTCTTTGGTTCAGGCTCCCCTTTAGAATCTTCGACCATTATAGAAGACTGGTCGGTTCCCTTGTTGTCGACGGATTCGACAACAACTTCATCCTCGGTTCTCTCTACTTCGGCAGTTACCGAAGTGTCAACATCTTTGTTTTTCAGTTCCTCCCCCTCAACAGAAGGACGCTCTTTTCGAATTTCCACCTCTTGAATAGATTCTTCTCGCCTTGCACTGCTATTAGTAACATGAGGGGTATGTTGCTCTCCCTCAGCTGTTTTCTCCCCCTCAGTACGCGGCGGAGAAGAAAGACCTGCCTTAGCCAACACACGTCCCATTCGTCGATCGATTCGGCGAAGACAAACACAAGCATCAGGACCAAAAGCAGCATCACCGATGTCAATGTCTAAAGATTCAGCATAATATTGTGCGACCGAAGCAGGCATAGAATCTAGTTTCATGTTGATTTGAGAAAGAGCCTCAACAAGTTGGTTATTGATCTGATCTTGATTGATTGCCCATTGCCGAAGGGAGACAGACTCTTGATCTCGAGCATCAGATGGAAGCTAGTTACCAGGGAGACATGTTGGTTACCAGTGATTTCTGTGTGCCGAATAGAGCCCTGTTCAAGAAGATTTATACGATATTCGGTGGTAGCAAGAAACTGGTATTGCCGATTTGTATCTAGAATATTGGCAAATACTTCAGGGGGACGGGTAGATGAGGTTGGGAGAAATCTGGAACATATGGTGGATGAGATGTTGTCGAAGGGCCTGGTCTTTCGGTAGTTGGTGTCGGTGGGTGGTGAGGCAAGTTTCGGTGGGGAGCAAGTGGTTGTCTTTTATGAGGAAAATCCGGAGAGGAGTCGGGTGAGGATGAGTGGGAGTGTTGGGGTGAGTGTTTGGGAGAAGGGGTTGGCGTTTTGGGTGAGTCTTTCGGTGAATGGTGTTTTGGTGATGGTTGTTTGGGAGATGGTTGTTTCAGTGATGGGATCTGTATAGAGTGATCAGCAGAATGTAGGGCTGCCGAATCTTGGTTTTCAGGAGAGGAGAGCATTGTTCGGTAGCATCATAAGAGGTTGTATCCTGAAAAAACATTTCCAGAAAGTCATCGTGACCCTTGAAACCGACCCCTGGAAAGGTCGATTCTTCATTGAATCCTGCAGAATCATCGGGCATAGACCCGGGTGTAAGGTCGTGCTATGGAGAAGATGGGCGTTGGTCCAGGGAGGAAACCAACTAATTTTCATCTAACAACTGATACGTTGGTGAAGATTTAGTGAGGGTCCCCGATGGTACAACCAAACCTTGTTGAGAGGTGTTAGACCACAGTCTCATTGGATTCAAGATCATCCAAACTGAAGATCACAATCTGAAGCTAAAGCCGGAACGTCGACTCTCGATATAAAAGTCTATGTCTATTTGTAATAAATGTCAATGTAATTGTTTGTTATTGTAATAGTTAACTTAATATCTAGTTTGTTAGATATTTAGTTAACTTAGTTATTATTTAGTTTAGTTGGTTATTTAGTTAGATTCAAGTAACTTAGTTTTTATTAGAAATAATATCTAGATCTAATATCTAGATATTATTCTAAGTAGTGTGTTAGACACACTTGGTATCTTTGTATCTCTCTAACACCAAAATCAGATCATAGATCAGAAAGAGATAACACATACAAACACACACATCAAGGTGTAAAAGAGAGAAAAACATAGAGAACACATCAAGAACTTAATCGATCAACCTTGTAATCGTTTGATATATTCAATACAGGTTGGTAATCGTTATTGTGTTGTTGTTTCTATAAAACTTGATAGTAGTAGTATTGTTGTGGACCGACAATTGGTATCAGAGCCTGATTAAGATCAAAACAAGTTTTTCAGAAAAAACGTCTCTGTGTTCTTCAAGAAAAATTGATTTCGAGTGTAAGAGTGTTTTAGGTGTTAGAATCGATCAGAGTGTGATCGAAATACATGCTAGATCGAGTTGTATGTGTTTAATTTCACTTTAAAGCTTAAATCGAGTTCCAATTTGTGGTTTTTGTGAGAAAAGAGTTGAGAAGAGTAAGTCACTGTGCGATCAGATTAATTTCTAAAAAGAGTGTTTTAGTGAGATCGAGTGCCTACAATCTGTTCTAGAAGTGTTTCTAGACATAAGGGTAGTGTTTGTTATTGCTAAATCGTTTCAATACAGATTTTAGACGAATTTTCGAAGTACAAGTCGAATAACCCGCAAACCAGAGGAAGAATAACACGCAAAGTCCTACTTTGCGCGTCCCACTACAAATGCAAAGCAGACTTTGCGGCTCCAACTTCAAACGCAAAGCATACTTTGCGGTTCTCAAAAGACCCGCAAACCTCAAGCCTTTGTGTTCATCTCTTCAAAAGACAAGTCGACTTTGCGCTCCCAACTAGAAACGCAAAGCTCAAACTTTGCGCATCTCAAGACAATCGCAAACCTCAGTTCTCGGGTCCTCAAGCAAACGCAAAGAAAACTTCTCGCATCAAGTTAGACCCGCAAACCTCCATCTTGCGCGTCCAACTAGACCCGCAAACCTCAACCTTGCGCTTCCCACTAGACCCGCAAACCTTATTTTGCGTATCCCATTAGAAACGCAAACCTCAGTTTGCGCACCCCATTTGACACGCAAACCTTGAAACGCAAACCAAACTTAGAATTTTTTTTCTGAGATTTTTTCGAATCTGTAATAGGGTCTTTAATTGTCATAAATTTTTTCTCTAGGGGCGCTGCCCCCATACCCCCGCAAGGGCGTTGCCCCTTGACCCCACCCGCTAACCGGGTAGTGGGACCCCCGTGCTAAGTCTGCCTAGGGGGACAAAATTTCTTGTGTGATCAAATTTTATTTGGATTAACGATCATATCTGTCAAGTTTTCTCATATATTCAATACAGGATGACATCCAAAGAAGCTCTCGTAATAGGAACCGACACCAAGCCACCAGTTCTCTTTCGAGGGGAATACGAACAGTGGAAGGATAGGTTTCTAAACTTCATTGAAAGACAGGATTTGGGTAATTTCATTATACAATCCCTAGAAGATGGCCTAATGGAAACACAGTATAGGGAGCCAGCAGCAGGAACTCAAGAAGTAAGAGTTGCACTTTCTTATACAGATCTAACAGGTGATGCTAAGCTAAGAGCAAAAGGCGACAGGTTAGCCAAGTCATACATTCTACAAGGGATTACAAATGAAATCTATGTAAAGATTGACAGCTACAAAGCCTCAACCAAACAAATGTGGGATCAACTAGAGAAAATGATGTTGGGTTCAAAGATTGGGAACCAACTGAAAATCTCTAACTGCCTGCACAGTTTTGAAGAATTCAAAGGCAGAACTGGAGAAAATCTAGAAGGAACATATGATAGGTTTGTGACATTGCTAAACGAATTGAGCAAGAACAAGGTCAACAAATCTCAAATCGAGCTGAATATCAAATTCCTGAGTATTCTACAACCAGAATGGAAAAGTTTTGCCAGGCAGATGAGGCAGATAAAAGACCTGAATGAGATTCCACTTCATGAGGTGTATGAAACCCTCCGACAAAATGAAGATGAGGTGGATGAAATTCTAGCAGAAAAGAGAAAAGGAAAGACAGTTGAAGACACAGTCGCTCTTGTTGTGAAGAAGAAGAAGAACAAGACGATTGTGTATGAATCAGAAGAAGCTGAAGCTGATGTTGTCTCTGACTCGGATGAAAATGAACAAATGCAGCAAGCAATGCAGTTTCTAACAAATGCATTTCAGAAAAAGTTCTACAGGAATCCAACGTCAAACAGTCAGAGGTACTCTTCTGGACCCAACAACTATGCTCACAAGGAAAGAATTGAAGGAAGCAGATATGAAGGAAATAGGATTGAAGGGAAAAGATTTGAAGGGAAAAGATTTGAAGGGAAGAGACAAGAGGAGAAGAAATCTGATGAGAGAATATATCAGACAGAAGGAAACAGATTGGAAGAGAAGAAACCGGAAGAAAGGAAGTACAAAGCTGAAGGATCAAGTCAGCCAGGACCACCGATGTGCTACAACTGTGGCAAAACCGGTCACTTTGCCAAGGATTGCCGAATATCAAAGGTTAGAAACTCTGACTTCTACAAGAACAAGATGCTTCTTGCAAAGCAACAGGAGGCAGGCAAGGTGCTGATGGCTGAAGATGAATACTGGTTGGATCACTCAGATGAAGAAGAAGATGAAGAAGAAAAGGATGAAGCCGTCAATATGTGTTTGATGGGCAAAATCGAATCAGATACTGAAGCTGATTCAGAAAATGAAGAAGAGGAGGTATGTGATTTATCGTATAAAGATTTAATGAACAAAATGCATGCTATGGTTTTAAAACAAGAAGAGTTAGAATCTAATCTTAAGCGAGAAAATGGTGTTATTATTAATAAAAACCAATTGATACAAAAACTTAGCGATGAACTTGCTGAGAAGAAAGTATTAGTTGAGGTTTTACATACAAACGCTGACATCAACGCAAAAGAACAGACTATAATTCTAAAAGAGAATAGTGAGCTCAAGTCTAAATTGACAAAAAGTGAGATTGATTTTTATAAGCTTTCTGATATGCATTCTTTATGTATTAAAGAAAACAAGACTTTAATTGCTAAATTAGATGATTTGGAAAAGAAGCTATACTCATTATGTCAAAGTGAGCAAACCATTCATCTTAACAAACCGAAAAAGAATAAAGAAAATTGGGGAATCGGTTATGTGAAACCTCAATGTCTTAAAAAGGGTATAAGAGAAGTGCCCGCACTTTATGACTATACTTCTATGCTTGTTTCTCACCGAATCGCCTCATTTAAAGTTTTTAATACTAAACTATCAGAAGAGGATGAAGCCAATGAATTTGAAAAGCGGATGAAGTCAACTAAAGTTCACGCTCCATTTTATTATGCGAAGTTGAATAATAGTTATGACTTTCCAAATGATGAGAAGAAATCTCTTTCAACTGACTACTTTCAAAGTTATTCTGAAAAAGAGATGGAGGCGAAGCCTGTTATAGGTAAAATTTATGTCCCTTCTCTCGTGTTAGAAAGTAAAATTTCTAAACTCGAGACCTCTTTATCAGATGAAAGACTTATGATTGAGATTCAATAAAAAGTTTTTTCAACTGTTATGAAAAATGTTGTGTTTACAAAGGCTTTTACTTCTAATGACATGTTTGGTTCATCATCAAACGAAGAGTTTAAATTTCTTAATTCTGACAGTGGTTTAGATGGTTGTTTTGAACAAATTGATTTTAATGCGAAACTTCCTAACCATGCATCTTTTGTTAAGAAAACTTCAAGAAAAACCAGTTTGCCTGTGTTCAGTGCAAAATCAACGATAGCTTTCGTTGATAAATCAGTCTCTGTGAACGCTAAGAGTGCTAAAGGTAAGAAAATATCTCAGCATTCACAGAAACCAACCACTACTGGTAATTCTAAGAAGAAGCATTCAGTTGTTGATCAAAGGTCTAACTCACCAGTTTTACATGTTTCAGATATGAGCAAGTCAAGACCTGAAGCCCATTCTCAATGGCAACCAAAACGGAAGCTTGACAAGGCCGTTTTATCGTCTAGTAGTGTTAATTGTAATAAGACTTCGCTTACTAAAGATGTTGTGATTGCTGAAATTGCTGTTTTGAATCCAAAACTTGTTGTTTCTCGTAAACAATATACAATGAAGCAATTATTTCAGTTATCTTTATCTGCTGGAAAGTCCTCTATCTATAATAAACATGTTTCTATTACTTGTCAAGATTCTGGAGATTGGTTTGGAAATTACCATGTGCATTCATCTCATACCAACTCTCATGCTTTTCAAAAGAACAAAGGATCCAATTTGAAATGGATACCAAAATCTTGTGCTAACACAGCAGGACCCAAACTCCAGTGGGTACCTAAGGCTAAATCTGTGTTGCAGGCACACAAAGATTAAAGAGAAAGCGACTTCTGATTATGTACAGATCAGGACTCGTTCTTCAATGTCAAAAATAGGTTTTTGGATAATGCAGTTCAAAACCCGAGCATCAAAGTCGAAATAGGCTTTTGAACAAATCAGTTCAAGACCCACACTTCGAGAATCAAAGTGTAAATTCCAATGTTGTCATACGAAAATCTAAATTATGTTATTTTCTCTTATGCAGAATTGTCATACATGGTTCCTTGGACAGCGGATGTTCAAAGCACATGACAGGGCAAAAAGAGATACTGTCCAACTTTAAAGACAAATTTTGTGGAACAGTAAGATTCGGAAACGACCAGTTTTCTCCAATCATGGGATATGGTGATGTAAAACAGAACAATGTCACTATCAAGAAGGTGAGCTATGTTGAAGGCTTACGACACAACTTGTTCATTATAGGCCAGTTCTGTGACAAAGACTTAGAGGTCAACTTCAAAGCCAAAAGATGTTACGTTCGCAATGAAGAAGGCGAAGAACTTTTGGTCGGTAAACGAGAATCAGACCTCTACACAATCAATTTATCAGATGTCCAGACTGACAAGCAATTTTGTCTACTATCGAAAGCTTCGATGCAACAAAGTTGGTTATGGCATCGACGTCTTTCTCACCTCAACTTTCGGTACATCAACGATCTGGTCAGTGGAAAGCTCGTCAAAGGACTTCCAGAGCTGATATATGAAAGAGAACATCTATGCGCAGCTTGTGAAAAGGGGAAGATGAAGAGGGCACCTCATAAACCGAAGCCTGAACCAAGTACAAAAGCTCCTTTAGAGTTATTGCATATAGATCTATGCGGTCCAATGTGCACTCAAAGCTTAGGCGGCAAGAAGTACATACTCGTGATCGTGGATGATTATTCACGGTACACATGGGTCAAGTTTCTACGTTCAAAGGATGAGACACCTGATGTTCTCATTACATTCCTAAAGACGACCCAGGTGAATCTACAGAAACCGGTCAAGTTTCTAAGAACAGACAACGGCACAGAGTTCAAGAACAACAAAGTTGAAGAATATCTCGAATCTGTCGGGATTTCACATCAATACTCTACTGCTCGTACGCCTCAACAAAATAGAGTGGTTGAAAGAAGAAATCGAACGCTAGTCGAGGATGCTCGTACTATGCTAAGTCATTCCAACTTACCTCTATTTTTGTGGGTAGAAGCTGTTTCGACCGCGTGCTACACACAGAATAGATCCATGATACATCGGAGATTCAAGAAGACTCCTTACGCGTTAATCAACAACAAAACACCGACAATCAAATATTTCCATATATTTGGATGTAAGTGTTTCGTATTAAACGATAGGTAGAATCTCAACAAATTCAGCGCTAAGGCAGATGAAGGAATCTTCATTGGATATTCCTCGACTTCAACTGCATATCGTGTTTATCTAAAGAAGACAAAGACGGTGATTGAAAGCGTCAACGTCACCTTTGATGAAGAAATGGCTTCCGAACAACACAGTTCAGAACCCGCAATAACAGGAATACTAGCTTCTGGGCAACTCAGTCCAGAACCTATGTCTCAACAGAATAAATCAGATGAAGCATCAACTTCTACTAACCATTTATCTGATTTAGATTTATTATTTGAATTGTTTTATGATGAATATCTCGGATCTAATGTAAAGAAATCTGTTGTGGTTGACAGGATGGAAGACTTAACGACTACTCATCCAACCAGTTCAGATGTTACAATTGAATCAAACGCCCTGATTCAACAAGAGATAACAATTCAAATGCCGACTCCAACAGTTGAAGAAGTAACAAATCAAGAAGAGACAGAAGTAGCTGAAACAGTAGGATGTTCTGTACAGATCAATCTACAGCCAGAACAAGTTGTTCCTGCTGAGCCTTCTGAACCTGCCACTTCAACTGAAATCACTCCTCATGAACAAATAGAAGAAGGTATAAGTGGATTTGTAGATGACACAACCAACATACAATCATCTAATCCACTGCCTCATGAACATAAATGGACCAAAGAGCACCCGCTAAGCCAGATTATTGGCGATCCATCAAAACCGGTGCAAACTAGGTCAGCATCAATGAACATGTGCATGCATGACTCCTTTCTGAGCAAGATTGAGCCAACAAGAGTATCAGAAGCTCTTGCTGATCCAGAATGGGTGATCCCAATGCAAGAAGAGCTAAATCAGTTCGATGCACTTAAAGTCTGGAGACTCATACCGAAACCTCAAGGTAAAACCATAATAGGTACGAAATGGGTGTTCAAAATAAAGAAAGACGAAGATGGAACCGTCATCAGAAACAAGGCACGACTAGTAGCCAAAGGATACAGACAAGAGGAAGGAATAGACTATGACGAAACATATGCTCCTGTGGCGCGATTAGAGGCAATCAGAATGTTTTTAGCCTACGCAGCCCACAAGAACTTCACTGTCTTTCAAATGGACGTGAAGACATCATTCGTCAATGGAATTCTGAAGGAGGAAGTCTACGTCTCTCAGCCAGAGGGATTTTTTAATCAAGAGAAGCCAAATCACGTTTACATTCTCGACAAAGCACTCTACGGTCTGAAACAAGCACCTCGAGCCTGGTATGATGTCCTTTCTAATTTTCTAGTCAAGTCTGGGTTTTCCAAAGGTACGGTGGATACCACTTTGTTTATTAAAAAGGAAAAAGCCGATATCATTTTAATTCAAATCTATGTAGATGATATTATCTTTGGTTCTACTAATACTAAGTACTGTAAGAATTTCGCAAACCTTATGGTGTCTAGATTTCAGATGAACATGATGGGAGAGATGAATTTCTTTCTCGGATTGCAAGTCAAACAGTTTTCTACGGGTATCTTTATCAATCAATCAAAGTACATTAGGGATATTCTTCGGAAGTTCCAAAGGGAAAATTCAAAACCGATTGGTACCCCAATGGCACCAGGTACTAAGATTGGCAGCGATCCTTCGGGAAAGGCTGTTGATATTAGGACTTATCGAGGGATGATAGGTTATTTAATGTATCTTACGTCGAGTAGGCCAGATATAATGTTTTCAACATGCTTATGTGCAAGATATCAGGCCAATCCTAAAGAAATCCATTTGTCTGCTGTGAAGCGCATCTTTAGGTATCTAAAGGGCACTGCAGATCTTGATCTGTGGTATCCTAAAGATACTAGTTTTGAACTAACAGCCTACACAGATGCAGATCGTGCAGGTTGTATGTTAGACAGGAAGAGCACGTCAGGACATGTGCAGTTCCTCGGTGACAAACTGGTAAGTTGGGGATCAAAGAAGCAACTTTGTGTTTCAACTTCTACGGCCGAAGCAGAATATGTAGCTGCTGCTAGCTGTTGTTCTCAGGTCTTATGGATGCGAACTCAATTACGCGACTACGGTTTCCACTTCAACAAAATACCGATATACTGTGACTCCAAGAGCGCCATCGCAATAACAGCGAATCCTGTTCAACACACAAAGACAAAGCATATAGACGTCAGGTATCATTTTATCAAGGATAATGTAGAGAAAGGAACAATTGAACTTTTCTTTGTAAAGACTGAGTATCAACTTGCTGATTTGTTCACCAAACCTTTAGACGAAAAGAGGTTTACCTTTCTAGTCTCGAAGCTTGGTATGCTAAATCTCAAAGTATAACTAGTAATTACCTATAAAAGTTTTCTAATTGTATACTTATTCATCATTTCTTCATTCTTAACTCTGATTGATATCTGCCATTCTATCATATGTTCATGATCCAAGGGGGAGAATGAGAAGAAATTGACTTCTGGTCAATATTACTTCGAATGGGAGCTCATAAAATATTGCATGTACCTTTTAATGCCAATTTTTTTTGTAATGCAAGATTTTAGGGGGAGCTCTTCAAGTCAAAAAGGAAGTACGGATATGACTTCTGATTACTTCTGATCAGAACTCGTACTTTAAAAGTTTTACTGCTTTTTGTCTTTTCAATTTAAGTGAATAAATTTTACTTTGACTTGACATTAGACTTTTGCAGAATTTTTGAGAGAAACTTACAAGTTCATATCTTTATGACTTTAAGCTTAGCTTCATGAGATGTATGATCAAACGTTAAGGTATAATCCTTTATCTTAATCTCATATATGGTTGAAAGAAGGACAACTTTCAATCATAGAAAACATTTTTTTAATGTTCAAACCACTTCCTGATTTTTCAACAGATTTTATATTTTGGGAGTGTATTTTAAATGTTTTCATGATCTAAATTGTGCTTTAACTGAAATAGTTAAACCAATCTGAGCATCACGTGCATCTAGGAAAACAAAGAATCATTGTGCTAGGAATTAACACAACTTCTATGGAATCACCTTAACCAGTGATTTCTACCCAAAAAGTTAATCCTTAGTGATTGAGTGTGCAAATAGATAAGAAATGAGTGTGATTAGAGAAAGCAAAAGGTTTAAAAGAAAGAGTGTGTGAGAACAGAGTTAAAAGAATATCACAACTCTGCACCAACTTTTTCTGAGCCGGGTAGCCACCATTCTAGTGATTCACAATTCTTTGGTGATCATTATTGAAACAGGCAACTAACCCATGACAACTCTTGATCAAACCTCACCATCTACTCATTTTCTTCTCAAAAAGAAAATGTTTCATTTTCTAAGGGGATGCAGCACATTTGCTATCTGATTTTCATTTGGAAAATCTGGATATTGAAAAGAAGGAAGTCTGCCCTACCTTCGCACTTCAATCATGCACATTGAGTCTGTGTTTAACTTACTGTTGTCTCAGTGGTTTACACAAATTTTGAGCCAAATAAGCAATCATCAGTGCTTAATTCTTTCAAACACAAGCACGAACACACAAGGAATTAGTTTCTTTGTCATAACGTTTATAGAAATTACCTTTATGGTGTTTTGATGATTAAATGGAAGCCCTGGGGGAGTCAACATCAAACAGCTCCTTTCCAATGTGTATATGTTACACACAGTGACTTAGTGTTACTGACAGGCATGTTAACTGATTCATTAGTTGATTTCAGGTGTTACACTACATTTGTCTGGATTTGCAAAGATCTAGATGGATCTCTTATGAATTGACGAATCAGGGGCTCTAAACGAAAGATTGACATTTCTTACCACTAATTTTGATGAAGTCGTTGCACTTAACATCAAAAAGGGGGAGAATGACTACAAAAAGAAATGGCAAAGATCACATGTTTCAAGAATCACGTCCACTCTTCAAAATTAGATTGAAGACATGCTGATTTCAGAGCTAGAGAAAGAGATTGCATCTTCTTCTGTGCTGAAAGAGAAGATTGTATTGCTAAATCATTTTCGTAATGATCTTGATCCAAAGGGGGAGATTGTTAGACCACAGTCTCATTGGATTCAAGATCATCCAAACTGAAGATCGCAATCTGAAGCTAAAGTCGGAACGTCGACTCTCGATTTAAAAGTCTATGTCTATTTGTAATAAATGTCAATGTAATTGTTTGTTATTGTAATAGTTAACTTAATATCTAGTTTGTTAGATATTTAGTTAACTTAGTTATTATTTAGTTTAGTTGGTTATTTAGTTAGATTCAAGTAACTTAGTTTTTATTAGAAATAATATCTAGATCTAATATCTAGATATTATTCTAAGTAGTGTGTTAGACACACTTGGTATCTTTGTATCTCTCTAACACCAAAATCAGATCATAGATCAGAAAGAGATAACACATACAAACACACACATCAAGGTGTAAAAGAGAGAAAAACATAGAGAACACATCAAGAACTTAATCGATCAACCTTGTAATCGTTTGATATATTCAATACAGGTTGGTAATCGTTATTGTGTTGTTGTTTCTATAAAACTTGATAGTAGTAGTATTGTTGTGGACCGACAAGAGGGAATTGAGGAAGCAGGCTTGGGCTTGACAAATTCCCGTGGCCCAACTGGGAGAATTTCATCTTCAACCGATTTTTGAGAATCGGTAGTAGGAGTGTGAGGTTTGGCCAAGTATGGTTTCCTAAGTTTCTTAGAACGAGACTTGGGAGGGGATTTGGAGCCCCGCTACGTTAGTGTAGGAGAGGATTTGACATGCGTAGTCTCCGAAGGTTTCTTCGGAGACAGTGTCATTGCAGCAAGTGCGGCGTTACCGGTAGCCTTTGATTGTTTCTTTTTCGAGGCTACCGATTTGGCTCGGGAAAAGAAGGAGGAGGGGGACTAGGGGCCACCGAAATGTCGTGACCCAGTGATTGTTGAGGCCTTTCGGCATACACATCCACTAGAGCACCCCAAATCGGATTGGGAGTTGTAGCAAAAGAAATCATACCTGGAGTTAGGGCCTGTCAGTAGCATTCGGTCCTTTGTTCAGAACCTTCTTGTCGACTTGACTTGGCAGTAGATCAAAAGAAATGGTCGGCTCCGGTAGGTTAGCATCAGCATCAAGAGAGGCTTTGAACTTGTTGTTGATGATCAAAGACAAGAAACGTGGAAGAGCCACGTGAGGGGTTCAAGAAGGTGAAGTGACAGCAACAATGGAGTCGAAAATAACTTGAGCAAAGTCGATAGGTTGGATGGACATTAGTGCATGGGCCAACCAGGTGACATGTGCAAGAGACTGATCCCACCCGGAAGTTTTGTGGGATATGCAGTAAATAAGATGGGAGAAGAAAAAGTTCCATACCGTGCCCATATTCTTGCGGAGAAGAGTCCCGGTGCCCTTACCCTTTCCATCGTGAATGTAGTTCAGAGCTGTGATTACCTCCTCTTGATCGCGGTTGGTTGGAAAAATAGCATATGAGGGAAACTCAAAAGATGAAGAATTTGGCGAACATTTTCAACCCCAAAAGATAAGTCGGGATGTTCATCATCAGAAAGAATAGAGGCAGAGACGAGATGGGTTTCTTCATCGTAAGAACAAGTGAGCCAAAAACTCCCAAGGAGCATTTTGCTCATTTTGGGAGAGGCAGTGAGGGCAAACTGAAGAGGTGATCGTTGAAGAAAATTTAATACCTGATTGAACTCCAGGTGGTCAATGTCTGCACTTAGACGTGCAATGTGATTGCATGCGGGAAATAGAAGAGATTCCCTTGTGAGTGGGGCATTCTTGCTGGACTTGGATGATTTGGAGGATGCCGTTGTAGAGTTTGTGAAAAAGAATTTGCAGGTTTAGAGAGAGAGCTCGTGAGAGATTGTAGATGATGGTGAAACGTAAAAAGGAAGTTACAATGAATATTTATAGGTGGGGGAAAGCGGATTTCAATGCAAAATTTAAAGAAATTAATTAAGATTTGAAAAGATAATAATGATGGTTTAGGGTTATAGGTCAAGGTAGTGGAAGGGACAAAAACGACTAATTGTCAGGGACGTGGGAAGCGCCAAACGTCATGTCCCTGACATGGCGTGTCTAATTGTGACACGTGTCACTCGGTGGTTGAAGAGGTTAGAGGTGCCGAAGAGATTTCGGCAAAGAAAGGATAAGGATCACCACATCAGCAACCATTTTCGGCAATGAATAAATAAGAGGTTTCGGTAAGGAAGGTTTAGGTAGACAAAAAGACTTACCGAAAATGTAGAGGATGTGAGCTTTTGGTAAATAAAGGGTTCGACAAAGAAAACTTCGGTAAATGTGACACTTACCGAAAAGTGAAAAGTTCGGTAGGAATGGGGGCTTACCGAAAAGATGCAAAGATGCACATAAGGTTTGCCGAAGATAGAACTTCGATAGAGGAGAGTCTTATCGAAAGGTCTAAAGGTTTTTGAAGAAAAGAGCAACCGAAACAAGTTTTTTTAATTCAAAGTTTAACATACCAAGAGATCCAATCAGGAAGTTGAATCTTGCTTCTTTTAGAGGCTTGGTAAAGATATCTGCTAGCTGAAAGTCAGTGGGGAAGAAATGCAGTTCAATATCACCTTTTGAGATATGATCTCTGATAAAGTGATATTAAATGTCTATGTGCTTGGATCGGGAATGAAGCATCGGGTTGTTTGCAATGGCTATTGCACTTGAGTTGTCACACAGAATGGGGACTCTTAAGTAGAACTTATCATAGTCTTGTAGTTGATTCTTCATTCACAGGATATGAGCACAACAACTTCCAGCTGCAACATATTCAGCCTCAGCAGTATAAGTGGAGACTGAATGTTGTTTCTTGCTGGATCAGCTGACTAAATTTCCACTTAGTAATTGGCAGCTTCCAGTTATGCTCTTCCTGTCTACTTTAGACCCTGCAAAATCAGAATCTGAATAGCCAATTAGCTTAAAACCTGAGTCTTTGGGATACCAAAGACCCAAATTCATGGTACCATTTAGATACCGGAAGATGCGTTTTACAGCAGCCAAGTGAGATTCCTTAGGATTGGCCTGATAACGAGCACATAGAAAAGTAGCAAACATAATATCTGGTCTGCTAGCAGTAAGATAAAGAAGAGAACCAATCATTCCTCTATAATTAGTGATGCCAACTGATTTTCCAGCTGGATCAGCATGAATTTTAAGAGGTGGTACCATGGGAGTTTTCATGGGAAAGCAATTTTCGAAATTAAACTTCTTGAGAAGGTCACGAATGTATTTACTTTGATTTATGAAACTCCCTTCAGAAGTTCGTTTGATTTGTAGACCAAAAAAGAATGTTAGCTCACCCATCATACTCATCTCATATCTACTCTTCATGAGAGAGGCAAACTGTCGACAAAGAGATTCGTCAGTAGCACCGAAAATGATATCTTCCACATAGATTTGAACAAGAATAATATTACCTATGGTCTTCTTGAGAAATAGAGTGTTATCGATCTTACCTCGGGTATATTTGTTGGAGAGAAGAAAGTCTGATAAAGTATCATACCAGGCACGAGGAGCCTGTTTGAGACCATAGAGAGCTTTATCCAACTTGAACACATAGTCTAGATGATCAGGATCTTCAAAGCCAGAAGGTTGCTTCACATATACTTCTTCAGCAAACTCTCCATTGAGAAAAGCACTTTTAACATCCATTTGAAAAACTCGAAAGTTTTTATGAGCAGCATGAGCTAGAAAGATTCTTATTGCTTCAAGTCTAGCAACATGAGCAAAAGTTTCATCATAGTCAATTTCTTCCTCCTGTCAATATCCTTGAGCAACAAGCCTAGCTTTATTTCGGATGACAGTGCCTTCTTCATCCATCTTGTTTCTGAAGACCCACTTAGTGCCAATGATGGTCTTTCCTGAGGGACGAGGAACAAGTCTTCAGACCTTGTTCCTTTCAAATTGAGAGAGCTCTTCTTGCATGGTTGTGATCCAACATGGATCAGCTAGAGCTTCTTCAACTTTCTTGGGTTCCATGATAGAGAGAAAATTCACATAGAGGCAAATATTTCCAATCCCTCTTCTTGTTTGGACACCTGCCAGTTGATCACCAATGATTTGTTCAATAGGGTGATCTTTTGTCCATTTAGTGGTCGGGGGAAGAGGTGCAGGAAGACTTTTTGGAGAGTAGGAAGAAGAAGGTTCGATAAGATAATTGTAGGTAGGTTGATAAGGAGTATTTTGGGATACTAGTTCGACAGGAGGTTCAGATACTAGTTGATGAGGAGTATTTTGGGATACTATTATCTGAGGAAGAAGGTTGATTGTTTCGAGATGGAAGATCTGCTGAAAAGGGGACAGAAGAAGGCCCTGCCGAATTTGGATTTTTGGTATCCTCTCCTACACATGAAGTGATCCACTGTTATAGTTCATTGTCATCACATGAGAGAGAAGATGACTTTTGATCATCAAATTTTACATGTATTGATTCAATAATACATTTTCTTCTCAGATTATAGACTCTATATGCTTTTGAAGTGAGAGAATAACCCATGAAGATTCCTTCATCAACCTTAGGATCGAATTTTCCAAGACGTTCTCGGTCATTAAGAATGAAGTAGACACAACCGAAAACATGAAGAAAGTTGATATTAGGTTTTCGGCCATAGAATACTTCATAAGAAGTTTTGTTGTGTCTCTTAACAATGACATATCTATTTTGGGTAAAGAAAGTTGTGTTGATAGTTTCAGCCCAAAAATAAATGGGAAGATTGGATTCACTAAGCATAGAACAGGCAACTTCACATAGAGTTCTATTCTTTCTTTCTACAACACCATTTTGTTGTGGTGTTCTAACAGCTGCAAAGTTCTGAGAAATTCCCTTGTCATTGAAGAAAGCTTCCAAGGTGGCATTTCTGAATTATGTGTCGTTGTCACTTCTAACTGATCGTACAAGTTGACCATTGAGTACTTCAGATTTCTTGATAAAGTTGATAACTTCTTCTGATGTATCACTTTTGTACCTGAGAAAAGATACCCAAGTGTAACGTGTAAATTCATCAACTATTACAAGAATATACCTTTTTCCACCTAGGCTTGGAGTGTTGACTAGGCCACATAGATCCATGTGCAGCATCTGGAGAGGAGTGGTGATAGAGAAACATTGCTTGGTTTTGAAAGAAGACTTTGTCAATTTCCCTTTCTCACAAGTTGTACATAGCTTTTCTTTAACAAAAGATAACTTTGGCATTCCAACCACCAGATCTTTATTGGAAAGAGCATTTAACGTCTTGAAGTTAAGATGAGAGAGACGTTTGTGCCAAATCTAGTTCTTTTTTACAGAGTCTTCAGAGATAAAACCATATGCTCTCTTCTTCTACCGACTTATGACTCATATTAATGACATACACATTTTCTTTTTTGGACCCAGAAAGAATGGTGTGATAGTTTCTGTCTGTAATGAGGTAGTCCTCAACTCTAAAAATTACATAGTAACCCAGATCACATAGTTGACTGATGCTTAAAAGATTATGCATCAGTCCTTCAACATAGGAAACTTTGTTGAAGGTGATAGAACCATTTGATAGAGTTCCATAACCTTTGATGGAACCACGAGAGTTATCACCAAAAGTCACGGTAGGCCCTTTTTCAGTCACATAGTTAATTAGGAGAGATTTATTGCTGGTCATATGACGTGAGCATCCACTGTCTAGATACCATGTATGTTGATGTCCAATGACCTGCAATCACAAAGAAATCAGTCCTTTGGTACCCATTTTGAAGTGGGTCCTTTAGGGTTAGAAGAGCTAGAAGAAGAGACTTTAGGATTTTCTCTTTCAATCCGTTCCTTGGGACCGTCTTTTGCAAGATGAAAAGTGTCCCCACAATTGTAACATTTTCTATAAATGTAAGTCTTTTTAGGCTTTTGACAAGTCTCCTTTCCTTTTCCTTTAGATTTGAGAGGTTTGGAAGAAGTTTGTGGGGGACAAGGCACGGGTCCAAGGATTCCCTTTTCAGATGAAGGGATGGAGAATTTTGAAGTTCCCTTGGATTTCTTCAAGTTGACAGATCTTGGAATAAACTTGTTTAGAGGAGCAAAAGATTCACCTTTGGAAGGAGGTGACATCTTTCGTTTTAAAGGAAGATCATAGACAATGGATTTTCCTTTATTAAGAAAAGATGGTTTTTTAGAAGAAGAGGCTTCATCAAGATTCAAAGTTTTGAAAAGATCATTCATAGGTTTCACAATATCATTTGAATCTTGATCTTCCTCAGGTTGAGGTTTGGATTGTTTAGCAGAGACAAAAATTCCAAACTTTCTAGAATCATGAAAATCCAAAGAATGAATAGAGCCAGAATCTTCCAAGTTTGATTCAGTGTACTCTGGAGAATAAGAAGGAAGTTTAGAAGAAGAAGAGGGAATTTGAGAAGAGGAACCATCAACATCTATTTTGCCATAACCAAGTCTAAACTTATCATCGCCAGTTACCTGGTCCTGAAAAATTCTTTCAAGGTTTTTAGAGGAGGTAGTCCATTTGCTGACTATTTCTTGTTTCTTTTTTAGGCGTTTAAACAATTTATTTTTCTCTTTGGACAAGATGTAGTTGATGGTTTTTAAATCTTCTAATTCAGCTTTGATTTTGTCAAAATGTTTTAGCTGTGATAGACAGATCTGGAGTTGGGAGGAAAGAGACTTAATCTGAGCATTTGCCTTTTTCTTAGCATCTTTTTCATTATAATATTCAATAGTCAAAGAATCATATGATTCGATCTTTTCATCATTGGTAAGAGAATGAAAGGGATGTACCTAAGAAGATAAAGATGAACACTCAGTAGAAACTAATGCCATTGTCATATCAGTGTCTTTGGCTTCGACCATGTCATCTAGCTTGGCCATGAGACACTTGCTTGATATTTCCTTTTCGCTGTCAGAAGTTGGTTCATCAGTCCAATCATGGGATTCGGCCATCAACCCTTTTCCCTTGCGGTGAGAGTTTTCGTTTCTTTCCTTTTCTCTTTTGTACTTAGCTTTGTACTTTTCAGCTCTATCAGAGTTTTCCTTGAAAGAGAAAGAAGAAGATTTTCGAGAAAAGATCGACCTGTAGAGTCAGATCGAAGTCTTCTCCATTTAGAGGAGTTAGAGGATATGGATTTGGACCTTCCAGTGGGATTGCTTCTACACTCAGATACAAAGTAGCCCTTTTTGCCACAAGAATAGCATTCCTCATTGGATTTGTCCATGGAATTTTTTGAAGAGAAAGAAGTTTTTCTGTTAGTTCTAAAACGGTTAAAGGAAGAATTGTTTTTTTAACTTAGAGAAGTTGGCAAGCATACCCATTTCCTCAGTCATCTGATCAACTGAGTTTTCTTCACCCTCATCATCGGCCTCACTTAGATAGGCCTCCGAATGGTGAGCCGAGTCATCATGACTCTCTTAGTTAGATGAGTCTGAGGGATAGGTGATACGAGGAATACACATAGATTTCTTGGAAGTATCACCAAGAAGAGCCATGGAAGGGGCTTTTATTTCCTTGATGATAGTTTTCCTTTGGATCCTAGTTTTCTCATAATTAAAAAGTGATCCATAGAGAACAGTAAGAGGAAGATTATCAAGATCCGTGGTCGTCTTGATGCAAGTACAAATGTTTTCCCAAAAGTAAGGAAGACCATCCATAAACTTGCACAACACTTCCTCATTGTCATAAAATATTCCCAATAGTTTGAGATCATTTAAAAGACTGTTAAAACGATTATAGTAGTCAGACAGAGATTCTATCTTTTCATAGGAGAAGAGTTCATACTTATGAACAAGAGATATTTTTCTGCTCTTCTTGACCTCATCTGTACCTTCGTACAGAACATATAGAGTAGTCCACATTTCTTTGGCAGTGGAAAGATTCACCAAAGAGCGGTATACTTCGTCAGGAAGAGAGAGGGCGATGATTGCTCTAACTCTAGAGTCAAGAGCAATGAGACGTTTATCATCTTCAGTGTAGTCTTTTTCCCTTTTAAGGATGTACCTCCCAGTTGCAGAGGTACGTTCCTCATCAGAGGAGTCAAAATCACCGTAAGTGATATCTTTGTCTTTGTCTTTGTCTTTGGAGGAAGTGCGAGTTTTTTTAAATCGGTCCCATACCTTAGGTTTAATGGGACCTTCACGAAGAACAGTAAGAAAGCGACTGTCAACACCCTCTAGAAACAACATCATCTGACTTTTCCAAAGGGAAAAGTTGTTTGGGTTAAACTTTGGAGGTTTGAATATAGAGCCATTGTCAGTAGGAAAAGATTTTTGAGAAGAAGACTCAACCTTAGCAGAGGAAGATGATGCCATCGCAGATCTGGTTTATTAAATTAAACCAACTGCTCTGATACCACTTGTTGGTCCCTAGTAAATAAAACAAGTATTGTAGAAGGGGGGTTGAATACAATACACAAATTTTTCACTTATTTTTTTTAATATTTTATTGATAAGAAATATCAAGAATTACACTAGTTAACAAAACGATTGTTGCAGAAAAGAATAGTTAAAACTATCCTAACAATCTAACACTTAGAGACTTTTAGAACACAACTTAGAAAGCACAAATATTTAAAAGCTATGAAGAGAGATTTCACCTTTTTTTTATACTACCCAATACATTGAATGCAAAGGACACTAGTCATATGTTGAGTGGATCCTTAAGATATCTTCAATAAATTATGAGATATTTGAAGTGCCTTATCAAAATACAAAAGGTAACTTTTGTACTATGATAAGACAATATCCCAATTAAATATTCCTGGTACAAATCTTTTTGAGATCTTTGAGAAGAAAGTCTCTATCAGATTAGAACTTGAGTGAATATCCTCTGTGCAATAGAAGGTTCCATTCCTTTTGTCAGAAGACGTTGGGAATGAAAAAGCATAGTCAAATCAAGAGGATTTGTTGTAGATGGCATTACCGAATTTAGAACAATTCGGTAATGGGAACATCTGCCGAAGCTTGGGCAGAAGCATGCCGATAGAGAGGATTCGACAATGGTGTTTTCTGCCGAACATGAGAGAAATCAGCAGAGAAGAGGTCTGCCGAAGATGTTGCATATCTTCGGCAGAGGTTGCTTAGTTCTTGTGAAGTTCATCTAGATCCGCATCAGTAGGCTTGCTTCATGTTTGAATTCGGTTGGTCTTCGATTCACCGATCTTTTAAGCACAACTAAGCTATTACAAAGAACCATAAAGTAATCTAAGTATGAAGGTGTACAACATTTTACAGATACAACATTTACAAATCAAAAAGGGGAGGTCATCTTTAAATCCTTGATGACCCAACAAAAACCAATTACGCTTCTTGACGAATTGATCACTTGCTAAAGTGTTAAAGGGTTGTGGACTTAGAGATAAGCCACAAAATGCACGTCAGTTTGAATGATATGAGAAGTAGACTTGAGAGAGTTACTAATAAGGAAAGTATTATCTATATTTTCCAAATTGATATATTCCTAACAAGTTGATCACTAATCAAAGTGTTAAAGTGTAGTGGACTTAGAGATAAGCCAGTTGGAACACGTCAATTTGAATTATATGGGAATCGGCTCGAGAGAGCGTTTTTATGCAAAGAGATTTGTATATCCATATATTTTGAGGACTTTATTCTACACTATAAATAGCTTGAGACTACACAGAGATGTGTTTAGTTGAATCTAAACAGTAGTGTGAATATTAAAGTCCGAGAGAAATACCCTCAAAATAGATGGTGGATCTAGTTGTGGCATAACTACATGCTGCAACATTCCTACAACATGGCCCACTGGAATTTGTGTTTAAATCCCACATGAAAGTCTTACACCCGTGCTTGCTTCATTCTCTGTTAACTTCATCAAAGTGATAACTCGACCAAATCAAAGTCTTCAAAATCGCCATCTGAAGTTAGTTTTTCATCTCAAGATCTTGCAACTTAAGATACCTATCCATGTGGAATACGATACTTGGTTCTTACCATTTTATTACTTGAAAGACGACATTAGATCTCATTGTATACTTGCTTTGAGGTTTAATTAGCATAAGTAGGTGCATTCTAGGCACTGTCAATAACGCAATCACCATGCATGGAAGTTATGGACTTAAGTCTAATAAGTTTTGGAAGCCACCTTGGCTAAATGATTTGCGGTGCATGATATATATATATATATATATATATATATATATATATATATATGTGTGTGTGTGTGTGTGTGTGTGTGTATGTATGTGTGTGTGTATATATATATATCATATTATTTTAATGAAAACCCTTTTAGATTTGAGACTTGCAGGTAACATATACACATACACATATTATATATATATATATATATATATATATGTATGTATGTATTTATGTATGTTAGTATATCACGGTAAGAAGAGGATGAAAAATGAGAATGTTTAGTTATTTAATGATTTAGAAAATAATGGACTAAGTTTTAGGACCTCATTCAAGAGTTCGATATCGAGCGAGTAAATTTTTATTAAAGAAGAGAATACTTATAAAGATGTTGTGACTTGCGTAGGATTGGAAGCGAGCAAGTGATGCATAAGCCTATGCTAATTCAGGTGAGTTTCATGTGACTTTTTGGATGTGAGATACACATTGATTAATTGTTGATGTTTGATTTGTGATAAGATGTTGATTGAGTTTGCTATGTTTTTATATATACGTTTGCATGCTAGTGATGTTCGATGTTCTATGGTATGAGATATTTACGACCATGATATATTTTAATAGCAAATGAATTGCACTAATGATTAAACCAGAATGATGTGACATAGTTGTAAGTGTGGGGCTCGTTACCGGGTTACCGATACAGGACGGCGGGAAACCGCAGATGATGATTGATAGTCAGTACATGTACCGGAAGGGGTACCTCTGAGACTACACTATGGGACGATAGCCAAGACATGTGTGCTTGCGAGCACCTCTGAACTTGACTAGAGATGGACGGATTGAAGGAGCCCTACCATGCCAAGTGGACGTATAAGATCTCTAATGTGATGGTAATTGCATGTACCGCATTTGCATGAGATGGTTGTACATGCATGAAATTTTATAAATGTTTAATTGCGTAAATGTTTTTATTTACGATTTACATTGTCGTGATGATTTACGATTGAAATGACGAAACCATGAACTCACTTAGCGTAAAGCTAACATTATCGTGTATTTCAGGATTTGTCAAGAGCGAGAGCAGTAAGTACAATGGTATGATTCAATGACGTACGACTAGGCCGTTTGGATCTATTATTGTTATTTAATTTATTTGATATTGTATATCACTAAGTTAGATTGATACAAATGTGCCTTGGATGACTAAGATGGTTCGACGTTTACAATTTTGAAAGTTTTCTGCTGCAATGTGTTGGATAGTTTATATGCTTGAGGTTGTGAGGTGTCGTTACGACCTAGCGAAAATTGGGGTGTAACATTTTCATACTATTAGAATTTACCATAATGAATGTTTCATTTTTCTTTATAAATTACTCCCTATTTAAAGGGCTTATGATTAATGAGAATTACATATTTCATTCTCTCTATTTACTGTTGTTCTGCCCTGTTTTTCCTATAACACGTTATCACCACGTAAGCTCAAACAACTCTCGCTGCTAGACGTTTGTCTGATCGATGTCGATCGATGTTAAACAACTCTCTTACTTGTCGTATGTTCCCATTCTCATTATAAATCAAGTAAGCATCTTTATATAACATGTGGCTGGTGTAAATAATCTGTTTTTATATTGTATTTCCTTCTGTTTATATGAGCATTGTTTCATGCCTATGTTTTCTAAAACAAATTGTTTTCTATAATCTATATTTTGTGTTTAATTAGCCACATTATTTACTTATTTTTCTTAAATGTCCTGCCTTTTACTCTTGAGAGTGAGAGAAAATCATGATATTTTTTTCTGGAGTACCGGTTCCGAGGGATTCTGTCGCCCTTCGATTTTTTTTTTATGCAAATGCCTTTTCATTTAAATCAATCACTTTTTATTCTTTATTTAATAGTCTATTTATTTATTTATTACATATTTAATATATTGATATATTATATGTTAAATTAATTTATATTTTGATGTAATTAATTAAAATATCTCTGCTTCATTAAAATTAATTACCATTACATTACCTACACTTTATTATGATTCTAGGCTTATTATATAATATAATGTCATATAGAGATTTTTATAAATATTTATACATAGTTGCACTTAGAAAAAAATACAATAGCTAACAATAATAAATGAAAATATCTATGTAGGGTAGCTTTTATGTAGTATTAAAATTTAATATTTTCTTTCATATTTCTCATTATTATGAATGTAAATCACTCCGATTCCACAAGTTAATTAAATGGTTATGTGAGTAGTTAATTGATTTATCTCAATATTTGTTAATTTAGTTATAAATTTAGTTTCTATCTATTTTTAAATTGATTTCTCTAAATAATTTAAAATCATTGCCTTATATTGATATTTTATATATAATTCTTGGAACTCATAAATTTTGGTCTTTTATCAGAAACTTCAAAATACTATTAAAATATTAAAAGTTTGATTTTGATTTTATGTCA
Source organism: Arctium minus (assembly GCA_954870635.1). Taxonomy (NCBI): domain Eukaryota; kingdom Viridiplantae; phylum Streptophyta; class Magnoliopsida; order Asterales; family Asteraceae; genus Arctium; species Arctium minus. Next base: position 93,290,079 of record OX941086.1, on the reverse strand, counting down.
AAGCCAATATTTATTTGTCTCGTAGCAAAATATTACCATCAAGGTATTAAAACATTGAAATTGGTTTCATATGCCAAACTCATATTCATTTTTGACCTCATGCCAAAAGCTCTATAATTAACAATGGTATCTTCAAATTAAATAAATCGCAAAATATCGATTGGATTTTGTCAAACGGGTGTAAATAGCCTAAGGTTTGTAGGGACTTAAAAAATTCATGCGATTCCTCTAATACCTATAAATCCAATAGATTGAGTGATTTCTTTTCGCAAATTCAAATATTGATGAAGTATTATCAACAAAATGTAAGCATACAATAATCCAATATTATTATGATAATGAAATTTCATACATAATATAATGACTATAAACCGTGATTCATTGTTTTAGAAAATCATACCTTATCCCTTATATACGTAAATGGTTGAAATAACTCATCTGTGATTCAATGTCCTAAACTCAAAAGAACTTGAATACAAATATGAATATCCAATGTAAAAACAACTTTTGTCGGAAAAGTACAAGAATATACCTAAAAGTCCATCAACTCCCTATTGACCCTAAAACCAACATCCTGAAAAAGGTACAAACAAATACCATCATATTTTGAGATGACATATAAATCCTAACTTTCATAGGAATACCTTTACTAAAAAACCCCAAAGAGCTGTAGGATGCCCCGAAAGTGAGAATCGGGAGTACTCATTAATATGTACTTCCAGAACTAATCGTGCATCATAATGAAACACACTTAATCGATTACAAAACTAATCAACAAAGATATGTTATATCCAAAATGCGTCTCAATCTATGTGGCAAGGAAGTCACAAAAGATGACATGATTTATAACATTATGTCCACCTTTCATATATCAGTAAATATTAATGAACCAATATAAGTTGGAACGTAACCTTTAGATAAACTCATCAACCTACTGCAAGTGGTTGAGAGACACAACAAGGTTCTTTCAAATAACAACACCCGATATGTCGGGACAAAGAAAATTCCCGAGATCAATAATGAAAGTGTTAGAGGTGGAAACAACTCCAAAGAATAGTGAGTGAAAGACAATTTCTCATACGTGGCATCTATGTACCACGTGGACAAAACCGTGGAAAAGTTCAGGGTCATGACAATAGTTGGAAAGATTTTCCAATAGTTGAAGAAGAGATGCAACTACTTCCCAGTTGATATTGGATAGTCAAAGAAGAAATACATTAATCACTAGTCCTTTAGAAAAAGGAACAAATTGAAAATAAACTATATCATATTAATTTAAGATTGATTAAGCATATGTTTTCTTGAAATTTATGTTAAGCATAAAATTAATATACACACTCAAATCGATAACCATTATAGATGTAAATAAATACATTAAAAACAAATACAAAACTCTCAATATTCTCCGTTCCGTGTAGGAATGTATCGAGGAGAGCTTGAGTTTTTGTAGGACATTTGACACAATCTAAAGAGATTGAATAATATTTATTTTATAATTTATCCAACCAAAATACTTAGACGGTGTATTGTCATTTTCTTGTTGGTACAAGATTAATAGTCACAAAAGCACTATATTAATGAAAACTTTGTTAAGATATTCATATCAACTGGAAATCATATTATAATAATGGAATTGAGTATATGTACATTAACTCTAATGATATAAAAGGAACGTACATTAGAGAAGTTAATGTGTCAAATTAGTGGATTATCTAGGTCACTAAATCATATTTTGTTACCAATATAGAAATTTTGGACAATAACACATATATGTTTCACATGGGACACCATGGTCATGACATAGTGATTCGTGTTTGCAAAATACACATAGACACATTCTCTTTCGAGGGAAAGGCAAAATGAGGCAAATTCCAACTGTTGACTTTTGCAACATAAGAAGCAACACCATTATCATAATATGCCCTCTCGAATACCAAAAACTTTTGTATACTTTAATCCTTAGCCAAGACAGGAATGAGACCATCCTAAAGCCAATGACATAATAGAAAAATATTACATTCTTACAACGAATACAAGATGATATTTATGGACATAAACATCAAGAATGTGGGCCATTAAAGTACTTTATGGTTCTGGTTTCGACACGATGAACGCATGTCATATTATTGTCCACATGAAATGTTGCACTCCTAGCACTAGCTATACGTTTAAGAGCTCACCACCCTGATTATCTCATCAAGTCTACATGACTTGGAATGCTAGAGAATTTTCATCATAAAGATTTGATGATTATTGCATATGTATTGGAATCAATGTAGTGTTTCCTATACCCCATATGTATATCTAAAATGGTCTCGTAGAAGTTGTCATCAAAAGAATATAGATGGTAGCCAATACATTAGTTATGTGCACCAAATTTTTTTTTTTTTGGTAAAGGAGTATCCCAGACCACTTTGGGCCCGGACTAATCTCCTGGAAAACAGGCCTATGGCCCGCGGGCATTCATCCCGTGGCCACAATGCTGCGAGTGGGGCTCGAACCCGGGCAACCGCTATGAAGTCCCCAGGCTCTTACCACCATGCCACAACCTTGTGGTTAATGCACACCAATTTACCTACATGCGTCTGGGGTTATGCAATAATATACGCAATTTTACTTCTTCATTTTGAGACCTATTACTAGCTAACTAGTCTCATGTGTACCAACTGGATATAAGTCTGATATTTTACATTCACACATATTTGGTTGTGTAGTATATGTGGCAATTGCGCCTCCACAATGCACCAAAATGGGCCTTTAAAATGATTAAGTATATTTGTTGGATATGAATCTCCAAAAATTATCCGCTAATTAGAATCCTTGACGGGTGATCTTTTTACCGCTAGATTTGCAGATTGTCACTTTGATGAGACAGTCTTCCCGTCGTTAGGGGGAGATAGGAAAAAGGATTTTCCATAGGAACGATAGGAAGTTTCATTGAATATTCTCACCCTGTCTCATGTTGATCCCCAAACTTCATAATGTAAAGTTGAAGTCAAACGAATCAGACTCGATGCCTGATAGGTTTAATGTTATTCCAGAAGTGAAAAGATCACATATATGAGTTGCCAATATACTCACAAGGTTAAAGTCCCCAAACAAGGGCACAAGGTCGGTGGAAAGTGTGTTGCAATCACACATGGTGGAGGTGTGGTTGAGGTCGTAGCTCCCAAACGGGAATGGGGGAAGCTACTTGGTTCGATAGATACTCATCTAAAGGAAGAGAAGAGTAAGACACAACTATTTGTCATCAATACATACACCTCTCATGAGATTGTCTCTGATTAAACTATGTCTATGAATCATTATTGGATGACGCTCCGAAGTTAATATTGATTCCAGAGATCAAAGAAATCTCAAATGAATTATGAGAGTGCATATGAGTCGATGGACAAATACATATTCATTAATGATATATTTCTCATAAATTGTTGCTTTGACATCGAACCATGCTCAATTGAAAAATATCAACAAAGAGCAAATTGACCTAAATGAAAAGAAGCAATCCAGGAAAATCATATTATTTGACAAATAAACAGGTATTTGGTTTGGTAGTGCTAACCCACCAAGTGTAAAGCCTGTAAGTATAGATATATCATTTGTCATAAAGCGTAATGAGAATAATTAAGTCATACTGTATGAGGCTCTCCTTTGGCGCAAGGTTTGTCACAACGCCCTGGATTGACCACGAGAAGACTTACTCTCCCGTGATAGACGTTATAATATTCTGCTAATTAATTAGCCTAGTAGTTTTCGAAGGACTGGAAATGCAGCTCATGAATGTGGTTACCACATATCTCTACAGGGATCTAGATTCAGAGATATATAAAAGTGTTTGATGATATTACATAACCAAAATCAAGTAACTTTAAACCACGAATGCATTTGCAATAAAATTAAAACGCTCACTTTATAAATTAAAGCAAGCTATGCAGTGTGGTGTACCCGCCTAAGTGAATACTTGATTGGGAAAGGGTATATAAGAACGATGAACTGTGCCTTTGCATATTTATTTTGGAAAACAAGTTCAAGATTTTCAAAGTAGCTTTATATGTCAATGTTATGAACATAATAGGCACTCTTGATGAAATAAGATAAACCACAAGTTACTTGAAATCTAAATTTGAGATGGAAAAACTTGGGAACACTTGGTTTTGTCTAGCTATTTGAGCTAGGACACCGAGTTTGTGAAATATTAATTCACCGATCGCATAATCAGGCAATTTAATATGGACAAAGCGCATCCGGTTAGCACTCCCATGATCGGTCAAAGTGTTGGATATAAGGAAAGATCCATTTCGTCTAAAGGATAGTGACGAAAAGTGTTGGGGAGTTGGAATTCCCTATCTAAGTACAATATGCGCATTATCGTACTTAGCACAATACACTTGACCGTATATTGTATTTCTCAGTGAACTTGTTAGCTAGATTTATCTCAGCGCCAACGCAACGTCATATGAATGATATCAAATTAATCTTTTGGAACCATTTCCATAGGCTTATACTTTCCATATAGAAAGAAAAATGGGATTGATAATGAAACTTCAATACCTACTTAGAATGTAAGCAACAAAAGTACTAGCTCTTTATAGAAAAACACTAAACAATGTCTTGGTATGTCTTTACTGATATTAGGTATGTGTTTGATCCATACAAAGGTTGTTCCTAATCTAGATAAGAAATTACCACAGGGAACACTTCGATTGCTTGGAAGTAAGCTAAGCTAACCCTTGTAACTACCTCCTTGAATTTTCCAAGAATGTTACTCTCCAAGAGACTGTTCAAGAAATGTATATGATTAAGGAATGTCATTACACATATTAGATGAGCTAGTAATTTTTGAGTTCAACCACTATCCTACTTACTTAAGTTTCTATACAATCAGCAGTAACAAACTCTCCTCTAGATTAAAGAGAATCAAGTAAAATGTTAGGAGAATGTGACATATTTTACCAAATCAATACCTAAAACCATATTTTGGAAACATGTAGAAAGTATTAAAATGCAAATGTTTTCCAAACTCCTGTGATTAATGTACGAATCAGGGGGAGTAGTAGACAAAATGGGGAGTCTACTATACATGTAATATTGGTATGTTGTGCTCTTTCGTTCGCCCAAGGTTTTATTTTTCTCACTGTATTTAGTTCCTTGGTGCAAGGGTTTAGTGAGACAACGATTTATAAATCATCTTGTTTTCTAAACCTTTTGATTGATGTATGAATCAAGATAGATAGTAAACTAAAGGAATTGTTAATTGATGCCTTGTACTCTTTCCTTCGTCTAAAGTTTTTATTTTTTCCATTGGGTTTTGTTTCGTTGGCGTAAGGTTTTAATGAGGCAAGAACTATGCACCATCACTCCTTTGACTCGGCACAAGGGGGAGTGTTGAAATATTATGTGCCCTCATCAAAAGGAAGTGATTGAAAGAATATTTTCCTAGTATTAGAATTTACCATAATGAATGTTTCTTTTTTTCTTTGTAAATTTCTCCCTATTTAAAGGGCTTATGATTAATGAGAATTACATATGTCATTCTCTCTATTTACTATTGTTCTGCCCTGTTTTTCCTATAACAACATGTGAATATATTTTTTTGATTTATTATAACTTTTTAGGGTAAATTACATGATTGGTCCACGTGGTTTATATGTTATAACGTCTTAAGATTATTTTTTGATTTAATTACAGATTAAATCCCTATAGTTTACAATTTATAACGTCTTTTGGTCCATTTCTCCAACGTAGTTAAGAATATAATGTTAATCCAATTAATTCAGTAGTTATTTGATCATTTTCATATCCTCTCAATTTTATTAAAAAATAAAACAATATATAAAATTATAAATAATATATGTAAGCATTTATAGATATACATATACACACAAAATGGCGTGAACAACCTCCCCTTTTACGGCGGAGAAACCTGCAACCCCCACCCCTAGGGTAGAGAGACCAACCACTACGCCCACCCACATCAAAGAAACAATGTTGTCTTTATCCTCCAACGACGATCGTCCACCAGATATTGCAAGACTAATGACCGCCCACCATCATCTTCATCTATCAACCTTCACCAGCCACCGACCATCATTGCCACCTCCCCACGATCACAGCCTCCTACCTATGACCGTACACCACCAAATTCATATCCTTGCCTCCTCCTCCTCTATCTTAATTCTCCTCCGCTCTTCTCCTATATTTGGGCACTGCCACCAAATTTGACCTTATCGACTGTCAAGATGTAGTAGAAAGAGCAGTTCCAATGCACGAGATGCAGATGCCTATTCTAGGTTTTCAAAGAAAATTTCTTTGATTTACGGTTTTTAATGAGAAACTAATTAAGAGTTAAAATTTATTCACGGATTTGAGAATTCTTTGAAAAAATAGACCTAATACGTTATAGCATATAAATCACATGGACGAAATACATAATTTACTCATTTATTTATATAAAATTAAATTGATAAAATTTAAAAATACATTTATTTGGAAATTTAATTAAAATGTCCGAACTTCAGTTATGAGTTACCCAAATGCCCAAAACCTCTTCAATTTTGCTCAAATACCCCATAACCGATTTTGGCCCTCGATCGCGGGGTTGATTAAAAAAAATTCTAAATCAAGTAGGAGTCCGTGATGAACCATTTTCCCCCACGATGAATATTTAAGTCCACGATTTTAAGTCATACCCCTCGATTTTTAAATTTCCTAAAACTAATGAAGTAATATAATAATGATAAATAGAAATCATACCCCGCGATATTAGTAGCCCACAATGATAAATAGAAGTCATACCCCACGATTTCAAGTCATATCCCGCGATTTTAATTTGTAGCCCACAATTGTTGAGTGAGTGGGGTTATTCACCTTGATCTCGGGTTCCATCGCGGACTTAGGTTTGGTTTTCAAAAAAATTTATTGACCCTGTGATCGAGGATTAAAATCGCTAGATTATGGAGTATTTGAACAAAATTGAAGAGGTTTTAAACATTTAGGTAAGTCAGAAACAAACTTGAGACATTTTAATTAAACTCCCTATTTATTTATCTTTGACTTTTTTTTTTGATAAAAATATTTATCATTAAAATTGTGACATATACCTTTGGTTTGCTACATTCTATGCATCCCAATTGTCAATCAAAGCAATCCCATCATTATCCTCTGACATTATTTATATTTTCATAAAAAAAAACATTAACTTTTTTATTTACCAAGCATGCATCTGGACAGCCCATTTAGATAATGTGTACTTTCGAAATAAATTTTAAAATTTAAAAGGTGATATTGTATATGCCCTACTTTTATGTTTTAATCATGGAAAATTGGCTGAAATAGTCAGATTACTATATCAATTGCATCTCCTAGTTACTTCTCTCCATGATTTACCAAAATAGACCTAGATCCGCAATGGTGGACCTGCAAGTCCTCTAACTCCAGAAAAAAACAAAAAAAATTGTCGGTCCAAACCAGGTCCGCAACGGGTAGGTCCGCCACCCGACCCAGGTCCGCCATTTCGTCACGTGTCACGATCTCACTAAACGACAGCAGAGGACCTAGGTCCGCCATGGCGGAGGTAGAGGACCTGCAGGTCTGCCATTGCGGACCTAGGTCTATTTTGGTAAATTATGGAGATAAGTTGCTAGAAGATGCAATTGATAGAGTAATGTGGCTATTTGAGCCAATTTCCCTTTAATCATGCATATTAATTTTATAATTAAGAAAACGGATAACAAAAGGCATATAAAATTTCAATCATTTATCATTTATATCAGAGTACAACCAAAATCACCTAAAATTTGTTCTAATTTATAATTATTTTGTAATCAAAATATAGAATTATAGACTTTAGTTACCGAAATATAGAAATTGTTAAAGGTATATTTGTTTCTAAGACACAACTTCACATCCGGTCTTTCAAGAATCTATCAATTATATGGATATATATGGATATAATCAATTTAAAACTTCATATATTGTAATAACTATAACAAGTTAACAACTATTATCGTAAGATATTGTTTCACTTGAAGTTTTCCATTTAAAGCTACAATTTAATATATTGATTAGCATATATTTATTTTATAATAGGTCTGTTTAATATGTATTTGGTTCACAATGTAAAACTTTTTAGTTATATATATACATATTTGAACGTCAGAAATTTTATAAAACTAGCAAGACGCTAGGGAAAGAACTTACATATCAGAGATGGCGAGAAGGGGGTTTTGTAACCACCCCACCCAATTAATCTTAACCTTCCTACTCCTACTAGTAACCCAAAAGTATGAACGAGTCACAATATTATCCCACAACACCGCCTTCTTGGGCTTAGGAATTCTAAACAATGTCCTATTCTTGTGAGACCAAATACACCAAAGAGTCGTAATTAATACCGCCTCAAGACAAGCTAACTCCACTTTCTTCAACCTCAACGAGCTTAACCACTTCTTCCGATCTGAATTAGATTTGAGAGCCGGAATATCAATACTCCACCACCGGCCAATTTTCATCCAAATATCTCAAGTCATATGACATTCGAAAAACAAATTATCTACAGATTCGACATCCAAGTCACAAATCCGACAGAGGATGAAATGCACATCAATACCTCTTTTAACAAGATTATCCTTGGTTGAGATCTTATTCATACCCAAACGCCATTCAAGGACATTGACCTTTATGGGAACAAGATTGTTCCATCAACTGGACCTGATCAATCACCAAAATTTTAGAGTCTATGTACTTCCGAGTGGAAGCGACCGAGAACTCACCCGAGCCATCAATGCACCAACACCATCTATACCGTTGACCAGAGAGCATCACAGTTCCAAGGAAATCCCGTAATGCTGCCATCTGAGTCGCCTCCACCCTGCCTGTTGGCATCCTGCGCAAAAATGAACCCCAATCCCCCATTTCCACACGCTCTAAAACCGAAGCCATTTTATCTCATTCAAGCGCATACACCCTCGGGAATTGCATTTTAAGAGAAGATTCTCCCAACCATATATTTTCCCAAAAAAGTGTAGCTCTCCCATCCCCCACTTTTTTCTTGCAGAATGATAAGAGATTTATACCCTTATGTTCTAATTGTTGGACCACCTTCAAAATACCAACTCAGATAGAATTTGACTCCATATAAAGTAATCGTGAGCCTATAAGACCACATCTACTATATATTGACTTGATCACTTTTACCCATAGCGTGTTTTGATCAATTCGGAATTGCCATATCCATTTGAAGAGAATAACTCTATTAAACGCAAACAAGCTTCCAGTTCTAAGACCCCCGTCCCTTCTACTGGCCAACCACTTTCTCCATTTCACCCAAACCATTTTCTTATCCTCACTATCACCTCCAAACACATAAAAACTGTTTACATTGTAAAACAAATATATGTTAATCGATCAATACAATAAGTCCAAATTGTAGATGCAAAAAAAATCGTGTGAAACAGAACATGATGTACCGGTTTTCAAGGTTATCACAATTTTCTCGGTTCTTAAATGAAGTCATATATATATATATATATATATATATATATATATATATATATATATATATATATATTTAAATTACTTCTAAGACGCAATTCATGGGAGGGCATGAGATTAAAAGTGATAAACGGTTTAGATCCACTTCTCACATTTCTCACGTTAACCTTAACTTCTCACACGATCATTCGCCTATATATATATATATATATATATATATATATATATATATAGAAAAAGGATCGTGTGAGAAGTTGAATTAATAGTGAGAAGCGTGAGAAGTGGATTTGAGTCGTTGATCTATTTTAATCTCAAACCCTCCCATGAATTGCGGCTTAGAAGGAAATTGATCGGGTGCATCTTGTCTCGGTGCATCTCATCCTAATGTGCGTCCATTTCTCATCAAACGGTTGATAACCACTTCTCACGCTTCTCACCATTAACTTAACCTCTCACCGGAACAAAACTCTCTCTCTCTCTCTCTATATATATATATATATAGGGGCTTAAACAAATGGCCCCCTATATATATATATAGACGAAGGTTCAAGAGAAAACCTCAAAAAAGGGAAAACTGAAGAATACTCTGGTAGCCTTTCATCTGAACGGTATGCACTTATGCATACAGGTAAATTATGTAGTTTTTTTTTGGTTTTTATGCACAAATGCATTATGAACTTGTGCATATGCACGTGTTCATTTTACAAATTACTTGTATGCACAAGTGCATACCGTCCAGATGAAGGGCTACCAGGGCGTTCTTAAGTTTTCCGTTTTTTTGAGGTTTTCCCCTAAACCTAAACCTGACCCTATATATATATATATATATATATATATATATGGTACTCTTATTTTGTTAACTAATGTTTTAGTGTTAACTTTGTTAACCAATCTCGACCATCCATCTTGACAATCAATGGCTTAGATTAAAACAATTACTTTTTAATAATTAAATTGTGAACCCGTATAATTAAATGACATTCATATATGAAGAGAGGGATAAACGTCATTTGGCAGAAAATGTGTAATTAATTGAAAAGGGAACAAGCATGGATTCACTGCCTTTCCAAAACCATGTTTTCGATTCCTACTCTCTCGCATCCACTTCATTGATGTTCATATATGTATATACTCACCTTTTTTATGTTCATATTTGCACTTTATGTGCATATATGAAACTGTCATTTGATAACCATATGTGTAAAATGTGTGTATATGCACTTGATTTGATATGAAAGATAACATTTATGAATATGTGCATATATGTGTTATAAATAACCAAGATTACCACTAGATTAATAATGGATTAAGAGATTTATAGAGAAAGAAAGGAAGAAACTTAGAGAGAATGTAATACTTATGCAAGTATATCGATGTGTGTTTTTACATTTATACACGGGGTATTTATACTACATAATCTCCTATTCATTTACATGATTTACATGGGTAATTATTGAACAAGTTGATTGTGGATTGTACATGAGAGTTGAAATTTGCATCCACGACCCATACTTCATAATATATTTAATATTTACAATACTCCCCCTTGGATGACAATTTCAAATCGGAGTTCAACCTTAATATACTAATTAAAAACCTTGCTAAAGAAAACCCAATGGGAAAAAACTTTAGCTAAAGGAAAAAAAGTGCAGTTGATAGTTGACTCCCCCTGATGTTGACATCCACAAATCATCACAAGTTATGCGCGTGTCACATACCGATACTATGAACGTGTTTTCTGAAAAGTGCAGTAGGTAGTGCCTTTGTGAAAAGATCTGCAGCGTTGTTGCTCGATTGAATATATTTCATTTCAATCTGATTATCTTTTATAAGATTTTGAGTGTATGAGAAGAACCTTGGATATGTTTTGTCCTGTCACTTTTGATATATCCTTCTTTCATTTGTGTGACACATGTGGCGTTATCTTCATAGATCAAAGTTGGAATTTTATTCTTCTCTATTCCGCACGAAGCCAAAATGAGTTGTGTCATTGATCTCAACCAAACACACTCTCTACTAGCTTCATGAAGTGCAATAACTTCGGCATGATTTGAAGATGTGGCAACAAGTATTTGTTTCTGAGAACGTCAGGAAATAGCAGTACCTCCGTTCATGAACACGTATCCAGTTTGAGATCTAACTTTATGAGGATCAGACAAATTACCTGCATATGCATAACCAATCAAACCTTCTTTTGAATTGTTAGAATGAAATAGACCTAAATCAATAGTTCCTCGAAGGTATCGGAATATGTGTTTGATTCCGTTTCAATGTCTCTTTGTGGGAGATGAACTGAGAGCTAACAAATTCACTACAAAAGAAATTTCAGGTCTAGTACAGTTAGTAAGATACATAAGAGATCCAATTGCACTAAGGTATGGTACCTATGGACCAAGAACCTCTTCATTTTCTTCGCAAGGACGAAATGGATTATTATCAATATTAAGTGACCTAACAACCATTGGAGGGCTTAAAGTATTTGCTTTGTCCATATTGAAACGTTTTAAGACCTTTTCAACATAATTTGATATGCACAAGTATTCCATTTGCATGTGCTCAATCTGTAAACCAAGACAGTATTTGGTTTTCCAAGGTCTTTCATTTCAAATTCTTCCTTCAAAAGCTCAATCACTTCATGGATCTCTTTATTTGTCCCAATGATATTCAGATCATCAACATAAACATCTATTATTACATATCCAAATGTTGTTTTCTTAATAAAAACACATGGGCAAATAAGATTATTTGTATAACCTTTACTTATCAAGTAATCGCTTAAACGATTATACCACATGCGTCCATATTGCTTTAACCCATATAAAGATCTTTGTAACTTAATCAAATACATTTCTTTGGGTTTTGTACTTAATGCTTCAGGCATTTTCAATCCTTCGGGAATTTTCATATAGATATCACTATCAAGTGATCCATACAAGTATGTTGTAACAACATCCATAAGACGCATCTCTAAATTCTCAGAGACTGCTAGGATGATTAAATATCTAAAAGTAATTGCATCCATAATAGGAGAATATGTTTGTTCATAATCAATTCCTGGTCGTTGAGAAAAATCTTGAGCCACAATTTTGGCTTTGTATCTCATAAGTTCATTTTCCTCATTTCTTTGGTGTACGAAAACCCGTCTGTTTCCGACAGGTTTCACGGCTTATGGCATGGGAACGACAGGTCAAAAAACCTTTCTTTTATTGAGGGAATTCAATTCAACCTGAATAGCATCTTTCCATTTAGCCCAGTCCTGTCTATTTTGACATTCGATGACATACATTGGTTCAGGGTCATCATTTCCAAAAATATCACATGCAATAGCATAAGAAAATATATCATCGATATTTCTCATTTCATTTATGTTCCATAACTTTTTCGTATACCCATAATTGATTGCAACCTCTTTATTGATATCATTCATTTCCTCTTCTGAGAAATTTTTGATATTTTGTATCTCTTCGGGAACACTTTCCTCGTTACCAATTGCAATTTTTGTTCCTTTTCTCTTTCGTGGATTTTTATCTTTAGAGCCTAATGGTCTTCCACGCTTCAGGCGTGCTTTAGACTCTTCAGTGACTTTATTATTTGTTTGTCCAACTGGGACTTCAATTCGAGCTGGAGCATTCACAGCTGATATATAAGATTTAGTCACTCTCTTTGTATCAATAAATGCATCAGGTAATTGATTTGCAATTTCTTGTAAATGCATTATCTTTTGCACTTCTGTTTCACATTGTTTCGTACAAGGATCAAGATACAACAATGACGGTTCACACCATGAAACATCCTTTTCCTGGATTTTCTTTTCTCCCCTTAATGCTGGGAACATTGTCTCGTTAAAATGGCAATCGGCAAAACGTGATGTAAAAACATCACCCGTTAGTGGTTCAAGATATCTTATGATAGAAGATGACTCAGATCCAACATATATTCCCATCCTTCTTTGAGGACCCATTTTTGTGTGTGGTGGTGGTGCAATAGGGACATATACTGCAGATCCAAAAATTCTAAGGTGGGAAATATTTGGCTCTTGACCAAAAGCAAGTTGTATAGGAGTGTATGTATGATATGCAATCGGTCTTATGCAAACTGATGATGCAACATGTAAAATTGCATGACCCCATATAGAAATTGGAAGTTTTGTTCTCATTATTAATGGTCTAGCTATTAGTTGGAGACGTTTAATTAATGATTTAGCTAAACCATTTTGTGTGTGAAAATGAGCTACTGATGTTCAACAACAATTCCTACAGACATGCAATAGTCATTAAAGGTTTGAGATGTAAATTCACCGGCATTATCAAGTCTCACTTTTTTAATAGAATAATCTGGAAAATGTGATCTTAATTTAATAATTTGAGCAAGAAACATTGCAAATGCCACATTATGAGTTAATAAGAGGAAAACACCATACCATCTACTTGATGCATCTATTAAGACCATGAAGTATCTAAATGGTCCACATGGTGGATGAATTGGTCCACATATATCACCTTGAATTCTTTCAAGAAACATAGGTGATTCCTTTTCAATTTTAGATGGTGAAAGTCTCAAAATTAATTTTCTAAGTGAACAAGATGTACATGGAGTAACTTTACCTGTTTGAGGGAGCTTCTGGTCCTTCAATTGATGTCCATGTGTACTTCCAATTATCCAGCACATCATTGTCGATCCTGGATAGCCTAACCTGTCATGCCATAAACTAAATATCGCAGAATCACAATATTTTTCTTTAACTACCATATTTGTTTCAACAACATTTATATATGTATAATGTAAACCAGAATGAAGTATTGGTAGTTTTTCGAATACATGGTTCTTATCAGTAATATACATATATTTCTCATTTCCTGAGGTCATCATTCGAGTATCATATCCATTAAGATATACGTCATTGAAACGTAATTGATTTCCTTTCGATTTTGGAGAAAACAAAGCATTATTTATAAGGAACTTTGTACCATTCGGTAATAGGAAATGAGTTATTCCTATTCCTTCTATCATGTCTGCAGGACCTGATATAGTATGTATGGTTCCTTTTGTGGGTTTTAATTTAGAAAAATATTTCTTAGCATTCAGGATGGTGTGTGTGGTACCACTATCTGGTATGCACAGGTCTCCAACATTTGCTTGATGTTATGCTCCAATGGAATTCATATCAAACTTCAAATATGAAACAAACTGTAAGTTTTTAATAATAACAATAAGAATCGTAATAATAGGACAATGTTATTATAGATATATTTTATATGAAAAAGGAAATAGATAGTTATGAAAAATGGAATACATAATTATTAGAATAAGAAGACCATCAAATTCATAGAATATAAAAAGAGAATACATAGTTACGAAAATGGAAATACATATTTATTGGAATAAAAAGACCGACAACATTCATATAAATCAAAGGTCGACATCGTTAAGGAAATTAGAAACATTTAGCTCAGTGTTTGACAACTCCAAGTTGTCCATATGGTTTACTTCTTTCTCTTTTCCATTGAGAGATTCTTTATAGAGCTGATAGAGATGTGGAGGTATGCGGCATGTCCTTGACCAGTGGTCTGTGCTACAACATCTATAACAAAAACCTTAAGGATTATGAGAATGACTTGTTCCTGCATCACGTTTTGACATTTTGAGCTCATTTTGTGGTTGGGTCTTGTAGCCTTGTGGAGCATGATGATTATTTGCTCTTTGCCCACAACCACGATTAAAACTACGACCCTGACCGAAAGGGTGACCCCGACCGAAAGGGTAGCCTAAACCAAAATTGTAGTTTCGACCATAAAAATGATTTTGGCCAAAATGACCACGACCACGTCCATGTCCCCGTCCATGAGAATTATTTCTAGGACTATCATTGTTTATAGCATTTGCTTCAGAAAATGCTACTGAACCTGTCGTACGTGATTAATGGTTTTTCAATAAGAGCTCATTATTTTGTTCTGCAACAAGTAAACATGAATTAAGCTCAGAATATCTTGTGAATTTCTGCATTCGATATTCTTGTTGCAAAGTAATGTATGATGCATGGAAAATAGAGTATGTTTTCTCCAACATATCCGCATCAGTAACACTTTGTCCACAAAACCTAAGTTGTGAACATACTCTAAACAATGCAGAGCTATAGTCATTCATTTTTTAAAAATCTTAAAACCTCAAAGTTCTCCACTCATCTCTGGCATCCGGAAGTAAAACTTCATTTTGGTGATCAAACCTATCTTTCAGGTCTTTCCACAGAATGCTTGGATCACTGGTATTGAGATATTCAAATTTTAACATGTCGTCAACATGTTTCCGAAGAAAAATGTTGGCCTTTGCTCTATCTTGCGACGAACATTGATTGTTTTCATTTAAAGTGTCTAAAATGCCCATAGACTCAAGGTGCATTTTGACATCCATAATCCAGGACATATAGTTCCTTCCATTTACATTAAGAGCCGCAAAATCAATCTTTGGAAGATTTAACATATTGTAACTATCAAACAGCAAGAAAAAAATTAGAATCCATTTATGTCGATAAATAGAGAAATACAAAGAAGTGGGAGAACCATAAGTACATACATGATTAAGAAAAAATAAAACTCATCAGGTGAGAGATTACTAAAAGGAATGACTAGTAATATAAGCATTATAATGACGAGAATTAGAACCGGATGTAACATCTTCGGAAAACTTTTCTTGATTAGATGAACTGGAGAAAGAACAGTATATATGTTGAGAAAGGACTTAATGGTTAATTTATAGTGTAAAATATAGCCGTTGTAAATGTTTGTTACTGTTATATATATAGTCGTTGCAAATGATTTTTTAAATAAAAATAATAATTAATACATAAAATCAATAAAGATAATAATATCAATGATGATAGATATAAGATATAATCAGTGATATAAAATAAGGAAAATAAATAAATGTTAGTATGCTTAGATAAAATTAGCAAGATAATAAACATGTGCATAAATAAATGTTGAAAGATTAGTATGACCATAAAATTAAGTATGCATAAATAAAAGTTAGTATAAGCATGGAAACATAAATAAGATTAGTATATGCATAAATAAAAGTTAGAATATTAGTAGTCATAATATTTATAATAAGAAGTCATCAACTTTCATATTGTTTAGAGTAAATTACATTCCTAGTCCCTGTGCTTTGGCCATATTTTGGATATGGTCCCTAATTCGCGTTTATTACACGGGGCGTCCCTGTGGTATGCATAAGCGCACATAGAAGGTCCCTCTGTCTAATGAAGTCTGTTAACCCAGTTAACTCAAGGGGTATTTTTGTCTTTATACACTTGTTTTTGTCTTTTTCCTAATAAAAAATTAAAAATAATAAATTAATAAATAATAAAGAAGTGTTAGGCCAAAAAGCCTAGTGAGTTTGTACCAGAAATAACATATAAATCCAAGTACAATTCTTATCAGTAGTTAACCAAAGTTCATTAAATGTGGAGTCAATAGGGGAGACCCATAGCACCAATCAAGCTCCACCTAAAGACCCATAGCACCAATCAAGTTTCACCATAAGTATATATAAATCGTTAAACTCAAAAGAATGTAAACTGAGTCACGATTATTAAAAAAATCTTATACATTAAATATGAAAGTCACTCGCCTCCCAAAACCCACAAGTTTTGTGATGAAAACCCCGATATAAAATATTTCTTTAAAATATAAACTCAAACCCCAACCTCGCCCAAAACGTGCGTCATGATTAAATTCCCAAATAAAGAAAACTTGCATTAAGACTTTAATATCCCAAACCTCCGAAAACACTAATAAGATGTGATACACAAACTGTAAATCATGGATAATGACCCATATATAAAACGTAACCAAAATCACGGATAATATGTGATACCCCAAAATAATCAAATTACACATTAACAACATCGAGAACGTCAAATCGTAGATAATCTTTGTTTCCAAATAGTATATCTAAAATCCACCATTTGGTGACAAGGGAGACCCGATTCCATTGAATGTGACGGAACATAAGAGTAGGCCACATATCTATGTTATATGAGCATCACTTAGGGATAAAACACTTGTTAACATCAACCTTTCCGGGTCTGTAGCTAACAAACCAACAAGCTCAACAACTCCATGTTTATTGCTTGGATAATCATCAAGTTCAACCCCTCTAGGTCTATACCTTGGAATTTTCGTGCACTCATCAAGTTCAACCCCTCTGGGTCTATACCTTGGAATTCCAAAACATCTCAGTTAAGCTCGTTCACAAGAAAATTGCAATTATTGGTCAGAAGACTCCATGCCTATTTCAAGTTACACTATGGGGATATTTATCCCACTCAAACTAACTTTTATGCCTATGGATCCATTGCATTACAGTCTAAAACATTACATGACTCCAAATGTCTGAACTAGTGCATCCAAAACATGTAATTCTCAAATAAGATGCAATGATGCAAATCGTAACCAAAGCTCTATAGTGAGCTATCAAAATCGGGCAAATGTCCCCAAGACCCTACAGAGTCAAAACCGAGCCATAAGCTCAACCAACCAATTGATCGTTTGTAAAAGCCACAAAATACGATAAAGGTAAATGACCCACGTTTATGCAAAAACATGTTCCACCGACATGGATGACTCAAACAAAACATCATGAGTTGGAATGAATCATTTTCCAAATGAAACTATACCATTTATAATCGCAAAGCATTTCATAACTTAATAATATACATTTTTTTGCACGGTTTATAAAACCAAATACACTAAAAATACATTTACATCAAATGACCTTCATTTATGTAATAAATCATCAAAAGAACATATAAATATGATTTCCTTATCAAAATGTCCCAAAAAACCTAAATATGGCATTTTACGATATTTATAGAATCAAATGTATCCAAAATTTAATTTCATCAAATAAACAACACATTTGATAACACCAAGTAAAACATTTTAATACTTCAAAATGGACATTTTTGGCATGTACAACGTTTTCACAAATCAACTTGAACTCACCTTGCTAGATTTAGGTTAAATCTAGGTTTACCCCAAATGCGAGTCTCCTTTGATGGAGACTTGGAATCTTCAAGGAATCCCTTTCAGATGTTAGATCCAACACTCCCACAAGGTTTCCTTTACCTCAAGCTACCAAAATCATACCAAAGTTGAAGAGTGTAAGGAAGATGATAAAAACACCAAACCCTAGTATCTAAATGAAGAGGTGAGAAGATTACCTTGACCATAAACCCTTAGGCCAATCCAAGATCACCAATCCTCTTCTATTTCATCTTGAAAAGATTCAAAAAATGAAACCCTAGTCCAATAATCACCCAAATCGGACCTAGATGAAGGAGATGCAACCAAATGAAGAAAACCCCAAAAATCTCGATTCTTAAATGTCTAGACCCTTCCCGCGGCTTGGCCCGCGGCTTGAGGCCGTGAGGAACCCCACGCGTGTTCCCCTTTTGACCACAGAAACTTGCGCGATTTGTGCCGCGACTTCTAAGCCATGCACCAAACCACAGGAATCCATTTCCCCCGGTTTTCTCCCGTTTTTGCGCCCGATTCGATCCCCGATGGCTCCACTACAAAAAGGGAAGTAAAACCTTACTAAACCTCGATCATAATGGTCATACGGTTATGATAGTATGGGTTAAGGGTCTCCAAAGATCATGGGTGTTACAATCCTCCCAACCTTAAAGAGATTTCGTCCTCAAAATCCAGCACCGACCAAATCCCCAACGTCGCATTTACAAGATTGATTAGTCCTCTATCCAAAAGGGACCCTTCCACAACACATTGCCTCATATACGAAACCGATTATGTCCCATTTAAGTTTGTCACTGAATTTCTCATAACGAGCCGCAACCAACCTAACCTCAACGTTCGATATATCATATTGATGGCAGGATGAACATCGAGTCCTTATTTGATCAATTTCCTATCATACAAATCTCGGTTGCCTCCCAACCTTAGGTTGTACGTAATACCTCAAGAGTAACTTACGACCTTGACCAACCGTTTCCCCCAAGGGTACCCAAAGTGAACTTTCCCCTTAAATACTTCTGAATTCGACAAGTCAAGGTCTTCTCAACATTCAATTTCTACTTAAGGTCCACCTCGACTTTCACACCAATTTCTCCAAAAATAATACCATGAAGGATTTATCGTCCTTTCCTTGATGAAATTCTTAACACTAGTTTGCTCCGATTCAACATAACGACAATTATGTTCCTCAAGCTGACACAAGCACAACATCTGTAAGGGTTCTCTAACTTCCCTTAAACAACGTATTGGTCTGGCGTTTCACCCAAAACGTACCATCACAGTTTACAGATACACAATTATCCCGAAACTCCAAGGTCACATAACTCCCATAATGCATTCACGCGTCAGTTGGCAAATCAGCGAAAGCCCTGCCACTTACCGGAATACCAATAATCAATCCCCTAATTACCAACGTATAATCTCCTTAAAGTTACCACTTAAATCGCAACTGCACAGGATTCATCGAAAGTACACAGAATCACTCCAACAGTTATTGTCCTAAAAAACGATTGATAACACCTATCCTCAAAACAACTATCTGCAATGTGGATATACTACCAAATATTCCATTCCCGATTAGCAATGTCGATTCAAAGTTGACACTTACTCCTATCATCCAATCATACAGCCTTACTAGCCAACCATAACCTCATCATTATTCACAAATACCCCCTTAAGGTGGTACGCCACGGACACCTAGCATGTTGCCATACCATTAACCCACAAATTCAAAAACAACCATACATAAGCAACCGCACAAGGTTCTAATCCAAGGATTTATCGTGTAATACCTGGGTCCGAAAATTTTATTAATTTTGTTAGTTGGGTGAAAAGTTAAGCGAGACCCAAAGTTCAGGGGGGTTAATTGAAATTTGGGTTATATATATATATATATATATATATATATATATTAACCCTAAGATGTTATCAGGATTCATTCCTGATAATTTCGTGTGACCGACTAAGGAGAGCGAAGAGCAGAGCGAAAGCAGGGAGAAAAGAAAAGCTAGGTATCAAAGGATCGATCAGTTTCTTTGCAAATAATGGTATGATTCTAGCCTAATACTCTCATATAAGAGTTTTAATCGGTAAATGATCTAGTTGTTGAGTTTGTAACCGTGAAATTTATCGATTTAAAGGATCTGAGTATTTTGTACGAAGTTATGTATCGCCTGCAAGTGTTCAAGTGTTTGATTGAATATGGACCGGACCCGGGGCCGACCGGTGTCGACCGACCGGGGTGGTGCGGCTGGTGTCGACCGACCGGGGTGGTGCGACCGGTGTCGACCGACCGATATAGTGTGACCGGTGTCGACCGACCGGTGTAGTGACCGAACCGGTGTTGACCGGTATATGTACTCGACTAGTGTAATGTTAACCAGTCTCGACCGTGGTAGTCTCGACCGGAGTGGTGTTGACCGGAGTGGTCTCGACCGGGGTAGTAACAGTATGTTGTATTTGAAATGTTTAGAAAAGGAAAGAGTGTTATGTGTGAGTTAGCTTATCTCTTTTTATTTCGATACCATCGTAGGTGGTGTTAATCGTTAGAAGACAGATTTTAAGCAAGAAGAATCTGAGGTGAGTCTTTCAAACTAAATCTTTTATGATTTTGAAAGTTATTTGATAAATGTGAGTTTTCTAAACTGCACGTTTATATTATCGAAAGTTAAGAAGGTTGATTTAATTATGTTGGAATATTCATGCTATGTTATATAAACGCGTTTTATATAATGTTGTTAATTAGATGTATGCATACATTTGATTCAGAAGTTTTGACCTAAGTCGGGAAGTGTGACCCGCCTGCTCGTACCGGGGAGTGTGGCCCGTTTATGCCATTAGGGTGTGTCCTAAAAATAAGGCAGTACGAGACAGACATACCGTCTTTGACGACAATGTTGGTCAGTAGCTTGAGTTACGCTTGCGAATCGTAAAGAGTGGTCAGTGTTGGCCAGTAGATTGAGTTACGCTTGCGAAGCGTAAAGTATGATTAATGTTTGATTAATAAAGCGAGTTACGCTCGTGAGGTATAAGGCTTTGTTTAAATGTTTTAATTATTATTTGAACTGTTACAGTAGTGCTTGGAGGGGATTCACTAGACCATCAGTGTAACCCTCGCTCTTTCAAAATTATAATCTTGTTTCAGGTTATCGAAAGGTAGCAGGTTCTGATAAGGGTAAGGAGAAGATATGAGCTATTTCTAGGAGCTAGAAGACTCCTTGTAATAGTTTCCTTTTTGACTCAGTTGAGTAATAGGTTATAGTTGTAAACCTTATACTCTGAATTGTAAGCCTGGGGTTGTTTTTAGACAGAAATTGTTATTTTGATGTAATTATAAATGTATGGGTTGTTACAATTGGTATCAGAGCATTAGTTTAAGGGATCTAGGTGACCAGATGGGCGTAGACTTAAACTGAGGAAGTAGAAGCACAACTGAGAAGTAGGAAGACCGTAGGAAGTCAACATTAGGGTAGTAAGGACTAGCATGTAAGGTAAATTTGGAATTTCATCTGGCCAGTGTAATTATGAATTTACAAGTAAATGCTTGTGCTTAACTTGTCGTAATGTGTAGCATGTTAGATTGAATGTCTTATGTTTCTTCTTATCAGAATTATGTCTGAGCGAGTAACAAGGAGTAGGTCAATGCCGAATCCTGAGATTGAGCCAGTTAATGAAGTCGTTGCCGAAGAGCGAACGACTGTTGTCAACCCGACTGCTAACCGAGGAAAGAGTCGCGGTCGACCTAGAGGTAAAACGGTTCAGAAGGTGACTACTCAGGCAAGGGTTTCCATTGTGGGAACTCGGGGAGGGAAGACGGCTCGTGGTATACATCCAGTGGGAAGTGTAGAGGTAAGATCCGAACAAGAAACCTCTCATCAGGAAAGTTCAGCTTCTGTGAGGGGTCGAAAACAGACAGGAAACCGTGGTGGAGGTTAAACTCAGGGTTTTGTTACCCAAGAAACCTTTGCGGCAGAAATGGGAAAATTACAGGAAACATTGAACGCTTTATTGGCTCAGCGCACTAATGAGGTCTCGTCAAGCAAAGAAAAGAGTGAAGAAAGAGTAGTGACCGAGGTAGCAGACTCACCAGTAACTGTAGTGGGTAGCCACCCTCAGTCAAATCCCATTGTGACAACTAAAGCGGTGGTTGGGAGAGGATGTAGTTTTAAGGAGTTTGTTGCCTGCATGCCTCCTACCTACAAAGGGGAATGCGATCCCGTGATAGCGCTAAGATGGGTAAAGGGGATGGAGCTAGCATTTGATACTAGTAAGTGTGCTGAGGAAGATAAAGTAGTTTATGCATTGTCAATGTTGAAAGGTGAAGCTGTAATGTGGTGGGATGTTGAAGCAGGAGGACAAAGTTCGACGGTAGCCAAAGAAATGTCTTGGGGTGGGTTTGTGAAGAGATTTAAAGTGTTGTTTTGCCCTCCGACGGCAGTCAAAAAGTTGGAAGAAGAGTTTCTGAGTTTGGAGCAATAGGGGATGTAAGTTCGTGAGTATACTACAAAGTTTATAGAGAAGTCTCGATTTGCAGAAGTTTACGTGCCTAATGAAGGAAGGCGAGTAGAACGTTTCGTCTTTGGGCTAAGAAGTGATATTCGAGAATTTGTCTCGAACAAGGAACCATCTACGTTTCAAGTGGCAGTAAATGCAGCTGAAATGAGGGAGAAGGAAAAGAATCGGCAAGCTACTGAAAGAAGTGGATACAAGAGAAAATGGGACGGAACTGTCCGTGACTCCAAAACTTTTAAATCTGCAAAATCTGATCAGCGGTTTGTTAATAAGTTCGAAAGTAAGCCATGTAGCAAGTGTAACCGAAGACATAAAGGAGAATGTAAGATTGATCAAGAGGGTTGCTATAAATGTGGAAAGATTGGGCATATGGCTCGGGATTGCCATGGTTCAAGGTCTTGTTTTCAGTGTGGATATCCTGATCATATCAGGACTAATTGTCCATAATTGAAGAAGGGAACGGTCGGAGGGTATGTAGATAAGAGAGGTGAGAAAAAGGTGGAGCCAGCTAAGGCGAGGGCTAGAGTTTTTAATATGACGGCAGAAGAAACGGCAGAGATACCGGATGTGGTAACAGGTACTTTCTCTATAGATTCGAATTTTGCTAAAGTGTTGTTTGATTCAGGTGCAAATCGTTCGTTTGTGTCTCCAAATTTCGTGCATAAATTGCACGTGAAACCCAAGAAGCTTAGGCATGGGTTTGAGGTAGAAGTGGCCGATGATAGTCAAGTCGTAGTGGGGGAAGTATATGGTGGGTGTAGTATTGTCATCGATGGGCAGTCATTTCCACTTCGACTGTACCTGATGGGTATGGGAGAATTTGATGTTATTGTGGGAATGGACTGGTTGGCGTCTAATGATGCTCACATCGTATAAAATAAGAAATTAATTCGAATAGCACAGCCAGGTAAAGTAGAGATAATAGTGTTTGGGGATCAGAGGGATAGAAAGTCGTGCTTGATTTCAATGATTAAGGCTAAGAGGTGTCTAGTAAAAGGGTGTGTGGGGTTTTTAGCTTATGTAATAGATGCTAAGAAGGAGAAAAAGGGATTAGAGTCAGTTTCGGTGGTAAGTGAATATCCAGAAGTATTTCCGGAAGATTTAACCGCTCTGCCTCCTGATCGGCAAGTGGAATTTCGTATTGATTTAGTACCCGGAGCGACACCAATTGCAAGAGTACCTTATCGATTGGCACCGGCAGAAATGAAAGAAATGATGACTCAACTGCAGGAGTTACTCGACAAGGGGTTTATTCGTCCTAGTACCTCACCGTGGGGAGTGTCGGTGTTGTTTGTTAAGAATAAAGACGGTTCTATGAGAATGTGCATAGACTATCGGGAGCTCAATAAGGTGACTGTCAAAAATAAGTATCCGCTTCCCAGAATTGACGATCTTTTTGATCAACTTCAAGGAGCGAGTTACTTCTCGAAAATAGATCTACGATCTGGGTATCACCAATTGAAGGTGAGGGAGGAGGATGTACCTAAGACTGCTTTTCGTACAAGGTACGGACACTATGAGTTTCTAGTTATGCCCTTTGAACTGACCAATGCGCCGAAAACTTTCATGGACCTGATGAATAGGGTGTGTAGTCCATTTTTAGACAAGTATGTCATAGTCTTTATAGATGATATACTGATTTATTCACGGTCCAAAGAAGATCATGAAACTCATTTACGAGCGATATTAGAACTGCTTAAGCGCGAGAAATTATACGCCAAGTTCTCAAAATGTGAATTTTGGCTGAAAGAAGTTCAGTTTCTAGGTCATGTGGTGTCGAAAGATGGGATTAAGGTTGACCCGGCTAAGATTGAAGCCATTAAAGGGTGGGAAGCGCTGAAATCACCATCAGAAGTAAGGAGTTTTCTAGGATTGGTGGGTTATTATCGAAAGTTTATTCAGGACTTCTCAAGGATATCCACGCCACTAACGACGTTAACCAGGAAGAATGTCAAGTTTGTATGGGCGGAAGCTCAGAAAGAAGCGTTCAGTAAATTGAAAGAGAGTCTAAGTAGTGCGCCTGTCTTGTCTCTACCTAGCGGAACGGAAGGATTTGTAATCTATAGTGATGCTTCAAATTTGGGTCTGGGGTATGTGTTAATGCAAGAAGGAAAGGTGATTGCTTATGCATCTCGTCTGTTGAAAGAACATGAAAAGAATTACCCAACGCATGATTTAGAATTGGCAGCGGTAGTCTTTGCTTTGAAAATTTGGAGGCATTATCTGTACGGGATCAAGTGTCAGATTTACACGGATCACAAGATCCTTCAATATCTTTTCAATCAGAAGGAACTCAATATGAGGCAGCGTAGGTGGATGGAGTTGTTGAGCGATTACGACTGTGATATCCTATACCATCCGGGCAAGGCCAATGTGGTGGCGGATGCTCTAAGTCGTAAGGAACATGGAGAAACAACAAAAGTGGTGCCCTATCGAGTTGATGTCGTTTCCAATTTCTTAGAAGAAGTCATAAAGTACCAAGAAGAAGCAACGTCAAAGGAAAACTGGAAGAGTGAAAGAATAGTTGGAATTGTTAATTCGTTAGTTGTTGACAATCGCGGAGTGAATTGCTTCAATAAGAGAGTGTGGATTCCAAAAGCAGGAGAACTGCAAAAGAGAGTATTGGAAGAAGCGCATAAGTCACGTTACTCAGTACATCCGGGAACCAACAAGATGTATAGAGATCTGAAACAAAGCTATTGGTGGCCAAGTTTAAAGAAAGATATTGCTCACTTCGTTGAACGATGCCTGACATGTTTAAAAGTTAAAGCTGAGCACCAGAGACCTTACGGGGAGCTTCAATCGTTAGAAATTCCAGTTTGGAAGTGGGACGAGATTACGATGGATCTTGTTACAGGGTTACCACGATCACCTAGGGGCACGATGCTATTTGGGTGATAGTGGATCGACTCACAAAGTCAGCCCACTTTCTACCAATCAAGGAGACGTACCCACTAGAGAAATTGGCTTGATTGTACATAGACGAGATAGTAACCAGACATGGAGTACAGTCGTCAATCGTGTTAGACAGGGATGCTCGTTTTACGTCAGCTTTTTCGAGAAGTTTTCAAATGGAATTAGGCGCGCAACTTAAGCTGAGTACGGCCTATCACCCACAAACTAATGGTCAGAGTGAAAGAACCATTCAGACGTTAGAAGACATGCTTCGAGCCTGTGTCATTGATTTCAAGGGTTCGTGGGAAATTCATTTGTCGTTGATTGAATTTTCTTACAACAATAGTTATCATGCTAGCATTCAAGCGGCCTCGTTCGAAGCATTGTATGGACGTAAATGTAGAACACCTTTATGTTGGAATGAGGTGGGTGAAAGACAGCTAGCGGGACCGGTAATCGTACAGGTGACAGCTGATAAGGTCAACCAGATTCGAGAAAGATTAAAGATAGCTCAAGATCGTCAGAAAATGTATGCAGATAAACGGAGGAAACCAATAGAATTTCAGGTAGGAGACAAAGTAATGTTAAAAGTCTCCCCCTGGAAAAAGAGGTAATCCGATTCGGAAAGAAAGGAAAATTGAGACCAAGGTTTGTTGGACCATTTACCATCACGGGACGTGTTGGTGAAATGGCCTACGAACTTGATCTACCAGAAAGTTTGCGTGGGATTCACCCCATATTTCATGTGTCAAACTTGAAAAAGTGTTTGGCAGAAGCAGATATAGTAGTTTCCTTAGAAGACATTAGAGTAGATGAAAAATTAAGTTATATTGAGGAACCCGTAGCAATTTCGGACCTCAAAGTAAAGAAGTTGAGAAACAAGGAGATCCGATTAGTGAAAGTCCAGTGGAAATTTCACAAAGGACAAGAGTCAACATGGGAAGTGGAGGCGGACATGAGATCTCAGTATCCCCATTTCTTTAGCGATGGAATTCCGGGGACGGAATTCTCTTAAGGGGGGGAGATTGTAATATCCGGGTCCGAAAATTTTATTAATTTTGTTAGTTGGGTGAAAAGTTAAGCGAGACCCAAAGTTCAGGGGGGTTAATTGAAATTTGGGTTATATATATATATATATATTAACCCTAAGATGTTATCAGGATTCATTCCTGATAATTTCGTGTGACCGACTAAGGAGAGCGAAGAGCAGAGCGAAAGCAGGGAGAAAAGAAAAGCTAGGTATCAAAGGATCGATCAGTTTCTTTGCAAATAAAGGTATGATTCTAGCCTAATACTCTCATATAAGAGTTTTAATCGGTAAATGATCTAGTTGTTGAGTTTGTAACCATGAAATTTATCGATTTAAAGGATCTGAGTATTTTGTACGAAGTTCTGTATCGCCTGCAAGTGTTCAAGTGTTTGATTGAATATGGATCGGACCCGGGGCCGACCGGTGTCGACCGACCGGGGTGGTGTGACTGGTTTCGACCGACCGGTATGGTGAGACCGGTGTCGACCGACCGGTATAGTGTGACCGGTGTCGACCGACCGATGTAGTGACCGGACCGGTGTCGACCGGTATATGTACTCGACCAGTGTAATGTTAACCGGTCTGGACCGTGGTAGTCTCGACCGGAGTGGTGTTGACCGGAGTGGTCTCGACCGGGGTAGTAACAGTATGTTGTATTTGAAATGTTAAGAAAAGGAAAGAGTGTTATGTGCGAGTTAGCTTATCTCTTTTTATTTCGATACCATCGTAGGTGGTGTTAATCGTTAGAAGACAGATTTTAAGCAAGAAGAATCTGAGGTGAGTCTTTCAAACTAAATCTTTTATGATTTTGAAAGTTATTTGATAAATGTGAGTTTTCTAAACTTTACGTTTATATTATCGAAAGTTAAGAAGGTTGATTTAATTATGTTGGAATATTCATGTTATGTTATATAAATGCGTTTTATATAATGTTGTTAATTAGATGTATGCATACATTTGATTCAGAAATTTTGACCTAAGTCGGGAAGTGTGACCCGCCTGCTCGTACCGGGGAGTGTGGCCCGTTTTTGCCATTAGGGTGTGTCATAAAAATAAGACAGTACGAGACAGACATACCGTCTTTGACGGTAATGTTGGTCAGTAGCTTGAGTTACGCTTGCGAATCGTAAAGAGTGGTCAGTGTTGGCCAGTTGATTGAGTTACGCTTGCGAAGCGTAAAGTATGATTAATGTTTGATTAATAAATAGAGTTACGCTCGTGAGATATAAGGCTTTGTTTAAATGTTTTAATTATTATTTGAACTGTTACAGTAGTGCTTGGAGGGGATTCACTAGACCATCGGTCTAACCCTCGCTCTTTCAAAATTATAATCTTGTTTCAGGTTATCGAAAGGTAGCAGGTTCTGATAAGGTTAAGGAGAAGATATGAGCTATTTCTAGGAGCTAGAAGACTCCTTGTAATAGTTTCCTTTTTGACTCAGTTGAGTAATAGGTTATAGTTGTAAACCTTATACTCTGAATTGTAAGCCTGGGGTTGTTTTTAGACAGAAATTGTTATTTTGATGTAATTATAAATGTATGGGTTGTTACATATCGAGACTAAAAGATCATCGCTTGATTGGTCGGGATAATACATAAATCTAATACCTCAATTTTTCATATGTGAACCGGTTCATAAAACTGACATCCAAAACTCAAAACTGTCCACAAGACGTCTCATCCAACACTTCAATTCCCAATGATGTTTCTAGTCCTTATTAACAAGTCCTTTCACAAAGGGGGTTTAAAACTATGGTTCTAATGAGTTCAAGGGTTTTTCAAGCTAATATGTCAATTTGAATTTTTATATAACTTCTAAATGCAAAAGTGTTGGGAATTAAAGAATTTTTAAGTATGGTTAATGCTGCTAGCACAACTGATTACTACTGCTAGTACATTTAATACTGCTTGACAAGTTAGTACTGCTATTTCAAAAGTTAGTACTTCTTGGAGAGTTAGTACTGCTAGTAGTTAGTACTGCTGAAGTTAGTACTGTCAGATCAAAGTTAATACTGTTGAACACAATTACTACTGCTGAGGATTTTAATGCTGCTGAAGATGGTTAGTACTGCTTATGAGATGAAGACTCAGTATGGAATGAAGACAGCTGTATAGAAGACTTGCTAAAGTAAAGGAGATAATTATGGATTGAAGATCAATTGTATTTTGATAATTATCTTGTAATGTGTATTGTATAAATAATATAGAAGTCTTTGATAGAATTAACTTTTAATTCTGAATTTTTGTTTTCATAGAGAGAATTAACCTCAAGGTTTAGAACCCTAGTTCTAGAGAAGTAGAATTCGTATTGGTGAGCCTGTTCATCAATATTGAGGTTTTGTTTAAAATCTTGTAGCTTTAATCATTCAATAAAGTTTACAAGATTGTGATTTCGGATTCACTGTTATATTGATTGTTGAATATTAAAGTGTTATTCCGCAACTTCTTTAATATTGTTTCTGAGTTCATTATTCTTGTTAAGAATTAGATCCTGAAAAGTGGTATCAGAGCTAGTATTCTCAGAAATCTTCATTCATCATGGAAAACACAGTTGAATCAAACAGTACTCTTGTCTCAAAGGTTCCAATGCTCAGATCTAATGAGTTTGACATGTGGAAGATTAGGATCAAGCAATACATTCTCCTCAAAGATTACTCTATGTGGGACATCATTGAGAATGGCCCATATGATGAAGGAAAAATTGGTGCAGATGGAAAAAGAATCCCACCAAAGACGGATGCATAAATGAAGACAAGGCAGACAGAGATGAAAGCCTTGAGCACACTGCTCTTGGCTATTCCCAATAAGTATCAACACCAATTCTGCAATTGCACTGATGCACAGATGCTTTGGAATGCTCTAGAGAAGAGATTCTCTGGTACCAAAAGTACCAAGAGAAATCAGAAGGCAATATTGAAGCAACTGTATGAAAACTTTATGTCAACTAAGAATGAGTCCATGACTCAAACTTTTGACAGGTTTAACAAGCTGATTGGTGAACTAGCTACTATGGGAGTACAGATTGATCAAGATGATGTAAACAGAAAGTTCTTAAGGTCCCTTGGAGATGAATGGACCATGTATACAGTTTCATTCAGACAGAATGAACAATTGGAAGAAAAGGAACTGGATGATCTGTACAATGATCTGAGAGTGTTTGAATCTGAGGTGGAGGCAAAGAAGAAGCCTACTGGATATGTTCATAATGCTACACTCCTATCAGCATCAATTGATTCTACTGCTAACCCTGAATCAGTTAATGCTGCTAATGGAGTAAATCAAGAAAAAGGCAATGAATCTGTTTTTGAAGCCTTTCTTTCCAGCCATGGAAACTCCTCTTTAATCAATGATGACTTGGAACAACTTCATCCTGATGATCTTGAAGAGATGGATATTAAATGGTAGATGGCCATGCTTTATATGAGGGTAAAGAAGTTCATCAAGAGGACTGGGAGGAACAACTTCTCCCAAAGAAGAGAAGATGGAGCAGGCTTTGATAAGTCAAAGGTGGAGTGCTATAAGTGTCATCTAAAGGGACACTTTGCCAGGGAATGCAGAAGTGGAGTGTCTCACAACAACCATCAACAAGCTCAGACTGGAAGCTTCAATCAGAACAGAAACTCTACTCAAGCCCTTGTTTCTCAACAAGGAATGGGGTTTGACTGGAGTGATCAAGCAGAAGAGGCTATTCAAAATCAAGCTCTCATGGCAGAGGTATCTGATCTCCCAACTGAGGTACTTTCTAATCTATGTTCTCAAACTTGCATTGACACTGTTAAAAGGTACAGGGATCACAACCAGAATATGAGTGATGAACTTAAGAGGTTAGAAAAAGATATAAAAGACAATGTGAGAATTGTTGAGAGGTTTGAGGAACAAATTAGAAGTTTCCAAGCCAATGAACTTCAACACTCATATGATACAAATTACTGGAAGTAGGAGAAAAATGATCTAGAAATCCAACTGACCAAATCTAAAGAGGAGAATGAAAAGTTGAGAGAAGAGCTAGCCAAGGTTAAGCTGGATGTAGAAAAGTTTTCCAATGCTTCTAAAGCAATGGACTCTTTACTACAAACCAAGTTTCATGACAAACTGAGAAGAGGAATTGGGTACAATACCAAACCACCACCATACAACAACAAATACATCCCTCCTAAATCAGATTTGGTAGAGACCAAGGATAGGAAGGACTTACCTGAGGGATCCACTAAGATAGATCCTTTAGATGAAGTAGTTGTTGAGGACAAGACAAAGAAAGAAGCTAGTAAGGGTAAGGATAATACTGTGAGTGGTGAGATTCCTTTAGAGAATAATATTATCACCAATGAGGATTGTGGAAGGAACTGGGTCAAATCTAAGGACATAGAGAAGACTGAGGGAAAGTCTAATAAGGTCCATTACAAACAGATTACAGTTGTGAATCCTGTTCCTTGCAAACAATGTGCATGTAATAAATCTGAGCCCCTAAAATAGGATAAAATGAGGGGAAATCAAAGAAATTGGAATAATCAGTGGGCTCAGAAACAAGGAGTTGATCTGAGTAGAATCATCAGACCAAAACCTTGTTTCATATGTGGCAAATTGAATCATCTTGCCAAGCACTGTTACTTTAATCCTATTAACCAAAGGATGAATTTTCAAAGATCTATGCAAAAACCCTTTGGTTATAGGAAGGATGAAAGGAACCATGTGGCTAAGAAATATGTTAAAGCTAAAAGCCACATGAAGAAAAAGACTATGAAAGAAAGTGTCAAGATGTGGATTCCCAAAAGCACTAAAACTGTTAGTACTGCTACCACAAATAGTGCTGCTGACAATGATAGTGCTGCTAGAAGCAATACTACTGCTATCAATGTTAGTGTTGCTAACATTGTTAGTACTTCTTCAAATGTTAATACTGCTAACTCTGTTAGTACTTCTAACAAGGTTAGTACTGCTAACCCTGTTAGTGCTGCTAACTCTGTTAGTACCTCTAAAATTAGTACTGCTTCTAGTGTTTGTGCTGCTAGACCAATCATCTTGACAAAGTACTCCAGTAAAGAGTGCTCTGATTTTAAAAATCTCATCAAAAAGAAATGTAAATACTTTGATGAGAAAGGGAGACCCAAGACCACTTTGGCTTGGGTTCCCAATCAATACTAATTGTTTTATCTTATGTGCAGGGCAACCAGCAGCTCAAGGGGAAGAGCATCTGGCATGTTGATAGTGGTTGCTCTAGGCACATGACAGGGAACATGGCTTGCCTCAAGAATTTCAAGAAAATTGATGGAGGACATGTTGCCTTTGGTAATACTCCAGATGGAGGTAAGATCAGTGGTAAGGGAGATGTAACAAAAGGTAAGATGACCTTTGAGGATGTTTTCTATGTTGAGAAGTTAAGGTACAACTTGTTAAGTGTATCACAGGTTTGTGACAAACAACATAGTATATTATTCACTAATTCAGAATGCATTATCCTTGCTCCTGGATTCGAGGTAGTTGATGAAAAGATGATACTACTAAGAACTCCCAGAAAGGATAATGTCTATTGTTTGGATATGGAAAATGTGTCAACTGATTCATCCCTAAACTGTCTTGTTTCAAAAGCATCTTTGGATGAATCATCACTTTGGCACAGAAGGATGTGTCACATGAACTTTAAAACAATGAATAAACTTGTCAAAAACAACCTTGTAAGAGGTTTGCCTTCAAAAGTCTTTTCATGTGATGATCACTGTGTTGCTTGTCTCAAAGGCAAACAACACAAAACTTCTCATAAGTCCAAAGAAGTGAACACAATTTTTTCTTCTCTTCAGTTGTTGCATATGGATCTATTTGGTCCTACAAATGTTATGAGTATAGGTAAGAAATCATACTGCTCGGTTATTGTTGATGATTACTCTAGATTTACTTGGGTATATTTTCTAAGGACTAAGGATGAGACAAGTGGACTGATCAAATCCTTTATTCTAAGAATTGAAAACCAAACAAATCAAAAAGTGAAAGTCATTAGGTCAGACAATGGTACTGAATTTAAAAATCTTGATCTAAACACCTTTTGTGAGGAAAAAGGATTTGAGAGGCAATACAGTGCTCCTAGGACTCCACAACAAAATGGTGTTGCTGAGAGAAGGAATAGGACACTGATTGAGGCTGCTAGATCTCTCTTAGTTGATTCCAAACTTCAAATTACTTTCTGGGCTGAAGCAGTTAATACTGCTTGCTATGTTCAAAACAGAGTTCTAGTAGTCAAGCCTAAGAACAAGACACCATATGAGCTTTTAAATAAAAGGAAACCATTTATTGGATTTTTCAAACCTTTTGGGTGTCCTTGTACCATTCTCAATACCAAAACTCACTTAGGGAAGTTTGATAGCAAGGCAGATGATGGTTTTCTTGTTGGTTACTCATCTCAGAGTAAGGCCTACAAAGTTTTTAATTCTTCTTCTAGAATAATTGAGGAAAGTGACAATGTCAAATGCAATGAGAACACACCAAATCCTATTGGTTCAGGTCCTCAGTGGTTGTTTGACATTGATTCACTAACTAACTCTTTGGGTTTCAGTAGTGATGATCATGCAGGTTCAGAAAGTGGAGGATCAGGGGATGTACTAGTACAAGACATTATTCCTCAGTCTGTGATCTTTCCCATACCTACAATGGAACCTGTTGAAATCTGTGAAAAGGAAACTGTTACTGAACCAATTCAGAGTGAAGAAGAAAGAAGAGATGAGGAGAACTCAGAGCATGAAGAACCAGAAGTAGCTGATGAGACCCCCTCAGCTGACTTAAATGATTCCAATCTAGAAGTGGGAATCAATGAAGAACCTAGTCATCAGACTATAACACAAAAGAACCATCCTCCAGAGCTGGTAATAGGAGACATCTCTTCTCCAATGATAACTAGAAATCAAAGCAGACTTCAAGAGATGCAGGATCAGCAACATACAGTACTCTCTTGATTTCTATCTCAGATTGAGCCTAAGAAGGCATGTGATGCAATGAAAGATTCAAGTTGGATAGAAGCCATGCAAGAAGAGTTGCTACAGTTTAAGTTGCAAGATGTTTGGTACTTGGTGGACCTTCCAAAAGGTCATAGAGCAATTGGCACCAAGTGGATCTTCAGAAATAAAAAGGAGGATAGTGGAATTGTAATCAGGAACAAAGCAAGGCTAGTGGCACAAGGGTACACTCAGGAAGAAGGCATAGACTATGAAGAAGTTTTTGCTCCAGTGGCAAGGGTAGAGGCAATTAGGCTGTTTCTAGCCTATGCTTCATATATGCAGTTCAAGGTATATCAAATGGATGTGAAGAGTGTCTTTCTTTATGGAACAATTGATGAAGAAGTATATGTCTGTCAGCCCCCTGGATTTGAGAATCCATCATATCCTGACAGAGTATACAAACTGAAGAAAGCTCTCTATGGTCTACATCAAGCCCCAAGAGCATGGTATGATACTTTGTCTACCTATCTCTTGGAAAATGGGTTTGAAAGAGGAATAATTGACAAAACCCTTTTCATTAGAAGAAGTAAGAAGGACATCCTACTTGTTCAGATCTATGTGGATGACATCATCTTTGGATCTACAAAAGAACAGATGTGTAGAGACTTTGAAGAGTTGATGCACAAGAGCTTCAAAATGAGTGCAATGGGTGAACTCACCTTCTTCCTTGGGCTTCAAGTGAAATAGCAGAAAGATGGGATTTTCATCAGTCAATCAAAATATGTGAAAGACATCCTGGATAAGTATGGTCTATCAGACTCAAAGCCAGCAAACACACCTATGGAAACACACAAACAGATCACTGTTGATCTTGAGGGGGAGGATGTTGATGTCCATCTATATAGATCAATGATTGGATCTCTCATGTATCTCACAGCCTCAAGACCAGACATCATGTTTCCAGTGTGTGTGTGTGCCAGATTCCAAGTCAAGCCAAAGTAGTCACATCTTCAAGCAGTTAAAAGGATTTTCAGATACCTAAGAGGGCAACCTAGATTAGGTCTTTGGTATCCTTATGAATCCAACTTTGACTTGATTGCATTTTCAGACAGTGACTTGGGAGGTGCTAATATGGATAGAAAGTCTACTTCAGGTGGATGTCAGCTTTTGGGTGCAAGACTAGTATCTTAGCAGTGCAAGAAGCAAACCACAGTGTCCTTATCCACAACAGAAGCTGAGTACATTGCTGCTGCAAGTTGCTGCTCTCAGGTTCTATGGATCAGAAGCAAATGCTGGACTATGGGGTAACCTTTCTTCACACTCCAATCTTCATTAACAATAGCAGTGCTATAAGCATTGTTAACAATCCAGTCAAACACTCCAAAACAAAGCACATTGAGATCAGGTATCACTTTATTAGAGACTGTAATGAAAAGAAGCTTATTCAAGTTGCTAAAGTTCATACTGACAACCAGTTTGCTGATCTATTCACTAAAGCTTTTGATGTGGGTAGATTCACCTTCTTGGTCACAAGTGTGGGCATGATCAACTCTGAATGAGCTCATGTTTAAAAAGTGCTTGTATACCTATTATTTGGTTATTTTTGGTGCTACTAATCATCTTTCTCAGGAAGTGTATTGCCTTGCTCAGACTATCACAAGCTTCAAAAAGTGTAAGTATAGTTAATGCTGCCAGTGCAGTTTTAATGCTGCCAGTGCAGTTTTAATGCTTCCAGTGCTCAGTTAATACTGCTAGTTAGTTAATACTGCTAGTGGTTAATACTGTTCTCAGTTAATACTTCTAGTTAGTTAATACTGCTAGTGGTTAATACTGATCTCAGTTAATACTGCTAGTTAGTTAATATTGCTTCTTTCCCGAATCGTATAAATAACCTCTTTGCCCGCCTAAAAGCTCATAACGACTCTTTGAATACTATTCATCTTCTCTCTAACCTTTTTCTCTCAAGCACCTAGTGAATTTCAGTCCAATTTACTCAAGCTCGATGGCATCAATGGCTTTTATTGACGAACACAACGAGATAGTAATGCTTCAAAAGCCTAAGCAGGCTAATGGATTTCATCAAATAGTCGACTTTCTCAAGTCCAGCCATATCGCGTATGCTCTTACAGTGTCACCATCCATCTACATCGAGCACCATAAGCAATTCTGGGCTAATGCCACCACTATTACTGAAAATGGTGTGCAAGTTATCAAGACAAGGGTGTGTGACAAACCCTTGACAGTTTCTGAAGAGGTAATTCGCATCAGTCTACGTCTAGACGATGCCTCAGGTATCTCATCTATCTCTAATGATGATCTGTTTTCCACTCTAACTAGAATGGGGTATGGAGGCCCATTGGGTGTTTTCAAGTTCTCAAAAGCCAAATTTTCTCCCCAATGGCGTTTCTTTGTCCATACCCTTATGCATTGTATTTCTAAAAAGACTACTGGATGGAGCGAGTTTAGTAGTACCATTGCTTATGCTTTGGTCTGCTTGGCTACTGCCAGAAAGTATAATTTTTCAAAAATGATTTTCAATGACTTTGTGTCAAACTTGGGAAACAAAAAGAGTTTTTACATGTACCCAAGATTTGTCCAGACAGTTATAACCACTGAATTAACGGATATGCCTCACTTTGATGAGGTATATGTACCTAAAATCCCCAATGGCAAGGTCTTTTCAAATATGAAGAGATCTCCATTGGACTCGGAAGGAGTTGGCACCCCATTATTCTCTACAATGATGGTGGTGTCCCACAATCAAGAAGGTATGGCTTCAGGGTCAAGGCCCTCACTAGACCATCCCACTGAAAGCAAATCCCAACCTTCAATCAGTATATCAATCCCTCAGTCCCTTCTTCAAAAACCAACTACACCAATTACCAACACTTACATAAGGAAAAAGGTAAAGAAGGCTCCTTCCCTTCTTGTACCTTCACCCACAAAGCCTTTAAGCCCTCTAATGGAGAATTATACATTAGAGAATATCTATAGGGAAACCACAGGGGTGTCTCTCAACCCCAAGGAGGTGCTCACTGAGGAGATGCCTGAGCATATAGGTGAGAAGGCTGCCACTACTCCTGCTAGCACAGAGGAGGACAGTGGTAACATCAATAAGACCTCCCCCATGGCAACTTTGGATGAGCAATCATCCAAAGGTCCCAGGTGCCAAGAAACCAAGGGGGTGGAGGGTGCTTCTGCTAGGCAGAAGACTTCCACTACTAAATGTTCCAATGATCCTTCAAAAGGGGGTAACACTCCTGGAGAAGGTGAGGATAGATATAACTACAATGAATTGATGGAAACTATGGGCAACATTAATCTGGATGTCATCAAACAAGGCAAAGACATAGAAGAGATGAAATTGGTAATTATGTCTCAACAAGTACATATTACTAAATTGAAGAAAATGGTGACAAGATTGGTGCACAAGAAGAGGAGACGACAGTTTGTTTTGAAGAAGAGAACAAGTGCTAATGATGCTTTCAACAAGGGGGAGAATCCAGAGGCTGAAGCAGAAAAGGAAAGTACATCTGAGATGGGATTTGATTTTGAGGGGGAGAAAGAAACAGAAACAGAACCACAAGCAGCAGAAACAGATGAGGTTCAAGCAGCAGTAACAGAACAGGTAGAAGCAGTAACAGGGCTATCTGTTGAAGAATTGGAAATTGCAGAAACATTGGTAAAAGCCAAGAATGACACTCCTAAGGCTACTCAAAAGGCCAATGGAGTGGTCATTAAAGAAGGAGGCCTTGAAAAGAAAAGAAAAGAAATGAGTGAGGCAGATTTGAAGGATGCAAAGGGAAAAGCTAAGATGGTTGAATCTGGACAACCCTTAAAGAAGAAGAACCAGTTGGAGTTAGATGAAAAAGTGGCAAAACAGCTTCAAGCTGAGATGGAAAAGGAAGAACAACTCCAATCAGAAAAGGACAGAGAGCTTGCACTGGAGATGGCCAGAAAGCTAAATGAAGAGTATCAAAAGAGCATGAAAACTGCAGTTGAGGCCAAGAAAATACCAGTGAAAGCATCCAAGCAAAGAATGCCAGTCAAGAAGCAGAAAAGACAACCTTCCAAGACCTTTTTGGCCAATCAAGAAAGGAGAAAAATGATCAACTTTATGAAAGGCTCAATTGGTGTCAAAGGAGAAATGTTTACTAACATGGCATACAACAAAGTAGAGGAGCTGTATAAGAAAGAAATGGCTAAGCTTCAAGGGGACTTCTCTCAAAGGGAAGAAGCAGAAAGGAGGATGAAAGAGAGGTATGATCTCAACATCCAAAAACCCTTCCCTGAGGAAGCCACTCCTACAAAAGACAAGGCTAAAGACACTAAATAAGAGAATGTTACTGTGGAAGCCAAATTTGTAAAAAGAGTAAAAACCATAGCCTCCAAGAAACAATCCAAGAATCCAAGGATTGAAGAAGCAGAAAAGAGGTAGAATCTTATGTTCCACCTTCAGCAGAACCAGAGCAGAATCCAGAACCATCTGTGGCAGATCATACAGAGCAACCTAGTCAAAGTGCACAGCAAACTAGTCAGTCTGATAAACATGTGGGACTTTATATGACTTTAATAGAACCAGTACAGGTTGTTCCCATTTCTGTGAAAGCACCAGAAATCATCTTTTGGGATATTCTGAGGGACAACAGAAAGGAGTGCTTCAGACTCAAAAGAGTTGGTGATATGTTTGAAGTCTACTCAACTTGGGGTAAAGTGATCAGAAGTTGTTCCAAGGCTGACCTAGAAGAAATGCATAAAGTGGGAATGAAGTTATATGAGCCTGTTTTGAAAGGAACTGAAGAAAGTCTACTCAAGATTGCAATGGAATACTTGTGTATGATGTTTGAACCAGAAAAGGTGGTGCACAGGATAAAGGATCTACATCATGAGTATGGGTTTAAAAAGATTGATAAATGGATACTCTTTGAAAATTGTGGTGTATACATGATCACAATAGATAACCGTTATCATGAATACTATCTGGTGGACAAAGTATATGATCATAGCAAGGAGAAGCTGAATGGGATGCTGAAAGCTAAGCTAGTGTGTGCAAAGGAATCAGAAATGGCCAGAATTATGGTAAGAAGGACAATCAATCAAAGTCTGGGTCTCAATCCAAATTTGGGCAACTAAGTTGTAGTGTTGAAAGCATCTTGAAGACCATAATTGAAGAACTTGACTTCTCTTCCTAAAAGTCAAGTTAGGGGGAGATTGTTGGGAATTAAAGAATTGCTTAAGTATGGTTAATGCTGCTAGCACAACTGATTACTATTGCTAGTAGATTTAATACTGCTTGACAAGTTAGTACTGCTATTTCAAAAGTTAGTACTGCTTGGAGAGTTAGTACTGCTAGTAGTTAGTATTGCTGAAGTTAGTACTGTCAGATCAAAGTTAATACTGCTGAACACAATTACTACTGCTGAGGATTTTAATGCTGCTGAAGATGGTTAGTGCTGCTTATGAGATGAAGACTCAGTATGGAATGAAGACATTTGTATAGAAGACTTGCTAAAGTAAAGGAGATAATTATGGATTGAAGATCAATTGTATTTTGATAATTATCTTGTAATGTGTATTGTATAAATAGTATAGAAGTCTTTGATAGAATTAACTTTTAATTCTGAATTTTTGTTTTCATAGAGATAATTAACCTCAAGGTTTAGAACCCTAGTTCTAGAGAAGTAGAATTCGTATTGGTGAGCCTGTTCATCAATATTGAGGTTTTGTTTAAAATCTTGTAGCTTTAATCATTCAATAAAGTTTACAAGATTGTGATTTCTAATTCACTGTTACATTGATTGTTGAATATTAAAGTGTTATTCCGCAACTTCTTTAATATTGTTTCTGAGTTCATTATTCTTGTTAAAAATTAGATCCTGACAAGAAGCTTTATAACAATCAGTCGTACGAATAAAAATCCACTACCGTTTACTCGGTAGGTGTACAAAGTGGTCTCAAACGCTACGCACATAAAACCATTTCGATATCGTTTGGTCATTACTCACTCTAATAATGACAATAAACAAGGGTACACAACAAACTTTTCAAATGGACCGCTATGGTCCTAACATACATCAATTTGCGTCATGAATGAGAAATAATTTTACGTACTAAAACAGTGTATAACAAGGCGTTTGTACAAAACTCCCAAAGGGAAGATTCATGTAATCAAATTCCAAAAATTTCTCATTTAACCATATAATGACATGAAATAAAATTTCCAACAAGGACCACATACCTCAGTTTATTTCTCAAACTTAGTAAAACGATAGGTACATGAGGTTTATCAAACGTAGATAAATTTTAAATCGATTTCAAACTTTAGGCCACGTGAATAAAATTCTCTTGACCAAAGAGAGTGGCTACGAAGCCATGCATATTAACAAATCAATATAACGTATTTACATGAGCCCTTAAAAGTGGTGTCAACAACCGCAACGCACAAAACAACCCTTAGCATGAGCTATCACAGACTCCTCATACATTTACTCACGCCATGGTGTAAATTTATATGTGCACTAAACAACATACGACAAAATGCTTACAAAACTCAAAACTGAATTTTCATGATATCAAACTCCCAAAGTTTTCTTTCTTTAGCCACAACACGACGCGGAATAAGATTCCACAACAAAACTTGCATGAGACAGTTTATTTCACAAAACTAGTAAAGCGATATGTGTATGCACTCTGGTTAAAAAACATGAAGTAATCTATGTCGGTTTCAAGTTCAAATTTAAACAATGACATGCTCTCATTGTTCTAAAATGTTGGTTAAAAACATTATGACGGAAGTTCCAAATAGACATGTAGTCATACTATATGCAACAAAACAACCCACACAAAGCTCAAGGAAAACAATACCACTGGACCCATTAAAATTATCATATAAAATCCGCAAAATTTCATGAAATAAAATTCTCAATAAAACTCAAACATCAAAATAATGGATGATAACTCTTCGTCCAAAACCTTAACATATTTGGAGGAGATCCAATGCTAAAGTCATAAACCGTAGTTACTTGTCCAAGACCCTAAACAACATCAAAATATGCACGTCGCAATGTTCCGAAAATAGCGTTGGACAATAATGAGAATAATGAAGGAGCAACGTTTACAACCTCATGCAATCGAATAGTTTTTATGCATATTTAGTATCATGGTTTAAAAGCTTGTGTGTGCTAAAAAATTTTCCAAGATTTTGCAATATAATCAACATGATGATTTGTAAACATGAGAAATTATTGATACATATTGATTTTAGAAATAAATTTCGTGCATGAGTTTGATCGACACTCAACGTCTCGAAACTACGCTCCCTAGATTCCCGGTCAAACTATCGTCATCTGGATGTTTAAACATCTTAAAGAAATAATTGAATATTTCATCGGTTCACCTTATCATTTCTACTCAAATAAAGTCAATTCCATAAGGCTAAGGTTCTACTACGACCATCAATTCCGACCCGAAACGGTCCACTTAATACAATTACTATGCTTACTTTCACTTTTAAGTGACGAACGCTAAAATCATCAACTTCTTCTAACGGTTACTCACTTAGAAACTTCTTCACTACCCCAACGGTCGTCACATCAAAGTAATCCAAGCATACACATGTAACTTGTAGGTTCACCATAACACTGGCCAGGTGTAATTATGAACGTACTGTACATGATCATCCTTGTTACCTTTGACGTGACTCCCGTTCCTAGGGACTTCATTAGCCTCAAAATATCCAATCTTAAAGTGCCTATTGGTGAAATTCTCTCTCTCGATCACTTAAAAGAACATTAGTTTGAATCTAGGCATCCCAAATCAACACCTAATTCTTTCAAACTTAAGCTCTGATACCAACTTGTAACACCCTCACATTTGGTAAGTGCAACTAATTTAAAATTTTCGATATAACATCAAGTAACGAACAAACTTCCTTCTACAAATCAAACTCAGTATGCCTCAAATACAAATTCTACAATTAATCTCAATAATTCCAAACCCCAATAATAAACTAGGAATAAACTGAATTCGGGTGTTACTTAACCCAGATACAAGTTTCTCTCCCCAACCCAGAGCGGAAGACTTCATCGAGCTATTCACACCTCGGGTACACCACTAGTACTCCTCTCTTCCCTTTATCGCTAGGACTATTCTCAAACGAATCCTGTTGCACATGCCGAAAAACAAAAAGGTTAGGCTAACGCCTAGTGAGTTCAAGAGTTCTCACCATAAGTATATATAAATCGTTAAATTGAAAGAATGTAAATTGAGTCACGATTATTAAAAAAATATCATACATTAAATATGAAAGTCACTCGCCACCCAAAACCCACAAGTTTTGTGATGAAAACCCCGATATGAAATATTTCTTTAAAATATAAACTCAAACCCCAACCTCGCCCAAAACGTGTGTCATGATTAAATTCCCAAATAAAGAAAACGTGCATTAAGACTTTAATATCCCAAACCTCCGAAAACACTAATAAGATGTGATACACAAACCGTAAATCATGGATAATGATCCATATATAAAACGTCACCAAAATCATGGATAATATGCGACACCCCGAAATAATCAAATTACACATTAACAACATC
This sequence comes from Arctium minus, assembly GCA_954870635.1. Taxonomy (NCBI): domain Eukaryota; kingdom Viridiplantae; phylum Streptophyta; class Magnoliopsida; order Asterales; family Asteraceae; genus Arctium; species Arctium minus. Next base: position 93,247,601 of record OX941086.1, on the reverse strand, counting down.
GAAAGCGTCAAATCGTAGATAATTTTTGTTTCCAAAGAGTATATCTAAAATCCACAATGTGGTGACGGGGGAGACCCGATTCCATTGAATGTGACGGAACACAAGAGTAGGCCACATATCTATGTTATATGAGCATCACTTAGGGATAAAACACTCGTTAACATTAACCTTTCCGGGTCTAAAGCTAACAAACCAACAACTTCATGTCTATTGCTTGGATAATCATCAAGTACAACCCCTCTAGGTCTGTACCTTGGAATTTTCGTGCATTCATGAAGTTCAAGCCCTCTAGGTCTATACCTTGGAATTCCAAAACATCCCAGTTAAGCTCGTTCACAAGAAAATTGCAATTATTGGTCAGAAGACCCCATGCCTATTTCAAGTTACAATACGGGGATATTTATCCCACTCAAACTGACTCTTACGCTTATGGATCCATTGCATTACAGTCTAAAACATTACATGACTCCAAATGTATGAACTAGCGCATCCAAAACATGTAATTCTCAAATAAGATGCAATGATGAAAATTGTAACCAAAGCTCTATAGTGAGCTATCAAAATCGGGCAAATGTCCCCAAGACCCTACAGAGTCAAAACCGAGCCATAAGCTCAACCAACCAATTGACCGTTTGTAAAAGCCACAAAATACGATAAAGCGTAAATGACCCACGTTTATGCAAAAACATACTCCACCGACATGGATGACTCAAACAAAACATCATGAGTTGTAATGAATCATTTTCCAAATAAAACTATACCATTTATAATCCTAAAGTATTTCATAACTTAATAATATACATTTTTTTGCACGGTTTATAAAACCATATACACTAAAAATACATTTACATCAAATGACCTTCATTTATGTAATAAATCATCAAAAGAACATATAAATATGATTTCCTTACCAAAATGTCCCAAAAAACCCAAATATGACATTTTACGATATTTATAGAATCAAATGTATCAAAAATGTAATTTCATCAAATAAACAACACATTTGATAACACCAAGTAAAACATTTTAATACTTCAAAACGGACATTTTTGTCATGTACAACGTTTTCACAAATCAACTTGAACTTACCTTGCTAGATTTAGGTTAAATCTAGGTTTATCCCAAATGCGAGTCTCCTTTGATGGAGACTTGGAATCTTCAAAGAATCCCTTATAGATGTTAGATCCAACACTCCCACAAGGGTTCCTTTACCTCAAGCTACCAAAATCATACCAAAGTTGAAGAGTGTAAGGAAGATGATAAAAACACCAAACCCTAGTATCTAAATGAAGAGGTGAGAAGATTACCTTGACCATAAACCCTTAGGTCAACCCAAGATCACCAATCCTATTATATTTCATCTTGAAAATCTTCAAAAAACGAAACCCTAGTTCCAAGAATTACCCAAATCGGACCTAGGATGAAGGAGATGCAACCAAATGGTGAAAACCCCAAAAATCTCGATTCTTAACGTCCAGACCCTTCCCGTGGCTTGGCCCGCGACTTGAGGCCATGGGGAAGCCCGTGCGTGTTCCCCTTTTGACCATAGCGACTTGCGTGGTTTGTGACGTGACTTTTAAGCCACGCACGAAACCACAAGAATCCATTTCCCCCGGTTTTCTCCCGTTTTCGTTCCCTATTCGATCCCTGATGGCTCCACTACAAAAAGGGAAGTAAAACCTTACTAAACCTCGATCATAATGGTTATATGGTTACGATACTATGGGTTAAGGGTCTTCAAAGATCACGGGTGTTAGAGGGAAGCACAAAGATGTACCGAGATTTGAAATTGCACTATTAGTGGCCAGTCATGAAGCTTGATGTGGTGCGCTACGTGGAACAATGTGTGACTTGTTTGCAAGTGAAGGTCGAGCACCAATGACCTTATGGGAGTTTACAATCTTTAGAAATTCCGGAATGGAAATGGGAGCATATCACTATGGACTTCGTTACGAAATTGCCAAAGACCTTAAGGGGTCACGACACCATTTGAGTGATAGTGGACCGCTTGACCAAGAGCGCCCATTTCTTGGCCATGCGGGAGACTCTACCTGTGGACAAGCTAGCAAAGTTGTATATCGATGAGGTGATATCTCGCCATGGTGTGCCGTTATCTATTGTCTCGAATCGTGATAGGCTATTCACGTCGCATTTTTGGGATGGTTTGCAAAAGGAATTGGGTACGTGTGTGAAGTTGAACACTGCCTATCATCCCCAAATTGATGGCCAAAGCGAAAGAACGATTCAAATGCTTGAAAACATGTTGAGATCTTGTGTGATCGACTTCGGGGGTAGTTGGGATTCACACCTACCTTTGGTGGAGTTCGCGTATAACAATAGCTACCACTCGAGTATTGGAATGGTGCCATTTGAAGCATTATATGGAACGAAGTGTCGAACTCCCGTATGTTGACTTGAAGCGGGGGAGAAACAGTTTTTCGGTCTCGAGATTGTTCAAGAGACGGCAGACAAAGTTAAAGACATTCGCGAGCGTTTAAAGGCGGCTCAAGACCGACAGTAAAGCTATGCTGACAAGAAGAGACGATCGATAGAGTTCGAAGTGGGGGATCGGGTTATGCTAAAAGTGTCCTCTTGGAAATGAATCATCAAGTTTGGAAAACGTTGGAAGTTCAGTCCCTGTTTCCTTGGACCATTCACTGTGATTAAGTGCGTGGGATCCTAAGCCTACCAATTGGAACTCCCTCCGGAAATGAGTGGAATTCACAACACATTCCACGTTTGTTACCTTCGGAAGTGCGTAGTGGAGGAAGAAAGCATCATCCCTCTCTCAGAGATTCGGGTCGACCAGGGAAATTGTTGTATTGAAGAACTTGATGTGATTTTAGAAAGGAAGACGAAAAAGCTTCGTCACAAGAATGTCACAATGGTCAAAGTTCAATGGAAGCACCATCGGGGTGCCAATGTGACTTGGGAGGCGGAGGAGGACATGAATAGAAAATATCCACACCTTTTCACCTAGCTAAGATTTCGAGGACGAAATCATTTCTATGTTAGAGAGGATTGTAACACCAGTAATATTTTTCTTCCACCTTGTGGATCTTATGTATATATTTGATTTATACACTCGAGTCAGTTGTGGACTTTGATTCTCACTTAATTGTAATTTGCCAAGCGTAAACACGTGAGATTGAGAACTTAGGAGTAAAAACCAACAATCAAGTTTTGTGGAGCAACAACGACTTGCGCGGGATCCCGTGCGGCTTGGAAACCGCGGCCAGAGCCGTGGAACTCGCTGGAATGTTTGGGCTGAAGGGACACGCGTGGGCTATGGCACGACCCCAAATCCACGGCCTAGGCTGCGGGGAAGCACCTGCAGATCAAATACAATATTTTTCCCCTTTTCTCCCATTCTCTCAATTTGGAACTTCTTGAGGTGCGATTTTGGAAGAGACTAAAGGTAGGGTTTCACTCTCTCTTCATTCAATGCTACCGAATGGGTATCTTATATGCATTTATGGGTTTGATTTAGGTTGGTGATTGTGATTAAGAGTCTAGTGCTTAAAGGTTTCAAGTTCCACTCCATCTTTCTCTCTCAAGTGTCATCATCTAGGGCTTCTTATAAACTCTTCAAGGTGAGTTTTCTACCCTTTGCGCTTACGTAATTACCAGTGTTTATGTGTTACAACTCTTATTTATGTCTCCTAACCATATGTTTGGGTTTTGTTGTATTTTGACCTAGACATGGGTTTGGGAATAATAGGGTTTTTGAACCTAAACAAGAATGTTTGGAAAATGTGTTTAAACCATGAATAATGGCATTCTGTGATTCTCTACATACTTGGGAACCCACTCTTGTTTTATGGGATTTTGGTAAACCAAAGTGAAATTAGGGTTTTGATAAGATTCAAGTATTGGGTAGTTGTTGATAACCTTGTGATTTGAAATGGGATTTATAATATTAGGTTGATGGTTTGTGGGAATGAAATCTCCTCAAGGTGGGGGATTCAAGACTTCATGTGGGTAACCTTATACATGTAGTTTGGTTTTAACACTTATGTATATGATCAATGATGAATTTGTTTGAATGCTTTGTATTTTGATCTTAGTGCAATGGATCCATAGGCATGGTGTTCCTAATGTCCTGTTTTGGACATTAGCTTCACCACGTTGGCACGGAATAGGCATCGGGTCACCATGGTAAGGTGTGGGCTTATGTGGTCGGGCAGTGTCCCATGGACAGTAAGATGTAATTCCCTTGGCTTGAGTTCCCATTTTGGAACTCTCAAGAATAGACCTAGAGGGGTTGACTTGATGTTTTCGAGCAATAGACTTAGAGGATTTGAGCTCACTATGCGATTGGTGTTATTTGTACCATATTATGATCACTAATGGTTTACTTGATTTGCTTTGATTTAGCTCACGGCTATATCTACCGTACGACAACAAATGGGTTTATCACTTCTATTTTCATTTGCCTTGCTCTCACTAGGCTTTGGCCTAACGCTTGCTATTTGGTTGTCATGTATGGCAGGTCATCCTAGCGGAGGGGCTCGTCGAGACTGAGTGGACGACCTTGGGGTCGTGAGTGGTCTTTTTGGAGAAGTAGTGACCAATGCATTTGATTTTGAAGATACATATTTTGGAAGGATAGAGACACCCGACTAATCTATTTGACGAATTTAGATTATTAGGTTGTCAATTTTATTCTTCATTCTTATTGGGTTTGTAATCGCCATACTTTGTTTTCCCCGTTTTGGGATGTTACACTTTAGCTTGTAAGATTTCACTACCATGTTATTCAGGTTTTAATTGACCCTACTTTAGGGTGGCGCAGGTTTCCTCCATTTATAGACGTTATATTACCAAATTTTCGATTTTTAATTTACTCTAATTTTTAGGATGTTACACGAAGACTATGAAACCTCACCTACACTCCTCAAACTTCCAGTCAACTGTACCACCCACCCACCAAGGCACCAATACCACATCCCTTTATCTTTGATTTCTCTCCCCACCTGCGCAACCGTCGACCCACATACACGTTGTATAAGCACACATTCTCCGATAGTCCCCCGTCGGCGTCAACACAACACTTTGCAAGTTCGTCCTTTGTGAAACCACCTACCACTTGAAACTACCGGTGGCTATGAAACCTTTATTGTGTATGTATATGTGTGTGGTAGGTGGGGTTAGTTTAAGTTTAATGGATGAGACGATGATAACATTGGTGACTGGTCTACATAAATGTTGTGCATATTACCCACATCTCGTTTCTCTCTCTCGATCTCCCTTTATTTTTGTGTGTATGGAGACGGGAAAGAGGTAGAGCCATGTAACCTCCATTACACACCCTTGGTCCCCACCCCTCACCTCCCTAAACCGGACCGTTGCCCACTGAATCAAGCCGACAGTTTAATTCGGTCATCTTCCCTGGAGTAACACACACTCGAACACTTCCCTGGAAGCACACACACACGAACCACTGCTCTGCAACTACGCACACATTTCCCTGGAAGCACACACACACACACCTGATTAACCCACCCACCACAGTGACCCACCTCCACCACCATGACTGTTTTGAGGTAAGATGAAGAGGATGCAAGAGTGTGTTGTGTTGAGCATCTCTCTGTGAAAATGTTTCAGTTGAGGGATAGAGGGTGTGTTTTGCAGGAAGGGGTCGCCGGAGTAAGGTTAGGTGACTGGATTATATGTGTATGTGTGTGTATGTATATATATATATATATATATTATAATTGTTTTTAATTATAATATAATATTAAAATACATTAAATGGGGAAAGGACAAAACACAAAAGACAAAAAGAGTAATAAAAAAGATTTAATATTTAATAAAGAAAATTTTCAAAAAGACATTTCTACCCCTAAGTTTAACCGGGAAAATTGACGGTCGTTTGGTCTAAGGGACTAGAAACAACATAAAGTGCATCCATAATAAATGAAGTTTAGGGACGAAATCCATAAAAATCGACAAACCACGAGGACCAAATCTGTAATTTACTCTATATATAACTTCAACTTGAGATTAATCCCCATACTGTGTGTGGGTGGTCATTGGTACCAATTCACAAGGTCAAGTTGCGAATAAAAGAGACATGTTAATGGAAGGTCATCATTTCTTCACAAGTGTTGTCCTTCAACTTGCTTCACAATTTTTAATCGTTCTTTATGTTAGTCCAAGTGGGTATTAACAAAATTGAATATATATATATATATATATATGTTTGTGTATAAGGTTTTTTCAAGCAATAAATAAAATAACATATCAATTTGTTGTTTAAATTTATAGCCTTAGATTGAAAAACTAATCAATAAAATGATTATTATTTCTAGATAGTTGTTAGAGCATCTCCAACAGCTTCTCCAAAATGGAGAAAATGGAAATTTTAGGCATTTTTGTGTTCCAACAGATTTTCCAAATCTTTCTCCAAAATGGAGAAAGTAGGAGAAAGAGTGCAATTTTCTCCAAATATGGAGAACTTTCCAAAATCTCCAAAAATGATTACCATGAGAGATAAATTGTTTTTTATTATATTCTACCAATAAGATTTCTTCAAATAAGATGGGTATGAGAGATAAATAATATTTTATTAGATTTATACAATATTTTAATATTATAAGTAATGATTTCATCTCCAAAATGGAGAATCTGTTGGAGATGGATGTAACTTTTTATGTAGATTTTGACTTTTAATTCTCTATTTTGGAGAAATTTTGAAGATGTTGTTGGAGATGCTCTGAGCTGTTAGTTGATAACTAAATGTTGAGTAATGAATATATTGTTAGTTAATAAAAACCAAGGTCTAATATGGCGTGATGCATGGCGTGGCAGGAAATTTAAATGTCATATATACAATTATATTGTAACATTCCAGACCAACCGTACCAGATATTGTCCGCTTTGTCCATACACCCGGACTCACGGTTTTAAAATGCGTCTGGTAGAGGAGATATCTAGTCTCATGTAAAGCAAATTTCGTTCCACTCCCCAACAAATGTGGGATCTTACATATATATATATATATATATATGTTTTCTATATATTATCTAATTATATAATGATTTTAGAAAATGTAAATTCATATTAGAAGAAGAAAATCATAAAGACTATTATTATAAAAATAGTTTTTGATTAATATTTAAACTAGAACTTAGAAAGGTAAATTTACAACTTTGTTTTAATAGGAGTCCATAACGTTTGTGAATTTGTCAAACTAGAAGTGATATGATCAGATAAATCTATAAAGTTTAAAAAAAAGTGTAAGAACACAAAAGATAAAAAATTATGTCTTACAAAAAAACGCGCATTGGCACATCTCAAGGCATCATGGTGTGAGCCACGCCTTTCAGAAACGCTATGAGTAATTTTGTAACGACAGAAACGCGTCTTACGTCATATCACGTCATGGTGGTCGTCATGGCACGCCTTTTTGAACACTAAGTAAAAACTAGTTAATGTACTAAAATGAATGAGTTAAAAAATAACCCCATTCTAACATATAAGGAGCATACTTGAACGTAAAAAAAAAAACCTCTAATACTTTTAAAAAAGCTGAAATATTTTTCAAAAAAAAATATAGCCATGAAGTTGCTTCAGTAAATTATATTCAAAAAATAATGTTTATAAGTTAAGCTATGTTTCCTGCGTCTCAAAATAAGTATCTACATTTTTATCTTTGTTCAAAATAAGTGTCCACTTGTCGGAAAAGATTGTGGTTGCGGGCTGTGGTTTTTGGGTAGTGATTTTCGATGGGGTTCGTTAGTTTGTCTCTCGCAAACTTGACCCTTAATGTAGTGTCGGAATCGGGTGTCGCGGCTATTTATTTTTGGTTGTTTGTTTGCCTTGTTCTCCTCCTGTTTTCTTTTGTTTGGCCGTGGCCTTCTGTTGCTTTGGTTTTTGGTGTTTTGGTTGTGGTTGTATGCTTTTTTGGTGGTTAATAAAGTTTGTCTTTCAAAAAATAAAAAGTGTCCACTTGTGAAAATAAATTCTTACTTTTCTCATCATATCCTTAATTATGAGATGGAGAAATTGATTACCCTCTCTATTATCAGGAAAAATTATCATTACTTTACTAAAAATGTAATAATTACACCATTCTAAAAACTATATATATTTTTCATTAATATACTTATTATAGAAACACATAAAAGTAGTAGTATAAAATTGCATCAACTTAAATTAATAGATAGAAACACCATATGGGTGAGCAAGGGGATGGATGGTTAGATACATTGGAAAGGTCCAAACATTACAATCCATTGTGATATTGGTGTTTCCAATGCACTTTAATGTTTATTGTTTTTTTTTTTTCAATTTCTTTAGAATATTTATAATTTTTGAATAATTATGTTCTAATAATCATATATATTATATATAGACTCAGAATTCGGTAAGGTTTTTTTAAGAATCATAAGACCCTCTTGATTGTTCTTGGATGAGATCGCAAGCTGTTTGGATGGGTATGGTGGCATTTTCGTAATAAAAATGAAATTTGGTGATGATGACCTGGGCTAGATGTGGAGTATAGTATATGTTAACCCTCATGAAATACGTTAACATACATGAAATATTAAACCTTAATATACATTAACATACCATAACACAATTTCATGATATATTAACATAAAACCTTAGCACATCTTAATTTGCAATCTTAACACACTTTAACTCATGTTAATACACATTAACCATAAAAACCTTAACACATCTAACACATAGTAACATATCTTAACATATAGTAACACACCTTAACACATGTTAACGAGTAGCGTTGATGCACTGGTTGAATGACAAAACAGTCCCTCCGTCATTTTCGATAGCGTGTGCGTCAATGCTTGGATCAGAACGATAGTCGTAGTGTGGTCCTACGGTTCCAATGGATTTTGAAGCTCCTACCGGAAACAATCCTATATATATATATATGTGTGTGTGTGTGTATGTGTGTGTGTGCATGTGCATGTGCGAGAGATTCTTAATCATGTTCGATAAAAAAAAGTTAACTTTATTGGAAAAAACCAGGTTTGGTAAGTCGCAAACCAACATTTTGAAATATACTTCAAATAATTTATTGGAGTTTTTTTATCTAATTACGTCTCTTATTTTACATCAGTATCTTTTATATATATTTTTTTTTCAATGCATTTTACATTGTAATATAGTTTATCAACTATTTTATTTCAAATATGATTAATTTATCAGTTAACAACTAACTTTTAACCAACAACTTACTGTAAGTAAAAAAAGTCTAGTTTATCAGTTTACAACTAACTTATTAGCTAATTTAGCAAATATTACAACCTTTAAATAAAAAATCAATCAATGCAACTTAATCCAAAGCAAAATAGTATAAAGAAAACATAATATATAATGATATTAATTTTTTTAGCAAAATTTGCATAAAAATATAAAGTACTTTGTTCCAATTTATATTTTAATAATTCTACATATAAAACTAGATTTTGATTTGCATAATATGTATTTGATATAATTAAGAAACACAATGTACATCTATATGAACAAAAATAGGAGATGCATTACTCCCTCCGTCCCAAATTAAGTGTCCACATTTCTATTTATGTTTGTCCCGAAATAAGTGTCCACTTTTAAAAATAGAAAACTCAATTCTCAAATTTACCCTTGATTAATGCACAAATATTTAAGAGTTATGAAGAGAGAGACATTAAATAAGGGTAAAGATGTCTTTTGGTTAACAAAAAAATATAATTATTATGCATGTCTAAAACTGTGTGTCATTTCAATTGTGGACACTTAATTTGGGACGGAGGGAGTATTAGTTTGTAAACAATTATTATTTATGAAAGGATTTTTCAAACTTTTTTTATTTATGATGTAAGCATCAAAATCTACATTTTAGAAGTAGTTTTTCAAAAATAGGAATTGCACCAATATATTTAATTTTATTTTTTCTACTTTGACTAAGGGTCAGATATATTTAAGGGGTTGTTTGTTTTTTTTTAAACCCCTCTTAATGGCTTTTAAGTTTGAATCGTTCAGATCTTTTTATACACCACCTCTTATTAATCATAATTAAAATAAGACTTCAGACTTTAGACATCTTAAAAAACAAACGACACCTATATAATGCATTAATTAAAATTTGTCTCACGTGATTGGTTTTGATAATCTTCTAAATATCACGATGAATGTAATCATGTATTACTTGAATCTGCACAATATCAACATATTCAAGACTTAAAAAGCTTATAAATTGATGTTATATTACATGATATTTTTCAATGTTAAAAACCTAATAATTTTGATATTTGATATTGAATTTAGACTAATTCAGTTATTTGGTCAAAAAAGCTAAAAATATCATTTTTGTAATTCAATTTTGTGATTAAAATTCATTGGAAAACCAAATAATTAATTTATAAGGAAATCGATACGTTTAATCATATCATATGATAGAGAAGTGGGGCCATGAGAATACATATTTGAAATTACGTATTGGTAACATGCAATGGGGTTGATAAATAATAAATCCATACAAATTCATTGTACACCTCTTTTAATCCAATGGGTTCATTGTATTTATATTTCTTTTCAATATAATTAAATTATATTTAGTATTCTATTTTATTTTTAAAAAAATAGTTACAAATATGTAGGGGTGTCAAATTTGTACCATGATAAACAACCAATTGCATTACCAATCCTACCAATTAAATTGGTTGGTATACCGTACCAACTTCATAAACTTGGTTGATACGTGGTATTGAAAATCGCGTACCACGGTAATAATGTACCGTACCGACTTCTATATATATATAATTATTTAGAGTGAATTGTGGATTTGTGATTTTTTTGACCATGGTCCTCATTCTATGTTTATTGTAGATTTGGTCCTTGTGGTATTCAATTTTTCTTGGTCATAGTCCTTCTGACTAACATCTCCATTAACTTTGTTAAATCAAGGACCATTTTCGCCATTTGCCATTTTTTTGTCCTTTTACGATAAGAAAAAAGCAATACTTTTATACACACACATATAACAATATCAAAATAAATAAAATAGAATATTATTGTATGATTTAATCGTTTAACTTTTTTAAAAAATTAACTATAAAAATACGATTTAATTTTATTATTAAATTACAGCATAAATAATGGAAATACTTAAATTTATAAAATTACTGGATATTTGTTGACTTTTATATATTAGGCTAATATAAAATTTGTCAAATATTATATTTCAAAAAAGGGTGGGTGAGGCCAATTACACGCCTACCTATTATTTTTCTCCTCTTATACATTTAAATCAAATTTTATTTTTTACATTTTCAATATAATTTGATTTGATTCGAACATTTAAAAAAAAAGGAGGAAGAAGGTGCATATAACATTTGTAATAGCATTACCCTTATAAAAGAGATTGAAGAGAAATGACTATAACATGTACGGCGGTGAGAAAAATGTGTAAGTTGTCGTTTTTTTTTTAGAAAGGGTATCCTGGACTTATGGCTCAGACTAATCCCTGGCAATTAGGGCCTTTGGCCCAGCTGCTAAAGCGTGCAGCTCTGAGTTTATCCTCAGTGGCCACAAGTGCTGCGAGTGGGGCTCGAACCCGGGTTGAGCGCTATGAACTCCCCAAGCCTTTACCACCACACCACAGCCCTTGTAGTTGTGTAAGTTGTCGTTATCGGTTCAATAATTATAAACATTCAATCGATTGATGGAATGAATATAATTCTCTAGCATTTGTGAAAACTATGGTTTATTTTATATTTACAAAAAATGTACAATGATGAATATATCATTTGATTTAATTTTATATTTTAAAAAATAAAACTCAGTCTAATAAAGAAAAAGAAAATATCACCTGTAGCTTTTGTCCTTGTCAAATAGGAAATTGAATTGAAAATAAACTAACTTTGAACTTGGACTTCCGAACTAAATTTCGAAAAATAGTATTTCTCAAAAAAAGACATGAAAAAGAATTGATATTCCTTACTACAATGCAAGGAATTTAAATTCCACTATATGTGTTTTTCGAAATTGGTTGATGTGTTTTTAGCCTAATTACATGATTTCGAGAGATTTTTAAAGTTTTTTGCTTGATTTCGAGGTATTTTTAAGTTTTTGTTATCGATTTCCATTATTTATGCTATATTTATGTTATTAAATCGTATTAATATAGTTAATCTTTTAAAAAGTTAAACAATCAAATCATACAATAATATTCTATTTTATTTATTTTGATATCGTTATATGTGTGTGTAAAAAAATATTGTTTTTTTCTTATCGTAAAAGGACAAAAAAATGACAAATGGCGAAAATGGTCATTGATTTAACGAAGTTAACGGAGATGTTAGTCAGAAGGACCATGACCAAGACAAATTGAATACCACAAGGATCAAATCCACAATAAAAATAGAATGAGGACCATGGTCAAAGAAATCACAAAACCACAGGGACCAAATCCACAATTCACTCAATTATTTATTAAGTAGATTATCAATTAAGTGAATTATATGTAATTATTAATTCTTTTTCTTTTAGAGGAATTTATCAATTTAACATTTTATCGTTTATTGTTTAATAAATTAACTCCTCCATACCTCCTCATAGCAACCTTATCTCATTACTCAATAACTCATTGACTCCTCTCCTCAACGCATGCCTCCAACCTCCACAATCCGCATTTCCACCATTCGACAACCACACGACCACACCTTTACATGAGTACACGACCACGCGAATCTGCAATCGATCCTCGGAGACGCTCTAATGCATTTTCGATATCTATTCTTTAACCTATTGGAGCCCATTGTAACTTCAACATTTTAAATGTTGGTACAAAACCGTACCAACATGTACCAACCGAAAAAAGTTGGTACCATTTGTAACACCCTAAAAACATAGTGAAATAAAACTGCGGAAATATAGGCAATATGACTTAGCATTTGGTATAAACCTCCCAAAAAGGGGTAAAGTACTAAACCTTTACAAAAACCTGAGAATGAATATGGAAATCAACAACAAACTAATCTAAATACATCTAATTTAAAAAATGCGGGTTTTCGAAACCAAGTCCCCACTTTTCCTTTATAGCTTCTTCACTCCTTGGTTTGTTCATGTAAATGGTTTGCTCAGATTATTCTCTTTTATATAATTTCCTTTCTAAAACAATTATTTTCTCAGAAAGATTTTGATTTGAAGAAGTCAGTTCAGCCAACGAATCACGATAAGTCTGATTTGAATTTTCAAGATCAACTAACTGCTTTTGAAATTTCTCTTTTGTATCAATTAAAATTGACTTTTCATCTTTTAGAGAAATTTGCAGTTTATCGATTAAATCAGACTTTTCTTGATTTTTAAACTTTTCAGAAACGAACTTTGAGCGCAAATCATGCAAAGCAGTGATAAAAACATTCATTTGAGATAAGAAGAAATTATAGTTAAACGCAGATATTACCTCAGAACCATCAAATGATGTATCATCTTCCTCATCATCACTTTTATCGTCACCAATAAAGCACATAGCCGCAGTCTCCTCATTTTCAGCCTCGTTGTCCGAATGATCCAACCAGTATTCTTCTTCGGCCAACAGGATGGTTCCACTTTCCTTCTTTTCAGCTAGAGCCAACTTCTTTCGGTAAAAAGCAGCATCCTTTACCACTTTGACTCTGCAATCCTTAACCATATGTCCAGGCTTCCCACAGTTAAAACAGTTCATCACCTTTTTGTCATCTTTCTTTTGGTCAACTACCTTAGCTGGTTCATACTATGGAGTGTATGTCTTTGAAGGAGCACCAGGTTCTATCTTCTTAGAACCAGAAGTAAACCGCAGGTTGTTTGAACCAGATCTGTGCTTGAATCTTTTCTGATAGTGCTGAGTCAAAAGAATCATGGCCTTTTCGAGAGCTTCGCCATCATCATCTGTAGATCCATCATAAGTCGATTCGGTCAAAGCTTGCTCAGCCAGTTGGCTACCTATAAGAGCAATGGGATCTACTGACAGAGGCTTGTTCTTCTTATCCATTTTCGCCTTCTTCTCCATTACCATAGATTCAACTGTCATCAAGATTTCGTATAACTCCTGAATTGGCATGGTTGAGATTCTGCCATCGTTTCTCATTCTGTGGCTTGACTTGTTCCACTCTGGTTGTAACGCGTTCAGGAATTTCAAGTTAGCCTCCAACTCAGTCTTAATAACTTTAATCTTGTAAAGATCGTTGATGACAGCCCAGAATCGATCAAACACACTCTTCAAACTTTCCCCATCCTTAGCCTTGAACTTTTCAAAGTTGTTCATGTACCTAGTCTGTCGCAACTGAGTAGACATTGCAGTACCTAGCATAACCTTCTCAAGTTGAGTCCACATCAGCATTGGATTATGTTTGAAGCAATCGATTATGTTATAAATGGAGTTGGAAGGAGCAAGAATCAGATTTGACGTAGCTTGACTGTCAGCTTGATAACGAAGGAGCTCATCAGCATCATATTCTATTAATGCTTTTTCTACTGTTGAAGCATCAGAGGTTGCAGTAGCAGGAATGACCTTCATTGGCCTTTCCATTGGACCTTTAGTCAAAGACTTCATCATATTGTCCCCATTCGGTTGCCTTTCAATAAAGTTGATAAACCGATCCTGCCACTGTTCGAATTCGTTCTCATTGATGAGTACTGGTGGACGAGTATCAGACCCCAAAGACATCATGATGTCATTTTTGTAGAGTTGTTCTTGCAAAGACATCTTTCGAGAAAATCAGAAATTTAAAAAAAAAATCTAAGTCTTGAGTTTGCGCAAACTGAAGGTTTGCGTATGCAGTAAGGTACGCAAACTGGAATTTGCGTATGTAGAGAGATCCGAGAAACTGACTTTGCGGATCCTTGATGATCCGAAAACCTGACTTTGCGGATCCTTGATGATCCGAGAACCTGACTTTGCGTAAGTAGAGCTTTTCGTGTGAAGTGAGACGTGCAAAGAAGAACTTCTCGTATACTGAGTGATACGCAAACTGATGTTTGCGTATAAGGCTAGAGCCGCGAATCTGGAATACTTGATAGCACTTGATACGCAAAAGTAGCTTTGCGTTTCCAACGTGAACCGAAAACCTGAAAATTCACTAACACCCTGATTATAACACAAGGAACTTGCGCAAACCAATATGAATGGTGCGCAAACTTATATGATTGATACGCAAACTTCAGAAAAACAAATAAAACGCGTAAGATCGATTCTAACAAAGAAAATAAAGCAAGAAATCCACACTCTGATTATCGAAAACAACTTTCTTACACATTTCAACTAACAATTTCGATTAAAAACTACAAAAACTCAAAAACTTGAATGAAACAGTACGTGAACTTCGAGTTTCCAGAAAAAACACAAAATCACCAAATCGAGAATCAAATCATGTTTTTTATGCACAAATATATGAAACAATTATGATCGATTACTCAATACGAAGCTAATGAACACAAATTCGCACAAATTCAACCAGAAACCTAACCAAATTTGATGATTCAAGCAAAAAACGAGATTTTCTTGAAAAATCAAGAAAATCAATCAAATTCTCTGCTTAATCTACAAATTCAGTATCTAAAAACAAATTCTCTCAATCCTCTCAAGATCTAGTATGCTCTGATACCAATTGAAAGTCCAAGATCTCTAAATCTTTAGAGAGAGAAAGTAGAGAGAGAAAGAATATACGCTCAAAGTAATCAGATGTATTCAAAATGAAGTGCCAAAGTTACAAAAACAAAGGACAAGGGGACTTAAATACCCCTAGCCTTAACAATACTGATTACACAATTAAGAACAATATAGGATAGAAAATAAATACAATGATTACTATAAAAACAGATCTAACACCACCGCTAAGGGAACCTGTTATACATATCATTTGAGAAAAAGTGTTAGGCTTAAAGCCTACTGAGAACATACAGTTTATAGAATTCAAGAGATATAAAAATTTGTAACATAGATAAATCTTTACAAGACTTTTAGTTTACAAAAGAAGATCTTTATCAAGAAAGGACAATCGGTCCAAAAGTTCATCTCGCGATGACAGGGGATACCCGATTTACCAAGGGTGGTGACAGAACACAAAAGTAGGCCACGACCCGAGTTGTGAGCTAAATACTTGGAATCCATGGCCACGAACACTTCGGAACGTACTAAGATGTGAGGGAGCGCCCCTGAGGAAACCAAGTCATACTCATTCACTAGTACTATATTTGATCCATGACTAGTAACCGGTCTCACATAACCGTACCATAAAGGCCCCCGAGGATCAAATGCATCCATAGCTACAAAATGGGGAAAAGACATCCCAATAATATAAGTTAACTCAAAACCTAGGGATCCACTAGTAATAGTCTAAACTTGTCACAATAACATGTGTGACTAATCAAAGCTAAACATATAGCTTCCAAAAATATTTATAACCAAAATGCCTTTATCAAGCCTAACTGCTGATAAGAATGAAAATCATAAAATAAGATTTATATGCATTCTTCCAAATAACCCACATAAATGTGTAAGTAAAACTCCCTTTTTACTTCAATAAGATCAAACCCTTTACACTTCAAGAAAATGATTAGTAACCCTAAAATCTCCCAAAAACTCAAGTTAGGTCAAAATGCAATAAACTTAAATCCAAACCCAAGGAGATATGTAGGAGTTCAAAATGTAAGGTTTTGATATGTATAAAGTTTGTAAAATGATAGTAGGAACTCACCAAGTAGGTTTTAGAAGAAAACCCAAAAACCTAGATCTTGACTTTTGGAGAAGATGACAACGGAGGTGATATTGAAGCTTCCAAACCGAAACCTTGGATGGAATCCTTGACTCTAGCAATAAATGGTGAAGATTGGTGGTTGGTTAAAACCCTAGAAGAGTAAATGAGGAGGGAGAGAAAGGAGAACTTGGAAAGGAAGAAAGAAATGAGAATGAATGAGATTTGGGGAAATAACTCATTAAAACCCACGCTGATGGAGCCCCTGACACGACGCACGACCCATGCGTTTTTGCTAAAGGGAAACGCACGACCCGTGCGTAACCCACTGCCGTCACCCCTGACCCTTGCGCACGACCCGTGCGCTCTTTCTGAAGGAAACCAAAAAAACCAACGCAGGCAACCCCTTTTTCCTTCTTTCAATCAACACAAAACCAAACAAAATTTGGGGTGTTACACCATTTAAGTTGTTACCAAGTGGAGTTAGTTGGTACATGGTATAAAAATTTGCGTACCAATTATAATTGGTTGGTACACGGTATTGAGAAAAAAAAACATGGTACCATACCATATTCACCCCTACAAATATGTAACTATGTAACTTTCATACTCCTTCAGATATATATATATATATATATATATATATATATATATAGGGGTGGTTTCAATTGGAAACCAAATTTTATTGGAAACTTTGGAAACCAAATTTCAACCATTGATCTTTTTAATCAATGGTCAATATTCATTTGAATTATATATGGTAATAAATTAATTAATTTATTAATAAAAGATAATAATAATATGTCAAAAGGGTAAATGTGTCTTTTTCTTTTATGTTTCAAATTTGGCAACAAAGATGAAATATGGTAATAAATTAATTAATTTATTAATAAAAGATAATAATTATATATGGTAATAAATTAATTAATTTATTAATAAAAGATAATAACAAGACTACATTTTTATTATTTGTTCATCAATATGCAGTATGTAAAAACCCAATTAAGTTTCATTACCATTATTGTTTTATTACCTTTCCATTATGTTTCACTATATCAAATCTGTTTCATCAGGTTTCACTATATTAATATTTTGTTTCACTATATCAGGTTTCACTATATTAATATTTCGTTTCATTACATTTTCATTATGTTTCACTATATCAAATCTGTTTCATCAGGTTTCACTATATTAACATTTTATGTTTCATCGGGGTTCACTATATTAATATTTTGTTTTACTATATCAAATCCATTATGTTTCACTATATTAATATTTTGTGCCTGGAGGTAATATTGAATATTTCATATGAATATAAACTTTCATTCATTGGATGAATCAATCACTGATTCATAAGAATCAGAAAAAATAATTTGATTTGTAGCTTGCGTATGAATCAATTTGTGTTTATCTAAATTAAATGTTTCATGTTTAAATTAATAAATGATCAATATTACCATATATAAAATACATTAAAATTAAATAATTAATATTATAATAATAATAACACTTACCATATATATTATGAAATTATGTAAAAGACTAAAATAACCTTATCAATTAAAAATAAAAATAAAAAAAGGAAATTCAATGATTGGTTAATTTCTGTTTCTAAAGTTTCCAATATAATATTAGTTTCCAATTGATCACTCCCCTATATATATATATAGGATGCGTTTCTTTTACAACCAAAACAATTTGTACAAACTATGCAAACCACTATATTAGAAAACAATAGATATATGTATGGATAATGCTTATGATTCATTAATAATGATTGTGATATATATATATATAAAATGTTAATTTTATTCATTATAATCATGATTTTAAATTAGGAAATGTTAAGTTTATTCATTATAATCATGATTTTAAATTAGGAAACATAATAAATCATATATTCATTAGACTTGATGAACGACTAAGATTGGTTTGCATAGTTTGTACAAATTGCTTGGGTTGCAAAAGAAACACGCCATATATATATATATATATATATATATATATGAAGGCCAATCAAATACAAACTTCTTAAAAGGTTGCACACCTTACAAACCCATCATAGCCCTTCGTTTATTATTTCAACGGCTAGGATGAAGGAGGGGCCAAAATTAATATTATTAAAACTATGTATACCATATTTGTAAATTGAGATAGCATGGGGAGGGTAAATTAGGGAATAAACAAAAAGGTGAAAATATGGAAATTTAATCTTGACCGGAAATATCTTTATTTCATCATCAACAGTATATATGCACATAATAGATTGCATATATGCATTTGGTGGTATATTTCATATGTGAATGAATATTTGTCTAAAGTGGAATTTATGTGCATTTGGTGTTATATTTCATGTGTATGAGTGCAATAATGAGATTTATGTGGAATTTCATATATGCATATAATAGATTGCATATGTGCATTTGGCGTTATATTTTATATGTAAATGGATACTTGTAAAAATTTACCTAAAATTTAGGGACGATTAGATTGTTGTTACATATTTAGCTAAAATTTAGGGACGATATAATTAAGGGAATAATTATCTAAAGGGATGATCATACGAGAATGATATCTATTTAAAAGAATAAGAGAATAATTATAGGTCAATCATTTCATTAAATAATACCTTAAATAATTAATTCTAAAAATAACTAAATAAGTGAATAAAAAATTTTAGTTATATAAAAGTTATTTTAGGTATTTATTTAAGATTCTAATTTTATCATATTTGTGAATTTAATATGATTTATTTTTTTATTTAAACTTTTTTTTATATTTAATTCGTTTAAAATAAGTGTATTTACTTTTCATTTAAAATTCATTTTTTTATTTAAAGCGATATTTAAAAAAATTACAATTTTCATCAAAATCACATGTGATTCACAATGAATTAATATTTTTTTTAAAATTTTCCTAATCATATGTGATTTAAAAATAATTATTTGTAATAACCGAGATCGTAAATTTTAAAGAATTTGGATGTTTAGTGAAATTATGTTGGAAATCTAAAGTGCAACGGCTAAGTTGTAAATTAAGGAAAAGGGGGATTTAAAGAAAAACCCTAAGGGTGCGTTTGGTTCGCAGGATTCCGATGGAATCTGAAGGAATTGGAATGATCAATTCCATTGACCAAATTTCATTCAGGCGTTTGGTTTACCTATGGAATGGAATTGAATTCCACACATTCCACCATTCATGGATTTGGTCATTCCATCACAATTGAAAATAACTTCAATTCCATTCCATCCCATTTTCTCAAAAAGACAAAATTACTCTCATCTTCCCTACTTGATTTACCCAGACCTATATGAACCTATGCCAACTAACGTCGATCTGAACCATCGTCGACCACCACCAGGTCTGAACTACCACCGACTACCAGCAATCTGAACCGCCACCGACCGTCACCGATCTGAACCGCCCGACCACCACCGTTTTGAACCACTGCTGACCACCACCGACCACCACCGATCTGAACCGCCGACGACCCTCACCGATCTGAACTGCCGCCGACCACCATCATTCTAAACCGCCGCCGACCACCACCGTACTGAACCGCCATCGATCTGAACAACCGTTCTGAACTGTTACCGACCACCATCGATATAAACCACCGTTCTGAACCACCGCCAACCACCACCGATCTAAACCACAATAGTTGGATTTCGATTTCAAAAGTTTCAAAAAGAGTATTTTGGTCATTTAATAATATTTCATTCCAATTCCAAAGTTACATTATATGAACCAAACAGACAGATTCCAATTCCTTTAACATATTCCATTCCAATGTATGTCAACCAAACAAGTGGTCAAACCTGATAACATTCCATTCCAATTCCTTCAAAGTCAAATTCCTTTGACAGATTCCATTCCATCCAAAAACATTCTACGAACCAAACGCCCCCTAATACTCTTATCTCTTTATCATTTCAATTTGGTGGCTAGAGGAATCAAGGAGTTACCTGTGTGGGTGAGACATGCATTTTGGAAGAGAAATCAAGGAGAGAGCAATTGAAGAAAAATTCTACTCCAATCCTCAATGAGGTGGTGCATTCAAGAGAAAAATAGAGTTGGGCCACATTTTGTGTAATATCCGGGCTCAAGTGACTAATTTTAGAGTTTGGGTGAAAAGTTGAGCAAAGCCCAAAGTTTGAGGGGCTAATTGTAATTTTGACTAAGGAAGGATTAACCCTAAGGACCCTAGCCTCTTTTCATTTCTTGGCAACTGAAGGTTTTAGAGAGGGAGAGAGAGACTTGGAAGACGCTATTGGAGATTAAGCATGGAGAGGAGCTATTTCACTTTGGGGAAGAAATGTCTGCATCAAATTTCTTTCAAGGTAAGTTCAATGGTTTCTTTTGTTGATTATTTGGGGAATTATTAGGTTTTTCCTTAATTGTTAGTGGGAAATCTTCAACCTGTGTTTATGAAAAATTGAATCTAGGTTTATTGTTCATTCGTTTGGGAAATGGGAGAAAACCCACTTTAAGCGATTTGTCCTTCTTAATCGATTGAGAAGAGGAAAATTTAGAGATCGATTGTTAAGGACTCAGTCCCCGACCAGCGCTGAGACGATGAGAAACTGGTTGCGACTCGTAGGCACCAGGCAGCATGTGTCGGGCGCCGAACCCCGTGCCGTTATAGTCCGGGCGATCACGAGGGGACCCCGGGCAACATCAACCCGGGAGTATGGTATTTGGGCCTCGGCCTAATGCTGTGAACCTTGCAACCGAGGGCCCAGGTCCCTAAGCTATGTTGTTATGGACCGGTTTAGTTCCCTTCCCCTTTTGGGTATTTGGGTATGTGAGAGAGAAAACCTTGTGGATTAATTTTTTTATGCTCACTAGGGACCAGAAGTTAGGTTGAGATTTATCTGTCTTTATCGTTTGTGCAGTAGTTCTCGCGACCGACCTTAGAGAGGAAGTAAGAGGACTGTAGCGGTGGGCATCAAGTGAGTTTTCTAACCAGAGACTTCCTCTTGTTTATGCTACTGTACGCATGAGAAGTTTATTAAATTACCGTTGGTGATTCTGCTACTGTGAGTCTTTCTAACCGAAAATGTGTTGAATTGTATTTCATAATAAAACGCGTGAGATATTATGAAATTACATGTTGATCTTTATATGAATTTCATGTTGTTATGTTGTTATTATTGAGATATTTTTGTATGCATACATTTGGGAGGGGTGTTTGTAACGGCTAAGTCGGAGGGTGTGTTCCACTGGTGTTCACGTCGGGGGGGGGGGGGGGTGTCCCGTTTATGCCATGGAGGGTGTGTTCCAGTTAAGGCCGCATGAGACCGACACGAGTGTGTGTAACGGCTAAGACGTAGGGTGTGTTCTGTCGGTGTTCTCGTCGGGGGGGGGGGGGGGGGGTGTCTCGTTTATGCCATGGAGGGTGTGTTCCAGTTAAGGCAGCGTGAGACCGACACGTGGTCACAGGTGGCATGACTTCAGTGTGCCGATCACATGTGTGGTTTGTGATTGAAAGATTAAATGTTATCAAGTGGAGTTTATTATAAATGTTTTTAAACTGTTTTTAAATGTTGTTGTTGTGCGATTGTTGTTACTAGAGGGAACTCACTAGACCTTTCGGTCTAACCCTCGCTCTTTTCAAAACTACAAACCTTTTCAGGAAAATACCCGACAGAGGGTTCTAGCAAGGGCAAAGAGAAGTTGTAGGCTAGTAGGAGAAGATTGTTACGAAATCCCGGATTTAGTTAATTATGTATTAAATCTAAGTTGTGTAATGGGTTGTCTTCTACAAATCTTGAAATTTTATTGTAGAATTGGGGCCGTTTTGGGCATGAATTCATAGTAATCAATATTGTTTCATTTTTGGAAGTTTTAGGTTGTTACATTTTGGGGTCCGTCGAAAATTTGGAAATAGTTGGAGAGATAGTGTATGAGTTGGATGTGCTTGACAAGATTTTAGAGGATTCATAATGTGTGTCACATCTCTATTTTAGAGAGCAGTTGTTGGAAGTTGGTATGACGATACCTTTGCAAAGGATGCATACAATGAAGAAGTTAACTTTCGTCATAGGGTCGAGGACAATCATTGGCCATAGAGTCAAGGAGTTGAGGACCAAGGAGATTGGCCTTGTGAAGGTTCAATGGCGATATCATAAGGGATAAGAGGCAACTTGGGAGGTAAAAGCGGACATGAGGTCCCATTATCCAAGTTTTATCGATGATGGAATTATGGGGACGAAATTCTTTTGAGGAGGAAATATTGTAATAACCGAGATCGTAAATTCTAAAGAATTTGGATGTTTAGTGAAATTATGTTGGAAATCTAAAGTGCAAGGGATAAGTTGTAAATAAGGGAATAGGGGGGATTTAAAGAAAAACCTTAATACTCTTATCTCTTTATCATTTCAATTTGGTGGCTATAGGAATCAAGGAGTTACCTGTGTGGGTGAGACGTGCATTTTGGAAGAGAAATCAAGGAGAGAGCAATTGAAGGAAAATTCTACTCCAATCCTAAAAAAGGTAACCTCATTTCTCATCTCTTAGTTTCAATTTCTTTTAGTTGGACTCATATCTTGAGGAGGATAAAGGAAAATAAAGGGTTTAAACAATTGTTGGAGCTTAATGAAATTTGTTTGTTAATAATAAAGATTTTAGGAGGGAGCCTAGACTTTTAACCCTTGATTTGAAGGCTTAAATCTGATTTAAAAATTGATTATCTGCTAAAATGGGTTTTACCAGTTCGTATTTTGTGTGCAGCCAGGGAATAACCGTATCTGGGTAGGTGATACCCAGAGATGGTCAAATCCGGGATAGAAGGGGAAAACCGGGTGGAACCCTGGGAGGCGGGGGACCCGGTATGCCCGGGAGACGTGAATCGGGAACACTCGGGAGTCTGGAAACTCGGAAAACCCGGGAAGGGGGGGTCGGGATGTACCCCGGGAGACGGGGTACCCGAAAGGATCCCCGGTAGATGGAGAGACTGGGATGTACCCCGGGTGGTGTGGCACCCGGAAAGATCCTCGGGAGACGGGGGGACCGAGACTGACCGCCGGAGGTGAGGCCAAACCCGGTGGGGAGGCCCGGGTGGGAAGCCAAACCCGGTGGGGGAGACCCCCGGGTGATAGACCAACCCGGTAAGGGAGGTCCCGGATAGGTGCTCGTTGTTAGTACTTAATAAGGAGAGGGTCGGATAGAGTTAACATTCAGGGTCGCTTATGTATTTTATCACCCTGGATATCGTTATTCGTAGGTGTTCTGTCAAAGGACCAGGCGTAAGTGGGAAGGGTTAAGCAAGGACGACAAGTGAGTCTTTCTAACTTATGTTGACGTACGTATTTTAATACATGAGATGATTTCGAAACTGCATGCTTTATGGTGATATGAAATGTGATTAATTAGTTATGTATGCATACATTTGAGAGTGGGCATGTAATGTCTTAAGTCGGGGGGGGGGGTGTCCCGTTTATGCCAATGAGGGGTGTGTCCCAGTTAAAGGCAGTGTGAGCCAGACACGTTGTCACAGGTGTGTGTGACCTTATCGTGTGCTATCAACATGCTTCGTACATGCGTTTAATGTTTTAAAGTTGTGAATTGTTTATAAATGCTTATAAACTGCTTAATTGATGTTTGGGGCGTGAATGTTGTTTCTAGAGGGAACTCACTAGACCTCATAGTCTAATGCTTGCTTTTCAAAAACTAAAACCATTTTCAGGAAAGGGTTTAGTTAGAAGTTCGTCCAAGGGATCGATGGGAGGCGATTTCGTGGAAGAGACCTGGTGGAAGCTCAAAGTTTCGGTAGTCATAGTATATCTCAGTTGTAGTCATGTATTACCATGTGGATTTTGAGTTGAACTTTATTTATTAAGTTTTATTTGGGACCATTTGGGTTGTAATGCTATATTTTAGCTATTATCGGATTTGGGTCGTTACAATATTAAACATTGAAAGAGGAAAATAATGAAAACAGAATCATATATGATGTGTAACAAAACACATTTATTATTCTCAGATTTATCAGGTTCTAATCATGATTACTAACACAAGATGACAATAACAAGATTCACAATCTACCTGTTTTCAATTAACCACAAGATTCAATTACAATGAATGTTCAAATTACTTTCTCTCTCTACAACTCTCTCTCTCTCTACCAAATTCAACGTATATCTTAGTTCTCTTGTTACACACTTGTTTCAACACAAATCTAAGCCATATATCTATTAAACAAAACAAAGATACACAACACGCGCTTACAAACTAAACAAAGAAAGACTTTGACTTTGAATTATTACATTTAACTTTGACTTTGCTTGAGAGTTGACTTTTGAGCTTTGACTTGGCTTGACTTTGATCTTCAGTATTTATGATCTTGTATCCAATAAATCTGTGCTCTAACAACATTTAAAATGTATAAGATCACATGTACTTCAAAACGTAATTCATAATTTTTCATCAAAATCACATGTGATTCACAATGAATTAACTTTTTTTTCAAAATGTTTTCCTAATCACATGTGATTTAAAATTTGAAAAATAATGATTCAAATTAAACATCGAAAAAGAAAAATAATGAAAACAGAATCATATGTGATGTGTAGCAGAACACATTTAAAATGTATAAAACTACATGTAATTCATAATTTACACATATCACTTGTAATGTTGTAAATAACTTACATTTCTTTTATACCATGATCAATATCACATATGATAAATTGACAAAAATTAACGAATCTTTTTTAGGGGAAAAAATGTCGGTTAATTGTCGATATCACATGTGATTTTTGACCAAAATTTTAATTTTTTTAAATAAACTAATTCAGTAAATATAAATATTTAAAATGAAAAAGTAAACCATACTTATCTTAGGCATTGTTTGGCAAAAAAGAGCTAGCTTATTTTTTATAGGTACATGTTTGTATGGACATAAGCTAGCTTTTTGATAAGCTACTTGAAGTAGCTTATGAGAAACTTTTTGTGATTATTTCAATTATGCCCTCATTAATATCCATTATTATATATTAACTATTAATTATTAAAATTTATTATTATTAATTCATAAATATTATCTGAAAATTATAACATAAATTTTAATTATACATTGATATAATTTTTTAATTATTTAGAATTGTTGATAATTATATCAAATTTTTTATTATTGATCAATATATTTTAGTCATCAATTATAATTATTTTTGTAATTATTATTTGATTATTTTTTCCATATTATATGTAACGGTTTTTTAAAATCATAAGTTAATTTTATATTGTTTTAAATTTGGTTTAAAATTCAAAATTTATAATATATATAATAAATTTCAAAAAAAATTAATTAATATATTATATTATTATTTTTACCTTATTTGTATTAATTAATATATTATATTACTATAATTAATATGTAATTAATTATTTTTGCTAGATGTCCTTTTTGGTAATTTTACATCTTATAATCTAGTTTTTGCCAAGCGTAACCCTTTCATCAGTTAGCTTATAAGTCACCAGCTAGTTTATCAGCTACCAACTTATCAGTCATCAGCTAGCTTATTAATCATGTATAAAATCACGAAAATTATAAAAAAAATAATGAATAAATACTTTAATTAATTTATTACATAACCTATATAGAAATAAATTAGTTTCCATATATAATACGAATACAATAAATGACACATGCCCTTTTGGGTGATTTTTTTAAGAAAGTTTTATTTAAGTTATTATTATTTAATGAAATGATAGGCCCATAATTATTCTTTTATTTTTTTAAATAGCGATTATTCTTGTTTGAACCCGACTCTAATTATCTATAAGTAACTATTAAAATATTTGTTAAACTTAAATAATCTAATTACATTATTACCCATCTGGTTATTTAAAACAAAAAAAAAAGGAAACATCAAGGGTTGAAAATAGTTTGTAAGGGGAACACCATTTTAAGGGTTTGTATTTGACTTGCACCTATATATATATAGAGGGAGGATCAAACGAGAACGGTACCTATTTAAAAGAACACGAGAACGATAAATCACATACAAAATCATAAGTGATATTACAAGTGATTCTCGCGACTTTAAGTCGCGGCAAAAGTCGCCCGCGTACCGTGATTTTGCACGATTTCTCCGCTAATGTAAAATCACTTATGATTTTGTATGTGATTTACCGTCGTGTTCTTTTAAATAGGTACCGTTCTCGTTTGAACCCGACTCTCTCTCTCTCTCTCTCTATATATATATATATATATATATATATATAGAGAGAGAGAGAGAGGGGATGTTCAAATGCAACCCATTTACATGGTGCAACCCTTCTATCCACCACACAATTTATATAATTAAAAAAAAGATAAAAGATAAAAGTAAAATGTGTGGTGGATAAAGGGGTTGCAAGAGTTGCATCATGTAAAATGTTGCATAATAACTCACCCCGATATATATATATATATATATATATATATATATATATATATATATATATATAGAGAGAGAGAGAGAGAGAGAGAGAGAGAGAGAGAGAGAGGATTAGATTTATTTGAGAAATGCTAAAAATATGAGAAATAAAGAAATGATCCTAGCCCTTTATCTGGTCAACATTTGCAGCTTTGACCGTGAAGCACCAGATAATTCCTTGTGTGGTTTGTAGAAAATAGAGGGGTTGTTTCGTAAAATGCGCAGGATGAGTTCATATATGAACCTGTATGATTCACATATGAATTATATGTTCATATATGAACCAGTGTAATTCACATATGAACTTTTTTAACTAGTTCATATATAAACCTTTGTGATTCATATATGAACTCAGTTAATTAGTTCATATGAGAATCACAAAGGTTCATATATGAATCTGTTAATTAGTTCAACTGATTCACATATGAACCTACAGTTAATTAATTCATATGTGAATCAGTTAATTGGTTCATATATGAATCACAAAAGTTCATATATGAATAAGTTAAAAGAGTTCATATGTGAATCATATGTGAACCATACAGGTTCATATATGAACTCGTCCTGTGTATTTGTAAAAATTACGAAATTGTCCTTTTATTTTTGGAATAGCAGCTACTTTTGACCAGTCAAAGTCGATCTTGACCGAAAGAAAGGCTATGATTACTTCTCTATTTCTCATATATTTAGTATTTCTCAAATGAACCTCTCCCTATATATATATATATATAGGGTTGGGTTCCGGTGAGAAGTTGAGTTAACGGTTTGAAGCATGAGAAGTGGTTATCGACCGTTAGATGAGAAATGGACGCACATTAGGATGAGATGCACCGAGATAAGATGCACCAAAATATACCAGATCAATTCCCTTCTAAGCCGCAAAAGAGATCAACGGTTTAGATCTACTTCTCACGTTTCTCACCGTTAACTCAACTTCTCACACGATCTTTCGCCCATATGTATATATATATATATATAGTTTATGAATATAATATACATAAATAAAATAATAATCTCATATAAGTCATTCTATTTTTATGTTGGTTAGATAAGTAGTTAATTGTTTATTAATTTCAAAAATATTTTTTTGTAAAAGAACCTGTGGGATGTGTTAACATCTATGGGCCGAGGGAACAACGAGATAGAGCAAAGTTATGGGGTAAATTAGAACAACTTTGTTGGAAGGAGAAAGTGATGTGGGTTCTATTCGGAGATTTCAACGAGGTCCGTAACGAGCAGGAAAGGCTGAATTCAGTTATAAACCAAAAAGGCACGGAAGAGTTTAATGATTTTATCAGGAGAAACAAACAGATAGAAATCCCATTAGGAGGGAAAAAAATACACTCGGGTGAGTGATGATGAAAAAAAGTTTAGCAAGTTAGATAGATTCTTGGCCATAAATGAGTTTGGTTGCCTTTGGAAGAATATGAGGGCGAAAGTTTTAGAGAGAAAATGGTCGGATCACTTCCCGATCATGCTAAGTGAGAAATGGGTCGATTTTGGACCGAAGCCGTTTAAGTTCTTTGACGTGTGGCTAAAAGAAGAGGGCTTAGAGGAGTTGGTAAAGGAAGCATGAAGAAAGGAAGTGTACTCAAAGAGAACGAATTGCATATTCTGAGACAAACTTAAGAACGTTAAACTCGCTCTAAAGGGATGAAGTAGTGCAAAGTGGGGAGAAGTCGAGAAAGAATTGGAACTCAAGAAGGAAGACGTAAGGAAATGGGAAGAAGAAGCCGACGGAAATCGATTGGGGGATTCTGAGAGATAAAGGTGGATAGAGGCTAGGAAGAAATGGCTCGACTTGGAAGAAAAAACATGAAGATGGCCAAACAAAAGGCCAAAGTACGTTGGATCAAAGAAGGAGACGAGAATTCGAGAATATTCCATGCGGCAATAAAGTATAGAGAGAGGAGGACTTGTATTCCAGGTCTTAACATAGACTCGGATTGGGTAGAGGAACCGAAGGTGATCAAGGAATTCGCTTATGACTTTTTCAAAAGAAAATACTCAAGTCAAAGAAGGGTTGGTGCAAAGTTGAGGATGGATTGCATTAAGAAATTGACAGAGGAGGAAGCCAACAATCTAGAGAAAATTACATCGGAAGAGGAGGTGTGGAACACGATAAAAGAGTGTGTAAACAACAAGTCGTTGGTGCCGGATGGATTTACAATTGGATTTAAAAAGAGTTTTTGGGGGATAATAATGGGGGTTTTACGATTGGGTTGAACGAATTTCGACCAATTAGCCTCATTGGATTTTTTTACAAGATATTCTTGAAGTTGTTGGCCGAAAGATTGAAGACGGTAATGAACAAGCTAATAAGCAAAGAACAAAGTGCCTTCATAAAAAGGAGATTCATTCTTGATGGTGTGCTTATCGCTAACGAGACGATGGCTTTCTTAAAGAAAATGAAGAAAAAAAGGATTGATTTTCAAAGTAGACTTCAAAAAGGCGTATGATTCGGTTGAATGGTCGTTCCTCTTGCATGTGATGAAAGAGGTGAGATTCGGGGACAAATGGAGATGTTGAATGGAGGCATGCTTAAAATCATCCAAGATCTCCATGTTGATAAATGGTGCATCGACAAGGGAATTTCAAATGAAGAAAGGTTTGAGGCAAGGGGATCCACTCGCTCCATTTCTATTTTTGGTGGTAGCCGAAATTTTGCACATTATGATAGAAGAGGTCGTGGAGAAGGGGTTGTTTGAAGGAATCAAGGTGAGTTAAGATGAAATTTCGATATCTTATTTCCAATATGCGGATGATGTGATATTCTTCGGGAATTAGAAACTCACAAATCTAAAGAATCTAATGAAGGTGTTAAAGTGCTTTGACTTAGTCTCGGGACTAAAAATAAATATGGCCAAAAGAAAGATTTGCGGAGTGGGGGTGCCGGAAGTAGAAGTTCAAGCATGGGCAAGAGGGTTGGGGTGTAGAAGTGACAATCTGCCTTTCACGTACCTAGGGTTACCGGTTGGTGCCTCAATAAGGAGACATAGTCAATGGAAGTTGGTAATAGAGAAAGTAAAAAAGAAGTTAGCAACGTGGAAAGCAAGAACGATATCATTTGGAGGAAGATGGACATTGGTAAGATCGGTTCTCGGTAGTATTTCACTATACTTTTTCTCTTTGTTTCGTGCCCTGCAAGGCGTTTTAAAATCTCTTGAGAGTGTGAGAAATCATTTTTTAGGGGAAGGGGTGAGGAAGTGTTAAAGAAGAAATGTCTAGATTGGGTCAATTAGGAAAGGGTGTTGGGAGGATTCAAGAGGGGTGGTCTAAACATCGGTAGCTTAAGGGATGCAAATTGGGGTTTACTCGGAAAATGGTAATGGAGGTTTCAAATCGAAAAGGAGTGTAACACCCTAAAAATAGGGATAACAAAAATAAAAATAGGGATAACAAAAATCCGAAAAACGGACATGAAGGTTAGGGTTTTTTGTGAGTAAGAAACTGATTTGGAGTCTCTAAAATCGCCAAAGAGAAAAGAGAGAATGAGAAAAAATGAACTCAAAATCGGCCATAGGACTCATTTAAGTCACAGTGCCCGCTCGCGATAGTGCCCGGCGACAGTGACATTGTCACTGTCGCGAGTCACAATCGCACCAAACATGATGGTCTCGGTACCAACCACGCAAGAGTGACCTGCGATAGTGACAATGTCATTATCGCGCGGGCACAATCGCGCCAGACCCCCAACTCGCGGTACATCACCCGCGATAGTGACAGTGTCACTATTGCGTGGCACTATCGCGCCACACCCAGATCAGCCCGAAAAATTAGTCGAACACGATAATTAGTCAAAAAAAATTCAAATAGCATGATAACACTAAAACAAGGATCAAGTTCATAAAAAGGTCTCATATACTCAAATAATCATAATAAATGAAATAAGGAATAATTACTTACCTTATAAATTTACGGGTGTTACAATCCTCCCCACCTAATTGGTATTTCGTCCCCGAAATCTCATCCTACACTAAACAAGTGAGGGTAACGCTTCTTCATATCATCTTCAGACTCCCAAGTAATGTTAGCACCCCGATGGTGCTTCCATTGGACTTTAACCATAACCACGTCCTTATGCCGTAACTTCTTCACTTTCGATTCTAATATCGCCTCCGGTTCTTCCACACAACGATTCCCATTATCTACCCGAATTTCCGTCAAAGGAATCACGTTTTCCTCCTCGGTCAGACACTTCCGAAGGTAACACACGTGGAACGTAGGGTGTATTCCATCCATTTCCAGTGGTAAGTCCAACCGATATGTTTGCAAACCAATCCTCTCCAAAACGACGAAAGGTCCAAGGAAACGAGGTCTAAGCTTCCCGCGCTTCCCAAAACGGATAATCCCCTTCCATGGAGATACTTTGAACATGACACGGTCGCCCACTTGAAACTCGACCGATCTCCTCTTCTTGTCCGCATAACTCTTCTGTCGGTCTTACGCCGCCTTTAGCCTCTCCCGAATTTCCTTCACCTTGTCAGCCGTCTCTTGAACTATTTCCAGTCCGGCGAATTGCTTTTCGCCCGCTTCTAACCAACAAACTGGGGTTCTACACTTCCATCCATATAATGCCTCGAACGGTGCCATTCCGATACTAGAATGGTAACTGTTATTGTATGCGAACTCTACCAAAGGTAGGTGTGAGTCCCAACTTCCTCCGAAATCTATTACACACGATCTCAACATTTCCTCTAGTGTCTGGATCGTCCTCTCGCTCTGACCATCCGTTTGGGGATGATACGTCGTGCTCAAATTCAGTCTAGTGTCCAACTCTTTCTGTAGGCTTGCCCAAAAGTTCGAAGTGAAGTGACTATCCCGATCCGATACAATGGATTGCGACACTACCTCATCGATATAAATCTTGGCCAATTTCTCCATTGGCAAAGTCTCCCGCATCTCAAGGAAATGCACACTCTTAGTTAGCCGGTCAACAATTACCCAAATGGTGTCGTGCCCGCGCAAGGTCTTCGGTAGTTTCGTCACAAAGTCCATGGTGATGTTGTCCCATTTCCACTCGGGAATGGACAACGGTTGCAAACTCCCGTATGGTCTTTGATGCTCCGCCTTAACTTGGAGGCACGTGACACATCTCTCCACATAACTAGCCACATCTAGCTTCATCACCGGCCACCAATAGTTCAATTTCAAGTCTCTATACATCTTGGTGCTACCGGGAATATAGAATACTTCGATTTGTGTACTTCTTCAAGAAGTAGGTCACGGTTTTCCCCAACCTTCGGCACCCAAATTCGCCCTTGAAAGAGCTTAAGTCCCAACCGTCTTCCGTTAAGAGTCCCCTTTGTTTTAACATGACTTCGGATTTGAGGTTCTCCTCTTTAAGTGCTTCCACTTGACTCGCCTTTATGCTTTCCAATAAACTCGATACCACATCGATCCTTGTAAGGGACATCTTGACACCACCATCGTGGCTCCTTCGACTCAATGCATCCGCCACCACATTAGCCTTATCGGGATGATAGAGTAGGTCACAATCGTAATCCTTCAAAAGCTCAAGCCACCTTCTTTGCCGCATGTTGAGTTCCTTTTGATCGAAGATGTACTTAAGGCTCTTGTGATCCGTGAAAAGAGTACACTTTGTCCCATACAAGTAGTGTCGCCACAACTTCAATGCAAAAACTACCGCTGCCAATTCTAAGTCATGAGTCGGATAGTTCTTCTCATGATCCTTTAGTTGCCGCGATGCATAGGCTATTACCTTTCCACGCTGCATAAGCACGCACCCGAGACCCATCTTCGAAGCATCACTATATACTACGAAGTCTTCCGATCCCTCGTGTAAGGATAAGATTGGAGCTTCACACAATCTTTTATTGAGCGTTTGAAAAGCTCGATCTTGCACATCGGTCCAAAGGAACTTGACGTTCTTTCTTGTCAGTGAGGTGAGTGGTGTAGCTATCTTGGAGAAATCTTGAATGAAACTCCTATAATAGCCAGCCAAACCCAAGAAACTTCGAATCTCTGTCGGATTCGTTGGAGGCTCCCAACTCATCATCGCCTCGATCTTTGCCGGGTCCACCTTTACTCCATCTTTAGACACTACGTAGCCCAAGAATTGCACTTCTTGGAGCCAGAATTCGCACTTCGAGAATTTTGCAAACAATCTTTCCCTTCTTAGGACCTCCAACACTTCCCGTAAATGTTCCCCATGCTCGGACTCGTACTTTGAATAGATTAGGATATCGTCGATGAAGACGATCACAGATTTGTCCAAGAATGGGCGACACACACGGTTCATCAAATCCATGAATACGGCCGGAGCGTTGGTTAAGCCGAAAGGCATCACCAAGAACTCATAGTGATCGTATCGCGTCCGAAAAGCCATCTTCAGAATGTCTTCCTTCTTCACTCTCACTTGATGGTATACGGACCGAAGAACAATCTTTGAGAAGCATCCCGCGCCTTGGAGTTGATCAAAAAGTTCGTCGATGCGAGGTAGAGGATACTTGTTCTTCACCGTGACTTTGTTTAACTCTCGGTAATCGATACACATCCGTATGGATCCATCATTCTTCTTCACGAACAAAACCGGTGCTCCCCAAGGTGAAGAGCTCGGTCGGATGAAGCCCTTCTCCAACAACTCTTGAAGTTGTGTCATCATCTCTTTCATCTCCGTCGGGGCCAATCGATAGGGAGCACGGGCTATCGGAGCCGCTCTCGGAGTGAGGTCGATTTGAAACTCCACTTGTCGTTCAGGAGGTAACCCGGGTAAGTCTTCCGGAAAGACGTCCGGATAATCTTGCAACGACCTTCACATCTTCCACCGACTTCTTCTCTTTCTTCGCGTCCACCACATAAGCCAGATACGAAGGGTAACTATTTACTAAGAATTTGCGAGATTTAAGAGAGGACATAATGGGGTTACTTCTCTTCCCTTTTTCTCCATAGACGGTGACCACACCACCCTCCGGCAAAGGCACACGAATAATTTTCTTGGAACAAAGGATGTCGGCCTTGTGCCTCGACAACCAATCCATGCCTATAACCACATCGAAATCACCTATAGCCATTGGTAACAAATCTACATCGAAATAATTACCATCGATCTCTAGAGTGCAACCATAGAAACGATCTCGGATGATCACTTGATCTCCGTTAGCTACTTCTACTACTAGTGCATCGGGAAGGACACTAATAGGAGTGATGAATTGCTTACAGAAAATAACCGATACGAAAGAACAAGTAGCACCCGAATCAAATAATACACGAGCAGGCAAGGAGTTTACTACGAACGTACCCGAAACCACATCGTCTGTCTCCTTTGCCTCCTCGGCAGTCATCCTAAAAGCTCGGCTCGGTGCTTTTGACGGTTGCTCGACTCTTGCCGTCGATCCCAAAAAACTTCCACGGTGGCCACCCACAAGCTTTGGGCAATCCCTCTTCATGTGCCCCGGTTCCTGACATTCGAAACATACCGGCCCTCGGATAGGGCAATCCCAAATCGCATGACCCTTCTTGCCGCACTTGGCACACTCCACGGGACCCGAGTGAGGCTTGGGGTCGCATGGGACAGAGTGCTTGGCTTTGCACTTATGGCACCAACGTGCCTCTCGGCAATTATCTCCGACTCTTCCGCCTACAAATGGCCTAACTTGACAAACGGGACCGGATGGCCCTTCCCACTTCTGCTTGTCACCCACTTGACCTCTCTCATCCTTTTATGCCATCATATCGTCTTCCACTAACAAGGACTCTTCAATTACATCCTGAAGTGTCAATCCTCTCGCGTTCCTCACTGCCGTCCTCATACCAGTCGGCAATCCACATTGGTAAGCTTTGATTTTTGATCTCTCATCAGGGACTATGTGTCCCACCAAGTTTAGCTTTTCCAATAAGATCTTGGAGTAGTCGGTGACTGACAGAGTCCCTTTCTTCAAACCTCGGAATTCCGCTTCCAGCTTGTCCAGCGACCTCTCACTGCAATACTTGTCCATGATCTTCTGCTTGAAAACCGGCCAAGTCAACTTCGCCAAAACTTCGGGAGTGAGGGCGGACTGTGTGAGGTTCCACCAGATCAGGGCCTCACCCCGAAGTAGTTGGGAAGCGAACTTCACCCTTTCCGAGACATCGCACTCGCTTGACTCAAAGGCCATCTCCACTTCTTTCAGCCAATACATGCACGCAACCGGATTTACAGAACCTGAAAACTCTTTCGGATTGCACCCAAGAAAAGGTTTGTAGGTGCATCCCTTGACTTTACCTTTATTTCCATTCTCCGTTTGATCCTCCATTACCACAACAGTCGGTCCACCGCCCGATCCCATCACTACGTTTTCTGCCATAATTTCCGGTTGCCGGTGACTAGCATCTCGATCCTCCAAGAGTTTCATTAAGAACTCTTGTTGTTGTGCCATAGCCGAGTTCATGGCCTGCATCATGCTATCCCTAATCCTGGTTTCCATGGTCACTTTCTCCATGACCGGGTTGTTAGTGGCAATGTTGGTTCGGGGTATATGCTCGGGTCCTCCTCCCAAGACATTTGCCACTGGTGGTCTCTCAGCAATTGCGACCACATGGGGTTGATCGGCCGTAGATTCATCTTCAACATGACCCTCTGGCGTATTCGGTAATATGCTCCGAGTGGTTACCATTGCTAACTGCCATACATGTACGAGAAATAGGTTAAGAAAGGACTATTCGAGTTGAACTCATGGTACGTACTAATACCTTCATCAATTATCATAACAATAGTACATCAAGTATGCTTACGTAACAACACATTCATAATAGCAGTAGCTAAATGAAATTATGAACGAATTATACACAAGAATTCTTGTTACCATCATCACAACTTTCAATTAAAGTAATTCCGTAAATCCTAACGCTCTCCCCACCTAGGATTTCTACCCCAAGTGGACAGTGGAACAATAATGTCTACAACTTAAGTCTAGATGTGCTAAAACAATACCTAGTTCACTTAAACTAAAGTTCTGATACCAACTTGTAACAAATCTAAAAATAGGGATAACAAAAATCTGAAAAACGGACATGAGGTATATAGAATTGCCATAGCAAGAGCCTCCCAAAAATGGGGAAATAACCAATCCTGTTGAGTTACAGTTGTAATTTAAAGGACAAATATATAACAACCAACTAATCTAATTTATATAACTAGAAAAGAGATTACAAAAGGGGTGTCATCTATAAACCTAAATATTCTTCTACAAAAGGTATGTCTAAATGCAAGTTTTCCCATGCTCTCACCCAAGCAACTACGCCATCTTAGAACCTGAGATACACATCGACACCAAAAAAGTGTTAGGCCAAAAATCCTAGTGAGTTGAATAAGAAATAGCGTAATAGCACAAATACAATTCTTATCAGCAGTTAACCAAGGCTCAACATATGTGGAGTCAACGGGGGATACCCATAGCACCAATCAAGTTCCACCCAAAGAGACAATGTACCTTGATGCCAACTACTAAGAGTGATATCCCAAAGGCCCGACACATCCGAGGACTACAACCATGGCATTACCCCGAATGGCGGAGGTCTAGGCACATACCATCACGGTGGCACCCAAGACTACATCCTCCTAGTGTCTACTGACTTGGTTCGTCCAACATAAAACATATAGGAGGTCTGTGAGGTATATTTCAACCAAGTATATTTCAATACCAACCATGGGTACAATATCACCATCCTAACCATATAAGGTCCAACATAGGACTCATTTAATAATCATTTTAGTCAAGTAAACATGATAGCACCAATAAAGATAACCCAAATAGAAGTCATCATCATATCAAGATTTCCATTCAATAAATCATAGCATAATACACTCACACATATTCCCAACATATTTCCATAAGGAAACCCAAATACTTGGACATGTAGTTATGAACATTTTGAGCAAAATAGATAACAATACAAGTAAAAGATAATGATGTGTATCTAGTATTAACAAAGGTTTAGCAAACTCACAATCTAGGTTTTTGATTAAAACCTAGAAAAGATGAAAACCCTATAAGTTGAAGGTGAGACTTGGAGATGAGAAGTTGACTTGAAGAAACCCTAGGAAATCCCTTGGAAGGCACTAAATGCAAGTAGGCAAGATCCAACCATCAAATAGATGTTGTATTTATGAGGGTTAGGGTTTTTGGTGAGTAAGAAACTGATTTGGAGAGAATGAGAGAAAATGAACTCAAAATCGGCCATAGGACTCATTTAAGTCACAGTGCCTGCTCCCAATAGTGCTCGACGACAGTGACATTGTCACTGTCGCGAGTCACAATCGTGCCAAACATCATGGTCTCGGTACCAACCACGCGATAGTGACAATGTCACTATTGCGTGGGCACAATTGTGCCAGGCCCCTGACTCGTGGTACATAACCCGCGATAGTGACTAGCGATAGTGACAGTGACACTATCGCGTGGCACTATCGCGCCACCCCCAGATCAACCCGAAAAATTAGTCGAACACGATAACGAGCGCAAGGTTTAGACAATTAAGATGGTTATATAACTCAGATAGCATGATAAAACTAAAACAAGGATCAAGTGCATAAAAATGCCTCATATACTCAAATAATCATAATAAATGAAATAAGGAATAATTACTTACCTTATAAATTTACGGGTGTTACAAGGAGTCATTATGGGTTAAAGTAATTACGAGCCTTTATGGTTGGGATGGGGTTTGATAGAAGAACCATCAAGATGTTCGGGAGGGGTTTCAGTATGGAGATATATCATAAGAGTTGGGAAGGAAGTGAACAAGGTAGGGATCTAATTCACGGGGTCGTTTAGTAAGCAACTTGGGGATGGGTCGGAGATACGCTTTTGGGAGGATAGAAGGGTAGCTAACTGAAGACTAAAGGAGGACTTCCAACACCTATTCTAACTAGAAACAACCAAAAACATTTTGGTTAAGGATAGGGGAAGTGGATGTGAGAAGAATGGATGTGGAAATGGGGTTGGAGGCGGGAATCGAGAGGTCGGGAGCTAGGTGAGTTGGAGAGTTAACTTAGTTAACTTAATTCATGGATTTCTACCAAAAAGAGAGATGAAAGATCTCGTTGTGTGGAGTTTGGACAACCAAGGAGAGTTCACGGTCAAGAAGCTTCAAAGCACATTAGAAGAAAAAAGGGTTATGATGTAATTGTCGTAATCTTTTTAAGTGAATGGTGGTAAAAGTTGAAAAAAAAGGGGATTTAGGGGCATTTTAGCAAATAGATGAAAACTTGCATTTAGGGGTAAAAACCCTAAAAACCCCATCCCTTCTATTTTTGGAATCGACTATGAGAAAGAGAGGGAGGAATAGAAAAAGCTAGTTGGTAATTTCAATCTTAGGGAGAGTGAAGAAAGAAGCAAAGCATTGAAGGATTGCATATTAAGAGGTAACAACACCCTAATGTCTAAGAATTTGAAGTTCTATGGAAGGTTCTAGCAATTTTCGTTCATATCTGAGAAGGGTGAAAATGTTAAAGTAGTTTTTTGTGAAATCAATGCTTAGATAAGTTGAACCTTTCTTTTGTTGGTGATTTTAGTGTTACCGACCATTTAAGTGTAATTGGATATAACCCGAGTGCTAATGGGTTTCAAACTGTGATCTAATACAAGTAAGGTGGTGCGGAGTGTACACTTGTTAAAAGACGAGTTTGATCACAGACACGATGAAATGGTGGGGGTCAAGGGGGTCGCGACCCTTTGCGGGGTCAAGGGACAACGCCCCTTGAGGGTCCAAGGGGCAGAGGCTCTGATGCCTATTTTCCGGCAATGGAAAAACTTGATCAGAGGTTCTTTGCGGAGGCTCTGATGCCTATTTCAGCAGAGGCTCTACCTATTTCAACAGAGGCTCTGGTGGATATCCCTGGACCAGAGGCTCTGGTGCCTATCTCTGAATTGGCTATATCTGAACCTGCAGTTACTGAACATTTAATGCTTAGTTATTTCCAGCCCATGATTTTAGCAAAATTGGTTGTAACCTACCATAATTGCTAATAATTTGCCATCATTGCCATTTCAGTTATTTTCCTATTTTACAAATGGGACTAGTATATATCATATATACTTATGTTTTACACTCACGATTTTAAAGAATCTCTATATACTCTCCAGCAAAAAGTTTTTGTGCCTAAAAATGATAGTGTTCTTGAGTCTTATCCCATATTGGATTTCGTGCAACCCATGCATAGGGTCGAAATACTAATTCAGAAAGTGAAACCACACGATTCTCAAGAAATTCGGTCATCTGATCGATTACTTTGCCATATTCATCTTCAACACCTTTTTTATGTTGCTTTAGTATTTTGGTTAGTAATTGATTTAGAGAAAGGGGGCCATTTTCCTTGAAGTCGGAGGACTGTAGGGGAATCTCCCAATCTAAGTTCTAACCAGGAATTAGAGAGCCCGAGATGGTGGGGAACCAAGAGCCAAACCGGTAAGGCCGGGACCAGGACCAAACCCGGAAGGGTTAGGAACTGGGAGCCAAAGTGGTAAGGCTGGGACCGGAACCCAAACCCGGAAGGGCCAGGAACCGGGAGCCCAAACCGTTAAGGTCGGGACCAAGACCAAACCCGGAAGGGCTAGAAACCGGGAGCCCAAACCCAGTTAGGGCGGCACCGAGATCAACCCGAAGGGGCCGGGAGCTGAGGGTCGGATCTGGACGAACCGGAACCCGGGTTCAAACCCAGTTAGGCGCGCAACTGTTGGAGTTTGGGTGGGTTTTACCCGAGGTTTAAGTCCAGGGCTTGACTATGCATGTTTAACCAAAAATTGTAGGCATCGGTTCCTTCCTGAAATAAGTCTTGGTGTGTATGTCGGGTTTTTCTCGTCAAGCAGGTGAGTTCCCTTCAATTCTTTAATGCATGTGAATTATTTGTAATTGTTTTCAAAAGAAACTGATTATGTTTTTATCAGTTTGGCATGATTTACAATTATGAACGTTTTTTATCGAATGTCTACTGGAATTAGTTTATCTTGCCTTATATGGTTGTTATCATACTTGTGAGTTGGTATGGGTCCGCACAATGGGATTAGGATGCCTTGGGATGGTGTAGATCCCTCGGAAGTATTATTGTTCATGTGCCTTGAATTTCTTTCATGGACAGAATGGATCGGTATCTACTGGGGGTCGTGGGGATTGACAGGGGGGGTCCCTGAGTGTGAGTAACACGAGGAGGTGATGGGAACTGAAACCACGGTGCTATACCCTTATGTGAGATTGAATATGTAATATGTTACCTTGATTTTCTTCGTAAAGGTTTTCATGTTTAAATGTTATGGATTGTATGAACCATTGCCAAGAGGGAATTCACTAGACCCCATGGTCTAACCTCTCTTTCCAAAAATATAACACCATTTTCAGGTAATGGTACTAGTGGAGCATCATCGAAGGGGAAGGGAAGGTCTGAAGTAGAGGCAAAGACTGCATAGTTAGGGCACTTTAGTCCTCACTTCCTCTAGTTTTTACTGTGAAGAACCACGGTTGTGGTAGTGTGTTACCACTGTCTTTAATTTGTTTGAAATTCCGGTTTTGGTTGGAGATGTATGGGACCCGTTTTGGGATTTATTATTATTTACTGCTATGCTTGTTTTTGGGTTGTTACATATGGTGGGGAGTAACATTGAAGAAGCCAAGTGGATGAAGACTATTCCAAAGAAAGTTTGTGTGTTTGTTTGGAGAGCGAGGATAGGAAGAATTCCCTCGAACATGGTTTTGCATAGCATAGGGATGGAGTTGGATTCTACACTCTGTCCAAGATGTGACAAAGAAATAGAGTCGGTGGACCATGCACTTATAAAGTGTGAACAGGTGAGAAATTTGTGGCTTCAAACGGGTAGATGGTGGGATTTAAATCTAGATTCGGTTAGCTTTCTTAGTAACCTTTTTGGTATGGTTGAACAATTGGAGGTCAATGCAAAAGGAACACAGAGATGGGTTGCGGTAGTATGGTGTTTTCTTTGCCTAGTGTGGGCGAATCGTAATAAGGTGGTATTTGAAAAAGAACGGGGTACAATCTCAGATCACTTTTTCGAATTTCAATTAAAGACGTTCGAGTGGATCACAAGGAGAGATCGGGGATCGGGAATTGATTGGGCGACCTAGAGAGATCAGAGATCGGGAATTGATTGGGTGACCTGGTTATCGAACCCCAAACTGTAGCAGAAAGAAGGTCAATAGAGGGTTCTGTTCGTGCAAAGAAGATAGAGGTTGCAGTGATTAAGCCGGCGGTTCGATTCAGCAGTTTGGCGCGATTAAGTCGTCTGAATCGATTAAGCCGCCTGTGTCCAGTAAAAGCTTTCAGGTTTCGCCATTATGTTTGGGATTTCGTTTCGAGTGCGGTCGGATCTGCTGCTGGTTATACTGCTGTAGCAGTGAATTGTGGTCGTTGTAGCTGTTGTGGCAGTTTATTTCTCGCAAACTCCCTTAGGTTGCTCTTAACTCGATTAAGGTTCTTTCTCTTTGTGTTTTGTTTTTCTCGGTTGTGTCTGACTGGTTATGTCTCTGCTTTGTAACTTGGTTGGTTTTCTTTTTAGGTGATAATAAATTGGTATATTGTTGTTCAAAAAAATATTTTTTAAGAAATGCAGATATCAACTATACTCGTATGATGGCAAACACAATGGTAATTAGATAAATTTGACTTAAAAACGTTTAAAAAAACCAAACATTATAAAAAAAACAAATGTCAAGACATTACATTAACTGGTATGATTTGACTCGATGATCAATTTGTAGCAACTTTTTATTATTCTAAGTTTTTAACTTGCATTTTTTATGAATAACTAGAAGCGTACTCGTGCAATGCAGCGAGATACATCACGATTTTAACGTTTTATTTTATTTTTTGTTTTTTTGTCGATTTACAGTACAATTTTGGATGGTTTTAAGA
Organism: Arctium minus; assembly: GCA_954870635.1. Taxonomy (NCBI): domain Eukaryota; kingdom Viridiplantae; phylum Streptophyta; class Magnoliopsida; order Asterales; family Asteraceae; genus Arctium; species Arctium minus. The sequence goes on along the minus strand of OX941086.1, from coordinate 93,205,629 downwards.
AAGTGATAATGTTTTTTTTATAAATTTGTTTAATTTAGGCTTAATAATATAATGTTTTTTATATACAAAAATAAGTATTTTGTTAGAATTCAATGATAATCTTATATATTTTAATAACATCTAGAAAAAAATAACAATTACATATTTAATAATATAATTAAAATAAATTTATAGTAATATAATATATTAATTAATAGTGATACATGGAAATGTCTGTATAAAAGGAAGGCTCTGCAGATACCAAATTGATGCAGTAGTAATATGTATCTTGTGCTTTGATACTTGTAAATTAAGAGGTTTTTAAAATATTGCATAAAATGATGGTACCTTATGCCTAATAATTTGTATTTAAGAGTTTTTTATCCGTGCTTTATAATATAGCATGGATATTTATCATATACTTGTATGCAAGTCTTTGATATTTCTTTGAAAAAATTAAATTACACTGATGTTAGTTTCAAATTAAAAATGTTTTATTTAACATTTAAAGATACAACATCTAAAACATAAGAAATTGTTAGTTTCAATCATCAATCATCGGATAGTGAATAATACAAATAGATATTCGATCACAAACACTTAGAAATATATTCTTGTTCTTTGTCACAAAAAAAAGTATATCCGATGATTAAATTATTCATCGGATACAGTTCAATTAAAGTCACCAATCCGTAGAACTTCAAAAGATATAATTATGTGTTATCAATTTTAACCTCATCGGATGCATAACAAATAATATTGTAATAGAACTTCCAACCTACACCTTGTGTCCGATAGATGTTTATCTTCCTTATCGGATTCACAAGGCACTTCTAAAAATATTCTATGTTTTTATCATCCGATAGTCTTTACTTCATAAATATCTATAACTGGAAACTGTTATACTTCAGAATAGATAAAAATAGGATTTTTACTTGTAAAAGTCTTGTAACTATCTGTATTGATTCAAAATGTAAAATGTCTTCAACAAAATTGAAGACTAGTTGAAGATAGGTCAAGATAGTCACCAAAGCGGATTGGTTTGTCATCTATCCTAAAGAAGATCAATACAAGATAGAGTCAACTAGTAGTCTGACAAATACTATTACTGGCAAGTCGAATTTTGAAGTGCAAACTTGTCTAGCAAGTTTGGCTCACCAACTCTCCCTTTCTCTCATCCTAGTATGGGAACATGCAAATGTATGTCAGCCAAAGTAAGTTCTAAAACATTAATATTTCATGCAAATCATACTTCTTTTACTGTTCCCTCTGCATACCAAAGGACATGATAAGTTAACAAGTGTCCACATCAACTACAAAAACTGAAATGAAAGATACAAGCATCCAAGGATTAGCAAATCAAATGATGACACCTATTATTAAAGTTGAAAGAGAACATTTAATGCAATGACCCTTAGTCTTCATTGTCATTGTTTGCAAATCGCCCGTTTTGAAAAAAGTTCTCTGTGAAAGCTTCAAAGTAAATTCGGCGTCAAAGTCTGAAAACTATCTTAGTCTTTCAGATTTGAAAAAGAACCTTCTTTCTTCTGTTTTTCATTGTTGGTAAATTTGTCAACAGTCAGATAGTTTAGAATCACAGGTCTTACCTACCTAGCTTCCGCAACATATCTGTAATTTTTTGTTTGAATAAAATATAAAATTCAAAAGTAAAAATTTACCGTGTTAGTATTCAACTCCCCTTCTACAAACACCTTATGTGTAAGTCATAGTGGTCTAAGACCAACATAAATGAAATGTTGCGGTATATAATTATTCATCAAAAAAACACATGGCATTTTAAATCAATATTGTACATCCTTCAAATAATAGAACAACTTCATGTTTAAAAGCACCGTAAGGATCATTCTTTTCTTTTAATTTACCTTTCTTTGTTGACGTGTGAACTAATAATTTCCCTCATTTATTTTTCGGTATTTAGGTTAAAAGAATAAACAGGAAAATAGAACTTTTGAAAAGGATCTCAAGCTCACATTACAAACGATGACTTTTGTTTTGTGTTTTTCTCTCTTTTAATTGACATTCTCATAGAGCATACAAATTTTTTCAAGAGGTAACATTATAAATAATAAAAACTTTTAGATAATAACAACCATATATATATATATATATATATATAGAGAGAGAGAGAGAGAGAGAGAGAGGGAGGGAGGAAGGATCAAACGAGAACAACAACTATTTAAAAGAACACAAGAACTAACATAATCATTAGTGATTTTACCTTAATGTGCAAAAAAGCCACGCGGACCTGAAACCATGGCCAAAGTCCATTTTTCATGTGTTAATGTAAAATCACTAATGATTTTGTTAGTTCTCGTATTCTTTTAAATAGTTATTGTTTTCGTTTGAACCCAACTATATATATATATATATATATATTGTAATATTCTTTTCATTTTTTAAAACACAACCTTCTCAAATAAATGTCATATTTAGATTGGTTATTAATAACTAGAAGTTTGATTTAGAAGATTATCTTTTCATAAAAACTAGAAAAATGTAATAATAGTTAAAACTTAAGCGACGGATGAATAATTAGGAGATTGTTTCATTTTAGTATAAATAGTTTGTGAGGTTATTCTATTATATATGATATTATGATCAATTTTCTATTATAATATTATAAAGTGCATATAAGATTGTGATTTTTGTTATTAAAAATGTAATATTTAATGACATTTTAATACTTTAAATAATAAAGTAATCAAACAAAAACAGTTTGACAACACAATTTGATCTTCTAAACCGAAATTTGTGATCTCATTTGGTTGCTAATAAAACTAGAGTTCAAAGAAACTTGATATTGTTAGTCATATATTATTATATAATGTTTAAATGCATTCAAGAAAAAGCAAAATGTCGTCAATAAATACCCATCTTTTTTCAAACCAAAAAAATTAAATAGGAAATTTTGTAAGAATTAGTTAGAAATGTTACATTTATTAATAATTACATCCAGTTAGGTCGCTTCTTCAAGACAAAGAGACTATCTTCACACTATCCTATGTCCTTATTTGTGGGAATGTTGAAGAAACCATCGAGAATTGCCTCTCTTTTTTTGGAAGGCATAGCGGCATCGAACCAACGAACGACTACCATGAACTCACACACACACACACGCACGCCTCCCCGGCGGTATCGGGCATCCACGGTCAGCCCACTAATCCGCCGCTATCCCGGACCAGCTTACGCTGAACCTAGAGCCCAACCACAGTCTAAGACTGGGCTAGGGGGGCAGCCCAGTCAACGACTGGACCGGCCCAAGGACTGGGTACTCCTCATGCCCTCAAATTGACTCCCCTTGGATTCGAACCCGGGTAGGTTGGGATACCATCCATAACCCCCCCCCCCCCCCCCCCAAGGATGTTACCGCCCTTGGGGAAACCAACTGAGCTAGACATGATTTGTATCAAGAATTGCCTTTTGGAGTGTCCTTCTAGCTTTTTGTTGTGGGTGGATGCTTTCAAATGGTGGGGGAGGTCGTTTTCCCCGTCTATTACTTGGAGCGAACTGCTAGATAGATCGGACTACCTCACCATTTCAAGCTCGGGACATCACCTTTCCAACATAGTTTTTTGTACTCAATTTGGAACTATCAAAATAAACGATGTTCTTGAATGGCCCTTTTGAGGCTATCAATCGTTTTTTTTATGCTCTTCAACACCTCTCGTTGACTCATTCCATTTAATCTCCAGACAAGCCAAAGGTTTCTCTTTTGTCATGGGGGAAGTGGTGTCGGGAGCTTGGTTCTCACAACTAGTTTGGGTTTCTTTTGATTCGTTTTGTTGGTCTCTTGGCTTTGGTTAATTTGTTGGTATTCTTTACGTGCTTTTTTATTTCTTACAGAAAGTTAGCCCCTTCTTTGTTTCTTGTTCTTGTTATGTTTGGTTTAACAAAAAAAATACATAACTTAAATATAATAATAATTGTTTTTAATTCAAAAATGAATAATCTATACTATATTATACACAAGGTTCTAAATGGCGTGAGGCGCGGCGTGGCGGCGAGGCCAAGCCTCAAGCCTTAGGAGCCACGGCGAAGCCATGACGTTTTCAAGGCGTGACTTATGGCGTCAAATTTCTAATTCATATATAATATTATATATAAAAACATATGTTTTGTAGTGTTATTCAATGAGTTAATAGTAATAAGCAAGTTAAATTAGGTTATATATTAAAAACTTGCAAATAAGACATTAAAAACGTAAAGAAAAATCAAATATTTCGTTATGATAACTGCGCATTAGGCCACGGCGTGTCATGGGCTTAACGTGGCGTGACACACAAGCCTTGGTGCCATGGCGCGCCATGGTGGCTGTGCGGTGAGTTTTTTAGAATAGTGATTATACAACATTTGAGAAAAATTCTTAAAAACAATTTTTTATGCATCACATACTGTTTATTGATGTATATTATTTAAAATTTAAGATTACAAGTAAACGATACATGAGTACAACTTTTTAAAGCTGGATGTTTGAATTTATAACTAACTGATAAACATCTCATTTTAAATATAAAGAATATAAAGTATAATTGGGATAATCGTTGAATTCTAACACAATACTTAATTATTGTTTTATAAAACATTACATTATTAAACCTAAAATAATTTACATCATTATTAAACCTAAGTTAGTTATAATAAAAATTAAATTAAACAAATTTATAAAAAAAAAAAACATTATCATTTTCTCAAAACAACACAAAATCGTATTATAAAATCGATAAAAACAGAAAATAAAACGAAAAATTAAAATCGAGATGTATTACGCTGCATTGCGCGAGTACACTTCTACTATACATATATTCATACAGAGGAAAGTTCAAATGAAAACTCATTTTTCATTGTGCACGTGAGAACAAATCTTAGCCACTCGATCTCTTTTGATCCAACAACTCATATTAAATAGAGTTTTTAATTTTAAAATGCTTAGGGGTAAAAATGGAAGAAAATTTAAAGTCACGCCTACCATATTTGACCTTTTATTTTCTTTTTTAATTAAAATTTTTTTACCCAATTAAAGTTTAAAATAAATTATCTTAAAAATTACTAATGTTTTAATCAAACAAATTACATCAAAAAACGAGAATTTCGTGCTCTTCAATATGACATCCATCTCGATATAGTTTTTTTGTCGTTTTAACCGTTTTTTACGTGAAATGCTATATATGTGTTATATTCATTATGAATATTTATGTACGTTCAAGTTTGTACAACGTCTCGACACCGTAAGTATGTAACTCGACATCACCTTCTTCAACACTTTCTTCAATGTCGTAAGACATCACATTTCTTCAGCACTGTAACCCAACACCCATCAAGACGAATCGAGAACCTATCGAGTAATTCTGTTGTGAATCGGGGAACAAAAGAGAGTGTGTCACGTCTCCACATCTTCACAGGTCATTCATGTGTTATTCATCATGAATAATGTATCATTCAGGATGAATAATACAACATTCAGAGTGAATAATTCACGATTCATGAATTCTTGTATTATTCGTTATGAATGTTGTATAATTCATCCTGAATACTATATTATTCATCATGAATAATGAATGAACGTTCACATTTGTTATTAATACTGAATGTGGGACATCCAGGGATGCGCATACATATTCATAATGAATTAAATCAAATTTTGGTTGTGAATTGGGAAACAAAAGAGAGTGCGCTATCTGTTTACACCTTCACGAGTCATTCATATATTATTCATCATGAATAATGTATCATTAAGGATGAATAATAGAACATTCAGGGTGAATAATACACGATTCATGATAAATAATACATAAATCATGGATTCGTCTATTATTCATCCTGAATAATGTATTATTCATCCTGAATACTGTATTATTCATCATGATTAGTGAATGAACGTTCATCTTTGTTATTCATACTGAATGTGGACACCCGAGGACGTGCATGCATATTCATAATGAATATAACACATATATAGAATTTTACGTAAAAAACGGTTAAAACGAAAAATATCCTGAATATTGTATTATTCATCCTGCATACTGTATTATTCATCATTAATAGTGAATGACCATTCACCTTTGTTATTCATACTAAATGTGGACACCCGAAGACGTGCATGCATATTCATAATGAATATAATACATATATAGAATTTCACGTAAAAACGGTTAAAATGAAGGGAAAAAAAACTATATCGAGATGGATGTCATATCGAAGAGCACGAAATTCTCGTTTTTTTGATGTAATTTGTTTGATTAAAATATTAGTAATTTTTAAGATAAATTATTTTAAAGTTTAAGGGGGTAAGTTTTTTTTAATTAAAAATAAAAATAAAAAGTCAAAGAAGTTAGGCGTTGATTCAAAATTATAATCTTGTCCTTAATCACTTCCCAATTAACCTTATTATGTATTAACCATTGATTAGTTTTCTAAGTTTTGATCAATGGTTAAGATTTATCCTCATGTGCACAATGAAAGATGAGTTTTCATTTGAACCCACCCCTATTCATACATATATTATATATGTATGTAGGGTCAGGTTCAAGGGGAAACCACAAAAAAAAACCACAGAAGAACACTCTTATAGCTATTCATTTGGACGATATGCACATGTGCATACAAGTAATTTGTAACATGTACACATGCATATGTGCATAAAAACCAAAAAAAACAGATTCAATTACGTATATATCTTTATATGTATGTATATGCATTGTAATATCCGGGCTCAAGTGACTACTTTTAGAGTTTGGGTGAAAAGTTGAGCAAAGCCCAAAGTTGGAGGGGCTAGTTGTAATTTTGACTAGGAAGGATTAACCCTAAGGACCCTAGCCTCTTTTCATTTCTTGGCGGCTGAAGGTTTTAGAGAGGGAGAGAGAGACATGGAAGACGATATTGGAGATTAAGCATGGAGAGGTGTTAAGTCAAAATATTGTATCCAAGATTTAATAGGAAAATCAAAGATGTAAAGTCAACAATGTCAAAGTCAATGTTGTATTGTCAAAGTCAATGTATTTGTCAAAATTGTTTAAGTTTCCTTAGTTGTTAAGTCTTTGTTAGACTTGTGGTATAAATAGGTTGTAAGTCTTGTAGTTTGGTTAAGAACGTAATTGTAATATTTCAGATGTGAGATGAATGGCAGATCTACTTTCTCTCTCTACTCTCTCTCTCTCTCTAGACTTTATTGTTCATCTTATTAGAGAATTGCTTGATTTGTTTGGGATTTGTAATTCACAATTGGTATCAGAGATATACCAAACAATTTCAGAAAGTTTTTCACAACAAATTTCGATTGATTTTCTGAAATTTTGGATCAAAATCTGAAATTTTTCAAGAACTCAAGAACACAGAACGTATTTTTTGGAAAATGGACTTTTGATCGAATTCGATTTATTTTGTTGGTTTTAGATTGTAAGATCGATTTTGTAGTGATCGATTAGTGTAATTGAACATCTTGTATTCACACTTGCACAAGATTTAACCATGAATTAGTGTTCAATTTGAATTTTTGTAAGTTTTAGAAAACACGAACCAAAATGCACTGTAATCGATCGATCACACTGTAATCTTCATTGTTTTGATCATTTTTTTGTTTGATAAAAGTGATTAATATCACTTTTCGGGCCTATTGTGATCGTTGGCAGAAGATTTGGAATTGAAATTCGAAGTTTAGATTGGTGATTTGATCGAATTAAAAGTTTTATTACGTTTTGCGCCAGATCTAAGATTTGGGCCAGTTCATCATTGATTTGCGCCAGATCATCAAAAGTTTAGCCAGATATACATTCTAAACGAGAAGTTTCTCGCCAAAATCACTAAGTGATTGTTCTAAGTTTTGCACCATCAACAAGTAGCGCAAAGTGTTTTTTGCGCCAATCACACGTAGCGCATATTTTACTTTTGCGCCATCCCACTTAGAGCATATATGAGTTTTTCGTGATTTAGTGCTTAGCGGAAAATTGATTTTTGCGCTATCTTTAAGTATCGCAAAGTTTGCTTTGCGCCAGCTTCATTTAGCACAAAATTGACATTTGCGCTAGCTGTCCTTAGCGAAAAGATTAATAAGACGGTGTTTTGTGATGTGCTAGTGGAATAATTTGCGCCAATCAAACAAGAGATTTGCGCCAACAACAGATTCAAGTTTTGCACCACACGTTTCTCACGCAAAATTTTTTATCACGCCATCAACTGTTCACGCAAATTTCAAACTTTGCGCCACCAATAGTTCACGCAAAACTATTTCTTGCGCCACCAACAGTTAGCGTAATCTTCATTTTTGCGCCAGATTTCAATTGATCTGATTTTCGATTTTCTGTTTTGCAGGTTTTTGAATTAATTTCAAGTGCAAGTTTCATTGATCTGAGAGTTCCAGAAATTGAATTGTTCTGAGATTATTTTGTTGTGATCCAAGTTTTACTTTCAGTCAAATTTGTTCTGAATTGTTTGGGAACGATCATTCATATCAAGCCGTTTTCTTATTAAAGTTGACATCTATGGGATATTTTGCTGAGCTTGAAGAGAATAATAGAAAGCTCGAATTAGAGAAAGTAAATCTATCTTTAGCAGTTGATTTTCACTCGAAAAAGACAAAAGAATATTATGAAGAAAGCAACATTCTGAAAGAAGAAGTTAGTGCTTTAAAGACAATTAATGAAGATCTTCTGAAAAAGACTTCTGGGCTGAATGATGAGAAAATACTGAGTTTGGAATCTGAAAACACAAAGCTGAAGAGAAAGATCTCAGATATGGAAAATCAAATGGTCCAAATCTAGAAAGCATCTGTTGAAACTTCTGAGGAGAAAATTAAGAGTTTGAATGATGCTAATGCTGATCTTCAAAAGAGAATATATGATTTGGAGCAAAAGCTTGCTACAGACAAGTCTGATTTTGAGAATGAAAAGAAAGGATTTTCAAAGAAGTTCTCAGATTTCTCAAGAAAGTGTTTTGAAGAAAAGAAGATAGTTGAACTTAAATGTATAAAACTTTCTCAACAAGTTTCTGATTTTGAGAAAGTACTTATTTTGGAAAGAGAGAAGCTTGCCAAAGAAAAGAAGGCCATTGAACAAAAGAATGTGGGATTCTTCAAAGAGATATCTGGCCAGAGAAAGGATGATGAGAAGGGATTTGAAGAAGAAAGAAGCATCTTTGAGACTGAAATTAAAAAGCTGACTGTCAAGTTATCTGAACTATCTGTGAATGCACTGAAAGAGCAGAAAACGAAGTCTGAAATCAAGGAAAAGATTGACCTGCTTGTCAAAGAAAGAGACAGTCTTGCTTCAAAGATTAAAGAACTTGAAAAGACAGCTTCAAGTTCAAATCAGAAAACTGTTTCTTCCAAGAGGTCAGTTAAATCTTATGATCAGATTCGTAGTACTAACCTTTTCTATGACAAAAATATAGATGGTTCAGGTACACATCAAATCAGAATGAGATACAAAGGAGAGAAACTGGTATGGAAGAAGAAACCAGTTGATGATGAGAAGAAAGATGAGTTGCAAAGAAAGAAATCATGTGTACATACACACAAAGCCAAAAAGAACAATGCGCGTAAAGGTAAACCTGATCATATCTACTCAAGAGATCAATTAATCAGGTTATCAGGTAAGAAATACTATTGTTCTTATTGTTGTACACATGATCATATTCACAAAACGAATGATCATTTTTGGTATGGTTCTTACTCGATTACCCCCACAAGAACTGCAACTAACATTCATGGACCCAAATACCAGTGGGTACCAAAGCCGAAAACTGATTATGTGTTGCAGGCACCTCAAGTCAAGGGGGAGTAAGAGAACAAAGGCTTTTGAACAAAGCAGTTTAAAACCCAGACTTCAAAGTTAAAAGACTATGGCTTCTAAGTAAATCAGCTTGGGACCCGTACTTCAATGGAGTTTGATTTCTAAACACAACAATTTAGGACTCGTACTTCAGTGATCAAAAAACCTTACTCCGGTAATACTTTGCATCCGATAAGATATGACGGTCTACAATTCACAAGGGAGTTGTATTGATCTCTATCCTGTGCTTTTTCATTGACAATATACTTACGATATGACGGTCTACAATTCAAAAGGGAGTTGTATTGATCTCTATCTTGTGTTTTAACTGACATATTTCAGATGCATAATTTAAGGGGGAGTAAAGGTGATGACTTCTGATTACAACAGATCAGGACCCGTTCTTCAAAGTTCAGAAAAGGATATTTTGCTAATATCCAGGGGGAGATTTATAGAATTATATCTTTCTATCATGATTTGAGGGGGAGATTTAAAGGTAAATATCTTATGTTCTAGATCTCTGATTGTTTGAAAGAAGAACAACTTTCAAGCATGAAAAACGTTTTCTGAAATGTTCAAACCACTTCTGGTTCTCAAAAGATTTCATGAATTTGGAAGTGTGACTTTTAAATGTTTTTCATTTTTGAGCTTTAATGTTTAACTGACCGTGTGTTTCCAAAGATCAATACTTGAGTATTATCTTATCTTTATACTGTAAAGTATTCACACACACCGGTTCAGTATTTCATTTGACTATGTTATTACCACATCTCATAAAGAAACAATTTTTCGATGGTAATACCCTCGTTTGAAATTCAATGTTGTTGAGCATCACTCATCATTTCTAAACTTGTGTTTTCATTGCAATATTGTTTATATTCGTTCATATAAACAACATATCCAATTCTTTGATACCCTAACCATTTGATTTGATCTGATTGATACATTGTCAGATTCTCAAAACAATTCTCTTGATTTCATTTCTTTCATTTAATATCTTTGTTTTGAGAATTATTCAAAGTTCAATTGCTCAAATCTCATGAGCATACATTTTGACAATGTTATCATATTTTGAGCTTAAATGTTCAAGTTAAACTGTTGAGCAATCATTCTTTCTAGGACTTACATGGGATTCGTCTGTGAGCTTAAACAGAACTTCCATGGATTCACGTAAACCTGTGTTTCCTACCCAGGAAGTTATCCTTGAGTGATTGAGGGGTGAGGGGTCAAAATCAAAGAGTGGGGAAGATAACTCATCCGGTTAAGTTTTTCTCATTGTGTGGAGCGGTAAAATGGAAATGAGAGTTTGGTTAGAAGTGAGCATAATGATAAAAAGAAAGAGGGTGTGAGATCAGAGTTAAAAGAATATCATAACTCTGTACCAACCGCTTTCTGAGCCGGGCAGCCACATCTTCTGATTGGTTCACATTCTTTGGTGACCATCATTGAAACAGGCAGTGATCTCATGCCAACTCTTGCTATTACCCCACCAACCACTCGTTTCTTTCTCGAAAAAGAAATGTTTCATTTTCTTGGGGACGCAACACATCTGCTATCTGATCTTCACTCGGAAGATTTAGATATTGAAATAGAAGGAAAGTTGCCCCACCTTCGCACCTCTTTCATGCACATTGAGTCCGTGTAATATCTGTTGATTTCTCAACAGTTTACACAATTTGAGCCTGAAAAATCTTAAGTAGCTTCAATCATTCTACACTTTCACGAGCACACAAGGAATAAGTTTTCTTGTCATAACATTCATAGAAAATTCCTTTGTGGTTTTTCGATGATTGAATGGAAGCCCTGGGGGAGTGAACATCACCAAAGCTCCTTTCCAATGTACATACGTTGTACAAAGTGGCTCCGTGCTACTTACAGGCATGCTAACTGTTTCATCTGTTGATTCAGGGTTACATTGTACATTATGCCTGAATTTGAAAAGATTCAGATATACACTTCTTATGAATTGATGGATAATCAGATCAAAGGGCGGAGATTGTCAAATTATTATGACGGGGAGATTGTTGTTCATCATAAAAGGGGGAAATCAAAGAAAGTGCTGAAATTGAAGAAATTTTGATGATCATGATGCTCACAATCATCAAAAAGGGGGAGAATTTTACAAAGATTCAATTTCAAAGTCATAAACAAAGAAAGTTCTGTGAAAAGATTTATGGAAAAATTTCAGCAAGTTCAAGTTATTCAAGGATGGTGAAAAGAAATCATTTTGTGATGATTCATTTTTCGAATAAAGATGATTTGATAAAGTTCTGAAGATGTTTCAAAGATAAATCAAGATATTCGTGAAAGTTTGTTTTTCCAAAGATGGTACAGAGATCACAAGAGATGAAGATTTAATTTCTCAGAGATGAAAGAAGTTTCAAAAGTTTTCAAAGATGTTTCAAAGTTCAAAGTTTCAAAGAAGTTTTAAGGTTTCATATTTGTGTTCAAAGACATGTTGACTTTCAAAGCTTCAAAGTGAAAAAGAATTTTCAAGATTCTTCAAAGGCTGAAAGACTGAAGGTTGTTAAAGCTTCAATGTTCAAAGTTGTCAGAGACAAAAGCTGAAGAATCAAGTGCTGAAGACTAGTGTCAAATTTTTATTAAATCTTGAATACAAAGGGGGAGATTGTTAAGTCAAAATATTGTATCCAAGATTTAATAGGAAAGTCAAAGTTGTAAAGTCAACAATGTCAAAGTCAATGTTGTATTGTCAAAGTCAATGTATTTGTCAAAATTGTTTAAGTTTTCTTAGTTGTTAAGTCTTTGTTAGACTTGTGGTATAAATAGGTTGTAAGTCTTGTAGTTTGGTTAAGAACGTAATTGTAATATTTCAGATGTGAGATGAATGGCAGATCTACTTTCTCTCTCTACTCTCTCTCTCTAGACTTTATTGTTCATCTTATTAGAGAATTGCTTGATTTGTTTGGGATTTGTAATTCACAAGAGGAGCTTTTTCACTTTGGGGAAGAAAGGTCTGCATCAAATTTCTTTCAAGGTAAATTCAATGGTTTCTTTTGTTGATTATTTGGGAATTATTAGGTTTTTCCTTAATTGTTAGTGGGAAATCTTCAACCTGTGTTTATGAAAAATTGAATCTGGGTTTATTGTTCATTCGTTTGGGAAATGGGGGAAAACCCCACTTTAAGCGCTTCGTCCTTCTTAATCGATTGAGAAGAGGAAAATTTAGAGATCGATTGTTAGGGACTCAGTCCCCGACCAGTGCTGAGACGATGGGATTAAGTTGCAGCGGCCAGAGATGAGAACCTGGTTGTGGCTCGTAGGCACGGGGCGGCCATGTGTCGGGCGACCCCGGGCGATATGTGTCGGGCGCCGAGCCCCGGGCCGTTATAGTTCGGGCGATCACGGGGGGACCCCGGGCGGCACCAACCCGAGAGTATGGTATCTGGGCCTCGGCCCAATTCTATGAACCTTGCAATCGAGGGCCCAGGTTGTAATATATGGGTCCGAAAATTTTAATAATTTTGGAAGATGGGTGAAAAGTTAAGCGAAACCCAAAGTTAAAGGGGGTTAAATGTAACTTGGGTTATATATATATATATATATATATATATTAACCTTAAGTTATTGATAAAAGTTATACTGAGATTTCTTAAACCGACTGAAGGAGACGAGAGGCGAGACGAGAGCAGGGAGAAGAAAAGCTAAGTTTCAAAGGAACGATTGTTGTTTTTGAAATAAAGGTATGATTCTAGTTTAAATCTTCCATCTAAGAGTTATAGTCGGTAAATGATCTCGTTGTTGAGTTTTTATCCGATATGGGTTTAAAGGATATGGATTTTCTGAACGAAATACTGGCCGACTCTGTTTGAATATCGACCGGGCCCGGAAGGGGGTCGGTAACCGGTGTCGACCGATGTGGGGGACCGGTGTTGACCGGTGTGGAGTGACTGGTGTGTCGACCGGACTAATGCCGACCGGTGTGCTGACCGGGGTGTGTCGCCCGGTGCGGTCTTGACCGGGGTAAACAGTGTGTTATATTTTATATTTCAGTCAGTGAGAGTGGGTTATCTGCGAGTTAGCTTACCCTTTTTATTTCGGTACCGTCGTAGGTGGTGTTAATCGTTAGAAAGCAGACCTTAAGCAAGAAGAATCTGAGGTGAGTCTTTCAAACTAAATCTTTTACGATTTTGAAAGTTATTTGATAAATGTGAGTTTTCTAAACTGCATGTTTATATTATCGAAAGTTGAGAAGGTTTATTGAAAAGGTTGATTTAATTATGTTGGAATATTCATGTTATATTATATAAACACGTTTTATATAATGTTGTTAATTAGATGTATGCATACATTTGATTCAGAAGTTTTGAACTAAGTCGGGAAGTGTGACCCGCCTGCTCGTACCGGGGAGTGTGGCCCGTTTATGTCATTAGGGTGTGTCCCTAAAATAAGGCAGTACGAGACAGACATACCGTCTTTGACGGCAGTGTTGGTCAGTAGTGTGAGTTACGCTTGCGAAGCGTAAAGTATGATAATGTTTGATCAGTAAAGTGAGTTACGCTTGTGAGGCGTAAGACTTTGTTTAAATGTTTTAAATAATATTTGAACTATTACAGTAGTGCTTGGAGGGGACTCACTAGACCATCGGTCTAACTCTCGCTCTTTCAAAATTACAATCCTATTTCAGGTTATCGCAAGGTAGCAGGTTCTGACAAGGGTAAGGAGAAGATATGAGCTATTTCCAGGAGCTAGAAGACTCCTTGTAATAGTTTTCTTTTTGACTCAGTTGTGTAATAGGTAGTAGTGGTAAACCTTATACTTTGAATTGTAAGCCTGTGGCTGTTTTTGAACAGGAAATGTTATTTTGATGTAATTATAAATGTACGGGTTGTTACACAGGTCCTTAAGCTATGTTGTTATGGACCAGTTTAGTTCCTCTTTTGGGTATGTGAGAGAGAAAACCTTGTGGATTAATTTCCGTATGCTCACAAGGGACCGGAAGTTAAGTTGAGATTTATCTGTCTTTATCGTTTGTGCAGTAGTTCTCACGACTGACCTTAGAGAGGAAGTAAGAGGATTGTAGCGGTGGCCATCAGGTGAGTTTTCTAACCAGAGACTTCCTCTTGTTTATGCTACTGTACACATGAGAAGTTTATTAAATTACCGTTGGTGATTATGCTACTTTTATGCATGCGAGATTTAATTAAACGGGAGTATTTCTAACTGAAAGTGTGGTAACTAGTGTTTTAATATAAAACGCATGAAATGTTATGAGACCGTATACTTATTTGATATATGAACCACATGTTTTGCTATGTGTAAAAGTTGAATGATTGTATGCATACATTTTGGGGTGGGTGTGTAACAGCTAAGTCGGAGGGTGTGTTCCGCTAGTACTCACGTTGGGGTGTGTGTTTCGTTTATGCCATGGAGGGTGTGTTCTAGTTAAGGCAGCGTGAGACTGACACGGTGTGTACCAGTTAAGGCAGCGTGAGACTGACACGTGGTCACGAGTGGCGTGACTTCAGTGTGCCGATTATGTAGGTGGTTTGCGAGTAAAAGTTT
The DNA here is from genome assembly GCA_954870635.1 of Arctium minus. Taxonomy (NCBI): domain Eukaryota; kingdom Viridiplantae; phylum Streptophyta; class Magnoliopsida; order Asterales; family Asteraceae; genus Arctium; species Arctium minus. Next base: position 93,190,342 of record OX941086.1, on the reverse strand, counting down.
AAATGTTTTAAAGTGGAGAATTGTTTATGCCATCAAACTGTTTTAAACATTGTTGTCGAAGCGAATGTTGTTATTAGAGGGAACTCACTAGACCTCATGGTCTAACCCTCACACTTTCAAAACTAAAAACCTTTTCAGGTAAACGCGAAATGGGAGGATCCGGTAAAGCCAAAGAGAAGGTGTGAGCGGTGTCCGATTCTAAAAGACTTCCCGATAGTTAGTTGTTTTAAATTCTCAGTTGTATAATAGGTTGTCTTCTGCAAATTTTGAAATCTTATTCTAGACTTGGACCATTTTGAGCATGAATTTATAGTAATCAATATTGTTACGTTGTTGGAATTCTTGGGTTGATACAACATTTAATTTGAAAACAAGAGGAGTTATTTAAACTATTTATGGGGAGAAAAGCTAAAAGGTTACATTCATTTAACTTCGAACATGATTACCGGCACCGTCCGGTTTTCAGGTCAACAACGCGTACGCAAAATAAAAGGAAATCAGTTTTGGTACACGTTGGAATTTCCATAACAACAACCGGAACAGCCGGTTTTCTTTAAGAGATTCAATGAATGTGCTGTGTGTGTACGTATGTATCATCTGTATGTATAGGGGGAGGTGGTTTTAATGCATCTGATGACTATCCACCTCAGCAAGATTTACATACATCCCCCTCTTTTATATATAACCCACAACCCCTATTTCAACAACACCACTGCGTGTTCTTAAAACATACCAAAAACCACATTCCTTTTTATCTCTCTTTTCTTTCTCTTTTTGCCCTATTGAGGGTTTCTTTCTGAATGCAATTGAATCTTGAAGGAGTTTTAATCGATATCAACTGTTTTTGGATCATATTTGTGTGTTTTTTGGTGAAAGATTTGGTGTTTTTGGTGGGTTTTTATCAGAAGTTGGAAAGATGCCTGCTTTGGTTAATTACAGGGGTAAGTTTGCTTTGTATTCTTTAAGTTTCTTGTTGGAATTTGTTTCAAGATTGTAAATTTTGTATGGGTTTCTTAATTTGAATGGTTTTGATATGTGGGTTTATCTGTGTTCATATGATTTTTGGCATTTTTGGTTTGATTAATTAGGTTTTCTTGATTGTTTTATAGTTAGTAGCTGAGATAAACTTGATTATCTATGTGGGAATCTTGAAATTTTGTGGTTTATGAATTGGGATTGATGTCATTGACCTAGGTTTTGTAAATTTGATTGAGTTTTTAGGAGAAATAACTCATAAAAAAAGATTATATTTAGGGTTTAGATCATCATTTTGAAGCCTTAATCTTCTAGGAAATCATACATAGATTTTGTAACTTTAATAAAAACTTGATCTTTTTTTCTGGGAATCTTGAAATTTTGTGGTTTATAAATAGGGATTGATGTTATTGACCTAGATTGTGTAAAAAAATTGAATTTTTAGGAGAAAGAACACATAAAAGATTATATTTAGGGTTTGGGTCATCATTTTGAAGCCTTAATTTTCTAGGAAATCATAACTTTAGGGTTCAAATTGTAGGAATTTAGATGTATTCAATTGAAAAATGGTTTGAAGATGATATATTGCTTATGGGATTTGTGGAAAAACTGTTTGATTTCATGTTTTCCACCCAATGATCTTAAAGATTTCTGGATGTTTTCTGATGGATTTGTTATCGAACTTACAGGGGACGATTATCATACCGGTGGGTCCCTCTGCTCTAAAGATTCGAGCCGTTTGCTTTCGGTTGCATCCCACCAGGATGTTTACAGTCCGCCTTGCAAACGTCTTCGAATCAGCGGTTCGTACTTCCTCTTCTTCGAAGACGAAAAGAAACCGTCCATCGACCTTCTTCCCGACGAATGTCTTTACGAGATCTTTAGACGTTTGCCCGGAGGCCAAGCCCGGAGTTCTTCGGCTTGTGTCTCGAAACGTTGGCTCACGGTCTTGAGTACCGTTAGGAAGTCAGAGATCGTTTCCGACAATAACGGATCATCTGATGATGTTGAAATGATCTCTCAGGAGAATGATGGGTTTCTTACTAGATGTTTAGAAGGAAAGAAAGCAACCGATGGTCGGCTTGCAGCCATTGCAGTCGGTACATCTGCCCGTGGTGGTTTGGGCAAGCTTTCGGTCAGGGGAAGTAACAAAGTTACCCAATTGGGGTTTGCGGCAATTGCCCGTGGTTGTCCTTCACTTAAGGTTCTTTCTTTGTGGAACGTTCCTTCCATCGGGGATGAAGCTTTAATCGAGATATCTAAAGAATGCCATTCGTTAGAAAAGCTCGATCTTTGCCATTGCCCTTCGATATCCAACAAGGGTATAGCTGCAATCGCCGAAAACTGCCCGAATTTGTCTTCTTTGACGATAGAGTTTTGCAAAAACATCGGGAACGAAAGCCTTCAATCCGTTGCCCGATTCTGCCCGAATCTACAATCGATCTCAATCAAAGACTGCCCGCTTGTTGGGGATCAAGGAGTAGCTACACTTTTGTCATCACCTTCATCTGTTTTGAAGAAATTGAAACTCCAATCTTTGAACATAACCGACTTCTCGCTTGCCGTGATTGGGCATTACGGGAAGTCAATTTTGAATCTTGCCCTTATTAGTCTTCGAAACGCTACTCAGAAAGGCTTTTGGGCAATGGGCAACGCGAAAGGTCTTCAGTCGCTAACGTCCTTAATCGTAACTTCATGTTATGGCATCACCGATCTGAGCCTTGAAGCAATCGCAAATGGCTGCGGTTTCCTGAAACAGATGTTGCTTAAAAAGTGCTGTTTTGTGTCCGATAAAGGATTGATGGCTTTCGCGAAATCGGTCGAATCTCTTGAATGCTTGCAGTTGGAAGAATGCAATCGAATCAGCCAACAAGGGATCTTGGGAGCACTTTCGAACTGCAGATCGAAGTTGAAATCTTTAACGATCGTGAAATGTATGGGAATCAAAGATTTAGATCAAGAAACAGCCGATTTAACACAATGTGGATCTCTTCGATCTTTAACCATCAAAGACTGTATCGGGTTCGGAAACACGAGCTTGGAGATCGTTGGAACGTTATGTCCACAGCTACAAAACCTTGAGTTAAGCGGGCTTTGCGGGATAACCGATTCCGGTCTATTCCCAGTTCTTGAAACCTGCAAATCTGGACTTGTGAAGGTGAATCTAAGCAATTGCGTGAACTTGACCGATAAAATCGTGGTGGATCTTGCTAAGATTCATGGCGGAACCCTAAAAGTGCTGAATCTTGAAGGTGGCAGGAAGATAACCGATGAAAGTTTGTTGGCGATTGCGGAAAACTGCTCGTTGCTGAACGATCTCGACGTTTCGAAGTGCGGTATCACGGATTCTGGACTTTCTCGTTTGTCGGAAGGTGTTCAGATCGACTTGCAGATCCTTTCGTTATCGGGTTGCTCCAAGATTTCTAACAAAAGTCTGCCTTCTTTAAAGAAATTGGGGCAAACCCTAGTCGGATTAAACATCCAACGATGCAATTCCGTCACCAGTAGCGCGGTCGATTCACTTGTCGAGAATCTTTGGAGGTGCGATATCCTTTCTTGAATGTTTGAACAATAAAGATGGCGGTTCGTAGGGTGGTTTTCTGGTGGATCTTTGGGCTGGCAGTTGGTTTTCCGGTCACTTTTCCGGGCATTCTTTGGCCTGTGTTTGTGGCTCTTTTAGTTTCGCTTTTGTTGAAAGCGAAACTGTTTCGACTGCAGTCTATGGTTCTTCGATTACATGCACCCTGCGAATGTGGTCATGAGTCTGTTTCTGTTCATGTTTCGTGTCTAGTTTAGGTTAGTCTTTCAGGTTCGTATGGTTCGAGTCTTTTGTATGGGTTGCTCCGTTATGGTTCGGGTTGAGTTCGGTTCGGCTTGAGGGTGAAGGAGGTGCACCTGGTTTTTGGGCTTTGGTAAATGGCTGCAGCTGGTGCCATTTAACATCACTTTTGTGGTTGTTTTTTGTGAACCAAAGTCCATGCTTTTTGATGGGATTTTAGGGTCCTGTTTTCCCAGGTTCATCTTCATGCTACTTCAAGTTGTACCCTTTTTTAGTAAGTATGATGAGATGAAGCTTTAATGTTCCACCATTGTTGTACAAGTATGTTTAAGCTTTTGTGGTCAATGTGTTGTTCTTTGTATCAAGTGAATTAATGTGCAATTAAAAATGGGTTTGAAAATCAGATAATTATGTAATTGAAGTTTTAGGTATTTATGTAATTTTATACTCCTCTATTTTTTTTTTGATAAAAATCAATAAAAGGAATATGAAATATATGTCCACATTATATGACTATCAATTAATCATTATTTACATAAAAATAAAGGAGGTTCAATGGACATGGACTGAATTGGTGGGGGCCAACATTACCAAATCATATCAACATGTCCAATGAATATTGGTATTAAGATGTCAATATATATTGACATTGTATGATCTAGGCCATGGTTTCTACCTTTTTTTACAACACTTGCTTTAAGATAAAATAAAAAAATATTTTATAGTTTTTGTTTTTCTTCCTCTAACAACTTCTTTAAAATAAAGAAAAAAAATAAAAAATAAAAAAGAAATTCTTTTATATATTTAAAGATCTCTTTACAATTAAATGGATGAAGGAAGAGAATAGTTTTTCTATATCATTATTCTAAAAAGAAAAAAATACCACGACTTACCAAAATTAAATTTAAATATTTTGATAATAAAATTATGTGGTGTTTGTTTTTTCAAAATAAACTCTTAATTACCACTTATGTCTGATTCGGTCAGACATAAGATAATTCAGACTGTTTTTTTTTAGAATCTCTTAACCCATAATGTCCTCTGAATAATTAAGTGATAACCCAACCACTTAATTACCTCTTATTTTCGTCCAACATCATTCTTTCGATTTCAACATCGGTTTTAGCCCAAATGCACCTGAATTTGCAAAACACAAAACATGAATATTGTAGATTTGTGTGTTTGCTCTTCGAAACATCTTGAATTGCTTAAACTTGCGCTTCGATGTTTGAAATATGATTAAAACTCTACAACCTCGCAAATCTGTTAGCATCCTTCTTTTGTTTCTTTTTTTCTTTTTCGTTCCGTCCTTCGATTATCGATGCTCACTTCAATTGACGTATTTAAGTTGAATTTTTGAGGGATACAATAGACAATTATACATATTCAAACGTTTATCAGTTTAAAAAAACAGTCTTGTTGATTCAGATTTCAGACTTCAACATCACCTCTTAAAAATCAGAAGTGAAATCATACTTCAGACTTCAGCACCTCTTAAAAAACAAACGCCACATGTTGAAATCTTCTAAAGAAAAAATAATTGAAGTTGAATGGAGCTTATTGAAACGTTACTCCACCTTTCAATAAACTAGTTTATAAGCTATTTTTTATCCATTCAAACGATATTTCTTCGATAAGCTTAAAAGAATAAGCTATTAATTTGTCAATATTTTTTTATTCGTTTTTAAAAGTTTATATACAATTAATATTTAAATATGGTTAAAAAACTATATTAATAAAAAGGTATAAATGTTTTTTAAATAAAACTTTGAGATGAAATATAACCAAAATCAATCAATTTTTAGATCAATTGTGATGATAAATTGTGATGAATAACCCATGAAAGGAAATCAGTTTTGGTTAATAAACTTTTAATTGAAAATCAATTTTCAAAATGGGGTATGTGGTTTTATGTTATTAACTGATTGTTGTTGTAGGATAAGTGTGTCATCGTAGGATATGACGATAGAGATAAAGATAGAGATAAGTATATCAGAGTTAGATTAGAACTGAAATATCTCGTGGTTATCTATTTGTATCTCATCCCTATTTAAAGGGCTTTTGATTAATGAGAATTACAAATTCATTCTCTCCATTATGTTGTTATTCTATTCATTTTTCTTTAACACGTTATCAGCACGAAAAGCTCAAAAATAATCGTTACCGTTGAAATCTGTCTGTATGTCACTATGTGTGTCTGCCGGAGCCAGACCACTGGCGCCGACCACCATTGAACATTAAACGAACTTACCAAGTTGGGAAACCGTTGCTGCTTACCTGCTTCTGCTTGGGAATCGTGGGTTGATGTCTCTGTTTGCTGATAAATCTGATAGATTTTGGGTTTTATCTCCACACACGCTCAGCATTCCATCACCGATTCTGCAGTTCAGCAGGTTAGGTTTTTTTAATTTAAATGTTTTTTTTTCAGTTTAAATGCTTTAATCCATGTGATATGTTGATAAGAATTAAGAAATACTCCATCACCGCCACTGTATGCTTCCTCTCTGACTCTGCCACTTTGGTCCACTTTTTTTTTGTAATCAATTAAATGTTGTTGACTGCTATCTGCTTGTAATCTCGTTTTTAAATTTTAATATACATTTATTTTAAACACTTCACAAGAATGAAACTCTGGAACACTTCACAAATCACAAGAATGAAATATTTAATAAATATTTCCCCCCGATCATTTTAATTCTTTTTTATAAATTCATGCAATTCTAATAGCATTTAGTTGTTTTTTTTTTTGCTGGAGATTGAAGAGTAAATCTTGAATGGTGGCTATAGTTTATCTCTAAGACACAATGGTCCATAAACTTTTTGTCTATAAACAATTTTGGTTCTTGAAAAAAAATTGATTGACAATTCTAGCGGGGACTTTTACCATATAGTTTGGTTCTTATTCTAAAGATGGTTAATCATTGAGTTTTTTTTAATTGATTTTGTTTATCCATCCATTTATTGAATATATAATTGGTATATTAGGTTGTATATTTAATTTAGTTCTGTCAGGATCGAATTCTTAACAAGAATAAATTCTCAGAAACTAATATCAAAGAAGTTGCGGAATAACACTTTGATATTCAATGTAACAGTAATCAAAACAGTATATGATTAATAACTTGCAAACTTGTATTAAAATCACAAGATTACACACACAACCTCAATCTTGAAGAACAAGCTCTTTCAAGACGAATTCTACTTCTCTAGAATTAGGATCTATGCCTTGAGGTTGATTCTCTCTTAGAACAAAAACTTAGAATGAAAAAAAATAATAATGATAATTCTAAACTATTCTAAACAATACTATATATATACTGAAGATAAAAGCTAATTACAATTAATAAAATATCTTCAGAATATCTTCCATCATTATCTCCAAGCTTTTCATAATCTTCAGTCCATCCAGCTGTCATCCTTCCATGCGAATTCTTTATCACATAAGCAACATTATTCTTCAGCAGCATTAATACTCTGAGCAGTATTAACTCTAGCAGTACTAACCATGCTTAGCAGCATTAATCTCTTCAAGCAGTACTAACTTTGAACTAGCAGTACTAATCTTGTTGAGCAACATTAATCATCAACTAGCAGTATTAATCACAGAAGTACTAACTAGAAGTATTAACTGTTTTCTTCTAGCAGCATTAACTTTGTTCCAGCAACATTAATTTTGTTCCAGCAACATTAACTACAGAAGTAGTAACCTCAGAAGTATTAACCAAGTTCTTCTAGCAGCATTAACTTCAGAAGTAGTAACTATGATGAATATTAACTTCAGAAGTAGTAACCATGTTAAACTAGAAGTAGTAACCATGTTTGGCATATTTCAGACCCAACAATCTCTCCCTAACTTAACTTTTCAAAACTGAGAAGTTAAGTTCTTCAACATAAGGTCTTTATGATAATTTCAAAACTTTCTGCAATTACTAGTTCTTCTTGATTCAGTTTCTGCTGTTATCTTCTTTTCTGTTCCTGATGTAGTTACTGCTTTATTTCAGCTTCTTCACTTATCTCCCCCTCAAAATAAGATTTCATATCAATACAAACTTTAATTTTCTTCTTTTTCAGTACCAGCTTCTTGATATGATCTATCTGCTAGTGATAAGAATTGATCACCTTTTCATCTCTTTTATCTCCATAATTTGATTATGAACTTTCAGACTAATTGTACCAAGTGTATCCATCAATTCTTTGTAGTTATATCTGTCCTCACCTTCTCCAGGAGTGTTACCCCCTTTTGAATGATCATTGGATCTTTTAGTAGAGATCTTCTGCCTAGCAGAAGCACCTTCTACTTCCTTGGTTTCTTGGCACCTGGGACCTTTAGATAATTTCTCATCTAAAGTTGCCATGGGGAAGGTCTTAGTAATGTTCACACTGTCCTGTCCTGCACTTTGTGCAAAGTCAGTAGTGTGAGCCTTACAACCCATATGCTCTTGCATCTCCTTAGAGAGCACCTTCTTGAGGTTGGGAGACACCCCTGTGGTTTCCCTATGGTACTCTCTAAAGGAGAATCCTCCCTTAGAGGGCTTAAAGGCTTAGTGGGTGATGGTACAAGAAGAGAAGGAGCCTTCTTTACCTATTTTCTTTACCTGTTTTATTGGTGAAGTTGGCTTATGAAGTAGAGACTAGGGAATTGATTTAGAGTGGGAAGGTTGGGATTGGCTAGCAGTGGGTTGGTCTAATGGGGACCTTGACCCTGCTGCCATACCTTCTTGTGGTTGGGACACCACCATCATTGTTGAGAACAATGGGGTGTCTACTCCTTCCGAGTCCCCAGCAGATCTTCTCATATTTGAGAAAACCTTGCCTTTAGGGGGTTTAGGTACATATACCTCATCAAAGTGAGGTATGTCCGTCAATTCATTATTAAGTACTTCTTGTACAAACCTTGGATACAGATAAAAGCTTTTTGATTGATATCCAGGTTTGACATTAAATCATTGAAGATCATTTTTAGGTATAGAAAACTTACATTAGCAGTAGTAACACTTATCAGCAGCATTAACACAGACTGGCAGTAGTAACACATACCAGCAGCATTAACTCAGTCTGACAGTATTCACTGAACTAGAAGTACTAACTACCTTTCAGTATTAGCAACCTTTTTCACTTTTCTTACCTTCTGCTGGATCAGAAGTAACATGTCCTCCATCAAATCTTTTAAAGAATTTGAAGGCAGTCCATGTTCCTTGTTATGTGCCAAGAGCAACCATTATCTTCATTCCAAATGCTCTTCCTCTTGAGCTTTTGGTTGCCCTGCACACTTGATAAATCAGTTAGTCTTTGATGGAACCCAAGCCAAAGTGGTCTTGGGTTGACCTTTCTCATTAATATAATCTGTCAGTTTGGTCTGAATGAGTTGTTTAGGAATCTCATGACTGGAGTACTTTGTCAAGATTATAGGCTTGGCTGCATTACTACTAGAAGCAGCACTAGCCTTGTTAGCAGTACTAACTTGGTTAGCAATACTAATCAAGTTAGCAGCACTATTCTTGTTAGCAGTACTATCTGGGATAGCAGTACTAACAGGTTTCTTTGCAATTGGAACCCAAACTTGAACAAAGTTGTTTGCTTTCTTTGTCTTTAAATTACTCCTTGGCTTATTTGGAGTATGTTTCTTTGGTTTAGCAAACTTATTTTGAACATGAGACTTTTTAGGTGCTCTGTTCTTAGCCATTTGATTCCTTCCTTGCTTCCTATAACCAAAGGAGTTTTGAGTTTGTCTTTGAAAATTAACTCTTTGGTTGATAGGATTGTAATAACAGTATTTGGCAACATGATTAAGCTTTTCACAGATAAAACAAGGTTTTGGTCTATTGATTTTACTCAGATCAACCCCTTGTTTTTGTGCCCACTGATTATTCCAGTTTCTTTGATTTCCCCTCCTTTTATCATGTTTTTGGGGCTCAGATTTATTGCAAGTACACTGTTTGCAAGGGACAGGATTCACAATTGTGGTCTGCTTATAATGGACCTTCTCAGACTTTCTCTCAGTCTTCTCTATGTCCTTAGATTTGACCCAAGTCTTTCCACATCCCTCATTGGTGATTATGTGGTTTTCTATAGGGATCTCACCACTCACATTGTTCTCCTTATTTTTTTCAATAGAGTTCTCTTCTTCAGAGTCTGTTTCAACCACCACTTTTTCTAATGGATCTACCTTAGTGGCTCCATTAGATAATTCCTTCCTATTCTTTGTCTCTAGCAAGTCTGATATAGGAGGGATGTAATTGTTGTTGTATGGTGGTGGTGTGGTGTTATAGCCTATTCATCTTCTAAGTTTGTCATGGATTTGAGTTTGGAGCAAAGAGTCCATTGCTTTAGAAGCATTAGAAAATTTCTCAATATCCAGCTTGGCTTTCTCAAACTCACTCTTTATCTTCTCATTCTTCTCTTTAGACCTTTTCAGCTGAAGTTCTAGGTCATTCTTCTCCCACTTCCAGTAATTTGTATCATAAGAATGTTGAAGTTCATTGGCTTGGAAAACTTTGATCTGTTCCTCAAAACTCTCAACAATTCTTACATAGTCTTTTATATCTCTCTCTAATCTTTTAAGGTCATCACTCATTGTCTGGTTGTGATCCCTGTACCTTTTAACAGTTTCCATACAAGTTTTAGAGCAAAGATTAGACATTACCTCTGTGGGGATTTCTGTGCTTGAAGAATCTGAAACTTTAGCCATTGATGATTTCTGATTTCAAGGAAGAATGATGATTGCAGGTTTCTGAGAATACTTGCTCTGATACCACTTGTCAGGATCGAATTCTTAACAAGAATAAATTCTCAGAAACTAATATCAAAGAAGTTGCGGAATAACACTTTGATATTCAATGTAACAGTAATCAAAACAGTATATGATTAATAACTTGCAAACTTGTATTAAAATCACAAGATTACACACACAACCTCAATCTTGAAGAACAAGCTCTTTCAAGACGAATTCTACTTCTCTAGAATTAGGATCTATGCCTTGAGGTTGATTCTCTCTTAGAACAAAAACTTAGAATGAAAAAAAATAATAATGATAATTCTAAACTATTCTAAACAATACTATATATATACTGAAGATAAAAGCTAATTACAATTAATAAAATATCTTCAGAATATCTTCCATCATTATCTCCAAGCTTTCCATAATCTTCAGTCCATCCAGCTGTCATCCTTCCATGCGAATTCTTTATCACATAAGCAGCATTATTCTTCAGCAGCATTAATACTCTGAGCAGTATTAACTCTAGCAGTACTAACCATGCTTAGCAGCATTAATCTCTTCAAGCAGTACTAACTTTGAACTAGCAGTACTAATCTTGTTGAGCAACATTAATCATCAACTAGCAGTATTAATCACAGAAGTACTAACTAGAAGTATTAACTGTTTTCTTCTAGCAGCATTAACTTTGTTCCAGCAACATTAACTTTGTTCCAGCAACATTAACTACAGAAGTAGTAACCTCAGAAGTATTAACCAAGTTCTTCTAGCAGCATTAACTTCAGAAGTAGTAACTATGATGAATATTAACTTCAGAAGTAGTAACCATGTTAAACTAGAAGTAGTAACCATGTTTGGCATATTTCAGACCCAACAAGTTCTAATTTATCGTCCTTTAGTTTCAATCATGATAGCATAATTTTATTGTTTTAAACTTATCATTGCCATTTATTTTGACATGATCAATTAATTTATAATAAGATATGTTTAGTTGGATAAGTTAATTATCTTGATGTTATTTACTTATCTGAAAATTAAATTTGATTTATATCTTTAAATTAGACTAATTATATTACTGTGAAATATGATAGTTATTTACATGGCTAGTTAATTTATATGATTGACTTTTATTGTCTTATTAAGTAATATTTATTATTTATCCATATCTTATTTAAATGTTTATCTTAATTATAATTTATAATCTATCATAAACTTTTAGAAGTTACACTTATAACCCCCATAATTTTTATTATATTTTGTCAAAAGATTCAAAAATAGCATGAAAATGTTAAATTCAAACATTTATCTTGATTATGTGTTCCTACTCATAATTTTAAACTATATAATTAATTTTTGGAAGTTACACTTTTAACCCCATATATTTTGGTCTTTACCAAAATCTCCAAAAATACTATTAAGGTATTAAAATATTAAAATTGGCTTCATATGCCAAACTCATAGTCATTTTGGCCTCATGCCAAATGCTCTATAATTAATAATGTTATATCTAAATGAAATAAATCACAAGATATCGACTGGATTTTGTCAAACGGGTGTAAACAACCCTAAGGTTTCTAGGGACTTAAGAAATCCATGTGATTCCCCTACTACCTGGAAATCCAATAGATTGAGTGATTTTTTTTTCAAAAATTGAAATATTGATGAAGTATTATCAATAAAATTAAAGCATACAAAATCCAATATTGTTATGATAATGAAATTTCATAACCATAATTAGGGGTGTTCATCGGTTGACATCCAATGGATGTGAGGGGAACTGAACCGATCCAATCAGCCATTGGATGTTGGATTTTCCTAACCGAACCGATCCAATCATCCATTGGATGTTGGATTTTTCCAATCCAATGGATGTTCTTATTGGATATCCATTGGATCAGATTGGATATCCATTGGATCGGATTGGATCCATCCGACATCCAATGGATGATCAAATAGGATCCATCCAACGTGTTAATTTAATGCAATGTTCTAATTAATTACTTTTAGTTTGTGTTAAAACCAACATAAGTGAGACTAAAAATTCAAAAACCAACAAAAAACAAATTTAGATTTAAGCAAATTGCAAAAAAAAAAAATGGATGATAGTTGGATGGAAAACTGGATGGTAATCGGATGGTTAATTGGATGGGTAATTGGATGGTGGTCGGTTCGGTTCAGTCGGTTTTGGTCGGTTCTGGACTGCCATTCAAGAACCGACCGATCCAAATTGGATGTTGAGATATAACCGACCCCTATCAAATAAGATATGCACTAAAAAGTGCTTCTATCAAAAAGGGAATACGTTGAAAATGAAATATAACATATTTGTTTTAATATTTAATATTGATTATACATATGTTTCTTTGAAATTAATTTTAAGTACCAAAATTAATTTCTTTGCTAAAGTAAAATCGAATATGTAATCATTATAGATGTAGAGAAATACATCAAAACAAATACAAAAAAATTTCAATATTCTCCGTTCCGTGTAGGAATGTATCGAGGAGAATTGATTTTTTTTGACCTATCACACAATCGAAAAAAAGATAGACTAATACTTGTTTTATAATACATCCAACCAAATTACTTAGACGATGGACTGTCACTTTCTTGGTGGAACAAGTTTAATAGGAACCTTGTAAAGATATTCGTATCAAATGGAAATGAAAATGAGCATATATACATAAATTCCAATGAATATGAAAGGAAACATATATCATGGAAACTAATGTGTCAAACTAGTAGATTATTGGGTCATCGGAACATATTTTGTCACCAATAAAGAAATTTTGGGGGCAATAACACATATATGTTTCGACATAACCATGTGGGACACGGTGGTTATGATATAGTGATCCGTGTATTGCAAAATACACATAGACACATTCTCTTTCGAGTGAAAGGCAAAATGAGGCAAATTGCAACTGTTGACTTCTGAAGCATAAGAAACAACATTGCTATGCCCTCTCGAATACATAAAACTTTTGTATATACCCTAATCCTTAGCCAATACAGGAATGAGATCGTCCTAAAGCTAAGGACAATATACAAAAATATTCCATTGTTACAACGAATACAAGGTGATATTTATGGACATAAACATCCAGAATGTGGGCCATTAAAGTACTTTATGGTTCTGGTTTCGACACGATGAACGCATATCGTATTATTGTCCACATGAAATACTGCACTCCTAGCACTAGTTATACGTTTAAGGGCTCACCACCCTTATTATTTCATCAAGTCTACATGACTTGGAATGCTGGAGAATTTACATCATAAGGATTTGATGTTAATTGCATATGTATTAGGATCAATGTAGAGTCCTATACCCCATGTGTATACATAAAATGGTCTCATAGAAGTTGTTATCAAAATAATATGATGACATCTAGGGTATTAGTAATGCGCATCAATTTACCCACATCTACCTGGGGTTATGCAATTATTATATGCAGTTTCTTTTTGTCGTTTTTAGACCCACTGCTTACTAACCAGCCTCATGCGTACCAGTTGGTAACTGGATATAAGCCTGATACTTTACATTTACGCATGTTTGATTATATGTGCCAATTGCGCCCCCACAGCGCATCGAAATGGGTCCTTAAAGACGATTTGGTAAATGTTGAATATGAACCCCCAACAATTATCCGCTAATTAGAATATTTGACTAGTGATCTCTTTACCGCTAGAGTTGCGAGTTGTCACTTTCATGAGACAGTATTCCCGTCGTTAGGGGGAGATAGGAAAAAGGATTTTCCATGGGAACGACAGGAAGTGTCATTGAATATTCCCACTCTGTCTCATTTCGATCCCTAAAACTTCACAACGTAATGTTGAAGTCAAACGAATCAGACTCGATACCTGATACGTTTAATATTCCAAAAGTGACAAGATCACATATACGAGCTGCAAATATACTCGTAAGGTTAAAAAGTCCCCAACAGGGGCATAACGCCACTGGAAAGTGCGTTGCAATCACACATGGCGGAGGTGTGGTTGAGGTCGTAGCTCCCAAACGGAAATGGGGGAAGTTACTTGGTTCGATAGATACTCATCTAAAGGAAGAGAAGAGTAAGGCACAACTATTTGTTATCAATACATAAACCTCTCATGAGATTGTCTCTGATTAAACTATATCTATGAATCATCACTGGAGGACGCTCCAAAGTTCATATTGATTATAGAGATGAATATTAATCTCAAATGAACTATGAGAGTACATATGAGTCGATGGACAGATCATATATAATCATTGATGATATATTTCGCATATATTGTTGCTTATGAGGTGATAAAGCACATTGACATCAAACCATGCTCAGTTGAAAAATATCAACAAAGAGAAAATTGGCCTAAATAAACAATCCAGGAGAATCATATTATTTGACAAATGAACAGGTATTTGGTTTGGTAGTGCTAACCTGTAACACCCCGAATTTCGAAAAGCACAATTTCAAGTTAATACAGAAATCAGTAGCCTTAAAGGGGAAAAATAATATTTTTGATTTTGGACTTGAATCCTAGATTTTATAGTCTTAATGGATAAAGGATTCAATTACGAGTCCAACGGTTCTTTTCGGAGCAAAAACGGAGCTATAACGAAGAAGTTACGGCCAAAACAGTGAACGAGAAGAAAACCAGGGGAAGCGGGTGACTTATGCCACGACTTAGGGTCGCGAGATAAGTCGCGAAACTCCCTGGTCGAGCTAAAAACCGATTTTCAGCCACCAAACTTCATTTCTTCATATCTTCTTCATCCCAACTCCGTTTTCAGTGATTCAACTTGCTATGGTTTTGTTTTTGAGAGCTTGTCAATGTTAGATGGTTAGTTTTGGGAAATTATAATGGTGGATTGGAAGCTAAGACCAAGAGCTCATCATCATCACCTCCATCTTCAAGAATTTGGGGTTTTCTAGGTTTTTATCAAAACCTAAATGGTAAGTTCATCCCTTCCACTTCCAAACTTATTTATGGGTTATAAATGCTCTATGGATGTCAACCTAGTGTTTGATTCCTCTAATTTCGTTTTGAAAGATTTTGGTTGTCTTGGGTCAAAATTAGGGTTTTGCCTAAAATAGAGATTTGGATGATTAAGTGTTTGGGGAATGTTT
Organism: Arctium minus; assembly: GCA_954870635.1. NCBI lineage: Eukaryota > Viridiplantae > Streptophyta > Magnoliopsida > Asterales > Asteraceae > Arctium > Arctium minus. Next base: position 93,174,759 of record OX941086.1, on the reverse strand, counting down.
CTATGTGGTTGGTTATATGTTTTGATGGTTGGAAACTTATGGATCTAGGTTTTGGAAGTTTTTGCTTGGAGATTCAAGTTTTCTTCAAAGAAGCTCAAAGCGGGGTAAAATCTAGATTTAGCCTAAATCTAGCGAGGTGAGTTCAAGTTGATTTGTGAAAACGGTGTACATGCCAAAATGATTATTTTAAAGTGTTTTGCATCTTACATGAAATTGTTAACTGCTGATCAGTTTGATTACCTTGAAAGTGTTTAACTTTACAAACTTATATAGCACACATTCTTATGATTTTGGGCATTTTGATAATGAGTCATAAATGGGTGTGTTTGGTAAGCTATTGCATAAATGATATCATTTGGTTAAAAAGGGCATTTTAGTGTTTGTTTGGGTAAAAGGTTTAATTTTGTGTTATGGGACATTTTGAAAGGATAAAGAGTCTAAATTTATGTGGAAAACCTTTTGTCCCGACTTAAACGGCGTTGGAGTCCATTCAAGTATTTTGGTGTGAGTGAGTTCATGGTATGGATCGGGTACGTTTGTTATTTGAAAAGTGTTAATCATTGGTCAAAAAGAGGTTTCGGGTGTTTTGGCTCGATGTCGTTTTAAAGAAGTCTTGAGGACATTTGTCCGGTTTTAATGGCTCGATGTAGAGTCCAATTTATAATTTACATCTTAATGCATTTTGTTGCATATTATCGATAGTTACAGACTCGAGTGCCGTAGTTGTTAAAGCACATATTTATTGGATGAGGACATGACTTCTGAGCACATCAGTTCAGAACCCGTCATTACCGGAGTATTAGCTTCTGGACCAACCAGTCCAGGACCTGCACCTCAAGAGAACAAATCAGATGGCGCTTCGTCGTCTACTTCTAATTTATTTGATTTGGATTTATTATTTGAACTATTCTATGATGAATTTATTGGTTCTAAATTGCATAACTCTGTTGTGGTTGACAGAATAGAAGACTCGATGACTACTCATCCAACCACTTCCGATATCTCTACTGAATTTGGTTCTCCTATTCAGCAAGAAGTTCCAGTTCAAAAGCCTACTCCGACAGTTGAAGTTGTGACCAACAATGCAGACACAGCAGTAGATGACTCCGTAGGATGTACTGTAAGGACTGATCAACAGATTGACCAAGTTGTACCTACTGCTACTTCTGCAACGACTACTTCAACTGAAGCCCCCGTTAATTCTGAACCATCTGAAGGAGATACCAGTGGATTCCTAGATGCGGAAAATGCTCAATCTACATCTAATCCACACCGTCATGAACATAAGTGGACCAAAGAGCACCCGGTACATCAAATTATTGGAGATCCATCTGCACCGGTGCAAACTAGATCTGCAACATCAAATCTATGTATGTATGAATCCTTTCTGAGCAAGATCGAGCCTACACGCGTATCTGAGGCCCTTGCCGATTCAGATTGGGTAACTGCGATGCAAGATGAGCTGAATCAGTTTGAAGCACTGAAAGTCTGGAGACTCGTACCCAAACCGCAAGGTAAAACCATCATTGGTACGAAATGGGTGTTCAAAAACAAGAAAGATGAAGATGGTACCGTTATCCGAAACAAAGCACGACTTGTCGCCAAGGGATATAGGCAAGAGGAAGGGATAGACTACGATGAGACTTATGCTCCAGTGGCACGTATAGAGGCAATTCGGATGTTCTTAGCCTACGCAGCCCACAAGAACTTCACCGTCTATCAAATGGACGTGAAAACAGCTTTTCTGAATGGAGTACTCAAGGAAGAAGTCTACGTCTCACAACCAGAAGGGTTTGTAAATCCAGATAAGCCGAACCATGTCTACATCTTGGATAAAGCTCTTTATGGACTGAAACAAGCTCCTCGCGCCTGGTATGATATTCTATCTCAATTCTTGGTTAAGTCGGGTTTCACAAAAGGTACGGTTGATACCACTCTTTTCATTAAAAAAGATAAAGGCGATATCATTCTTATTCAAATATATGTGGATGATATTATATTTGGTTCTACAAATCCCAAGTAGTGTAAGAACTTTGCAAACCTCATGGTGTCACGTTTTCAGATGAGCATGATGGGAGAGATGAACTTCTTTCTCGGATTGCAAGTCAAACAATTTTCAACGGGGATTTTTATCAATCAATCTAAATACATTCTGGATATTCTTCGGAAGTTCAAAATGGAAAATTGTAAACCGATTGGTACCCCAATGGCACCTGGTACTAAGATTGGCACCGATCTTTCGGGAAAGGCTGTTGATGTTAGGACTTATAGAGGGATGATAGGTTCTTTAATGTATCTTACTTCTAGTAGGCCGGATATAATGTTTTCTACATGCTTATGTGCTAGATATCAGGCCAATCCTAAAGAATCCCATTTGTCTGCTGTAAAGCGGATCTTCAGGTATCTGAAGGGGACTGCAGATCTTGGTCTGTGGTATCCTAAGGATACAAGCTTTGAACTAACATCTTATTCAGACGCAGATCATGCTGGTTGCATGTTAGACAGGAAAAGCACCTCGGGTCATATACAATTCCTCGGAGATAAACTCGTCAGTTGGGCTTCGAAGAAGCAATTATGTGTCTCCACATCAACGGTCGAAGCGGAATATGTAGCTGCTGCTAGCTGCTGTTCTCAGGTCTTGTGGATGAGAACACAACTGCGAGACTATGGATTTCATTTCAATAGAATCCCGATCTATTGTGATTCAAAGAGCGCTATTGCGATTACCGCTAATCCTGTTCAGCATACTAAGACCAAACACATAGATGTCCGGTATCATTTTATAAAAGATAATGTAGAAAAGGGGACAATTGAACTTTATTTTGTAAAAACCGATTATCAGTTTGCAGATTTGTTTACCAAACCTTTAGACGAAAAGAGATTTAATTTTCTTGTCTCAAGACTTGGTATGCTAAATCTTAAGACATAATCGGTAGTTACCTATTAAAGTTTCTTATTGTGTCTATTTATCATTTCTTTAGTATTATTTCCGCATGATACCTGCTCTTTAACAGTTTGTTCATGATCTCAGGGGGAGTGTGACAACTATTTCATTGATGGTCAATGTTAGTTTGAGGGGGAGCATATTTAAATGCATTGTGCTTACTAATAATTGTTAGTGATGCATGATTCTAGGGGAAGCATACAAGTAAAGAGTATGGCTATGACTTCTGATTACTTCTGATCAGAACTCGTACACTAAGTGTTTTACTGCTTTATGTCAATTCAATTTCAGTGAATAAAGTTTCTTTGACTAGACTTTTAGACTTTTGTAGGTTGAGAGATGCTTCAAAGATCATATCTTTATGACTTTAAGCTTGACTTCGCGAGATGTAAGACTGTACTCGAAAGGTATAATTTCTCTTCTTCATCTCATATATGGTTGAAAGAAGGACAACTTTCAATCATAAGAAAACATGTTCTTAAATGTTCAAACCACTTCCCCATTCTCAAACAGATTTCTTGAATTGGAAGTGTGATTTTAAATGTTTTCTGATTCATCTTTGAGCTTTAACTGATCAAGTTAAATCACCTGAGCAACGTATGCTTCATAGGAAAACATGGGATCAGTGTGCTAGGATTTAAAAGAAACTTCTATGGATTCACGTTAACCAGTGTTTCCTACCCAAGAAGTTAATCCTGTAGTGGTTAAATGTGAGGAGGTCAAAAAGAAATGAGTGTGGGATGTGTGATGAGAGAAAATGTAAAAGAGAGTTTGGTTAGCTGTGAGCTTAAAGACTAAAAGAAAGAGAGTGTGAGATCAGAGTAAAAGAATTTTCAAACTCTGCACCAACTACTTTCTGAGCCGGGCAGCCACATTTCTAATGCTTCACATTTATTTGGTGAACATTATTGAAACAGGCAACTAGCCCATGCCAACTCTTGACATTACCCCACTAGCCACTCATTTTCTTCTCAACAAGAAAATGTTTCATTTTCAAAGGGGACGCAACACATATGCTATCTGATTTTCATTTGGAAAATCTGGATATTGAAAAGAAGAAAGTTTGCCCCACCTTCACACTTCACTAATGTACATTGAGTCTGTGTTTAACTACCTGTTGTCTCAGTGGTTTACACATTTTAAGCCTTATAAGCAATCATCTTATGCTTAATTTATTCCATCACTTGCACGAACACACAAAGAATTTGTTTCTTTGTCATAACGTTCATAGAAATTGCCTTTGTGGTGTTTCGATGATTGAATGGAAGCCCTGGGGGAGTGAACATCATAAAAGCTCCTTTATATTGTGTATTCGTTACACACAGTGACTTTGTGTTACTGACAGACAATTTCAACTGATTCATGTGTTGATTCAGGCGTTACACTTCATTTTCTATTTTGTCTGGATTTGCAAAGATCTGGATGCACATCTTTATGAATTGACGGATAATCAGTGGTTCTGTTTGCAAGATCAATGGTGGAAGAAATTTCTTGAAGACACGTTTTGATGAACTCTTTGCTCTTTTCATCAAAAAGGGGGAGAAGCGTCAATCAAGAAATGCGGAGATCAAAAGTTTTTGAAAGAATTTCTGAAGATATTATGAAGATTTGTTGCTTTGAAGAAATTTTCTTTGAAGATGATTTGCTGAAGCATTCCAAGCTGAATCTGGAGATAATTTCTTTCCAAAAGATATTTTCATCGATTGGGGAGATTGCTACATTCTGAAGACAAAGAGGAAGATTACATTTTCTGAGCTTAAAGAATGATCTTGATCCAAAGGGGGAGATTGTTAAAGCACATATTTATTGGATTCAAGATCATAATTATCTGAAGATGGAAATTTGAAGTCAAAGCTGATAAAGTCGTCTCAATAAATAGTCTAAGGTCCTTTTGTAATAAATAGTCAAAGTCTGTTTACGTATTTTATTTATTTATTAGTTAGTTTTAATTTTAGTTAACTTAGTTTGTTTTTGGGCCAAGCTTTGTAAAGCCCATTACCAAGCCTTCAAAGCCCATTAGGCTATTCAAGCCTAAGTATAAATTAAGTTAGTTTAATGGTAATTAGGTTAGAGGAATTAATTAGAGAATTAATTGTTGGAGAGGAGGCTGTTGGTGTGGGTGGTGCGCCGTGAACAGAGAAACAGACAGAGAGATAGATCGATTTTCAATCCTGTAACCTGTTGAATCTATTGCTTAATCAATATCAGGTTTACATTATTGTGTTAATTATTGATTTACTTGATTGAATGATTGCATATTGGGACACACAGTAGTCATTCATGAGTAGTCGGGTAACTTTAGACTGTGTTTCATTGGATCCATAGGCACATAAGTCAGTCTTATTTGATGGTCAATTGGGTGGTACGGGGTTGGACTCCGGGACTCATGGTTTATGACCTTGTCTTTACGAGTAGGCACTAAGAGTGGTTGAGTTCCGGTTGAGTTATTATGACTATGGGTAGTCCTCTGATGGGCGTTGGGACCTTCGCCATGTGGGGCAATGCCTTCGTTGTATCCCCCGTGTGCCAAGCCTTTGGCGGTAATTCCGGTGTTGTTCGCTAAGGTCAGCTATCTCTTTGGGTGAAACTTGTTAAGAGGTCGTAGGGACACTTGGGCTTGCGTGTCGTGAAGTGTCGTACGATCAACGTTGTTGAGTGGCATACTTTTGTGTTCCTCCGCTCTCAACGGATACGGGTATCCCCCGTCGTCGGCCCGCTGTATTTTGGATATTTAATTGTCCATGTTTTACTATTTGGATTTCATTCCATTTTATGGTCGCGTGAGTATGAAGTTTCAGTTCCATGTTTTAATGGCGTATTACATTTATATGGATTGTTTTCCGTTATTTAAGGGTCGAGTAATATGTTCCACCCGAGTTTTGGGTGTTTTTGGGCTACGAAGTATTATTTACATTTTAGCACATTTGAGTATCGAACTATGACCCCGTTATGGGTGAGTTACGGGTTGCATCGTTTTATAAGAAATGGGTGTTTGGGAGCATTGTCTTTAAAAGTGTATATTATGGGAAAAATGTGTCGTTTCCGTTTTGAAGTATAATATTTCGAAGGATCTTGCCTTAAACTTAATTCCTTTCTTTTAAAGATATATTCATTCATGTTAAAACTCTTGAGCTCACTAGGCGTTAAGCCTAACCTTTTTATTTGTCGGCATGTGCATCAGGTTCCAGTTGGGGTTTCGGTTCTAGCAAGTGCAATGAGGATTGAGCCTTAGATTTATACAAGAGTGAGTAGTCGGTGAAGTCTTCCGCAAGTTGGAGTTAGTAGCTGTTATTGGGTTCAGTAACACCCGTCCTTTTCATAGAGTGTATGTATAGGATGAACATGAGCGTTGAATTTAATTTTCAATTTAAGTTGTAGTTCGAAGTATTTATTGATGTATTTAGAAAATTTTTATAAGTTGCTATCTTCAGATTTAAGGGTGTTACATAACCCACCAAGTGTAAAGCCTGTAAGACATAGATAAATCATTTGTCCTAAAGCATAATGAGAATAATTAAGTCATAATGTATGAGACTCTCCTTTGGCGCAAGGTTTCTCACAACGCCCTGGATTGACCACGAGAAGACTTACTCTCCAGTGATGAACGTTATAACGTTATGCTAATTAATTAGCCTAGTAGTTTCCAAAGGACTGGAAATGCAGCTCATGGATGTGGTTACTACATATCTCTATGGGGATATAGATTGAGAGATATATAAAAGTGCTTGATGATATTACATTACCAAAATCAAGTAACTCTAAACCACGAAATGCGTTTGAAATAAAATTAAAACGCCCACTTTATAAATTAAAGCAATCTAAGCGGATGTGGTATACCCACCTAATGGAATACTTGATTGGGAAAGGATATATAAGAACGATGAATTGTTCTGTTGCATATTTATTATGGAAAAAAAGTTCCAGATTTTCAAAGTAGCTCTATATGTCAATGTTATGAACATAATAGGCACTCTTGATGAAATAAGAGAAACTACAAGCTACTTGAAATCTGATTTTGAGAGGAAAGATCTTGGGAAAACTTGGTTTTGTCTAGATATTTAAGCTAGGACACCGAGTTTGTGAATTATTAATTCACCGATCGCATATGTCCAGAAAATAATCAGGCAATTTAATATGTACAAAGCACATCCGTTTAGCACTCCCATGATCGGTCGAAGTGTCGGAGATAAGGAAATATCCATTTCGTCTACGGATGATGACGAAAAATGCTGGGAGCTGGAATTCCCTATCTAAGTACAATATGCGCATTATCGTACTTATCATAATACACTTGACCATATATTATATTTCTCAGTGAACTTGTTAGCCAGATTTAGCTCAGTGCCAACGCAACGTCATTGGAATAAAATCAAGTTAATATTTTGGAATCATTGACGTAGGCTTATACTTTCCCTATAGAAAGAAAAATGAGATTGATAATGAAAGTTCAATACTTACTTAGAATGTAAGTAGCAAAAGTACTAGCTCTTATAGAAAAACACCAAACAATGTCTTGGTATGTCTTTACTGATATTAGGTATCTGCCTAATCCGTACAATGGCTGTTTCCAAATTGGATGATGAACTGCCACAAGGAATACACCGATTGCTTGAAAGTAAGCTAAGCAAACCCTTGTAACTACCTTCACTATTCCAAGAATATTACTCTCCATGAGATAATTAAAGATGTATATGATTAAGGACTATCATTACATATATTAGAGGAGCTAGTGATTTTGGGTTCAACCAGTATCCTACTTGCATATATGGAAATAATGCATCATGTATCGAAGAAATGAACATAAGATACATCAAGGGTAATAACACAAAGCATATTATGCTTAAGTTTCTATACAATCAGCAATAAAAGACTCTCCTTTAGATTCAAGTGAATCAAGTAAGGTGTCAAAAGAATGTAACATATTTTACCAAGTTATTACCTAAAACCATATATTGGGAAACATGTAGAAAGTAAATGCAAATGTTTTTCAAACTCCCTTGATTAATGCACGAATCAGGGGGAGTAGTAGACAAAAGGGGAAGTCTACTATATTTGTGATATTGGTATGTTATGCTCTTTCCTTCAACCAAGGTTTTATTTTTCCCATTGGGTTTTGTTCCTTGGTGTAAGGTTTTAGTGAGGCAACTGTTTATATACCATCATGCTTTCCTAACTCTCAAGATTAAAGTATGAATCTAAGAGAAAACTAGACTGAAGGATAAGTCTATGTATTGCAAAGAAGCTGGTGCGTTGTACTCTTTCCTTCGTCATATTTTTATTTTTCCCACTGGGTTTTATTTTGGCGTAAGGTTTTAACGAGGCAACAAATGTGCACCACCACTCCTTTAACTTGGCACAAGGGGGAGTGTTGTAGGATAAGTGTGCCATCGTCTAAAGGATACAACGATAGAGATAAAGATAGAGATAAGTATATCAGAGTTAGATTAGAACTGAAATATCTCATGCTTATCTATTTGTATCTCATCCCTATTTAAAGGGCTTTTGATTAATGAGAATTACAGATTCATTCTCTCCATTCTGTTGTTGTTCTATTCATTTTTCTTTAACAATTGTAAAATAATCTATATTTTTGGATGGTTCCAAGATCCCGTTTATCTTTGTTTAAGCTAAATTATGTTTCACTAGGCATATACCTGCGCACGATGCGGCGCAAGTGTTAAAACTTTCTTGTAAATTGTGATTGAAAAATTAATACGATTATTTATAGAATGTTCTATATCATCTAAATTATGGGTTATTTGCAAGTAAATATTATCATGAAATCTAAATGAAAAATACTAAGGTTGAAGCTTATAAAAATCAATTATTTCGTATAGTTTATTTGAAGAAATAGTCCGTGTATTAGATCTCAAAGAATTTGAGGAATTTGTTTTTAACTTCATATTAATTGAATACAGATAATAAAATATTGCAGTTGAGAGTCCATGCAATGGTGTCTTTCACATGGCTGTTTTGATCGTTCATAGCATTAAGTAGAATGTATAATGCAGAGATGACCATTGGGGAGAGCTTCTCAACAATTGGGCCTTCAAGAATTGATCCAAATGCCAAAGTCTACTCTTTGCCTTGGTCGAACCTTTACACTTGCCGATTGAGCAGATAATGGAAATTTTGTGATCTCCACAGCCATTTTTTCCTATTTAGAAAATACAAGAGCTACAATCAATTATTTATCATATTTGGCATAAATCTTTAAGCATAGTATCAGAATTTCCTTTCCAAATAATAAGATGAGCAAAAAACACAGTCGGGGAAAAAATCAAAACATATCACAATGGAACCACAACAGAAACATGCAACTTATGTTTAAAAATATATCAAATTACACCATCATTACAAATATAACATCATGACATAAATACCAAGTTTCCACATAACACATATAATAATTTTCATGTTTGCAAACGATCACAAATAACATCTAAAGAACAAACCTTAATAACTTGAGTGGCAATCATAAAAGAATATGGTGGATGGTTGGCGTGAGAAAGTGTAAAAACAATGAAGAAAGAGAAGATCTACCATACCTTTTACTGTCCTTCATAGCTCGCTATTGTCTTTGTATTGAAGTTGGAATATGTGAATCAGTGTTGCTCTGGCGTGAAAAAGTGTTATTTTGGATGTTTGGCGAGAGCGGAGATAACAAACAGCCTTAGCACATGACCCAACAACAAGGTCGCAAAGGAAAGATGAAAGCTTGACATAGACTCTCCGAATCATGTTGCATTCCATGCCTCAAAACAAATATCAAGTTGTATCAGGTACAACAAAAATATGCAACTTATATCTTGTTTAAATGAGAACTCAAATAATAAGATAGAATCAGTACTCACCTCTTCTCGGTCTCTGCTTTGCTATAAGGCAACATGTTATTAAGTTACAAGTAACTTGTCATGCATATAAACATCTACATTCACAAAATGAACATCCCATTTCCCAGAGCATGCACCAAAAGAAATCTCGATAGATCTTTTATTATTGCAGTTTTTCGCCCAACTCACCATTATTAATATTTGCCAACATATGCATGAGATCATTAGGACTCCAAACAACGATATTAAAAACACCATAACCATTGCTAAGTTAGAATACGCACCTATGCAGAGAGCACAAAAGACTTTCTTACTTTTTTTTTGAAGTATATAATATTTATATACTGCAACTGCAACAAAAAAACTCACACACTCTCCTCACCTTTGGTGAGGTTTGAACCCTTGACCTCCTAGGAGGCCAAAGGCTCCGATACCGCTAGGCCAAAGGCCCTTTGGTAAGACTTTCTTACTTTCTGTTGCAGTTTTCGGTATTTCCAGAACAGTGATACAAATTTGCAGATTTACATCACTCTTTTAAAAAAAGCCTTCAATCGAGCATTTCCTGAACTCCACCTGATAAAAAATCAAAGTCCCAGTCTAGTCCCGATCGAGTTCCTTGTTCAAACTTCATGTCCAAGATTCGACCGACTTCCCAGACATTTCATCGAACAACTGGAGGTCATTGTTCATGAGTAAGAACTTGACTACTTAAATGGAGATAAAGAGAAATCGGAATCAAATTGTCATACAATGTGAGTGCCTTCAAGAACTGAAGAAACACAGAAATCAGTGGTTTATCTAGATCAAAAGACCCATTTGTATCATCCAACAATCGAACTTAGGAGAAGAAATATATATTGAACCAAGAGAACGAATCGTTCCCAACTGTTAGAGAAATGAAAGCCATTAGAATACAAAATCGTTGATGGAAAACCACCTACACAGGATCCTCAAACTGTTAAAGTGAGGCAGGGTTTGGGGTTTTATTAGCAACGTTTAAACGGTGAATATTACCTTAACCGTGATGATGGTGTCCGTAAAAAGAAGGCGATACCGGAAAGAGAAAGTGTGCCAAATCCTCCAAATTTTAATAAAACAAAGGAATTAATGATTCCCGTTGTCGGGTGAGGGAAAGAAGAATTACCTCCTCCTCTCCTTGCATCGCTTCTTCACTTGAAAACTAAAATCACTCCTACTTCTCCCCACTGCCGCCCCACTCTTCCGCCACTGTCGTATTCTTCCACAACACTATTTCAAGCAAACAAAAATGTCGAATATCAAAGAAAATCATCATCATGAAGAAAATCAAGAAGGAGAACAAGTGAAAGATCTTACGTTTGAAGAGCTTGGATTAGACCCTCATCTTATCCGTGCCCTTACAAAGATAGAAAAATATTGAGAACCCCACTCCAATTCAGCAGATCGGAATTCCAAACCATCTTAAAAGAGAAATTCGAACTTAAAATTACAACTTTTAAACCCATAAATTATCAGAGATACCATCAAAACATTGTTACTCTTTGTTAATTTATATTTATATTTATATTTAATGAAGGCTTTAAACACAAAGATACCATCAAAACATAGGTTCAAAATTGTATCATAATAAAAGCGAGAAGAAAGAAGTTCCCACCAACCAGGAAAAACAGAACACCAAATCAATGATGGTTAACTTGATACCTTTACCATTGGGAAGAGACGGCCACGACTATGTACCCTTTCCGACCATGAACACATTCCCTAAACATGTGGCAAACTCATGGCCGATACGTCCTCGATGTGAACTGTCTCGAAGCTGCCCTTATGCTTTTCCCTATTCTTAAGAATTCCAACATAACATGTGTTTTGTCCATCGGTCACCATAACAACGTTTGCCATATCAAACTTGATGAAATTAACAATCTTGTTTGAATCAAATCAAGTTTAATTGTAACACCCCTAAAATTCGAAAATAGCAGACAAAATAAAACTTCCAAAAACTCTTAAATACCAAACATTGAAATATCAAATATCTAAGGTTACAAGGAAGAATCACAATAACAACGTATCAGAGTTCTAACGGAACTATCTAGTCCCACAAACTAAGGACTACATTAGTCGGGTGTTACTAAAATCACCGAATTCTGCTATCTTCACCAAATCGGATGACGCCGCTAAAGCCATCCTACCGGAACTTCTACCAATCTCCACTCGCCACACAGACCCATCTAGGACCTGATATACATGTCGAAAAGAAGAAGTGTTAGGCTTAACGCCTAGTGAGTTAAAGTAGTTTTCATCATATAAATCATAAAACATTTAAAATGAACATTTTACTCTGAATAAGACCATTTTAGAAATACTGATTGTAAAGAGACTTTATTGGCATATCAAGTTCCTTCAGATTTCCAATCACCCTTTTTAAATAAATAGCCGACGCCCAAATTTCCCCAAAATGCACCCACACGGTATTTCTCCAAAAGACTCATTGTGTAATTACAATGGTACGTTTTAACACCGAAGGCATGGATAAGGGAATACCCAAGATAACACCTTTCAGTGACGGGGGAAACCCGGTTCCATCGAATGTGGCGGATACACAAGTTAAGCCACGTATCAACGTTCTCGAGTTTCACATAAGACCATGGTTCACATGAAATTGATTGAAATAAGTAAGTAATTGAGATGGGTGTGGGATCTGATTGCTTCTAGGTTTCATTAAGGGAGATAAGAGCTAAATAAGAGGAGGGTTTACCTCTTATCATATCAAATTATGGTCAAAACTTTTAAGCTTTTATATTAAAAAAAAGAACAATTTGAAATTGTAACACCCTCAAATATGGAAAAAGCGATTAATTTAAAATTTCCAATAATACATCATATAAAGGATGAATCCCTTTCTATAAATTGTTACAAGAGTTACCTTGAATAACAAATCTAATTTTAACATTAACAATTGATAAACCAAGCCTTACATAAACACTAGGTCAAGGTCGGATGTTACTAAAACACAATAATAGTCGCAAATGCGAAAGACGTCATCGAATAGCTAGATCCTTATCGAGTCTCTAACTAGCACTCAATTCATCACCTTGTCGCTAGTTTCATTCTCAAACAACGACTTGATGCACATGCCGACAAATAAAAAGGGTTAGGCTTGACGCCTAGTGAGTTCAAACAGTTTTCATCATATTTATAAAACAATACACCTGAAAGACTGCTTATTTAAAACATGATTTCTCAAATGGAATGTCTTTATCGTAAAAGCAACATCTTTCTAAACCCGTCATTTCTTGAAGAAACCCTAAATCAAAATACTCATTCAATATGAATTCAAAATACAACACTCACTCCAAAACGTAAATAAGATTTAATATCCAAATATTGTAATCACGGATAACACTCTATTATTCAAAAATACTCTAAAGCAGGGATAAGATTTAATATTCAAAACCATAAATAATGGATAAATATTTCATATTTGAAACGACACCAAAAAACATGGATAATACACTATCCAAAATAAAACACCATTTGGTGATGGGGGAGGCCCGTATCCGTCGAATGTGGCAAACACAAAAGTAAATCACAAATCAACATTTAAAATCACATGTGATTCGACTGTTTTCTTATTCTCTTATTTGGTTATTGTTCTCGTATGAACTTCACTCTATGTATGTACGTGAAAAATCACATGTGATTCATGCAACTTTGGCCGCGACTTGAGGTCACGAGCTACATCGTCCGCACACACTTGTGTTCACTGTTATTATAAAATAACATGCGATTTAACCATTTTCATGTTCTTTTATTTGGTTACTGTTCTTGTTTAAATCTTCTCCCCCCCCTCCCTCTCTCTCTCTCTCTCTCTCTCTCTCTCTATATATATATATATATATATATATATATAATTTTTTCAAAGAAAATTAAAAGAATAGATACATAAAAAAAATACAACTCACTTAACCATCCGGAGTAAAATGCTAAGATAAGGATTTCCGAACTTATCAAATATTAAGGGGTTGTTTATTAAACGCTTACTCCGGTAAGTGCTTACAGGCTCATTTACCTTACCGGATGAACATCTGGGTCGAGAATCTTACCCGGTAAGAGCGATATAAAGATGGAGAGTCTTACATGGTAAGTGGAGATGACGACTCTTACTCGGTAAACGCTTAAGGGGTAAATTGTTGCATGCGATAACTTTTTAATGGACCACAATCTTACCTTGTAAAGTAAGTTAGAATATCGATTTTTACTCGTAAATACTTACCAGGTAAACATTTAGATAAACAGGGCCTAAGTCACATTTTCAAACCTTTTAATAAACCTTACAAACCAAAATTAAACTTTACTTAAAAATGAATTATGCGCCTGGTACACAGGCCCGTTCTTGACATATTTTAGGCACTGGACGAGATGTAAAAATGGTCCATCGATAACTACGAATTTATTTTCAATATATTGTTTATATCATAAAAAATAACTTAGAATTCAAGAAATACTAATAATTTATGTAAAATCGTTTTTCCTAGTATTCCAAGCGCAAATCAATAATTATTTCTAAATTAATATTATCTACCATATCATTTTTACATAACATCGTCAACCCGTTCCACCATCAAAGACATGCCTTATGATATACCTTTAATATATATATTGAAATCATTTGAGGTCACTATGTTGACCATTCGGAGTAACGCTTTAAGTAAATCAAAATAAATTAGTTGAGTTTTCACATTTTTCCTGATGTTGATGTTGATGGTTTTCATCATCATTTTAAACTTTTAGAGTTGAAACAAACATTTTAAGAACCATCAATCATATAATCAAAAGTCCATGTTGGCTACAGTTTGAGATCTTATTATTGTTTTAAAAATAAGAGAGTACTTAGAATTCATGCACTTGATATTAGGTAATAAGGAGTAAATAATTTTTGGAAAAAAAAGAAAAATAGTTCTGAAATTCTAAATATAGATATAAGTTGGGTCGTATCATATAGTTGGTAATTGTTTTCAAAATATAGGAGTTTTTTTAGTTAAAAACAATAAATCTACTATATTCTAAAACAAAAAAAAATCATGTGGATGGAATAATCAAAATAGTATGTGGAAGATGAGTAATAGAGTATATATCAAAGTTTTTAGGCAAAAATAGTCAGGCCCGTTCCTGACATTTTTTAGTCTCTGGGCGAGATTTAAAAATGGGCTCTCGATAACTACGAATTTATTTTCAATATATTGTTTATATCATAAAAATAACATAGAATTCAAGAAATACTAATAATTTATGTAAAATCGTTTGTCCTGGTATTCGAAGCGCAAATCAATAATTATTTCTAAATTAATATTATCTACCATATCATTTTTACATAGCATCGTCAACCCGTTCCACCATCAAAGACATGCTTTATGATATACCTTTAATATATAGATTGAAATCATTTGAGGTCACTATGTTGACCATTCGGAGTAACGCTTTAAGTAAATCAAAATAAATCAGTTGAATTTTCACATTTTACCTGATGTTGATGTTTATGGTTTTCATCATCATTTTAAACTTTTAGAGTTGAAACAAACATTGTAAGAACCATCAATCATATAATCAAAAGTCCATGTTGGCTATAGTTTGAGATATTATTAATGTTTTAAAAATAAGAGAGTACTTAGAATTCATGCACTTAATATTAGATAATAAGGAGTAAATAATTTTTGGAAAAAAAAAGAAAAATAGTTCTGAAATCTTAAATATAGATATAAGTTGGGTCGTCTCATATAGTTGATAATTGTTTTCAAAATGTAGGAGTTTTCTTAGTTAAAAAAAGAAATCTACTATATTCTAAAACAAAAAAAAATATGCGGATGGAATAATCAAAATAGTATGTGGAAGATGAGTAATAGAGTATATATCAAAGTTTCTAGGCAAAAATAATTTTTAGGTAAGTAGTGGATAAAAAAACTTAGAGAAACAATAAGCAATATTATAAGATGAAAGACCAGTTAATTTTTTACAAATTTTATTATCCATTGTAATTAATTAATACATATTTTGGTTCTTAATATAATACTAAAAGATATGATTGGGTCCTATTATATACTAATTTTTTGTCTTTTAAATTAATTTTTTTTACTATTACTATATAATATATATTTCAAAATTTTGGCCCTCTATTTTGTTTGGGTCCTGGGCGTATGCCCGACCCGGCCCGCTCTCCCCCGAGACGGCCCTGCCGGTACATTCAACTGTTCAAGGCTTTTCTGCCCAATAAAGTGCTGGCATATGAACTTAAAGTAAAGCTAAAATGGAAAGAACCCAATTTATTTTAGAGTTAAGGCCCATTTATTTATTTATTTTACAATAAAGCCCATTTAATTTTAAACAATCAAAAATCATATATCTATATCTAATAAAGTATAGGCCCAATAGTTTGAAACACTTCTCACCTAATGGTATCAGAAAGGGGTGGATCCAATGTATAAGATACGGTGCTATAGGCTATCTCTTTCTTCCTCTGTTGTAAGGTAAAACATTTTAGGGTGGTGAAATGTGTCATCATATTATAATATTGGGAGTCATCGTATATATTTTAAAAATACAATAACAATACAAGTTTGTCTTGACAGAGTTGGTTTGGATGACCTTTCCCCCTTCCCAGGCCTAGACTTGAATCCAGTTCAATCATTTTCTTAGTTTTTAACTGTTAATTTCAAATTTATTATGTTTATGAAAACAAATTACAGTAAATAAAAATAACTCAAACACAGGACCTCACATACGAAAAGTAAAGAACTAACAAACAAACGAGTGATGATTTCTTTTTGAAAAATATCCATAGCTTCGTTTCTTATATTCATGGTGCCATAACTCGAAAAAAATTTCCTAGATCCGCCTCTGAATGAGTGGGTCGTAAAAGTTGATAACTCGTCCAAATGGGGTTAGGTCTAAAAGGGTTTAAATTGGCATGGTCCTGGACCGATTGGGACAAGTTACAATTTTTTTGAAATTTCAAAGTCCACCTCAGGACCAATTATGTATATGCCCAATTTTTCAAAAAAAAAAAAGTTTTTGTAAGTTGTAATACAAGATTTTCAATTTTGTTTCAAAACGTTCACGTTTTTTTAGTTTTTCAAGATTTCATCTACTTAAATATATTATTTAAAATGTATTTCAATATTAATATTAAAAAACTGTAATTATAAAAATATGTATAACATTTTTTTGTAAAAATATTTTAAAGCAATATTTTTTTATAAAAAACCAGACCAAGCCCGGGACAATTACTGGGCCTAGTCTGGTCCTAGGATTTCTAGTCGGGACCGGAATCAGGTGGCTTGGTTTTTGTAAGGACCGATTTGAGATCAGCTTGACCAGATACCGATTAATTTGGATCAACAATCGGGCAAAATGAATCGGGCTGGTTTGTGTGGGCTCACCAACAATTTTAATCTTGTTACGAGTTTTATAAATAATTAGTATGGTGAAATATGATAACAAAAACTATGTTCTTGTAGTAATAATACAATTCTTTTAAACTAGAAGCGTACTCGCGCAATTCAGCGAGATATATCACGATTTTAATGTTTCATTTTATTTTTTGTTTTTTTGTCGATTTACAGTACGATTTTGGATGGTTTTTAGAAAGTGATAATTTTTTTTTATAAATTTGTTTAATTTAGGCTTAATAATATAATGTTTTTTATATAAAAAAAATAAGTATTTTGTTAGAATTAAATGATTATCTTATATATTTTAATGACATCTAGAAAAAAATAACCAATTACATATTTAATAATATAATTAAAACAAATTTATAGTAATATAATATATTAATTAATAGTGATACATGAAAATGTCTGCATAAAATGAAGGTTCTGCACATACCAAATTAGTGGGTGTTAGAAGCTTGCAGTAGTAATATGTATCTTGTGCTTTAATATACTTGTAAATTAAGAGATTTTTAAAATATTGAATAAAATAATGGTACCTTATGTCTAATAATTTGTATTTAAGAATTTTTTTATCCCTAATTTATAATATAGTATAGATAAAGGGAATTACAAAGCTGCAAATATTTGAATGCACTTTCAACTATTTTCGTCCCATTTAACCGTTTTTTTTTGGCTATTTTTTTAAATTTAACCTAGTTAAATATATATTGTATATTATAACTCAAATCTATTCTTTTTTTCTAAGTAATTAAGCCGAAATTCTAATTTTAGTAAGGTAATTGTTAGTACTTAGGGGTCGTTTACTAA
Source organism: Arctium minus (assembly GCA_954870635.1). Lineage (NCBI taxonomy): Eukaryota > Viridiplantae > Streptophyta > Magnoliopsida > Asterales > Asteraceae > Arctium > Arctium minus. Next base: position 93,156,748 of record OX941086.1, on the reverse strand, counting down.
ATTCTTACCTAGTAAGCGCTTAGAGCATCTTCAATAGTTTTTTCTTAAAATTTCTCCAAAATAGAGAACCAAAAGTCAAAATATCTAAAAAAATTGCATCCATAGATTCTCCATTTTGGAGATAAATCATTGATTATATTATTATATTATTAAAATATTCTATATATTTAATAAAATATTATTTTTTTCAACTAAACATTTCATTTCAAAGTTCCCCATTGACGGAATATAATAAAAAAATTATTTATCTCTCTTGATAATCATTTTTGGAGATATCTCCAAATTTGGAAAAAAGTACACTCTTTCTCCTATTTTCTCCATTTTGGATAAAGTTTTGGAGAAGTTGTTGGAGCAAAAAGTTACTCAAAATCTTTATTTTCTCCATTTTGGAGAATCTGTTGGAGATGATCTTACCGACAAGAGATTAATCTTCATTTACCTTATAGTATAACATCTTTGGCCATGAAAATGGATTGTTGGTAAACATTTTAAACCGGGTAAGCGCTTACTGGGTAAGAATCATTTCCTACACTTACCGAGTAAAACTCTCGGTCCTTATTTTGTCTCTTACCGAGTAAGCTTCTTGGTCGTAACCATTCTCAATCAACAAGGTTAGTAATGTTGATAAGCGCTTACCTGGTTAACGTTTAGTAAATAGTCCCTTAGTAGACCATTCACACAAATGCAATCTCATTAATCTTTCAAATTTTATTTGAGTATTAATATTAATATAATCATGTGTAATATAATTATTAAAAGGGAAAAGTCTGAAAAAACCCAACAAACTATTTGATTTTGAAAGATTAAGTCATTAAACTGTTTTTTTGAATGATAAAACCCTTAAACTTTCTAAGACTGGTTAAATATATCTTTGTAACCTATAAAAACGGTTAATATGATAAAAATTTGGGAAAAGTCTAAAAAAACCCAACAAACTATCCGATTTTGATTGATTAAGTCCCTGAATTTTTTAATAAATGAATCTCTAAACTTTTTCCTAAATCTTTTAACCAAATAAATTCTTGAACTTTTTTGAACAAATAAATCACAAACTTTTTTTATAGAAACAAAATCATGAACTTATTTTGAACCAATAAATCCAAATCTTTTTTTTTCATGAACAAAAAAATATATACAAATCCTCTCATCGACAATAAAGTAAAACGAACCAATTAAAGAGAGAAAAATATACCATTTTTATTATTAATCCGAAACATTCAAAAGTTATGCCTAAAATATAAATAGATACATACAAAAATTATATTTATCCTTTCACAAAATATACCAAAAACCCGTCAATCATTTCACAAAATATACAAAAAAAAAATACGCCCATTCTTTCATAAAATATATACCAAAAGATTTGTTTATCTCACTAAGAGAAATATACCAAAAGCTATGTCATTTATAGTAACAAAGTGATGTTTAATCAACCGTTTGACTTTCATGTACACCATCAACTGAATGAATGAAACACATATCTACAAAGGAAATATCGTTTGGTATATTCCTGTTAGTATGTTGAACATATCTTTTGGACATTTTTTGGTATATTAGTGAAGGGATAAACATTTTTTGGTATGTTTTGTGAAAGAATTGACGTTTTTTGGTATATTTTGTGAAATGATGAGTATAATTTTTATATGTATCTATTTATGTTTTAAGCATAACTTTTGAATATTTTGGAATTAATAATAAATCTCTTTAATTGCTTCGTTTGCTTTATTGTAGGTGAAAGGATTTGTATATATTTTTTTTGTTCATGCAAAAAGAAAAAAAATGGATTTATTTATTTAAAATTAAGTTCATGATTTTGTTTCTTTAAAAAAAGTTTGGGATTTATTTATTCAAAAAAAATTCAAGAATTTATTTGGAAAAAAGATTTTTGGAAAAAGTTTAGAGATTTTATTTATTAAAAAATTCAGGGGCTTAAACATTTAAAATAAGATAGTTTGTTGGGTTTTTTTTAGATTTTTTCCAAATTTTTATCACATTAACTTGTTTTTACATGTTACAAGGATGTATTTAACCGGTTTTAGAAAGTTTAAGGGTTTTATCATTCAAAAAGTAGTTTAAGGACGTAATCATTCAAAATCAGACAGTTTGTTGGGTTTTTTCAGACTTTTCCCTTCTAACGGCTAAAGATTCATGGATAGAGTTGACGCGATAAATAACCATTTCGACTATGTGCTCCACATGAGTTGTGACTTACTTCCGTGTTCCGTCACGACTCATGGTGGAACGGGTCTCCCCCGTTTAGCATAAGGTTCAAACGTCGGAAATTGCATTTGTCATTATTACACTATTTGTTGTTAAATATTTACTAATGTATTATGTTTCTTCACATCTATATTTTGGATGTTCTCACTAGGATCCAAGCCTAACACTTCTTTGCTTTAGTGTGAAACAAGTTCTATTAGCAGTGGGGTAGCAAAGCCTTGAGCGGAGAGTGGAGTCCCGTCATGGACGACCTTTTGGAGAGATAGATATTTTTGGGAACATAACATTGACGAATTATAGAGCGTGCATTATACTTACCTATATTTTGGGAAGTAATGATGACACCCAATTATAATCTAAATTAGAATGTTTTAGATTAAGTAGGTTGTCGGTCCTTATTTCCATTTCATTCTAACTTTGTAAACGCTTATATCCTCCCCTTTTTGGGATGTTGTCATTTTATGAAGTTCATTCCATATCAAACGTTACAGGTTTAATTTCCTTTCAATTTATAAACATTATATGGCGAAATTTTCAAAATTTAAATTTACCCAGTTTTTAGGGTGTTACAAGTTGGTATCAGAGCATTAGTTTAAGTGAACTAGACATGAATGTAAGATGTCTAGACTTAAGCTGTAGTTATTAAGCTATGATTGGTGAGGATCGGGTAGAACTTCTAAGATAGGATGTTCTTAGAATCGACAGAATTGCATGAATTAAGAATTATGATGATGGTAACGAGAACCCTTGTGTATGGTGTGTTCATAATTGCACGTAGCTAATGCCATTATGAATATATTGTTATGTAAGCATGCTTGATTTACTAATGTCATGACGATTGATGAATGTATTAGTACGTTTTCTTTGTGTTTTGATCGAATCTCTTATTCTCTCTCATAATTGTGTGGCAGCCTTTGTTCTATCATGGTGAATACTCGAAGTCGATCGTTGGTCGAAGGGGGAATTCATGAAGATAACACATCCAACCCAAATCCAGTGGTTAGGGCGGTGAATGATGTCCCTCCTAATATGCCGCCGATATTCACCGGAGAGGTAGAGCATGCACCCAGGGTGGATTTGGTCTCCTCAAACTCGGTCATTCAAGAAGCAAACCCTCAAGCCGATATGATGGCCAGCATCATGCAGATGGTGACGTCGGCTATGGAGAAGCAACAAGAAGAATTTCTGAAAATGTTGGAGGATAGGGATGCTAGCCTCAGGAGGCCGGAGATTGTTGCTGAAAATGTGGTGGCTGGTTCGAGTGGTATCGGGAATGGGATCATGACAGAAGAGCAGGTGGTTGTCGATGCTCAGAGGGGCGGAAAAACTTGCTCCTACAAGACTTTCCTTTGTAGCAAATCAACCGAGTTCACGGGATCCGATGACCCAGTCGCGTGTATGAACTGGATCCAAGCAATCGAGCAAGCTTTCGATTCCAGCGAGTGCGGGTGATACGGATGTTTGCACATCCCTAAGACATGTGATAATTGAATCTTAAAGCAAGTATACAATGCGATCCAATATCGTCTTTTCAAGTAATACAATGGTAAAATTCCGAATATCGTCCCACAGAGATTGGTGTAAAAGTATAATAAAAGTGTAGGAAAAGAAGAGATTGCAGAAGGCGATTTTGAAGACTTTGTTTAAGTTGGTTAACAGTGATATGATTAACAAGATATATAAAGATAGTATGGGTGCAAGACTTAAAGTGAGGAGCAAACACAAATTCTGGAGGTCAATGCTATAGGGATGCTATAGCATTAGTTCAATAACAACAAGTTCCACCATGTACTTTAAAGAGTATCCTTCCGGATATCTACCATTGCACTGTTGTTTAGCCTTCAATCAACATATGCCTATGCAAATGTCCAGACTAGTGTGAGTGTCAAATGGTTTCTTTAAAGTATATGGAAAAACAAATGCCTTTGTTTAAAAATTACCCTTCCGAGTCGATTACTATATCATTCAAGTTGACGTGTTCTTAGTGGCTCATTCCTGAGTCCACTACACTTTAACACTTTGACTAGTGATCAACCCGTCAAGAATCAATCGGTTTGAAAAACAAAGATAACAAGTTCCCTTGCTAGCAACTCTTCCAAGTATACTTCCCGTATCATTCAAACTTACGTGCTTTTTCATGGCTTATTCCTAAGTCCATGGCACTTTCACACTTTAAGAAGTGATCAATTCGTCAAGAAGTGCGTTTGGATTTATAAAACTTAAAATGACATAGTGGAACAATGTTATTGCAGAACAAAGTCCACTAGTTTTTGGTTTACAACCTTGCTTTTTGTCTCACATCCAAACTATAAAATTAGCTACTCATTACGTAATATAAATTGCAAGAAATATAAATGACATAAATTAAAGACATAATGTAAATGACGGAAATGTAAAGTGCATAATGTAAAGACAATAAGTAATAACGAAATGTAAAGACAGGTAATGCTGAAGCAATGCTACAACAACTAATAATAAAGAACAAGAATTCTAAAAGATTAAAGACTTGATATTAAAAGTTCTTGAGAGAGAGTCACAAAATCAGTTCTAAAAACTGATGGAATACATATCAAAACACAAAGCCATCATCTCCTAGTTATACCAAACAAGGATGACAAACTTGTAAATAAAAAGCTTAAAATAATAATATAAGTACACTAACTAAAGTGTTTCTCCAAAAACTTGTCCAAATGATGTCATTACTTCTACTCTAGCCAACTACTACTTCTGTTATTGTCAAAAAGATCTGGAGGGGCCAAAAATCAGGATTGCAATCTTCATAAAAAATATCTTTCAAGCTCCATCCCAAAACAACCCTGAATGCTGCAGCATCATTCTGGCATCAAAATAAACATAAGACTTTTAGTTGGTTTTTACAAAATAACAAAATATAGGTAAATCATAAACTTAGCTCCATGAATAAGAAAAAAAGTGGAAAATAAGATAAGAAAATGACTCAATTGTTGGGATAAAAGGGAATTAAAATCCTAAAGGTTAAGAAAAAGATGCAATATGTATTGAATTCTCAATGCATATTAGCGGGGAAGAACAGAAAGTAAGATTTGCCTCACAGATGATTAGAGGCCCATGACATCGGTGGTGGAACTTCACCAGGTCCACCCTCGATGCCGTTATTCTGGCCCAGTTGTCTTGGGATGCATTCAAGAAGATCATGGAGGAGTATTGCAATGAGAGGGCAATGGATCGGATTGTTGATGAGTTCCGAACCCTCAAGAAGGGTAATCTGTCTGTGAGGGATTATTCGAGGAAATTCGTTGAGAAGCTGGATCTGGTGGGGCATGTGGCCCCAACTGAAAATGATAAGGTGAAGACGTATCTAAAAGGGTTGTCGGCGGGCATGCTGTCCATGGTTCGCAAAGCCAAGCCCTCTACTCTCTGTGAGACTATTGATGAGGCCAAGGTCATGGAGGATGTTTATGCTTAGAGTTGCGAGGAGAGGGTTGGGGGGACCGAGAAGAGAAGATGGGATGGCAACTTTTTGCCCTCCAGGAAACCGTGAGCCTTCAACAACAGCATCAATAGGGGGACCGAGCCTAGCCGAGAAGCTAGGTGGTGCCCTAAATGCATAAACAAACATCTCGGCCCGTGCAACTCTAGCGGGATGAATTGCTTTAAATGTGGAAAGGTGGGGCATGCTCGTGAAAATTGCCCGACCTGTGGGGTCATTTGCTATGAATGCAAGGAGTCGGGCCACACCCGAAGTGAGTGCCCTAAGTTGAAGGTAGGAGGACCGCAAGGCAAAAAGGAGAACCCTCCGAGGGTGCCGGGAAGAGCTTTGCATATGACTTCCGATGAGGCAAAGGCTTCACCGGATGTCTTTTCGGGTACGTTCCTTGTTAACTCAGTACTCGCTCTCATATTGTTTGACTCTGGTGCCAGTTTTTCCTTTGTGTCAAAAATCGTTTTGCCAAAACCTTTCGGTGGCCACTAGCGCGTTAGATGATGCCTTAGTTGTCGAGATAGATAACGGTTGTCAAGTAGTGGTCCGTGAGTTGTTGCGGGGTTGCACCTTAGAGATCGGAGGGAAGAAATTCTCAATCTATCTCATGCTAATGACCATTGGGGATTCGATGTGGTGATCTGGATGGATTGGGTATCCGAGAATTAAGCATAAATTATGTGTGCCAATAAACTAATTTGAATTCCGACTACCGATGGGGTTGAGGTGGTCGTCTATGGTAAGAGGAGGAAGGGCGAAGTACCCGTCATCACCATGGCTAAGGCACGTTGGTGTTTAGTGAAGGGATGTTCCTCTTTCCTAGCCTATGCGTTGGACGCCAAACTTGAGAAGAAGAAACTCGAGGACGTGAAAGTGGTGCAGGAATTTCCCGACGTTTTCCCAGACGACTTTCCTGGTTTGCCTCCGAAAAGACAAGTTGAATTTTGGATCGACTTGGTCCCGAGAGCGGCTCCAATTGCTAGAGCTCCCTACCGATTGGCTCCTTCCGAAATGCAAGAGATGTTGTCTCAACTCCACGATCTCCTCGAGAAGGGGTTCGTAAGGCTGAGTTCCTTGCCGTGGGGAGCCCTATTCTTATTCGTCAAGAAGAAGGATGGTACGATGAGGATGTGTATCGATTACCGGGAGTTGAATAAGGCAACCGTGAAGAACAAGTACCCACTCCCGAGGATCAACGACTTGTTTGATCAACTTCAAGGAGCGGGTTGCTTTTCAAAAATCGACCATCGATCCGGGTATCACCAAGTGAGGGTGAGGAAAGAAGACGTCCTGAAGACGGCGTTTAGGACCCGGTACAGGCACTATGAATTCTTGGTCATGCCATTCGGATTGACCAACGCGCCGACTGTATTCATGGACTTAATGAACCGTGTGTGCCGACCATTCCTTGACAAGTCAGTGATCGTATTCATTAACGATATTCCTGTCTATTCCAAGGACGAGGTTGAGCATGATCGACATCTTCGCGAAGTCATGGAGGTCTTGAGAAAAGAACAACTCTACGCCAAGTTCTCCAAATGTGACTTTTGGTTGAAGGAAGTCCAATTCTTGGGACACATTGTCACCCGAGATGGAGTGAAGGTGGATCCTTCAAAGATCAAGGTCATGATGAATTGGGAACCTCCAAAGAGTCCATTCGAGATTCAGAGCTTCTTGGGTCTAGCGGGCTATTATTGGCGATTCATCCAAGATTTCTCAAAGATCGCCTCTTCTTTAACCGCGCTCACTAGAAAGAATGTGAAGTTTTTGTGTGAGAATGCCCAAGAGAAAGCTTTACGAACTCTCCAAAGGAAGATTTGTGAGGCGCCGATCTTATCATTACCCAAAGGAACCAAGGATTTCGTGGTCTTTAGCGATGCCTCGAAGATGGGGTTGGGTTGTATCTTGATGCAGCGAGGGAAGGTGATCACCTAGGCTTCGAGGCAACTCAAAGTGCACGAAAAGAATTATCCTACCCATGACTTAAAGTTGGTAGAGGTGGTATTCACATTAAAGCTTTGACGACACTACCTTTATGGCACTAAGTGCACCCTCTATACCGATCACAAGAGCTTAAAGCACATATTTGATCAGAAAGAGTTGAATGTGAGGCAAAGGAGATGGTTGGAACTCCTAAAAGACTACGACTGTGAGCTGCTCTATCACCCCGGTAAGGCAAACATGGTGGCGGATGCTTTAAGTCACAAGGAGTATAGTGGTAGCCTACGAGCTTCTCTCTATTGAATTGAATTAGTGTCAAGTTTGATCAAGAAGATCAAGGCATCTCAATCCGAAGCACTTCGAGAAAAGAATCTCAAGAGTGAGGTGATGGTGAAACAACATCTACTCTTGACTAAATACGGTCGCGGGGTGAAGCTCTTCAAAGGACAAGTATGGGTACCCAAGATCAGGGGTAACCGTGAGCTACTTCTTGAAGACGCCCATACGTCCAAGTATTCCATTCATCCTGGGAGTACAAAGATGTACCGGGATTTGAAACTCATTTATTGGTGGCCTGTCATGAAGTTGGACGTGGCAACTTATGTGGAACGATGTGTGACTTGCCTTCAAGTCAAGGCCGAACACCAACGACCCTACGGAAGTCTCCAATCCTTGGAAATACCAGAATGGAAGTGGGAACACATCACCATGGACTTCGTGACCAAGCTACCGAAGACTCTTAGAGGGTACGATACCATATGGGTGGTGGTAGATCGCCTGACCAAGAGTGCTCATTTTCTGGCTATGAGAGAAACTCTTCCGATGGACAAGTTGGCCAAACTCTACATCGATGAAGTATTCTCGAGACATGGTGTAACTTTGTCCATCGTGTCGGATCGTGATAGCCACTTCACTTCCAATTTTTGGGACAACCTTCAGAAAGAATTGGGGACTAGGGTAAAGTTGAGCACGACTTACCATCCCCAAACCGACGGTCAAAGCGACCGAACCATCCAAACGCTCGAGGACATGATAAGGTCGTGTGTCATCGAATTTGGTGGGAATTGGGACTCTCATCTACCTCTAGTGGAGTTCGCCTACAACAACAGTTACCATTATAGCATTGGTATGGTCCCATTTGAGGCTTTGTATGATCGAAAGTGTCGAACTCCGGTCTGTTGGTTAGAGGCAGGTGAGAAATAATTTGCTGGAACCGAGATCGTGCAAGAAACCACGGACAAGGTCAAGAGTATCCGGGAACGCTTAAAAGCGGCCCAAGACCGACAAAAGAGTTATGCGGATAAAAAAAGGCGACCGATGGAATTTCAAGTGGGCGATCGGGTTATGTTAAAAATGTCTCCTTGGAAAGCAATCATCCGGTTTGGGAAGCGGGGAAAGTTGAGTCCTCGATTTCTTGGACCATTCCCCATAACCAAACGAGTTGGACTCCAAGCTTACCAATTAGAACTTCCACCCGAGATGAACAGAATCCACAACACATTTCACGAGTGTTACCTTCGAAAATGTTTGGCGGAAGAGGAAAGTGTCATTCCCCTTTAGAAGATAAGAGTGGATGAGGGAAATCGTTGCATCGAGGAACCCGACGCCATTTTGGAAAAGAAATCCAAGAAACTCTGTCACAAGGAAGTCACAATGGTCAAGGTCCAATGGAAGCACCACCAGGGAGCCAATGTGACTTGGGAAGCGGAGGAAGACATGAAGAGGAGATATCCTCACCTCTTTGTGTGAGCGTCGATTTCGAGGACGAAGCCCTTTCCAAGTTGGGGAGGATTATAACACCCGGAAATCTCGGTAAGTCTTAGTGTTATCATTTCCCTTATATTTATTCTTAATGGAGTTTTGGGATACATTAACACCTTTTGGATAGACCTCGATTCCTTATAGCATTGAAATTCCAACTTTTGGTCTCCAATACCCCTCAGGCGATAGTGCCCGACGACTATGCCGAGGGCATAGTCATGGTGTCATAATCGCCACTCTCAACCGAGTTACGTTACACCTTGGGCGACAGTACCCGACGACATTGCCCGGGTCATTGTCGCGGTGTCACTATCGCTAGGCTCGTACCGCAAGGGTCCTTTAGCGGGGGACAATGCCTGGCGTTTGAGCCAAGGGCATTGTCGCGAGGGCATAGTCACCGGTGGGTGTTGGACGACTTTAAAGCCCCTCCTCCCCTCTTTTCATTTTTCACTTCCAACCTAACTTTCCAAAAACACTCTCTCTACCTCTCCCTTCATTTAAGTCAGAATATAGGGTTTCAAGAGGAGCATTTACTCTAATTTACTCCACTTTTGTGAGCAATCAATCAAGTTTGGAAGCTAGGGACTTCATCTCATCAACTCTTTGTCATCCCCTTCAAGTAAAAGCCATAGGGTTCTAGGGTTTTATTTAAAACCCTAATTTGTGAGTTCATCTTTCATATTAAATGCTTATATGCTTCCATGAAAACCTTTTCTTTACATTGCTTTAAATATTTACATTTTCTCTACTTTTGTGTTTCTTGAACTGTTGGGAACTGAAGAAAAGCTTAAGTGTTTAATGCTGCTAGTACAGAATTACTACTGCCAGAGGAATTCAAGTTTAATACTGCTAGGTATTACTGCTTCTAGTAGAATTAATGCTGCTAGTCAAAGTTAGTGCTGCTTGAACAAAGTTAGTACTGCTTAGCTAGTTAGTACTGCTAGAGGTTAGTGCTGCTTAGTAGTTAATGCTGCCAAGTTTGAGTTAATACTTCTAAGGTGATTAGTGCTGCTTATGAGATGAAGATCCGGATTAAAAGAATGACAGCTGGATAGATTAAAGATATTCATGGAAGATATTCTGAAGATATTTTATTAATTGTAATTATCTTTTGTTCAGTATATGTATAGAATTGATAGAGTAGTTTCAAAGGGGATTAGTTCTGTTTTTATGTTAGAGAGAGAATCAACCTCAAGGCATAGTTCCTAATTATAGAGAAGTAGAATTCGTCTTGAAAGAGTCTGTTCTTCAAGATTGAGGTTGTGTGTGTAATCTTGTGATTTAAACCATTCAATACAAGTTTACAAGTTATTCATCATATTTACTGTTTGTTTATTGTTTCATTGAATATTAAAGTGTTATTCCGCAAACTTCTTTGATATTAGTTTCTGAGAATTTATTCTTGTTGAGAATTCGATCCTGACAAGTGGTATCAGAGCCTGTTCTCTCAGAAACATCTATTCATTCATCATGGAAAACTTTGCAGAATCAAACAGTACTCTTGTTTCTAAGGTCCCAATGCTCAAACCCAGTGAGTTTGACATGTGGAAGATCAGAATCAGGCAATACATTCTTCTCACAGACTACTCAATGTGGGACATCATTGAGAATGGAACCTCTGAAGCAGGAAAGATTGGACCAGATGGAAAAAGACCTCCACCAAAGACAGATGGTGAGAGGAAGATCAGACAGACAGAGATGAAGGCCTTAAGCACTCTGCTCTTGGCCATCCCCAATGAATATCAGCATCAATTTTGCAACTGCACTGATGCTCATATTCTCTGGAATGCTCTAGAGAAAAGATTTGCTGGAACTAAAAGCATCAAAAGAAATCAAAGGGATGTTCTGAAGCAGCAGTATGAGAACTTCACTTCTTCAAAGAATGAGTCTATGACTCAAACTTTTGACAGGTTCAACAAGCTTATTGGTGAATTGGCTACTGTTGGAGTGAAGATGGAGCAAGATGATATCAACAGGAAGTTCCTCAGATCTCTTGGAGATGAATGGACTATGTACACTGTCTCATATAGACAGAGTGACAATCTGGAAGAGAAGGAACTTGATGATCTATATAATGATCTAAGAGTTTTTGAAACTGAGGTAGAAGCCAAGAAAAAGCCCACTGGGTACATTCACAATGCTGCACTTCTATCAGCATCTACTGATACTGTTGCCAACCCTGAAGCAGTTAGTGCTGTCAGTGGAGTGAATTCAGAAAAAGGCACTGAAACTATCTTTGAAGCCTTTTTGTCCAGTCACAGCAACAACTCTTTGATTAATGATGATCTGGAACAACTTCACCCTGATGATCTGGAGGAGATGGACATTAAATGGCAGATGGCCATGTTATCTATGAGGGTAAAGAAACTTATTAAAAGAACTGGGAGGAACAACTTCTCTCAAAGAAGAGAAGATGGAGCTGGTTTTGACAAAATAAAGGTGGAATGTTACAAGTGCCACATGAAGGGATACTTTGCTAAAGAGTGCAGAAGTGGTGTGCCAAACAACAACCACCAACAAGCCCAGAATGGTGGTTTCAATCAAAACAAAAACTCTGCTCAAGCCCTTGTTTCTCAACAAGGAATGGGATTTGACTGGAGTGACCAGGCTGAGGAAGCCATTCAGAACCAAGATCTTATGGCAGAAGTGTCTGATCTCCCTTCTGAGGTAATTTCTAATCTTTGCACTAAATCTTGGATAGACACTGTCAAAAGGTACAGGGATCATAACCAAAGCATGTGTGATGACCTCAAAAGATTAGAAAAGGACAGAAGAGATTATGTGTTGATAGTGGAGAGGTTTGAAGAACAAATCAAAGGCTTTTAAGCCAATGAACTTCAACACTCTTATGACATAAACTACTGGAAGTGGGAAAAGAATGAGTTAGAGACCAAACTGTCTAAGTCCAAAGAAGAGAATGATAGGTTGAAAGAAGAATTAGATAAGGTTAAGCTTGATATAGAAAAGTTTTCATATGCTTCAAAAGCAATGGATTCTCTTCTAAAGGCTCAGATTCATGATAAGATGAAGCCTGGTGTTGGATACAACAACACACCCCCTCCTTACAACAACAACTATATCTCTCCTACATCAGATCTGTTAGAGACCAAGGAGAAAAAGGACTTGTCTGAGAAAGCTTTTGAGATAGATCCTTTGGATGAGGTAGTTGTTAAGGATATGACTGAGAAAGAAGACAGTAAGAAGAGGAACAATGATGTGAGTAAAGAGATACCCTTAGAAAACAACATTGTTACCAATGAGGGTGGTGGAAGGATCTGGGTCAAGTCTAAAGAGATAGAGAAGACCAAAGGAAAGGCTAACAAGGTCCATTACAAACAGACCACGGTTGTGAACCCTAGCCCTTGTAAACAGTGTGCTTGCAACAAATCTGAGAGCCCAAATTCTGGTACAAAGAGAGGTAATCAAAGAAACTGGAATAATCAATGGGCTCAGAAACAAGGAGTTGATCTGAGTAAGATAATCAGACCAAAACCTTGTTTCATATGTGGCAAGCTAAATCATTTGGCTAAGTACTGTTTCTTTAATCCTATTAACCAAAGGATGAACTTTCAAAGATTTGTGCAAAAACCTGTTGGTTATAGGAAGGCTGGAAAGAAACATGTGGCTAAGAAATCTATTGAAACCAAAGGCCACATGCAGAAAAGGTTTTTAAGAGAAAGTATTAAAATGTGGGTGCCTAGAAGCACTAAAAATGTTAGTGCTGCTAACAGGGATAGTGCTGCTAATAGCAATACTGCTGCTAACAGTGTTAGTACTGCTGAGAATTTTAATGCTTCTAACACTGTTAGTACTTCTTCAAAGGTTACTACTGCTAACACAGTTACTGCTGCTAAAACAGTTAATACTTCTAACAAGGTTAGTACTGCTAAGCATGCAAGTGCTGCTAATGCAGTTAGTTCTTCTAAAAACAGTACTGCTTCTAGCAAATATGAATCCAAACCCATTATTGTAACAAAGTACCCCAGTAATGAGGAGTCAAAGTTTAAAAATCTTGTGTCAGGATCGAATTCTCAACAAGAATTAATTCTCAGAAACAATATCAAAGAAGTTGCGGAAAAACACTTTGATATTTTATAAAACAGTAATCAAACACAGTATATAATGATCAAACAGTAAACTTGTATTGAATGCTTAAAGCTACAAGATTACACACTCAACCTCAATATTGATGAACAGGCTCACCAATACGAATTCTACTTCTCTAGAATTAGGATCTATGCCTTGAGGTTGATTTCTCTCTTGAAAAACAATTTTCAAAAGTTATTTCTATCTATTCTAAACATTCTATACATATACTGATAAAAAGATAATTACAAAGAATAAACAAATCTTCAGAATATCTTCCATGTATATCTTCTAAGTATATCTTCAGTATATCCAGCTGTCGTACATTCCATCCGGATCTCTTTAGCAGCACTAATAATGCTCAGCAACATTAACTTCATCTAGCAGCATTAACTGCAAGCAGTACTAACTACTAGCAGTACTAACTAGCTAAGCAGTACTAACTTTGTTCAAGCAGTACTAACTTTAACTAGCAGTAGTAATTCTACTAGCAGTAGTAACACTTAGCAGTATTAATCTTCAACTTGTTCTGGCAGTAGTAACTACACTTAGTACTAGCAGTAGTAACTACACTTAGTAGAATCTTCAGTTTCCAACAATCTCCCCCTAACTTGACTTTTAGAAGAGAAGTCAAGTTCTTCAGATATTCTTCCAGATGCTCTTTTTGATGCTCCCAAAACTTCCAAGATCATGCTCCTAAGTCTGGATTCAGTCCCAAACTCTGATTGATTATCCTCTGAATTAGGTACTTGGCCATTTCTAAATTTGGTGCACAACCTAACTTCTTCTTTAGCATGGCATGAACCTTCAGTCTGGTGTGATTATATACTCTATCCACTAGGAAGTATTCTGTGTGATTTCTATCCAAAGTCACTGCATATACTCCACTAGTTTCATATAGAGTCCAACTTGTGACTTCTTTAAACACACTCTTGATGACCTGGTCCACTTCTTCAGGTTTGAACATCATGCATAGATACTCCATCACCAGTTTTGTAAGAGAAATTCCTGGAGTATTCAGATGATCTGCATACAGCTTAATTCCTATGTCAAACATCTCTTCTATATCAGATCTAGAGCATGTTCTGACAATCTTGACCCAAGTGTTAAATACTTCATACTTATCACCCTTCCTCTTGAGTCTGATGTAATCTTTCCCATCCATTGTCAGTACATCCCAGTGAATGATCTCAGGTGGCTTAACTCCAACAGGTTCTGCAGAAATTGGTTCAGGCACTTTGTCCATCACTACCATATATAAGCTTACATCATCTTTGATTGATGACCCTTGCTGACTTGATGACTCAGGTGCCACTTCTTCTTCAGCAACATTTTGTTCTTCTTCTACTCTAGGCTTCTTATCTTTCTTTCTTTTGGCCATCATCTTGGTTCTTTTCAAAGTCTTTTGAACCTGTACTAGAGTAGCTTCCTTCTTCTTTTCTTCCTTTTCCCTTGCCATTTCTTTGATAGGAGTTCCCTCTTCACTTTCAGGGAATGGTTGATTCATATCTATATCATTACTCTCCTTGGCCTTCTTTTCAAACTCTACTCTTTTCTTTTCATTGCTCTTCAGATTCCCCATTTCTTTTTCATAGAGCTCTCTGATTTGATCAAAACTCATCTTCACAAACATTTCTTTCTTTACCCCAATTGCACTCCTCAAGAAAGTTATCATTTTGTTTCTTTCCTGAGTGGCAAGGTAAGTTTGTGAAGGTCTTCTTTTCTTTGCACTTGTATTAGCCATCATAGCCTTTCTCAGACTTATAGCCCTTTGTTTAGCCTTTTCAGTTTCAAGCCCCTTTTGATAGGCTTTATTTAGCTCAGCAGCTAAAGTCTTTGCCATTTCCCTGTCCTTCTCCACCTGAGCTCTTTCTTCTTTTTCCATCTCCTTCTGCATTTTCCTTGCTAAAGCTTCATCTGATTCAACCAACCTTTGCTTCTTGATTGGTTGATCAGATTCCACTATCTTTTCTTTTCCCTTATTCTTTGATTCTGCAGCTTTGTCTTTCTGTTCTGATTTTCTGTCTCTCCCTTCATTTATGACCACTCCCTTTGCTTTGGGAGTGTCATTCTTAGCTTTGATTAGCACTTCAGCTACTTCAATTTCTGTTGGTGTTAACTCTGTTACTGCTGCTTGTGAGGTTTCAGCAGCATTAACAGTTTCTGCTTCTTTTTGTACTGAACCTCTTTCTGTTTCTGCTTCCTTCTCCCCCTCAACTTCAACTCTCTCTTTATCAATCTCCCCTTCCCTTGATGCTTCTTCCATGTTGATCTCCCCCTTTTTGGGAGCATCAGTCACTGGTTTCCTCCTTCTGAGCACAAATTGTTTCTTCTTCTTTTGCAGAATCAGTTTCCTTACCATTTGCTTCAACTTGATGATTTGTTCTTGTTGTGACAGTACAATGAGTTTTAGCTCTTCTATATCTTTGCCCTGTTTGAGTACATCCATGTTGATGTTGCCCATTGCCTCCATCAATTCATCATAGTTATATCTGTCCTCACCTTCTCCAGGAGTGTTACCCCCTATTGAAGGATCATTGGATCTTTTAGTAGTGGAAGTCTTCTGCCTAGCAGAAGCACTATCCACCCCTGTGGTTTCTTGGCACCAGGGACCTTCAAATGATTGCTCATTCAAAGTTGCCATGGGGGAGGTCTTATTGATGTTACCACTTTCCTCCTCTGTGCTAGCAGGAGTAGTGGCAGCCTCATCACCCATATGCTCTACCTCCTCCTTAGAGAGCACCTCCTTTGGGTTGGGAGACACCCCTGTGGTTTCCCTTTGGATATTCTCTAAAGGAGTATTCTCCCTTAGAGGGCTTAAAGACATAGGGGTTTCTGGTACAAGAAGGGAAGGAGCCTTCTTTACCTGTTTTCTCTTATACGTATGGGAAATTGGAGAGGTTGGTTTTGTAAGAATGGACTGGGGAATTGTTTTTGAGTGAGAAGGTTGGGCTTGGCTAGCAGTGGGATGGTCTAATGAGGGCCTTGACCCTGCTGCCATACCTTCAGTGTTTTGGGACACCACCATCATTGTAGAGAACAATGGGGTGTCAACTCCTTCCGAGTCCCCAGCAGATCTTCTCATATTTGAGAAAACCTTGCCTTTTGGGGGTTTAGGTACATATACCCCAACAGGTTGAGGTATATCCGTCAATTCATGGTTAATTACTTCCTGAACAAATCTGGGATACATAAAGAAACTCTTTTTGTTTCCCATATTTGATACAAGATCACTGAAAATCATCTTTGAGAAATTGTACCTTCTGGATGTAGCCAAGCATACCAAAGCATATGCAATTGGACTGCTGAACTCACTCCATCCAGTGGTCTTTTTGGAGATGCAATGCATCAGGGTATGAACAAGAAAACGCCATTGGGGTGAAAACTTTGCTTTTGAGAATTTGAAAACACCCAATGGGCCTCCATACCCCATTCTAGTAAGATTAGAAAACAGTTCATCATTAGAGATAGACGTTATACCAGAGGCATCGTCTAGACGTAGACTGATGCGAATGACTTCTTCAGTAACTGTAAGTGAGTGATCACAGATTCTTGTCTTGATCATTTGCACACCATTTTCCACAACAATGGTTGCATTAGCCCAGAACTGCCTTTGGTGCTCAATGTAGATTGTAGGGGATACAGTAAGAGCATGAGCAATGTGACTTGACTTGAGGAAATCCACAATCTGGTGGAATCCTTCTGCTTGTTTGGGCTTCTGCAGCATTGCGATCTCATTGTGCTCATCGATAAACGTCATGGATGCCATTGAACTGGGATTTTCTTGCCTGGAAGACTAGGTTCTTGAGATAAGAGGTTTTGAGCGCAAGAGAACAGTATGCAAAGAGTCGTTATGTACTTTTAGGCGGGCAAAAAGTATTTATAGTATTCGGAATATAAGCAGTATTAACCTAGAGCAGTATTAACTAACTAGCAGTATTAACTACTAGCAGTATTAACTGAAAACAGTATTAACCACTAGCAGTATTAACTAAACTAGCAGTATTAACCACTTAGCAGTATTAACTGAAAGCAGTATTAACCACTAGCAGTATTAACTGAAAGCAGTATTAACCACTTTTCTTACCTTTGAACTTACCTCCATCTGGAGTAACATACAAAGAGCAACATGTCCTCCATCAAACCTTTTGAAGCTTTGAAGGCAGTCCATGTTACTTGTTATGTGCCAAGAGCAACCACTTTCTTCCTGTCAAATGCCCTTCTTCTTGAGCTGTTGGTTGCCCTGCACACTTAATAGATCAGTTAGTCTTGGAAGGAACCCAAGCCAAAGTGGTCTTGGGTTGACCTTTCTCATTAATATAATCTGTCAGTTTGGTCTGAATGAGTTGTTTAGGAATCTCATGGCTGGAATACTTTGTCAAGATTATAGGCTTTGCAACATTAATACTAGTAGAAGCACTATCCTTGTTAGCAGTAGTATTGGTTGCAGCAGCACTATTTCTGTTAGCAGTACTATCTGGGATAGCAGTATTAACAGGTTTCTTTACAATTGGAACCCAAACTTGAACAAAGTTGTTTGCTTTCTTTGTCTTTAAATTACTCCTTGGCTTATTTGGAGTATTTTTCTTTGGTTTAGCAAACTTATTTTGAACATGAGACTTTAAAGGTGCTCTTTTCTCAGCCAATTGATTCCTTCTGTTATTCCTATAACCAAAAGAGTTTTGTGGTTTTCTTTGAAAAGTGACTCTTTGGTTGATCGGGTTGAAATAACAGTGTTTGGCAAGATGATTCAATTTGCCACATATAAAACAAGGTTTTGGTCTATTGATTTTACTCAAATCAACCCCTTGTTTGTGTGCCCACTGATTATTCCAGTTTCTTTGATTTCCCCTCTTTTTGTCCTGTTTTTGGGGCTCATTCTTCTTACAAGCACACTGTTTGCAAGGACCTGGATTCACAACTGTGGTCTGTTTATAATGGACCTTACCAGACTTTTCCTCTGTCTTCTCTATGTTCTTGGATTTGATCCAAGCCCTTCCACAATCCTCATTGGTGATAATGTTGTTTTCTATAGAAATCTCACCACTCACCTTGTTCTCCTTACTCTTGCCAACCTCTTTCTCAGTCTTATCCTCAACAATTTCCTCATCTAAGGGATCTATTTCAGTGGCTCCCTCAGGCAAGTCCTTCCTATCTTTGGTGTCTAACAGGTCTGAAGTAGGAGGAATGTAATTGTTGTTGTATGGTGGTGGGGTGGTGTTATAGCCTATTCCTCTTCTAAGTTTGTCATGGATTTGAGTTTGGAGCAAAGAGTCCATTGCTTTTGAAGCATTGGAAAATTTCTCAATATCCAGCTTGGCTTTCTCAAACTCACTCTTTATCTTTTCATTCTCCTCTTCTTTCTGTTTAAGCTTAAATTCATACTGATCTTTCTCCCACTTCCAGTAGTTTGTGTCATAGGAATGTTGAAGCTCATTGGCTTGAAAACTCTTAATCTGCTCTTCAAACCTCTCAACAATCCTAACATAGTCTTTTATGTCCTTTTCTAATCTCTTCAGGTCATCACTCATTTTCTGGTTATGATCCCTGTACTTTTTAACAGTTTCAATACAGGATTTGGAACAAAGATTAGATGTTACCTCTGTAGGAATTTCTGAGCTTGAAGACTCTGAACCTTTAGCCATGATGATGTGATTTTGAATGTAGGTTTCTGAGAATACTCGCTCTGATACCACTTGTCAGGATCGAATTCTCAACAAGAATTAATTCTCAGAAACAATATCAAAGAAGTTGCGGAAAAACACTTTGATATTTTATAAAACAGTAATCAAACACAGTATATAATGATCAAACAGTAAACTTGTATTGAATGCTTAAAGCTACAAGATTACACACTCAACCTCAATATTGATGAACAGGCTCACCAATACGAATTCTACTTCTCTAGAATTAGGATCTATGCCTTGAGGTTGATTTCTCTCTTGAAAAACAATTTTCAAAAGTTATTTCTATCTATTCTAAACATTCTATACATATACTGATAAAAAGATAATTACAAAGAATAAACAAATCTTCAGAATATCTTCCATGTATATCTTCTAAGTATATCTTCAGTATATCCAGCTGTCGTACATTCCATCCGGATCTCTTTAGCAGCACTAATAATGCTCAGCAGCATTAACTTCATCTAGCAGCATTAACTGCAAGCAGTACTAACTACTAGCAGTACTAACTAGCTAAGCAGTACTAACTTTGTTCAAGCAGTACTAACTTTAACTAGCAGTAGTAATTCTACTAGCAGTAGTAACACTTAGCAGTATTAATCTTCAACTTGTTCTGGCAGTAGTAACTACACTTAGTACTAGCAGTAGTAACTACACTTAGTAGAATCTTCAGTTTCCAACATCTTGTCAAGAAAGAATGTAAATATTTTGATGAGAAAGGGGTACCCAAGACCACTTTGGCTTGGGTTCCTAATCCATACTAACTGATTTATCATATGTGCAGGGCAACCAACAGCTCAAGGGGAAGAGCATATGGCATGTGGATAGTGGTTGCTCTAGGCACATGACAGGCAACATGTCATGCCTTCAGGATTTCAAGCCTATCAATGGAGGACATGTTGCATTTGGAGACAATCTAAAAGGTGGTAAAATAAGTGGGAAAGGTAATGTTACAAAAGGTAAGATGACATTTGAGGATGTCTACTATGTTGATCAGCTAAAGTACAACCTGTTAAGTGTATCACAGGTTTGTGACAAACAACATAGTATATTATTTACAAGTACAGAATGTATGATCCTTGCTCCAGGGTTCAAGGTAGTTGATGAAAGCATGATACTACTTAGAACTCCAAGAAAGGACAATGTGTATTGTCTAGATATGGACAATGTTTCAAGTGATTCATCCCTGAACTGTCTTGTTTCAAAAGCTTCTGTGGATGAATCCTCTCTTTGGCACAGAAGGATGTGTCACATGAATTTCAAGACAATGAACAAACTTGTTAAAAACAATCTTGTAAGAGGTTTACCATCAAAAGTCTTTTCACTAACTAACTCTTTTGGTTTCAGTAGTGATAATGATGCAGGTTCAGGAAGTGGAGGATCAGGGACTACACAAGTTCAAGAAAGTATATCTGAGTCTGTGATTTTTCCTATACCTAAAGTGGATCCTGTTGAAGACTGTGAAAAGGAGCCATCTACTGAACTAAATCAGAGTGAAGAAGAAAGAAGAGATGAGGAGAGTCAAGCACATAAAGAATCTGAAGGAGCTGCTGAAATCACCTCAGTTGAGTTGAATGATTCCAATCTAGAGGTGGAACTCAATGAAGAACCTAGTCATCAATCAAGAACACAAAAGAATCATCCTCCTCAGTTGGTAATAGGGGATATCTCTTCTCCTATGATGACTAGACATCAAAGCAGGCTGCAAGATATGCAAGATCAACAGCATACAGTGCTTTCTTGTTTTCTATCCCAACTTGAGCCTAAGAAGGCTCATGATGCTATGAAAGAGTCCAGCTGGATAGAAGCTATGCAAGAAGAGCTGCTACAATTCAAGCTGCAAGATGTTTGGGATCTAGTATACCTTCCTAAAGGTCAAAGAGCTATAGGCACAAAATGGGTCTTCAGGAATAAGAGAGATGAAAGAGGGATAGTAATAAAGAACAAAGCAAGGTTGGTGGCACAAGGGTATACACAAGAAGAAGGAATAGATTATGAAGAAGTATTTGCTCCAGTGGCTAGGATAGAAGCAATCAGATTGTTCCTGGCCTATGCTTCTTATATGAAGTTCAAAGTCTACCAAATGGATGTAAAAAGTGAATTTCTATATGGCTCAATTGAAGAAAAAGTATATGTCTGTCAACCACCAGGGTTTGAAAACCCAAGCTATCCAGACAGAGTATACAAACTGAAGAAAGCACTTTATGGACTGCATCAAGCACCAAGGGCATGGTATGACACTCTGTCATCCTATCTTTTGGAAAATGGCTTTGAAAGAGGAGTCATTGATAAGACTCTATTCATCAAGAGAACGAAGAAGGACATCTTGCTGGTCCAAATCTATGTGGATGATATCATCTTTGGATCCACAAGAGAAAGTATGTGCAGGGAGTTTGAGGAACTAATGCATCAAAGATTCAAAATGAGTTCCATGGGGGAACTTAACTTTTTCCTTGGACTCCAAGTCCAACAGAAGACAGATGGTATTTTTATCAGTCAGTCCAAGTATGTGCAGGACATTCTAACCAAGTTTGGATTCTCAGATTCAAAGCCTGCCAGCACACCTATGGAGACACACAAGCAGATAACAACAGATCTTGAGGGGGAGGATATGGATGTGAATCACTATAGATCCATGATTGGCTCTCTCATGTACCTTACAGCCTCTAGGCCAGATATAATGTTTCCAGTCTGTGTATGTGCAAGATTCCAAGTTAGGCCAAAGCAATCACACTTTCAAGCTGTTAAGAGGATATTCAGATATCTCAAAGGGCAACCTAGATTGGGACTTTGGTATCCTCATGACTCATCATTTGACCTACTTGCATACTCAGACAGTGATTTAGGTGGAGCAAATTTGGACAAAAAATCTACTTCTGGAGGATGCCAGTTTCTGGGTGCAAGACTAGTTTCATGGCAGTGTAAGAAACAAACCACAGTGTCCACATCTACAACAGAAGCAGAGTACATAGCAGCTGCAAGTTGCTGTTCTCAAGTCTTATGGATTCAGAATCAAATGCTGGACTATGGGGTAACCTTTCTACACACTCCAATCTTCATTGATAATAGCAGTGCTATTAGCATTGTTAACAATCCTGTCAAGCACTCAAAGACAAAGCACATTGAGATCAGGTATCACTTTATAAGAGACTGCAATGAAAAGAAGCTTATTCAAGTTGTAAAAGTTCATACTGATAACCAGTTTGCTGATCTATTCACCAAAGCCTTTGATGTGGGTAGATTCACTTTCTTGGTAACAAGTGTGGGAATGATCAACTCTGAATAAGCACCTTCCTAAAAGTGGTTCACTACCTGTATATAGTTTATTCTTGGTGTTTCTAACTTTCTTTCTCAGGAAATGTATAGCAGTACTCAGTTTTTCACAAGCTTAAAAGTGTAAGTATGGTTAATACTGCCAGTACAGTATTAGTACTGCCAGTACAGTATTAATACTGCCAGTGCACAGTTAATACTGCTAGTAGTTAATACTGCTCTCAGTTAATACTGCTCTCAGTTAATACTGCTAGTTAGTTAATACTGCTAGTGGTTAATACTGCTCTCAGTTAATACTGCTAGTTAGTTAATACTGCTAGTGGTTAATACTGCTTAGTTAATACTGCTAGTGGTTAATACTGCTCTCAATTAATACTGCTAGTGGTTAATACTGCTCTCTGTTAATACTGCTTTCACTATTTTTTTAAGGTTAATACTGCTTTTAATCCGAATACTATAAATACCCTTTGCCCGCCTAAAAAGTTCATAACGACTCTTTGCATACTGTTCACTTGCGCTCTAACCTTTTTCTCTCAAGTACCAAGTTTTCAGGCAAGAACACTCAAGTTCAATGGCTTCAATGGCGTTTATTGATGAACACAACGAGATAGCCATGCTCCAAAAGCCAAAACAAGCCGAAGGTTTTCATCAGATAATCGACTTTTTGAGGACAAGTCATATTGCTCATGCTCTCACTGTGTCCCCTACCATCTACATAGAGCATCAGAGGCAATTCTGGGCCAATGCCACTACCAGCTCTGAAAATGGAGTGACATGCATCAAAACAAGGGTGTGTGACAAACCCTTGACAGTTACTGAGGAGACTATTCGCATCTGTCTACGTCTAGACGATGCTTCAGGTATTTCTTCTATCCCAAATGAAGATTTGTTTTCAAACCTCACCAGAATGGGGTATGAAGGCCCATTGGGGATTTTCAAGTTTTTCAAAGCTAAGTTTTCACCCCAATGGAGGTTCTTTGTTCATACCTTGATGCATTGTATTTCTAAGAAAACAACTGGCTGGAGCCAATTTAGCAGTCCAATTGCCTATGCATTGGTATGTTTATCCACTGCTAGAAAATACAACTTTTCTCAAATGATCTTCAATGATCTTGTCTCAAATCTGGACAACAAGAAGAGTTTCTTCATGTATCCCAGGTTTGTTCAGGCAGTTATTACTAATGAGTTGACGGACATACCTCACTTTGATGGGGTATATGTACCTAAACCCCCTAAAGGCAAGGTTTTCTCAGACATGAGAAGATCTGCTAGGGACTCGGAAGGAGTTGACACCCCATTGTTCTCAACAATGATGGTGGTGTCCCAACCACAAGAAGATGTGGCAGCCGGGTCAAGGCCCTCATTAGACATTCCCACTGCTAGCCAAACCCAACCTTCCCACTCTATATCTATCCCACAGTCCCTACTTCATAAGCCCACTTCTCCTATTACCCAAACTTACAAAAGGAAACAGGTAAAGAAGGCTCCTTCCCTTCTTGTACCTTCACCCACTCAGCCTTTAAGCCCTCTAAGGGAGAATTCTCCTTTAGAGAATATCCAAAGGGAAACCAATAGGGTGTCTCCCAACCCTCAGTAGGTGCTCTCTAAGGAGATGGAAGAGCATATGGGTGAGAAGGCTGCCACTACTTCTGCTAGCACAGAGAAGGACAGTGGTAACATCTCTAAGACCTTCCCCATGGCAACTTTGGGTGAGAAATCAACCAAAGGACCCCGGTGCCAAGAAACCAAGGGGGTGGATAGTGCTTCTTCTAGGCAGAAGGCTTCCACTAATAAAAGATCCAATGATCATTCAAAAAGGGGTAACACTCCTGGAGAAGGTGAGGACAGATATAACTATGATGAATTGATGGAAACCATGGGAAACATCAACATGGATGTTCTTAAACAGGGCAAAGAGATAGATGAAATGAAGCTGGTAATCCTGTCACAACAAGTACAGATAGCCAAGTTAAAGAAAATGGTGACTAGGCTGATACAAAAGAAGAGGAGAAAACAATTTGTACTCAAGAAGAGATCCAATGTTCAAGATCCTTTCAACAAGGGGGAGAAGCAAGAGGGAGAAACAGAGAAAGAAAGGTCTTCTGAAAAGAGAGTTGAAGTTGAGGGGGAGACAGAGCATGGAATAGAAGCAGAAACATATTTTGTCCAAGAAGCAGAAACTGTTAATGCTGCTGAAACAGCAGAAACAGTTAATGCTGCTGAGGCAAAAGAAGCAGAAACAGGGCTCTCTGTAGAGGAAATGGAGATTGCAGAAACTTTAGTTAAAGCCAAAAATGATACTCCTAAGGCTAGTCAAAAGGCCAAGGGAGTAGTCATCAATGAAGAAGGGATCTCAAAGAAGGGAAAAGAAAAGGCAATCTTGAAGGATACAAAGGGAAAAGGAAAGGAAAAGATGGTTGAAGCTGAACTGTCTGCAAAGAAAAAGATTCAGATTGAATTAGATGAGGAAATAGCAAAGCAGCTTCAAGATCAAATGGAAAAGGAGGAACAGCTGCAAACTGAGACAGATAGAGAACTTGCAAAGATCATGGCCAGAAAGCTAAATGCAGAGTATCAGAAAAGTATCAAAGAAGCAGCTCAGGCCAAGAAACTTCAAGTCAAAAAGATGCCAATTCAAAAGCAGAAAAGACAACCATCCAAGACCTTTTTGGCCAATCAGGAAAGAAGAAAAATGATAAATTTCCTGAAAGTTGCAATTGGAGTCAAGGGGGAGATGTTCACAAACATGGCATACAATCAGGTTGAAGAGTTATACAAGAAAGAAATGGCAAAGCTTCAAGGTGATTCAACTCAAAGGGAAAAGGCTGAGAGAAGAATGAAGGAGAGGCATGACCTCAATATTCAACAACCATTCCCTGAGGAGACCACACCCTCAAAGGACAAAGCTGAAGAGATGAAGAAAGAACATGAAAATGTTGATGTAGAAGCCAAATCTGGAAAGAGGGTGAAGACAATTGCTTCCAAAAAGCAGTCTAAAAGGCCAAGAGTGGAGGAAAAAGAAGAAACTGCAGCAGAACCAGTGCATAATCCAGAACAGTCAAATAAACAAACTGATGAGAATATGGATGTTTACATGACTATAGTAGAACCCATTAAGGCTGTTCCAATCTCCATGAAAGCTCCTGAGATCATCTTTTGGGACATTCTAAGAGATAATGGAAAGGAATTTTTCAGAATAAAAAGAGTTGATGGTTCATTTGAAGCATTTTTAACCTGGGGGAGAGTTACCAGAGGTTGTTCAAGAGCAGACATAGAAGAAATGTATAAAGTGGGGATGAAACTCTATGAGCCTGTGTTGAAAGGTAATGAAGAAAATCTTCTCAAGGTGGCAATGGAATATTTATGTATGATGTTTGATCCAGAGAAGGTGGTTCACAGAATTAAAGATCTTCATCATGAGTATGGATTTAAGAAAATTACTCACTAGATGTTATTTGAAAACTGTGGTGTATACATGATTACCATTGACAAATGTTATCATGAATACTACCTAGTTGACAAAATATATGATCATAGCAAGCAGAAACTTGAAGGGATGCTGAAAGCTAAGCTAGTATGTGCTAAGGATTCTGAAATGGCCAAAATTATGGTGAGAAGAACTATCAATCAAAGTATGGGCCTAGATCCAAATTTGAGAAACTGATTATGAGGTGTTGCAAGCATCTTGAAGATCAGATCTGAAGAACTTGACTTTTCTTTCTAAAAGTCAAGTTAGGGGGAGATTGTTGGGAACTGAAGAAAAGCTTAAGTGTTTAATGCTGCTAGTACAGAATTACTACTGCCAGAGGAATTCAAGTTTAATACGGCTAGCTATTACTGCTTCTAGTAGAATTAATGCTGCTAGTCAAAGTTAGTGCTGCTTGAACAAAGTTAGAACTGCTTAGCTAGTTAGTACTGCTAGAGGTTCGTGCTTCTTAGTAGTTAATGCTGCCAAGTTTGAGTTAATACTTCCAAGGTGATTAGTGTTGCTTATGAGATGAAGATCCGGATTAAAAGAATGACAGCTGGATAGATTAAAGATATTCATGGAAGATATTCTGAAGATATTTTATTAATTGTAATTATCTTTTGTTCAGTATATGTATAGAATTGATAGAGTAGTTTCAAAGGGGATTAGTTCTGTTTTTTTGTTAGAGAGAGAATCAACCTCAAGGCATAGTTCCTAATTCTAGAGAAGTAGAATTCGTCTTGAAAGAGTCTGTTCTTCAAGATTGAGGTTGTGTGTGTAATCTTGTGATTTAAACCATTCAATACAAGTTTACAAGTTATTCATCATATTTACTGTTTGTTTATTGTTTCATTGAATATTAAAGTGTTATTCCGCAAACTTATTTGATATTAGTTTCTGAGAATTTATTCTTGTTGAGAATTCGATCCTGACATGAACTATCTGGGTCAAAATATAGGGTTTTGACATTTTGGGAATATGAGGTGTTATGTAGTTACAAAATGTGTGGTGTTGATATACTTATGTTTTTATAATTATTATGGAGTATGGAGACCCCAAATGGGTGATATGATTTACTTGATGTAACACTGTCGATCCTCTGTTTAAATCAAGTTCTTATCAAAACAAACAAACAATCACAAACATATATGATTAACCAACCTGTTTGATTACAAACTACAGATTACAAGTTTGAGTTGATTTCTCTTTAAAGCTCTCTCTCTCTCTCTCTCTTGGAAATAATCGGTTGGATGATTATCTTAATTAATATCTCACTTCTACCTAATATAAACTAACATAATATCTAAAACAATAATATCCTAAAATATCTAATAAATAGATATTTAGGAATAATATAAAATATAATAATTAACTTTGACAATTATTAGAAACTAACATTAGACTAATATTGAGAGTGACTTTTCAGCTTTAGCTTCAGATTCCAATCTTCAGATTGGATGATCTTGAATCCAATAAATCTGTGCTCTAACAATCTCCCCCTTTGGATCAAGATCATTACTAAAAGCATTTAGCAATTCAGTCTTCTCTTTCAGCTCAGAAGTTGCAATCTCCCTCTTTGTCTTCAATATATAATAATATCCAGTTTTAGCTCAGAATTCTTTAGCAAAGTATCTTCAAAGAAAATTTCTCTCAAATCAGCATGTCTTCAGAATACTTTGTCTTTGAAGTCTTTGAAGAATTCTCTACACTTTTGATCTCTCCCATTTCTTGGTTAGCTCTTCTCCCCCTTTTTGATGAAAAGAGCAATGATTTCATCAAAACTTTTAGCAAGAAATGTCTTTCATAAGGAGCCTCTGATTCGTCAATCCAAAAGATATTCATCCAGATCTTTGCAAATCCAGACAAAATAATCGTGTAACACCTGAATCAACAAATGAATCAGTTAATATGTCTGTCAGTAACACAAAGTTACTGTGTGTAACGAATACACATTGGAAAGGAGCTTTTTGATGGTCACTCCCCCAGGGCTTCCATTCAATCATCGAAACACCACAAAGGCAATATCTATGAACGTTATGACAAAGAAACAAATTCTTTGTGTGTTCGTGCAAGTGATAGAAAGAATTAAGCACGTGATGATTGCTTATAAAGGCTCAACATTGTGTAAACCACTAAGACAACAGTAAGTTCAACACAGACTCAATGTGCATGATTGAAGTGCGAAGGTGGGGCAGACTTCCTTCTTTTCAATATCCAGATTTTCCAAATGAAAATCAGATAGATTATGTGTTGCGTCCCCTTTGAAATATGAAACACTTTCTTTTTTAGAAGAAAATGAGTGGCTGGTGAGGTTTGATCAAGAGTTGGCATGGGCTAGTTGCCTGTTTCAATAATGTTCACCAAAGAGTTGTGAAACATTAGAATTGTCGCTTCCCGACTCAGAAAAAGTTGGTGCAGAGTTCTGATATTCTTTTAACTCTATTCTCACACTCTCTTTCTTTTAATCATTAAGTTCACTGCTAACCAAACTCTCTTTTCATTTTACCTCATCACACAACCCACACTCATTTCTTTTGACTCCTCACACTCAATCACTATGGATTAACTTCTTGGGTAGAAATCACTGGTTAACGTGATTCCATAGAAGTTCAATTAAGTCATAGCACAATGAAATCCCATGTTTTCTTAGAAAGCATGTGTTGCTCAAAATGGTAGAACTATATCAGTTAAAGCACAAAATAGATCTTGAAAACATTTAAAATCACACTCCCAATTCATGAAATCGGTTTGAGAATCGGGAAGTGGTTTGAACATTTAAGAACAATGTTTTCTATGATTGAAAGTTGTCCTCCTTTCAACCATATATGAGACGAAGATAAGGAATTATACCTTTTGCGTGCAATCTTACATCTCATGAAGTCAAGCTTAAAGTCATAAAGATATGATCTTTTTAAGCATCTCTCAAACTGCAAAAGTCTTAAGTCATAGTCAAAGCAACGTTATTCACAGAAATTAAAATGACAGAAAGCAGTAAAACAATTAAAGTATTAGTTCTGATCTATAGTAATCAGAATTCATTGCTTTTACTCCTTTGACTTGAAGAGATCCCCCTAAAATCATGCATTACAAAAATTTGACAGAAAAGTATATGCTGAAATTATATATGCTCCCCCTCAAAATAACATTGATCATCTATGAATTTCTTCTCACACTCTCCCTGAGATCATGAACAGACTATTAAAGTGCAGATATCTTTCAGAAATAAGGATAAAGAAATGATGAAAAATTTACAATGAGAAAACTTTAATATGTAACCACTGATTATGCCTTAAGATTTAGCATACCAAGTCTAGAGACAAGAAAGGTGAATCTTTTTTCGTCTAAAGGTTTGGTAAACAAATCTGCATGCTGATAATCAGTTTTTACAAAGTAAAGTTCAATTGTTCCTTTTTCGACATTATCTTTTATAAAATGATACCTGACATCGATGTGTTTGGTCTTCGTATGCTGAACAAGATTAGCTGTTATCGTAATAGCGCTCTTTGAGTCACAGTATATCGGGATATTGTTGAAGTGAAAACCATAGTCTCGCAGTTGCATTCTCATCCACAAGACCTGAGAACAGCAGCTAGCCGCAACCACATATTCTGCTTCGGCCGTTGAAGTTGAGACACATAATTGCTTCTTTGATGCCCAGCTGACGAGTTTATCACCGAGAAATTGTATATGACCTGACGTGATCTTTCTGTCTAGCATGCAACCAGCATGATCTGCGTTTGTATATGCTGTTAATTCAAAGCTAGTATCTTTAGGATACCACAGACCAAGATCTGCAGTCCCCTTCAGATACCTAAAAATGCGCTTAACTGCAGACACATGGGATTCTTTAGGATTGGCCTGATATCTAGCACATAAACATGTAGAAAACATTATATCCGGCCTACTGGAAGTAAGATACATCAAAGAACCTATCATTCCTCTGTAAGTCCTAACATCAACAGCCTTTCCCGAAGGATCGGTGCCAATCTTAGTACCAGGTGCCATTGGGGTACCAATCGGTTTACAGTTTTCCATTTTGAACTTCCGAAGAATATCAAGAATGTATTTAGATTGATTGATGAAAATCCCCGTTGAAAATTGTTTGACTTGTAATCCGAGAAAAAAATTCATCTCTCCCATCATATTCATCTGAAAACGTGACACCATAAGGTTTGAAAAATTCTTACAGTATTTAGAATTTGTAAAGCCAAAAATAATATCATCTACATATATTTGAATAAGAATGATATCGGCTTAGTCCTTTTTGATGAATAAAGTGGTATCGACCGTACCTTTTGTAAAACCTGACTTGACCAAAAACTGAGATAAGACATCATACCAGGCGCGAGGAGCTTGTTTCAGTCCATAAAGTGCTTTGTCGAGAACGTATACATGATTCGGTTTCTCTTGATTAACAAAGCCTTCTGGCTGCAAGACGTAGACTTCCTCCTTGAGTATGCCATTTAGAAATGTTGTCTTCACGCCCATTTAAAAGACAGTGAAGTTCTTGTGTGCTGCGTAGGCCAGAAACATCCGAATTGCCTCTAAATGCGCCACTGGAGCATAAGTCTCGTCGTAATCTATTCTTCCTCTTGCCTATATCCCTTGGCAACAAGTCTTGCTTTATTTCTGATAACAGTACCATCTTCATCTTTCTTGATTTTGAAAACCAATTTCGTACCGATAATAGATTTACCTTGAGGTTTGGGTACGAGTCTCCATACTTCAAGTGCTTCATACTGATTCAGCTCTTCTTGCATTGCAGTCACCCAATCGAAATCAGCAAGGGCTTCGGATACGCAAGTAGGCTCGATCTTGCTCAGAAAGGATTCATGCATACAGATATTCATAGAAGCAGACTTAGTTTGCACAGGTTTTGTTGGATCTCCAATGATTTGGCTTATCGGGTGCTCTTTGGTCCATTTGTGTTCATGAGGGAGTGAATTATATGTATATAGATCAATATCATCATATATGAATCCACTGTTGTCTTCTACATGTTGTTCACTAGGAATGAGGGGTTCAATTGAAGCAGTAGGTGCAGAAGTCTCAGTAGGTACAACTTGTTCAGTCTGTAGATCAGTCCTTACAGAACACCCTACTGATTCAACAACTTCTGTCTCTTCATTATTGATCACAACTTCAACTGTCGGAGTAGGTATTTGAACTTGAACTTCTTGTTGAATCAGGGAGTCGGATTCAGTAGAAATATCTGAAATGGTTGGATGGGTAGTCATTGAGTCTTCCATCCTGTCAACCACAACAGATTTGGTTACTTTAGATCCAAGAAATTCATCATAAAATACTTCAAATAATAAATCTAAATAAGATAAATGATTAGAAGATGTTAATGCCTCATCTGATTTGTTCGCTCGAGACACAGGTTCTGGACTGATTTGCCCAAAAGCTAGTACTCCAGTTATCACGGGTTCTGAACGAACGTGCTCAGAAGCCATTTCCTCATCAAATGTAACGTTGACGCTTTCAACAACAGTCTTTGAATTCTTCAAGTATACACGGTATGCAGTAGATATAGAGGAATAGCTAATAAAGATGCCTTCATCCGCCTTAGCGCTGAACTTGTTCAGACTCTCTATGTCGTTTAGAACATAACACTTACACCCAAATATATGAAAATATTTGATTGTTGGTGTTCGGTTGTTGATTAACGAATACAGAGTCTTCTTATATCTGCGGTGTATCATGGAATGATTCTGAGTGTAGCACGCAGTCGATACAGTTTCGGCCCACAAAAATAGAGGTAATTCAGATTGGCTTAGCATAGTTCGAGCGTCCTCGACTAGCGTACGATTTCGCTTTTCGACCACTCCATTCTGTTGAGGCATACGTGCAGCAGAGTATTGATATGAAATCCCGACAGATTCGAGATATTCTTCGACTGTTTTGTTCTTAAACTCTGTGCCGTTGTCAGTTCTGAGAAGCTTGACTGGTTTCTGCAGATTCACCTGGGTCGTCTTCAGAAATGTGATGAGTACTTCGGGTGTCCACGATAACTAACACGTATTTCTTTCCGCCTAAGCTTTGCGTTCACATAGGACCACAGAGATCCATATGCAACAACTCTAAAGGAGAGCTGGTACTCGGTTCAGGCTTTGGTTTGTGCGGAGATTTCTTCATCTTACCTTTTTCACACGCTGCACACAGATGTTCTTTTACAAACTTTAGCTCAGGAAGTCCGTTCACTAACTTTCCACTGACTAGTTTATTGATGTACCGAAAATTGAGGTGAGAGAGTCGTTGATGCCATAACCAGCTTTGTTGCATCGAGGCTTTTGAGAGTAGACTTATCTGCTTGTCAGTCTGGACGTTTGACAAATTGATTGTGTAGAGGTTGGACTTTCGAGTGCCGACCAAGAGTTCCTTGCCATCTTCAGTGCGAACAGAACACCTCTTGGCCTTGAAATTTACCTCTAAGCCTTTGTCACAGAACTGGCCAATACTGAAAAGGTTGTATCCTAAGCCTTCAACATAGCTCACCTTCTTAATCGTGACTTTGTCGTGTACCATATCACCATACCCCAGAATAGGTGAAAACTGATTATTACCAAATCGAACTGTTCCGCAGTATTTTTCTGTATAGTCGGTCAACAGAACTTTCTGCCCAGTCATATGCTTGGAACACCCGCTATCCAAGTACCACATATGACGGGTCTGCACATGAGAAATTATGAAACAAGAGGTTTAGGTACCCACTTATAAATGGGACCTACAACGTTAGCACATGATTTTGGCACCCATTGAAATTTGGGTCCTCTTTGGTTTTGAGAATCAAATGAAGAATTAGAATGATAAAAGTGTACATGATATGTGCCAAACCAAACATCAGAATCTTTACGAGAAGCGTAATCATGTTTATCATAATATGAAGACTTTTTAGCAGACAGTCGTAACTGGAATAATTGCTGCATAGAATATTTCTTGCGAGAAACGACAAGATTTGGTTTTATAATAGCAACATTCGCAATCAAAACATCTTTACTAGTCGTAGTCTTATTACAATCAACACTAGAAAAAGATTTAGCAGTCTCGTCAATCTCCTGTTTTGGTTGCCATTCAGATTTAACTCCTAGCCTTTTCTTGCTCAGATCTGAAATATTTGAAACTTTTGAGTTAGATTTTTGAGAAACAAATGAATGCTTCTTCTTTGGGTTACCAGTAGTGATCGGTTTCTGTGAATGCTGAGATTTCTTCTTTTTACCTTTTGCATTCTTATTTTTCACAGAAACTGTTTCATCAACTTACGTTGATGATTCACCTTTCTCAAACATACTGGATAATCCAAAGGAATTCACAACAAAATACGAATGATTAGGAAGTTTGGCACTAAAATCAAATTGATCAATACAATCATCCAAAACACCATCAGAGTTTAGAAAATCAAACCCTCCATCAGTTAGACTAAACATATCATTAGATTTTGAAGCCTTAGTTGATTTAGAAAGAACAGTATTCTTAAGCACAATTGAAAACACTTTTTGTTCAACATCAATCAAAAATCTTTCATCTGTTAAAGATTTCTCAAGTTCAGAAATTTTACTTTCCAAAACGAGAGGAGGGACATAAAGTTTACTTTCAATAGGCTTAGCCTCCATTTCTTATACAGAATAACTCTCAAAGAATTCATTTGAAAGAGATTTTGATTGAACAGAACTATAACTACTATTCAACTTCTCATAACGAAATGGAAGTTGAAATTTAGATGTGTTCTTTCATTTTTCAGTTTCCATGTCTTCATCCTCTTTAGACAGTCTAGTCCAGAAAAACTTTAAGGTCAGGGTATCGTTGAGAAAGACTTAAGAATGTAAAATCATAAAGTGCAGGCACTTAAGATATACCATTTTTAAGGTAGTGAGGATTCTCATAACCAAGCCCCCAACTCTCTTTATTCTCTTTGGGTTTGTTTAGATGAATGGTTTGTTCAGTTTGACCCAATGAGTATAACTTCCCTTCCAAAGTATTTAATTTTGCAAGTAAAGATTTGTTTTATTCGGAACGCGAAGAATACATTCTCGTAAGCTCTTTGAAATCAAACTCAGACATTCTCAATTTAGAATTTGTTTCAGCAATCTCTTTAAGAATTATGGTCTTTTCTTTTGCGCTGGTGTCAATGTTTTTATGTAAAGTCTCAATCAATACTTTCTTCTCAGCAATATCCTCGCTAAGTTTCTGTATTGATTGGTTTTTGTCATTAATAACACCCTTTTCATGCTTAAGTTTCGACTCTAATTCTTGGAGTTTTGTCATCATGGCATGCATTTGATTTAAGAAATCTGATTTAGTTAAATCACATACCTCTTCATTATCCTCTTCATCGGAATTAGCTTCAGCTTCTATTTCCAGCTTGCCCATGAAGCATAAGTGTGTTGTCTCGTCCTTCTCTTCATTTTCATCTTCTTGGTCTAAATGATCTAGCCAGAACTCATCTTCTGCCATCAATGCCTTTCCAGCTTCCTGTTGCTTGGCTAGAAGCATTTTGTTTTTGTAGTAGTTGGAGTTCCAGACTTTGGGTCTTCGACAGTCTTTGGCAAAGTGTCCAAGTCTGCCATAGTTGTAGCACTTTGGAGGTTCTGGATGATTGGTCTCTTCAGCTTTATGCCTTTTCTGTTCTGGCCTCCTTTCCTCTAACCTCTTTCCTTCAAATCTTTCCTTGTGAATATAGTTGCTTGGGCCAGATGTATACCTCTTACTGTTCGAGCTAGGCTCTTTGTAGAACTTCTTTTGAAAAGCCTTGGTCAACATAAGCATAGCTTGCTTTAGTTTTTCACAGTCGTCAGAGTGAGAGTTCGCTTCACTTTCAACCTCGTCTGATTCAGACACAATCATCATCTTCTTCTTCTTCTTCACAACAAGAGCAATTGAATCAGCAACTGTCTTCTCAGACTGTCTCATTTCATCCATGATCTCATCCACCTCTTCCTCATTCTACTTGAGGGTTTCATAGACCTCGTGAAGTGGAATATCGTTCAGATCTTTTATTTGGTTCATCTGTCTTATCAAACTTTTCCATTCAGGCTGGAGGATGCTGAGGAATTTGGCATTCAACTCTATTTGTGATTTATTTACCTTGTTCTTGCTTAACTCATTCAGCAAGGTCACAAATCTGTCATATGTTTCTGCTAGAGATTCTCCAACTCTACCTTTGAACTCTTCATAGTTGTTGAGGCAGTTGGATATCTTGAGCTGGTTTCCAACTTTTGAACCAAACATCATTTTCTCCAGTTGATCCCACATCTCTTTGCCTGTAGCTTTGTAGCTGTCAATCTTCACATATATTTCATTAGTAATGCCTTGAAGAATGAAAGACTTTGCTAATCTGTCATCTATTGCTCTCTTTTGATCATCACCATCGAGTTCATCAATCTTAAATTGATATATTATCTCCTCAGTCCCAACCGTACGAGTTTTCATAACAGGTGGCATAACTCCTTCCTCTAAATATTTCCTGATAAATTCACCCAAATCATGTCTTTCTATGAAGTCCATGAACCGATCTTTCCACTGCTCATACTCTCCCCTGAAGAGTACTGGTGGCTTTGTGTCAGTTCCGATAGCTAGAGCTTCTCTTGATGTCATCCTTTTTTATTAGATGTTCAATAAGTACTTGTACTTGATCGTTAGTCCAGATAAAATCAAATGAATACTGAATAATACGATTCAGAAAGACTAAGTCAGGTACTGGCGCAAAAGCATAATTTACGCTAAGCAAGGCTGGCGCAAAAGACTAATTTGTGCTACAAGGAGTTGGCGCAAAGAGGGACTTCGCGCTAAGAGAAGATGGCGTAAAGAGGATTTTGCGCGAGAGGCAAGTCGTGCGAAATGGAGGTTTGCGCGAGAAGTTGATAGCGCAAACCAGGGTCTTGCTTGTCCCTCCTTCGACCGGTGTCCCACAGGGGTCCTTCGACCGGACTAGTGTGTCGATCGGTGTCTGCGACCGGTGTGCTCCTGCGACCGATGTGGACAGGTGTTGAGCGACCGGTGAGTTGCGACCGGGGTCCTCTGACCGATGTCTTGTGTGGCACAAAAGAAGATTTTGCGCTATGTACTTCACACTTGAATCTGGCGCAAAATCACTATGAACTGGCGCAAAATCAAGTTGGCGTGTTCTTCACTGCAGTTCGAAAAATGACTCTATTTGACAAATAAACCTGTTTGGACTTCGATTAGCAGTCCCAAATTTTGACAAATAGACCTCTAACACTTCTAGAACAGATTACAAGCTTTTGATCTAAAAAACAATCACTTTTTGAAGATTCAATCGATGGAACAGTGACCTGTGAACTCGTGAACTGAAAGACACCAAAATCACAAAATGGGAATCGATTATAGTGCAATACCGAAATTAAACAATACCCAATCGATCTAGAACACTATTCGATCAAAGCCTGATCGATTTCAACTCCAATAACACACTAAAACACAAAAAATATTTTTATTTTGAAGAACACAGTGTCGAAGTCTACCTTTTTTATTTCAATCTGGTTTTTAGCTCTGATACCAATTGTCGGTCCTCTGTTTAAATCAAGTTCTTATCAAAACAAACAAACAATCACAAACATATATGATTAACCAACCTGTTTGATTACAAACTACATATTACAAGTTTGAGTTGATTTCTCTTTGAAGCTCTCTCTCTCTCTCTTGGAAATAATCGGCTGGATGATTATCTTAATTAATATCTCACTTCTACCTAATATAAACTAACATAATATCTAAAAACAATAATATCCTAAAATATCTAATAAATAGATATTTAGGAATAATATAAAATATAATAATTAACTTTGACAATTATTACAAACTAACATTAGACTAATATTGAGAGTGACTTTTCAACTTTAGCTTCAGATTCCAATCTTCAGATTGGATGATCTTGAATCCAATAAATCTGTGATCTAACAAACTCCCTCAAATTTGGTAAGAGCAACTAATTTAAAATTTCGATATAACATCAAGTGAGGAACAAAACTTCCTACTACAAATCAAAACTCAAAAACCTCAAGGTAAAATTCTACAATTAACCTCAACAATTATAAACTCCATTTACATACAAGGACTAAATAGGAGTCGGGTGTTACTTAACCCAATTACAAATTGCTCTTCCCAATACAAAAGTGGAAGACTTCACCAAGCTATACACTCATCGAGCACACAACTAGCACTCCTCTCTTCATAGTGTTACTAGAACTATTCCCAACCGAAACCTAGCACATGCCGACAAATAAAAAGGTTAGGCTAACGCCTAGTGAGTTCAAGAGTTTTACACAAATGAACATATTTATAAAAGGAATAAACTCCACTTAAAATCATAACCTTTCAAAAGATTTACTTTAAACCCGGAGACGACTCTTTTCCAATATCATGCATTTTCAAAGATGAACACCTCATTACAAAACATTCTTTAGATGCAACCCAAAACTCACCCGAAACGAGAGCAGAGATTGAATCCCAATTTAAGAAATGTGGATAAAACGTTATATCCCCAAAACACCCAAGCACGGGTGGGGTAAAACACTCAACTCATAAATCATAGTTAATAACTCACCAATACGATACGTCACCGATAAACATGGACACTAGGCCTAATACTCACGCAACCATAAAATGGAAGAAAACCAAATACCAAAACTTGGGAATGACGTATTTCATTCAAACCTTAATATACGCGGGGGAAACCCAATATTAAGGTCATCATTTACTGTCGACCACACCAATTCAACGATAGCAAAATACGAGGTTAACATTTAAAATACTAATGGTCGACGACGGAGGAGACACGTATACGTTGAGGGTGGAGGGACACACAAGTAGGCCGCCCATACGACGTTACTCGCATGACACCTCAACGTTTCCATCTTGGGTGACGAGAACACGTGAATGATGTCACCCGTGATGTTATTGGATTTCACCACCTGTAACAACCTGTAACAACCTGTAACAACCTGTAACAACCTGTAACAACCTGTACCTTTATACATATATCAAAATAACATTTCTGTCTAAAAACTGCCCCAGGCTTACATTACATAGTATAAGGTTTACAACTATCACCTATTACACAACTGAGTCAAAAAGTAAACTATTGCAGGAAGTCTTCTAGCTCCTGGAAATAGCTCACATCTTCTCTTTACCCTTATCTGTACCTGTTATCTTTCGAAAACCTGAAACAGGATTATATTTTTGAAAGAGCGAGGGTTAGACCAATGGTCTAGTGAGTCCCCTCCAATCACTACTGCAACAGTTCAAATATTATTTAAAACATTTAAACAAAGCTTTATATCTCAAAAACATAACTTGCTCTTTTAATCAAACGTTAAAATACTTTATGCTACGCAGTCATAACTCAATTTACTGGCCATCACTGACCACTTTTTACGCTTCGCAAGCATACCTTAAGCTACTGACCAACACTGCCGTCAAAGACGGTATGTCTATCTCGTACTGCCTTATTATAGGGACACACCTTAATGGCATAAACGGGCCACACTCCCCGGTACGAGCAGGCGGGTCACACTTCCCGACTTAGGTCAGACTTCTGACTCAAATGTATGCATACACTTAGTCCTGACTATATATAAAACAAGTTTATATAAACTGAGCATAAACATGCCAAACTGATTAAATTTACCTTTTTCAATAAATCTTCATAACCTTCAATACTATAAACGTGGAGTTTATAAAACCCACATTTATCAAATAACTGTCAAAATCATAAAAGATTTAGTTTGAAAGACTCACCTCTGATTCTTCTTGCTTAACCTCTGTCTTCTAACGATTAACACCGCCTACGAAGGTATTAAAATACAAAGGTAAGCTAACTCGCTACTAACATTCTTTCCTTCTCTTAATAATTCAAAACACTGTGCAACCCGGTCAAAACCTTTCCGGTCGAGACCATCTTACCGGTCAATACTTATACCGGTCAAATACAACATACCGGTCGACAGTATCGATCGGTCGCAACATACCGATCGACTAGACCGGTTACAACATACCGATCACACTGGGTTCCGGTCGATACCTTCGTTCCGGTCCTATACCGGTCGACATTCATACTAATTCGGCAACTTACAGAAAACCCAGAAACTTCAAATCTTGTAAATCGATCAATTATACGGTTAAAAGCTTGAATAACAAGACTATTTACCGACTATTACATGCAGATAGAAGTATTAAGCTAGAATAATACCTCTATTTGACAAAAATGGATCGATCCTTCACAACCTTTTTCTGCCTTCGCTTCTGCTCTCTTTCTCTTAAGTCGGTCTAAATTTTATCAGGCTTGTGTTATGAAAACACAGTCTTAGGGTTATGGTTATATATAACCAAAGTTTCATTTAACCCCCTTGAACTTTGGGTCTCGCTTAACTTTTCACCCAACTTCCAAAATAAATAAAAATTTCAGAATTGGATATTACACCACTTATCCTGGTTCTAGTTCCCATGTCGTAATAGACATCACAATACTCAAACCGTTTATGCCTCTAGTGCTTACTCGGTCGAGTTACACCTCAAGGTATTACAGACAAGGGTGCCTATCCAATCTAGATGAGTTACACCTCAAAGGCTTGCGCCCTCTATTGCCTACTCGCTAGTGACTCAACGGTCGACCGTTATAACCAACATCACATGTCCTCTAAAATAGATAGACTTACGTGCCTGTGGATCCAATGAAACACAGTCTAACATTACATGACTACAATAGAATGACCAAAACACCAAAAACATGTAATTCTCAATTGACATGTAATAAACGCCATCAAACTCAAGACTCCACAACGGGCTATTAAACCGGATAAATGTCCTCAAGGCTCATCTTAGTCAAAACTGAGCCAAAGGCTCAACAATTTACTTAAATCTCCAATAAAGCCAGTGTAAACATTAAAACACGTTTGACCAACGGTTATGCAAACCCAACAACCAAAAGTATGATTAACTCAAAACTCATCATTGGTTGAGGCAGACCATTTTCCAAATGAACTCATACCCTTATATTTCCAAAATGCCTCATAATACAAGATATGCATTTCCAAAAGGTTTATAAGATCAAATACATAAAAGGTGACATTTACAACAAATGAACTTCATTTATATGTGTAAAATCATCAATGAAACATAAAAACATGATTTATCTACCAAAATGTTCAAAAATCCCAAATGTGGGGCCCTTACAAGATTTTTAAAGCCAAACACCTCAAATGATCAAAATCCACCAAATAACTCAACAAGTAGTAATTTCATGACAAACACGTAAATACTTTAAAATGGACATTTTGGCATGTACAACATTTTCACAAATCAACTTGAACTCACCTTGCTAGATTTAGGCTAAATCTAGATTTTACCCTACTTGAGCTCTTTTGAAGAACACTTGGACCCTCAAGCCGAAAACTTCCAAAAACCTAGATCCATACATTTCCAACCATAAATAATCATATTCAACCATAAAGAATCGTTCCCCAAACTTTATACATGAAGATCTCAACTTTTGTCAAAACCCTAATTCCATAGATGAAGAAAAGAGAAGGTTACCTTACCCACAATTTGAATCCATCAACAATGCACTTCTAGGTCACCAAAATGAGCCACACACTTCCCATCTTCAATATAGATAAAAAGTTTGGGTGAAGTCCTAAGAATCTTGGTGGATAAGATGAAGATGGAGGGATGATGGTTCCAGCTTCCAAAACTTGCTAGATGGTGAATAATCACTTAGAATTAGAGGAAAACTCTCAAAAATGGGTTAGGGTTCGCATTGGAGGTTGGAGGGTCGATTTGGGAGAGATATGGGGAGAAGATTTGAGGTTTAGGGTGAAAAATGGGGTTTGGGGCCGGTTTTCTCTCTTTTAAAAGTGCACAGTGGCTCCACGCGGATGGCGGCACAGCCTTACCCGTGCGGAGAATCGTGCGGACCACTAGAGCCACGAGGAAGCAGAGCCTCACGCGGCTCGTGGTTCGGCTCAACTCGCGCGGAGAGCCGCGCGGGGCGCTGTGGATGTTTTCTTTCGCTATCTCTTCGGCCAACGATTTTGAGGTGTTGCATTTGAATTCATGATTGGGAAGGAGATTGAGTGTCTATGCTCATTGTTTATTTCTAGTATTTGTATACATGGAATATTATGGAAATATATCGTACACCTTGAGAGGAACATAACTTATGTGAAGATGATGATATTGTGGTAGTTAAAATGGTCTAGTGATGATATAATGCTACAAGAGATGTTATGTATGGGTTTGGTTGCCAAGAGCACGATAATAAAATGTTATACCATTAAATTATGTAGAAATGGTGAGGTTCCAAGGTATAGACCCATGGATAGGGATGAACTTGGAAATCCTTTAGGATAAAGACTCGAATGGAGTTGAACCTATATTTACATTGAACTAAAGATTCATGGATAGTGTTGATGTTCTAATGGGTAAAGATTCATGGATAGAGTTGACGTCGGTAAATAACCATTTCGACTATATGCTCCACATGGGTTGTGACTTACTTCCGTGTTCCGTCATGACTCATGGTGGAATGGGTCTCCCCCGTTTAGCATAAGGTTCAAACATCGGAAATTTCATTTGTCATTATTACACTATTTGTTGTTAAATATTCACTAATGTATTATGTTTCTTCAGATCTATATTTCGAATGTTCTCACTAGGCTCCAAGCCTAACACTTGTTTGCTTTGGTGTAAAACAGGTTCTATTAGCGGTGGGGTAGCAAAGCCTTAAACAGAGAGTGGAGTCCCATAAATCATGTCTAGCTCAGTTGGTTTTCCCAAGGGTGGTAACATCCTGGGGGGGGGGGGTTGTGGATGGTATCCCAATCTACCCGGGTTCGAATCCAAGGGGAGTCAATTTGAGGGCATGAGGAGTACCCAATCCTTGGGCCGGTCCAGTCGTTGACTGGGCTGCCACCCCCCCCCCCAGCCCAGTCTTAGACTGTGGTTGGGCTCTAGGTTCAGCGTAAGCTGGTCCAGGACAGCGGCGGATTAGTGGACTTCCCGTAGATGCCCGATACCGCCGGGGAGGTGTGCGTGCGTGTGTTCGTGGTAGTCGTTCGTTGGTTCGATGTCGCTATGCCTTCCAAAAAAAAAGAGTGGAGTCCCGTCATGGACGACCTTTTGGAGAGATAGATATTTTTGGGAACATAGCATTGACGAATTATAGAGCGTGCATTATACTTACCAATATTTTGGGAAGTAATGACGACACCCAATTATAATCTAAATTAGAATGTTTTATATTAAGTAGGTTGTCGGTCCTTATTTCCATTTCATTCTAACTTTGTAAACGCTTATACTCTCCCCTTTTTAGGATGTTGTCATTTTGTGAAGTTCATTCCATATCAAATGTTACAGGTTTAATTTCCTTTCAATTTATAAACGTTATATGGCAAAATTTCCAAATTTTAAATTTACCCAGTTTTTAGGGTGTTACACCCTAGATCATTTAAGGCTATTTTCCTTGGATTTCAAAGTGTTCCTTCATCATCTAAGCAAGGGTTTCAACCTAGGTTGCAAGATCAAGGGCTTCATCTTCATTCTAAAGATTTCTTGGTTTTTGGGGTTTTCATCCAAAACCAAGTATTGTGAGTTCATCCTATAACTTTTCTAAACTATATACATGTTAAAATCCTACTTTTATGCTTCTTAAAGTTTTTTTTTACTTCATTATTTATCATATTGGTTGATTTTGGAAAAGTTAGGTCAAAATCAGCGTTTTGATGACTTTGGGTATTTTGAGGAAATTAAAATGGTGAATGGTTTTACATACATAAATACTAAATATTTTTGGATGTGTTTGGGAACCCAAATGGGTGATGTTCAAGTTATGACCTTGTTGGCAAAATATGGAATATCCCACTTGATGGCCTATTTATACCAAAGATATTTGTTTCGGGTATATTTTAGTATATCTTGAAGTGTCACTATGTTAGACTATAATTAGGACTCTAAACGAACCGAACGTTCGGTTAACCGTTCGGCGGGAAGTTTGCTTATGTTCGTTTATTTAATAAATAAATGAACATGAACACTTCTTTTTGTTCATTTAGTTAAATGAACGAACATGAGCAATTGTCTCGTTCGTTCATTTACGTTCGTGAACGCTCGTTTATTTATGTTCGTTAATGTTCATTTACGTTTGTTTATATATATATATATATATGACATTAATATGTAAACTAAATAATTGAATTAATTTTTTAAAATTTCCTTTTATACCTTAAGTTTACCCGGTTTTTTATTTTCTTATGTTATTTTTACGAATGAAATGATGAGTAATGGTGGTTGTTTTTTGTTCATTTGTGTTCGTTCATTTATATTCGTTCATGTTCATTTATTTTCATTCGTTTAGATCTTAATGAACGAACATAAACGAACACGAACAAACATATTTTCTTAACGAACGAACATGAACACAAAAAATTTCGTTCATGTTTGTTCGTTTGTTCGGTTAAGTTGAACAAACGAACACAACTCATTGGGGCAAACGATGCAATAGCTTCAGTTAGATCAAAGCCCAAAATGGCATAACCAAATAATTAGCCCCATCGACAAATGAAACTAGGGGTGGGGCATTTTAGGGGAGTAGCCCGCTTCCCATTACTCAATAGGGCAATTCGTCGCACATAATAACAAGCCTCCGTTCATGTTTGTTTGGTTCGTTTACAGCCCTAACTATAGTGTAATGGATCCTTAGGCATAGAAGTCGTTATTCTGGAATTTGTCTTGGGATGATAATCCCCTTTGTAACTTGAAATTGGCATTGGGTCTCTATTGGAAACTAAGTTGTGTGCTCCTAGAGTCGGGCATCGGCAAAAGAGCAGTAAGTGTAATTTCATAGTGAACAAGTCTAGACTCGAATTTCGAACAACCCAAGGTACAGACCTAGTATGGTTGAACTTGGGACTCCACAAGCAATAGACTTGGCGTAGTTGTGCTTGATAGACCGTAATGGTTGGAATTCATGAGTGAGATTTACATAACATGGATTGTGGCTTACTTTTGTGTTCCGTCACTATCCATGGAAATCGGGTCTCCCCCGTCATCACAAGATGTGTTAAGCTCATTTCAAGGGCGAAATTGGTTTAAATGGTATGAAGTGTTGGGTTAAAGCTATGTTTTTCCGCTTTAAATGTTTTATATCTTTACCCTATAACTGTTTGAACTTACTAGGCTTTTAGCCTAACACTTTTCTTAAATGACATTTATATCAGATTCTCTTAACGGCGGGGCTCCTAAGTCTTGAGCGGAGAATTGGTTGCCGTTAGAATAATTTTTGGGATTGTCAATTCTTGGACATATTGGCGTATAATCATCTGACAGATACATGTCGATTAAACATTTGGTACTTGAATGTATTATGGGAGTTGTTTAACCATTGGGTTTGAGAATAATCAACTTTTTATAAAGTCTATTGGTATTTTCTGAAGTCTAAATGATAGTTCAATAGTGGGAGTGAATGGATTAAGAATTTTTGTAGAAATTTTGGTGGTGATTATATCTTGAGACAATGAGTCTCTTATAGTAGTGCATACTGGGGAACTTTGTGAAAATGTCGATATAGACCTTAAGTGGAAATCTATTATTGTGGAGACTTTGATTTATGAAATTTAAAATTATCGATGTGTTAGTGAGTACTTATGTAGAAGGGATTAAGTCTGGTTGTAGCTGGACGAGCTTTTGCGAAAAAGTATCGAAATGTCG
The DNA here is from genome assembly GCA_954870635.1 of Arctium minus. Taxonomy (NCBI): domain Eukaryota; kingdom Viridiplantae; phylum Streptophyta; class Magnoliopsida; order Asterales; family Asteraceae; genus Arctium; species Arctium minus. The sequence continues at coordinate 93,112,134 of OX941086.1, read as the reverse complement.
AATGCAGAAGAGAGGAGCATTACAACTGATAGATATTGATAAGAACATTTAAAAATAAATTTACTTCGAGTAACTGTGGATTTGAGCGGTTAAAGTCATAAGTCACTGTTGAGGTTATATGCGTCACTTAAGGTTGGGAGACAACCGAAGCCATACGGCTAGAAACTATTCTAGTAAAGTTGACGTTCGCTCTAATATAAGTGTAACACATCGAAGTGAATAGTGGATGTAAGAGTCAACATGAAATTAGCATAGCAGTCTTGTCAGGTAGTTCTCAAATATCAATTAAGGTTGAATTGAGTTAGAGACACACTTTTGGAAAAAGGTTTGGTCCTTTCGTGAAAGTGATGTTATTTGAGGCCTATACCGTTAGAATATTACACTTTGAGAGACCGAGGAAATCCGATAAGCATTGAGTGTATCTTTTAAATGCTTTGTGTAAGAATTAAATTTTGAGGACGAAATCATTAAAAGGTTGGGAGGATTTTAACACCTGTAATTTTTAGGTAAATGCAATTTCAAGTAAGTTTAGAAATTGACCTTTTAAGGGAAATAGAGGAAATAGGATTTTAGACTAAAATCCTAGATTTTATAGCTTTGATGGATGAACAATTCAAATACGAGTCCAATGGTTCTTTCCAGAGCAAAATCAGAGATAAAACGAAGAAGTAATGGCCAAAACAGTGTTCGGTGCATTCTTGGCTATAGTGACAACGATTGTGATAGTGTCACTATATCATGTCACAATCTCCGAAGGCCAAAATATCTCGGTACAACTTGATCTATCACAATCGCATGTCACAATCGCATACGGGTACCAGTGCCTTAAAAAGCGATTTTCAACTTTTTCTCAATTCTCACTTTTCATATCAACCCCTTTCTCTCCCAAAAACCTCCCGAGAACGTTCCTACTTCATTTGTGTCGATTTTGAATCATTAATGGCTCAAATCCTTGAGGATTAAAGTAATAAATCATCATCAAGCTAAGGAGAGGAAACTAGGATCAAGAGTTCATCATCTTCATCTTCATGTTCATGATCATTAGGGTTTTGTAGGTTTTCATCGAAACCTAAGTGGTGAGTTCATCCTCCTAGTTTCTAAACTTTCATATGAGTTATAAATGCTCCATTGATGACTTCCTAGTGTTTATGTTTCTCAAATTTCGTTTTGGATAATTTTAGGGAAGTTATGTCAAAATTAGGGTTTTGGTGAAAATGGAGATTTTGATATAAGATGTTTGGGGAATGATTCTAAGTGCTTGGATATGTATATTTATGTTTGGAAACTTATGGGTCTAAGATTTCGTAAGATTTTCTTGTGGATTCAAATTTCTTCAAGAAAGCTCATATTTGAGTAAAATCTTGATTTATACTAAATCTAGCAAGGTGAGTTCAAGTTGATTTGTGAAAACGTTCTACATGCCAAAAATGTCCATTATAAGGTGATTATGTGTTTACATGATTATTATTAAATGTTGGAATATTTGAAGAGTTTTACTTATTTAGTTTTATAAATCTTGTGAAACACACATATTTGGGATTTTTGGACATTTTGATAAATAAACCATAAGTATATGTATTTTAATGATTTATCTTATGAATGTAGATCTTTTGGTATAAGTTCACTTTTAGTATGTGTTTTGAAGAAATGCTTGTTCTTGGGGTATGGAACGTTTTGAAAGAGTAATAACTTATAACAAATGTTCAATTGATTTGTTGAGCTTATGGCTTGGTTTTGACTCTGTTGGGTCTTGGGGGAATTTGTCCGGTTTTAATATCTCAATGTAGAGTTTTGATTATGATTTGCATTTATTGCATCTTATTTGAGAATTACATGTTTTGAATGCTCTAGTTCATTCGTTTGAAGTCATGTAATATTTTGGACTGTAATGCAACGGATCCATAGGCATATGACTCAGTTTGAGTGGGATAAATGTCCCCATAATGTAACTTGAAATAGGCATGGGGTCTTATGGGAGTAAGATGCGGGCTCTTTGGGTCGGGTATCGTCCACTGACCAATAATTGGAATTTCTTGTGAACGAGCTTAATTGAGATGTTTGGAAATTCCAAGGTACAGACCTAGAGGGGTTGAACTTGATGAGTGCATGAAATTTCCAAGGTACAAACCTAGATGGGTTGAACTTGATGACTATCGAAGCAATAGACATAGAGGTGTTGAGCTTGTTGACTCGTTAACTATAAACCCCAAAAGGTTGATGTTAACAAGTGTTTAATCCTTAAGTGTAACTCATATAACATAGATATGCGACCTACTTTTGTGTTCCGTCACATTCAATGGAATCGGGTCTCCCCCGTCACCGAATGGTGGATTTTGGATATATTCTTTGGAGACAAATATTATCTTCGATTTTGACGCTTGCAATGTTGTTTATTGTGTATAATTGGTTATTTTGGGGTATTAAATATTATCCATGTTTTTGGTGACGTTTTATATATGGATTGTTATTCATGATTTATGGGTTGAGTGTTTATGTCTCATCTGTGTTTTGGATATTTCAGATAATAGAGTTTTATCCATCTTTACATTATATGGGAATTAAATCATTATTCACATTTTGAGTGAGTTTTGGGTTTGAGTTCACATCTTGAGGAAATGTTTTATATTGGAGCTTTCATCACAAAAAAGGATTAAAAAGAGCGAGGTTCAACCCTAGTAGAAGAGGAACAGATAATCGAAGGGAAGCAAGGTGGTGTCCTAAATGCAAGAGCAAGCATTTTGGGACTTACAACCCAACCCAATGGTGTGTTTTAAGTGTGGAAAACCGGGGCATACGAGTCGAGTTTGCTTCATCAAAGGGACTATTTTCTATGAATGTAAAGAGATGGGGCATATCAGGAATGAGTGTCCCAAGTTTAGAGATTATTCGAAGGGATCAAGCACAGTGAGTCAAGGGAGGAAGGAAGCTACTCCGAGGGTGCCAGGGAGGGCCTTCCAAATGACGACAGACAAGGCGAAGGAGACTGCCGACGTAGTATCGGGTACGTTCTTACTCAAGTCCATACCCGCTCATGTACTTTTTGATTCTGGTGCCAATTTCTCTTTCCTGTCGTCGATATTTAGCAAATTCTTGAAAGTACCTCCTAGTACTCTTAGGGGTGCGCTAGTAATAGAGGTGGCGAATGGGGATAAAGTATTGTTATGCGAAAGGCTAGAGAAGTGCTGTTTGGAAATTGGGGGCGAACGTTTCGAAGTAGACTTGCTTCCAATGACCATAGGAGGGTTCGACCTTGTAATAGGAATGGATTGGTTGGTGAAGAACCAAACCGAGATATTGTGTTCGAAGAAACTCATTGAATACCCGTAGCAAACGGAGACTTCGTTCTTGCGTATGGAGAGAAGCGTAAAGGTGACGTGATGATCATTTCTTCCATTAAGGCGCGTAAGTACTTGACAAAGAAGTTCCCCTCATTCCTCTCATACGTGATTGATCCCAAAGCAAAGAAGAAGAATATAGATGAGGTAAGGGTTGTTCAAGAGTTCCCGGATGTTTTCCCCGAGGACCTACAGGCTTTACCACCCGACCGCCAAGTATAATTCAGAATTGACTTAATTCTAGGAGCAACACCTATAACTCGTGCGCCATACCGCCTTGCACCATCAGAGATGCAAGAAATGATGAAACGGTTGCAAGAATTGTTGGATAAAGGTTTTGTGATACTGAGTTCTTCACCCTGTGGAGCTCCAGTGTTGTTCGTCAAGAAGGAAAACACAATACGCATGTGTATCGATTACCACGAGCTAAATAAGGTGACAGTGAAGAATAAGTACTCTCTTCCCTGAATTGACGACCTCTTCGATCAGTTGCAAGGAGCGGGATGTTTTTTTCAAAATTGACCTCTGGTCCCCATCAAGTGAAAGTAAAAGAAGATGTCCTAAAAATGAAGTTTAGGACTTGGTACAGACACTGCGAGTTCCTAGTCATGCTTTTTGGCTTGACAAATGAAACGACAATATTTATGGATCTAATGAACTGAGTCCGTCGACCTTTCCTAGAAAAATCTGCCATTGTTTTCATCGACAACATTTTGATCTACTCAAAAAGCGAGGAGGAGCATGAGCAACACCTTAGAGAGGTATTGGAGGTGTTAAGAAGGGTACAACTTTATGCCAAGTTCTCAAAGTGTGAATTCTGGTTACGGGAAGTCTAATTCCTAGAGAAGGAGTAAAAGTAGACTCATCAAAGATAGAGGCGATGATGAATTGGGAGCCTCTCATGAGTCCAACCGAGATCCAAAGCTTCTTGGGGTTGGCCAGTTATTACCGAAGGTTCATCCAGGATTTCTCCAAGATTGTCTCTCCATTGACGTCACTAACAAGGAAGAACGTGAAATTCCTTTGGATTGATGCCCAAGATCGAGCTTTCAAGACTCTACAAAGAAAGTTATGTGAATCCCTAATCTTGTCCCTTCCTGAGGTGACAACAGATTTTGTAGTGTACAACGATGCATCTAAAATGGGGTTGGGATGTGTTTTGATGTAACAAAACAAGGTGATTGCCTACGCTTCAAGACAACTTAAAGACCACAAAAAGAATTACCCAACCCATGATCTCGAGTTGGCGGCAGTGGTGTTCGCACTGAAACTGTGGCGATACTATTTGTAGGTACAAGATGCACGCTCTACACCGGCCATAAAAGCCTGAAGTACGTCTTCGATCAAAAGGAGTTGAACATGTGTCAGCGGCGTTGGCTAGAATTACTTACGGACTACGATTGTGAGCTTTTATACCATCCCATAAAGGCTAATGCGGTGGCAGACGCATTGAGCAGGAAAGAATATGGTGGGAATGTTCAAGCCACATTCGAAAGAATTGAAGTGATTTCAAGCCTACTTGAGAAGATCACGGTCTCACAAGGCGAGGCATTACTTGAGATTAATCTCAAAAAGGCGAAGCCATGGGAAAACAATGCCTACGACTGACTGAAGATAGTAGGGGCTTGAAACTCTTTTAAGGAAGAATCTGGGTACCTAAAATGGGAGGGTGTCGGGAATTACTATTGGAGGATGCGTACAAGTCCAAAAACTCTATTCACCCTAGGAGCACAAAGATGTATCGCGATTTGAAATTAAATTATTGGTGGCAGGTGATGAAGCTCAATGTGGTCGGCTATGTGGAGAAATGTATTACTTGCTTACAAGTGAAGCCCGAGCACCAACGACCTGATGGTAGCTTGTAATCCCTCGCAATAACGAAATGGAAGTGGGAGCACATTACTATGGATTTCGTGATAAAGCTACCGAATACCTTGAGGGGACACAACACCATATGGGTAGTGGTGGATCGTTTGACGAAGAGCGTCCACTTTTTAGCAATGCGGGAAACCTTATCAATGGATAAATTGGCAAAACTATACATATATGAAATAGTCTCAAGACATGGTGTGTCGTTATCCATTGTGTCAGACCACGATAGTCATTTTACTTCTCACTTTTAGGAGGGATTACAGAAGAAGTTGGGCACAAGAGTAAAACTAAGCACGACTTACCATCCTAAGACGGATGGTCAAAGCAAGAGAATCATCCAAACTTTGGAGGATATGTTGAGATTGTGTGTCCTTGACTTCAGAGGCAATTGGGACTCTCACCTTCCTTCAGTGGAATTCGCCTACAATAACAGTTACCATTCAAGCATTGGAATGGGCCATTCGAAGCCCTTTATGGGAGGAAGTGTAGGACATCGATGTGTTGGTTAGAGGCATGAGATAAGAAATTTTCCAGCCAAGAGATTGTACAAGAAACGACCGACAAAGTAAAAGGTATCCAAGAGAGTTTGAAGACGACGCAAGACCGTCAAAATAGCTATGTGGATAAGAAGAGAAGACCCATAGAGTTTAATATAGGTGATAGAGTGATGTTAAAGGTATAGGGTCCCGGAAGCGGGGGAAACTTAGTCCCTGATTCCTTGGACCCTTCTCCATCATTGAACGAGTGGGACTCCAACCCTACAAATTGGAGCTACCACCACAGATGTACGGAATTCTTAATACCTTCCATATTTGTTACTTGCGTAAGTGATTGGTGGAGGAGGAAAGTGTTATTCCACTATCGGAGATTCGAGTAGACAACAATCGATGCATGGAGTAACCTAATGCTATCCGAGAACGAAAGATGAAGAGTCTCTATCACAAAGAGATCACCATGGTAAAAGTTCAATTGAAGCACCATCGGGGTGCAAACGAAACGTGAGAGGCGGAGGAAGATATGAAAATGCGTTACCCTCATATTTTCGAGTAATGGGAAATTTCGGGGACAAAAATTTCTCCAAGTAGGGGAGGATTATAACACCCCAAATTTCTAAGTAAGCGATTCCTTAACTTTATATTACGTTTGAACCACCACTTCTCGTAATGACTTCCATTTTTGGACTTATACATTTTCTCCTTCAAAGTGTGCAAATATTAGGTTTGATTTCCATTGTTGGTCAAGAACCCATAGGGTCATTTCGGGTCAAATCTGCAAATTTAGAGGATCGGGACACATTGGGCGAGAATGCCCGGCGAGAGTGCCCTTGGCATTATCTCGGTGTCATAGTCATGGGAGTCTTGAGGCTCTTGGTGCCACAGTCGTGGGAGTCTTGAGGCTCTCGGTACAGGTTGAGTGAGTATGCCCGACAATAGCGCCTAAGGCATACTCGCGTGTCATAGTCTCCCAAGAGGTCGAGGTCGCGGTACACTCTTGGCAAGTGTGGCTAACGATAATGCCAAGGGAACTCTCGCATGTCACAGTCGTCGTCGGGGGGAGCTGCCATTTAAATGCTGAAATCCAACTTTTAGATGGTGTGGTTCATTTACTCAACTCTCAAACCTGTTTCCCTCCCTCTCAAGAGCGATTTTTCAGCCTCTTACCTAATCTCACATCATTTAATGTGATTCCAAGAGATCCAAGGAGAGTTATTGCACTTGTAGGGCTACCTTGGTTCAAGTCTTCACCTTTACGTCTCTAGAGGACTTCTCATTTAGGGTTTTCACTTACAAACCTAAATAGGCGAGTTTACTTTCATTGTCCTTCTATAAATGAATTACTTGTGTGTTTATTTGATGTATGTGATGATATCTTAATGTTTAACCTAAAATGTATGGGTTGGGATGATAAAAAGGGTTTTGACCTAAAGAGGGAAAATGATGGACTTTGTGTAGTAGTTGACCTAAATGGTGTTTTCATGAATAAATTGATGACTTGCCATATTTGTGTAGCCATATTTGATGAAATACAATTTTATGGTGGAATGGATTTATGGATCTAAGGATCTAACCATTTGTAAAACTATGGATTCTTTGTTTATCTAATGTTGATCCCATTATGTGTTTTGATTTAATGTATATGCCTCACCTTTGAGTGTGGGTTGGGATGTGGGGATTTATCAGTCCAAGTCCTTATGCACGAGGCTTGGTTATTAAATTGTGTACTAACATTGAGAAGGCCAAGAGATAGGCCGCTAGAGAGTAGACACTAATGGGTCTAGACATCCTTGAGGTGGAACTCGTCTAGATTGAGTAGACACTAGGTTTCATTAAACCCTTGAGGTGTATCTCATCGGAGTAAGCACTAAAGATGTATGGTTTGAGGTGATGCCAAGTGGTATGTGCACTAAAACCTGGAACCTGAGGTGTAGTCTCAATAACATCTATAGGTGACCTACTCATGTGTTCTCGTCGCCTAGATGGAAGCGGGTCTCCCCCGTAGTCAAAGTTGTTATTTGTTGTAAATGTTGAGGTGTGGAATGTCATGTGAAATTATGATATACCATAATGTGCTACCATTATGGGACGGGTAATTATGAATCGTGAAATGAGTATCCTTTTACTTTATTATTGTGGTTATTTATATTTGTTCTCACTAGGCTCCTTGCCTAACACTTGTGGTTATGTTTTATGTTGACAAGCACTTCTAGTAGGGGAGCTAGGTTGACTTGAGTTGCCGGTTGGTGCCATGTTTTCAACTGCAGAGGGACCAAACTTTCTTAGTAGAAAGAGGGTCCAATCAAACAACCAGTATTTGTTAGGGAGTAGGGAGCAGAAATCGATGGAGAGGAGAAGAGAGTGATCGACTTGGATAAGAATGTGAGATCGCGTGAGAGCTCGTTTTCCTTAAGTGATATTTCGACCGTATTCTGCCTGGGTATCACGAAATTCACTCGAGGATAATCTCAATTCACCGGTATCGATTCTGGCAGAAATCGATCATATTTAAACACCTAGAGAATCGTAACTGATGCTATATTAAAGACCGATAATAACTTCCATTCAATGGCATTGATTGTTGGACTTTATGGTGGGGGTTACAAAAAGATTTTGGGGGTTTCAAAAGGATTAGGAGGTTACAAAAACGAAATCTGCAACAGTTCTCGGCGCGGGTAGCCGCACGGGTTAGCCCACAGCATAACCCGCCCAGGCCATTGTTTCAACCCTACAAACCAGTGCACGACGCGGGTATCCGTGCGGGTTAACCCGCGGCATAACCCGCCCGGTGCACTGTTTCAACCCCGCAATCCAGTGCACGACACGGGTAGCCGTGCGGGTTAACCCACGACATAACCCGCCCGGTGCACTGTTTCAGTTACAAACCACCAAACGACCGTCCAACTATCCCAGGTTATAGTTATCTTACACGAGTGTGCACTCCACACCTCCTAACTCGTGTTATAGCTTAGCTACCAACCCCATTATTATCTTGTGAATCCAATTACACAAAATGACCGATGATTTCACTAAAATCACCAACATTCGTCCCCCATTTTAGTGCAATCCTTGATTCACAAACAAAATTAATATAGCAAAACAAACTCATGCATAAATGAAAATATCTAAAAGATTGGATTTCCATCTTAGTACATTACACATTTCAAATACTCGAGAATCCGGGTGTCCTATGGATTGAACCCTTCAACCCATTTGAGTACCAGAAAATAACATACACATGAATTTAAATGATTCTCTAAAGTTTAAACTTGACACTATACAAGCCATGTGTCCTTATCCATTCGTGAGTGCATCAAATCCAAGTCCAAGCTTCTTGAAGCGGCCACACTTCGCACTCATATAGGTAGTTCCTTTCATCATGCACTTGCACATGCACTTTTACAAAAGAACAATTTCCTCCTTCACTTGCAGTACCGAGCACATACCTTGGGATGATTATTTTGTGTTCCAATCCCTTAGAGTGAGCTTTCCCATTGAATTCAACTTCTAACGTTGTATTAGAAGGGAATTGAGTGTCTCACCATTAGAGATTTAGATGGACTTTAATCCCATCCCTATTACCGACTTGTGAACCAAGTCCCTTGCTAACCCCTTCGTCAAGTGGTCCGCTAGATTTTGTTGCGACCAAACAAATCCAACCGAAATCACCCCATTCGTGATTAGCTCATGAATCATGCTATGTCTAACACCTAAGTGTCTAGACTTGCCATTATATACTTGACTATAAGCTTTAGCCAAAGTAGTCATACTATCACAACGGATAGATATGGGTGATATTGGTTTCGGCCATAACGGAATTTCATGGACTAAATTCCTTAGCCACTCCGCCTCTTTACCAGTAGCAGCTAATGCCACAAATTCTGACTCCATAGTCGAACTCGTGATGCAAGTTTGCTTCTTGGAATCCCATGAGATGGCACCTCCCCCAAGCAAGTATACCCAGCCACTCGTAGAGGAGTGATCTTCTAAGTTGGTGATCCAACTTGCATCCGAATATCCCTCTAATATCGAAGGAAACCCGACATATGACAAACCATAATCAATGGTTTTCTTCAAGTATTTAAATACTCATCTTATCGCTTGCCAATGATGTATACTAGGATTGCTAGTATACCTACTCAACTTGCCTATGGAAAAAGCGATATCCGACCTAGTGCTTGTCATAGCATACATCAAGCATCCAATAGCCTTTGAGTAATCGAGTTGTGACACCGCTTCACCTGAATTGGGCATAAGCTTCACACTCGGATCAAATGGCGTACTCACCGGAGAACAATCAAAGTAATTAAATTTCTTTAATACTTTCTCAATGTAATGAGATTGCGTAATTGCAATCCCTTTGTTCTCACGTTTGATCCTTATTCCAAGGATCACCTCCGCCTCTCCCATATCTTTCATGGAGAAACTTGATGACAAAAACTCTTTGGTTTTATCAACTTTATTTTGGTCGGTGCCAAAGATCAACATGTCATCAACGTATAAGCAAATGATTACTCCGTTACCGGATGTGTCAAATTTGCTATATACACACTTGTCCGCTTGGTTTAACATAAAACCGTTGGACAAGATAACCTCATCAAATTTTTGATGCCATTGTTTGGGTGTTTGTTTAAGACCATACAATGATTTTACAAGTTTACATACCTTATGCTCCATCCCGGGCATAACAAAACCTTCCGGTTGTTTCATGTAAACTTCTTCCTCCAAGTCACCATTCAAGAATGCCGTTTTGACATCCATTTGGTGAATCACTAAATTGTGGATAACACCTAAGGCTATCAACAATATAATCATCGAGATCCTTGCAACCGGGGAATAGGTATCAAAATAATTGATGCCTTCCCGTTGCCTAAAGCCTTGGATTACTAATCGAGCTTTGAACTTGTCGATTGATCCATCGGCTTTCATCTTCCTTTTGAAGATCCACTTGTATCCCAACGGTTTACAACCCGGTGGCAAGTCCGATAATACCCAAGTATTATTCCCCATGATGGAATCCATCTCATCATTTATTGCTTCTTTCCAGAAAGCAATATCTTGAGACTTCATAGCCTCATCAAATGATTTTGGATATTCCTCAATACTATAACAGTAAGAGAATTGTGACCCAATCTCATCTCTTGATCCCTCTACCAAGTACACTTGGAAATCGGGACCAAAGGATTTTTCAATCCTTCCTCTTTTGCTCCTTCGAAGCATCGAAGATTCGGTTGGAACAATTGCTTGTTTTTCAACCTCACTAGTTACACTAGTACTTGGAACTATGTCCTTTGGCCTAGGTATTGAAGAGAATCTAGTCTCATCAAATAATGCATCTCTCAATTCTATAACGGTATGAATTGCTATAGAATCATTAGGTTCAATAACATAAAACCTATAGGCCTTGGAATGCTCGACATATCCAACAAAGATGCAATCAATACCCTTTTCACCCAAGGTTTTCCTTTTGGGTTCGGGTAGTCGAACAACTGCTCGACAACCCTAAACACGAATATAATTCAAGTTGGGCCTCTTCTTGAACCAAAGTTCATATGGGGTAATCTTGTTCCTTTTATTGGGAACTCGATTTAATAAATAACAAGCCGTTAACATGGCTTCACCCCAAAATTCATCACTCAATCCCGAGTAGGATAACATAGAGTTCACCATTTCTTTGAGGACTCTATTTTTCCGTTCCGCCACACCATTTTGTTGTGGTGTATAAGGCGCCGTAGTCTCATGAATAATTCCTATGGATTGGAAAAACATGGGCTCGTAATATTCCCCACCACAATCGGTGCGTAAACATTTAATAAAACCGTTCATTTGCAATTCAACTTCCGTTTTATAAATCTTAAATTTTACTAACGCTCCATCTTTTGAGTGCAATAAATAAATATAACAAAAACGTAAAGCGTCGTCAATAAAAGTAACGACATATTTTTTATTACCAAAAGACGGAGTTGAATGCAAATCACAAAGATCACTATGAATTAATTCAAGCACCGACGAGTTCCTTTTCACGTTAGGAAAAGGTTGTCTAGTGATCTTTGTCAACATGCAAGTTTTACATTTTTCGGTTTTAACGTCAAAAGTCTGAATAAGACCGTCTTTTGACATTTCAACCATTCTTTTAAAATTAACATGACCAAGCCTTGCATGCCATAAAATAGAATCAACACAATTCTCATTTGCAACATCAACAGAATTTGAAACAAAATTATTTTTATTCAAACTCAACATAAACATGTCATTTAACAAATAGCCAAATCCTACAAAAGAGACACCTTTTGACAAGATAAACTTGTCGGACTCAAACACTTGCCTATATCCTAACTTATTCAAGACACTACCGGAAACCAAATTCTTTTGAATTTGTGGTATAAACAAAACGTCAATAAGTTCAATTATTTTGCTAGAACTAAACTTTAGCCTAACTAATCTGTGACCAAGAATGGGAGCATGTGACTCGTTCCCCATGTGGAGCATGGATCCGTCTTCAACCAGTTCCAATGAAGTGAACCAACGTCGATCGTTACACACATGACTCGAGGCACCCGTGTCAATCCACCAAGCATCATCATCATCCTGCACATAAAATGATTTGGATGTTAGTGGTACATAATTTAAATTTGAATTAAAACCAAAGTCAAGAAACATACCTTGCCGTGGGTTTTGATCCTTGGATCCTTTCCCACCACCACTTGAGCTTGCTCCACTTTTATTCTTGACAACCCGACAATCCCGCTTGAGATGGTCGGTCATCCCACAGGTACAACAGGTTAATTTAACCTTTTTGTTGGGACCTTTCTTGGCTTCATTGAACTTGCATTTTCCCTTGAAGTTGTTGGATTTTCCCTCTTCCACCATGTTCACCGAAGGTGCAGAAACCTCTTTTATCTTAGGTTTCTCAGTCTCTTGCGCCCGAAGAGATTCCTCTATGCGCAAGTGACTACCGAGTTGTACAAGAGACAACTCTTCCTTCTTGTGTTTCAACATATGTTTGAAATCTTTCAAGAGGAGGGCAATTTATCAATTATGCTCGATACGGAGATGGATTCATCCATCTTCATATTGTGTTGAGCATATTGGCCTAAAATGCGAATGAGCTCATTATATTGCTCCATCACAGGCCTCGAGTCCAGCATTTTGTAATTATTGAAATTACTCACGAGGAACTTCGTACTAGAAACATCCTCCGCCATGTATTTGGACTCAAGAGAGTCCCATAGCTCTTTGGCAGATTCGACATTTTGATAAATGTCAAAGAGGGAGTCACGCATACCGTTCAAAATGTGGCCACGACAGATGTAGTCGTCGTTCTCCCATTTTCCACGATGTCGGGTCATCTCCAACGTCTCGTCTTCCATCACCTCCGGCATAGGAGTGCTTAGCACGTACACTACCTTCAATGTCGTCAACAGGAAGTGCATCTTCTTCTGCCATCTTCGAAAGTCGACACCTTCGAATTTTCCAAGCTTGGTGAACTTGGTCGTCATATCTCTCACGGACTGATCACTCGCCATCTCTCACATGATGAGAAATATCACTTAAGATTGTTGGGGAGTGTGGGTCATAGAATTTGATGGAGAGAAGGATGAGAGAGTGATCGACTTGGATAAGAATGTGAGATCGTGTGAGAGCTCGCTTTCTTTAAGTGATATTTCGACCCTATTCTGTCCGGGTATCACGAAATTCACTCGAGGATAATCTTAATTCACCAGGATCGATTCTGGCAGAAATCGATCCTATTTAAACACATAGAGAATCGTAACCGACGCTATATTAAAGACCAATAATAATTTCCATTCAATGGCATTGATTGTTGGACTTTATGGTGGGGGTTACACAAAGATTTTGGGGGTTACAAAAGGATTAGGGGGTTACAAAAATGAAATATGCAACAGTTCTCGGCGTGGGTAGCCGCGCGGGTTAGCCCGCGCCCCGCGGCATAACCCGCCTGGGCCACTGTTTCAACCCCACAAACCAGTGCAGGAAGCGGTGCGGGTTAACCCGCGACATAACCCGCCCAGTGCACTGTTCAACCCCGCAATCCAGTGCACGACGCAGGTAGCCGTGCGGGTTAACCTGCGACATAACCGGCCCGGTGCACTGTTTCAGTTACAAACCACCAAACGACCGTCCAACTATCCCGGGTTATAGTTAGCTTACACGAGTGTACACTCCACACCTCCTAACTCGTGTTATAGCTTAGCTACCAACCCCATTATTATCTTGTGAATCCAATTACACAAAATGACCGGTGATTTCACTAAAATCACCAACACTAGTTGTATACATCTCAAGAGCAAGAATATCAAAAGTAGACAAGGGCAAGGAGAAGGTCTAGATCAGCTAGTACAATGTTTTATTCTATATTTGGGTTTTGTTTTAGTATTGGGGTAGGGTGTCTTATTAATCATTCTTTTTCATTAATATCTTAGTTCAATATGGGCGTGTTTGGTATACTGGACAAGACAAAACATAACAGAACAGGGATCATTGTTCCACGTTTGGCCGGATTTTTATGTGGAACAGATAAGAACATGAATGAACAAAGTGGAACAGGATTGTTCCAACCCCCACTCCATTGAACAAGGTGGAACAGACTTATATTTTACCAATATGACCTTAAAATAAAACCTAAATCTCTTTTAAAACCTCAAATATGCCCCCTCATTATATTTTATTCATTTTTAAATTTTATTTATTGTAATTTATACTTTTTAAACTCACTTCACTGTCATCAAAATATTATTTTATACGGTTTTTATCACTACAAGAAAAATGCTAGTTAGTGACTAAAATTTTAGTGACCACTTATTTTTTGGTCACTAACTGCAACATTAGTGACAATAACAAAGGTCGACACTAAAATTTGGTCGCTAATATGAATATAGTGACAAAAACTAAAATTTGGTCACTAGAGTGGTCACTAATTCTCATGGCTAAAATAAGATTATTCATATCGATCTAAATTAATGACTAAATTTGTGATGACAATGTTTTTTGTCACTAATATTACAGATCCATATGTTTTGTGACGTAAAAAATGGTCACTGAGTTAAAAATGTTAGTGACCAGAAAATAGTGGTCACTAAATTGGAAAATTTAGTGACCAAAAACTAAGTAGTCACTAAATTCAAAGGATTAATGACCAAAAATAGTGGTCACTAACTAGTTAGTGGAATAGGGAAATGTTAGTGACAAACAATGGTGGTCACTAATATGAAAGTGGAAGTGACCAAAAAATAGTAGTCACTAATTTGAACTAGTTTGTGACTAAAAAATAGTTGTCACTAAATAGTTTTTAGTAGTGCATGTTGATTGAGAATATTTGTAACAAAGAATGGTGGTCACTAAAATAAAAGTGTTAGTGACTAAAAATAGTGGTCACAAAAATGAAGTGGTGGTCACTAATTTTAATGAGTTAGTGGCTAAAAAATAGTTGTCACTAAGTAGTTTTTAGTAGTTCATGTTGATTGAAAATATTTGTAACAAAAAAATAGTGGTCATTAAAATAAATGTGTTAGTGACTAAACATAGTGGTCACTAAAATGGAGTTAGTGACTAAAAATAGTTGTCACTAAATAATATTTAGTAGTTCTTGTTGATTGAAAAAATTAGTGACAAAAAAATGATGGTTACTAATTATATGTTTTAGTGACAAAAAGTAATGGTTACTAAATGGTATACCAAAAAATGGTAATTTTTTAACAGAATTATGACATAAATATAAAAATTTGAAGTCCAGGGGCTAAAACTATAACTATAGAGCTTCTATTCTCATTTAAAAAAATGGTAACTTAATAACAAATGGATCGGACCCGGATCTCTCTCTCAAACCCGAAGCAACCCTCCATCGATTTCTCAAACCCGAAGAACCCTAGTTGCTCTCTCTCTCTCTCTCTCGATCTCCATCGATCGCCCCTGAACATCCACCGACCTCAATGCGGAGATCGTCTCAAAATGTTGTGAAGGTCGATCTCTCTCTGTCCGATCATAAAAAATTGAAGTTCGCGATCGCAACTGTGTTCATTCACCGATCACTTCTTCACATAATCTCATCGATCAAATTATGCTCGGTATAATCTCTTGTTTCTTAATTCTTCAATCGATCATAAGTATCGATGTTAGGTTTAATCTATTCTTTGATATTCGTAAACAAGTGTATGGTATCACTGACAATGCTTTGATTTAGGTGGGAGGAACTATTCTGGCAGCTAAACTTGCTAAAGAACGAGGTTGTGCTATCAATGTAGGTGGTGATTTCCACCACTGTTTTCTTTTTTCTTCCCTTCAGGTGTTAAAATTTAACCTTACTGAATCTGGACTATTATGTGTATTGCCATGGTTGACTATGGCTGTCTTTGCCAACATGGGAGGTTGGATTGCAGATACGCTTGTTAGCAGAGGCCTATCAATCACTACCGTTCGCAAGGTAACTATACTAGTCTTTGCAAATGCATTGATGCCACAAGTACACTCCTAAGATGGAGTTGCTGCCTTTGTTTTGTATGATAACCATATATGTTTTTTGGTGTATGTCTGAGAGCTAATCTACTGAAATATTAAATCTTGCAGATAATGTAGTCAATAAGATTCTTGGGCCCTGCTTTCTTTCTTACTCAGTTCATTCATACCGCCGTTCCACCACCACAATACATCCATCACCACCCATCTGGGGCGGTTCCAATGGCATCGTACTACCCAATGTACCCATCTCAAAACCAACATCATGCTCCACATCCGGCTCTTGATCAGCATAATTTCGTGTATTATATGCCTGCTCGGCAGCCTCCTCAAGGTTACAAATTACCATTGCAGGCTGATGCTTCCCCTGCCCCTCCTATTAATCAAGTACCACCACCTTCCGGTTTGTTCACCGCACCTAGGAATGTCCAAGCTGCAACCAAAACCGAATCACCAACAGGCGTGTATAGAACCACGAATTCTGGTGCTCCGGCTCCTCAACTAGTTCAAGTTCCTTCTAGCCAACATCAGCTTCAGCCTCAATATGTGGGCTACTCCCACATTCATCAACCATCTCAGTCGGTTGCTTCTTCTGCTGCTGGTAATTACGCGTATGAGTTTGCTGATCCTTCACAACAAGGGCAGCCGCAACACATATATTATGCAGCTCAGCCTTTGGCACCTCAAGTTGCTGCTCAATATCAAACCATGACCTCAACTTTGCCAGTTGAAGCTGGTTCTCATGTTCAGGCTGAGAATAGTACGACACAACAGGTGAGAACATCGCAGCCTTGACTGGTGAGTTTGAGGTGTGAAAATTTTGCAGCCAAGTGTGCCTTTTGTGTTTTTTTAATTCTATTATATTTCATCTTTATATTGGTTTTGGTTTGTGGGTATGTATTTGTGATTGATAATAAGAACATATGGTGAAAAAAAGTTTGATTTTTTATTATTATAGGATTTATGTATGCTACAATATACCATGGTCATTGCCATTGAATATGGAAGTTGTTGTGAAGCTTTGTGTGTGCCATTGAAAATGGAAGTGGATAGTTGAAAGTCTAGTTTCAGTGGATGTATATTTGAATATACCTTGTATTCCCTCTTGTCTATCTAGTGGCATGGTATGTGTCCAAATAAATAGACTAGTGACTCATTTTGATTCAATCCTTAACATTGTTGGAATAAAGATTTGTGTTAGAATAATCTCCTTCAACTATCCTTGGTATTTGTTTTTTTTTTCTTTTTCTTTGAAGGGTGTCCCAGGCAATGCATAGACTAATCCCGGCAAACTGACTCGGTGGCCATAATTGTTTTTTTTGTTTTTGAAGGTTAGCTTTCTTTTTTCATTTTTACGGTTGGTTTGTGTATTTGAGGACACCGATATCTTAGTATTTCTTGATACATCAATCGAGCCAAGAAACATGGGAAACTTGCTGCTAAGAATAAAACCGAGTATCCCAAAAAAAGTTGTTACTGTTTCGAGATTCGAGATTTTGAGCAGGCTTCAGTTAGGGGTAATTCTCAGAGCATTTCTGTAAATAAGTTGTTTCTTATCGGATCTTATTTCTGCATTGGAGAAGAACATAGAGGCCTTATCTAACAAACTTGAATGCACAAATATTGTGAAGATTGAGCTCAAGAAGGATGGTGAAGATAAAAATCAAATAGACAGTGGACGCATGATGGTGTGGTGCAATGCAGAGAGGTTGTAGAACAAAAAGACTTGTTAGACGCAAATCTATGGGGAAATGTTTCTTGTTTGTTTTGGAAGCTGAGAACGATGCAAAGAAGTTCCTTGTTGGGGGCCTGTAAGATTTTGATAATAATCTGCTAGTACTTGGAATTGGTCTTAAACCTGATTAATCAGGGTGAATGTCATCCTAGTTCCTATGGGCTATATAATGGGTAATTCATGAAAAAACTCTTGTGAATTAAGTTTATGTCGATAACATCGCGCTGGGGTTGGGGCTGGAGATGGGTGGGGAAGAACGCACAGAGGGACATGACCATTTTTTCTCTTTTGATGTATAAATTATAGTGGTTGTTTTCTTTTAATTACCCTTGATTAATTATAGTTATTTGTACCTTATTATAGAAATAGACTATTTCCACCATTGCATGCAGAGTTCGTGGACCAAACAAGTTGTTGAACCTGAGAGCCCAGAAGCAGCATCTCCATGTGACCAAATAGCTGAGCATCTAGACAACACTTGTGGCCTTGTTATCCGTCCCAAAATTTCTAATGATTTCTAATATTTAGGGAAATCTGGGAAAGGGTAATGGCACTTAACAGAGGTGAAAGCATTCACGTTCATTAGTTTCTGGAATTTGAGATATTATATCATGGGAAAATAATATTTGGTCTCACAATGCAGGGTGATACCATGCATCGGTGGCGAACTGAACCTTTCATCATGATAACTAGTAGTGGAAGGTAATAAATATTAAATGACTGAAACATATCTTGATATTTCAATTACAAATCATGGATATATCATTCATCTACATGTATCGTCTTTACTTCAATTTAATTTTGAATAGATTTCATGATTACTTAAAATAGTAGTGATATTGGGAAGTGAAAGCAAGATGTTATGCCCTTTCTCTTGGCTGGGGACAATTCTACGGAAAGGATCACTTCTTCAAAGGAAACTTAGAGAAATGTTGGAATTCATTGAAAGCTTGAAAAACAAACTTGGCAATTCACTTAATCAGGCACAATTGGGTTAGATATTACAAATTTAGACAAGTGCAATAGATAGATTATATAATATATCACATATAAATGGAATGTCACCTCTTGTTACTTCAGATGCCATTTGATTCTTATCACATATAAAATTGTTGTCTCCCCTAGAGTTATGATGCAACGACACATTTTGAGACCACGGTACAAGATGTGATTGCCATGTACAACCAAATAACTGGAAAGGTAAACTTTTTAATACCAAATATAAAGAACACATTGTTTTGATCTATACCTATGCATACATTTTCTTGAATATAACCACATCAACTATAATTGATTCTTGTTTTTAATGGTGTAATATGACAGACTCTTGACTTGAGCGTGGTCCTTAGCACTGCAAGTGCTTCCAACAAAGAGTAGCAATAACATGTGTATAGCATTCTATCTCTGAAGTAAGAAGAGTTTCAAGACAACACAATTCATACTCTCCTCCTATCTTGGTGTTTTTTTCCCTTGCATCACATACCGAGCTATCTAAGCTGCATGCATATGTGAATGTGCTACCAGTTGAGGCCAGAACGGAGAACTCTCAGGTGGATCCCGTGATTCGTGATGCTTTTATAGTTGAAACTAGTTCTTTTGCCAATTAATTTCCTTTGCAATTACTACTATCCATCTTATACATGCACTTTCCATCATAGCCTCTAAAAGTTTCTCTAAACAATTAACAAGATGAATATTTATAAAATCTTCACAGTTATTGTTATTACTGTGTGAATATATGGAAACCCCAGTAGATTGATATATGAAACCTTATCAGATTACTCTCTAAAACAATGGGTTTTCAATATATATTGAAGAGAAAACGTCCAAACATAGCAGTTACTTTTTTCCTGATATGGTAAACAACATCTTATTGATGCTTTTGAGATAGTATCCACCAACCAAAGTACATAGCATTTCGAATCGATACACAAAGATCCAACAGCCAAGAATCCCACATCCGAAACTTGATGATCATGACCTGAGAACAATCGATAAACTGATACAAATATTCTTGAAACAATATGCCATTTGTTTCTTGAAGCTATAACACATTTCGTGCCACAAAAAAAGTATTGATTCTTGATTTTGTGCAACTATCATCAGGTGAGACCTTTATCAAGTAAAATCAGCAGTTGAAAACAATCAAGAGAGAGCTGATTCAGTTTGGAGCTCCTATTTTTGGACAGATAAAAGATGAAGCTGCTAGTAAATCCCAAGATAGTAAGTGGTCCTTGATGAAGAAACTGCTTAAATTTCTTTTGAAATAATATGACCCTATTAATCAGTTGTTTTGGGGATGATATGTTATGCCAATGGAATTAGTAGCGTTTAATTATATTGCAATAACAATTATCATAGGAGTGTATGGGATGATCAACGAGGGTCAGATCGTGAAGCTGTCAAATGGAGAACGCCTTGACCTGCTGGTAATTGGAGCTATCGAAGGGGCAGTCTAAGAGGTTCGGGCTATTGTCAATCGGGGATCTCGTGGGGCTGTACAAGAGTGAACTGATTGAGAGGCTGTAATAGAGGTTCGAGCGGGAGATGGAGCTGATTCGAGGCAGGAGATATGGCTTCTTGGTTGTGGTTTGGTGGGTGATCTCTACCCCGTTAGTTGTGGCGCACCTGCGGTTCGAAGGTGCATGGACCTCTTCCCAGTCGGTTTAGAGCTGTTCGTCTACTCTATGCTGCTGTGGAGGTTTGCTTCTCGCAAACTCTTTTTAATTACGTTTTGTATTGTTCCAATTCGGTGTAGTTCGGATTATGCTATTGATCTGTTTTGTTTTGCCCCAATGTAAAACTTGTTGTTTGACTCTTTTTGGTTGGGTATAAAAGTGCTTTTGCTATTCAAATATAAGGAATTAGTGACAATTTTTTTTTAAAATTGTTTCTTATTTAGTGACCACTTCTTTTTGTCACTAACCATCATTAATGGCAGTGACCACATATTTGGTCACTAATGGATGTTAACGAACATTAACGGAGCCGTTATCTTGAACTCTAGTGACGTATTTTGTGGTTGTCACTAAATTTGGTCACTAATTGTGAAGTTAGTGACGACTTTCACCGGTTTAGTGACGATATTAGTGACTAGGTTAGTCGTCACAAACACAGTGACCATTCTAATTTTGTCACTAATTAGTGACCATTTTCGTATTTAGTCACAATTAGTGACGGACCTTTAGTGACGAAAAGTGACCACCCTAATTTTAGTCACTAAATGGCCTTAGTTACTAATTTTATGTTGTTAGTGACCAAATCCTTTTTGTCACTAATTGTGATTTTTCTTGTAGTGTATATTTTGATTAATTTATGTAATTTATAAGATATTTAATAAGAATAAAATAATATAGAAAAGGTATAAAATAAAAATTGGAAACTATATAAACCTTTTTTTTTGTTTCATTTTAATTGTCTTCACGAAAATTTTCTAATGATATATTTTGTTATAAAAAATATTTATTTTATTATAATTTAATAAACTACATAAATTAATCAAAATATATAAAATATATAAACGATTGATTAGGGGTAAATATATAATTAAATATATTTTATCCTGTCCAGTTCTGTGTTATCGACGTTGAACAACTGTTCTATCATATTCTATTTTATCCTATCCTGTTCTGTCTAGATACCAAACGCACCCTATGAGATGAAATAGAGGTGTTAGACATTTAGTTTCAACTACAATTGTTTTCGTTATTGAGAGATTCTCATTATACTTTGTGATGATATCTATGTTGATTATGAGGATTTGTAGTTGAGTACATAGAACGTCTTCATAGTTGAAATGAGGGTGCTATTGAAATAAGAGGAAAATCACGAACAACGTTAAAAAAAAAAGAGAACACGAGAACGGCCAATCATATGTGATTTTGCACTGAAATCACATGCGATAAGGGTGTGCGAACGACTAACCGGCTATCTAAGTCATGGGTAATCACTTACACATGAGTTTAGTAAAAAATATCACATGTAATTTAGCGGTTTTCATATTCTTTTATTTGATTACCACTCACGTTTAAGTTTGACTATCAAACTAAAAATATATATAAAATTAACTTAATAATAATATTGATGATAACCATAAATTTATATAATAAAAATAAGAAGTATAACACCAAAGACTATAAGAAAAATCTCATAAACCATCTTTCATTGGACCATATGATGTATACAAATAATGATGATGATGATTGATTGATTGATTTTGGAAAAATCTACAAGTTGTGTGAAGGACATGATGATTTAAGTGGCGAATGAATTATGAGAAATCAGATTACTTCAATACAAAAAAAATCTTTTTGTCTAATCCCTTTGCAACCAATGAGAATTTCTAAAGTATTTCGTATATTTTTTAAATATCATTAAAAAAATCTTTTAAATAATGTCAAGTAAAAAAAAAAAGTCTTGTATATGGTATGAGAACTAGAACCGATCTGGGTTTGACGGTCTTAAAAAGGGTTTTTTTTTGTTATAAAAAATCAATTGTTGCTTCCACGAAAGTAAGTTTGAATGTCTGGACCTTTACAAATCAGTTTTTAACCAGATTGGTTCTTACATGATCTTATTCAAATCGGTCACTGTTCTGAAAACTCGGATTAACATGGGCTTGAATGACCGACCTGATTCTTGAGGGTCTAGTCATGGATCCTTTTGCGCAACTCTAAATTACCTGGTATAAAATGAAACAAAAGGATGTATAAAATGAAGTACCATTTCCCATGATTACCAATGTAAACAAGGAATATGGATTTTACGTTATAGAAATTATAAAAAGAATATTTCAAAATAATAGAATAGTTTTTCTTTAATAATAAACACCGATCACTATAAAACAAAATCAATGAAATCAATGATTGTGATAAGAGTATATTTAAGTTAGAGATTTTCCAGTAATTTTGATAGTTGGATTAAGAAAATTCCAATAAAGAAAGTGATTTGATAGTTCTATGTAGTATAAACGACTAGATTTCGTTTATGTATTGAATTATTAACATGCCACACTTATACTTGATTCGTAATTTTGTAAAATTATTATCTTTATAAAAAATTTTGAAAACAACATTAAAATGAAATTTTTGATCATCTTTATCGGAATTTTCGTAATAATGTCTTTTTTGAAAACTAAAGTGGTACTCGTAGTTATAATAATTGATTTGAAATCTAAGACCATTCAGAATGGTATTTTAGACTTTCAGAAGGACATTCAAAACAATTGCAAGCCAATTTGCAATACCAAGTGGACTTGTAGACCTAGTAAAACGATATTTTATATTTTTTTGAAAGGCAAAAAGATATATTACCAACAGTACCACAAGGCACCAAAACAGAAACACAGTATCACAAGAAAAAACAACACAAGGACCGAAAGAGATACAAAAAGGACCAAAATGAAGACGAAAGTAGAAAGCGTTAGATTGCGGTAGTTTGCAAGAAGTAAACAGTCGCACCAAACGCCAAAACCAGACCTCACTTCAGCAGAAAGGCCGAGAACATAGACAACCGAAGAGCCAAGATGCGACTTCAAATTGTAACAACAAACTGCAAACCAGCTCTAATACCCAAGCCGCGATAATCCACAGCAAACCGCGACAGATCCTGAAGACTTCCCCGAGCTGAATCGTCGACGATCACAATGGCTACAAAACCGATACAGAAGCGATCCTAACGGCTTGGTTCGAAGCAATTAGCAACATATCAGGGACCCAATCACAACCCCCTTTATGACTAGAATCACAACCTCATTCCAGACCACAACTGCACCAAACAGCCCCTTCTCGATCAGATTATGTCGTGACTCTATGCCTAGGACAAACTAGGATTCGATAACCACGTTTCCCAATCACACGCAATATGGCAATCCCTCTTAGATATCCACTCGAAAGATTTTAGCTGAAATTCGAAGAAACGCTCCGATACTTCACCATCTTTTTTATCGAACACCAATCTATTACGGTTAGCCCAAATGAGATACAACACACACCATACTACCGCTTCCCATCTTAGCGTACTTTTCTCATCACCTCCCACACGTGACGTTGCTCCAAACAGATCGGTCAAAGAAACTATCGACTCCACGCTCACATTCCACCATCTCCCCATGGTTTGCCACAATTTCTTTACTTTTTGACAGGTTACTAGAGCATGATCTACCGTCTCCAACCCATCTCCACATCTTGGACACAACGTAGATTCTAACTCAATACCGAAATTGTCCAGAACCACCCTAGTTGGAATCCTCCCCAGTTTCACCCTCCAAATAAAAATAGCTATTTTCTTTGGGACCGCTGTAACACCCTCAATTTACTAAGAGAAATGTTACGTAATCTTAAACAAATCATCCAAAAACACTCCAAAATTTCGACTAAATTTAAATTTTTAAACCATTCGCAGCGGAAGTCTCCAAAATACATAAACAAGTAACTTACGAGCTAACCCGTCCCATACCAGGTTAAGTTACAACCGTTCCATACATAAAAGTCTAAACAAAAGACTGAATCATAAATAACGATAGTAGACAAGTCTCTAAGCGTGTCCCTTGCCCTTATCCAACCTCGAACTACCTGGCCCTGAGATGCATACTATAGCCAGCTTATAAAGCTCAGTGAGTTCATGGTTTGCGTGCGTGAAATCATATCTTGTCACATATATCAAACATGCAAGCTTCACATAAAATAATGTGCATTTTCTGAAAACATGCAACACCAAAAGAAACAAGACCTCATGATTGTCTCCTCGAGTAAGGAACTGATAAGTTGCAAGCATTCCCTGGGTGTGTTCGGCTCACCTATAGCCGATAAACCATTACGGGGTCGTGCTTCCATGTCACAGGCATTCCCTGGCGCGTACGGCTCACACAGAGCCAGTAACCCATTTCGGGGTCGTGCCTCCCCTTAAGTGTGACAAACCAATCCGACATCTCATACTCCAAACCATGCATATTTATACTATATAAACCAACGGAAAATCCAAGCATGCTAAATATGTTTTAAAAACCGGAAAACAATTAGCATGCATGCTCGACATACATATAACCATATATCAATGACATGTATTTAAATCGTTAGCATGCATAATATTCACCACCACAAAATTATATAATGCTCGAAAATAAATTTGTACATAGGTATGCATCCCAGTGTAAGTCTCATGAAGACTCACCTGATTGCGTAGATCGACTACTGATAGCTCCTGACGGAAGACCTACACATTTTATACCACAATATGTAATTAATGACTTAATTCTCCAAAAGTCAACTCATTGTCCAACCCGACCCAACATAAAGTCAAACTCTAATTCGAGTCTCTAAACCTGTTCCAAATAACTCGATATGACCCCACCATTAAGATCCATGTGGGTCAAACGATTCAAAAGTCAACCCTTGGTCAACTCAGTCAACCCCGACCAACTATAATCAAAACCCAAGTCTATAACTCGATAACGTCTCAAAACGTCAATTTAACCCTTCTAAAATTTTATAAATCTCCAATTTGAATTAAAGTGTCCCAATAATTAATTTAAATCCGATAACGACACTTATCTTATTATTAAAGTCGTTTAAACTATTAAACGACTTATTATAAACACATCTCCTTAGGAAATATATAATTTATATAAATCCATTAAAATCAAAGTGCTCGATAATCATTCTCCATATTACGACACTTTAAATCCTATTTTTAAATCACCTAAATAATGATTTACTGCAACCACCCTTTTTAAAGTAAATAACTACAACACGAACTTTCTAGTGTAGACTATTTCGGTATAAAATACTTAAAATACCGATATTTGAATTGTAGGGATATTTTGATATTTCAAGAGTTCAAATAAATAAAAAGTGAGTCAAAATTTACATTTTATAAGTCCAAGGAAACTTTATGAAAATTTTAGAAAGATAATATTGGTGAAATCGACTGTTTATAACTGCAGGGCTATAACGAAATTAATTAATACTTGTAGATAACTTGTAACGAACATAAAATTATTTGTATAAATAAAACATAAATAACTAGCATTCTTGGTTGGTTAAGGTGGCGGTGCTCTAGAAAATAGATGCAAGGTTTGACTCTTGCACCCTTCCTTTCTCTTTATTTATTTATTTTTTTAAATATTGGTCAACAAAAGTCAACCACAGTAGGAGCAGCCATGGCTGCGTTTTTTTGTTGTTTTTTTGCAACTTCAAGCCATGAATCGACTCATTTCTAACTCGTTTTTCTTCATTCTTTTTACATTAAACTCTTGGTAATATTTTTACCAACATTTTGACATAAATAACAAAATTTTTCATCAAGAAACGAGTTCCATTTTCTCATTTAAAGTTTTAGTTTTTACTTAAAACCAAACAAACTTTAAACTTCAAAATCGACCCTTAACACCAAATCTGAAACATAAAGCTACTAGGGTTCGATAAAGCTCTTAAAAACGAAGGCATAGAACTAAAAAACATAAGATTTGGTCATAAATCTCACCTGAAATCGACGAAAAACCGAGAAGTGAACCTCCGAACTTCAAACTCAGATTTCTCCCTCTATAAATGCTTATTTTTCAAACTATATGAACCAAAATGATCCTCAACCAGTCCCTTACATTTATATGACGAGAGGTTTGGCGTATTAGTTGAAGAAATCGAACAAATCGCTAGTTTTACGTTGTAAGGTCGTTTTCTTCAAACAGACTTGTACTAATGGCAAAACAGGCCCTCCAACTTTCAAAAAGATGACATTTGGTCCCCTTAACTTCTTGATTTTTACATTCGCACCCCCTGAGCTCACCACTTTGAATAACTTTACACATTTACCCCCTCTTAACCTAATATTTCACATTTTATGTCCAAAGCAACCAAAAATCATTTTCTTTTTTTTCTTTTTCCGTTTATTATTATTATTATTTATTTATTTATTACCAAGATTTTGAGTGTTACAACCACCTTAGGCCATTTCGTCTCCTCTCCTACCGGTCCACTATTAATTCTCTTTTCTTCTACAACTTGCCTCAATTTTTTTACCGAAAAGCCTCCACTAACATCCAAGTTCCACCTCGTACGGTATTTTCCTTCTCTTTTCAGAGACACAATTTGGATCAAGACACTAAAGTTCTCCAATTCCCCTACCTCCCTCCCCCTCGGCTCCCTCCTCCACCCCCACCTCCACACCCACTCATCGTGCCTCCATTCCCTCTCTTACTCACCAATGCCTCTTTAGTTACCTCAAGTTGGTATAGCCTTGGGAATGCCTCTTTAAGTCTAATGTTTGAAACCCATCCATCCTCCCAAAACCGCGTCTCCGACCCCTCCCCTACTTCTCTCCCGAACGAGTCCGAGAAAGGTATACCTTCTCTATCCAATTCCCTCCCCATTTCCACAATTTTCCCCCACACTAACCCCCCCCCCCCCACGCTCCTATGATGCTCCCCGTGAAGACCTCCATACCACCCATAAATGCACCTAATCACCTTTACCCAAAATGCATCCCCCTCCTCATGGAACCTCCACCACCACTTCCCGAGTAATCCCCAATTCGCATCCCTCAACGACCCAATATTAACCCCCCCTTTTAAAACTCCCCAATACCTTTTCCCATTTAACCCAAATCCCCCCTTTTTCGGTCACATTCTCACCTTCCCCCCCCCCCCCCCCCCCCAAAGAATTTATTCCTCACACTCTCTAGAATTTTTAACACTCCTTGTGGGGCACGAAACAGTGAGAAAAAGTATAAAGACATACTCCCTAATATCGACCGAACCAGTGTCCATCTCCCTCCAAAGGAAATCATTCTTGTCTTCCACGCAGCGAGTTTGCTTTTTACTTTTTTAATAGACGTTTTCCAGTGATCAATTTTACGCATTGAAGCTCCAACCGGTAACCCTAGATATATAAAGGGCAGATTGTCACTGCCACACCCCATCCCTTCCGCCCAAGCTTGTGATTCTTCACACGACACTCCCACCCCATACAAATTACTTTTCCTCATATTGATCTTGAGCCCCGATACTAGATGATAACAATCCAACACCTTCATTAAGTTCGTTAGGTTAGAGGTTATCCATTCTCCAAAGAAAATAACGCCATCCGCATATTATAGATCAGAAATTGGAACCTCCTCGACCCCTACTTTTATCCCTTCAAAAATTCCTTTGACTGTCGCTTCTTCCATCAATACATGCAAACCTTCGGCTACTATCAGAAAAAGGAATGAAGTTATAGGATCACCTTGTCTCAACCCCCTCTCCATCTGGAATTCTTTTGTTGGGGCCCCATTAACTAGTACAAATACTTTTGAAGATTCCAAACAGGCTTTGATCCAACCTCTCCATTTTTCCCCAAAACCCATCTCCTTCATCATATCGAGAAGAAACTGCCAGTCGACCGTGTCATTAGCTTTCTCGAAATCTACCTTGAAGATCATCCCTTTCTTTCTCATCTTTTTAAGATAGGCCACTGTTTCGTTAGCAATAAGTACCCCGTCGAGAATGTACCTTCCTTTCAAGAATGCAGTTTGTTCTTTACTAATTACTTTACCCATAACCGATTTTAGCCTTTCCGCTAATACTTTAGCCACAATTTTATATAAGATCCCGATTAAACTTATAGGCCTATAATCGTTTAAGCCAATCGGATTGTCAGTTTTGGGAATCAACGTCAAGAAAGAGGCATTGCACCCCTCGGTTATCACCCCCGTTTCCATCATCCAAATTATGGCCGAAATCAAGTCAACTTTAATCAGCTCCCAGAATCTTTTTATGAAACCAGTTGTAAAACCGTCAGGTCCCGGGGACTTGTTGGTTCCACAACTCCCAATTGCGTTCAACACCTCTTCCTCCGATATTCTTCTCTCAATACAAATGGCCTCATCTTCTGTCAGTTTTTTTATTCTATCCAACTGCAGCTGTGGCCGATCAGTTCATTGATTTGAGAACTTCTCCTTGAAGAACTTATGTGTTGCGTCCTTAATTTTTTTAGAGTCCTCCGTCCATTCCGAATCAACCTCGAGAACTCCAATACAATTCTTTCTTTCTTTATATTTCATCGCCGCATGGAAAACTCTCGAATTTTCATCTCCATCTATGATCCATTCCACCTTCGCCTTTTGTTTCACCATCTCCAAATTTTTTTCTTCCAGCTCGAGCCACCTTTTCCGGTCTTCCACCCATCTTTGCCTCTCATCCGATGTCAACCGATTCCCGTCAGCTTCCTCCTCCCATTTTTCCAGCGCAACCCTCTTTAGTTCCAATTTTTCCCCAATACCGCCCCACTGTACTTTACTCCATCATTTTATAGTGCTTTTGACATTCTTGAGTTTGTCCCTAAATATACAGTCCGACCTTGACGAGTTTACCTCCGAATACCAAGCCTCCCTTACCACGTTCGCCAGGGACTCATCCTTCAACCATACGTTTAAAAATTTAAAAGGCCTCGGTCCAAAGTCAATACATGTATTTGAGAGCATAATCGGTGCATGGTCTGACCATTTCTGCTCCAACACCTATGCCCCCAGGTTCTTCTACAAAGCTCCGAAGTCATCCGTAACAAGAAAACGGTCCAATTTGCTATGTTTATAACCATCATCCCTAATACATGTGAATTTCTTACCTCCCATTGGAACTTCCGACAATTTGCCCCTTCTAATAAAATCATTGAACTCTTCCGTACCTTTCTCATTAACGGTTGAATTTAGCCTTTCGCTCTCATGAAGAACCTCGTTAAAATCACCAAAGAATACCCATCGAACCTCATCTTTCTGAAAAAGTAGATCCAACTTGCCCCAAAGCTCCAATTTATCCTTTTGCTCCCTAGGACCGTATACGTTAACACACCCTACCAAACCTTGTCGATTATCCCAATTTCCCACTACTGCAATAAAATTCTTTTCTTGGATCACAAACTCGCATTTGAAATATTTTTTATCTCACACCACTAAAAGCCCTTCCGAGTTGTCTGTTGCCAGTGATTGAGCAAAATCCCAATCTTTTACACCCCAAGAATCCAAAGTGCGGCAATCAATTATTTCCTTCATTTTAGTTTCTTGGAGGGCCAACATGCACATGTTTTCCTTCCTACACAACTCTTTTACCCAATCCTTCTTATATTCCCCCCCACCCCAATCCCCTTATATTCAACGAAATGATTTTCATTAACCCATTAAAAGAATGCGACACTTAACTGGACATCGCTGATCAAAGGCATCTGTCTTTCTCTTTTTTTCCCTCTCTCGACGACTTCCAATTAACTCCTAACAATTTCCCAAAAGCTTCCAAACTCTCTCGGCTATCCACGCTATTTAGCTCATTAGATAACGCCACCTTGGTTGAATCGGATATAGATCCTACACCACTTCTCAATTTTTTCTTCCTTGCTTTTTTACCACAACCGTCTTCATCCGCTTTTCTCTGCATCGTTTTTTGTTGACTTTTCCTTGCTAATTTTTTCATATAATGAAAGCTAACTCGACCTCCTTCGAACCCCGAACTATCGCTTCTTCTCGCAGTTGACTTCTCTTTGGCCATCATACCTTGATTCTCCCTTTTTTCTTGTCGTGAAACTTTCTCAGCTCCTGGTCGATCGTTGTCTGTCTGGTGATGGTTATTTTTCCTTTGCGATATAATTTCAGGATAAATAAACCCATGATCTGTTGGGCCGTGTCTTGCTTCCCCTAAAATCGGGCCCTCTATATTTAAGTCATTTTTATTGACCAAACTTGGGCAACCTTTGCTTTTTTCCATCACACCATTAATATACCCACGTGATAGATACTTGGGCCCATCAGCCTTAACCAACAAGGTAAAACCCTGGCCTTCATTTAGTGACCCACTATTTCCTTCATTCAAAATTGGAGTAACTGCCTGCTGCACCTTGGGATCACCGTTACCACTCTTCGAGACGCCTCCTGTAACACCCTAAATTTAGCGGAAATAAAAAATTTGAAAATTCTGCAATATGACGGCTATAAATTGGTAAACCTGGGTATATAAAAAACTGTTGTAAACAACCCCAAAGTATCATCCCGATAGAACGGGGAAACAAACTATAACCATTACAATTAACCAAATGAAGAATATATACTAACAACCTAATAATCTAACTTAAATAAGAAAGATTAATATCGGGTGTTGCTATTCTTCCAAAAGTATGCCCGCTATCCAAAATATCGATCTACACATCTCCCAAAAAGACCGCTCTTGGCCTCAAAGCCATCCACTCAGTTCCGACGAACCCCTTCGGAAACCTGACCTGTTATACATGTCATTTTGAGAAAAAGTGTTAGGCTAAAGCCTAGTAAGATCAAACATTTGCAGTTTAAGTAATCAAACGTAAAAATGAGTAAAAGAGTTTATTTTTATACAACAACAATAATGGTAATAATAACAATAATGCTCTTTGAAATATAGCAAATACCTTTTGGGTTAACGGGGGAGACCCTCTTACTAACACAAATGACGGAACACAAAAGTAAGCCATTCGATGAGTCAGTAAAGCCAATAAACAAATAAAGTATACGTAAGGGATGTCAGGCTCAGTGGCTTTAAACGTACACCCACGGAAACTCAAGTTCAACCCCGAAGGGTTCCTACGTCGAGCTCCTCATCCAATATCGTAATACTTGAGCACGAAGGACTTATAACCCAATTCGATGCCAAACGTGCCTCGACGTGGAAAACTAGTTGTCCCAACGTCGGAACAATAATAAACCAAATACGGGGTCATGACTCCCAATGCATCAAATAAGCCAATTAATGCTCATAAGGCCCAACAAGTAATCCCAATAATGGTTAATATGCATAAGTGATATGAAGGGTGATTTCCACCAAAACCATTTCCATCGTTTACCAATAGATCTCTAATCAAAATATATTTGATCTATCTTTCATTTCCAAATCCCAAAACATGGTGCAAGTTGATTTACAAACTTATCAGCAGTTAACCATAATTTCCATATTCTTAAAATCGTAGATTTCACACAGTAAATACCATTCCCTTAAAAGTATAACCCAAGTAAAAACAAGTTAAAGAACATTATTAAAGTTCATAATTTGTCATTTCCCCAAAAATCATCATAAACACTAATATCCCCAAAAGTTAGGTTTAGCACAAATTTATACAAATCAAGTATATGAAAGAGGAGATATTAGGTATCCAAAATCGACCTTTTTACATGTATAAGGTTTAGTAAAAAGTGTAAGAACTCACCTTGGTAGTTTCCTTAAGAAAGAAACCAAACCCTAGAAATGGAGGAGATGAAAAACCACTTGAGAGCTCACCACAACACTTCCTAAATGTGTTAAGGACCACCATTAATGACTATGAATCACCATTAATGAGGAGAGAAGTCTAGAGGAAGAATACTTACCTAAATCAGTAGAGAGAGTCGCCTCCAAACCCTAGATAGCAGATAAAATGACTGAAATCGCGACCTATGCTTTTTATACCCAATCACCCGCCGGCGATAGTGACACGACGAGAGTGACATTTGTCACTCTCGCGGGCATAATCGCGCCAACACCCCCCACCCGCGGTACAATCTGGGCGATAGTGCCCAGCGATTGTGACCATATCACTCTCTCATGGCACTATCGCGAGGGATGTACCGAGAGCTCTTGACCCCCGGCGATTGTGCCTTCGCGATTGTGACATCCTGTCACTCTCGCGGGCACTGTCGCGAGCCATACCGAACTTCACAATTTTGACATTTTTTAGCCCACGATGCTTAAATCCAAAAGGTTCAATATAAAACTGATAAATCCTTAAAATTAGAAGGTTTCCAAAACGAGAACGATAATACATAGGCTTTCAGAATTCGGGGTGTTACAATCCTCCCCAACATGGAAATGATTTCGTCCCCGAAATCCTACTAACTAAACAAATGAGGGTACCTACGCCTCATGTCTTCTTCCGCTTCCCAAGTCACATTGTTGCCGCGGTGGTGCTTCCATTGCACTTTCACCATTGTTACCTCTTTATGTCGGAGCTTCTTGATTACCTTTTCCAAAATTACCTCAGGCTCTTCGATACATCGGTTATCATCCACTCGAATTTCGGACAAAGGTATGACGCTTTCTTCTTCCGCTAAGCACTTCCGTAAATAGCACACGTGGAATGTGGGATGAATCCCGTCCATCTCCGGCGGTAAGTCCAACCTATAAGCTTGTAGCCCGATACGCTCAAGAATAGTAAACGGTCCAAGGAAACGGGGACTTAGCTTCCGGCGCTTCCCAAACCGAATCAATCCCTTCCAAGGGGACACCTTTAACATCACACGATCTCCCACTTGAAACTCTACCGGTCTCCTCTTTTTGTCGGCGTAACTTTTCTGACGATCTTGCGCTGCTTTCAACCGTTCCCGGATAGATTTGACTTTGTCGGCCGTCTCTTGCACAATTTCCGGGCCGGAAAACTGCTTCTCTCCCGCCTCTAGCCAACACATGGGGGTTCTACACTTTCGTCCGTACAAAGCTTCAAATGGTGTCATCCCGAGACTAGAGTGGTAACTATTTTTGTACGCAAATTCCACCAAAGGTAGATGGGCATCCCAACTACCGCCAAAATCGATCACGCATGATCTCAGCATGTCTTCAAGCGTTTGAATCGTCCTTTCACTTTGTCCGTCCTTTTGTGGGTGATAAGTCGTGCTCAAATTCACCCGTGTGCCTAACTCTTGATGCAAGGCTCCCCAAAATCTCGACGTGAACCGACTATCACGATTGGAAACTATCGACAAGGGTATACCGTGTCTAGAGACGATTTCATATATGTACAGCTTCGCCAACTTATCCATTGGCAACGTTTTCCGCATCGCTAGAAAGTGAGCACTCTTCGTCAATCGATCGACAATGACCCAAATGGTGTCGTTTCCTCGCAAAGTCTTCGGTAACTTGGTCACGAAATCCATGGTGATCTTATCCCATTTCCACTCGGGTATTTCAAGTGATTGAAGGCTCCCATAGGGTCGTTGATGCTCGGCCTTCACTTGTGAACAAGTCACGCATCGCTCCACATAATGAGCCACATCCAACTTCATAATTGTCCACCAATAATGTAGCTTCAAATCCCAGTACATCTTGGTGCTCCCTGGGTGGATAGAATACTTGGATTTATGCGCATCCTCCAAGAGTAGCTCTCGGCAACCACCAAACTTTGGCATCCAAACTCGACCATTGAAGCACTTTATCCCTCGACTATCTTCGGTCAACAATAACCGTTTATTTGTCATCACTTCCTCCTTGTGCTTTTCTTCCTTTAATGCTTCGGTTTGCGCTTCTTTAATCTTTTCCATGAGACTTGACACCAACTCCATTCTTGTAAGCTTGGCTTGAAGTCTCCCGCTATACTCTTTTCGACTCAAGGCGTCGGCCACCACGTTTGCTTTACCCGGATGGTAGAGTAATTCACAGTCGTAATCCTTAAGTAACTCCAACCACCTTCGTTGCCTCATGTTGAGCTCCTTCTGATCAAAAACATACTTCAGGCTCTTGTGATCCGTGTACAAGGTACACTTTGTGCCGTAAAGGTAATGTCGCCACAACTTTAATGCAAATACTACCGCCGCCAACTCCAAATCGTGAGTGGGGTAGTTCTTCTCATGCACCTTCAATTGCCTAGATGCGTACGCGATTACTTTTCCTCTTTGCATAAGTACACATCCAAGTCCCCTTTTGGACGCATCACTATAGACCACAAAATCCTCCGATCCCTCTGGCAAGGATAAGATCGGAGCCTCGCATAATTTTCTTTGCAACGTCCTAAATGCTTTCTCTTGCTCCTCGGTCCACACAAACTTTACATTCTTCTTAGTCAACATTGTCAACGAGGAAGCAACTTTGGAGAAGTCTTGTATGAACCTTCGGTAATACCCAGCCAAACCTAGAAAGCTCCGAATCTCGGATGGACTTTTGGACGGTTCCCAATTCATCATAGATTCAATCTTGGTCGGATCCACCATCACTCCATCCTTTGAAACTACATGCCCCAAGAACTACACTTCCTTCAACCAAAACTCGCACTTGGAAAACTTTGCATAAAGCTTCTCCTTCCTCAAGATTTCCAAGACATCTTGAAGATGACTAGCATGATCGACTTCATCCTTCGAGTATATAAGAATGTCATCAATGAACACGATGACCGACTTATCTAAAAAGGGTCGGCACACGCGGTTCATTAAGTCCATAAACACCTCTGGGGCGTTCATCAAACCGAAGGGCGTTACTAAGAATTCATAGTGACCATAACGCTTCCTAAAAGCGGTTTTAGGAATGTCTTCTTCTTTGACTTTCACTTGATGATAACCCGAACGGAGATCGATCTTTGAAAAGCAACTCTCTCTTTGAAGTTGGTCGAACAAATCATCAATCCTAGGGACTGGATACTTGTTCTTCACAGTTACCTTATTCAACTCCCTATAGTCGATACACATGCGCATGGTACCATCCTTTTTCTTTACGAATAAGACCGGTGCTCCCCAAGGCGAGGAACTCGGTCTTACGAACCCTTTCTCCAAAAGTTCTTGCAATTGGCTCATCATTTCCTTCATCTCTGACGAGGCCAACCGATATGGAGCTCAGGCTATAGGAGTCGCTCTCGGTGTCAGATCAATCTTAAACTCCACTTGACGATCGGGAAGAAAACCAGGCAAGTCGTCCGAAAATACGTCGGAGAACTCCCTTACCACTTCGACATCTTCTAACCTCTTCTTCTCGAGTTTGGCATCTATTACATATGCTAAAAAGGATGAGCATCCTTTCGCCAAACATTTTCGTGCCTTCACCATACTGATGATTGCAACTTCACCCTTTCGTCTTTCACCGTACACGGTCACCGCACGACCATTTGAACCCGGAATTCGGATCAACTTCTTGGCACAAAGAATTTCTGCGTGATTGGTTGACAACCAATCCATACCGACTACAACATCAAATCCCCCAATGACCATAGACATTAGATCAATCGAAAATTCTCTCCCTTCGATTTCAAGCTTGCAATTTCTTAGAATATCCCGAACCACTACTTGATCACCATCAGCTAGCTCTACCACTAACGCATCTTCTAAACTATTGGTGGGCATGGATAGTTTTGAGCAAAACGAACTTGATACAAACGAAAAACTAGCTCCCGAATAAAATAATACACGCGTAGGTACGGAGTTTAGGAGAAACGTACCCGACACTACATTCGTTGATGCCTTTGCCTCTTCGGTGGTCATCTGAAAAGCTCTCCCTGTTGCTTTAAGAGTGTCCACCTTTTTGCTTCCGCTAAAGTTCACCTTTATCTTCGGACATTCGTTCCTAACATGTCCGGGCTCTTTACACCCAAAACAAATTCGCTCTTTGATTGAACAGTCATTGTAACGGTGGTCGGGTTTTCCACACTTATAACACGGTTCGGACCCCGAATTGCAAGGACCATTGTGTTTGCTTCGGCATTTTGAACACCACGGGGAATCCCGTCTCGGACCATTCCCCCTCTGATTGTTGTTGAAGTGGTTTGGCCTCTTCGAAGATGTGGGACCCCCTTCCCATTTCCTTTTTCTCTACTGTTCCACCTCTCTCCACCTTACCCAAACCGTAAGAGTCATCCACAAGTTGCGCCTCTTCTATAGCCTCTCGAAGGGTAGAGGCCTTGAACACACGAACCATGTTCATCATTTCTGTAGGCAAACCCTTGATGGATGCCTTGATCTTCTCTCTCTCGATGGGGACCGGGTGTCCCACCAAACCCAATTTGTCCATAAAAGATTTGTTGTACTCCTTCACCAACAAATTCCCTTTCTTCAAACCCCAGAACTCATCGATGATTCGGTCCATAGCTCGCTCATTACAAAATTCCTCCATAACTTTCTTCTTGAAAGTCTCCCAACTTAACTTAGCCAACACGGTGGCTTCAACAGAAGTGGAATACACATTCCACCATGTGAGAGCGGCCCCTCTCAACATTTGGGATCTGAATACGGCTATCTGACTTTCCCCACACTCGCTTGACCGAAAATCCTGTTTCATTTCTTTTATCCAGTTCATACAGGCTACCGGATCATCTGTGCCCTTGAATTCTGGTGGTCGGCATCCAAGAAATGCCTTGAAGGTACAAGCCTTAGGCAGTTGCCTTACTTCGGGAGGTGGAGTTTCATTAGAAGGGACAACGGGTCCCGAACCTCCAGATCCCACCCCGATTACATTTTCCGCCACCGCCTCAGGCCTACGGTGGTTAACATCACGGTCGTCCAAAAGCTTCAGGAATACTTCTTGTTGTTGAGCCATAGCTGCGTTCATCGCTTGCATGATCCGTTCCATCATTCTAGATTCTGGAGTTACCTCTTCCATAATTGGATGAGTTGCAACTAGGTTTCGTCGAGGTATGAATTTTGGTCCTCCACCCAACGCGTTTACCAACGGTGGGGGCAAATCATTATTAGTTACTCTCGGTTGATCAGCCATGGACGCCGTAGTATCTTGCCCTTCTGGCCGATTACGCGTATTAACCATAGTCTGCCACACATGCGAGAATATAGGTGAGATGAAGATGAACAGAATATAAACAAGGAAACGTACTACCACGTTCATTAATTATCATAACAACGGAAAACAAGCATAATCACGTAAAACATCTTCATAATAACGTTAGCTAGGCGAAATTATGAACATGCGATACATAAAAATTTTCATTCCCATTACCATAACTCTTAATTTGTGTAGCTTCCGTTGACTCTAAGACCAACTTATCTTAAGAGTTCTACCCAATATCACACAATCATTGCCTAACTTCACAGCTTAAGTCTAGGTACCCTACATCCATACCTAGTTCACTTAAACTAATGCTCTGATACCAACTTGTAACACCCTAAATTTAGCGGAAATAAAAAACTCGAAAATTCTGCAATATGACGGCTATAAATTGGTAAACCTGGGTATATAAAAACCTGTTGTAAACAACCCCAAAGTATCATCCCGATAAACGGGGAAACAAACTATAACCATTACAATTAACCAAATGAAGAATATACTAACAACCTAATAATCTAACTTAAATAAGAAAGATTAATATCGGGTGTTGCTATTCTTCCAAAAGTATGCCCGCTATCCAAAATATCGATCTACACATCTCCCAAAAAGACCGCTTTTGGCCTCAAAGCCATCCACTCAGTCCCGACGAACCCCTTCGAAAACCTGACCTGTTATATATGTCATTTTGAGAAAAAGTGTTAGGCTAAAGCCTAGTGAGATCAAACATTTTCAGTTTAAGTAATCAAATGTAAAAATGAGTAAAAGAGTTTATTTTTATACTACAACAATAATGGTAATAATAACAATAATGCTCTTTGAAATATAGCAAATACCTTTTGGGTTAAC
The DNA here is from genome assembly GCA_954870635.1 of Arctium minus. Classification (NCBI taxonomy): domain Eukaryota; kingdom Viridiplantae; phylum Streptophyta; class Magnoliopsida; order Asterales; family Asteraceae; genus Arctium; species Arctium minus. The sequence goes on along the minus strand of OX941086.1, from coordinate 93,073,884 downwards.
GGGGGAGACCCTCTTACTAACACAAATGACGGAACACAAAAGTAAGCCATTCGATGAGTCAGTAAAGCCAATAAACAAATAAAGTATACGCAAGGGATGTCAGGCTCAGTGGCTTTAAACGTACACCCACGGAAACTCAAGTTCAACCCCGAAGGGTTCCTACGTCGAGCTCCTCATCCAATATCGTAATACTTGAGAACGAAGGACTTATAACCCAATCCGATGCCAAACGTGCCTCGACGTGGAAAACTAGTCGTCCCAACGCCGGAACAATAATAAACCAAATACGGGGTCATGACTCCCAATGCATCAAATAAGCCAATTAATGTGCATAAGGCCCAACAAGTAATCCCAATAATGGTTAATATGCATAAGTGATATGAAGGGTGATTTCCACCAAAACCATTTCCATCGTTTACCAATAGATCTTTAATCAAAATATATTTGATCTATCTTTCATTTCTAAATCCCAAAACATGGTGCAAGTTGATTTACAAACTTATCAGCAGTTAACCACAATTTCCATATTCTTAAAATCGTAGATTTCACACAGTAAATACCATTCCCTTAAAAGTATAACCCAAGTAAAAACAAGTTAAAGAACATTATTAAAGTTCATAATTCGTCATTTCCCCAAAAATCATCATAAACACTAATCTCCCCAAAAGTTAGGTTTTTAGCACAAATTTATACAAATCAAGTATATGAAAGAGGAGATATTAGGTATCCAAAATCGACCTTTTTACATGTATAAGGTTTAGTAAAAAGTGTAAGAACTCACCTTGGTAGTTTCCTTAAGAAAGAAACCAAACCCTAGAAATGGAGGAGATGAAAAACCACTTGAGAGCTCACCACAACACTTCCTAAATGTGTTAAGGACCACCATTAGTGACTATGAATCACCATTAATGAGGAGAGAAGTCTAGAGGAATAATACTTACCGAAATCAGTAGAGAGAGTCGCCTCCAAACCCTAGATAGCAAATAAAATGACTGAAATCGCGACCTATGTTTTTTATACCTAATCACTCGCCGACGATAGTGACACGGCAAGAGTGACATTTGTCACTCTCGCGGGCATAATCGCGCCAACACCCCCCCACCCGCGGTACAATCTGGGTGATAGTGCCCAGCGATTGTGACCATGTCACTCTCGCATGGCACTATCGCGAGGGACGTACCGAGAGCTCTTGATCCTCGGCGATTGTGCCTTCGCGATTGTGACATCCTGTCACTCTCGTGGGCACTGTCGCGAGCCATCCCGAACTTCACAGTTTTGACACTTTTTAGCCCACGATGCTTAAATCCAAAAGGTTCAATATAAAACTGATAAATCCTTAAAATTGGAAGGTTTCCAAAACGAGAATGATAATACATAGGCTTTCAGAATTCGGGGTGTTACACCTCCCTAACCGTTGGCCTCCAGAATCGGCGACCCTTCGTCTTCATTCTGAACTCCCATCTTTCCCCCATCAGTTGCCTCCTTTACCGGTGAGTTTTTCGGCGACCGAAAAAAATTCTGCGAACAAAAAGCTACCGGCTTTGCTGCAGTCGGACTTCGAGCTTCCTCCCCCTCTCTTTCAACCCCACCTTCTTTTTGGGTCTCTCCTACAAAGACACCTTCTTCGATTAGATCTTCCTCATCGCTCGTCTCCTGGCTCCATTCAGACGGGATAGTTGACTCGTTTTCTACCCCGTCACTATCCCAGATCTCGTCCTCGTCTTCGACCGGAGTTCCCATCAAACTTTGATTCTCTTCTTCCACTTTAATGGCTTTTATTTCACAGATTCTTGAAACAAACCCCGAACTAATTAGTATTTTCCCCCACATTAGGTTTGAGTTGTTTTCCAGATTACAAATTTTCATTTTAAGTATGGACCCCCATTTGCTTGAAATCTCACAGAATACTTCTTCTTTCCATACATATAATGGGATGCCCTCGATTCTCAACCATATTAGCCTATCCGCTGCTCGAAAGCCAATAGACCACACCCTTAGATCCTTGACCCAATGATGGATACCATGTACCTTATTGTTCACCACTTTGTCCCTAGTTTCCTTTGATTCAAACTTAATCAAGATATTGCGACCACCCACGAGTCTTACTCCCTCGTCCTTCCTCTTTTCCGGATTGCATACCTTCTTAACCGCTTGAAGACTGATTATCGAAACCAAAGTCCCCACAACACAAGTTTGAAGATCCTCCATCCTTTTTACATTTGGTTCCCAATTTCCTAAGATTTTTTGCTTAGTGACATCTTCGTTGTTGTTATCTTTATTTCCAGATTTAACCACCTCAGCAAATGTTCTACTGTTATTAATTCTCTGAAAGTTGGATCCAGGATGACCCCCAACCCATTCAGGTTGCTCCTATAATGTCGTGACCTGTTCTGAATACTTTCCTTCTCCCCCTTATTCGTAAGAAAAACCCTAATCTGTAAGATCCTATCCAGATTCTATTCAACTTCAACTCCATCTCCTCCTTATTCTTGACAAATCGAAACATTACAAAACCAAATCTTTCCCCATTTTTAGTTTGTTTTCTTGCCATATAAATGTCCGAGACGGTCCCGTATCTCTTGAAAATTTCCACAACTCACTCACCTCCCAACTAGTCGGAAAGTTTAAAAACAAGAATGAAGTCTCCAATGAGTTTATATGGCTACTATTGGTCGGTTTGGAAGTATTCCGTTATACCTATTCTTATGTTCGTGCCCCACATCTCTCCCCACACTCACCTGCTCACAATCACTCCGCTCATAATCCCTCCGACCCCTCTCTCGCTGCTCTCTCTCTCTCTCTTCGCTCCATGGTAAATAGTCGATTTGTAATATATTTTATATTATTAATTTTTTACAATATTCATTGATTAGCTAATTTTTTAATTAAATAATTATTTTGTTTATTTAATTTATCGTAATGTTAATTTTAATTTTAATTTGTATTAATATTTTTAGAGTAAACTATAAATTTGATCCCTATGATTTGTCAAAATAACACTTCATCTCTGCAGTTATGAAATTACATGATAGTCATCGTGGTTTGAAAAAATGTTCGGATTTGGTCCCTCCTTCTAACGGCCATTAAAAAATTTCGTTAAATGGAGGATATTTTCGTCTTTCTGTACAATTTTTTTGTCTTTTACCCGATTAAAAACCATAGGGACCACAATTGTAATTTACTCTTTTCACATTTTACGGTTTATTATATATATATATATAATATTTATACATAAATAAAAATATTAATTTTTAATCTCAATATTAAATAAATGTGATTAATTAATAAAAAAATAGGTTTAATTAAAAATATGAATTAACGGAAGTAAAACAAATTTAATAAAAACAACAACAGATTGGTATTATATAAAACAAAACTATTTTTTTTCCTTGAATCCAATTAAACTTCTTCAAATGTCAATTAAAATAAAAAAGTTTTTGATAAAACAATAAATAAAAAATTAGTAATTAAAGTGTTAAGATATATATATATATTTCTAATAATTATATTGTATGTTTTTTAATAATAAAAAACCAAGTTGTAGTATAATTTCAAAAAATAGCTTTTGTGAAAATTAATTATATTAAATTTTCATGTTCAAATAGACAAAAAGACTAAAACAATAAAAATTAAATCGTTTTTAGTATAATTAATTTTTTAATTTAAACAAATCAATTCATAAAACCATATATTATTTTATTTATTTTGATATCCTTAATGATATGTATGTGTGTTTTTTTTTTACTTTTTTTTAATAGGAAAAGGACTAAACAAAGGCAAAATTATTAAAATTACCTTTGATTTAAATGTGTTAGTCAAAGGGACTATGGCCAAAACAAATTAAATACTGTAGAGACCAAATCATAATAAACATATCACATAGACCATAGTAAAAAAACATTAAAACACAGGGACCAAATCAATAATTCACTATATATATATATATATATATATATAGAGAGAGAGAGAGAGAGAGATGCTCATTCATTTGCTATACAAGGGATTGATGCTAACCGTGCTAACCAATCTCATCCGTAGATTGATGAGATAAATGGTCCACAATAAATTGATTTGTTATTAAAATAAAATATTAAAAACGGTTGATAAAAATACAATGCATGTATGCACAGGGGTATTTCGGTCAAAATACAATTTCCTTTTAATTTGGGGAACATACGCCTACCAAATTAAAAACCCAAATAATTAGGGATTTGATCCCCTAAAATCGCCTCTGCTCCTCTCCACTATCTAAATCGAACTGACCTCTTTCTTCTGTTGAAGCCTTAAATGTTCTAGTTTTGGGTCCATCTTTCTTCTATTGAAGCCTTGAATCAGGTTTACATCTTTATTTTGTAGGAGCTCGATCCAGATATGACAACCTCGGAATATTTTTTGGGTAAAGAAACAAACCTAGAATTTGTCTTCGTCTCTGTCAATTTGGTTTGCATCTTTCTTCTGTCGGGTTTACATATTTATTCGACCTAGATGCGCATTGGAGCTATGGTTGCAGGGTTGTGGAAAACAAGAAAGGAGAAGGGGGTGTTGGCTGATGTAGGGACATTGGACATTGGTGGAAAGCGAGGAAGGAGAAGGGTTTGGCTGAAGAACGGTTGGAGTGAAGGTGGCCGGCATTAGTCAGAACGGTTGAGTATATGCATATATACACATTTTTTTGTTTTTTGTCTTTTGTCTTTTATGTTTTTTTTGTTATTTTAATTATTTGTATTATATTTTATTTGCTTTCAAATATTAATTCTTTTTTTATTATGTATTATATTTTAATTAATATGAATTGTTAATAATAAATAAAATATTTTATATACACATTGAGTTTTTTGTTTTTTTTTTTCCTTTTTATCACTTTTTGGCTTTTATTTAAAAATAAATAAACTATTACTATTTTTTCTAATATGCAAAATATAAATTTAGAGTAATATTATTGTTATTAGAATTTATGATTTTTATATTTTTCATTAAGAAGATTTTTTTATTAATACAGTCCAATCCATCTTTAATGTATTGCCATTACAACACCAACTTTATATTTTTTTTATTATCAGTTTATAGTTTTCAAGTATAAATTTATATTAGTACCCCACAATTTCGAACTTAAAAGATGTTCACAAATCTACTTTCCTATATATATGAGACTGATTGTTGTACAAACAAATCTAATAAATTTTATACCGAGTTTTCACTTGAATGACCCCATGTGTGTGTAACATAGTATAGCTGTATAGATAATATATGATAACATTAGTATATTTAAAAAAATCATAATATATATGATATAATTATTTAATAAAAATAAATAATATGAACTATATATAATAATAATAATATAATTAATATATATATATAACAGATAAAAAATTGTAATATTCATATATATATATATACATGGGGTGAGTTCAAATGAAAACTTATTTTTCATTGTGCACATGAGGATAAATCCTAACCATTGATTTAAACTTAGAAAACTAATCAATGGTTAAAACATAATAAGATTAATTGAGAAGTGATTAAGAACAAAATTGAAAATTTGAATCAGGGTCTACCTTGTTTGACTTTTTATTTTTATTTTTAATTAAAAAAATTTACCCCCTTAAAGTTTAAAATAAATTATCAAAAAAATTACTAATATTTTAATCAAACAAATTACATAAAAAAACGAGAATTTCGTGCTCTTCGATATGACATCCATCTCGATATAGTTTTTTTTTTTTTTTCGTTTTAACCGTTTTTTATGTGAAATTTTATATCTGTGTTATATTCATTATGAATATGTATGCACGTCCCTGGGTGTCCACATTTAGTATGAATAACAAAGGTGAACGTTAATTCACTATTCATGATGAATAATATAATATTCAGGATGAATAATACACGAATTCACGATTCATGTATTATTCATCATGAATCGTGTATTATTCATCCTGAATGTTGTATTATTCATTCTGAATGATACATTATTCATGATGAATAATATATGAATGACCCGTGAAGGTGTAGACACATGACGTACTCTATTCGGTTTCCCAATTCATAACTGAAATTTGGTTTAATTCATTATGAATATGTATGCGCACCCCCAGATATCCCACATTCAGTATGAATAACAAATGTGAACGTTCATTCATTATTAATGATGAATAATACAGTAGTCAGGATGAATTACACAACATTCTGGATAAATAATACACAAATTCATGAATCGTGAATTATTCACCCTGAATGTTGTATTATTCATCTTGAATGATACATTATTCATGATGAATAATACATGAATGACCCGTGAAGGTGTGGAGACGTGACGTGCTCTCTTTTGTTCCCCGATTCACAAATGAATTACTCGATAGGTTTTTGATTCGCCTTGATGGGTGTTGGGTTACGGTGCTAAAGAACGCGAAGTCTTACGACGTTGAAGAACGTGTTGAAAAAGGTAATGTCGAGTTACATACTTACGGTGTCGAGGTGTTGTACAGACTTTAACGTACATAAATATTCATAATAAATATAACACATATATAACATTTCACGTAAAAAACGGTTAAAACAACAAAAAAAAAAATTATCGAGATGAATGTCATATCGAAGAGCACGAAATTCTTGTTTTTTTGATGTAATTTGTTTGATTAAAATATTAATAATTTTTTAGATAATTTATTTTAAAGTTTAAGTGGGTAAAAGTTTTTAATTAAAAAAGAAAATAAAAAGTCAAATATGGTAGGCATGAGTTTAAATTATCTTCCATTTTTACCCTAAGCATCTTAAAATTAAAAACTCTATTTAATATGAGTTGTTGGATCAATAGAGCTGAAATGGCTGAGATTTGTTCTCATGTGCACAATAAAAATTGAGTTTTTATTTGAATTTTCCTCACACACACACACACACACACACACACATATATATATATATATAGGGGTGGTTTCAATTGAAAACCAAATTTCATTGGAAACTTTGGAAACCAAATTTCAACCATTGATCTTTTTAATCAATGGTTAAGATTCATTTGAATTGTATATGATAATAAATTAATTAATTTATTAATAAAAGATAATAATAATATGTCAAAAAGGTAAATGTGTCTTTTTCTTTTGTGTTTCAAATTTGGCAACAAAGATGAAATATGGTAATAAATTAATTAATTTATTAATAAAAGATAATAATTATATATGGTAATAAATTAATTAATTTATTAATAAAAGATAATAACAATATATCAAGACTACCTTTTTATTACATGTTCATCAATATGTAGTATGTAAAAACCCAATTAAGTTTCATTACCATTATTGTTTCATTATCTTTTCATTATGTTTCACTATATCAAATCTGTTTCATCATGTTTCACTATATTAATATTTTGTTTCACTATATCGGGTTTCACTATATTAATATTTTGTTTCATTACCTTTCCATTATGTTTTATTATATCAAATTTGTTTCATCAGGTTTCACTATATTAACATTTTATGTTTCATCAAATTTCACTATATTAATATTTTGTTTCACTATATCAAATCCATTATGTTTCACTATATTAATATTTTGTGCCTGGAGGTAATTTCATATGAATACTTGAAAAATTAAATATTTTAATTTTATATTAATATTTTAATCAATCAATGATTCATCAAAATAAAAAAATAGAGGATCCGTATGATTAAAATTTGTTTTCCTAAATTAAATATCTCATTTTTACATTAATAAATAACTAACATTACCATATATAAAATAAATTAAAAATAAATAATTATTAATATAATAATAATAACAATTACCATATATATTATGAAATTATGTAAAAGACTAAAATAACCTTATCAATTAAAAATAAAATTAAAAAAAAGAAATTCAATGATTGGTTGATTTCGGTTTCCAAAGTTTCCAATGTAATACTGATTTCCAATTGATAAATACTTACGTAATATAATATAGATACTATATAATAATGTTGATATATATTAAAAATTCATAATTTATAAGATATCTATACTATATTATAAAGATGGCATAAAAAACTCTTAAAAACAAGTCTTAAAACTTAATGTATCGCTATTTAATGCTAATTACTTAAAAAACAGCCATAAAAGCTGTATGTACTACATTTAATGCTATTCATTAATTTTCAATCATTATCTCTAACCATTTTAACTCTCCTAAAATCATTTTCCACTTTAACTCCCCTAAAATAACTCTCAGCATATTTTAGATATAAAAAATCTAAAATATAATTAAAAAATCTTACAAAATATTTTATAAAAAAAAATTATATTATTAAACCAAAATAAATTACATTATATTATTAAGTCTAAATTAAACAAATTTATATAAAAAATCATTATCACTCTCTCACAACCATCCAAAATCGTAATGTAAATCGACAAAAAACAGAAAATAAAATGAAACATTAAAATCGTGATGTATCTAGCTGCATTGCGCGAGTACACTTCTAGTATGTATTTAATATTAATAATTAATATGAATTATATATAATAACTATAATGCAAATAATATATATATATATATATATATATATATATATATATATATACAGGGTCAGGTTCAGGGGAAAACTTAAAAAAAACCGAGGAACACTCTAGAACCCTTCATCTGGACGGTATACACTTGTGCATACAAGTAATTTGTACATTCACACGTGTATATGCACAAGTGCATAATGTATACGTGCATAAAAACCAAAAAAAACCTTAATTTACTTGTATACAAAAATGCATACCGTCCAGATCGAGGGCTACCAGGGTGTTCCTTAGTTTTCAATTTTTTTTAAGGTTTTCCCTTGAATCTCTCTCTCTCTCTCTCTCTCTCTCTATATATATATATATATATATATATATATATATATAACGGTAATAATAAAATTAATTTAATATGTAATGAATTTGATGAGTTTGATGGTTTCAATTTCTAATGTATTCAACACCCTCTATTAGGAGGTACCAATACCAATGCTCTTTTAAAAAAGTAAAGTTTGTTAGATTCAAAGAGTTGTTTTGCATTAAATTAAAATGGACAAATTTATTTATACAAACTAGTTGCGTACCTGCGCAATGCGGCGGGATGTAAAGTTTGAATCAATATAAGCAAACATACCGGTTACGATTGCATTCGGAATTGTTAGTCCATTAGCTTAATTTATTGATTGTCCTAGTAAAAGCCAAGGCAAATGAAAATTTGTTTTTTTCTTCGGTTTGAATTGGAACATGTTATATTTAAACGAAAATAGATGAACTTTTGCGAAAAAAATATCTTGCCAACATGATGACAAGCGAAATCAACAATCCATATTCTAAAACTATGACTACCATAAGATTCATTTAACGTTTATGGGTTGAAATTCTCAATGAAAAATAAATGGATTGTTCAAGCTTGTCATGTTGAGTTCATTACAACAAAAGTGGTTAATAGGACGCCCAAAGTGTTTAAGTGTGAATTCTTTTTACAAACTGAACCTTTCCTATTTTAAATAAACATGTGCATTCTTTAAAAAACTGAACCTTTTTATAAGATGTGATGCTCATACCAACAAAACTAAAACCATTTTTACCAAATAAGCAAAATAAAACTACTATTTTTTTTTGGCTAAAGTGGGCAGAAGCCATGTAAATTTTATTCAAAACAAATTAAAAATTACAAAACAAATAAGCACACATCTATTTTTACAAAAGAAAAACCACCTACCCAAAAATGTTTTGAGAAATCTCTAAAAAAAGGCCTAATACTATATTGATTTACATTTTTGAAGACCATCTCGTCTAACACACCGCAAATGTTTATAACATTTTTATTGTATAACCCTAAAACAACCCAAAATAAAGACATTGATCAACACCAATACTCCACACATCAGGCCATAACACCACCCTAAACCCTAAGAATTTTGATACACATTGCCCAATTTACAGTTTTTCTTCAACAAATGGCCAAGACAATTTTTAGAATTGTTGAGCTTCATTTCCCTGTCCTTTTGTAACAACTGTACAAAGAAAGAACCATGAGCTTCTGATACAACATATGAAAGAGTTAGAGCAAGTATGGAAGCCACATATAGTTTCCCTATATAATCCTCAAACAAATTACTACCAAAGAGCATGCCAAAAAACAGCTGCAGGATCCAACATTGATGCACTGCTAGGAAGTAGATAGACCAACAGATGTCATGGAAACACAAGTGCAAATAGAAAGTAGAAAACACTTCTAAAAATCTACATGGTAAACTCCTCTGGTTGGCTTATTTTCCACCTCAAACTTGAAATACAATGTTGTTGAACATATTCCAGAATGATACACACTAATAATGATATTGCTAAAAAGAATCTATAGTTCAATGAAAAGCAATTCAAATAGCAACTTAATCAAGAAAAAAAAACAGCTTTTCGTTATAATTTTGTAAACCATATTCATATAAGCAACTGTTGGGTACATGTAAAGAGACTATGATATTTGACTAATTACTGATTTTAAAGGATACATATTAAATTAAATTGAGAGAAAGAGGTGTGAACCCGATAAGCAATGGATTGACAAAAACAAACCGTGAAATAGTACCTGGTGATTTGTAACCTGAGAAGAGGCGATGAAAAAGCTCTGCATACTTCTGTATTGGAGAACGAAGAGTCGTCTTGGGAGAAAGAGTTCTAAACCGAATCGTCGTCTTGGTTTTATTCCAAAAAGATGACCATTTGCCTAAAATAGCACAAAAACTACCCAATACTAAACCAATCTGAAATTCAAATACTAAGGTAGGATTTTGGCCGTTGATCAAGATAATAAACAAATACCGCATAAAATTCTTGTGTTGATGCAAGTATAGAGCCTCCAAACCATACGACATGTTTCTGGATAGGATGGCTTACTACGCTAACTTCAACCGGTTGTGCCTGAAACCAGAATTAATAGCAACTTATTTGGCATTAACAATGATATAACATATAAACTTATGGCAATTATCAATCAAGACTCAGGTCAAGGGGAAAACCACAAAAAAATAGAAAACTGAGAAACAACCTAATAATCATTCATCTGGACGGTATGCAAAATGCATAAAAGTAATTGAAAATGTTTCTTGGTTTCTATGCACGTGTGCATTTTATGCACATGTGCATACCGGTCAAATTACTTTCATGCACAGGTGCATACGGGACAAATGAATGGTTATTAGGGTGTTCCTCATTTTTTTTTTGGTTTCCCCCTGAACCCAACCCTATATTACACTTACTTTTACTTCACTTTTAGATCTTGCCTCTGATGAAAGAACACGAGTACCCACAATCTTCTTTACCTCCCTTTGTAACCTTCGGCGGAAGTCTTTAAACATGGTTGATCCTCTAGACAATACAATATTCTGAAACAAATGTGGGTTCAAATTCAGATTACGCAAGCATTGCATAATCGTGACACCAAAGCATGCGGTTGTTTATCAAAACCTTTGTTTGAAGTCAAATACGAAACAAAAGTAGCACCAAGATAATGATGTCGAATGCACAGAGTGTTGGTTAAACCTTTTAATAGCATTTACATGATGAAAGAGATAGTGTCCCCCCCCCCCCACCCAAAAAAAATTAAAAAGAAAGAAAAGCACCCTACACAAAGAATAGTCAAACATAATTCTAAACAAGTCAAGCCAAAAAAATCTGAATGCTAATCCAATTTAAGATTTAATCTGGAATGCATATACAAAGTTTACTAAGATTAAGAACTAAAACTAAGGATAAATTAGATAACGAATTGCACCAGTAAATAAAAAAAACACACATGGGTTACAAGCATATATACAATCTTGCTGATTTTAGATACAAATATATACAAGTCGAATGGTACCCACAAATTTTTAATTAAAAAAATGGTACCCACAAATGGTAACTTGTACCTTATAGAGGGCGCGTCTTGTGTCAATTGGTGCAGACTGAATACACTTGTCTATTACAACAGGTAAAGGAGTCGTAAAGTCTCTATTGTATATCTCAGGATTAAAGAAAACCTGCATGACAGAGCATATTAAAACAACTTCTATTTTCAGAGTACACAAAAACATTTAAAGACGTGACTAAAACTATCACTAATAAAGATGGTAGACTGCATTTTGAAAACAACGTTTCTGCTCCTCGATATCAAAACAGACTGATTTTATTTTAAGACAAACAACAAAGTTGAAGCACCAAGAAAAGATCAAAAACAGAACATGTATTTGCCAATATAGTACTGATTCATGCATCAACATACACCTGGGAAAATCGACGTTATACGTGTGAAATTAGGTCACCCCGAAAGTACACTGAAATAACTACACAAGCAATAGGATACCATTGAACACAACTGTATCATCATTTAATCACCAAACACAAAACATTTAATAGTAACAACCATTGCAACAAGTTAACATTTTATAAGCTTCTTGCCTTCCCTTGCAATTTAGAATTTTCTTTCGGGACACTTTGATACAACCTCGCAATTACAACAAGGATGTTGCTTTTACCTCTCGACTCCCAATTTCCCAAACATTGAATGTAACACCCTAAAAATCAGAGTGAAATAAAACTTCGGAAATATAGGCAATAAGACTTCGCACTTGGTATAAAACTCCCAAAAAGGGGTATAGTACTAAACCTTTACAAAATCTGAGAACGGATATGGAAATCAACAACAAACTAATCTAAATACATCTATCTAGATTACATCGGTTGTCAATCTAAAATCACCAAAAGATGGGACTTAAACAATGCCCAACAACGACTACAAGTCATCTCAAAAATGCCTCTAAGACATGCTCGTCACTCACGACCATGACACCCCACCGCTAAGGGAACCTGTTATACATATCATTTGAGAAAAAGTGTTAGGCTTAAAGCCTAGTGAGAACATACAGTTTATAGATTTCAAGAGATAGAAACAATTGTAACATAAGTAAATCTTTTCAAGAATTTTAGTTCACAAAGAAGATCTTTATCAAGAAAGGACAATCGGTCCAAAAGTTCATCTCGCGATGACGGGGGATACCCGATTTACCAAGGGTGGTGATGGAACACAAAAGTAGGCCACGACCCGAGTTGTGAGCTAAATACTTGGAATCCATGGCCACGAACACTTCGGAACGTACTAAGATGTGAGGGAGGGCCCCCGAGGAAACCAAGTCATACTCGTTCACTAGGACTACATTTGATCCATGACTAGTAACCAGTCTCACATAACCGTACCATAAAGGCCCCCGAGGATCAAATGTTTCTAAGTGTTGGTAATTTTTTTTAAGAAAAGTTTCTAAGTGTTGGAACGCGCAAGTATTGACTAGCGAGTTTTAGAAACGCGTACGTCTCAATATGCATGTTTCATCGTGAATAGTGTTCTGCGAGTTCTTTCGACGTGCGAGTTTACAAGTAAAGCTCTGCGAGTTTCATCAATCTGCGAGTTTGAGCTCTGCGAGTTTATCAGAACACGCAAGTCTGTGTTTGCGAGTTTAAGGGCTTGTGAGTTATATAGTGACTTGCGAGTTTTGTTACTTAGTCAATTTTTCGAAATTTTTGATTTTTTTTTAATTTTCAAGATTTTTCTTGTGATTTCATATTTTGGACTAACGATCAGTTCTAGTTTCTTATTGGATATATTTTTCAAACAGGTTTAAACAAGATAACTTCAAAAGATGCACTTTCAATTGGTACTGATGTCAAGCCTCCTGTTCTGTTCAAAGGAGAGTACGAGCAGTGGAAGGATAGGTTTCTGGATTTTATTGACAGACATGCAAACGGGGAGAATATTCTTTTGTCAATTACAGAAGGTCCTATGAAACCAATCATAGTTCAAGTACCTGATGATGATGATTCTTCTAATAGTGGACATGGTGATGAGGAAAGAGAACAAAAGACAAAACCAGTTAAAGTGGATGTATCACAGTACTCTGAAGAACAGAAAAGCCGGTATAAAGCAGACAAGCAAGCAAGATCTCTTCTACTTCAAAGCATTCCTAATGAGATTTACATCAAGATTGATAGCTACAAGGATGATGCTAAAAAGATGTGGGATCAATTGTAAAAGATGATGATGGGATCCAAGGTAGGGAATCAGATGAAAGTGGCTAACTGCATCAATAGCTACGAGGAATTCAAAGCCAAAGAGAATGAGAGTTTGGAAGATACTTATGAACGGTTTACTTTGCTTCTGAATGAACTGACGAAGAATAAAGTGACAAAGAAGCAACTAGAAAACAATGTCAAATTCCTGAGTATCCTACGACCTGAATGGAAGAAACATACACGTAGGATGAAGATGATGAAAGACTTGAGTGAGATACCTCTTCACGAAGTCTATGAGACTTTACGTCAGAATGAGGAAGAGGTAGAAGAGAAAAGATTTGAAAAGAAGAAGGCTGAAAAGATTTGAGTGAGATACCTCTTCACGAAGTCTATGTAAAAAGAAATTTTACAAAAAGCCAGGATCAAATTCTCAACGATATTCTTCATCAAGTTCTAAGAACCACGAGCACCGAGAGAGGGTGGAAGGAAAGAGATACGAAGAGAACAGATATGTTGAGAAGAAACCCGATGAAAGGAAGAAGTTCATGAATGACTACACTGTTGCCGAAAAGCCAGCAAGTGATCCAGTCAAATGCTACAACTGTGGCAAGATTGGTCATTTTGCAAAAGATTGTAGAAAGCCAAAAGTTCGTAATTCTCAGTTTCTCAGAATAAGTTGCTATTGGCCAAACAACAAGAAGCAAGCATAGATTTAATGTCTGAGGACGAATTTTGGCTGGATCATTCAGAAGGTGAAGAGGAAGAAAAGGAAGAAACTGCTCATCTCTGTCTTATGGGAAAAGAAGTCAAGTATGATGAATCAGATGATGAGACAGTTGATGAGGTATTAAACTTAACTCAAAAAGATTTCATTACCAAAATGGAAGCCATGGTGGTTGAGCTTCAAGATTTACAAAATAAATTGAAAAAGGAAAAAGAAAGAGTTGCTAAAAGGAACAATAAGATCTTTGAGCTTAATACGTCTGTTATTGGGAACAAAGATCTGATTGATTCTTTACGCAAATCTGCTTCTGATTCTAAATCTCAAGTAGATTGTTTTGAAAAGAAGATTTCTGAGTTTGAAATTAAAATTTCTAAGTATGAGTTTGAGAAAAGAGAATCTGCACTAACTGTTCATAAATTGCAGGTTGAGAACAAGCTTTTGAATAAGAAGGTAAATGGTCTGGAAGCCAAACTTTATGCAAGAGGACAAACAGATCAAACCATTTTTCTTAATGCACCTAACGAAGAATTTGATGTTAAGGAAAAATGGGGTCTTGGTTTTCAAAACCCTCATTACTTAAAGAAAGCCATCAGAAAACAACCGGCACTTTATAATTTTGATTTTCTTGCTTGTGCTGGTAAACATACTCATTTAAAACCCAAATTTGTTACCAAATTACCAGAAGAAGTTGAGGCAAAAGAAACTGAAAATAGAAAGAATGTAAAGAAAATGCAACTACCATTTAACTATGCAAAGTTAAATGATAGTTATCTTTCAGAAACACCAAAAGTTCTTTCAAACGATTATTTTGCTAGTTATTCTGTTTCTGAGATGAAGGCAAAACCTGTAGTTGCAACGGTTTATGTTCCTCCACTCATTCTTGAAAGCAAAATAGTTGAGTTGGAAAATGTTTTATCTGATGAAAAACTTTTGGTTGATATTCAACAAAGTGTATTTTCTACAGTTTTAAAGAACACGGTTTTTCAATCTACATCTACAAAGTGTTCTAAAGTTTCTAAGGTACCTCAAACTTTGTCTGATAATTTTGATGACTTATTTGAGTCTGTAAATGACTTTCTAAATTCTGATGATGGGTGCATAAAAGAAATTGGTTTGTTTGACTTCAATGCTAAACTTCCTGATCATTCTACTTGTCTTTTAAATGAAAAAGTGTTACCAAGTGGTTTTAATATTGGTGAATCATTAGCTAAGGTTGGTGAATCAGTTTCTGTAACTGCTGATTACTATTCTCAAGGTAAGAAACATAAGAAACAGCGATTACAGAAACAGAAACACACTGGTACACAAAAGAAAACTCAGTTTCAGAAATCTAATTTTCCTAATAGATCTACATCTTGTATTTCAGATATAAGCAAGAAAAGGTCGAAAGCTCGAACTGAATGGCGACCAAAACGAAAGGATGATGAGATAGCTGGATCAGTTTCTGACAATTCTTGTACTAGATCTGATAGTAGTGATTCTGATGTAGTTGGTCAATATGCTTCTCATAAACAAAACCTTGTAACTTCTTACAAGCGTTATTCAATAAAGCAATTGATTCAATTATCTCCTATTACTACTAAATCTCATCATAATTATCGGAGAACTGATTTTGCTTATTCTCATAATTCTCCTAATTGGTATGGATCTTATCATGTTTATTCTTCAAGATTAAATGTTTTTAGAGGTTTTCAAAAGAACATAGGATCCATATTCAAATGGATACCAAAATCTTGTGCTAATCTGTTAGGACCCGTTTTTAAATGGGTACCTAAATCTATTGTTTCCTGATTTCTCTTGCAGACCCGACATATGTGGTACTTGGACAGTGGATGTTCCAAGCATATGACTGGGCAAAAAGCTTTATTGTCTAACTATACAGAGAAATTCAGTGGAAATGTCAGATTTGGAAACGATCAACTTTCACCTATCTTAGGATATGGTGACATTATTCAAGACAACATAACGATCAGTAAAGTGAGTTATGTCGAAGGCTTGGGGCACAACTTATTCAGCATTGGTCAAATCTGTGATAAAGGGTTAGAGGTCAACTTCAAAGATAAGAGATGTTCGGTTCGTACGGAAGATGGTAATGAACTCTTAGTTGGAAATCGAAAGACGAACCTCTATACCATCAATCTTTCAAAGGTACAGAATGACTATCAAGTTTGCTTGATGACAAAGGCGTCATTGCAACAAAGTTGGCTCTGGCACAGACGTTTATCTCACTTGAACTTTCGTTATATCAACAAGCTGGTTAGTGGGAAATTGGTAAAAGGACTTCCTGAGCTGAAATACGATAAAGAACACTTATGTGCTGCATGTGAGAAGGGTAAGATGAAGAGAGCCGCACATAAACCGAAGCCTGAACCAAGTAATAGTTCTCCGTTAGAATTGTTACATATGGATTTGTGTGGTCCAATGAGAACTCAGAGTTTGGGTGGAAAGAAATACGTGTTGGTTATTGTGGACGATTACTCAAGATACACATGGGTCAAATTTCTTCGATCAAAAGATGAGACGCCCGAAGTTCTCATTACTTTCTTAAAGACGACCGAGGTGAAAATGCAGCGATAAGTCAAGTTTCTTCGAACGGACAACGACATAGAGTTCAAAAACAATATAGTTGAAGAATATCTCAAATTGATCGGGATATCACATCAGTACTCTGCTACATCAGTACTCTGCTGCTCGAACGCCTGAACAAAATGGAGTAGTCGAAAGGCGAAATCGGACGCTAGTCGAGGCCGCTCGTACTATGCTTAGCCAATCCGATCTACCTCTATTTTTGTGGGCAGAAGCTATGTCAACTGCATGTCATACTCAAAATCGGTCCATAATACATCGCCGTTTTCAAAAGACTCCATATGAGCTGATCAACAACAGAACACCGATAATCAAATATTTTCACATATTTGGGTGTAAGTGTTTCGTGCTTAACGACAGAGAGAGTCTGAATAAATTCAGTGCTAAGGCGGACGAGGGTATCTTCATTGGTTATTCTTCAACATCGGCAGCATATCGTGTTTATCTGAAGAAGTCAAAGACAGTCGTCGAGAGCGTTAATGTAACATTTGATGAAGATATGGCTTCTGAACAACTCAGTTCAGAACCCGTTATCACTGGAGTATTAGCTTCTGGGCAGATCAGTCCAGAACCTATTTCTACAGAGAAAAAATCGGATAACGCTTCTACTTCAGTTTCACATTTGTCTGATTTAGATTTGTTATTTGAATTCTTTTATGACGAGTTTCTAGGATCTAATATACCTAAATCTGCTGTGACTGACAGGTCTGAAGACACAAGTTGTAATCATCCAGTCACTTCAGAAGTTATAACTGAACAAGAATTCCCCGTTCAGTTAGAAGCTCACATTCTTACAATTACTCCTACAGTTGAAGATATACAAGAAACTGTTGAGCCAGAAGTAACTGTTTCAGTTGGGTGTCATACATTGTCTACTCAACAGCCAGATTCTCCTGTTCCAACTGATGCTTCTGCACCTGAAACTTCAAATGCAAATCCTCCTCCTATTATTCAAATTGAAGAGTCTGATAGTGGATTTCTAGATGATGATCATATTCAATCAGTATCTAATCCACTCCCTCATGAGCATCGCTGGACCAAAGAACATCCATTACATCAAGTAATTGGAGATCTCAACAAGCCCTGTATGGTTTAAAACAAGCCCCTCGAGCATGGTATGACGTTTTATCTAAATTCTTGGTCAAGTCCGGTTTTTCTAAAGGTAAGGTTGATACCACTTTATTCATCAAAAAGGAAAAAGCCGATATCATCCTTATTCAAATATATGTTGATGATATAATATTTGGTTCTACAAATCCAAAATTTTGCAAAAACTTTTCTAACCTCATGGCGTCACATTTTCAAATGAGTATAATGGGAGAGATGAATTTCTTTCTCGGATTACAAGTTAAACAATTTTCTACGGGGATTTTCATTAACCAATCTAAGTACATTTTGGAAATTCTTCGGAAATACAAAATGGAAAATTGTAAACCTATTGGAACCCCGATGGCACCAGGTACTAAAATTAGCACTGATCCTTCGGGTAAAAGTGTTGATGTTAGAACTTATAGAGGTATGATAGGATCGTTAATGTATCTTACATCTAGTAGACCAGATATTATGTTTTCAACATGTTTATGTTCTAGATATCAGACTGCTCCTAAAGAATCCCATTTGGCTGCTGTCAAAAGGATTTTTAGGTATCTTAAGGGGACTGCAGATCTTGGTCTGTGGTATCCTAAGGATACTGGTTTTCAACTGACTGCTTATTCAGATGCAGATCATGCAGGTTGCATGTTGGACAGAAAGAGTACTTCAGGTCATGTTCAATTTCTTGGAGACAAGCTCGTTAGCTGGGCATAAAAAAAAAACATCGACTGCTGAAGCTGAGTACGTAGCTGCTGCTAGTTGCTGTTCTAAAGTCCTGTGGATGCGAACACAGTTACGAGACTATGGATTCAAGTTCGATAAAATTCCAATATATTGTGACTCGAAGAGTGCAATTGCCATATCAGCTTATCCTGTCCAACATACGAAAACCAAACACATTGATGTCAGGTATCATTTTATCAAAGATAATGTAGAAAAAGGAACAATTGAACTTTATTTTGTAAAAACAGATTATCAACTTGCAGATTTATTTACCAAACCCTTAGATGAAAAGAGATTTAATTTTCTTGTCTCTAAGCTTGGTATGTTAAATCTTAAGACGTAATCGGTTGTTACCTAATAAAGTTACGTATTGTTGTTTTTTTCATCATTTTTCTTTATTATTATTTCTGAAGGATATCTGCACTTTAACATGACTGTTCATGATCTCAGGGGGAGAGTGAGATGCATTTGTAAGATGATCTACATTGTTTTGAGGGGGAGCATAACTAATTTCTGCATTTTGCTTAAATGAATTTTTTTTTGTGATGCATGATTTTAGGGGGAACATATAATATCAAAAGGAGTAAGACTATGATTTCTGATTATTTCAAATCAGAACTCATACTTTAATTGTTTTTACTGCTTTACGTCTTTTATTTTCGAATAAATTTTGTGAATAAATTTTGACTAGACTTTGAGACTTATGCAGGATGAGAGAGGATGACACGATCATATCTTAATGACTACATTTTTGACTTTCTGAGAATTAAGATTGAGCGAATAGGTAAATTTTTTATCTTAATCTCAAATGTATCTGAAAGAAGGAAAACTTTCAGATATAGAAAACATGTTCTGAAATGTTCAAACCACTTCCCGATTCTTAAACAGATTTCATGAATTGGAAGTGTGATTTTAAATGTTTTCATTTTTCATTTTGAGCTTCAATGATTAATAAACCGTGTGTTTCCAAAGATAAATACTTGCGTATTGTCTTTTCACATACTTTCAAGTATTCACACACACTGGTTTGATTTCTTGTGTAAATTGTTCTTACCATGTCTCTAAATTGAAACAATTTTTCGATGGTAAGACACCCCGCTTGTACTTTAAAGAATTTTGAGCGATATTTCATTTTGAAACGTCATTTCAAGAATGTCTATATTTTTGTTTCGTATAACAATATCCATTATTCTTGACCATAAGTCTTAGTTGCTATATCATTCATTTCTGATCATTTTCATACAATGTCAGATTTTCAAACAAGTCTTTTGTATTCATGTTCATTCATTTAGTATACTTGTTTGAAAATACTTCAATGTCTAAAAATGCTCAAATCTTCATGATTATATTTTGAGCATACATTCATCTGACATTTGTATTATTGAGCTTTAACTGATAAAGTTAAACCATTTTGAGCAACACATGCTTTCATAGGATTATATGGGTTCTTTGTGCTAGGATTTAAATGAACTTCTATGGAATCACGTTAACCAGTGATTTCTACCCAAGAAGTTAATCCATAGAGATTGAGTGTGAGGAGTCTAAAAGAAATAAGTGTGGGTTGTGTGTTCAGGGAAAATGGAAATGAGAGTTTGGTTAGTAGTGAGCTTAATGATTAAAAAGAAAAAGGGTGTGAGATCAGAGTAAAAGAATAAACTCTGCACCAACTACTTTCTGAGCCGGGCAGCCACATTACTAGCGTTTCACAACTCTTTGGTGAACGTTATTGAAACATGCAACTAGCCCATGCCAACTCTTGACTATACCCCACCAACCACTCATTTTCTTCTCAAAAAGAAAATGTTTCACATTTTTCAAAGGGGACGCAACATATAATCTATCTGGTTTTCATTTGGAAAATTTGGATATTGAAAAAGAAGGAAGTCTGCCCCACCTTCGCACTTCAATCATGCACATTGAGTCTGTGTTTATCTACTGTTGTCTCAGTGGTTTACACAATGTTGAGCCTTATTTAAAGCAATTTTCGTGCTTAATTCTTTCTACACATGCATGAACACACAAAGAATTTGTTTCTTTGTCATAACATTCATAGAAATTGCCTTTGTGGTATTTCGATGATTGGATGGAAGCCCTGGGGGAGTGAACATCAAAAATATCCTTTATATTGTGTATCCGTTACACACAGTGACTTCGTGTTACTGACAGGCATTTTAACTGATTCATTTGTTGATTCAGGGGTTACATGTTCTTATTTTGTCTAGATTTGCAAAGATCTAGATGAATACTTGGATATGGATCACATAATCAGAGGCTCTTGGACAGATCAGAATGGTCAATGACATTTCTTGGAAGAAAAGTTTTGATGATATAGTTGCTCAAATCATCAAAAAGGGGGAGATAATATCAAGAAATGTTAAAATTTTGAAGTTTGGGGGAGAAGGTATCAAGAAATGATAAAGTTTTGAGAGATAATTTTCAGAAATGTCCAAGTTAGAAAAGTTTAAAGTAAAGATTTAAAGATTTGATGAAGATCAAGGAATTTCTGACGATTTGAGGAAATTTTCTTTGAAGATTATTTGCTAAAGCAATCCGAGCTGATTATGAAGATAATTTCTTTCCAAAGTCTGAAAGTATTATTGTGAATGTTTTGGGGAGATTGTTAATCGTTTGAAGACAGTTTTGGAAAGAATACCGTTAAAGAAAAGAGGAGATTCTACTGACAGAGCTTAAAAGTGAAGACTGAATTGCTAGATCTTTCAACAGTGATCTTGAATCCAAAGGGGGAGATTGTTAGAGCATAAATTTGTTGGATACAAGATCAAGAAGACTGAAGGTCAAGGTCAAGAAAGTCAAAGCTGAAGAAAGTCAAATCTCATTAAAGTCAAAAGTCTTTTGTAATAAAAGTCAAAGAGTCAAATGTATTTGTATTTTGTATTTTAGTTTCCTTGTTTTAGGAGTTGGTATAAATAGCTTTCTAATATCAAATGTATTTTCTAATTCTTGTTTTAGAAGTCAGATTGTAATATCAGAGAGAGAGAGAGATTCGTAGAGAGAGATAGAGTTCTAGAGAGAGAAAGTTGTAAATTGTGAATTGAAAGTGAAATCAAACAGGTAATTGATTTGTTAAATCTTGTTTGTTTGATTATCTTGTTTTAGAAACTAGAATCTGGAACACACACATCCATAGCTACAAAATGGGGAAAAGACATCCCAATAATATAACTCGACTCAAAACCTAGGGATCCACTAGTAATAGTCTAAACTTGTCACAATAACATGTGTGAGTAACCAAAGCTAAACGTATAGCTTCCAAAAACATTTATAACCAAAATGCCTTTTTCAAGTTTAACTGCTGATAAGAATGAAACCACAAAATGAGATTTATATACATTCATTCCGGTAAATCACATAAATGTGCAAGTAAATCTCCATTTTACTTTCAATAAGATCAAACCCTTTATATTTCAAGAAAATGATTAGGAACCCTAAAATATCCCAAAAACTCAAGTTAGGTCAAAATGCCATAAACTTAGATCCAAAACCATGGAGATATATAGGAGTTCAAAATGTAACCTTTGATATGTATAAAGTTTGTAAAATGATAGTAGGAACTCACCAAGTAGGTTTTTAGAAGAAAACCCAAAAACTTAGACTTGAACACTTGGGGAAGATGAAGATCTTGAAGGATGCTTCAATGAAATCACTTGGAAGAACCTTCTATGATGATTTAATACTCTTATCAACCCAAAATCTAGAAAATATAAGGTAGGAGACGAAAACCCCAAAATCAAGCTTTCGGATACTTGAAGAAGATGAAGATGAAGATGGAGATGGTGATGAATCTTCCAAACCAAAACCTTGGATGATGTTCTTAACTCTAGCAATGAATGGTGATGATTTAGTGGTTGAAAGAACCTTAGAAGAAGTAAGTGAAGAGGGAGGGTTTGGGAGAGAATGCTTGAAATGAATAAGATGAAAAATGAATGAGATTTGGGAAAAACTCATTTAACCCCGAATCTGGGCTTCTTCCCCTCACGCACGACCCGTGCGCTTTTAGTGAAGGAGGGCGCACGGGCCCAACAACTTGCTTCTTCTTCTTATTTGGTTAAATACCGATTTGGTCATAACTTCTTCGTTATAGCTCCGATTTTGCTTCGGAAAGAACCGTTGGACTCGTAATTGAATCCTTTATCCATCAAGACTATAAAATCTAGGATTCAATTCCAAAATAAAATATCTTATTTTTCCTTAATATATCGGTTTCCGCATAAACTTGAACTGATACCTTTCGAAAATCGGGGTGTTACAATCCTCCCAACCTTAAAAGAGATTTCGTCCTCGAAATTTGGAACCACCAAACACCCAACATCATACTTGTAAAGATCGATTGGTTTCCTATCCCAAAAGGAATGCTTTCACTAAACTTCACCTCATATTCGATCCCAATTACATCCCGTTGGCGTTGCCACTAAATTCCACATAACAAGTCGCCATGAACTCAAATTATAAGGTTCAATGCACCTTTCCGATGACGTAAAGAGCATCGAGTCTTTATCAATTCATTTTCCCCATCAATAAATTTTCGGTTGCCTTCCAACCTTAAATCGAACATAACACCTCAAGATAACTTACGACTTTGAGCTAACCACTCTCACCAATGGTACCCCAGAGTGAAATTGACCTTACACACCTCTATTAGCCCTTCATTGAAACACATTACACTCTTTTCTTGCTTTTTTTTTTACTAACACAACAAATTCTGTAGAAACGATCTAACTATTGATTAATCAGCTTCTTAATCGCTAAATCTCGGTTGTCTCCCAACCTTAGATTGCTCATGATATTCCGAAAGAAATTTACGATCTTATCTAGTCCTTTCCACCGAAAATACTCCAAGGCCAACAATTCCCTTCGATACCTCTAAATACGACGCATCAAGGTCTCTTCAATAATTGATTTATACTTTAAAGTCTACTTCGACATTCTCACCAAATGTCGCCAATAAACATAACTACCAAATAGCTATTGTACTTTGACGAAATTTCCTAACGAATAGTTCGGTCCACACCATCGCAACCTCAAATTTCGTTCCTCAAAACTGACCCAGACACAAAGTCTGCAAGAGCTCCCACACTTCCATAGACCCAAACATTGTATTTCCACCTGAAACATACCATTACGCTCTACCGATAGCCGCTTAACCCCAAACTCCTAGGTTACACAACTCCCGCCATGCGCTTAAGCATCGATTGCCAAATCAACGAAAGTCTTGACGACTATCAACACACCAATGATTGATTCTTAATCAACCACATCTAATTTCCTTAATGTTACCGCTTGATCTGCAGACACACTATATCTAACGGAAGTACACTGAAGCACACCAACAATCATTGTCCTCAAAATAGAGTGTCGACACCTAACCTCGGAATGACCATTCTGCAAATGTGGGTATACTACCAAACATTTCATTCCCGATTAACAATGTTGAATCAAAGTTGACACCTACTCTTGGAAGTAATCATCCAAATCCAATATCCTTACCAGTCAACCATAACATCATCATAACTCACAAATACCCAACCATATAGTACACTACCGTCACATAGCATGCCGTCGTACCAAAATCCAACAAATCCAAAACCAACCATACCCAAACAACCGAACATGATTTTAATCCGTAGGTTTAACGAAGTATAAAGATCGTTACTTAACTAACTGGGAGAAAGTACACGACTAACGCCTCAAACTCCGAGGACTCTTTTAATCCTTAATATCGACTTCTAACACGAGGGGGCCTACACCTATAGCCCAATGAGTTCAAGGTTTTTCACACTACTATGCCAATTTGAAATTTATAAAACTCTCAAATACATAAGTTTCACAACAATTAAACGTGCGGTGAAAATACACTATCGTGCATTCGATAGGTTTCAAAATTGATCACCAATGCCACACATATAAAACCATTTTCAAAACTCATTTGATCAGTGCTTACGCTAATAAAACGATAACGAAGGATGCGTAACAAAATTTTCAAACGGACTACCAGGGTCTTAGTATGCATCAATTTATGCCATGCATATGAAAATAACTTTCCATCCTATAACATGTGCAATAACAGTTTGTACAACTCCCAAAAGAGGGTTTCACGATTTCAACTTTAAAATCTTTCACTTTAACACACGACGTCGGAAGATAAAATTTCCAACAAGACCTATATACGTCCGATCATTTCCCAGAATTTAGTAAAGACATATGCATGCTATTTGAGCAATTGCAAGAGTAATTTAGTTTAATTCCAAACTGTATAAATAAAATGTTTCCAAAACCCAAGACAATATGCTCATAATATCGAACTCTTAAAGTTTTCTCTCTTTTATTCACAATGCGGTACGAAATAAGATTTCACAACAAACTTGCATGCGACCGTTTACTTCACAAAGCTAGCAGATTGATATGCGAATTCACCTGGTTAAAACATGAAATAGATTATGTCGGTTTCGAGTTCAAAGACAATTATAAACATGCTCTCATCGTTCTAAAACATTGGCTGAAATACCATGACGGAAATTTCCAATAAAGTATGCATACATGATATGTGCAACTGAACTGCTCCCACTAAACTCAAAGGGAGACAATACCACTGTTTTTAAACTGGACCAATTTCCTCAAGACCCCATTTAGTTAAAACCGAGCCAACGACCCAACAATTTACATAAATACCCAATGAAAGCCAGTAGAGGCATCGAAATACGCTTGACCAATAATTATGCAACTACTACGACCTAAAAAAAAGTAATTAACCAAAAACTTCTCATTGGTTGAAACAAAATGTTTTCCAAAGGAACTCTTTCTCTTCATTCTTCCAAAACGACCCATAGTTCAATGACATGTTTCCAATGGTTTATAAAATCGTATGCACCAAATGGGCAATTATATAAATGACCTCTATTTATGTATTACATCGTCAAAGGAATATATCAAAATGATTCATTTAACAAAATAAGAGAACAACTCATTTACTACTAATATGCATTTTATAAATGGATGCCTCAACTCAAAATATTCTTTTATGGAATAATGAAATCCCACACTTATTCAAAATGAGAATACTGGTAATGCTCGAATAATGAAATTTGAGTAAGCTTTATAAAATAAACATCAAAATATAAGTAAACTCAAGTTTATAAGATTATAGCATAAGAGAATAATCTCATACTCAAAACGAATGAACTAACGCATTCCAAAATATGAAATTCCCAATACGATGCAATAAATACAAATCATAACCAGGCGCTCTACAATGAGCTATCAAAATAGGACAAGTGTCCCCAAGACCCAACAAAATCCAAAGACCCAACGTTGAAAATCATAAACTTAATTCAAAAGTAAATGACCCGAAATAATGCAACCCATGCTTCAACACACACAAATAACTCCAACATGATTTAGATTGGAACAAAACATTTTCCAAGTGGGTTTATACCATTTATCCTTTCAAATCATCCCATGACCCCCAATAAAATGCATTTATACTCAAAATATGCTCCATGCAATAAATCGTTTAAATACCCAACTTATATGATTTATTTATCAAAATGCTCAAAATCCTAAATGTGGGTGTTTTATAAGTTTATAAAGTTGAATACTTCCAATTAACCAAAACTTATCAGATGATTAGCAATTAACAATTTTCACATAAAAATGCAAACACTTTAAAATAGACATTTTGGCTTGTACACCGTTTTCACAAATCAGCTTGAACTCATGCTCCTTGATTTCTCTAGTTAAACTATCGTCCTCCAGATGCTCAACATCTTAAGGCAAAGATCACGGACTTCATAGGTTCACTTCACAATTTCTCCTCGAATACATCGATTCAAAAAGTCTATGGTTCTAATCCGACCCGAAACTGACCACTTAATGCGATCACCATATTTACCGTCACTCCAAGTAACGAATAATAAAATCATTAACTTTTCTAACAGTTACCCATTCAGAAACTTTCTTACCTCCCCTATGGTCGCCATACCAAGGCAGTTCACGTAAGCACGAGAATGAATAAGGAGGAGATTAACATAATTGAACACGAAGGATACGTACTACTACATCTACCAAATATCATAACATTAGTAAACCAAGCACAAGAGAACGTACCACTACATTACCAATTGTCACAGTAACGGCACTTCAAGCACCATCACGTATAAATATCCTCATAATAACATTAGCTAGGTGAGATTATGAACATATAATACATAAAGGTTCTCGTTACCATCGCCACAACGCTTGATAACCATAGTTTCCGTCGACTCTAAGACTAACCCATCTTAGAAATTCTACCCATCTCGCAATCATTGCCTAACATACTCAGTCTAAGTCTAGACATCTTACATTCATGCCTAGTTCACTTAAACTAGAGCTCTGATACCAACTTGTAACACCTTAAAAATCAGAGTGAAATAAAACTTCGAAAATATAGGCAATAAGACTTCGCACTTGGTATAAAACTCCCAAAAAGGGGTATAGTACTAAGCCTTTACAAAACTTGAGAACGGACATGGAAATCAACAACAAACTAATCTAAATACATCTATCTAGATTACATCGGTTGTCGATCCAAAATCACCAAAAGATGGGACTTAAACAATGCCCAACAACGACTATAAGTCATCTAAAAAATGCCTCTAAGACATGCTCATCACTCACGACCATGACACTCCACCGCTAAGGGAACCTGTTATACATATCATTTGAGAAAAAGTGTTAGGCTTAAAGCCTAGTGAGAACATACAGTTTATAGATTTCAACAGATAGAAACAATTGTAACATAAGTAAATCTTTTCAAGAATTTTAGTTCACAAAGAACATCTTTATCAAGAAAGGACAATCGGTCCAAAAGTTCATCTCGCGATGACGGGGGATACCCGATTTACCAAGGGTGGTGACGGAACACAAAAGTAGGCCACGACCCGAGTTGTGAGCTAAATACTTGGAATCCATGGCCACGAACACTTCGGAACGTACTAAGTGTAAGGGAAGGCCCCCGAGGAAACCAAGTCATACTCGTTCACTAGGACTACATTTGATCCATGACTAGTAACCGGTCTCACATAACCGTACCATGAAGGCCCCCGAGGATCAAATGCATCCATAGCTACAAAATGGGGAAAAGGCATCCCAATAATATAAGTCGACTCAAAACCTAGGGATCCACTAGTAATAGTCTAAACCTGTCACAATAACGTGTGTGACTAACCAAAGCTAAACGTATAGCTTCCAAAAACATTTATAACCAAAATGCCTTTTTCAAGTTTAACTGCTGATAAGAATGAAACCACAAAATGAGATTTATATACATTCATTCCGGTAAATCACATAAATGTTCAAGTAAATCTCCATTTTACTTTCAATAAGATCAAACCCTTTATATTTCAAGAAAATGATTAGGAACCCTAAAATATCCCAAAAACTCAAGTTAGGTCAAAATGCCATAAACTTAGATCCAAAACCATGGAGATATATAGGAGTTCAAAATGTAACATTTGATATGTATAAAGTTTGTAAAATGATAGTATGAACTCACCAAGTAGGTTTTTAGAAGAAAACCCAAAAACTTAGACTTGAACACTTGGGGAAGATGAAGATCTTGAAGGATGCTTCAATGAAATCACTTGGAAGAACCTTCTATGATGATTTAATACTCTTATCAACCCAAAATCTAGAAAATATAAGGTAGGAGACGAAAACCCCAAAATCAAGCTTTTGGATACTTGAAGAAGATGAAGACGGAGATGGTGATGAATCTTCCAAACCGAAACCTTGGATGATGTTCTTAACTCTAGCAATGAATGGTGATGATTTAGTGGTTGAAAGAACCTTAGAAGAAGTAGGTGAAGAGGGAGGGTTTGGGAGAGAATGCTTGAAATGAATAAGATGAGAAATGAATGAGATTTGGGAAAAACTCATTTAACCCCGAATCTGGGCTTCTGCCCCTTACGCACGACCCGTGCGCTTTTAGTGAAGGAGGGCGCACGGGCCCAACAACTTGCTTCTTCTTCTTATTTGGTTAAATACCGATTTGGTCATAACTTCTTCGTTATAGCTCCGATTTTGCTTCGGAAAGAACCGTTGGACTCGTAATTGAATCCTTTATCCATCAAGACTATAAAATCTAGGATTCAATTCCAGAATAAAATATCTTATTTTTCCTTAATATATCGGTTTCCGCATAAACTTGAACTGATACCTTTCGAAAATCGGGGTGTTACATTGAAAATCCTCATTGCTCAAATATGACCAATAAAGGTTTTGTACCTGTGAAAGAGAACCCAGCCTTTGGTGATTCGAACTTGAGAAGAAACACCTGACAAGGGTTGAAAAAACAGGTGGACATTATAAATCTGGGTTTTAGGTTTATATTCAAACCAATAAAGGTTTGAAATCCATCGATTTCAAACACATCGATTTTTAAAAATCCATCCATACAGTGGTGAGCTAATGACAACAGAAAACCAACTTCTAAAAAGTTGTTCTAAATCGGGGTTTTGCTCATTTCTGAAAAAATAAACCAACTCTAAAAAGTTTTATTTAATTGAAGCATAAAAGATTCATATTCAACTTCATATAATGCAAAAAGTCCAAAAAATAAAGATGGAAAATCAGGTGGACATTTAAGAAACAGACATTGTGAAAGAGAAGAAATTCAAGATGGAAACTCAGATTAGGGTTGAATTAGAACAAAACCCAGATTTAGAACAAAACCCAGATGAACATTGAGGAAACAAACCTTGAAGAAAAGCCTAACGTACCTGTCAAGAAACTCCCTGGTGGTCGGCGATTGAGTTTCCAAATCGAAAGAACCCAGATAAAAAACAGCTAAAAAAATTTCATTAAAACTAAAATTAGAAGAAATCGATTTGGGGCTTGGGGCTGCAACTGCCAACTGCCAACTGCCAACTGCCATACCCAATGATGATGGTACAAATGCTTTTGAGCAGATGCATGTATTAGTGTTAGTGCTGACCGTTACAATATGCAACTAATCTGAGCTTAGTGACATTGGGTTGATTTCCTTTGCAGTATTTTGAATCACTACTCCAAGAACTTGAAGAACAAATTGAGAGGGAAACTTTTCGAAAAACTCGATCTTCTACTTATCCATTCAAACACGATCCTTTGCCACTCAAAAAACTTTTCGTCCAACCAACTCTTCTCCGTTTTAAATACGATTTTGTTCCTGTGGTTGGATTACACAACACGAACACCGAATGCTTCCTTCCTCCATTTTTCCTGCAAGTTAGAATATCCAAACCTAAATTACATTTCTTAAAGCAACAGTCATGGCTTCAGTCAGACCATGATCACTTTGATTTCCTAAAGCAACAGTCATAGTGTTCAGTCATACGATGAGAAACAAAAAATTTATACTTCAAGTACTTTTACAGACCGCAAAATAGGTTACTAAAGATCAATGTGATTTTGTATATTGACAGAGATCAAAGGTGTACAATGTGGAAAAGTGTTATCAAATTTAACCCTGCAAACTTCTTGAATAACAGCATCCTTGCAAAACACTTGTGTTAAAACTGAAACAAAGAAAGCAGTGAACACTGAAAATTAAAATGACATACCTCTTCAAGTCGTCCATATTGCGATTACGACTGGAAGGCTTTGGATCACTCCTCCCAACTTCATCAAAATCATAAACCATGTTAGAAGCGCTCATTGAAGACTTTTATCGAACACTTTATGTTCATAACAAAAAAACATACAAATTAACACAACAACAAAGATAGCAAATTAGTTCCAATATATTTTAAAATCAAATGTGTACTCAATAAATCTATTATCGGAAGAAACCAAACACACACAAAAAATCATATATACATAATTAGGCGAAAATTTAACAGAGGCCAAACTATAACAAGAGAAAAATTAGGCCAAATACTTACATGATTTAGAGATGGAGAAGGTCAAACACAGAATCAGAAAACGAATGAGAACAACCGAATGAAGATTTCCAAAGAGTTATATATGGAACTTGGGAGCTGGAATCGCACAGAGAGCATCAATGAAATGCATCGAGAGCATTAATGAGATGCATCGAGAGCATCAATCGCCGAGAATCGGTAACAAAATCGTAAACAATAATATTAACCAAATCGTAACCCTAACCAACAAAAATCCAAACACAGAGAAGAAAAGAAATCGAAACAGAAATAATGAAATCATGAAATGGAGATAACAGAAATCGTAAACAAATCAGTAACTAAAATAGAAATTGTAATCAAATCAATAACCAAAATAGAATTTGTAACATGGAGATGATGGAGAAATCGTAACATAATCAGTGTTCGATCGATGTGGAGAAAAAAACCCCAGAAAGGAACATAACCTGAAGTTCAATCGATGAAGGAAATCGGTGTTGGGGATCATAAACCATGTTAGAAGCGCTCATTGAAGACTTTTATCGAACACTTTATGTTCATAACAAAAAAACATACAAATTAACACAACAACAAATATAGCAAATCAGTTCCAATATTTTTAAAATCAAATGTGTACTCAATAAATCTATTATCGGAAGAAACCAAACACACACAAAAAATCATATATACATAATTAGGCGAAAATTTAACAGAGGCCAAACTCTAACAAGAGAAAAATTAGGCCAAATACTTACATGATTTAGAGATGGAGAAGGTCAAACACAGAATCAGAAAACGAATGAGAACAACCGAATGAAGATTTCCAAAGAGTTATATATGGAACTTGGGAGCTGGAATCGCACAGAGAGCATCAATGAAATGCATCGAGAGCATCAATGAGATGCATCGAGAGCATCAAACGCCGAGAATCGGTAACAAAATCGTAAGCAATAATATTAACCAAATCGTAACCCTAACCAACAAAAATTCCAACACAAAGAAGAAAAGAAATCGAAACAGAAATCATGAAATCATGAAATGGAGATAACAAAAATCGTAACTTGAAGAGATAACACAAATCGTAAACAAATAAGTAACCAAAATAGAAATCGTAATCAAATCAGTAACCAAAATAGAAATTGTAACATGGAGATGATGGAGAAATCGTAACATAAACAGTGTTCGATCGATGTGGAGAAAAAAAACAGAAGGGAACATAACCTGCAGTTCAATCGATGAAGGAAATCGGTGTTCGGGATCAGTGCTGGCCGGTGGAGTTCTCCGATCGAAGAGTCGCACATAAAGAGTTCATGAGAAGAGGATGAATCCATATGAAAACCTGCATCGATTCAGGAGAGTATGTGAAGGGTCGTCTTGGATAGAGGAATAACTTGAATCGAGGAGATGCAATAGTTGTGTTGTACCTTAGCAGTGAAAAGTTGTAATGTTGAAAATTAAGTAAATGTGCAATAAGTAGTTGTACAATAAGCTTAAAATGTTGTTTTTAAGAAAAGCAAGCCAAATGCTTTATAAAGTAGTATAGATATAAGTTAGTTTGTATTATATTTAATGCTCACCTGAAATAGGTTTTATAAGTTAAACATAGTACATATTTTTTTTGAAAGCCAACAAGAATTTATTTATCAAGAAAATGGAAGAACAAGAAGTCTCTAATAGCACTACAAAAACGAAAATACTACAACGTCTGCAAGGAGCAGACCAAACAATAATGAAAAAAAACCCATCAATAACAAAATAAACCCTAACTATCAACAGAAACCAACAAAAGAAGAAAAAAAGGGTGTTGGAGACTCAAACGACAAGAAGGCGATGCCCAGAAACACGAACTTAAAAGCGCAAACACCTCTACAGAAGTGAGGATGAAGAACCCAAATAAATCACTCTCGAGAAGCACAACACCAATCTGTCCAAGAAAGCTGAATATTTATGATATTTTATTATTTCACATTGTGTTTTTTAAATATATGATTATTATTTAATATTGAATATATTAGTTATTTGCAAAATTTAAAAAATTGTTCTAATTTGGGCCATTTAATTTGTAATTTGCCCAAGAGAGATAAGAAGAAAAAAGGGAAATTGACTTAAATAGCCAAAATAGAAAATAAATTGGTTTCTTAGTTATTTCTCTCTTCAGTTTTACACAAATATCACTACTTCTGCAATGTGCAACTTGCGAACCTGGTTAAACAACATAGAAAAATACGAACTAGACATTATTGGCTTAAAAAACAAAAGAAAAAGATACAGATCCAGATCCGCAATTGCAGACCCCACATTCGCAATCGCGAACCCATATAAAAAGATCTTTTTATAGAAAAAAATTGTAAAAAAATTACATTTTCTACCCAAGTCCACAATTACGGACCTGGATATTGCGGATCTAGTGATATAAGTACAAAATCGAGAAAGAAGTGATTAAAAAACCTATATTTTTGTCTACTTTAATTATTTGAATCAATTTCCCAATAAAAAAATAGTGAACTACATTTTTCTGACCTTGTGGTTTATTGATATTAATAGATGTAATTCTTGCCGTTAATTTTTAACGGGTAGGGTCCCTGTTTGTTTTTCAATTGTTTGGATTCCTAACACTAACACCATTGCAACTAGTTAGGGTGAAGGCTATTTTGATTTTTTAGATTTTGTTTTATCATCTATTAAAAGAATTAAAAATGCATTAGATACATCCACTAAAATCCTCACATTTGTCTTACCACCTTCCCCCAAAAACCGACCTCAAGAGCTTTCCCACCGATTCCCTCGTTGATGGTTTCCCTTTCTAGTTAAATTACGACCTTGTATTGTATATGAGTTGGATTAGTTGGGTTGAAGGCATTTGAATAACCCAACTCAATGTTTGTTGTTAGAAAAATCTCAATCTAACCCAGCTCAATCAAAACTACAACCCAACCCAATCCAAACCGTGCGAGTTGGGTTGGTCGGTTAAAACTTTCGTATGTTATTTTACAATCTATCTAATCATTTGTGTTTAAATGAATAAAAATAAAAATAAGAACATACAGAAAAGGCTAACCAACTCAAAAAATTTGAATATTCATGTGAATAAAAAATAAAATTACGGTTTAAATTGTAATATTATTTTAAATATAACCAGCAATGGGTTAGTCTTGTAACAACCGTTAATTTTCAGAGTTAAGTGAGATTCTTTTATTATTTGGGATGAAAGTGCAAAAATAAAGAAAGTGAGGGACCAAAGTGTAAAATGAGAAAAAGGGGCCTAAGGGGCCCAAAACCCTAGGCCTGAGTCATTTTCTGGAGGACGTCTTGTGCGGCTGTGTGAGTGTGTGTGCGGCGACCGAAGAGGAGAAGAAAGGATCGATCGAAGTCTGTGAGTTGGCGATCAAGAACAGTAATCGCGGGGGAGTTATCGTCTAGAGGTAAGTATCAAACTCGAATCCTTGTTTCTTTCAATCGTTTTGTGAAATCTGGGAAAGGTGAGTTTGGGTCGACACTGGAAAGGGGTAAAGGGAATAGAGTGTCGATTAAGGATTTGATTCATTATGTAAATTTTAGTTAGATGGCTAAACTAAATGAAGAAATCGATTAGATAATTGTTAGATCGGTTAAGGTTTTGGATTGGTTGAAATCGAGACTTAAGTGGGTCTGGGAGAGGGGTAAGTTGTGTTCTGGGTTGAAATCGATGGGTGATGAAGAACTATGACACTCGACTGGAGCCTCACCTCACGAGGATCGGGGCAGTTCCCAATCCGGGGATCGGGGTGGACCGAGGTCCGCCCGGTATGGCCTTAGATCGGGGTCTGCTATGACCGGTGCCCCACCCCATCGACCGGTGTCTCTTGACCGGTGTCCTACCCCATCGAATGGTGTCTTACCCATCGACCGGTGTCTCCATGGGGGAAATTTGTGAAGTCTAGAGACTTTGGGGGAAGTCTCAGAATGCCATCAAACTTTCCAATTGATGTATTATTAAATCTGGATTGTAGGAGTCAATCAATCCGGGGATAGGATCCGTGTGTGTGCCGAGTTTTCCTCTTCAACTGAGTTCCCTTATTATAAATTTCTTAGAAGCTGGAAACTATTCTTACTGAAAATATTTATGCTGTTTACTGATTACTATCGAGTTTATGGTTGAAATGTGATAGATTGGATTCACTTAAATACTATGCACGTGTATTATTTGACTATTTCTTCATTTGAGATTTGTATCACTTATTGAGTTGAACGCCATGGTTTAACTTCAATCTTCGGGGATGATTGAACCGTGTGTATGGAATTCGTTTCCCTACACATCAGTAACGGCATCGACTAGGGGGTCGTATGGGGATCTACTGGGGGCCCCCGAGGACGAGTGGTCCTGTATTTCTGATCAAGAATTTTGACGTGAAACTAGTCACTTCCCGTGACATGAAGTTGTGAACTTAATTTTATGAATTGGAGTACATTTTCTGTGTTTTACAAAAACGGACGAGGTTGGGAATTCACTAGACCTTCCGGTCTAATCCTCGCTTCCTATTTTCTTAAAACCATTTTCAGGTAACAGGGTTGCGTCCGAATCTTCTAAAGGCAAGGAGAAGCTTTAGGAGCTAGTACGTATGAAGCGGGCCTTAGTAGCGGCATAAATACTTTTACTTTAGTTTCTCGGTTGTATTAGACTCATTGTCAAACTATGTTAACTTTGTATTATCAGATTTTGTATTGGGACCCGAGTTGGGCATTTGCTATGCGTATTTTATTTTGTTGGTTATTGGGTTGTTACAATTGGTATCAGAGCCATAGTTTAAGAGATTTAGGTGACCGGATGGGCTTAAACTTAAACTGGGGAGTAGAGGGGACCCAACCGAGATGTTGGATGCCTTTGGGAAGATCACTCTAAGTGCACTGATTATAAGGTAGGGAGTGCTGTCATGCGAAGTAAATTTACATTACATCTGGCCAGTGTAATTGCAAATTTACGAGTACATGTATGAACTCAAATTGCCTTATTGTGCGTAGTTGACTATAGAGCGTTGGTTTTGTGCGAATACTGGCTCTTCGTCGGGGGAGTTTTATCATCGAGGTATTCAAGGGAAGGGGGTATCATAGAGTAAAGTTCTGATCGTGCAGTGTTAGCAGAAGTTATGGTGTGATGCGTGGCGTCGATCATGGTGTATTTGATGACGCTCTAGAAGGAGTATTTGCAGGTCGATATTAGATCGCCCAATGGTAGAACTTCAAGAATTCGGATCGAGTGAATGAATGATTAAGGGTAAACTTTTAGTTATAGTGAATCCCATGCTGGGAGTTGTTATGTCGATCGTTTCGGATAAGAGGTGGGGATTGGGTTAGGATTTGGAGAGTTTTAACTCAAGAACAAGTAAAGGAAGTGAGCCTATAATTCTCAAATCAACGTTAGAGCGGCATGGTTGTTGGAGAGATGTTATCGGGATGGATTAAATTAATGGAGGGGCAGAATGCAACGAGAATTTGGTGGGTTATCGATCTGTTGGGGTCAAATATTGAGATCGTATGAGATGTAAATCATTGCTCAAGATGAGAACTTTGTGGGTGATCAAACATGCAGGTTGTGAAACATCTGTATAGCAAGTGGTTGCCAGGACAAGAAAGTGACTGTTAGTCAAAGTAGGGTGAAGTGATAGCTGTGTGGATGCAGCAGCTGACCTCGACTGAGTGAATAGCCTTCAATTGCGATTGAATTCATGCATTATGTTTTTAAAGGTATTACGAGATCTCGTTCATGATTTAAAGGTAGATACATACTTAACGAATTTCATGTTTTGGAAATAATTCGACGCGTGCAAGAGTGTGTTAAAGAGGAAAGACAGATCTATTTTTGTTGCGTAATAAAATTTTCCTTAAACTTAGTAATTTGTGAAGTATATCACTTCTTTTCATGTTGGGATAAAATTTCTGGCGAAAATCATGAACACATTTGGCAACAAGCCTTTATAACCAAAATGAGTTTGAGATGATATCTTATAAATAAGAGGGAGAGCCAATTGTTTTATTTCGTGCAAGTGGTTTCGTTAAAGAACTCTTCTAGTCGTGTAAGGAAGTTTTCTTTCCATATTGCAGTTGTCGCGGCATCGTTGTAATTGATCAAGGTGATGTTTTACCAAAAGATTGCACGCAAACGGTTCTCGAAATCGTTGTGAATGACTTTGAAATTATGTGAGTGTTGAGTCATGTGTGCTCAAGATGTTTTCAAGTGTTTTGCCTTTTGAGTGTTCAATAGTGCGAAATGATTTTTTATTTATTTATTGAGTCGTCATGCATGAAGGCTATGAACTCATGAGGACGTGAAAGTTATTGGAGTAGGGACAAGGAACGGTTCGAGAGTGGGGAAAAAATATCGGTTAAGCTAATGGTAGATGATTTACGTCTTCGGTGTTCTTATTAAGGAAGAAATAGGGGATATGGAAAATGTTGAAAATGGACTTTGACATTGATGGGATTTGGGAGTTTGAAATCTTGCTTGGTAATTTGGCATGATGTTGTCAATGAATGGTCGTATGTGGGGTAAAAGATTCAAAGTCGTCGAAGTGTAGATGTTAGTGAATATTAATACTTAAAATGCTCATGAGTTTTGAGCCTAAGCTGGTTAGGATGGACTTGTAAGTTAGACCTCGCATCGTGTAGACCTTGAACACCCTTCAGATAAGGATGGGGAAGTGTAAAACTAAATGCAGTGTGTTGGGAAGGAAGATGGCATTATAAATTCTTGTTGCCGGAGATACTGTGGAAGTATTATCATGTCCATTCTTTTTACGATTGAAGTTAGAAGATGTTTAAAATGTGCCGAGTTAAGAGTGTCGTCAGGAGTTGGATTTTACGAGTTTATCTTGGTGATTCATAGACGGAGTAAGTCGTTCAGGGATGGCGTATACTAGTTTGATATTGGTTAACCTTGCGGGAGCATTGTGTTAATGAAAGATTGTTGTGTGGAGTGTTTTCCCTGCGGGAACCTAGCATTTCGTAAATGACGAAGTAATTAGTACAATCAAAGTGAGTGCATGGTTTATATCAGGAAGATTGAGTTGTGATTCAACTGGATTTGTGGAGAGACGAAGACGCGAGTTAGAATGGGTCTCATACGCATGCAAGTGATTATGAAGGCAAGATTGGTTAGGGATACAAATGATCGTGAGAGCCTGATCTTCAATGTTATCAAGGTGGTGGTAATTAAGTGATCATGTGGTGGCATTGTGGTCCAAAGGGGGGAAACGTATAAGTCATTGTTGTGTCAAATGGTTATTGTTGTGCTGAGTGGTGAGGCGTATGATGTTATAGGATGGAGGTAAGTGTAATTTTGGTTTTTTGAGAGTTAGGAAGAGGTTCAAATGTGGCAAGTGTATAGGATAAGCGGTGCGTCACTGTGTTCTTGAGTTCCAAGGGTAGATGTTATGTGACGATCCCTACATGGAGAACTCGTGCTCTTCTTGGATACGTGGAACTTCGGAGGAGCTTATATTAAGCCAATAAGGATGTTCGGCGATTGGTTGTGGTGCTTTGTGGTATATCTGAAAGTTGACTGGGAAGGTTGAGGTATTCGCAGGGTAGGAATGGAACCGAGTGAATAGTCAGATTCTGTTTAAAGAATGATAAAAAGGCGGCTAGGTACATTGGGTGGTGGGTGTTTTTCAAGAGCCATCTGAATGTCCAAAATGAGAATTGTGGTGGAAAAAATACGTATTTGGAGTGTATTACCAGTAAGGGGAAAACGATTATTCAGGATTGCGGTGGAAGGTAACGTTAGCGGAATTGCAAAAGGGTGAGTAAGCTAAGACTAAGAAGCTCGTCTAGTGATGCAGAAGAATGTGGAATACGTTTAAAAGTTGTTATTTACAAGGACTTGGGAAAAAGAGTAACTACGTATGTTAGAGTTAAGGTGTTGGAAAGTTAGTCCAAGAGATGGGCTTAAAAGCTTGCACCGCCTAGTAAGCCTTCGTGTTAGTGGGTGTCCTATGTTCGAAGAGGCAAAGTAAGTTAGTTGATCGAGATGCTCGGAGGGGAAGATAAGCGGACATGAGTAAGTTGTAGTGCAATGGATATTCCATTATGTGCATTGTTGGGAAAATAAACGGGTTCAGAGGGAAAGTTTTTGGGTCTAGCTTAGCTTGCCAGTTGGAGAAACAGGTGATGGAATCGAAGATTGGTGTATAGTAATGTATATAAACCGGTGGACATTCGAAGAAAATAAGCGTGGATGAGATTCTGGTTGATGCATGCATGGTGCATTCGGATTGTTTTCTATGAACGGATTAGTGCTCGATGTTGTGTTATGAATTGACATGTTGTCAGTGTTGGGTGTTAACCACAGTGGGATTTACTAAGAATGTTTTCATTTAGTAGCGAAATTCTTACGTGTAGCCTTGGACACTAAGTTGAAGGATGTCCTTGGGGCAGACACACGATTTTGGGAAGGTATTTTTGAATACGAAAAATGTTGAAGGTAGCTTGTGACTGTCAAAAGAATCATGTTGATAAGCGACGGAGGAACTTAGAGTTTCAACTTGAGAATAGCGTAAAGCCTAAAATATCTTTGAAGAGAGGAGTACTTTGTTTTGGAAAAGGGAAAGCAAAGCCATGTTAAAGGGGACCTTTTGAAATTTTTGAATGGGTTGGGAAAGTAGCGTGCATGTTCGAATTAACCGATGCCTTTCACATTTCACAATGGAGGACGTGTCTTGCAGAAGTCGGTGTGGTGGTGCCTTTTGATCCAACAGTGCCCTTACAGAATATGCGAGTAGATGAGAAATTGTACTTTATCGAGGAACCGGAAGCCATAGTGGATAGTAAGATTAAACGATTGAGGTCAAAAGATATCTTTTTAGTAAAGGTCCAATGGAAATTCCACAAGGGACAGGAAGCCACGTGGGAATTAGAATCGGAGATGAAATCCAAGTACCCAGACTTGTTCAACAAAGAGATTCCGGGGACGGAATCTATTTAAGGGGGGGAGTGTTGTAACAACCGTTAATTTTCAGAGTTAAGTGAGATTCTTTTATTGTTTGGGATGGAAGTGCAAAAATAAAGAAAGTGAGGGGCTGTTAGCTCCAAATCTTCATTTGTTAAAGTGTTGAAAATATCTAAATCCTGCTTCAGAGGACGAAGACTTCAGAGGATTAAGACCAGAGGACGAAGACTTCAGAGGACAAACCTGCCTCTGAAGTACATAGACTCAGCAGAAGACATCAAAGATGGCTTCATCAGAGGCTCTGAAGACTACATCAGAGCTCTGAAGACATTCTCTCTGAAGAAGGCGCTGAAGACATTTTCCTGAAGTATCAGAACAGATAACCAATCACTTAGTGATAAGATTTACTTTATAGAGTAGGTTATTGTTCAAGTATGTCTTGAGCTTACCTTTTAGGTAAGATACTGTTCAAGCATGCTTCTATTTGTCAGAATAGTACACTGTTTACTTTATGGTCCTATAAATAGGACCATCACTCCTTTGACAAAAGTGTGCTTTTTGATATCTTGTATTAGAAGAATCAACTGAATATATCTTGAGAAGATCTTGTTCTTACTGCTTTTCTTATTATATGAACTGTTATATTTGAATCTTCTTTTGATAATAAACTATATTGCTTCCGCTGTTATTACTCTTGTTGTTTATATCATTATTATTGTAAGATTAAATCTGGGATCCAACAATTGGTATCAGAGCTTCCTTTGTTTTCTAAAACAAAGAAAGATCATATCTGCATACTCGGATAGATTTAATTCTTACTGATTCAAGCTTTTATTATCTGTGCATGTTTATATAAACCTTGGTTTATTAAACTTCATATGCTCCAGATTTGAAAGTAAATCACAGTTACATCATTTGATAGAAGATCTTCATAGAAAAGCATCAGTTCTTCAAATCTTCATCTTTTATTCACAAAAATGGCAAACTCAAGCATAAGTGCCATTTATACAGCTGGAACATTAACCAAACCTCCTACACTTCAAAGGGATGAATATCCCCAATGGAAGATAAGAATGGTAAATTTCTTAGAAGGCATGGACAGGGATCTATTAAGATCAGTGAACGATGGACCTCACCAACCAATGGTGTTGGTACCAAGAGTTCCAGCAACAGCAGATACTGCTGAAATCCCTGCCTACTATGAAAAGAAAAATTCACAACTTTACGGATGAAGAAACTAATATGATGGAAAATGATTCAAAAGCTGTTAGATTACTTATAATGGCCATTCCCAATGATATCTTCCAAGAACTTGATTCTTGTGTAACTGCAAAAGAGATATGGGATCAGTTGTTAAATCAACTTGAAGGTGGCCTACAAACTCAAAAGAACAGAAGAAATCATTGTATCAATGAATATCATGATTTTCATGCATTACCCGAAGAAACCTTACACCAAACATACTCAAGGTTTAACATTCTCATCAACAAATGTAGAAAATTTGGGGTCATGAGGACAAAAGAAGAAAATAATGTTCTTTTCCTTAAGAGTCTAAATGAAGAGTGGTCACAACTGTCAATGTCAATACAAGCCAATCAAAATCTTGAATCATGGTCATTGACTGCCATTTATGGCACCTTGGTAGCACAGGAAAAAGAAGTTGTTAAACAAAAATCAAAAACCTCTTTAGGTGGACCACTTGCACTCATGTCAAAACAAAAAGGTGCATCACAAGAAAGCAGAAATACATAAACAAATAACTGTTTAAAGAGGGAATCTAAAAGAAAAACCAAGAAGGTTATGGTGTCTGAAAAAGTTGAACACTCAGACTCAGATGATGACATCAATGCTTTTGCCAAATCGCTTGCATTAATCACCCATCAATTTAACAAGAAATTTGGCAAGAAATTTTTTGAAGGACGAAGAGATGATGAAGAAAGAAGAGGAAATCCAGAAAGGAGATTTCAGAAAGCTGACTATCAACAAGACCCCATATCTACTCTGCATAGTGATCAAAAGGGCGTTCATTTCACCAATCATGATTCTACTTAACAATCAAGATCTCAACAATCATTTCAGCCAAGGTATCCTCAACCTCAGAGGTACTTCAAGCCACAACCACAAGCACAAAAGACAGAATCAGACATTGCTCTTCCATCAAACCAAAACGAAGGAAGATGTTTTAGATGTGGAAAGCCAGGCCATTACTCTACAAACTGCAGAGGTAGACTCATCAAAGATGAAGACTACTACAAAAACAAGTACAAATACAATGTCAAAGAAAGAGTACTTGTAGCAGAGATGGAAGACTGACTGTCAGACTCAACAAGCGATAGAGAGGAAGAACCTA
The DNA here is from genome assembly GCA_954870635.1 of Arctium minus. Taxonomy (NCBI): domain Eukaryota; kingdom Viridiplantae; phylum Streptophyta; class Magnoliopsida; order Asterales; family Asteraceae; genus Arctium; species Arctium minus. Next base: position 93,031,565 of record OX941086.1, on the reverse strand, counting down.
CCAATCTCTGTGGTATGGCTTTCACAAATGATCAGAATGATGGGTCATCAGAGGACTACTCTGAAAAGGTAAACTCTCCTTCCACCTCTGACAGTGAACTTGAATTGGATGTTATTAAGCTAACAAATGAATTTCAAATTTTAAAACAAAAACTTGTTGAGGAAAAAGAAAAAAGAAAACAAATGACAAAGGATCTTAGTTTTTACAAAAGGGAAAAAGATCTTCTTGAGTCAGAAAAGAGAGATATTTTTGTTGAAAAATCTGAACTTGAAAAAGCTCAGAAACATAAAGAAAAATCTTTTTCAGAAAAATTCAAAGAACTTGAGAAAGTTTTAAAAGTTAAAGAAGAAGAAGTAAAAAGATCTGAGTATGAAAGACTCAATTCTGTTGCCTTAACCAATTTTTTCCAAAAAGAAAGAGAAATCTTACATCAATCTCTGGAAAGGAAATAACTTCAAATCAAAAGCTATCTTGATGCTCAGGATGTGCATATAAAGATAAACTCTCAAATGGATACTCATGGGCTGGGATTCAATGAATTTGATCCATTCACTGGATTGAAGAAAACCTCACTTTCTTCCACTTTCTGTATAGGAAAGGTCCAGAGCTCTGATTGTCCATCTCTGAACAATTTCAATAGAATAAAAACCTCAGAGGGATAAAAAACAAGAGCTCTGAACTTTAAAAATGTGGCATACTCTGAAGTGCAAAGCTTTCCAAATTCTATCTTAAAAATAGAAAAAGAAACTTCAGAGGTATTTTTCAAAAAACCTCAGAGCAATGATACCAAAGAAATTTTCAAGTTTGATTCATTTATCAAAAATGAATCAGAGACATCTGAACAAAGTACCTCTGAAACAAGTACTTCTGAAGATGAACCTCAGAGTTCACTTAATCCAGATGCTCCTCTGTATTCACCAATCTCTGATGAATGCATCGGAACTACATTTAAGGATGACATCAAAAGAATAAATAAAGAAAACATTATAGCTAATTTGAAGAAGAGAGAGAGAGCATGAAAAGAATCATCAGAGTCTCAAGAACTAGTGTATTGTAATAACCTCTCCCTTTGGTACATTACTTTCCTTTCAGCAGCAGCGTATTCTTCTTCAATTGCACCTCCCTCAACTGCGCATTCTATTCTTTCAAGTCACACAGCTCTAAATGTGCCTATTCCTTCGACTATGGATTCAGTTCCTTTCCATGGAAACCGGGGACCGCAGTGTAAAACATTCTATCCTAAGGCCGCCTGACGACTGAAATGGACTGTAAGATTCGCTTCTTCACTGAGTTTGGTAGGCTCACGATCGGGCATGAGTGTCCGGAAGTTGTCATTGTATACTCCCGCGGGTCGGAAGGCGGCGGGCCCTTGACATATGAACAAGAAAACCTGTCCTTAACGGGATGGTACTTACTTTCATACAGGTGCTGCATGGCTGTCGTCAGCTCGTGTCGTGAGATGTTTGGTCAAGTCCTATAACGAGCGAAACCCTCGTTTTGTGTTGCTGAGACATGCGCCTAAGGAGAAAGTCTTTGCTGCCGAAGTCAGCCGATGAGCCGAGTGA